>CM049311.1:43240960-45640960 GCA_026874595.1 Sipunculus nudus
CGTTTTCGCCGAAATTAGCTCGGTTTTCCCGTAATACAAGTTCGTGTTTTGTGCAAAAATGGCCGATTGAAATTGAAAAAGAAGCGTTTTAGAAGCTTCATTAGGCCATTTAGACCCTGTTACAAACGTCCTTTTCGCCGAAATCAGCTCGGTTTTCGCATTATACAAGATCGTGTTTTGTGGGAAAATGGCCGATTTAAATTGTAAAATAAGCGTGTTAGAAGTTTCGTTAGGCCATTTAGACCCTGTTACAAACGTCGTTTACGCCGAAAGCAGCTCGGTTTTCGCGTAATACAAGATGTGTTTTGTGCAAAAATGGGCCGATTTAAATTGCGAAAGAAGCGTTTTAGATGCTTCATTAGGCCATTTAGACCCTGTTACAAACGTCGTTTTTCGCCGAAATCAGTCTCGGTTTTCGCGTAACAAAAGATCGTGTTTTGTGCAAAAATGGCCGATTTATATTGCGAAATAAACTATTTAGAATCTTCATAGCCCGATTCAGAACCAGTTACAAACGTCAAGCTTCATTAGGCCATTTAGACCCTGTTACAAAACGTCGTTTTCGCCGAAATCAGCTCGGTTTTCGCGTAACAAAGGATCGTGTTTTGTGGAAAAATTGGCCGATTAAAATTGCGAAAGAAGCGTTTTAGAAGCTTCATTAGGCCATTCAGGCCCTGTTACAAACGTCGTTTTCGCCGAAATCAGCTCGGTTTTCACGTAACAAAAGATCGTGTTTTGTGCAAAAAATGGGCCGATTTAAATTGCGAAGAAGCGTTTTAGAAGCTTCATTAGGCCATTAAGACCCTGTTACAAACGTCGTTTTCGCCGAAATCAGCTCCGTTTTCGCGTAACAAAAGATCGTGTTTTGTGCAAAAATGGCCGATTTAAATTGCGAAAGAAGCTTTTTAGAATCTTTATAGCCCGATTCAGAACCAGTTACAAACGTTGTTTTTTGCCCGAAATCAGCTCGGTTTTCGCGTAATACAAGATCGTGTTTTGTGCAAAAATGGCCGATTTATATTGCGAAATAACTTTTTAGAATCTCATAGCCCGATTCAGAACCAGTTACAAACGTCAAGCTTCATTAGGCCATTTAGACCCTGTTACAATCGTCGTTTTCGCCGAAATCAGCTCGGTTTTTCGCGTAACAAAAGATCGTGTTTTTGTGGAAAATGGCCGATTAAAATTGCGAAAGAAGCGGTTTTAGAATCTTCATAGCCCGATTCAGAACCAGTTACAAACGTCAAGCTTCATTTGGCCCTTTAGACCCTGTTACAAACGTCGTTTTCGCCGAAATCAGCTCGGTTTTCGCGTAACAAAAGATCGTGTTTTGTGCAAAAATGCCGATTTTAAATTGCGAAAGAAGCGTTTTAGAAGCTTCCAATATTAGGCCATTTAGACCCTGTTACAAACGTCGTTTTCGCCGAAATCAGCTCGGTTTTCGCGTAACAAAAGATCGTGTTTTGTGCAAAAATGGGCCGATTTAAATTGCGAAAGAAGCGTTTTAGAAGTTTCATTAGGGCATTTAGACCCTGTTACAAACGTCGTTTTGGCCGAAATCAGCTCGGATTTCGCGTAATACAAGGTCGTGTTTTGTGCAAAAATGGGCCGAATTAAATTGCGAAAGAAGCATTTTAGAAGCTTCATTAGGCCATTTAGACCTGTAAAAACGTCGTTTTCGCCGAAATCAGCTCGATTTTCGCGTAACAAAAGATAGTGTTTTGTGCAAAAATGGCCGATTTAAATTGCAAAAGATGCAAAAGAAGCGTTTGAGAAGCTTCATTAGGCCATTTAAACCCTGTAACAAACGTCGTTTTCACCGAAAACAGCTCCGTTTTCGCGTAACAAAATATCGTGTTTTGTGCAAAAATGGCCGATTTATATTGCGAAATAAACTTTTTAGAATCTTCATAGCCCGATTCAGAACCAGTTACAAACGTCAAGCTTCATTAGGCCATTTAGACCCTGTTACAAACGTCGTTTTCGCCGACATCAGCTCCGTTTTCGCGTAACAAAAGATCGTGTTTTGTGCAAAAATGGTCTTTTTAAATTGCGAAAGAAGCGTTTCAGAAGCTTCATTAGGCCATTTAGACCCTGTTACAAACGTCGTTTTCGCAGAAATCAGCTCGGTTTTCGCGTAACAAAAGATCGTGTTTTGTGCAAAAATGGCCGATTAAAATTGCGAAAGAAGCGTTTCAGAAGCTTCATTAGGCCATTTACACCCTGTTACAAACGTCGTTTTCGCCGAAAACAGCTCGGTTTTCGCATAACAAAAGATCGTGTTTGGTGCAAAAATGGCCGATTTATATTGCGAAATAAACTTTTGAGAATCTTCATAGCCCGATTCAGAACAAGTTACAAACGTCAAGCTTCATTAGGCAATTTAACCCCTGTTACAAACGTCGTTTTCGCCGAAATCAGCTCCGTTTTCGCGTAACAAAAGATCGTGTTTTGTGCAAAAATAGCCTATTTAAATTGCGAAAGAAGCGTTTTAGAAACTTCATTAGGCCATTTAGACCCTGTTACAAACGTCGTTTTCACCGAAATCAGCTCGGTTTTCGCGTAACAAAGGATCGTGTTTTGTGCAAAAATGGCCGATTAAAATTGCGAAAGAAGCGTTTTAGAAGCTTCATTAGGCCATTCAGACCCTGTTACAAACGTCGCTTTCGCCGAAATCAGCTCGGTTTTCACGTAACAGAAGATCGTGTTTTGTGCAAAAATGGCCGATTTAAATTGCGAAAGAAGCGTTTTAGAAGCTTCATTAGGCCTTTTAGACCCTGTTACAAACGTCGTTTTCGCCGAAAACAGCTCCGTTTCTGCGTAACAAAAGATCGTGTTTTGTGCAAAAATGGCCGATTTATATTGCGAAATAAGCTTTTTAGAATCTTCATAGCCCGATTCAGAACCAGTTACAAACGTTGTTTTGGCCGAAATCAGCTCGGTTTTCGCGTAATACAAGATCGTGTTTTGTGCAAAAATGGCCGATTTAAATTGCGAAAGAAGCGTTTTAGAAGCTTCATTAGGCCATTTAGACCCTGTTACAAACGTCCTTTTCGCCGAAATCAGCTCGGTTTTCCCGTAATACAAGATCGTGTTTTGTGCAAAAATGGCCAATTTAAATTACGAAAGAAACGTTTTAGAAGCTTCAGTAGGCCATTTAGACCCTCTTACAAAAGTCGTTTTCGCCGAAATCAGCTCGGTTTTCCCGTAATACAAGATCGGGTTTTGTGGAAAAATGGCCGATTTAAAATGCGAAAGAACTGTTTTAGAATCTCATAGCCCGATTCAGAACCAATTAGAAACGTCGTTTTCGCCGAAATCAGCTCGGTTTTCGCGTAATACAAGATCGTGTTTTGTGCAAAAATGGCCGATTTAAATTGCGAAAGAAGCGTTTTAGAAAATTCATTAGGCCATTTAGACCCTGTTACAAACGTCGTTTTCGCCGAAATCAGCTCGGTTTTCCCGTAATACAAGTTCGTGTTTTGTGCAAAAATGGCCGATTGAAATTGAAAAAGAAGCGTTTTAGAAGCTTCATTAGGCCATTTAGACCCTGTTACAAACGTCCTTTTCGCCGAAATCAGCTCGGTTTTCGCATTATACAAGATCGTGTTTTGTGCAAAAATGGCCGATTTAAATTGCGAAAGAAGCGTGTTAGAAGTTTCGTTAGGCCATTTAGACCCTGTTACAAACGTCGTTTACGCCGAAAGCAGCTCGGTTTTCGCGTAATACAAGATCGTGTTTTGTGGAAAAATGGCTGATTTAAATTGCGAAAGAAGCGTATTAGATGCTTCATAAGGCCATTTACACCCTGTTACAAACGTCCTTTTCGCCGAAATCAGCTCGGTTTTCCCGTAACAAAAGATCGTGTTTTGTGCAAAAATGGCCGATTTATATTGCGAAATAAACTATTTAGAATCTTCATAGCCCGATTCAGAACCAGTTACAAACGTCAAGCTTCATTAGGCCATTTAGACCCTGTTACAAACGTCGTTGTCGCCGAAATCAGCTCCGTTTTCGCGTAACAAAAGATCGTGTTTTGTGCAAAAATAGTCTATTTAAATTGCGAAAGAAGCGTTTCAGAAGCTTCATTAGGCCATTAAGACCCTGTTACAAACGTCGTTTTCGCCGAAATCAGCTCGGTTTTCGCGTAACAAAAAGATCGTGTTTTGTGGAAAAATGGCCGATTAAAATTGCGAAAGAAGCGTTTTAGAATCTTCATAGCCCGATTCAGAACCAGTTACAAACGTCAAGCTTCATTAGGCCTTTAGACCCTGTTACAAACGTCGTTTTCGGCGAAATCAGCTCGGTTTTCGCATAACAAAAGATCGTGTTTTGTGCAAAAATGGCCGATTTAAATTGCGAAAGAAGCGTTTTAGAAGCTTCGTTAGGCCATTTAGACCCTGTTACAAACGTCGTTTTCGCCGAAATCAGCTCGGTTTTCGCGTAACAAAAGATCGTGTTTTCTGCAAAAATGGCCGATTTAAATTGCGAAAGAAGCCTTTTAGAAGTTTCTTTAGGCCATTTAGACCCTGTTACAAACGTCGTTTTGGCCGAAATAAGCTCGGTTTTCGCGTAATACAAGGTCGTGCTTTGTGCAAAAATGGCCGAATTAAATTGCGAAAGAAGCATTTTAGAAGCTTCATTAGGCCATTTAGACCCTGTAACAAACGTCGTTTTCGCCGAAATCAGCTCGGTTTCGCGTAACAAAAAGATCGTGTTTTGTGCAAAAATGGCCGAATTAAATTGCGAAAGAAGCATTTTAGAAGCTTCATTAGGCCATTTAGACCCTGTAACAAACGTCGTTTTTGCCGAAATCAGCTCGGTTTTCGCGTAACAAAAGATCTTGTTTTGTGCAAAAATGGCCGATTTAAATTGCGAAAGAAGCGTTTTAGAAGCTTCATTAGGCCATTTAGACCCTGTTACAAACGTCGTTTTCGCCGACATCAGCTCCGTTTTCGCGTAACAAAAGATCGTGTTTTGTGCAAAAATGGTCTATTTAAATTGCGAAAGAAGCGTTTCAGAAGCTTCATTAGGCCATTTAGACCCTGTTACAAACGTCGTTCTCGCAGAATTCAGCTCGGTTTTCGCGTAACAAAAGATCGTGTTTTGTGCAAAAATGGCCGATTAAAATTGCGAAAGAAGCGTTTTAGAAGCTTCATTAGGCCATTTACACCCTGTTACAAACGTCGTTTCCGCCGAAAACAGCTCAGTTTTCGCGTAACAAAAGATCGTGTTTGGTGCAAAAATGGCCGATTTATATTGCGAAATAAACTTTTTAGAATCTTCATAGCCCGATTCAGAACATGTTACAAACGTCAAGCTTCATTAGGCCATTTAACCCCTGTTACAAACGTCGTTTTCGCCGAAATCAGCTCGGTTTTCGCGTAACAAAGGATCGTGTTTTGTGCAAAAATGGCCGATTAAAATTGCGAAAGAAGCGTTTTAGAAGCTTCATTAGGCCATTCAGACCCTGTTACAAACTTCGTTTTCGCCGAAATCAGCTCGGTTTTCACGTAACAAAAGATCGTGTTTTTATGCAAAAATGGCCGATTTAAATTGCGAAAGAAGCGTTTTAGAAGCTTCATTAGGCCATTTAGACCCTGTTACAAACGTCGTTTTCGCCGAAAACAGCTCCGTTTTCGCGTAACAAAAGATCGTGTTTTGTGCAAAAATGGTCGATTTATATTGCGAAATAAACTTTTTAGAATCTTCATAGCCCGATTCAGAACCAGTTACAAACGTTGTTTTGGCCGAAATCAGCTCGGTTTTCGCGTAATACAAGATCGTGTTTTGTGCAAAAATGGCCGATTTAAATTGCGAAAGAAGCGTTTTAGAAGCTTCATTAGGCCATTTAGATAGACCCCTGTTACAAACGTCGTTTTCGCCGAAATCAGCTCGGTTTTCCCGTAATACAAGATCGTGTTTTGTGCAAAAATGGCCAATTTAAATTGCGAAAGAAACGTTTTAGAAGCTTCAGTAGGCCATTTAGACCTTCTTACAAAAGTTGTTTTCGCCGAAATCAGCTCGGTTTTCCCGTAATACAAGATCGTCTTTTGTGGAAAAATGGCCGATTTAAAATGCGAAAGAAGCGTTTTAGAATCTTCATAGCCCGATTCAGAACCAATTAGAAACGTCGTTTTCGCCGAAATCAGCTCGGTTTTCGCGTAATACAAGATCGTGTTTTGTGCAAAATTGGCCGATTTAAATTGCGAAAGAAGCGTTTTAGAAGCTTCATTAGGCCATTTAGACCCTGTTACAAACGTCGTTTTCGCCGAAATTAGCTCGGTTTTCCCGTAATACAAGTTCGTGTTTTGTGCAAAAATGGCCGATTGAAATTGAAAAAGAAGCGTTTTAGAAGCTTCATTAGGCCATTTAGACCCTGTTACAAACGTCCTTTTCGCCGAAATCAGCTCGGTTTTCGCATTATACAAGATCGTGTTTTGTGGGAAAATGGCCGATTTAAATTGTAAAAGAAGCGTGTTAGAAGTTTCGTTAGGCCATTTAGACCCTGTTACAAACGTCGTTTACGCCGAAAGCAGCTCGGTTTTCGCGTAATACAAGATGTGTTTTGTGCAAAAATGGCCGATTTAAATTGCGAAAGAAGCGTTTTAGATGCTTCATTAGGCCATTTAGACCCTGTTACAAACGTCGTTTTCGCCGAAATCAGCTCGGTTTTCGCGTAACAAAAGATCGTGTTTTGTGCAAAAATGGCCGATTTATATTGCGAAATAAACTATTTAGAATCTTCATAGCCCGATTCAGAACCCAGTTACAAACGTCAAGCTTCATTAGGCCATTTAGACCCTGTTACAAACGTCGTTTTCGCCGAAATCAGCTCGGTTTTCGCGTAACAAAGGATCGTGTTTTGTGGAAAAATGGCCGATTAAAATTGCGAAAGAAGCGTTTTAGAAGCTTCATTAGGCCATTCAGGCCCTGTTACAAACGTCGTTTTCGCCGAAATCAGCTCGGTTTTCACGTACCAAAAGATCGTGTTTTGTGCAAAAATGGCCGATTTAAATTGCGAAAGAAGCGTTTTAGAAGCTTCATTAGGCCATTAAGACCCTGTTACAAACGTCGTTTTCGCCGAAATCAGCTCCGTTTTCGCGTAACAAAAGATCGTGTTTTGTGGAAAAATGGCCGATTTAAATTGCGAAAGAAGCTTTTTAGATTCTTTATAGCCCGATTCAGAACCAGTTACAAACGTTGTTTTTGCCGAAATCAGCTCGGTTTTCGCGTAATACAAGATCGTGTTTTGTGGAAAAATGGCCGATTAAAATTGCGAAAGAAGCGTTTTAGAATCTTCATAGCCCGATTCAGAACCAGTTACAAACGTCAAGCTTCATTAGGCCATTTAGACCCTGTTACAAACGTCGTTTTCGCCGAAATCAGCTCGGTTTTCGCGTAACAAAAGATCGTGTTTTGTGCAAAAATGGCCGATTTAAATTGCGAAAGAAGCGTTTTAGAAGCTTCATTAGGCCATTTAGACCCTGTTACAAACGTCGTTTTCGCCGAAATCAGCTCGGTTTTCGCGTAACAAAAGATCGTGTTTTGTGCAAAAATGGCCGATTTAAATTGCGAAAGAAGCGTTTTAGAAGTTTCATTAGGGCATTTAGACCCTGTTACAAACGTCGTTTTGGGCGAAATCAGCTCGGATTTCGCGTAATACAAGGTCGTGTTTTGTGCAAAAATGGCCGAATTAAATTGCGAAAGAAGCGTTTTAGAAGCTTCATTAGGCCATTTAGACCCTGTAACAAACGTCGTTTTCGCAGAAATCAGCTCGATTTTCGCGTAACAAAAGATAGTGTTTTGTGCAAAAATGGCCGATTTAAATTGCAAAAGAAGCGTTTGAGAAGCTTCATTAGGCCATTTAAACCCTGTTACAAACGTCGTTTTCACCGAAAACAGCTCCGTTTTCGCGTAACAAAATATCGTGTTTTGTGCAAAAATGGCCGATTTATATTGCGAAATAAACTTTTTAGAATCTTCATAGCCCGATTCAGAACCAGTTACAAACGTCAAGCTTCATTAGGCCATTTAGACCCTGTTACAAACGTCGTTTTCGCCGACATCAGCTCCGTTTTCGCGTAACAAAAGATCGTGTTTTGTGCAAAAATGGTCTTTTTAAATTGCGAAAGAAGCGTTTCAGAAGCTTCATTAGGCCATTTAGACCCTGTTACAAACGTCGTTTTCGCAGAAATCAGCTCGGTTTTCGCGTAACAAAAGATCGTGTTTTGTGCAAAAATGGCCGATTAAAATTGCGAAAGAAGCGTTTCAGAAGCTTCATTAGGCCATTTACACCCTGTTACAAACGTCGTTTTCGCTGAAAACAGCTCGGTTTTCGCATAACAAAAGATCGTGTTTGGTGCAAAAATGGCCGATTTATATTGCGAAATAAACTTTTTAGAATCTTCATAGCCCGATTCAGAACAAGTTACAAACGTCAAGCTTCATTAGGCAATTTAACCCCTGTTACAAACGTCGTTTTCGCCGAAATCAGCTCCGTTTTCGCGTAACAAAAGATCGTGTTTTGTGCAAAAATGGCCTATTTAAATTGCGAAAGAAGCGTTTTAGAAACTTCATTAGGCCATTTAAACCCTGTTACAAACGTCGTTTTCGCCGAAATCAGCTCGGTTTTCGCGTAACAAAGGATCGTGTATTGTGCAAAAATGGCCGATTAAAATTACGAAAGAAGCGTTTTAGAAGCTTCATTAGGCCATTCAGACCCTGTTACAAACGTCGTTTTCGCCGAAATCAGCTCGGTTTTCACGTAACAGAAGATCGTGTTTTGTGCAAAAGTGGCCGATTTAAATTGCGAAAGAAGCGTTTTAGAAGCTTCATTAGGCCTTTTAGACCCTGTTACAAACGTCGTTTTCGCCGAAAACAGCTCCGTTTCTGCGTAACAAAAGATCGTGTTTTGTGCAAAAATGGCCGATTTATATTGCGAAATAAGCTTTTTAGAATCTTCATAGCCCGATTCAGAACCAGTTACAAACGTTGTTTTGGCCGAAATCAGCTCGGTTTTCGCGTAATACAAGATCGTGTTTTGTGCAAAAATGGCCGATTTAAATTGAGAAAGAAGCGTTTTAGAAGCTTCATTAGGCCATTTAGACCCTGTTACAAACGTCGTTTTCGCCGAAATCAGCTCGGTTTTCCCGTAATACAAGATCGTGTTTTGTGCAAAAATGGCCAATTTAAATTGCGAAAGAAACGTTTTAGAAGCTTCAGTAGGCCATTTAGACCCTCTTACAAAAGTCGTTTTCGCCGAAATCAGCTCGGTTTTCCCGTAATACAAGATCGGGTTTTGTGGAAAAATGGCCGATTTAAAATGCGAAAGAAGCGTTTTAGAATCTTCATAGCCCGATTCAGAACCAATTAGAAACGTCGTTTTCGCCGAAATCAGCTCGGTTTTCGCGTAATACAAGATCGTGTTTTGTGCAAAAATGGCCGATTTAAATTGCGAAAGAAGCGTTTTAGAAGCTTCATTAGGCCATTTAGACCCTGTTACAAACGTCGTTTTCGCCGAAATTAGCTCGGTTTTCCCGTAATACAAGTTCGTGTTTTGTGCAAAAATGGCCGATTGAAATTGAAAAAGAAGCGTTTTAGAAGCTTCATTAGGCCATTTAGACCCTGTTACAAACGTCCTTTTCGCCGAAATCAGCTCGGTTTTCGCATTATACAAGATCGTGTTTTGTGCAAAAATGGCCGATTTAAATTGCGAAAGAAGCGTGTTAGAAGTTTCGTTAGGCCATTTAGACCCTGTTACAAACGTCGTTTACGCCGAAAGCAGCTCGGTTTTCGCGTAATACAAGATCGTGTTTTGTGGAAAAATGGCTGATTTAAATTGCGAAAGAAGCGTATTAGATGCTTCATAAGGCCATTTACACCCTGTTACAAACGTCCTTTTCGCCGAAATCAGCTCGGTTTTCCCGTAACAAAAGATCGTGTTTTGTGCAAAAATGGCCGATTTATATTGCGAAATAAACTATTTAGAATCTTCATAGCCCGATTCAGAACCAGTTACAAACGTCAAGCTTCATTAGGCCATTTAGACCCTGTTACAAACGTCGTTGTCGCCGAAATCAGCTCCGTTTTCGCGTAACAAAAGATCGTGTTTTGTGCAAAAATAGTCTATTTAAATTGCGAAAGAAGCGTTTCAGAAGCTTCATTAGGCCATTAAGACCCTGTTACAAACGTCGTTTTCGCCGAAATCAGCTCGGTTTTCGCGTAACAAAAGATCGTGTTTTGTGGAAAAATGGCCGATTAAAATTGCGAAAGAAGCGTTTTAGAATCTTCATAGCCCGATTCAGAACCAGTTACAAACGTCAAGCTTCATTAGGCCATTTAGACCCTGTTACAAACGTCGTTTTCGGCGAAATCAGCTCGGTTTTCGCGTAACAAAAGATCGTGTTTTGTGCAAAAATGGCCGATTTAAATTGCGAAAGAAGCGTTTTAGAAGCTTCGTTAGGCCATTTAGACCCTGTTACAAACGTCGTTTTCGCCGAAATCAGCTCGGTTTTCGCGTAACAAAAGATCGTGTTTTCTGCAAAAATGGCCGATTTAAATTGCGAAAGAAGCGTTTTAGAAGTTTCTTTAGGCCATTTAGACCCTGTTACAAACGTCGTTTTGGCCGAAATAAGCTCGGTTTTCGCGTAATACAAGGTCGTGCTTTGTGCAAAAATGGCCGAATTAAATTGCGAAAGAAGCATTTTAGAAGCTTCATTAGGCCATTTAGACCCTGTAACAAACGTCGTTTTCGCCCAAATCAGCTCGGTTTCGCGTAACAAAAGATCGTGTTTTGTGCAAAAATGGCCGATTTAAATTGCGAAAGAAGCGTTTTAGAAGCTTCATAAGGCCATTTAGACCCTGTTACAAACGTCGTTTTCGCCGACATCAGCTCCGTTTTCGCGTAACAAAAGATCGTGTTTTGTGCAAAAATGGTCTATTTAAATTGCGAAAGAAGCGTTTCAGAAGCTTCATTAGGCCATTTAGACCCTGTTACAAACGTCGTTTTCGCAGAATTCAGCTCGGTTTTCGCGTAACAAAAGATCGTGTTTTGTGCAAAAATGGCCGATTAAAATTGCGAAAGAAGCGTTTTAGAAGCTTCATTAGGCCATTTACACCCTGTTACAAACGTCGTTTTCGCCGAAAACAGCTCAGTTTTCGCGTAACAAAAGATCGTGTCTGGTGCAAAAATGGCCGATTTATATTGCGAAATAAACTTTTAGAATCTTCATAGCCCGATTCAGAACATGTTACAAACGTCAAGCTTCATTAGGCCATTTAACCCCTGTTACAAACGTCGTTTTCGCCGAAATCAGCTCCGTTTTCGCGTAACAAAAGATCGTGTTTTGTGCAAAAATGGCCTATTTGAATTGCGAAAGAAGCATTTTAGAAACTTCATTAGGCCATTTAGACCCTGTTACAAACGTCGTTTTCGCCGAAATCAGCTCGGTTTTCGCGTAATACAAGATCGTGTTTTGTGCAAAAATGGCCGATTAAAATTGCGAAAGAAGCGTTTTAGAAGCTTCATTAGGCCATTCAGACCCTGTTACAAACTTCGTTTTCGCCGAAATCAGCTCGGTTTTCACGTAACAAAAGATCGTGTTTTTATGCAAAAATGGCCGATTTAAATTGCGAAAGAAGCGTTTTAGAAGCTTCATTAGGCCATTTAGACCCTGTTACAAACGTCGTTTTCGCCGAAAACAGCTCCGTTTTCGCGTAACAAAAGATCGTGTTTTGTGCAAAAATGGCCGATTTATATTGCGAAATAAACTTTTTAGAATCTTCATAGCCCGATTTAGAACCAGTTACAAACGTTGTTTTGGCCGAAATCAGCTCGGTTTTCGCGTAATACAAGATCGTGTTTTGTGGAAAAATGGCTGATTTAAATTGCGAAAGAAGCGTTTTAGAAGCTTCATTAGGCCATTTAGATAGACCCTGTTACAAACGTCGTTTTCGCCGAAATCAGCTCGGTTTTCCCGTAATACAAGATCGTGTTTTGTGCAAAAATGGCCAATTTAAATTGCGAAAGAAACGTTTTAGAAGCTTCAGTAGGCCATTTAGACCCTGTTACTAAAGTCGTTTTCGCCGAAATCAGCTCGGTTTTCCCGTAATACAAGATCGGATTTTGTGGAAAAATGGCCGATTTAAAATGCGAAAGAAGCGTTTTAGAATCTTCATAGCCCGATTCAGAACCAATTAGAAACGTCGTTTTCGCCGAAATCAGCTCGGTTTTCGCGTAATACAAGATCGTGTTTTGTGCAAAAATGGCCGATTTAAATTGCGAAAGAAGCGTTTTAGAAGCTTCATTAGGCCATTTAGACCCTGTTACAAACGTCGTTTTCGCCGAAATTAGCTCGGTTTTCCCGTAATACAAGTTCGTGTTTTGTGCAAAAATGGCCGATTGAAATTGAAAAAGAAGCGTTTTAGAAGCTTCATTAGGCCATTTAGACCCTGTTACAAACGTCCTTTTCGCCGAAATCAGCTCGGTTTTCGCATTATACAAGATCGTGTTTTGTGCAAAAATGGCCGATTTAAATTGCAAAAGAAGCGTGTTAGAAGTTTCGTTAGGCCATTTAGACCCTGTTACAAACGTCGTTTACGCCGAAAGCAGCTCGGTTTTCGCGTAATACAAGATGTGTTTTGTGCAAAAATGGCCGATTTAAATTGCGAAAGAAGCGTTTTAGATGCTTCATTAGGCCATTTAGACCCTGTTACAAACGTCGTTTTCGCCGAAATCAGCTCGGTTTTCGCGTAACAAAAGATCGTGTTTTGTGCAAAAATGGCCGATTTATATTGCGAAATAAACTATTTAGAATCTTCATAGCCCGATTCAGAACCAGTTACAAACGTCAAGCTTCATTAGGCCATTTAGACCCTGTTTCAAACGTCCTTTTCGCCGAAATCAGCTCGGTTTTCACGTAACAAAAGATCGTGTTTTGTGCAAAAATGGCCGATTTAAATTGCGAAAGAAGCGTTTTAGAAGCTTCATTAGGCCATTTAGACCCTGTTACAAACGTCGTTTTCGCCGAAATCAGCTCGGTTTTCCCGTAATACAAGATCGTGTTTTGTGCAAAAATGGCCAATTTAAATTGCGAAAGAAACGTTTTAGAAGCTTCAGTAGGCCATTTAGACCCTCTTACAAAAGTCGTTTTCGCCGAAATCAGCTCGGTTTTCCCGTAATACAAGATCGGGTTTTGTGCAAAAATGGCCGATTTAAAATGCGAAAGAAGCGTTTTAGAATCTTCATAGCCCGATTCAGAACCAATTAGAAACGTCGTTTTCGCCGAAATCAGCTCGGTTTTCGCGTAATACAAGATCGTGTTTTGTGCAAAAATGGCCGATTGAAATTGAAAAAGAAGCGTTTTAGAAGCTTCATTAGGCCATTTAGACCCTGTTACAAACGTCGTTTTCGCCGAAATCAGCTCGGTTTTCCCGTAAAACAAGATCCTGTTTTGTGCAAAAATGGCCGATTTAAGTTGCGAAAGAAGCATTTTAGAAGCTTCATTAGGCCATTTAGACCCTGTTACAAAAGTCGTTTTCGCCGAAAACAGCTCGGTTTTCCCGTAATACAAGATCGTGTTTTGTGAAAATATAGCCGATTTAAAATGCGAAAGAAGCGTGTAGAAGCTTCATTAGGCCATTTAGAACCAATTACAAACGTCGTTTTCGCCGAAATCAGCTCGGTTTTCGCGTAATACAAGATCATGTTTTGTGCAAAAATGGCCAATTTAAATTGCGAAAGAAGCGTTTTAGAAGCTTCATTAGGCCATTTAGACCCTGTACACGTCGTTTTCGCCGAAATCGGCCCGGTTTTTGCAAGATCGTGTTTTGTGCAAAAATGGCCGATTAAAATTGCGAAAGAAGCGTTTCAGAAGCTTTTTAGGCCGTTTAGACCCTGAAACAAATGTCGTTTTGCCGAAATCAGCTCGGATTTGGCGTAATACAAAATCGTGTTTTGTGCAAAAAATGGCCGATTTAAATTGCGAAAGAAGCGTTTAAGAAGCTTCATTAGGCCATTTAGACCCTGTTACAGACGTCGTTTTCGCCGAAATCAGCTCGGTTTTCGCGTAACAAAAGATCGTGTTTTGTGCAAAAATGGCCGATTTAAATTGCGAAAGAAGCGTTTTAGAAACTTCATTAGGCCATTTAAACCCTGTTACAAACGTCGTTTTCGCCGAAATCAGCTCGGTTTTCCCGTAAAACAAGATCCTGTTTTGTGCAAAAATGGCCGATTTAAATTGCGAAAGAAGCATTTTAGAAGCTTCATTAGGCCATTTAGACCCTGTTACAAACGTCGTTTTCGCCGAAAACAGCTCGGTTTTCCCGTAATACAATATCGTGTTTTGTGAAAATATAGCCGATTTAAAATGCGAAAGAAGCGTGTAGAAGCTTCATTAGGCCATTTAGAACCAGATACAAACGTCGTTTTCGCCGAAATCAGCTCGGTTTTCGCGTAACAAAAGATCGTTTTTTGTGCAAAAATGGCCGATTTATATTGCGAAAGAAGCGTTTTAGAATCTTCATAGCCCGATTCAGAACCAATTACAAACGTCGTTTTCGCCGAAAACAGCTCGGTTTTCGCGTAATACAAGATCATGTTTTGTGCAAAAATGGCCGATTTAAATTGCAAAAGAAGCGTTTTAGAAGCTTCATTAGGCCATTTAGACCCTGTTACAAACGTCGTTTTCGCCGAAATCAGCTCGGTTTTCGCGTAATACAAAATCGTGTTTTGTGGAAAAATGGCCGATTTAAATTGCGAAAGAAGCGTTTAAGAAACTTCATTAGGCCATTTAGACCCTGTTACAAACGTCGTTTTCGGCGAAATCAGCTCGGTTTTCGCGTAATACAAGATCGTGTTTTGTGCAAAAATGGCCGATTTAAATTGCGAAAGAAGCGTTTTAGAATTTTCATTAGGCCATTTAGACCCTGTTACAAACGTCGTTTTCGCCGAAATCAGCTCGGTTTTCGCGTAATACAAGATCGTGTTTTGTGCAAAAATGGCCGATTTAAATTGCCAAAGAAGCGTTTTAGAAGCTTTATTAGGCCATTTAGACCCTGTTACAGACGTCGTTTTCGCCGAAATCAGCTCGGTTTCGCGTAACAAAAGATCGTGTTTTGTGCAAAAATGGCCGATTTAAATTGCGAAAGAAGCGTTTTAGAAGCTTCATTAGGCCATTTAGACCCTTTACAAACGTCGTTTTCGCCGAAATCAGCTCGATTTTCGCGTAACACTAGATCGTGTATTGGGCAAAAATGGCCGATTTAAATTGCGAAAGAAGCCTTTTAGAAGCTTTTTTTTCCGATTACAACCAGTTTCAAAGTAGTTTTCGCCGAAAACAGCTCGGTTATCGCGTTATAAAAGATCGTGGTTTTTGCAAAAATGGCCGATTTAAATTGCGGAAGAAGCGTTTTAAAATCTTCATAGCCCGATTCAGAACCAGTTACAAACGTCGTTTTCGCCGAAATCAGCTCGGTTTTCGCGTAATACAAGATAATGTTTTGTGCAAAAATGGCCGATTTAAATTGCGAAAGAAACGTTTTAGAAGATCCATTAGACCCTGTTACAAACGTCGTTTTCGCCGAAATCAGCTCGGTTTTCGCATAACACAAGATCGTGTTTTGTGCAAAAAATGGCCGATTTAAATTGCGAAAGAAGCGTTTTAGAAGCTTCATTTGGCCATTTAGACCCTGTACACGTCGTTTTCGCCGAAATCGGCCCGGTTTTTGCAAGATCGTGTTTTGTGCAAAAATGGCCGATTAAAATTGCGAAAGAAGCGTTTCAGAAGCTTTTTAGGCCATTTAGACCCTGAAACAAATGTCGTTTTGCCGAAATCAGCTCGGATTTGGCGTAATAAAATATCGTGTTCATGAAATGTTGTAAACGAGATGTTTATGTTATATTGTGAATATGATAGTTTTTGAAATGTTGTAAATATTAAGTGATTGTGATCGCAAAAAGAATATTTTTTAGAAAATCTCTCTGTTTTCTTACATGAGGGGGAATGTAACAGCTGTCTGTTTTATTATGCGCGGGATATTGTTACAGATGTCAGTTTTATTGTGCGCAGGGATGTTGTTGACATTTGGTTCGTGTAGCACGCATAGCTCGTTGCTATGGCAACATCGCCTGGTCGAGCCGGGCCGGCTCACGTGTTAACCCTGACGTAGAAACACAGCGTTATTTGTCTAGTCTGCTCTATGAGCGCGTGTCTTGTAATGTTCTTTGGCCGTGTATATAATGTTACGTTCTTTTGGATTTTTCGTGAAATAGAATCTTCTAGAATGTTCGGATGAAATGTTATAAACAGGGGGCTGTTTTAGAGTCGGGAGGAGGAGAGAGAAATATTCCAGTGGACACAGAAAAGTGTGAGCCAGTTTGTGGACCTTTCCGATAAATGCAGCAGTTATAGATTTCTACGAATTTGTAACGGATTTTATATAGTCTTCAGTTTGCTTTCGGGATTATAATAAGAACTGCACTTTTGGATTACAACAGATTGATTTGTGATTGAATTGGACTATTATTCTCTGAGAAGATTTATGTGAACTGTTCATCTGGATTATACATTTTAAAGTACTTGTTGTCGCTGTGACAGTGGTCGTATCCAGGTACTGTACACTTTATTTATTATACTGTGTAATTGTACTGATTTGCTGTGATACTGTTGTTATACTGTGAAATTGTATTGATTTTGTGTATTGTAATGTTAGGGTTTGTTTAAGAATAAATTATAATTATTTGTGAACAAAAAAAAATCTGACTTCTTTATTCATTCCCCTAGACATTTCACGTTGCCTAGTGTTACAGAATCAGAATTTTTTTATCTCCATAACAGAATTTGTGCTCGTCACGACTGCGTGATCTGTTGATATTAGGTTCCGTTACATAAAATTGTGGGCTGGTCCGGGAGGCTTAATAGTTGTGAAAATTTATGAGGCCTTGACCAAGAGACATTGTTTACAATACATTGTTTACAGGGTTTATCTCAGTGGTCTTTTGTTATTGTTTTAACATCTTAACATGGCAGATTTCAAACCTAGGTGTCAAAAAAAGCTTTGAGAAAGCCTGATATCATTGCCAAAATCATGCAAGATCTAGTTAGCAATGGTGATTGAAGAGAGTGAAGTGGAAATATAAAAAAAGACAGCCTTGCTATGCAGTTAGAATTAAAAAAAGTTAGAAATGCAACATGAACTTGCATTAAAACAGTAAGAATTACTAAAAGAAAAACAATGAGAAGAGAGGGAATTAGAAAAACAAAGAGAAGAGAGGGAATTAGAAAAACAAAAAGAAATAGAAAGAGAAAGACTAGAAAAGAAAATGAAATTGGGTTAAAACGACTGGAGTTAGAAAGACTTAAACTA
This sequence comes from Sipunculus nudus, assembly GCA_026874595.1. Lineage (NCBI taxonomy): Eukaryota > Metazoa > Annelida > Sipuncula > Golfingiida > Sipunculidae > Sipunculus > Sipunculus nudus. Next base: position 43,258,328 of record CM049311.1, read on the forward strand.
GAACATAGTCTAAGTGTTGCCCCAACTCACAGTTTTGATGTAACTAAACATATTAGACTGGTCCCACCTTTTCAAGAAAAAGAGGTTGATAAATATTTCGTACACTTTGAGAAGGTAGCTGAAAATTTAACATGGCCAAAGGAAAATTGGGCTATGCTATTACAAAGTGTATGGACAGTCAAGGCCAGAGAAATTTATACAGAGCTTTCAGTAGAAGCTGTTACTGACTATGACCAGGTTAAACGGTTAATCCTAAAAGGTTATGAGTTAGTTTCGGAGGCTTACCGCCAGAAATTCAGAAATTGGGAAAAGCGCAAAGAACAGACCAATTTAAGCGCTGCATTAACACAGGTGTTAAAACCTTTCTTGATGAGAAAAGTCCTGAAACACTTGACATTGCTGCTAAATTAGCTGATGATTATTTATTAACACATAAAATGTCCTTTACGAGCTAATCAAACTGGTTATTCACAAACAAGAATGTAAATCAGTATGATCAAAAGAAGTTTAAAGTGTCACCCTGTACTAGTAGTCCTGATAGTTCATTGATACACCTCAGTCCACGTCCACTGTGTCTGAGTCCAACAAAGACCAGTCATTTGCAAAGAAAATCTGTAATTACTGCAGAAAAGAAGGTCATCTGATATCTGACTGCTCGAAACTTGCTAATAAACCAAAGGGTAAACCTTCTGGTTTTGTTTCAAAATCTATGCAGAGCATAGTACAAGAGCCAAGCTCTTTTCATGTAAATAAGGGGTACAACTCCTTTATTGACTCTAATGATGCTACGGAGGCCAACGTGCCGTCTGAATCTAAAGAAGAATCCGTAGCTTGCGGGGGTAAAAACCTCATTTGTGATTCCTGCGAGGAATTTAATAAAGCTAGGTCCTTTCAAGACTCTTGCAAGGAGTATCCTCCGAATAAGGCTAAGTCCTTTTATGACTCTTGCGAGAGTATTTCAAATGAGGTCAGGTCCTCTTATGACAAACACAAGTTTGTTTCTGCTTAGGAGAATTCCTCTGTTGACTCCCACGAGGAGTTTGATTGTGATAAGGATGTAGATTCCTTTAATGATTCTGAGAAAGAGTTTATGACTGACACTGTCAATGTCAGTTCTTTGTTTGATGAAACTGAGGTGTTATTTGAGACATTCATACATGATGGGATTGTATCACTTTCAAGTGATTTTTCAGATTCTACCCCAATTAGAATTTTTTGGGACACATGTTCAGGCCAAAATCTCATGTTAGCAAACACTTTGCCATTTTCTAATAGGTCCTTTACTGGTGCACATGCAATTGTTGATGGTGTGTTTTCAGAAAAGCACACTTCAGTTCCGCTTCACAGTATACATTTAAAGTCAGATTTGATTTTTTAAGGATATTACTGTGGGCATAAGAACTACTTTACCTTTAAAGGGAATTGAACTTAACAATGCTTGTGAGATTGCAAAGTCAAATCTAAATTGTGCAAAAAGTAAAATTAAAACAAAGTATGACAAGCACACTGTAAGTAGGACGTTTGAGCCTGGTGAAAAGGTCCTTGCCTTACTACCTATCCTTGGCAGACCTCTGCAAGCTAGGTTTTTGGTCCTTACATTGTTGACAAGAAAGTCAGTGATTTAAATTACATACTGTTAACACCAGATAGGCGTAAGAAAAAACAACTGTGCCATGTTAACATGTTGAAACCATATTATGACAGAAATAGCTCATCAGATGTTGTACATAATGTTACTGCTGTTAATTGTGTAAAAACTGACCCTGACCCAGTTAAGTAGATACTTATTGTAAATGTGATGTAGACATTCAGTATGGAACAGTACCACTAAAAAACTCAGACGTGCTTTACAACCTGAATGCCAAAACTGTCACACCTTGCCGCACAACAACAACAAGACCTCAAGAACCTACTTCGGAATTATGAACATTTGTTTAGTGGCATTCCAACGCGAACTAACAGATTGTGCCATGACGTCGATGTTGGCGAGGCAAGTGCAGTCAAGCAGCATCCTTATAGACTGAATCCAGGTAAGCAAAAGTATCTACAGGATGAGATTCACTATTTGCTGAACAATGATTTTATTGAACCTAGTAACAGTAACTGGAGTTCACCATGTATTCTTGTGCCAAAGCCTGATGGAAGTTACCGTATGTGCACAGATTATCGAAAACTGAACTCTGTCACCAATACTGACACGTTCCCTATTCGGAGGATCGATGATTGTATCGATAAAGTCGGTAGCTCCAGATATGTTTCCAAGTTTGACTTGCTAAAAGGATTGTGGCAAGTTCCGCTGACAGATCGAGCGAAAGAAGTGTCCGCATTTGTGACGCCGCAAGGACTGTACCAGTATTAAGTTATGCCGTGTGGCATGAAGAACTCGCCAGCCACGTTCCAGCGCCTCATCCGTATGGTTGTCAAGGACATTCAGGGCTGCGACGCATATATTGATGACCTCATCGTGTACAGCGACACCTGGGAGAAACATCTGCAAATTATTCGCGAACTCTTCGAAAGACCATCAACTTAGTTAAAGCTGTGTTCTGTCATGCACAACTAACATTTTTGGGTCATATTGAAGGGCAGGGTCAAGTTAAACCTGTAGATGCTTAAATAAGTGCTATTTCTGCATTTCCTAGACCAGAAAACAAAAAGCAAATAATACACTTTCTTGGTATGGTTGGATATTACAGGAAGTTTTGTCCAAATGTTTCTGCTGCAGCTGAACCTTCGACTAATTTCTTAAAGAAGAAACAACAGTTTGTATGGAATGTTCAGTGTGAAAATGCATTTTAGAATTTGAAAGCAATTCTGTGTTATGGGTCGCCATTTTTAAGCGAACCTGTGAGCTTATGCGATGGTGTGGCGTCGTCCGGCGTCCGTCGTCTGTCCTCCAGCGTCCGTCGTCCGTCGTCTGTACGTTAACCCATACTATCTTGAAAACGGCAAGAGTAAGCATCATGAAATTTTATGCAAAAAATTAGTCATCTAAAAAACTCTATCGGTTTTTGCTTATTTTTGGGCTAACTGCATTTTCTTAGATTTTATTGGGGAAAAGCTAAAAAAAAGCTTTAAAAATCCTCATCTCCGAAACTGTTCAGCCAAATTGTCCAATATTTCACAGAAATAATCTTTTATACCATCTCTCTCAAGTTTGTTCGAATGGTTTAAGTTCGGTGATTTTTGGCCGAGTTACAGGAAGTTGAACTTAGTCATCTGTCCAAAAAAGCATAGTAAAATTACAATCCCAGAAACGGCTGGAGCTATCATCACCAATTTTTATGCCAATGTTGGTCACATGAGACATATCTGAACTTGAGCTATTGGTGGCGCCCACCTGCATCGGCCTTTTTTTGTACGGGGGTCATCAGTGCCCGTATTATACTGACGGCTACAAAAAACTTCTTCCCTGAAACCATATGGCCAAATTATTTAATATCGCACGGAAATGATCCTAGGGTAGTGCTTTCTGAAGTTTGTTCAAATGATCTCAGTTCAGTAACTTTTGGCTGAGTTATGGGAAGCTGAATTTAGTCATATGCCATAACATCCTATTTTAGCTAAGTGGCTACAAAGATCTTCTTCTCAAAAACCACTGGGCCAAATTCTGAAATCTCACACATTAATTATCCTTAGATGATGATAATTCAAGTTTGTTCAAATGGTTTTGGTTCAGTGATTTTTGGCTGAATTGTAAGAAGCTTAACTTAGCCATTTTGCTTTATTTTCCCATACGAGTTATAAACCTGTAAAAATTTTTTTTGACTGAGGCCGCTGAGGCAAATTTGTTTAATATTTTACAAGAATAATCCCCTGAATAATTCTTATAATAATTGTCTTTTATGGTTCCAAAGAATGAATTTTGGCTGAATTATAAAGATTGAATTGAGTCATTTTACCATATATGTAAGCTGTGTGAAGCAGATACATCTAGCCTGGCACCTGTTTATCAGCATCAATTACATCATGCCTCTAGACATTTAGATTTCAGGTTATCTATGGTTAATATTGACAAGAATGTTTTTAAAAAGCTTAAAAAATGTAGATTTATGATTTTAGATATTCCTCATGCCAGGCAATGTTTACAATCACAGGTATACAGCTCTCAGAGGGTATAAAAGGACGGCTGTACATTGATTATAAATAATAGGTATTCTACTCAACGTAATTCAAGATTTTGCCATCAGTCAGATGTATCTGTATTATAATTTTACATTCAATATGCATCTGTAGTAACTTTTAGCGAACCTGTGAGCTAATGCCATGGTGTGGCGGCGTCCGCCGTCTGTACGTTAACCTATACTATTTAAAAAACGACTGGAGCTAGCATCATGAAATTTAATGCAAAATATTAGCCATCTGAAAAACTCTGCATTTTCTTAGATTTTATAGAGAAAAAGGTAAGAAAAACTTTAAAAATCTTCTCCTCCTAAACAGTACACCCAAATTGTCAAATATTTCACAGAAATAATCTTTTATACTATCTCGCTCAAGTTTGTTTGAATTGTTCAAGTTGGGTGAATTTTGGCCGAGTTACAGGAAGTTGAACTTAGTCATCTGTCAAAAAAGCATACTAAAATGACAGTCTCAGAAACGGCCGGAGCTATCAACACCAAATTTTATGCCAGTGTTGGTCACATGAGTCATATATGAAATTCAGGTATTGGTGGCGCCACCTACATTGACCTTTTTTTGTACGGGGTTCATTGGTCATCTGTACATTAATCCATAATTTCTCAGGAATGGCAGGAGCTACCATCCCCAGATTTTATGCAATAAACTGTCACATATCAAATGATGTGGGATTCAGCTTATTTTTTTGCTATCTGCGTTTACTTAGATTTTATAGGGAAAAGGCTGAAAAACCTTTAAAGTCTTCTTCTTGTAAACGGTCCAGCCAAATTGTTCAATATTTTGCAGAAATGATCCCAGAGGCAAGCCCTCTCAAGTTTGTTCAAATGGTTTGCATTTGATGAATTGTAGTGGAGTTACATGAATTTGAATATTTATTTGGCCAAGTAAGCATACTGACATAGTAATCTCAGAAACGACAGAAGCTAGGATTACCACGTATTGTGCAAATATTGGTCACATTACTCATATTTGAAGTTGCAGATTTTGTGGTGCCACCTACATTGACCTTTTTTTATGGGCAAAAACCTCATATTTTAGCCTCTTTCAGCTTAAAATGTTTATGATGAAACTGCCAAGATGAATCGTTCAAATTTTCAAAAGAATTATTCTGGGACATGGTTCTTTCAATCATATCAGAAAAGCTTTTGTTGGTCTTATGGCCATTATTATGTCTATTTCAAACTTAGGACTGCAAAACTGTTCTTCTAAAAAAATTATTGTTTCAATTATAACCTTTGAAAAATTTCACAAAAATTATTCTTAGGTTGCCTTTGTTCAAGTTTACTTGAATGATTTTTGGCAGAATAATTGGACCTTTAACAATAAAAGAATTGCATCTTTTTCTTATTCTAGATATTTTGATAAAAAGTTTATGAATATGTCAGCTTGAAAAAAAAAGCATTTTAGCCAAAGTCTTTCAGTATGTGTGAACAGATTCACCAACACTCCAAGATTGTGTCTGTTTCTTTAAATAGGTTAAAACTGTTTTAGATTTGAAAACAGATCAAGAGTTCAATCAGTGCAGCCAAGCACAAGGCATGTGATCACCTAATGGGTGACATGTGATCACCTCATAGGCGACATGTGAACACCTCATGTGCACCATGTGATCACCTCATGAGTGTCATGCCCCTCAGGGCAGGGCCCCTGCATGAGCTTATTCAATGGTGTGGCTACTATTTCAGACTTGGCAACAGGCTAGAGGTCAGTCTCCATCTATTTATAGCTTTGGCAGACTGCCAACTGTATCAGATTAGGCAACAGGTCAAGAGTTCTCTCAGTGCAGCCAGGTATGGGTCAGGAGTTCACTCAGTGCAGTAGCTGCATTCTATTTATAGCATTGGCAGACTGCATACCGCATCAGATTTGGCACCAAAGTTCAGCCTGGATCTATTTATAGCTTTGGCAGACTGCCAATTGTGTCAGATTATCCAACAGGTCAAGAGTTCACTCAGTCTAGCCAGGTACAGGTCAAAAGTTCACTCAGTCTAGCCAGGTGCAGGTCATGAGTTCATTCAGTGCAGTAGCCTTAGCCAGCAAATTTGTCACAGTTCACTCAGGACAACTGCCTTTCTCACCTGCGCCTGGTCAGCCCCATGCATCAGACTCAAGGTAAGTTTGATGTATTGGCCTGATATTTTGACCTGTCTGTGTCTTTGATGGCTTTCTCATTCACAAGACAGGTGTCGCCACTTACAATAACTTTTGCACGGTGAATGTACCTGCTTATTTCTACAGAGGAATATGATAGATCAGCCTGAAATTGGGCATATGTATACATATCGAATAGCTTTGTCATATACAAGACTGGTGGTGCCACCTACAATAATTTTTGCACAGTGTGTGTCCCTGCTTATTTTCAGGAGGGGTCTGATATATCAGTCTGACATTGGGCATATGTATATATCTCTGATAGCTTTGTTGTATACAAGACTGGTGTTGCCAGCTACAATCATTTTTGTGTTGTGTGCACCATTGCCAGAATTTCAGCAGTGATGTTTGTGTAATTGTTTCTTATTCAAAATGTTTAGTACTTGCATTGATCATATACATGAGAAGTAATGGTCCAGCATTGAAGCATTATACCTGGTGTATTTCCCAATGCACAGGTTCGCATTAGGCCGGTAGGCCTTATTTAACTCTAAACTATCCTTTCCTGCTTTTGGAATCAGCGCAATTATGCCTTGTTTCTGGGAAAAAGATCCAGTTTAAATTGAATGATTTATAGTTCTTTTATTTCAGGCCAAAAATGTTTTTAAAAGTCAACAGTTAACCCGTCACATCCTGGAGTTCTATTATTTTTCATATCTTCTAAAGATTTTTTTATATCATCTTCCGTAATATCTCTCTAACAAACAAATTTTTGAGCTTCTGTCAAACTCTTGTGATTCCCTTTTTTGTCTAGAAATTTTTGTTCAGCCCCGACTGCTTCATCTTCATCGATGGTCTACACTGTAAAGTTTTTCATAACATAATTTCTCTTGTTGTAGGATTTCTGAAGGATCTTTTGTTAGACTGCCATCTGGTAATTTCAGTTTAGTGACAGTCTTTTTATTAAAGTTTCTTTTTTCCACGTTTAAGAAATAATAATTTGATTTTCCCCGTGTTCAAACCAGTATACCTGACTGCGAAACACTGCCCCTTGTGTTTTCTCCTAAATTAAGGATTCTAGTTGACTTTGCATTTGAAGGAATTGTTCAGATGGGACACCGTTATTGTTCTTTATATCATAGTTTTGTTGTTTACACAACTTATTTTCAAGTTCTTGAATTTTACAATGTCGTATTTTTTTTCCTTCTTATCCAATATGATATACGTTTCCTACGTACAACCATTTTAACAGTTTCCCATAACCAAAGAGGATCTGTCCCTTCATTTTCTTTCACCGTTTCAGCTATACTTTTGTGAAAAATTTCTTTAAATTTTTTATCTTTCAAATTTAAGGAGTTAAATTTCCAAAACCCAGGTCCTTTTTGTTCTTTTTTATTTGTAGCACAATACTTACTGCTTTATGGTCTGATTTATAGCTTGGAATAATGTCACTCTCCAATAAATTTCCCTGTAAACCAAAGGATATCAAGAAGAAGTCTAATCTGCTTTTAACTGGCCCCCGTGACCATGTATACCCCCACTCATCCTCATTCTGTTTCCTCCATATGTCAGGCAGGTCAGTTTCCTCCATATCTTCAATAATTACATTTCGTGCCTTCTTATTTCTCATTTCTGTCGTACTAGTTCTATCCATTTCATCAATAATTAAATTCAAATCACCCCCTAAAATCCTGTTATCATTTTCATAATTTTCAACTTTTTCAAATTCATTTTAAAAATGGCAGGTTCATCCATTATTAGGTGCGTGTATGTTTGCACATGTCATCCTAATATCGCCCATGCTGCAATCATTAATGATGTATCTTCCACTTTTATCAGTTTCGATATTATGTATGTAATGGATATGAAACAATCTGATGTCTGTGATATAAATTCTTTTTCAGGTTTCAACTGGTTTGTTTGCTGGTCTCGCTCTTTGCCTTGTGGTTTCTAGTCATTGTTTTTTATTGCCTGGTCTGCTTCAGTTTCCAGTGATACATGGAACTGAACGTATCTCGTTTCTCTCTTGACAGGTAAGAGGACTTCACTTTTATCAAGTATTAACAGTAAACCATTGGTGTATTCACATTCCTCGAATGTTTAAAAGACACGAGTATTGCTAAAATATCATGCAGTATTTATTATATATCGCAGCTAAAATATTATGCAGTATTCATTTTAAATTCATTTTACGCAGGTTACAAGTAATTAGTCTCATAACGGTATTTCATAATTGCAAGCATGGCGTAAGCTTGAGTTTCCAGTGATACATGGAACTGAACGTATCTCGTTTCTCTCTTTACAGTCTCTACTTCGCATGAGAGATGTTTGATCTGGTTTGAATAAAGTTTTATAGATCAATCACGTGTTGCAGGTATTTCGTACACGTCTGGAGACGGACGACTTGGCTATGCCGGACGGCCGTTACATGTACATCGAAAGGTACATTAATTTTAATCAAGATTGCCACACCACAAGAATTACTTCTGTTATGACTAAAAAAAATTCTATGGCCGAATTCGGCCCTCCAATACTGTTCACAATGCGGTGTGCTGTGAGTTTCCTGTAAGAATATTACGCTATGTTTTTTTAAGCCAATAGAACAATGATCTTCGTTTTTGGTGATCTCTTTTTCCATTTACATTAACTGATAATATTTGAACGCTATTATTAGCAATTTTTTCTCTGGAAAATAATACGCTTTATCACAAGTTTAAATCTATCCATATCCCCAATTCTATCGCAGTTAGTATAAAATAATGCCAACATATACCAAGTGACCTCTAAAAAAAGGAAACATTCATGTTAAACAAGTTCAGGAACCCCGAGTACTTTTGACAATTATCAATGGAGTTGGATTGGACAACTTAACAAGAACAAATATAAAGAATACAAAAAGTCTACTTACAGCGGCTGGTCTTTTTGTCCATGCACCACTCCTCGTGTTAACACTCCTGTCTTACATAATTATGTCACTTAAACATACAAAGTCGAATCCAAAACCAAAGTTAAAAAAAAGAGTCTCTGAGGTGTGACGCCAGAAGACGGTAGAGCACCTGTCAGTAACTCCCTCACGTGTTCCGTTTTCACCCTGTCAGACATTGGACGGCCGTTTTAATTATTTGTTAACAAAAAAACTACTGAACCTTTTTATTCATTCCCCAACACATTTCACGCTGTTTTCACGCTGCTTAGTGTTGCGGAATCTGATATTTTTTTTATCTCCATAACAAAATTAGTGCTCGTCACGATTACGTGATCTGTTGTTATTAGGTTCCGTAACAACAGCACTTCAGGATATTTGAGTAGACTTCATAAAAGCAAGTCATCGAATCAATGACAAAGTGCTGAAGGTACGTATCTGCAGTTTAACAGGTATACTGATTTTATTATTTTCTTTATTCAGGGGACCCATTGGTCACTGTTCTCAGCTAAAGTTGACCTTGAAGGTAATAATCTAAAATAATATCAAATGGAGATAAAGTCTGATAAAGTAATACAGGCCATGTTTCGTTGTATGATTGGTTTGAACTGATGAGTACGAAATTGTTGCAAATAATATTTTGTGACCTGATCATGTGTTTCCTAATGTTGAAACTGAAGCATGTGAGCAGTTTGTGAACATACGATCTGTACAATTACCATGATCATTGGTTGGCGTTTTGATAAACTGTTGACCGTTCATCTGTTTACACATGTTTCATTGGATCTATTTTATAATATATTATAATGAAATAATATAACTAACGTCCCCAGTCCACAGGTCCAAGGACTTGATGGTGTGTTTGATGGGGGGGGGGGGGGGGGTTGGAATGTTGGGAGTTACAACATCTCTGTATATACATACAGGATAATCACTAAATTCCACAGTGCTTACAGGATAAAAAAAAATATTTCCAATTACTGAATATTTAAAAATGGATAGACAGACTGGTAGACAAACCAAGCTGATCACTTCATCTCCTATTCTGCTGAGGCAGAAAAAATAATGAACAAATGTTTGCATAAGATCCTCATTTTTAATTACATTTTTTGTTCATGTTTGTAATGGTTATACATTCCCAATATAACATATATATCTGAATATCAAAGTCGATTTATAATTATAATTGCATCATCATATATCTCAATTTTGATAGATAACAACACATTATGGATATAAATGTATTTATTTTTTCCCCCAAAAATATATCTTTTAATTTGCAAAACATAAATATCTGGAAATAATACTTGATTCAGAATTTAATTTTGCTTTATTTATACATATTTTGGCTAATATATTACTAGGTTTAGTTAAATTTTAATTTCCTAAAATTATTTAACAGAAAATTTATATTTCTATAAAAATGCTATACTACCACAACATTTCATCTTCTGCATTACTTGTATATTTGTATATTTGAGTGGAGACAGCATTACAATTAAGAAAATACAATGTAAACAATAACAGTTTCTGCATAACACTTGGTGGGGAATTTTCTATGCTAATAACTTTAAAAATTTACAATATTCATATCTAAGTTTGGGTATACAATTGAATCGTGATTAAATAAAGATATAACCCTGAAAAAAGTCTCTAGCTTCAACAATTCTCATATTAAGTGAGTAAAAACATTTCCTGATTTTTTTACAAAGTCCATTATATTCGGGTCCATAACTTAAAAAAATCACGCAATACTGGACTAATTTCAGGCATGTACATAGCAAATGTATAGTGGAATATGTATATTATAGTGGAATATATATATTAAATATGATCAAAGTGAAATCAGTGGTTTTGATATTAGGCAGTCTTGAAGTGTAACAATGGTTTTTTTTTTCGAAAATCGAAGTTTTCCTTAATATCTCCACGGAACAATGTCCAAGTGACCCAATTTTCGAAATGGTAGGAGTTTTTGGGTCATCTAACTATATGCCAGATTTTGGATTCGTAAGTCAAACGGTTTTAAAACGTGCCCTGTTAACGGACGGCAATACGGACGGACGGACAAAGGACCATGACTATAGCTCAGATGATTTATAGTCAGCTGAGCTAAAAATTACTATGCTCAAGTTATTTTAAGGGCTAAAAATTTCCTCATATCAAAGATAGCCTAGGCGGCGAAGCTTAATATTCAATTTTGGGGGCCTAATAGAAGACATACGGTATATTTATACATATAAACGTACTAACTGTGTTATTTTTTCATTCTTTTTTAGGTAGTGAACTTCAAGTCAACAACAAATTCCTGGAACTGAATGCTAATAAATGTTATCTATCAGGGGCGTGTTTAGAGGGGGCGCAACAGCCCCCCCCCCCTTAAAAATCTGTTCAACAAATGCTTAGGGAGCATCTAATTTCGTTTATAATTTGTAAGGGCTAGCCTAAACCGTTTACAAAATAATCTCACAAATTTGCATTTGTAAGTCCCAGGCCCTATTTAAAATTGTTTCAATATAGTAAGAGAATAGGATTACACCCTCTGTGGTAGCTGCATGTGATGGACCAAACAAAATCCTCATTGGAAGCTGCTGCTCATGCACAGGTCATGTTGTGTATACCTTGGAGCAAGACAGTCCTATATAGGGCCAAGAAATTCGCATACTGTTTGTTATTGGAGGAGCATGTATACAAAGTTTTTAATCGAAATTGAGGGGTCTAAATTAAAGGACCCGTACCATGGCCCAATGAAATGTTTGATAATGTAGAAGTCTCACTTGATTTAATTTTGGCCTAGGAAGGTCTAACAAGGCACAAAAAAAACTCGAAAATGATTTAGTCACGTGTTTTACTAAACGTATATATAGAGTTTCTAATAGTGAGTGACCCAAAAGGGGCCCGGGCCCGTCAGGAGTTTCCTATGTGAAGAACACCAGAAAGTACTTGAAAATGAGAAAATCTCTTTTGGCTTTTATGTTAACTTGCAACTATATAGCTGGCATCAAGACGATTCAAAGGGGACCGGCCCGGGCTTTGTCTCCTATAGGGCCCAGTTAAATGCTTGTTAATGCGGAACTTTGTTTGTTTTTTTTTTCTTTGGTGTTATAAGCTTATAGTTTTAATTGGATGTGAAGGGCCTATGGGGACTCGGGCCAAAGACAGGGCACAAGAACAGGCTTGACGAAGAGGTCTCAAATTCAAATTTAAATCTTTCATTTGTTTTAACAGCATTAGCTAGTTTATACATATATGTTTTAACCCGTAGGGTCCAAAGAGCCTAGATGAGCAAGGAGTTCTTGAGGCCCATAAGAATGCATGGAAATGTAGAAATTCCTGAGTGATGGTACACAATGGCAAATCTTATATTTAGTACAACAGACCCGTGCATTGAAGAAATTAACCAAAATTAATATTTATTTACATTCATTTTACATAATTTGGAGGGCCATAGAAAGCGAAGTCTTTCATTCCGGAAGAACATGCCGTTTGTTTTCAATTTATTCTTTTATTCTGCTTTAAGTATAAAGATCAGGTATAAAATGTAGGTTAGTTGCTTTTGTTAAGAGTTCGTGAATAGAATATACAAGGAACCACATTTATTTATTTTTTATTCACGCTGAATATAAAATAATAAAGTGAAGAGGCCCCTTTCATTTTATTTATTTATTTATTTATTTTTTTATTTATCTTTATTTTTTTGTGTGTGCGTAGGTGGGTGGGGGATCGCTTTCATTTTGTTAAAAAATCCCGTGCTCCTAATATATGCATGGTATATATATTGTCGATTATCAACTTATCATGAACCCATATAGCTTCATATTATTGTGACAAACCAGGTATAGATGGCTGTATCAGTTATTCTAATTTATACGAGCAAATGTAGGTCTACTTTCATTTACATTAAACGTTTTTTTATTTTACATACATGTATACATGACGAATGCCCCCAGTAGGTAAACAAAACTTTTGTAGTACCTTCTATCTGTTTGGTGGAACATGATGCAAGCTGATATATGTAAACCTTGAGCTATTGTATATCAAAAAGAGAAAGGTTTTCTCAGAATCACATAGTCCTCCACACAGCTTCCACTGCTAATCTAACACCTGTCGAAGTATGTAACAATCCGACGCATCTGCACTCGCTTTGGCTCCGACGGCAGTATTTTCACTTTTATTATTTTCACCCCTTATTATGTTCCTTGTAACCTTGAGGTTATAGGGATGTCTGCAAAGACCTCCATATGATTTTTTTGCTCAGTTCATCACGGGATAAATAGTATATATATATATATATATGAGAATATACGTAGCATTATATGGAGAAAAACTATGCATCTCCCTGTTACAGTCCATTCTTTAGTATACCGCTTCCATTAGTATATAGCCTTGGATTTGACCGAATGAAATTTTTTTTTATATACGTAAAACTGAATGGTTATTATAATGAAGAAAAAGGAGGGTCCAGAAACATTTTATCCCCTTCAAAAATTTTCTCTCGGAGGCCCTGCTTAGTCTCATTCAAAGCGTCAACATATCACATCCAGAAAACTGAATAACATCACTGATTTTTTAATTCATCTTTATATATAAGTTGATCGAATAGACATATTACCAATGGTAAGTGATTCTTACCCCTAACGCGAAGTAGGACTGCAGAAACGTTTGATCAAAAGTTTAAGCCACTTCTCATGCACAACAAAATGCAGAACAGCACAAGAACAGCCTGGGCAAACAAATGGTCACAAGTAGCTTACCTAGTTTTTGAGCGTGTATATATGTACTGATTGAGAAGAATAGAATGTCCTAAACGAAATTACAGACTTCTTCACACAATCTCAGAGAGTGCAACTTTTTTACCTGATTTATAGGCAAATCTATAGGCCTACATAGTAGCAGGGGCGCAATTTACTTTTACAAAATCTCTCTCTCTCTCACACACATACAATTTTTATAAATAATGTTATTTGTGGTCTAGAATCCAATGAGGGGGGGGGGGCGTATATAGATTGTCCACTGTCTCGGCGCTTTTGACCCCCCCCCCCCCCCCTTGCTACATTCCCGCGCTAACCCTTGTCTAATACAGTCCTCTACAGGAGAACAAACTTACTGTACCTTGAGGAATAATGGTACTCCTTATGTTTTTTTTAATTTGCAAAACATAAATATCTGGAAATAATACTCGATTCAGAATTTAATTTTGCTTTATTTATACATATTTTGGCTAATATATTACTAGGTTTAGTTAAATTTTAATTTCCTAAAATTATTTAACAGAAAATTTATATTTCTATAAAAATGCTATACTACCACAACATTTCATCTTCTGCATTACTTGTATATTTGTATATTTGAGTGGAGACAGCATTACAATTAAGAAAATACAATGTAAACAATAACAGTTACTGCATAACACTTGGTGGGGAATTTTCTATGCTAATAACTTTAAAAATTTACAATATTCATATCTAAGTTTGGGTATACAATTGAATCGTGATTAAATAAAGATATAACCCTGAAAAAAGTCTCTAGCTTCAACAATTCTCATATTAAGTGAGTGAAAACATTTCCTGATTTTTTTACAAAGTCCATTATATTCGGGTCCATAACTTAAAAAAATCACGCAATACTGGACTAATTTCAGGCATGTACATAGCAAATGTATAGTGGAATATGTATATTATAGTGGAATATATATATTAAATATGATCAAAGTGAAATCAGTGGTTTTGATATTAGGCAGTCTTGAAGTGTAACAATGGTTTTTTTTTTCGAAAATCGAAGTTTTCCTTAATATCTCCACGGAACAATGTCCAAGTGACCCAATTTTCGAAATGGTAGGAGTTTTTGGGTCATCTAACTATATGCCAGATTTTGGATTCGTAAGTCAAACGGTTTTAAAACGTGCCCTGTTAACGGACGGCAATACGGACGGACGGACAAAGGACCATGACTATAGCTCAGATGATTTATAGTCAGCTGAGCTAAAAATTACTATGCTCAAGTTATTTTAAGGGCTAAAAATTTCCTCATATCAAAGATAGCCTAGGCGGCGAAGCTTAATATTCAATTTTGGGGGCCTAATAGAAGACATACGGTATATTTATACATATAAACGTACTAACTGTGTTATTTTTTTATTCTTTTTTAGGTAGTGAACTTCAAGTCAACAACAAATTCCTGGAACTGAATGCTAATAAATGTTATCTATCAGGGGCGTGTTTAGAGGGGGCGCAACAGCCCCCCTTAAAAATCTGTTCAACAAATGCTTAGGGAGCATCCAATTTCGTTTATAATTTGTAAGGGCTAGCCTAAACCGTTTACAAAATAATCTCACAAATTTGCATTTGTAAGTCCCAGGCCCTATTTAAAATTGTTTCAATATAGTAAGAGAATAGGATTACACCCTCTGTGGTAGCTGCATGTGATGGACCAAACAAAATCCTCATTGGAAGCTGCTGCTCATGCACAGGTCATGTTGTGTATACCTTGGAGCAAGACAGTCCTATACAGGGCCAAGAAATTCGCATACTGTTTGTTATTGGAGGAGCATGTATACAAAGTTTTTAATCGAAATTGAGGGGTCTAAATTAAAGGACCCGTACCATGGCCCAATGAAATGTTTGATAATGTAGAAGTCTCACTTGATTTAATTTTGGCCTAGGAAGGTCTAACAAGGCACAAAAAAAACTCGAAAATGATTTAGTCACGTGTTTTACTAAACGTATATATAGAGTTTCTAATAGTGAGTGACCCAAAAGGGGCCCGGGCCCGTCAGGAGTTTCCTATGTGAAGAACACCAGAAAGTACTTGAAAATGAGAAAATCTCTTTTGGCTTTTATGTTAACTTGCAACTATATAGCTGGCATCAAGACGATTCAAAGGGGACCGGCCCGGGCTTTGTCTCCTATAGGGCCCAGTTAAATGCTTGCTAATGCGGAACTTTGTTTGTTTTTCTTTGGTGTTATAAGCTTATAGTTTTAATTGGATGTGAAGGGCCTATGGGGACTCGGGCCAAAGACAGGGCACAAGAACAGGCTTGACGAAGAGGTCTCAAATTCAAATTTAAATCTTTCATTTGTTTTAACAGCATTAGCTAGTTTATACATATATGTTTTAACCCGTAGGGTCCAAAGAGCCTAGATGGGCAAGGAGTTCTTGAGGCCCATAAGAATGCATGGAAATGTAGAAATTCCTGAGTGATGGTACACAATGGCAAATCTTATATTTAGTACAACAGACCCGTGCATTGAAGAAATTAACCAAAATTAATATTTATTTACATTCATTTTACATAGTTTGGAGGGCCATAGAAAGCGAAGTCTTTCATTCCGGAAGAACATGCCGTTTGTTTTCAATTTATTCTTTTATTCTGCTTTAAGTATAAAGATCAGGTATAAAATGTAGGTTAGTTGCTTTTGTTAAGAGTTCGTGAATAGAATATACAAGGAACCACATTTATTTATTTTTTATTCACGCTGAATATAAAATAATAAAGTGAAGAGGCCCCTTTCATTTTATTTATTTATTTATTTATTTTTTTATTTATCTTTATTTTTTTGTGTGTGCGTAGGTGGGTGGGGGATCGCTTTCATTTTGTTAAAAAATCCCGTGCTCCTAATATATGCATGGTATATATATTGTCGATTATCAACTTATCATGAACCCATATAGCTTCATATTATTGTGACAAACCAGGTATAGATGGCTGTATCAGTTATTCTAATTTATACGAGCAAATGTAGGTCTACTTTCATTTACATTAAACGTTTTTTTATTTTACATACATGTATACATGACGAATGCCCCCAGTAGGTAAACAAAACTTTTGTAGTACCTTCTATCTGTTTGGTGGAACATGATGCAAGCTGATATATGTAAACCTTGAGCTATTGTATATCAAAAAGAGAAAGGTTTTCTCAGAATCACATAGTCCTCCACACAGCTTCCACTGCTAATCTAACACCTGTCGAAGTATGTAACAATCCGACGCATCTGCACTCGCTTTGGCTCCGACGGCAGTATTTTCACTTTTATTATTTTCACCCCTTATTATGTTCCTTGTAACCTTGAGGTTATAGGGATGTCTGCAAAGACCTCCATATGATTTTTTTGCTCAGTTCATCACGGGATAAATAGTATATATATATATATATATGAGAATATACGTAGCATTATATGGAGAAAAACTATGCATCTCCCTGTTACAGTCCATTCTTTAGTATACCGCTTCCATTAGTATATAGCCTTGGATTTGACCGAATGAAATTTTTTTTTATATACGTAAAACTGAATGGTTATTATAATGAAGAAAAAGGAGGGTCCAGAAACATTTTATCCCCTTCAAAAATTTTCTCTCGGAGGCCCTGCTTAGTCTCATTCAAAGCGTCAACATATCACATCCAGAAAACTGAATAACATCACTGATTTTTTAATTCATCTTTATATATAAGTTGATCGAATAGACATATTACCAATGGTAAGTGATTCTTACCCCTAACGCGAAGTAGGACTGCAGAAACGTTTGATCAAAAGTTTAAGCCACTTCTCATGCACAACAAAATGCAGAACAGCACAAGAACAGCCTGGGCAAACAAATGGTCACAAGTAGCTTACCTAGTTTTTGAGCGTGTATATATGTACTGATTGAGAAGAATAGAATGTCCTAAACGAAATTACAGACTTCTTCACACAATCTCAGAGAGTGCAACTTTTTTACCTGATTTATAGGCAAATCTATAGGCCTACATAGTAGCAGGGGCGCAATTTACTTTTACAAAATCTCTCTCTCTCTCACACACATACAATTTTTATAAATAATGTTATTTGTGGTCTAGAATCCAATGAGGGGGGGGGGGGCGTATATAGATTGTCCACTGTCTCGGCGCTTTTGACCCCCCCCCCCCCCCCCCCCACCCTTGCTACATTCCCGCGCTAACCCTTGTCTAATACAGTCCTCTACAGGAGAACAAACTTACTGTACCTTGAGGAATAATGGTACTCCTTATGTTTTTCCATCATATTATGGGGGGCGGGGGAGGCCCCCCCCCCCCCACCACCACCCCCCCTCGTTTTCGCCGCCTATGCCCTGTATTATCTTTGCTTGAAATGGCTCTGATCTGCGCGTTGATCAACGAAATAATTCCGCCCCGATCAGTCGACCTACTTGCACGAAAAAGGGGATTTCCGAGTATACAGACGCGTAACTGGGTCAACAGTGGACCGTTGCAAAGCAAGAGAGAGCGCAGGGGAACTGTCATTGAGAGGATTCAATTTACAAAATTCTCTTTGTTTATATAGTCTCAGGTATGTGCCGGATTCTCACGTGTTCACTTTGGGTATATTCATTTCTTTTTTGTTATCGTACTACTGATCGATCGGACTTTTCATTTGTGCTGTTTGCTGTAGATCGGTTTGTATGGTGGTGTCACGTGTGGCTGGTCAGAATATACCATGTTGCCTGTACAGGTTAAATGTGTGTGTGTGTGTTTGTCGGTCGGTATTTGAAGTGGCATGCCCTGGCAAACTTCTAATTTAATTCATGACGTGAAGTGGATGCTATTATCAAAATAAATATTTTGTTATTACATGATTGTATACAGGCCTATTCCGGTACATCTATGATGGCTTTCCATTCGAGTCGCAGCGCGATCTGAGCATCGACCACCCACTCGGCCGTATGAGCATTCCCCAAGGCCCTAATATCGTGACGAAACGAATTATTTGTCACAATTTATAAACTGAATATTAACTGATAAACAAAGATAGGCCTACCGAGCCTCTCCCCTCGTTTTCCCCGAGAAGCCGATTGACATGTAGCCTAGGCATGCTAGCAGCCGCCCCTCCGCCCTCAAATTCAAAGCGCTCATTGCACGTTTGAGACATGGCTAAGAAAAAATTCTTTTTTGTATATCGAGCCATTCGGTGAGATAATCCCATGCAAAATTGATCTTGCCCTCGAGAGATTTGATGACGCAATCCTCTATCCAACACATAACACCAACACACACAAACCTGGACCTGCAAAAGGTCGAACAGCTTAATCATCATAAGAAATGAAGCTAAGCATTAGGCTCGTACTTGAAAAATTATTTAGCCTTATTCTTATCGAGCAAGCGCAGGCTGTATACATACACTTGACGTTTATTTTAAAAAGGCACCCAGCCGTTCAATTTGGCTGAGTAATCTACCACGCCATTGCGCATGCGCCACGGGCGGGTATATGTTGAACGTGCCCAGGCATGTTTTGGAAGATTCTATGAAGATTTGTAGAGGGGTGCTTGAGGCGTAACGCCATTTTTTAAAATTATTTATCTATTCTTAGGCAAAATTTGTGTAACTATGTTCATATTTTAGCTTACTAATTTGCGAAGGCGCATGATATATCATAAACTAACGCAAAAGACTGGTATAATATGATGTTGTACTTGAGCGTACATCCCTGTGAAATGTGAGGGGATTTGTTTTAAGTGGGCTCCACGTGGAGGGGATTCCCTGACCTCGCTCATGACCTGTATATCACCGGAATACATAGCTGTGAGACAAGCTAGAACAAGTCAGTTTTAACAGATCAGGAGAACATCATGAGTGAAATCCCGCGGGGATTTGAATCCAGTATGTTTTGGTCAAATGAGGTAAGTCATATAGTGTTTCCTGTCAAACAAGATCCCTTCCAGTTTTTAATCAGGACAATATCTACCAAATAACGGGTTGAAATGGCCATTGAACCCCCCCCCCTCTCGACTCTAACAATACGTGTGCTTAGATTTGCAAAGAAATCAGTGGCGTCAATTTAATTTTCGGGGGGGGGGGGGGGGGGGCGCTCACGGGCGTGCACACACACACGTATATATATATATATATATATATATATATATATATATATATATATACCTTTTTAAATCTTTGTGACACATTTAAAAAATATTAGCGTCTGTATGACATATTTTAAATATATATATACTTCATCACATTCCAAATAAATTACAATTAAGTGTAAGGTTTAGGAAAATAAGGTATTATGTTTCCAGTGTTAGTTCACTCTAAACCAGGTTTTGATATATATCATAGTAAATTCATTAATGGAACCAAAGTCTATTATTCTAATTGTTTATATATTTTATTTGCAGTATATTAATATTATTCTCTGAAAAGGGGGGGGGGCGGTGAATACATTGACCACCACCCCTTGTCAAAAGGTGGGGGAAGGTGGTATATATATCTCCATCCCCCCCCCCCCCCCCCATATCAACGCCCCTAAAAAATTACTAATAAAAGTAATTATTTTAGGTACCCATTGTCACATACAAACAAGAAGGCACTCTTTTGAAATTAAATAAATCAACATATTAATGAAATATTAACATTTTGAAACAAGCATGTTAACCATTCATATCAAATTGTCTCTATAACTGTCTAAATAAATTGGTTTTGAAACAGTTGGAAGGCATGATATCTGCGACTCCGTTACGTTCCCGAGGCAGCGGAACCTTGCGCTTCTAAAGAAGCTACTGATTTTCCCGCTGCCTGCTTTGACCGTTTATAACGCACTTAAACACCAGGTGGTGCACATGGGCCTTTCTGCTGAAAAAAACCAAATGCAAGTCAACAAACACTCGACAGGCATCAGGCTTCGCCCAGAAACCACTGCTGGGGCAAATTCTTTCTGATCCTGTGGCCTGTTCAAACGTCCGCCTGGCGATGAGCTGTCACTCAAAAACGAAATGAACAACATTGACTTCGTGTATTCCTCGCTTGGCTGGTAAACCGTTTTGTCTTCAGCACAGGGTCTCATCTGATTGGACCAAAATACAGTGCTTCCCTCTGGTGTAGGGATTCAGGATACAAGGTCATAACAAACAGCGCTTACGATATAGGTAGTTGGTTTATGGGTAAAGCGCTGTGTAAAGAGCGTACGACTCCATTGACAGGTCATGGGCGGTATGTTCCTTGAAAACGTATGCTATATGGAATTAGGCCTGTAATTTTTAATTTGGGTACGGGATCGATGAACATTTTTTAACAGTGGGGTAAGAACTCAAGCGCCAGGGGTACAGACGTGGATTTAGAGGCTTATCTGCTAATTTGTTATGTTACTCGGTCCTGTTTTCAATCACAACGCCAATAACAAAAAGATTGGCGGGTATCGCCATTAGGACGCTGCACCATTGTAATAGTGTGTGTTCATTTTGCTTCTTTTTGTAATTAGAGTGCTATAGTTTGATTTCTGTGTTTGGATAGACATATTGTATTGTACTGATTATGCTCTTCGCTCAGCGGAGGAATAAAGAAATCAATCGATCATCTATAGCAGAAGGCACAACTAGATTTATGCTTTTCCTTTGAAAAGGTGAGCATTTCAATGTATAACGAACCATATTTATTTATAAGTATATATATATATATATATATATATATATATATATATATATATATATATATATTAGTGTTGTGCCAATTAATTGATTAAATCGAAGATTGGTCGTTTTCCAATCAGGCTCCATATTATTCGGCCGTGATATATAACTATACAAGTATATATATATATATATATATATATATATATATATATATATATATATATACACACACACATAAATATATATAAATGGATCGACCGTCTATAACTGAAGAGTACAAGACATCCCTTTTAACTGACTGGAATATTTTCTGCTTTGCGCTCTCAGAATCGCTTTTGTGTTTTATTCTTAATGGGGGCATTCAATATGTACCCCTTATATTAGCTTACCTTACTATAAGTCATCTGACCTATAATGATGACCCTTTGTCTGTCCGTCCATTAGTTAGACTGGCACGTTTTGAAACCGTTGCACCTACTTATCAAAAAATTGACATACAATTAGATGTACCTAATTTCTCCTACTAAACCCAAAACTGGGTCACTGCGAGTTAGTTCCTTCAAAGGAAGGAACACCTCAATTTTAAATTGGATACCAATTGTTACATTTCAGGAATGCCTGATATCAAAACCTATTTGAATGTTTTTGCACATATGTTTGGCATAAAGATTCCCCTATATATTTCCTATAGGTGCTATAAGAACAGCAAGAAATGCAGTTTTTTTTAGCTCAGCTGACTGTTATTCAACTGAGGTATAGGAATGGCACTTTGTCCGTCGTCCGTCCGGCCGTCCGTTAGCAGGGCAGAAACGTTACTGCTTGACCTAGAAACTTCTAAGAGAATATCCAGGGAGGTCAATAAAATTCTCCTTGGAAACCTGAAATTAGGTCACTGCGACCTATATCCTCCGAGCTATGGTTCTTAAAGGTACCCCCCCCCCCAGAATAATAAAAAAATAATACAAAACCTCCAATATCTTGATAATTAATGCGTGAATTGTCATGAATCTTGCCTTGAATATTGACTATGACTAGTTTTGTCAGTTCCCGGAAAGTGGTGGTGCCACCTGTATTTTTTTGTTATTTTAACGAATTTTTTAAAAATTTGTTTACTATAAAATGACAACAATCATGTCAGTTTCTCAGCTGTAATTACAGCTAGTGTCCCAAAACCTGGTGTGTTTATTGATCACAAGTGGATGCCATATAGTTATCACCCTGTTTGGCTGTCTGTTTGTCTGTCTGTCTGTCAATCCACACAAATTTGTTTCCAGATGATAACTCCAGGTTGTATTGACACATGGATTTCAAACTTGACTTAAATATGGCCCACCACTAAAACAAGAACCTTTATGATTTTGGGGTCATGAGGTCAAAGGTCAAGGTCACAGGACTCACTTTTTTAAAAAGATTATGGCTGCAAGCTTTTCATCACAAACTTTCCATTTTGCACATTTAGCTGACTTGCCATTATGGGGATAGCATTAATGAATTTGGGGTCACATGGTCAAAGGTCAAGGTCACAGGGGCCATCTGTTCACAAATTAGTTTCCAGATGAAAACGCCAGTTTAGTTTGACATATTGGTTTCAAACTTAACTTATATATGATTCATCACTAAAGTAAGAACTGTGTGGATTTTGGGGTCCAACGGTCAAAGGTCATGGTCACAGGACTCATTTCTTTAAAAAGAATGCATATGTATTTGAAGCCAAACTTTTCATCCCAAACCTTCCATCTTCAAGATATTGCTGACCTGCCCATAGGGGAAGTTTCGTTCAATTTCGGGGTCATGAGGTCAACGGTCAAGGTCACAGTACCCACTTATTTTTGAAAGATTGTGGATGCATTTTAAGCCAAACTATACATCCCAAACCTTCTATCTTGCACGTATAGCTGAGCTGCCAATAGGGGAAAAACTGATCGATTTGGGGGTCACAAGGTCAAAGGCCATCGTCACAGGGACCCATCTGTCCACATATTTGTTCCTGGATGATAACTCCAGTTTGGATGGACATATTGGTTTCAATTTTAACTTATATATGAACCACCAATAATGTAAGAACCCTTTTAATTTTGGGGTCATAAGGCCAAAGGTCAAGGTCACAGGACCCACTTCTTTAAAAAGATCATTGATGTATTTTTAGCCAAACTTTCTGTCCCAAACATTCTATCTTCTAGATGTTGCTCACCTGCCAATAGTGGAAGTAACTGATGGATTTTGGGGTCACAAGGTCAAGGTCATGGGGGCCATCAATCCACATATTAGTTTCCAGATGATAACACAAGTTTAGTTTGAAATATTGGTTTCAAACTTGACTTATATGTGCCCACCACTTAAGTGAGAACTCTTGATTCTGGGGTCATGAGATCAAAGGTCAAGGTCACAGGACCCACTACTTTAGAAAGAATGTGGATGCATTTTAAGCCAAACTTTTCATCTCAATCCTTCCATCATCAACATGTGGTGCACCTGCCAATAGGGGAAGTTTCCTTTTGATTTTTTGGGTCATAAGGTCAAAGGTTAAGTACACAGGGCCTTAATTAGTGATACAGCACTGGCAGAACACCCATGCTGTAATCAACATACACTTATTTTCATGGGCCCTACCCTAACCCCCCCCCCCCCCGTATTTCTTTAAATGTAAAGCTATTTTTGATCCAATGTGCACAATTTTTCTTGAAATATTAATTTAAGAAGTTATCCAAGAGATGCCACGTTGTTCTGATGTAGCATTTTAAAGAAATTATTTCCTTTTAAATAATTAAACAAAATATAATTTAACCCATCAGTAGGCATAATTTGATAATATATGAAACAAATCATGGATAAATAAAGGTGCAATTTAAAATTGTGAATTCTGGAGTTTTATTTTCATATATTTATTGCTTTGCAAATTTTTAAAATATATTTTATAAAAAAGAAATATCTGTTTGCATAATGTGATGTTACCTGACTAAATTAAGTATAAATGTTGATGCAATTTAGATTTGTGAATCAATTAAAATAATCAGATATATATGATATACTGTAAAATTTATAAACTTAAAAAATCTAATGCAAATATTTGTTCATTATTTTCCTGTCTCAGTAGAATGGAAATTAAAGTTATTTGCTTTGTTTTCCATCTCTCTGCCTGTTTTTAAATATTTAAAAATAATTTCAATTAAATTAAATTCATCCTTTACGTATATGCAGAGGTGCTGTAACTCCCACCAGTCCCTGTAAGCACCATTGAATTTAATTCCGTAATCTGTATTTATATGAAAAGGTGTTGTATGTATATATTATTGTTTATTGGCTCAAGGGTTAAGGCTGCACTGTATACTGAAAGAAGATGAAGGTAACAAAAATGAAATGAGATTATTTAAGACTGGATTTCAGGAATCAAAGCAGCGGGGCTAGAAAAATTGAGAAATCATACGTCCGCTAAGCTGCGACTTAGAAATAATTCCTGACGTTAAACAGACATATCATGATTGTTTTCTTAGCGAATAGGAGGGAGGGACGAAGGAGGGGCGTTGAACCTCTTGCTCCGTTTTCCAACGCCGATCCAACGTATCCCTAAATTGCATATTTAATTACATGAATTTTGTGAACGCCTGGTAAACATCCACAAAAGATCCTTAACTTGTTTATTTATACTCTAATAACTATCATAATTATCATGCCGCAAAGAGACTGAGAGAAATTCGCTTTTTACGTGTGGTATTTACTCTGTATGATGTTTTGCAATCCTCTCAACACGATTTATATGCGCAAATGCTTCAATACATTGTTTGAATGTGCCACTTGTTATTGTTATAATAATAATACAGTTTTACATATGCATATGTACTGATTGTTGAGAATTCGGTAAAATCTTATATATACTTGATAATGAGAAAATAGATGTTCAAAAGCAGGAATGTTTCCAATTTATTTATATCATATGATTGTTTTAAATATAGTTAAAATCTTATTCATAAAAATGAAGTGTAAGAATTCACTTTCAGAAATCCCATTAATGTGAACCTGTATAGATTCATATCATACAAATTTGATAATTTACCAAGTTAATTAATTTTCTGATTTTAAACCTAACCGAAGTTTATTTTTAGACATAACTGCCATAGATATGTCATAGACATGCAACCTTTGACAAGTGCCAAAGTTAAACTTGAAACATTGATTTGTTACCTCACCATTCTTGTCTTTTGATCGTATTTTTTAAAGTTTTTGTGAATTCCTCTGTAGAATCAAATGGTCCATGGGACATTTTAATTTTGTACTATTGTTGTCAATTGTATATTCAAATTCTCCACTAAATCATGCAGAGATACACCGATAGAACCGATAGCACCGATGTAAACATAAGAGATAATTTATCAGCTAATTCAGCTCACGGAATTATGATATTATATATAATATAATAATGTAATTGATATATAATTTATGTATTATATATATTTTATAAACCCATATACATTTATTGACGTCATTGAAATGGAAACTCAGTTCTGAGACTTCAGATTAATAAATTTTCATTTTACATTTGAACAATTTATTTCTAAGCAGTAAATATTAGATATATTTCATAAAATATGTATTTTTACTTATTATGTAATCTCTATTTCGATAGTTATTGTGTATGCACAAAGGATGCCGATCTTGTATGAGAGGGACCACATACTTGATAAAAAAAGTGTTTAAATATATTGAAAAAATAATATATTATGTTATATATGTTATGAAAATTTAATGAAATAGAAAAATATGTGCAAAAACATATTTATATATTTATTTTATGACTATATAGTATAATTATTTTATAAAAATTTTATTAAATAAACATTATAACATACAAATATATATATATATATATATATTATATATATATATATATGTGTGAATATTAATGTTTATTTATACACATGGTATTATTTGAAAAAAAAAAGGTATACTGATATTAACCATTTAGGCTTGTGCTGGCATTAAACAATGAAGCATATACCTTTCTTGGCTCTTATCCGTACATAAACGGTGCCAAAAGAGGCTGCGAGGGCCGCTGCGAGAGGTTTTTGAAATTCGCAATTTTACGAGAGCCTGCGCCTAACAGTGAGTTTGAGAAAGTTTTGAACACTTAGTCTGCGAGAGGTTTGCGAAAGGTTTTTGCTCGCAAATACCCTTGCGAGACCTTAGATTGCATAGGCCCAGTTTCCTATCGCTGTGTCAGCGCATGTATTGAAATACATGTGTCGACCTTTAATGGGAGCGATTTCTGGGACACCCTGCGTGGTGAAATGCAGCCGTGAACAAAAACGCACATATTAATTATTATAAACGCAGCTGCGTGACCACGGCATTCGGTTAATTCTCCTGTGGGCGAGCTCCATTGAACGATGTATAAACAGGTTGACTGACACGCGCTTGCTGCTAAAGTTTCTGGGAAAGCTAATCCTGATGCCACCAGTGACACCTGACCCATACACCCATTTGATGACTTTAGATCGACGTCATTTGACCCATGCGTCAATTGGTTGACCTCGATTTTATTTGCATAGACGTCATCTGACCTCTGACCCGCCTTGTGACTGTCACTGTCTGACCGTTGTGTTTTTGCACGGAAGAAAGTTCCCGCTTCGATGGGCTGGACGTGATACCTATCTTCAAAGTGTCTAACAGAGTCCCGGCGATGTCAGTATTTCACATTGTCATTAATAATAAAGTCTGTCAAATTGGCGATTACGGTTTTCGTCTGAAAATACGGTGAAAAATAAAAACTAGACGACCAGAGGTCGAACGCTTGCCGGAAGTTGAAATGACAGACAGATGGACAGACAGAACATATTGTGGGTTTTCTATTATTTGAATGACCCTCAGCGTTTGCTGAGAAGTTGTGGCCTGTAAAATGACATATCAGACAAAACAACGAGGAAGCAGACAAAGCTGACCACAAAAGACTAACAGACAAACATACTGACACATCTGTGATAACAGATTACCAGACAAAAGTGCCGAAGGCAAAGAAGAGCAAAATTAGCGATGGTTTATGTAGATAAGGTTTATAATTTTGGAGATATGGCCAAAACATGATATGTTGGGGAGGTGAAGGTGCAGCGCCCCCTAGTGGCTATATCCGGAAAATGAAAAATCTGTTTTGAGATATTAGTGAAACACATAAGATGTACCAGTTTTAAAAGGATTCCTGAAAAAAAACTGTGGCCTGTAGAATGCTATATATGAGACGCAAGAACCAGCAAGTAGGCGGATTTGAGGACAACTGACAGACAGACACACTGACAAAGTCATACAAGAATGAGACCAGATGACATTACTAGGTCATGGAGAAGACTCAGGGAAAGAAAATAAGCCATAGTTTCTGTAATTGAGGCTTTGGGTTTTAGAGATATGGTCAATATAATGATATGTTTGTGAGGGTCATGTGCAGCGCCACCTAGCGGCCATATCCAGAAAATGAAAAATATCTTTTGAGGTGTTTCTGTAAAACATAATATGCATCAGTTTTTAAATGCTTCTTTAAAAACTGTGGCCTGTAGAATGCTATTGTGAGACGCAAGAACCAGCAAGCAGGCGAATTTGAGGACAACTGAGAAACAGACAGACACACTGACAAAGTGACACAAGATTGAGACCAGATGACATTACTAGATCATGGAGAAGACTCAGGGACAGAAAATAGGCCATAGTTTCTGTAATTGAGGCTTTGGGTTTTAGAGATATGGTCAATATAATGATATGTGTGCGAGGGTCATGTGCAGCGCCACCTAGCGGCCATATCCGGAAAATGAAAAATATGTTTTGAGATATTTCTGTAAAACATAATATGCATCAGTTTTCAAATGCTTCTTTCAAAACTGTGGCCTGTAGAATGCTATTGTGAGACGCAAGAACCAGCAAGCAGGCGAATTTCAGGACAACTGAGAAACAGACAGACACACTGACAAATTGACACAAGATTGAGACCAGATGACATTATCAGTTTATGGAGAAGACTCAGAGGAAAAAAATAAGCTATAGTTTATGTAATTGAGGCTTTGGGTTTTAGAGATATGGCCAATGTAATGATATATGTGTGAGGGTCGTGTACAGCGCCCCCTAGCAGCCATATTCAAAAAATGAAAAAACAATTTCGAGATCCTAGTGTAGGACTTATGATATGTCAGTTTCAAAAAGATTCCTGCAATAATGTGGCCTTTGGCGCAAGATGAATGAAATCTCGAAATATCTCTATTCACGAGATATTTTACGAGATACTGCAAGACTTGTAAAAAAATCTTGTAGTACTAGTTGAATGCTACCTGATGCAAAAAACTAGGTCTCTCTAGCTTTAAAACTGACAAAGTTAGAAAAATAAGGCCCCTTAATTTCGAATATCATGACTTTTCCCCAAAAAATTTGTAACCATGGTTACGGCAAATTTGAGTCAGCTACACACCAGATGACAGGCCTTGGAATGACGATTAAAATGAGCTATTGTTGAAGTAGATACGACTATTAGTCACAAAGATATGAAGAAAAAACCGTTTTGAGAAGTTTTGATGACCTTGACCTTGACCTTTGACCTATTTTGACCAAAAACAATAGGGCACCTAGAAATTTAATTCTCCATCATCTCTGAAAGTTTCAAGGTGATTGTGGCAAAATTGTGGCCAGGAGAGTGCAGACAAACAAACAGACAAACAGACAAACAGACATACGCAACTGACCAATATGCTTGCCGAAATCTTTGATTCCGGCAAGCAATAAATTATTTGTTCGTATTGCCCTTTATACTGAAATTTGGTCCAATTTTGTAGGGCATTTCGTTGTCGTGAAACGATTATACGCAGTCGTAGGCCCGCCCGCTCGTGGTATAGTACCGAGATACGCACGTGAGATGGAGGTTCCGGGCGCTTGTTAGCAAATAAAAACGTATTTTGACATATGTTACGAATTGTATTTTGGAAGGTTGTCCATTATATTATACAAATATAAAAAAAACATGGGCCATATGAATAGGCCTGTCGGGTGAACTAATCATGTTTTTTAATAAAGTAGTGACGCAATGTTGTAGGGTTTAGCATCGATATCAACCTCATACCGTATTGTAATATGATAATAATGTGATGTTTAGTGAATTTCATGCAAAGTAAACACGTGTGTCTTAAGTTATCAAAGGTTACCAATATGTTTATTACTGCAGCTGTATATTTATGATGGTATTTATAATAATTGTACTGATGCCAGAGAAAAATAGGGTAGGTAGGCCTGGATTTTTTTTTTTTATTCAGTTTATGCGACATATTTTCAGAATAAAATGGTAAATAGAATTATGTTAATGCATATCTGTGCCAATTCGTGTACAGTATGATCAAATATTGACCCATTAGAACCATTTTCTCTTGGAGGAATAGGTGTTTGTTCAGTCTCTTATAAGAAGTGAAGCGAAGTAACTTTCAAGGAATGATCAGCTGGTCGCTGACAAATAATTAAAGTTGGCGATCAGACAGGTTTACCTTCTTAGGCTAACATGAGCGGCCGGCCATTCATTTGCCCTCAGAAATTGCGAAATGACACTGTTGAACCATGATGTAGTACGCACGCATTAAGTTGGGGGTAAATAAAGTGATCATAACATCGGTATATTTGTTTAAAATAAGAAATGTACATCGGCAATCCGCCGGTGTCAAATTGGACATCGCAGTTATGAATATGCTCTTATCATTTACCGCCGTTATATAAAAAAATATCGCCAAAAATGAATTATCACCACGTGTGACCGCCAAATTTGCGTTTAACTTTTCGTTACATGACCGGCCAACGTTCATTAAATCGTTCGTTTTTACTCCTGCCAGCGCCCGAGCGCAGGTTCAGGTGATCATTGACAGAACAAATACGGGTACGTATGTACCCGAATAGGTAACCACGGTTACATGCAGTGAAGAAACGTCATGTCATTGGTTCATTTCAACTCATTTGCATAGCCGAAGACGGCACCTAATTCCGAATATTGCCGACTAGCGACCGTGCATCCATGCGGGCCATTAATGAGGCCTTACGGAAGATGCAAATTTTCGGGGCTTAGGGCAAATTTGAACGATCTCGAATCAGTTCTCAGTCGGGTCACGGCTATCAGACATTCGCGGAGGAGGCCATGTTTATAGCTTGAAAGAAGCTGCTTATTTCTCCAGTGGAACACTTTTGATATTTATCTGCTTCCTATAAATTAAAAAAAGTTGTTGCGCAGAGCTACGTTCTAAGCTGACGAACCCGCTTATGATAATGACCTTCCACACTCCGTTTTCGCGGGTATATTTGAACTGTCAGTGACGATCTCAGAACATCGTAGTTTGTATCTGTATGACAGATTAAAGTTGTCGACATTAGGGTCGCACAGTAAATCTAGGGTCGGTCGGATAACCGGAAACAAAGACCTTTTTTTTACGCCTTATCAATTGATGCCCACGACAAGGTTTAAGGAATTGACTTGGAATTTTATTGTATTTATTTTGTGACGTCTTATTTATTTAATTTCGTCTTTAATGTATTCATGGCGTTTTTCTAAGCTTTTCCTGGACATCTCATTCAATTTATTGATCAAGTTTTCCTACTTCTTTTCTAGGGAGAAAAATATCTTTTTTATTACACCAGTAGACCTATCTGACACTTCTGCGGAATTCACGTTGTAAAAAAGTAGACCAAATTCTCATATTTTTAAATTATTCTGTTATTAACTGTTCTTAACTTTGTTGAAAATTATTAGGCCCTTTAGTTTTCTCCTCTAATAGTAACTAATTAAAGTTTTCTTAAAAAAAAACAAAACAGGTGAACAATAAGATGGAACAGATCATTATAGCAGTCAAAAGAAAACACATGTAACAGACTTTTGAAAACGATTTTATTTTTTCTCCACGGTTTTGGCTATTTGCTAGTCAATTTAAAAATTGCTTAGCACATCCTGCTTATCAATGTCAAAAAGTAACGAGCCTGGTAATGATTGAACATTTGTTAGAAAATATGCAAAAAATACCAACTGATTTGGGCCATTCATATCCTCGGAATGTCACATAAATCTACAACTACAGATACAATTTACATTTATGTATACGTTTATTTATTTCTGCAATTAACCAGCGCGATCAACGCACAGCAGATTGTGGTTCCTTGCTGATATCCCGGCGGTCTATAATCCGGCCCTATTCACGTGAACTGAGAGACCTTTCAAAGGCGGAGTCTCTGCCCGGAGAGTATGAATCCTTCCCACGTTGCATTACGACAAATGGCCACATTGGATAAACAGCGTTGTGTGGTTGTACAAGAAAGAACCTGTTAAATAAGACTTTTTGTCAGTTAGAATGTAAAATCGTACATGCAAAAGGTTAGTGAATAGATTGGTGATAAGTAGGGCTGAATCAATATATCGATATATCGATACGAATCGATACACGAAGTCGATACGATAACCGAAATGCGTTGCATGCTGTATTGGTCGTATCGATTACTTGCTTATTTATAGCATTCTAACTCTAACTTTACATAAAACCATGACGATTTATAAATCTAAATGCACTGCAGCCCATATATTTGTTGCTTTGGCTTTTAAGACTTGTTAATAAATGTATATACCCATGCACGTCAGTACTTCCATGGCAAGCATGCGCAAGTGAGCGATAATAGGAGAATGATAATAACGTTTATCTTTATTAATGAAATCGATATTCACATCACATATCGCTACTAGGAACAAGGTACATTCATGTATATATCCTTTCTATTTATATGTCATTTAATCTCTATTTTTTTTTATTTACGCAGCCGGTCATAGGTTACTCGGAACTCCCGCGTTCGACATCAGATGTCAAATAAATGGTTAAAGCATTGGGACAAATCCTGTATAAACAGGAGAGTGACTAATGGGATTCATATTCACAGAATTATACAAAACTGTGTAATGACATGACATAAAAAAACAGCCTATGATCTTCCCCACCAAATGCAATTAATATGTTTCTGCGGGGGGGGGGGGGGGGGACCCTAGAGCTCAAAGAAGATCGTGATTTTGCTAGTCTTGATTAGAGAGCTTTTTATAATTAAAAGCAACTGGTTCGTTTATTTATTTAATATCAAGCTTAAGCTGCTTAAGAGCATGGCATACTAAATATGTTGTATGTTAAAATAAAAAAAAAACATATAAAAACAAGAAAAAGAGCTTTTATTAAGAAATGATATACAAAGAAAAATTAAACGTATTGTCAATACGTATCGGTATCGAATTAACTGTATCGCAGTACGTATTGTACCTGAAGTGGCGTACCGATACCCAGCCCTAGTGATAAGCCTGAGGCAATTTCTTTGAGTGATCAGACCTGTCATCTCCTCCGAGGGCCCTCGACCTATCATTGCAAATACGTTGCGGAGTGTCTATAATGAATTTACATTGGGCCCATGGACCGTGATGTCCGTCCAGCAGAGGTATCATAGGACATAGAGGTCCATGTATGGACTACTCATTGGAAATCCAGGCAGAGAAGAAAACGGGAAAAAACATAGTGTCACGGTTGGTGGAACGGATTAGGCTATAGAATTGTCCGGAATATTGAGTCTGTAACTTAGACATAAGCGGGGTATATATTCGACTTAAGCGAGTTCGACACAACGAGGTTTCACTGTAGTTGATAAAAACTCTAGCTTTTATTGAAGTTTTTAGAAGAGAATCATGTTTAACTGCACAGAGATTGACAGTGAACTTGTACTGATAGTTACTTTAGGCCATCCTTAAAAATTTCTGTGTTGGGGCTAACATTGGTCAAAAAAAAGTCATCAGGTAGGGAGGAAAAAAATATTTTTTTTAAAGGAGGATCTGGAGTTTACTACACCTTTTTTTACCGGATATTAGCATATGCGAGGTTTATGTCAAATAACATACCCGTACTCCATTCATTCCTTGCCTCGATACCATTGAAACATGCACAACAAGGTATCTCTGAACAGATTTTGTGTTTTATTACAGGCTTAAAATCCTGTACTTGGGTTTAAAATGTTTTAGTACATGCTTTGAACATGTACATGTCAAACATTCATGTATTTGAAAAGTTATCAAGTACTTTTCCAATAATGGTCAAGCATGTTATCATGGAAGCATTATAACTGATGTATATCCCATTGCACAGGTTCGCATTAGGCCTGTAAGCCTTGTTCTGGATCTCACATGAATTTGCAGACAATTTTATTTTGTGTTGTATGCGAGTGCCAGAACTGTAGGAATGAGTGCAGTTTGAGATTTTCTTTGCAAGTGAAGAGGTATAATTAAGGACGGTAATAAATGAACTCTTTAGTAATAGTCAATGCCTAATAAGGTAGTAGAATATATAAAATGTTTATATAAATATATGTTAAACTGTACTTTTTGAAAGATGAAACCATATATTGGATGTCGGTACCCTGATTAGGAATTTTATTTCTTCGGTGTTGATGTATATATAAACAAAATCTTGGTCAAGTTCGAAGATGGGTGACCTTGACTTATTTCTCGACGTTTTAGAGCGAATTATAGAAAATAACCGGCGTGTGTTAACATTTACCATGTGAGGAGGATATCTCCAAAAGTATTTAACACAGAAATTTCATTTCTTTGGTGCTGATACATATCAACAAAATCTCGGTCAAGTTCCATGATGGATGACCCAAGGTCACAGAGCTTATAATAGAAAAAAACTTAGGAGCTTATTTCTAAGGAACCACTGGATGGATTGTTTTGGAATATGGAAAGGTCATTGGCCTTGATGATCTCGAAAGTGCTGCATGACTCACAAAGCCTGGGGCCACACTTACAAAGTTCATTCCTCTCTAGTTCCAATTCACAACTTGAACAAAAGACATATGTACAGATATACATCCATGTGGGAACAAATATTACTTGAATACTTGTTACTGTTACCACCCATAAATACTGCTCTTTTGGCTGAGGGCTTTTGTCAGCTTTTGCTGACATTCTAGTATTTTTCTGTAATTAATGACTGAGCGAGCAATGTTGATCTCTATCTCGTCTATGTCTAAACAAGAAATGCCGTACGGTCAGGAAATATCTGTTTATAATAAAAGCTATTAATAAAATGAAATAAATTTACAAAGGCAGTTAAAAAGAAACACAACCAAAAAAAAGACAGTCGCTTATATGTTATGCCTGTTCTGATCAGCTGTGGCCGGTAGAAACGATGCGTCAGACACTTCGCAAAACCCTGTCATGATCGCCACAGAACTGACGAAATCACGCAATTCTTGTAATACCAAACATCTGATTTGTGGAGATCGTGCGTTACACATCGTCAGTTGCAGATTCCATTAAATAGGCCCGCTTCATTTGCTTGATATAGGCCTACTCACGGTGCCACCGTGAGTGTTGCTGAAAAATTATAACCAGCGTAAGCGAAACGATGTCAGTGAACATTTTCCCGCCAAATAGTGATGAATGAAGTCATATGGGGTGAACTTTTACTACGGACCTCTTATTGGCTCTCTGGCTATGACGCGTGACCGCTCCGCAAATCACAAGAACGTTTGCGTGGGCCAGGCACGTGCACATCAACGTGTCACATGGTTAAAATGCCAACATTGGTTAGTTGACAGTATGAATGTCGAGAGAACTTTCATTTAATCAGTTAATGCGACAGCGGTAAGCTTCCGCTTTATTTGAAATCAAATAAGAACCATTTCTAATTGCTCAATATTTTTATTTTCAGCCTGTTTTGCTTGAACAACGAAATTTGATGGCGGTTTCCCGGCAGTTTTTCAACTCTCGCGCACGAGTGTAGCGATCGTTCCACGTGTATATATATAGGCACAACCTGACTAATTGTTAGGGCTAATATTAAACGATCGGTGACGTTGGGTAATACCTTTCATTATGGAAATTAAGTGCATCTAAAAATGTAATAGAAGGACTATTTTTCTAGCACATGAAGGCAGATTTTTACGGGCCCGGCCGCTTGCGGCAGATCATATAAAAATATTAATTTGCAGATATGTCCAAAAAAAATTCCAGCCGCAGCCAAAAATCACGACCGGCCGGGTTAGCCCCAACACAGAACCTTTTAAGGATGGCCTTAACTGTTGATGATATACAGTTTATTTTTTAGGATATTAGTAGTGTTACAGATGCTCTTTTTATTATGTGACACGGGCATAACTCCTGTTGTGGCACTCGTGTCTGGCCGTGTATTACATTCTATTTTTAATCCGTACTGGTTGAACTCTCGTTGTC
Source organism: Sipunculus nudus (assembly GCA_026874595.1). Lineage (NCBI taxonomy): Eukaryota > Metazoa > Annelida > Sipuncula > Golfingiida > Sipunculidae > Sipunculus > Sipunculus nudus. Next base: position 43,294,074 of record CM049311.1, read on the forward strand.
ATGTAAGCCTTGGGTTTTTCACACCTGGTCGTAGGTCACGTGGTGAGCCTGGTGTGTGAAGATACAGCGCTGTTTTTCTATAGAATTCCTGAAACGCGTGTTTACTGTGATTGTGCAAGATCTTATAGACTGTTCGAGAAGTGGGAAATTCTCAGCTTGTGGTGAAGAGTATATAAAGGGGGCTGTGTATTAGAAAGGGCAGAGAGCAGAGAAGATTCCAGCGGACACAGAAGCGTGTGTCAGATTCTAGGACCTTATCCGGACAATGTGGCAATTATTGATTTTCAAAGACTTTCTCCTGGATTTAATGCATTTGGACTTCAGTTTACTTTCTGGGTTGTTGCAAGAACTTTCCACTGGACTGTCATTCTCCAAGAGTATACATTTAGAGAACTTATCGTGGTGACGGTGTTGGTATCCAGGTACTGTTCACATTATTTTTTATGTGATTGTATTGACTTGTTGCTGTACCGCTGTTTTACTGTATAATTGTATTGATTTAGTGTATTGTAATGTTAGGGTTGTTTTAAGAATAAATTACAGTTATTTGTCAACAAATAACCACTGACTTTTTTATTCATTCCCCTAGACATTTCACGCTGCCTAGTGTTACAGAATCTGATTTTTTTTATCTCCATTACAGAATTCGTGTTCATCACGCATACGTGATCTGTTAATATTAGGTTCCGTAACAGCAGTTTTAGTTTATATCTGAGCCTACCCTTAAGATCAGTTTTGTAAATTATAGAAATATAAGCTTTAATTAAAATGGCCAGTGCCACGGCACTGGCATTCCTAGAAAAAGCCCCCCCCCCCCCTTTGCATAGATTGCCCATCTAATTTACGTGGGATTCCTTTTCCGGCGGTTTCCTGTTGCGCTGGCAACAACTAAACCCAAGGAGTTCAAAGGATAAATAATATCTACAGGCGCACATAAAGGTGATATATCGATATAATTTGATACATATAAAGTTTATTTTTAGCTCAGCTGACTTTCAGTCATGCTGGGCTATAGCGATGGGTCTTTGTCCGCCGTCCTTCTGTCCGGCCGGCCGGCCGGCCGTTAGCAGGGCACAAATCATAACTGTAGGGGCTAGGGCCAAGAACCCTATGCAGTCTTAGAGGTTATAAAAAGATCTCCTTGCAAACCTGAAATTAGGTCACTGCGACCTATATTCTCAAAGTTATGGGGTGTGTTTGCACCCCCCAGAAATAACTCTTTGAGACAAAATTTTCATCCCAAACCTTCCATCTTTCACATACAGCTCACCTACCAACAGGGGAAGAACCATATTTTTTTTTAGGTCAAAAGGTCAAAGGTCAAGGTCACAGGAGCCTCTTCTTTGAAAAGCCTGTGGATGCATTTTAAGCCAACCCTTTCATCCCAATTCTTTGATTTTTCACATATAGCTCACCTACTAAGTTGGAGAAGAATCCTGTAGATTTTGAGGTCACAAGGTCAAAGGTCAGGGTCACAGGATCCATTTCTTTGAAAAGGTTGTGGACACATTTCAAGCTAGACTTTTCATTCCAAACCTTCCAGCACTGAAATCGCTTCTCTGCCAACAGGGGAAAAAACCTGTTGATTTTGAGGTCAAAGGTCAAGTTCACAGCACCCACTTCTTGCGTGGAGTCGTTTTCAGGCAAACTTTTCAATCTGTACCTTCCATCTGTCATATAAGGCTTACCTACCAATAAAGGAAGAAGCCTATTGATGTTGAGGTCAAAAAGTCAAAGGTCAAGGTCACAATATTTAATTGTTCTAAATGCTTGTGAGCATATTTCAAGTGTAACTGTTCAACCCAAACCTTCAGTCTTTCACATATGCCACATCTATGCATCACTCAGTTTGACTCAAACTTCATATTTATGGGTCTTTTTGCTTGAATAAATTACTTATTGATTTCGGGGTCAGCTGGTCAGCAGGTTAAAGGTTGCAGGTCAAAGTTATTCACCTATTGGTTGCCATGTAATTACACCAGATTTAAGTGGTTAGTAGTTACCCATCATTTAGAAAGAATCCAGTTGATATATGGGCAAAAGGCCAAGGTCATAGGTCAGGGATGTTCACAATTACTTATTTTATAGACCATCTCTATTTTTCTTGTATATATAACCATCCCACTCCAGCTGGTACATCTCCCTGTGTGGCTGTAATTGTGAGTGACACTGGTGACATATGACTCCCTTTTGTATCAGCCTATTAAGTGATAAGGCTCAGTGATAAGTACTTCGTTACTTCATAACAAAAATACTGTTGTTAGAATGCTTCAGCCAGGCATTAAGACTATGAGAGTATAGTATTAAGGTTTAGCTGCTGATTTATAAGATGATGGGAACATTTTGCAGTTTATTTATGGAATCCTAGCAATAAACTTAGTTTCCTAGATATCTGAATATTTTAATATATATCACCACATATAAAAGCAAGTGTTTGTTCTCATAATATGTGGATGTGTACCTTGATTTAGGATGGCTTTTTGTTTTATTTCAAGACTCTTAGTCATTCTTTCTGCATTTCTTTTCTTTCAGGTTAAGCAGTTTACCTACCCTGCTGACCCCATTGAAAAGCAGAGTGATAATAAAAAATATTGGACTTACACTTTTTACAATTGCATATCTATAAATCTGATATGAGGGCCTGGACATGCCTTTTGAATTATTTTGGGCATTCATTACCGGATAATTTGCCCAAGTTTGGTCTCTTATTGGAGAACGTGGGATATCAAATGTCATACTTGTCAGAAATCCATAATGTCTGCCAGTTAGCCACCTTAGAAATTCTTTCTTCAGTGCAGTTTCAGTAATTTTTCTTTAATGTTTGGTCCGATTTAGAGAATGTTTGTTGTCTGATTTCAGACTTGTCAGAAGTCCAATATGGCCACCAGGCAACCATCTTTTAATTCCTTTTGATCATATTATCTCAAGAACAGTTAAAGTGAATGCATTTGGATGTATATTTATGTAATCTTGTAAAGGATTGGGTGAAATATTTCTGAATAAATATTCCCATCATTTATAAAAGTGCAGTACAGTTGGCTTGTATTGAATAAAAATTCATACAGAAGCACCCGTTTCTCAATAATTCTTGCATGTATTTCCTTGATTTTTGCTTTATATTTTGATCTTATATTTTCCCTTTGTGGTGTTCCTTTGAGACTGACAGGTTTCAAGCAAGCTGTTGGAATAGTTCCTGATAGGTTAACAATCATGCATTTTCCTCAGACCATCAATTCACTGTGTTTTAACCAGACATAGGTGATATATATTTCTGTTGTCATAGAAAATTTTCAACAAATTGGCAAATTGGTTCTTCAAAATTTGACTGGAAGTAGTGAATCTCAGTCTATGATGTCACAGGTCATGCTTGGCAGCTGTGCGTCATGACCCATGGGTCACTTGTTATATATGGATACAAGATTGCTTCTCTTTCGCACAACAAACATGGTATTTCATGTAGCAGGTCCCTCTTTGTACCGCAGGGTGAACTCTCACCGCCAGACGCTCGGACTCCATATCACAGATAAATGGAGTCCGTACATGTGTCGGGCTATGGTCCGATAAACGTTAACAATGAGGCTGAGGGTTATATAGTGTTTTAAAGTCTCGCCGAACTCAACATAAGCGACGGCCTAAAAATATTAAGACAAATTAAATGTTGAAGTGTGGCGCTGACCGTCCGGGAACCGGCCAAGATTTCCAGTCCATGAAATAAGAGGGTCAGATAGTGGAAAATTAGTTATATGAGTTACCGCAAGATGGCGGTACCGAAACTAAGTGCGATACAACGCGGGAACGTTTGATTTCTCTGTCAGAAGCAACAATTAAGTCACAACTATTTCATGGACTGGGCCAGTCTAGCAACATCACATTCATTTAGAACTAGGAGAAAGGGAACCACACATGCTTAATAATATTGCATGTATAATCATAATAATATGGCAAACTTAATAATATTGTCAAACGGCTGTAACATCATTAGGATTTACATTTTCAAATGCAACAAAGTACAATTTTATTTAATCGAATTGGATCGGCCCAATTATTTCCACTAAGTAAAATGTTTACGTAACATATGGGGCTTGTCCAAAATGACGCCCAGATTTGAGGCCGGAGAAAAGGTGGTTGGAGTAATAAATTATGTAGATCACCAAAAGTGTGACTCTTGGGTTAATCTGGTTTTGAAAGCGGAACGCTATTCAGAGGGACTGTGTTACGGGTAGTCCAGAACTGGGCCTCACAAACACCCAGCCCCCAACTCGTCTGCAGCGACGAAACGTGATATCTATATATTAATAGCGTAAGGCGATTTTTGTAAATTTCCGTATCTTCTCTGTTACCACCGTACGGATTGGCCTGATTTTCAACATAAATATGCTCCGGATTTGTCCGAAGAGATTCCACCCACTTTTATTTGCATTATATGCGTATTATGTGCATAATTAATAATTTTAATATTTGCTCCCCCCGGGGCGCCTCTTTTCTTTGTGTCATCGGGCCCGGTAATACTATGGCCATAGATTGTGTGATTGCAGGACAGAGTTTTACTCCTGGGGCCCTCTCTGGGGGTTTCTCACATTTCGTGGTGACCGGCCCGAAATAATCCCCATTGGTGATCTCTTCTCAAAAGGCAACCTCCGCGCAGCGAAAAGGTCTGTTGTGCACAAGGGGGTATCGCGTGAGGAAAATGCTCAAGAGAGGGATCTTTTAAATAATGGAAATTTTCCGAAAGGCTTTGAATGCAGGGCAGTTAAGTGTGTAAAACCTGGACCCCAAAAACCCCATTAATTTCCAATATTTATACCGATAAAAACACCACTTTTGCTGATGTAGGAACAGAGCAAGGTCCCTAAATGTCGCAGCTTTGTAAATGACCCATACACTGAAAGATTTAAGTTTACAAAAATATTTCGATGAAAACGGACCCCATTTACTTGACTTTGCTGACTGTTCCATATTGACACCCCCCAGTAACCACCGCTCATATTTTTGTTTATGACTAAAAGGGGGGGGGGGACTAGCACCCATGTCACTCACTAAATATAATTTTTTTTTTTTAAATGAAAATACATGTATAATCGTAAGGGCACACTGGGGTAGATTTATTTTAAGTGCACTTACAGTCGTTGCGGACCTGAGACTGATAATTCAGAGCTCTTCCACATAACAACCGGTTTCGTGTCTCATTCATAACAACCATGCAATTTTAAGTTGGCAATAATATAAATACCGAAAGGAATTGTTGATTACTTGCATCTCAAGCAACTACAGGTTCCAAAATAATGATTTTGTAAATGTTTTTATTGTATCCGCCAAAACTAAGTTTTGCGGATACTATGTTTTTGACCGGGTTCCGCCGCCGCCGCTGCGTTCGTTTCTGGAGAACTCCTCTGAGACTACTGGACTGATTTTTCCGAAACTTACACAAATTATCGGGTCACATGTGAACTGGTGCCTAACCAAGTGACCTTGACCTCTGACCTTTCGTCTCTGCCCAGCATCCGTTTGTGCGTCTGTTTCCACACATAAACCCATATATCTCGGGAACCGTTTGACCGATCCGGAAAAAATTTTTACACAAATGTAGCCCTGGGATAGCTTTATAACATACACAACAAAAGGTGGCTCCACCTCGACCATGTTTGCACAGTGTCCATCTGTTCATCTGCCTGGGGTTAAAATCACTCATATCTCTGCAGTGGTTTGACTAATTCACCTTAAATTCGGCATGTGTATACATCCTAGATAGCTTTCTCGATTTTATGACAGGTGGCGCCACCTACATTCACGTTAACGCTGCAGACATCCAAGCTCATATCTCGGGAACCGTTTGACCAATCAGGAAAAAAAATTTACACAAATGTAGCCCTGGATAGCTTTATAACATTCACAAAAATGGTGGCGTCACCTGCAGCCATTTTTACACAGCGTCCATCTGTTTGTCTGCCTTTGGTTAAAATCACTCATATCCCTGCAGTGGTTTGACCAAATTACCTGAAATTCAGCATGCTTATACATCCCGCATAGCTTTCTTGATTTTATGACAGGTGGTGCCATCTACATTCACATTCATGCTGTAGACATCCATGCTTATATCTCCGGACTCATTCAACCAATCAGGAAAATTTTTTTACACAAATGAAGCCCTTGGATAGCTTTAAAACATACACAAAAATGGTGGCGCAACCTGCAGCCATTTTTGCACAGCGTCCATCTGTTTGTCTGCTGTGGGATAAAATCACTCATATCTCTACAGTGGTTTGACTTTTCCACATCAAATTTTGCTTGTGTATATATCTTGGATAGTTTCAAATAACAGGTGGCGCCACCTACAATCATGTTTATGTGGCAGAGATCCGTTCTAATATTTAACACTTAACTCTATATCCCCTTGCCACTCAATCCATGCCTTACTTCACCCGTCCTTCTCTGATTTTGGCGGATACACGTAGTCGCTTGTCGACTACCCGTGGTCTAGTTATTATACTTTTTAAAACACTACACAAATTAAATGAATTTCAAATATAAAGTTATGAATAAAAACTGAGACAGAAAAAATGCAAAAATACAGATAAAACAATAATAAATCACATGGGTGTTATGGCTAAACGTGATGTGAAAATATGTACTAAAGCAATGGTAAAACAACGAATAAAAGAGGTCCGTGCGCCAGGGTCTGTAAGTGTTAATTATCAAATTTTGTAGCAAAACAGACTAATTTTTTTTATGTTTTAACCAAACATAATATAAAATATGACTTTGGATACGTTTATGCTAAAATATCTGGACAAATTACCATGAAAGTTTAAGAATTGCAGATTTTTCTTGGGGTCGGAGTCCGTGGGGTCCGGGTTTTACACATTGCCTGAATGCAGTGACTGTCTCACTTGAAACATTGGCTCAGCTTTCAAACAGGTAAAGGTCTTTGAGAGTCGTGATATTTAGAAATATATGCAGTCATAAAATTTACTACCTAATATAATGCTAACACGAACTTTTGCGCAGTGGGATTGCCCAACCATGCGAGTGTTCAGTTTTTGTTTTTTTTGCGTGATAACGGGAATGCAATTATCGATAACACGTCACAGGGCTAAGCCTAAGCTGTACTACATCCTTTACGGATCCTTGCGGATTGACAGGCTCGGAGGGCAACTTTCAATGGCGATGTTCAGCATAATATATTTTCATATAAAAATGATTTCATTTATCAAATCAACTGCATAACACCATGCATATAATGGATCTATATATATTAATAGCGTAACGCGATTAGTGTGATTTTCCGTATCTCCTCTGACACCACGGATTGCCGTGATTTTCGACATACATATGGTGCGGGTTTCTCCGAAGACATTTCACCATACGTACAGGAACGTATTCGTCAAGTCATCCAGACTCCGACATAAGGTCAACTCAAAGACAGAACACCAAATGTGGGATTCAAAGAGATCTTATGACGGTAATATCGTACAACCAAGGTATTCATCTATGACAGACTATTTGACATCAGAACTAAATGCTCGCCCCAAAGCTTGTAATCCTACTTAGTAGTATTCTTTTTACGTATGGTTGTTTCGTCGCCTCCACATATATGGAGCTAAGTGGTGTTTGAACACGATACGATCGTATTTTCTGGAAAAGGCAGCTTTATTATTGGTTTCACGGACGGTGTGACATTAAAACTTCCTCACCATGGCAAAAGTTTTTATTTTTAGCTCAGCTGACTGTATAAGTCAACTGAGGTATAGGAATGGCGCTTTGTCCACCATCCGTTAGCAGGGCACAAATTGTAACTGCTAGTCCTAGAAACTTCTTAGTGAACACCAAGGGATGTCAATAAAAAATCTCCTTGGAAACTGAAATTAGGTCACTGCGACCTATATCCTCCGAGCTATAGGGCTTGAAAGTACCCCCAAGAATAATAAAAAAAATGATACAAAACCTCCAATATCTTGATAATTTATGCATGGATTGTCATGAATCTTGCCTTGAATATTGACCATGACTAGTTTTGTCAGTTCCCATAAAGTGTTGGTGCCTGCTGTATTTTTTGTTATTTTAACGAATATTTTTCTGTTTTGTTAACTATAAAATGACAACAATCATGTCAGTTTGTCAGCTGTGATTACATCTAGTGTCCAAAAACCTAGTGTGTTAATTGATCACAAGTGGATGCCCTATAGTAATCACACTGTCTGTCTGTCTGTCTGTTTGTCCGTCTGTCTGTCCATCCATCCATCCATCCACACAAAATTATTTCCAGATGATAACTCCAGGTTGGATTGACACATTGATTTAAAACTTGACTTACATACGGCCCATTACTAAAACAAGAACCTATATGATTTTGGGGTCAAAAGTCAAGGTAACAGGACTCACTTATTTAAAAAAGATTATGGCTGCAGTTTAAGCCAAGCTTTTCATCCCAAACTTTCCATCTTGCCCATTTATCTAACTTGCCAGTACAGGGAAAGCATAAATGAATTTGGGGTCACAATGTCAAAGGTCAAGGTCACAGGGGCCATCGGTTCACAAATTAGTTTCCAGATGGTAATTCCATTTTGGTGTGACATATTGGTTTCAAACCTAACTTATATATGTCTCAATACTATAATAAGAACCGTGTGAATTTTGGGGTCCAACGGTCAAGGGTCAAGGTCCCATTTTTAAAAAAGAATGTGTATGCATTTAAAGCCAAACTTTCCATCGCAAATCTTCCATCTTCAAGATATTGCTCACCTGCCAACAGGGGAAGATTCTGTTCGATTTTGGGGTCATAGGGTCAAAGGTCAAGGTCACAGGGCCCATCGATTCACAAATTAGTTTGTGGATGATAATTCAGCTTTGGATAGACAGATTGGCTTTAAACTTTATTTAATAATGACCCACCACTAAAGTAAATTCATTTTGATTTTCAGGGTCCAGAGGTCAAAGTTTAAGGTCACAGGAGCCACATCTTTATAAAGATTGTGGATGCTCTGTAAATCGAACTTTTCATCCAGAACTTTCCATCTTTCAGACCTGTCTTACTTGCCCAAAGTGAGGAAATCTGTAGATTTTGAGGTTACCTGGTCAGAGGTCAAGGTCACATTTCAAAAGACTGTTACAATAATCTGAATGCTACAAGTTCAAGGATAATAAGTTCTAAGAATTTTTGGTCACAAGGTCACAGGACTGTCATTCTGAAAAATTTCTTTAAAAATATCCTTATAGACAAATTCAGCTGAGCATGGAGACCCATGGGTCCCTAGTTAATACAACTGCAAAATTTTCGTAAGTGGAAGTGCAATTACTTCAGTTATTTTGTATTTTGGGTTAGGGAGACACGGCCCATATACTGCTCATAACTGCCATGACATAAGCAGTAATACATATTTGTACCGGGGACATTTTTTTTTGTTATTAACCCTGCTTTATAGGGGATAAAGACATCTTTAAACTTGGAGTTTATGCAATTACTTACCATAACAGAACTGTCTTAATAAAATGAGATACCTGAGATCATGAATAGTTGTCTCCCTTTTACAGACATATCGTACAGGCCTACGGAGGGTAGTATGGGGTGGTGACTGTGGGTTGTGACTATGTGGGTTGGTGACTATAATTGATTCTCAGATATATTTATCATTTTAGTCATCTTGGTCTTTAGTAGCGTCGAGCATGGAAGTGGCACATTCCATTGTTCCAGTGTCTGATCAGGCGGAAAGCATCTCCCAGCTAAATGCTCAAATCCCAGTACCACAAATGTTATCTCAATTATGAAATGTACCATGCTTTATCCTCTGGCAGCAATATCATGGTTGTCCCATGGAAAAAATATCCAATAATTCCCAAAGCTGTGCATGTAAGTGATGTTTACTTAGCCGCATTTATAAGCTAAGATTCCATATGTACAGAATGCGGGATGCGGACAAAATCACTATTGACTAAATAAATAAGGTGAGATTCCTTATGCGATGATCCGGCATGTGGAATGTGTATCTGGCAAGACGAATCACTAGATGTGATGACTCTTGCCTGCTCCACGTGGTGTCAAGGGGCAACACATGGAAAACATTTATGCTACAGTGCTGGTGCATACAACATTTCTCAACAAACATACTGCAAGCCGCATTCCGCATTTTGTACATAGGAATCTTAGCTTATCTCTTAAATGTACGGGTATGCTGTCCATGTACAATCCAGGAGATTATTAGCTCAGCCGACTATAAATTTGGCATACCATCAGATGTCCCCAAAATCTTCTACCATACCAAAAATTGGGTCCCTAGGACTTCATTCCTTGGAGATATTAAGGAAAAACCTCCGTTTTCCATTAAAACCAATTGTTACACTTCAAGACTGCCTTATATCAAAACCACTGATTTCACTGTGATCATATTTAATATACATATTCCACTATACATTTACTATGTACATACCTGAAATTAGGCCAGTATTGCCTAATATTTTGAAGTTATGGGCCCGAACATAATGGACTTTGTAAAAAATCAGGAAATGTAATTACTCATTTATTATGAGAATTGTTGAAGCTAGAGACTTTTTTCAGGTTATATCTTTATTTAATCACGATTCAATTGATACCCAAACTTAGATATGAATATTGTAAATTTTTAAAGTTATTAGCATAGATAATTCCCCACCAAGTGTTATATTGATATTGATAATTTTTTTACATATTAATTCCTCTATATATTTCCTATGTACATACCAGAAATTAGTTCAATATTTTTAAATTTCTATAAATTATGGGCCCTAACTTTATGCACTTTGTAAAAATTCAGGAAATATATTTACTCCCTTAACTTGAGAATTGCTGAAGCTGGAGACTTTTTTCAGGTATGTAACTATATTTAATCAAGATTCAATTGTATACCCAAAACTAGATCTGAATTTTTCAAGTTTTATTAGTTATAAGCATAAATATAAAGTCAGTACCTTAAATTTTGCCCAGATTTGACAATTGCAAATTTTTTTCCTGTAATTGCTGTGGATTTAATTTTCACAGCATGTTTTTATAACCATTTCATCTGTAAACATCTAAAATTTGAAACCAGTTGATCAAAAATGGTAGATTTAATTCAAGTTTTCAAGCACTGTGTAAAGTATTTTTTAGATCAAGCTAGTATTATGTAGTTTGCTCGAGCTCAGCTCCCGAGCTTCCCCGGCCAGCTCTCAGCTCCCAAAATTTGGCATACAGTTCCCCAAATCCCCAACCATACCAAAAGTTTGGTCACTGGGACTTCATTCTTGTGAGATATTAAGAAAAAAATTCAATTTTCCATTAAAACCCCATTGTTACACTTCAAGACTGCCTAATATCAAAACCACTGATCTGACTTTGACCATATATAATATACATGTTCTTCCATACACTCTCAATGCACATGGCCTGAAATGATGTCAGTATTGCGTAATTTGGTTTTAGTAATGGGCCGGAACATAATGCACTTTTTAAAAAATCAAGAAATATATTTATTACATGAGAGATATATGAGAATTGCGGAAGGTAAGGATTTTTTGTCAGGGATATAACATTATTTAATCAATATTTAATTGTATACCCAAAATTGGTTTTGAATTTTTTCAAATTTTATAAGTTATAAGCATAAATATAAAATCAGTACCTTACATTTTGCCCAACTTTGACAATGGCAAATTTGTTTTCATTAAGCACTTGATAATTTTTTTATATCATGCACACACAAGGATTTCAGCTTGTTATGAGTTTTGAAAGTTGAAAGAAATTGGCTAAAAACTGTAGCTGTTATTAAAGTGTTTATGAGACCATGTCACACCCAGGCTCTACTACCCAGCCCCTCTTCAGTCACCTGCATGTCACCTTGTGACCTTTCAGGCAAATTATGCACGCTTGAGGCTGGGCATATATATGGTCAGCCAGGCAGCATATGGCTGGCCACAGTTGATTCAGGTGTCCAACCCTATTCATTTTTTTGTTGTTTTGACCAACAACATAAAAATAAACTATAAATAAATAAATTTTTATAGGTCTACAATACCAACTTTAAGAAAAAATTAATAGAAAAGAAATTTGACAGTTGATTAGTAACAGGGAATTACCTTACTTATGTTTTGGGGATTTTGTATGGATGGATGAAAATGTATTCCAAATAACACCATGGAGTCACCTATGGTATCTTTATTTCAGTTATAATAATAAAAAAATTAAAACCCCACACAAAGTCGGCATATTATGGTTTAAGCACTGTCACGCCACTGTTGCTGCCGCCACCTCCACCACTACTGCAGAGATTTTGTTTGGACGCAATAACTCAAAAAATGTTTTACGGATCTTTACCTAACTTGACATATGCATATATATGGGTAAGGGGAGGAAGCCTGTTTAAAATGGGGTCATGACCTTTACTAGGAGAGTGACCTTGATCTTGAATAAGTCCATTTTGGGAGAAAATCACACAAATTCTTAAATATCTCAAGAAATTTTGCATAGATTGATCTAAAATCGACTTGACTGAAGATCTTGGGTAGTTTTGTCATGTACCGGAAACTCTAGGCGCCACCAGTTATCCTTTTCTTGTTTTGTGCCGTTTAATACCCCATCATTGCCACTTAACAGTACTGTGAGCATTATAAGTCAAAAACTAATGGACAGATTTCTTTCATATTATGCATATATTTAGAAATGGTTTATCGGATGATATATATTTAAATTACGGTCATGACCTTTCCTATGAGAGTGGCCTTGACCTTGAATATTGCCATATATAGTGAAAATCACACAAAATCATAAATATCCCAATAAGAGATGCATTTGATTGGTCCAAAAATAAACTGACAGAAGATTTTGGATAGCTTTGTCTTCTGCAGAAGACAGCAGGCGCCACCTTCTGTCCTTTTCTTGTTTTCGTGCCTTTTAATACCCCATCATTGCCACTTGACAGTACTGTGAGCATTATAAGTCTATAACTAATGGACAGATTGGGCTGAATTGTGCTTGTCTATTGATCTTGGATACCTCCATCCTGTATTCAAGACTGGTGGCACTATCTGCAATCATAATTGTGTGGCGTCCATCCGTACGTTTGCTTTCGGTGAAGATTGCTCATAACTCTGGAGTGGTTCAAGGTATTGGTCTGAAATTTGGCATGTCCATCCATCTTGAAAAGTTTTCTCATAAACCAGGCAGGTGGCGCCAACTACCTTCCCATTTTCGTACGATAAATTAAAGCCCTTTTCTGTGGAGTGATTTGCCCTATTGGCCTCAAATGGTGCATATCCATAGATCTTGGACTCTTCCATCTTGTATTCAAGTCCATCCTTCTTGGAAAATTTTCTTGTAAACCGGACAGGTAGCACCACCTTCCTTTCTGTTTCCTTAAAATAAATTAATGCTCTTTTCTCAAGAGTGATTTGCCATATTGGCCCTGATATTTGGTGAAAAATATTGTTTCTCAAGTTGATAGATGGAAGAAACCTTAGTCTCTTGCCAAGTGTCAGAATATGCTGTTGAAGACAGGGGACTTGTTCTTAAAAGGGGGGGGGGGGTTAATTGTCTGGGGATACTAAAAATATCTAGTTAATTATATTGTTCTTTCCAATTAGGGATTATATGAAGGAAATAAATGATAGACAAAGATGCAGTTGATATCATTAATCTAAATTTAATCTAAGGTCTTTTACAAGTGTTTCAACTTGTTAATTTATAATTATTTTATAATTTAAATAAAAATATTTGAATATGATAAAGAATCAGATCTTAGACAAGTTCTTATTATGATTTCTGTAATGTTGATATATCACCACACAAAACCAGCATTTGCCTACCTCCTCTTCCAAATCATATTTTGTAATCATATATAACACCTGAGCCCCGTGACCCATGGATCCCTTGTTCGAAATGTTGTTGAGATTCAAGTATGATATCACTGTCGGAAGAAAAAAAGCATGCTGCTTTTCATTCCGGCATAGTATTTACCGTTTGTGGGGCTAGGGCATTTAGCGGGACAAGCTGGAAGAACTGAATACTATATATATGCTTGACTCACAGTGCTGACAATTTGATGACCAGTGCGTCTCCGTGACTTCCAAGTTTTACACATTTGGACCACATCCCAGTACTTCTGAGTGCTTCCGAGATGGCTTCCGAGCACAAAATCGTGTATAACTTTCAGATTATAGAATTGATAACTATGATTCTTCAAGGAGTGATAGAACAGACCTTATTCTGTCAATAATAATTAAAATGATGTTGACCTAGAGGTAATTGTATCCACCTAAACAGAGTTTTGCAGATACCATGTTTTCAGTTGGACGCCGCCGCCGCATTGGTTTCCGCAGAACTCCTCCATAACCACTGGGTGGAATTTTTTAAAATTTGGAATTATGGTCGGGTCACATGTAAACTGCTGCGCCCTCATTTTTGGTTGACTTCTAACCTTTCCTCTCTACCCAGCGTCCATTTGTGCATCTGTTTCCACACACAAACCCACTTCCCTCGGGAACCGTTTGACCGATCAGGCTAAAAATTTGCACAAATGTAGCCCTTGAATAGCTTTATAACATACACTAAAAATGGTGGCGCCACCTGCAACCATTTTTGCACAGCATCCATCTGTTCATCTGCCTTGGGATAAAGTCACTCATATCTCAGTAGTGGTTTGACTTATCTGCCTAAAATTTTGCATGTTTATACATCTTGGATAGCTTTCTGGATTTTTTTGCAGGTGGCGCCACCTACATTCATGTTTATGCTGCAGACATTAAGTCTTATATCTCAGGACTGGTTTGACATATCCCCCTGAAATTTTGCATGTGTATAGATCTCACATAGCTCTTAATCATACATAAAATTGGTGGCGCCACCTGCCACCATTTTTGCACAGCGTCCTTCTGTTTGTCTGCTGTGGGATAAAATCACTCATATACAAGTAGTGGTTTGACTTATCTGCCTCAAATTTTGCATATGTATCCAACTTGGATAGCTTTCTGTATTTTGTTGTAGGTGGTGCCGACTACATACACATTTCAGCTGCAGACATGCATGCTAATATGTAACACACCTTACTCTATTTCCCCATGCCACTCAATCCATGCCTCACTTCACCCGTCCCACTCTGACTTCAGCAGATACAAGTAGTGGCTTGTCAACTTCCTGTATTCTAGTTTGTGCATGTTTTAGCACTCTATTTATGAAAATCCCTTGGCTTCCGCTTCCAGCTTCCACGTTTTACACACAGCCCGAACCTGTGATGTTAAATATGGCCAACAGATGTTGCTAGAGAAAGGGAAAATGTCCACAGCATCCCTGCTCTCTCCCTTCGATACACTGTTTCAGAGTCATAGGAGATTCTTTTAAGTTAAACAAAACCTGATACATTTACATCAACAATAAAGTTACTACAGTTGGTATTCATCAAAAAAAAACCATGTATCACCTGAATAGGTTTATATAAGTAACACCATTCAAAAGTGTTATTTTCACAACCACCACCACCAATAATTTAAATATTGATTGAAGATTACTATCTTTATGACCTTTTCAGTGATTACAAGCAGTGTTAATAAACAATATTAAAACAGCAAAACATTTGTACATGTGTGTGCCCTACTGATTTTCTCCAGGCACGTCCCCATGCACCACCATCGTTTACAATTAAGGAATCTTGGGCATAAAATATTAATTCAAATGACCAAGAAACTAGACGACCATAGGTCGAACGCTTGCCAGAAGTTGAAATCACAAACAGACGGACAGCCAGAATAAACTTTCAGTTTTCTAACAATTGAGTGACTTTCAGAACAACTGGTGAAAAGTAAGGCCTGTTGAACGACATATTTCACACAAAAGAACATGAAAGCAGACATAGCTGACAACAACTGACAAACAGACAAACATACTGACAAAGTGACACAAGCTGTAGACCAGATGACTTAACCAGGTTATGGATAAGACTCAGAGGAAGAAAATAAAATTTAATTTTTGGGAAGGTCATGTGCAGAGCCCCTTAGCGGCAATATCCGGAAAATGAAGAATCTTTTTCAAAATATTTGTGTAAGACATAACATTTACCAGTTTCAAAAGGATTCCTTCAAAACTGTGCCCTGGAGAATGGTAAATGTAAGACACAAGAAAAAGCAAGCAGGCGAATTTGAGTACAACTGATTAACAGACAGACATACCAACAAAGTAACACAAGAATGAGACCACAAGACTTACTCAGGTTATTGGGAAGACCAAGAGGAAGAAATAAGTAGTATTTTCTGTAATTGAGAATTATAGTTATGGAGATATGGCCAAAAAAAAGTGATATGTTGGGGAGGGTCATGTGCAGCGCCCACTAGCGGCCATATTCGGAAAATGAAAAGTTCAATTCGAGATATTTGTGTAAGACATAACACGTACCAGTTTCAAAAGGGTTTCCTTCAAAACTGTGGCCTGCAGAATGCTATATGTAAGACACAAGAATCAGCAAGGAGGGGAAGTTGAGGACAACTGACAAACAGACAGACATACTAACAAAATGACACAAGAATGAGACCACATGACTTACTCAGGTTATTTAGAAGACCAAGAGAAAGAAAATAAGCCATACTTTCTATAATTGAGAATTATAGTTATGGAGATATGGCCAAAAAAAATGATATGTTGGAGAGGGTCATGGGCAGCGCCCCCTAGCGGCCATATTCGGAAAATGAAGAATTCATTTCGAGATATTTGTGTAAGACATAACATGTACCAGTTTCAAAAGGATTCCTTTCAAACTGTGGCCTGTAGAATGCTATATATGCGAAAACCAGCAAGCAGGAGAATTTCAGGACAACTGACAAACAGACAGACATACCAACAAAGTTAACACAAGAATGAGACCACATGACTTACTCAGGTTATGGGGAAGACCATGAGGAAGAAATATGTAATATTTTCTGTAATTGAGAATTATAGGTATGGAGATATAGCCAAAAAAAATGATATGTTGGGGAGGGTCATGTGCAGCGCCCCCTAGTGGCCATATTCGGAAAATGAAAAATTTGTTTTGAGATATTTGAGTAAGACATAACATGTACCAGTTTTAAAAGAATTCCTTCAAAACTGTGGGCTGTAGAATGCTATATATGCGAAAACCAGCAAGCAGGCGAATTTGAGGACAACTGACAAACAGACAGACATACTGACAAAGTGACACAAGATTTTGACCATATGACTTTCCCAGGTTATGAAGAAGACCCAGAGGGAGAAACCAAGCTATAGTTTCTGTAACTGAGGTTTATAGTTTTGGAGGTATGTCCAAAAATGGTTATGTCCGGGAGGTTCAAATGCAGCTCTTCCTAGCGGCCATATCCGGAAAATGAAAAATCTGTTTCTAGATATTAATGTCAGACATAAGATTCCTGCATAATTGTAGACTCTAGTCTATTACTAAATGATATCTCAAAATATCTCGTTTAACGAGATATTGTATGAGATATTGCGAGACTTTTAACATAATCAAATAACACTAATTGAATACTACCTGATGCAAAAAACTAGGCCTCTCTAGCTTTAAAACTGACAAGTTAGAAGAATAAGACCATTTATCATGAGTTGACCTTGACCTTGACCATTGACTGATAATGACAAAATTCAATAGGCTTCGGGCACTTTTGGTTGTGTATCAACTGTGTAAGTTTGAAAGCCATCGCTGCAAAACTGTGCATTTGCAGGTGGAGACAGACAGACAGACAAACAAACAAACAGACATGCGCAACTGACCAACATGCTTGCCGAAATCGAAGATTTCCAGCAAGCAATAAATCTAAATATTACTTTTTAAATGAAAAAGTAAAAACTAATTCTATGCAACCAAAGCACTTAAAACTGTCTCTGATTCAGAAATGTGAAACAGAGACCTATTCCCAGAGACACTCTTAACTTGCACTTGTTACATTGTAACATGTTTATCCTGGTGTGTGGGGCTCGAAATAGAATGTAAACTCGCATTTTGATGTCAAATTAAACATACTCACAGACGCGGCATATCATAAGCCTTTGGCACAGTGATTGTTCTTAAATCAATGCAGTAAGGTGCCACGTCTTGTTAATATGCCGCAGAAAGAACTACCAAAACTCAAAGAGTCAAACATCACACATGAGTAATTTTGTCACTTTAAAGCTGTGTTTCCATTCATCCATAAATCTCGTACGTCTCTTACGCAAAAAATGGGATCCCTCTTTTTTAAGATGAACTGTTTCCATATGTACATTTTAACATGCTCCACATGCGTACGTCTCGTACGCAAGAAATCAGATCCCTCTTTTTAAGATGAACTGTTTACGTATGTACGTTTTAACATGCTCCACATGCGCATCCGCAAAAACAGACAGCATCGAAACGGATCTGTGAGCGATTCATCCGTTTTGCGGATGCCAAAAATTCCTTCATTTCCCAACAGTGCCCCGGCAGCAGGTGAGATGAGACATACTGACCTTCTTCCTGCCTGTGGTCCTTGCAGTTTCAAAAGAGGCACTTGAAAGGTATCTGCAAGAGAAAACGTACGTACATATGGAAACAGTTTTTCGGGACTGCGCGCTATGGAACGTACGTACATCTTTTGCGGATACGTTTTTTGCGAATACTTATACAGATAGTAGGACTGTGGCAGCCCAGCAGGAGAGGTCTTTAAATAACTGCTGTGCAAACCTGAACGAAACACCTCATGCTAAGGGCCACATGTCTAACTTAATAATACAAAGCTGTGTCTCTAAAAACATATAATTATACATATCTGAACTACTTAATGAAAGCTAATAAAACTTACAGTACTTAATCTAATCTGGTTTATGTTTATGAATCTTAAATTTTAAAGTTGAACATTCAAGGACCAATGAGATGTTACAAATTTGTAATCCAAATATTATTCCTGGAAAAAGGATAATAATTTAAAACACTGACAAATACCAAAATCTAGATTTGAAAAGACAGTAGATACTTTAAATATATATAAGATAGCTTTTATGTGTAAAGTTTGGTTTGTATATGACATTCCCTTCCCTGTGATCTGAGCTTCTAGATTCATCAAGGAAACACAGGGCCCAGAACAAAGAACTATAGACTAACAGTTAAGTTGAGCCTGCTACAGTTTCCTTTGGCCCCTCTTAATTGGACCCCAAATTAAATTTAAATAATAAATACAAGGTAGCTAATGAGAAATGACATATATCTAGCAGAACATTTATGTTTTATAATGGAATAAAAACAAGGGACCCATGGGTCACATGCTCAGCTGAATTTTGGAAAATATCAGTAACTGCAATCTATTTATATTTCTTTTGGTTTTTCATGTATATTATCATTAGAAAAGCTATGAGAAAATGGCCCTGCTAAAATGAAACTCAGTAAATTATTGAATAATGGACATGAGCTAAACCATTTAGTGATGCACCAAGGGAACAAATAGGCCTACGGTAAGTGTTATATAAAAGTAACATTTCATAAACAAATAATGTGTGAAGGTAATTAGGACCCCGCTTGAATAGCAATCGACCTGTCTGTCTGTCTGTCTGTCCGTCCGTCCACAAATTCTTTTCCAGATGATAACTCCAGTTAGGATTGATGGATTGAGTTCAAACCTGAAATATGTATTAAACATCAATTATGGAAGATCCCTATCGATTTTGGGGTCCGGAGGTCAAAGGTCAAAAAAGTTATTCACAGTTTGGTGTTAAATTTTAGGTCCCTCTTTCAGAAGGGCAGAAATCCTAATTGTAACCATAATTGTTTGTTCCACCTTAACAGTAGGACAGGTCCTTATGTCAACAGCATCGAGGCATGATATATGGTCATAGTCAGCCATTTTTTTGTAAGTTATGCAGTAAAAACCATTACTGAACACCTAGTAAGGTTGCACTCTCTTAGCAAATATGCATGCAAAAGGAGACACATTGTGAACACAATAACTTGTAAAAAGTATTTCATATGTCCACAAAGTGGTGTATTGCTATGAAAGTGTGGATTTTCATCAGATAAGTAATTCCATACTTCAGAAGAGTAAAAACTTCACCAGTGTGAAATTGACTATTAATTCCAGTAATAAATTATAGCTGAGATTGTAATTAGCATAATGATATTGTTTGTCCCTCATTCAACCAAAAGTGTGTATACTTTATTTGAAAAGATGTTTCTATTTTATCAAATTTACTGAATCTTTTATTTTATTTCGGTGAATAAAATTAAGCATGTACTGAAAACTCCAATGTGCAAAACTTTTTAATAGTGATTCAAGGAATAATCTAGTAGATGCCATGTTGTGGCTTTATTTTCTTTTAAATTCAGTTTAAACATTTGTGATTTAAAAATAAAAAAATATATGTGTATGCATAATATGACCCAATATGAGCTACACTCTGGATATATAATGATTGCAACTTAGAATTCTAATATTTTAACTTATATTTTCAGTTGTTTTATTACAAATTTATAAAACTTGTAAATAAAAAAAAATGAATCAGATTTATAACTATTAATGGAAAAAGTGGATATGCCAAAAAACTAGGCTTATATATAAACTTAAATGCATTATTCCCTTGAAAGTGAAATAAATGTATTAGTCCATTCTGTCAACTTGCCTGTCCGTCTGTAAATTTTTCATATGCATCACAGTATCTCAAAACTTTTACTGTTTCCTCTGTATAGTTCCTATGTATGTGCCAGTAATTTAGTCAGTATTATATAATTTTAAAAAGGTATAATTTAAAAATATATTTTAGAAAAAATTAAATACATCTGTGTTTCTATTAAATATCTATTTTCATACTTCAGGACTGCCGAATATCAAAACCACTCATCTGGTTTTCTTCATATTTACCATAAATATTCTTCTATATAACTTAAATTTTCCCCAAGTTTGACCATGGCATGTTTCTTTCTTGTAAGAACATTTGATTTACTTTTCATAGTCAATATAATTAGATTTAATATGTTAAATTCTGAAATTTCAAAGTAAAAGCTTAAAAATTGTTCTAGTTATTGAAGTTTTTCTGAGGCTCTAATGTATTTTCATTTTGAACCTCACGACCAGCCATGTCTGGTCCCTACAGCCTTGCCTGAGTAAACTTATTAGTGATGCAACACTGCTGTCACAAATGTAGAATCACATGGCAACCCTGACCTCCCCCCCCCCCCCCCCCCCAACAGATATGTTGCATTAGTTACATACTTCAATTGCATTGCTGTTTCCGATCCAATGTATACAACTTTTCCTGAATCAAGTGTTATTTTCAGATATTTATTATTTTGCAAATTTTAAAAAAATATATTTTAAGAAAAAATAAATACATCTGTGTATATAATGTGATGTTGACTGAGCAGATTAACTGTAAATGTTGATGCAATTTAGAATTGTTAATCAACTTAAATTTTCAAATATAATTGATATATATTGTAAATGTATAGTAAAATTTATAAATTTTGTCCAAAATTTCCCTTAACAAAAAATTGATGTAATAAAAAAATGAGGACGTAATGCAAACATTCGTTCAGTATTTTTCTGCCTCAGTAGAATGGGAATTAAAGTGATTTCTTGTTTTTCTATCTCTCTGTCTGTTTTTAAATATTCAATAATTATGAATAAAACTTTTTTTCACCTGTAAGATTAAATTTTGTATCCTGTATGTTTATGCAAAGGTGTTGTAACTTTCCTCACTCCCTGCCACTGAGTATTTGTTTAGGACAATATTCTTCTCGCAACTGCATAAAAATTATAACTGGTAAATAAAGAAATAAATATACAGAGTTACAAAGGTCTTTTTAAACTCTCACCCCCCCCCCCCCCCCCCCAATCAGGTCAAACAGCTAAGTCCCCATGTAACCCTTCACCACCACACAACACCATATTTTGAGTCATCTCTTCTCTATACCGTAAAATCTCCACTTAAAACCGCGGTTTAATCAAGAAATTCAAAATCTTGAAATCAGGTTGATTTCCTGAAAGCACTGTGCGGTTTATACTAGAAGGGTTTCCTGAATATCTTCCTGACAGACATCGTTTTTGGGCCGGCGCGTGGGCGATAATATTGCAACTTTCGGAGGCCGTTCTTAGCATGCATGGGAGCCGTGTGTAAATGTATTATTTACGATTATTTGTTATTTATAAATTAAATATTGCTGATTAGTTTTCGTGTGATATATAACTTGTTATAAAATCTTGGTAATTGTCACCAAATAATACGTTTAAAACAACCCTGCTGTTACACACAGCGGTCCACTTCGTTGGGCATGGTCAAGCAAAATTGAAATAAAAGCCTACTTTAAACCCCATTTGCGGCATTATTTAGCAATGATTATTTGTTTAAAACGTAAAATAAATAAAAAGCTGACATCGTAAAGAGTCACACAATGGCAGACGATCGTTTTAAAAATCAAGTTTGAGTGCCGCCATGTGCTGAAACACCCCGGTATTCGGCTAAGAATATTTTGAACGGCTGTACGCGGTGGGTGGTAAATAGAACAGCCACCTATTTCGTCCCAGCGTGCCTTGCGCGAACACTGCCTTGACAAAATGGCTCTCCACACGGAAACTTTCTTTAGGAAAAAAACTTGCTAACCCGGACTGGCCACTTTAATTTTACCTTAAAATCACTCGTTTTCTAGCGTCATGTTTCCTATACGTGCGTATCTCGAAAAGGTAACTTCAGTTACTTTGATATTTAGTAAAGTTGACCAGCGATGTTTTCAAACGCACCAGCAAATCGTGACATGGAGCGATGTCAACGTACGATGTGACGAAGATAATACCGAAGTAACCGGTATGAAAATGATTTGAATCTTCCGAGTTATTCCAGAAAATGGAATTTTCATCAAAAATTAATATTTCAAAAATATTACTTTTAGAATTAAAATATACAGTGACTTGAAATAGATCAACAGAATATTTTTTTCCAAAATATAATGAAAAATCAACAGCAAACAAGAATACGGCACGGAATATAAAATCTGTATTAACGGGCAGAGGTTCACCGCCCTTACGTCTTCCCAAACTTCATGCTTGAGTGACCCTGCAAAAAGTGTTATGATGTGTTTAAATAAAATGCCCAAGGAATTTTTAAAGTGGACAGGAATGGCCGAGTCGCAACCTACCCGTGTTCATTTCTAGATGATTGCTCGATTGTGTCTTTTGTCAAATCATTCCGTAGCGAAAGTTGGTGCGGTTTTAAAGGGGGGTTCTTAGTATTTGAGCCCCTCGCGGTGTCTCGCCTGGAATTTCGGCGAAGTCTGGGTGCGGTTTTAATCGGAAGTGCGGTTTTAAGTGGAGATTTTACGGTATTCACACTTAGACTCAGTCACTTCAGATTGTTTTCCTCTATAGGTCATCCACATGTCCCATCAGTAACTTCTTCTGTGAACTCCCAAGTTTTAGTCTCTCAAGTTGACCACAACCTGCCTTTAGTGATCATGGGCGATTTCAATATTGACATTTCTAATATAATATAACACCAAATTGACACAATTATGTCAACTCTTTAAATGTCAACAACTAGTCAGAGAACCAACCAATGACCATGGAAATACCATAGATCTTGTCTTTACTAACTGTTTAAATGCTTCAGTTTCAACATTAGAAAACACATGGTCAGATCACAAGATATTATTAGCAACAATCCACCATTCTTCAATTCAGATCAAACATGGCAACTTCTCAGCTTAATCTACAATTTCTTCTCTATAGATACTTTTTGAGACATTCTGTTTCCTCTCTAATTCAGCAACAACTGCTTCCCAAAACATATAAGTTTCTACTTTTCCATAAATATTTTGATTTATTAAATGTGTATTTTTATACTTGCAAATCTCCACTTCCTTCCTCTGCAATATACAACATCTGGTCATTCCCATTGCAATATTTTAGACACACATTCTTGTTCATATTTAAAATACTGATACTTCTATATAACTATTCCGCTCAACTACATAATTAATACAAAAAATTACATCTGTCAAAATGAAATTTTACAGACCTACTGTCACGATTCACGCCGCAGGTCCCATGACAAACAAGGTGACAGTTCATGACCGAAAACAACGTTTATTTTACTCCATTCACAACAATTCCAGGCCAGCCTAACTGTAACTTTCCATTCCGCTGCCCGCGTTCGTCCCTCGCTCTCGACTCAGAACCTCGCTCTCGCCTCGGGATCCCTCCGTATAACACTTACACTCATAAAATATAATTACGCTTTTAAAACAAATTACAGGCGTCTCCCTACAGATTCCCCCCTTTTAATATTTAAAGCCCCCTTAAATATTAAAATAACCTTACTTATACAAGTTAAGAAATAGAGCAAACTGTTAGAAATATGCATTATATAAGACAAACACCATGGTGTCCTCAATTTAACTGGTTGACTGCTTCCAGTAGACTTCTGCAATTTAAGGTGATAGTTACAAAACTGTGCCAGTCCAAAAACATTTCACAATTCACCATGTGTCAGGTTATAATGACCAAAGTAATATAAAGCTGTCGTTATACATGAATCAGAAGATAATACATATACAGCATAAGCAAGCAAATAATCTAAACCTCGTTACAAACCAAACATGCCTTTCTATTAGAATCCCTGTCAGTTCTGTACCCTTTAATACTCTAACCCAGTACTACCGATCCATACTAGACTTTTACACGGTTACATGGTGGCACTAGGACATGCCAGATTGACAGCATTGTGATAACACAACAATATGGCAACACAATATAAATCCTGGTTATACAACCATCACCATACGACAATTTACAAGTCACAGCACAACCCAACATTATATATTCTATATAATATTGACCCTGGCATTACATCCATTACCAGCTGTAACACATATCCCACAGCTCCAGGACTACTCAATGCCAACAGATACTCCGACATAAATCCAACAATTACAGTAATACGCGTTTCAGTACCCTCAACAATACTCAGCACAGTGCAATATGAACCGGTACAACCTCTAGTGACAGAACTCTAACCTGCTTTACTATACATCACCAATTAGTTAATAATCCTTGCATACTGCACTCTTTAGTTGCTGACCAGCTTGATGTTTAAAATGTTACCCTTTCATATGTGTAAAGACGTAATTCCTTATAGTGCTATCCTGTTCATTACAAAATAATAGCAAGTTAACACTGTAATATCACATTAGGCCTATTGTTATAACTTCATATAATAACTTTAAGGAGAACACAATTAAGCCAGGTTTAGAAAAACTCATGATGCTTAAAGCTCTACTGCGTCTTCTAATAAGACATCAACCGCGGCTTCAAATAAGACACCGTCGTTACTTTAAAAAATCATAACTTGCATGTTAGCTATATGCAATAATATGTCAATCTTATTAAATATAATCAGGTCAAGGCTAAACCACATTAGAGCAAAAACTGAAGTACCGGCGAAGATATCAAACATTCAGTGAATGCCTTAATCTACATTAACCTACTCAGTGACCAATTTACATACTAATGTCACAAAGATTCATGCCCCACCTTCAACAACATTAATATTCAGAGCAAGCCTTAATAAACACCTCTCATATGATAGTCACAGTAAGTGCTGCCAACTCCACACATTATGTTCACGCAGAGGTGCTTAGTTACCGTGAAAACTCTAACCTGTTGATAATGCATCCTATTCCGAATACAGCAAGTAAGTCAAGTTATCATATCATACAGTTAAACATTAACAGGCCTAGGCTCTTTAAATGGATTTGAGTGCACTCCCTTGGTAGCCCTCTGAGAACGTCTGAGCTCATTTTGCCCCGTTGGAACAGAAGCCTCGCACCCTGTATCAGGTGTCACTTCGAAAGATAGCTGAATATTATCTAAATCGCCAAAACAATTATCCGAGCTGTCGGATTCCTCACCTGAATCGCTTAATTCAGAATTGTGCAATATCTCTGCGGGAGCCTCCTGTACACCAAACTTGGAGCTCCTTGGGTCTATCATTAACATTTTCCGGTTAATCCACTGACTCTCACCACCAAGCGTTGGTTTAATCTCACACGTATTTGAATCATCAATGATTGACACAACAGTGTATGGATTTTCAGAGAAAACGTTTTCTAGTTTGTGACGGTCCCTAAACCCCTTCCTTTGAACGAGTACCCGGGACCCAACAGTAATTGGTAAGGACCTGACCTTCCGGTCGTACCTTTGTTTCTCTCTATTGGCTCTACTCTCCAGGCGAGCACGTACCACCTCCCATGCCCTGTTTACAAATTCAGATTGGGCTGTTACATAATCATCATCCCAATTACTGTCTAGGTTACCTAACAAGTGATCCAACGGAATTTGAGGTTCTCGGCCAAACATCAAGCTGTAAGGAGAGAATCCTGTGACACTGTGTGGAGTACTGTTGTATATGAATACTAGATGGGGTAACATCTCTGGCCATTTCTTACGATCGGATGCACTCAGTGATTTGATCAACCCAATCAAGGTCCGGTTAAAACGCTCGGTTTGCCCATTTCCCTGAGGGTGATAGGTAGAGGTCCTACTCTTCTTAATTTGATAAAACCGACATAACTGACTAATGACCTCACCCTCAAAGGAACGGCCTTGATCGGAGTGAATCCTAGTCGGCACGCCATATACAGCAAACCAATGATGTATTAATTTCCTGGCGACTGTTCCAGCCGTCTGGTCTGGACAGGGGATAGCCTGTGCCAATTTGGTAAATGCATCAGTTATCACCAAAACATCCTCGATGCCTCCTTTACCACGATCCAATTTGACAAAATCGATAGCCACAAGCTCCAAAGGCTTGAACGCAAGCAAATGACGCATTGGTGGACGCAACTTGGGTATGGGGGCCTTTGCTACAGTGCAGTGAATACACTTACGAACATGGGACTTGATATGGCTAACCATGCCAGGCCAATAGCAGCGTGATTGCAATAGAGCACATGTACGGGCAACCCCCTGATGACCCCAAAGGTCATGACCTCTCTGAAGTATAAGACTCTGCAACTGTTCAGGTATCAAAAGCTGATAGACAAAACCCCTTTGAAACGAAGAATCATATTTCTTCCGATAAAGCAACCCTTTATGGAAAACGTAGCTATCATATTCACGGAGCCAGTTATGCAAATTAGGTATATCTCGGTCTGGTTCTTCCTGCCCAGGCTGCCACCCTGAGACCTTCCTGTCCCACAGCCTACTAATATACTGGTCAGCCCTCTGGAGCCCAACTAACTGCTCGTGCGTATAACTGGGTAAGAGAGACGTAGCTGAAACTCCAGTATCTGGATTTGTCTCACCAACCGAATGAAGGGTGGCCTGGTTCATGGAAACCGGTAATGGTGAAGTGTTAGTCCCAACATTCACCAGCCCTACTGTATCTATTTCAACTCCATTTAGCGGTTGACGACTAAGAGCGTCTGCTACCCTGTTGGACTTCCCAGTACGATATTTGATGTCAATGTCATACAAAGCTAGCTTAGCTACCCAACGTTGTTCTGTAGCGCCTAATGAGGCAGTGTTAAGGTGAGCTAGCGGGTTGTTGTCTGTCCATACCTCACAATGATGGCCATACAAAAGGTCACCGAATTTATCTGTAACAGCCCATTTGAGCCCTAATAATTCAAGTTTGAAACTAGAATGTATGGAATAGCGATGCTCACTACCCCTAAGTCCTCTGCTGGCAAAAGCAACAGGATGAATGTTCCCATTACTATCCACCTGACTTATGCATGCGCCAAGGCCCTTAAACGAAGCATCTATCTCCAGGACAAAATCACGGTCAAATTGTGGATAGGCCAACACTGGGGCCTGTGTCAAAGCATCTTTCAAAGCAAGGAATGCTTCCTGGGCCTCAGCACCCCACTGAAAAGATTGAGAGTCTGCAGCAAGTCTTGCTCGTGAACCCAACTTGTATAGTGGAGCCGCTATACTGGCAAAACCCTTAATGAAGCGACGATAATATGATGCTAATCCTAAGAATGAGGAAAGCTGCTCTTGATTCACAGGTGCCGGCCAATGTTTTACCCGCTGCACCTTTTCTGGGTCCACAGATATACCTGAGCTACTCACTATATGGCCTAAATACTTCAACTCCTTTTGGAACAACTGGCACTTGTGACCATTTAGCTTCAGGCCTGCTTTCTTTAAACGAACTAACACCTCTTCCAGACTGTCAAGGTGTTCCCTTACTGTCGATGAAAAGATAAGTATGTCATCCAGATACAGTAACAGGGTTTGCATGTTAAGATCCCCAAAGAGGTATTCCATCACCCGTTGAAAGGTTCCTGGACTAGTCCTAAGACCCTGAGGAAGCCTTAAGAACTCGTACAACCCCCATGGAACTCGGAAGGCTGTCAAAGGGACGGACTCGGTGTCCATTACTACCTGAAAATAACCATGTGACAGGTCAAGACTTGAGAAGATTGCAGCGCCACCTAGAGCCTCTAAGGATTCATCGATGCGGGGCAAGGGGAACGCATCCTTGATTGTCTTTTGGTTAAGGCGACGATAATCAACACATATTCTAAGACTGCCATTCTTTTTCCTTACGGGCACAATAGGACTAGCATAGGGACTCGATGATTTTTGAACAATTCCACGATCAATAAGGCCCTGAATCTGCTCCCTAACTTCGCTCACCATATGGGGCGGAATCCTACGAAATGGCAAATTCACAGGTTGATCATCAGTCAAACGAATCTTGTGGGGGATAGCTTCACATTTCCCCAAATCAAGAGGACTCTGAGAAAAGGCATTTGGGTGTCAACTGAGCAATCCAATGACTTCCGACTGAAAATTTTGGTCGACCTGATCCAAACAAATACCTACCGGAAGCCCACTCTTTGAACTCTGCACCTGTGATTCCATTCCAGCCAATTCTAACCCGGAAGTCTCCATTGGCCCAATTGACTCATTCCATACATCTGTTGACCCCTCAGAGGAAAAAAACACATTACTAACAGACGTTCTTATAACATCAGTTTCTGAGGTGGCCATAGCAATATCTTGATCTTTGGTGAATGGTGCTAGACAAATTGGCTCATATCTCGGATTGCATAGCACAACTTGTATTAAGTCCTTAAATGAATGAGCATCATTAAAAACATTAACCACTCCTGGTAGAACATATGGTTTGTCAAGTGTACAGCTCTCACTTATATAAATGAACTCGTGTTCTGCCTCCTTAAGCTTTGAGGCACCCAATACATGACATTCCATTACCCTGATTGTCCGGGATGGAACAGACTGATAATGGGGACCAAGGACCAAGTCCACAGCTACATCTCCCCTACCCTGAAACCTTGACTGGCTCTGCTGCCCAAGTGCCAACACTTCACTAGTTAACTTGAGGTCTGGAATGACATCACTGTCCTGTGAAGTAGAACTCAGAAATCGACGCAAGATGTTGCACCCCAACAACACCGGGTACTTACGTCTGCGCTCAGGAATTTCAGCATTTTCCTGTTTCACTAGCATACATGCCTGCAAGGTATGACCGTTAATTTTTATAGGAACATTAATAACCCCAGTGATTTTAATAGCCAAGTCGTTGGCCCCGACCACTTCAACAAACTCGCAGTCCCCCTCAAGGTCACCAATTACTGGAGCTAATTTCTCAGAATAAAACAAACCAGACATTAAAGACGTCTCAGCACCAGTGTCAAGCAGACACTCA
This sequence comes from Sipunculus nudus, assembly GCA_026874595.1. NCBI lineage: Eukaryota > Metazoa > Annelida > Sipuncula > Golfingiida > Sipunculidae > Sipunculus > Sipunculus nudus. The sequence goes on from CM049311.1 coordinate 43,323,709, forward strand.
ACTGGAACCCCGGCAATATAAGCCAATATACTAGGACATGGACCAGTCAACTGTTCTACCTGTTCAGGGCATATACTGTCAACTCCCACTCTAACTTTCCCAGGGGGAACTAACAATTCCTTAGTAACACCCACTGATCCCCTATCATCCCTACCTTGATATCTGGGCGTAGTATCTTCCACCCTCCGTGGTCCGCCCAACACCCCCGAGGTCGCTAGTTTGGGGAACCAGACTCCGTAGGATTCGGAGGTTCCTGTCACTGGCGGCGAGCCTTCCATCTTGGACAGTCCCTCTTAAAATGATTAGGGTCACCACAGAAAAAGCAAGATCTATCAGAGCGCATGCTACCAACCTGATGACGAAAAGAGTGTGTGGTTTGGGGATTAAATCCAAGGTTTGGTATGGGTGCAGGGGGCCGAAACTCATATGGCTGCCTAGTTTGCCCTCCTTGTGTTATGGCAGTGATTAATTTGTCCAACTTATCATTGGTGTCTCTCTGACACCGCATAATGGCACTGATAGCTGGGTCCACACTGGATGGTGGGGGCACAGACGCACCCTGTATGGACTCATTCGAGAAACCATGTACCTCTAAACTACGGACTCGAGGCCGTTTCGGCACCTCGTTATCTTGGTACAACCTAAGAATCTCCTCCCTGAGGTGGGAGAAAGACTCACCCCTACTACGGATTTCCCATCTCTCAATGTCCCGTTGGACATCAGGGTCCAAAACACCCCTTTTGAATTGCCCTTTTAATGTCAAATTCCTTAATCTTTCCAAGGCCTTCCTGTCTTCCTCAGTGGGGGCAGCCTGCTCCATATGAGTATGCAGACGCATCAAAGCTCTGCTGAAATCTGCGAGGGACTCACCCTCTTGCTGACATCTAGAATTAAATGTCCTGGTTAAGGAAGGGAGCGATTCCATTGGGCCAAACCGTTTGCGCAAGAGTTTAACTAATGATTCGTAGTTATCACGCACCTCCTGAGGTGCACAGAGATATTCATCTTTGGCTTTGCCACCAAGATGGTCCGTTAACATTGAAAGTTTAGATTTCAAATCACAGCCTAACTGCAGGGTGTAGGTCTCCACATCTTCTAACCATTCGTTTACAGTAAGATCCCCCGGTTTTCCCGGTTTGTCATAAAACTTAAACAACCGAATTGTTGGGGTTGCGTTAAGTCTCAATTTACCCAAAGCCCGACTTGTGGCAGCCATAGCCTGACCTATCATGTCTTGATCAGTACTCATGATTATTACTGATATGCACAAGCATGTAATAAAAAAACATTCAGTACGTGTCTACAGTCTATACTAATTCTGTTACATTTATTGTGAAATAGAGAGCTTTTAAGAGTTTAAAATGAGACATCTGACCATAATATTCACTTGGCTTAGGCTATGTAGACCAAATAACACTACCTAAGCACACCAAAATACAGCAAATTACCTTTGACTCACATGGCAATTGAACATCTCTAGGGCTGTCTGATTTCCATTCAAAAAGAAGGGTACAATACGTACTGTAAGTAAAGCACAATAATGTATAATACAGCAATGCTCATCAATTCCACAATGACCCTGTGTCTCATCTGGAGTCCAACATAAATAAATGACTCCTCCTGCAAAAACAACATATGACGGCAGAATCAACACAAGCCGGTGTCTCCCTCTAGTGGTCTAGTACAGGTAACAAAATGCAATGACAAGGTATCTCAAATTCAACATGAGCAAGTCACTCCCCCTTGTGGTCTAGTACAGGTAACAAAATGCAATGACAATGTATCTCAGATTCAGCATGAGCTAGTAGCTCCCCTTAGTACAGGCAACAACATGCAATGACAAGGTATCTCAAATTCAACATTAACAAGTGGCTCCCCCTAGTGGTCTAGTACAGGCAACAACATGCAATAACAAGGTATCTCAAATTCAACATGAGCAGGTGGCTCCCCCCAGTGGTCTATTACATGTAACTAAATGCAATGACAATGTATCTCAGGTTCAGCATGAGCTAATAGCTCCCCTTAGTACAGGCAACAACATGCAATGACAAGGTATCTAAAATTCAACATGAGCAAGTGGCTTCCCCTAGTGGTCTATTACATGTAACAAAATGCAATGACAATGTATCTCAGGTTCAGCATGAGCTAATAGCTCCCCTTAGTACAGGCAACAACATGCAATGACAAGGTATCTCAAATTCAACATTAACAAGTGGCTCCCCTAGTGGTCTATTACATGTAACAAAATGCAATGACAATGTATCTCAGGTTCAGCATGAGCTAATAGCTCCCCCTAGTACAGGCAACAACATGCAATGACAAGGTATCTCAAATTCAACATGAGCAAGTGGCTTCTCCTAGTGGTCTATAACAGGAAACAAAACGCAATGAAAATGTATGTCAATTCAGCATGAGCTAGTAGCCCCTCTTAGTACAGGCAACAACATGCAGTGACAAGGTATCTCAAATTCAACATGACCAAGTGGCTCCCCCTAGTGGTCTTTTACATGTAACAAAATGCAATGACAATGTATCTAAAATTCAACATGAGCTAGTAGCTCCCCCTAGTACAGGCAACAACATGCAATAACAAGGTATCTCAAATTCAACATGAGCAGGTGGCTCCCCCCAGTGGTCTATTACATGTAACTAAATGCAATGACAATGTATCTCAGATTCAGCATGAGCTAGTAGCTCCCCTTAGTACAGGCAACAACATGCAATGACAAGGTATCTCAAATTCAACATTAACAAGTGGCTCCCCCTAGTGGTCTAGTACAGGCAACAACATGCAATAACAAGGTATCTCAAATTCAACATGAGCAGGTGGCTCCCCCCAGTGGTCTATTACATGTAACTAAATGCAATGACAATGTATCTCAGATTCAGCATGAGCTTATAGCTCCCCTTAGTACAGGCAACAACATGCAATGACAAGGTATCTCAAATTCAACATGACCAAGTGGCTCCCCCTAGTGGTCTTTTACATGTAACAAAATGCAATGACAATGTATCTAAAATTCAACATGAGCTAGTAGCTCCCCCTAGTACAGGCAACAACATGCAATGACAAGGTATCTCAAATTCAACATTAACAAGTGGCTCCCCCTAGTGGTCTATTACATGCAACAAAATGCAATGACAATGGTTCTCAGGTTCAGCATGAGTTAATAGCTCCCCCTAGTACAGGCAACAACATGCAATGACAAGGTATCTCAAATTCAACATGAGCAAGTGGCTTCTCCTAGTGGTCTATAACAGGAAACAAAACGCAATGAAAATGTATCTCAATTCAGCATGAGCTAGTAGCCCCTCTTAGTACAGGCAACAACATGCAGTGACAAGGTATCTCAAATTCAACATGACCAAGTGGCTCCCCCTAGTGGTCTTTTACATGTAACAAAATGCAATGACAATGTATCTCAAATTCAACATGAGCTAGTAGCTCCCCCTCATACAGGGAACAACATGCAATGACAAAGTCTCTCAGAATCAACATGAGCAAGGATGTCCCAGTTGTCCGATCACTATCCCAGTGAAGTGAAGATTGGCGACCTTTTCATCCATGTAAGTGACATTTTATCATAGTGATGAAGTCATGAATGTTCACCGGCGTTGCAGAAAATTGTTCCTCCTGATTATACTGGTAGTAACCTCATGACTGTGAAGTTCGACGGACATCAGAGGTCCATTTTTCATGACAATGCTCCGGGGAGGGTATAATTCGCTGATCAGCGCGCTGATCAGCGGTCTGCAGTATAAAACGCTGATCAGCGCGCTGATCAGCCACCTTTAAATGACAGCATTGATTTGAGGTAAATTATCTCTCATACACCAACCTCCGCCTATTTTGTGATTAAATATGATTAAAAGACACCTTTCCTATCAGTATTACGTATTTACAAACATATGCATATATTTTTAATTGTGTTCATAATTATACATGAAACGAAGTTACCAGCCAGTGACTATTTCGCTGATCAGCGGCGCTGATTAGGAACCTTTCAATCCAAGCATTTATTTTAGACAAATTAGCCCCATATAACAACCTCCAACTATTATGTGATTAAATGTGTTTTAAAGATACATATTCTATAAGTATTTAATATTTACAAACATGAGAAAACACGTTTAATGTGTTAATAATTATGCATGAAACCTTTCTACCACCTACTATTTCGCTGATCAGCAAACTGCGTAATCGCTCATCGGCAATGATTTACGTACTTCTTGACAAAGATACCTGTCACGCGTGATTCTCTATAATAATAATATTGAAGGCTCTCAGTTGTTTTACCTATATCCTGTGAAACCGAGTGATAGCCAATACATCGCCCATACCAGGCTACTTTATACAACTTTAAAATATCAGTGCCCCACCGACCACTCGGAGATATTAGCTAACAGTTGCGACGCTGCAGTAATTTGTTGTCAGGTGTTCACCGGCCAGGTAAGATAAATAGCTGAGATACGCACTTAGTATGAATGTATATAAAATTTGAATTGATCAAAAATTAAGAATGTTAAATGTATATAGCCATAATAAAAAACTGATTATCCTCTTATTTTTATTAAGAACTAACTGTACGTGTAGCCTAAGGATTCTTTCATTCTTCATGTATAATATAATCGTTCCTTAAAAACTTTCACAAGTTTCTTTACATCTCTCTTATATTTCCCTTTTTTTGCATTTAAAAAGTGGGTCGTCAGAATTTTTTTTCAACACCATTATATAGATGATTTGATCGATTTTAACACGATATTGATAGATTACTCCTGTTTTAATCCCACCTATATGTATATAATGTCAAAGAATAACTCCACAAAAACATCATTATCGGTATTTATTTATTTTTTTTTCATTTTACAACAGGACATTTCCACAATTGTGTAAAAATGTCCGCATATCTATTGCTTTAACATCGTTACTTATATATTTCTCAAAAATGATTGGAATATAGGAATGCTTTTCATAGTTTTGGAACTATCAACATATACTATCAACATAAATATACTGAGTTCTAGAAAGGTTGAAGGAGTAATTACACTTAATTACAACACTATAATAAATCATCACCTTTTTTTTTTCTTTTAACGGTAGTGAATGTCGATGAACGGTGTTGAAACAATAAGGTAACAGGATAGATGTAATATCTAAATTCTACAATGGCATCGTTATTCAGAACTTCATCGTTTTTATAGGGATCAATGTGTTAGGTATTATAAAATATTAAACATTTTAAATATTTATTATAAAAGAAGTCTAAATGCTTTAAGTAATAATTTTGCCAATGATTTCATTTATTTAAATTCAACCCAGTTCTCCTTCTTCAGCACCGTTATATGTTGAAATAGGCATAATTTCAAGAAATAAATAAAATGACTTAGAAATATATTAGAAAATGATTTTATCGCCAACATTTTTATTGACCGAGGAAGATTGCTATAAATTTCCCTTCTATTTATTGGTTTATACCCTCTGTGGGTTGCAGTAGAAAGACCCTTCTATTAAATTGTAAATCCTTTTACGGTTTCTTTAGGAAAACGGCTAAAAATGCCTTCTTCTAATGATTCCCCTCTCACTTTTGTCTGATCAAAATACACTTTGTCTTACAAGTTCCTAAATAGACCCAGTTTTAAATCAATTAAAAAAATCAACAATATTAGCGATTGAAAAAAAAATCCACAGTCCACAATATTTTGCTGTTGATTCATTAGTGGCATTTTCACATAAATATATGTGCAAGATATTGAAAATTAATTAAAAATTTTTAATTCATTCAAACTTAGTTTTAATCTCAGCTATATTTCTATCACCTGGACGGTGAAAATCTACCAACAAATTACTGCAGCGCCCCCTACTGTCAGCTAATATCTCCTGTGAGGAACGGATTTTTGTAAATTGTATGTGGTACGATGGTTTGACAGTCATTCGGTTTTCACAGGAAATAATTAAATAAAACAACTGAGAGGTTTCTATGTTACCATTATAGAGAATCACAGATGACAGGTTTCATATTCATGAAATACGTAAGTCATTGCCGATGAGCACTTTATAAGCGTCAAGCGATTTGCATTGCGCAGTTTGCTGATCAGCGAAATAGGTGGTAGAAAGGTTTCATGCATAATATGTGAAAAAATAAAAGTGTTTTCGTTGTTTGTTAACATGAAATACTTATAGAATATATATCTTTAAATCATATTTAATCACATAATAGTCGGAGGTTGTTATATGGGGGCTAATTCGTCTAAAATAAATGCTTTGATTGAAAGGTTCCTAACCAGCTCCACTGATCAGCGAAATAGTCACCTGCTGGTAACTTGCGTTTCATGTATAATTATGAACACAATTAAAATTTATGCATATGTTTGTAAATACGTAATACTGATAGGAAAGGTGTCTTTTAATCATATTTAATCACAAAATAGGCGGAGGTTGGTGTATGAGAGATAATTTGCCTCAAATCAATGCTGTCATTTAAAGGTGGCTGATCAGCGCGCTGATCAGCGGTCTGCAGTATAATCCTCCGATGATTTATTATAGTGTTGTAATTAAGTGTAATTACTCCTTCAACCTTTTTAGAACTCAGTATATTTATGTTGATAGTATATGTTGATAGTTCCAAAACTAGGAAAAGCATTCCTATATTCCAATCATTTTTGAGAAATATATAAGTAACGATGTTAAAGCAATCAATATGCGGATATTTTTACACAGTTGTGGAAATGTCCTGTTGTAAAATGAAAAAAAAAATAGATACCGATAATGATGTTTTTGTGGCGTTATTCTTTGACGTTACTTCAACACACAAACACACATATATATATATAATATAATATAATATATATAAGTGGGATTAAAACAGGAGTAATCTATCAATATCATGTTAAAATCGATCAAATCATCTATATAATGATGTTGAAAAAAATTCTGACGACCCACTTTTTAAATGTAAAAAAAGGGAAATATAAGAGAGATGTAAAGAAACTTGTGAAAGTTTTTAAGGAACGATTATATTATACATGAAGAATGAAAGAATCCTTAGGCTACACGTACAGTTCTTAATAAAAATTAGAGGATAATCAGTCTTTCAATGTGGCTATATACATTTAACATTCTTAATTATTTATAAATTCAAATTTTATATACATTAATACTAAGTGCGTATCTCAGCTATTTATCTTACCTGGCCGGTGAACACCTGACAACAAATTACTGCAACGCCCCCTACTGTTAGCTAATATCTCCGAGTGGTCGGTTGGGGACTAATATTTTAAAGTTGTATGAAGTAGTCTGGTATGGGCGATGTATTAGCTATCACTCGGTTTCACAGGATATAGGTAAAACAACTGAGAGCCTTCAATATTACCATTATAGAGAATCACGCGTGACAGGTGTCTTTGTCAAGAAGTACGTAAATCATTGCCGATGAGCGATTACGCAGTTTGCTGATCAGCGAAATAGTAGGTGGTAGAAAGGTTTCATGCATAATTATAGTAACACATTAAACGTGTTTTCTTATGTTTGTAAATATTTAATACTTATAGAATATGTATCTTTAAATCACATTCAATGACATAAAAGTCGGAGGTTGTTATATGGGGCTAATTTGTCTAAAATAAATGCTTGGATTGAAAGGTTTCTAATCAGCGCCGCTGATCAGCGAAATAGTTACTAGCTGGTAACTTGCGTTTCATGTATAATTATGAACACGATTAAAATATATGCATATGTTTGTAAATACGTAATACTGATAGGAAAGGTGTCTTTTAATCATATTTAATTACTAAATAGGCGGAGGTTGCTGTATGAGAGATAATTTGCCTCAAATCAATGCTGTCATTTAAAGGTGGCTGATCAGCGCGCTGATCAGCGTTTTATACTGCAGACCGCTGATCAGCGCGCTGATCAGCCAATAATACCCTCCCAATGCTCCGTGAATGCCCGCTATTCCTCTGCTTTTACCCGGAGACATATTTCCCAGACCAGCGTTCTGTTCACCGCTTTACATGGTATTTCGCTTTCAGATCACAATGTCTATTCATGTATATACAAACATATAATGAGATTTCCAGATAGGGTGCACAACGGTGTCACGCAGCGGATGTCCCCAATGAATGTGATGAACAAAACTGATTACATTAAGCGAATAGGTCTAGAGGTGAGAGGAATTACAAACCCTCGTCATCATCCGGCAGCGCTGCTGCCTGTGTTTCTTTGATGTCATTCTCTGGCCTCCCGTTTCTGTCAACGAACACATCGTGCCGGCTGCGCCAAATATGTCACGATTCACGCCGCAGGTCCCATGACAAACAAGGTGACAGTTCATGACCGAAAACAACGTTTATTTTACTCCATTCACAACAATTCCAGGCCAGCCTAACTGTAACTTTCCATTCCGCTGCCCGCGTTCGTCCCTCGCTCTCGACTCAGAACCTCGCTCTCGCCTCGGGATCCCTCCGTATAACACTTACACTCATAAAATATAATTACGCTTTTAAAACAAATTACGGGCGTCTCCCTACACTACATACAACAATAGTGACACAATTGTATCTGTCTCATTCAGCTGAGCGCCGTGACCCATAGGTCCCTTGTTCTACCTCAGCCCACTTCACAGTATCACTATTATCATTATCACTTTTGGTATGTTCCTCTGTGTCACCATTATCACTTTGGGTACGTTTCACTGTATCACCATTATATCTTTGGGTAAATTCCATGGCATCACCATAATCACTTTGGTTATGTTCTTTATCACTTTGGTTATGTTTCATTGTATCACCATTATCACTTTGGTTATGTTCCGGTGCATTATCACTTTGGTTATGTTTCACTGAATCACAGTTATCATTGTCACACTGCTCACTATGGGTTGACACCTTTACAGGGTTTGAATTTTGTTCACTATGATCAGTTTGATTCTGGTAGGTGTCTGATTGTGCACTATGGTTGTCTGGTTTGCAGGCAGCGGGCTCTGGCTGTAAGTGACTCCGTCGCCCTTCAGGATCATTGTATGGTTTCACTGTATGGTTTTAAACAATTTGCATGCACTAATGATTTCAGCGCCTGGTGGCTTTCACAGCTATGTATTCTGTAGGTATGGTTGGGTCCGATGTCACTGTTGTGATATAATACTTGCAAGTACCTGTGAAGCTTGCTGGATTTACCTTTTGGGATGGCAGGGTTTAACATCCAGACTTGGTCTCCTAATTTAAATGCTGGCTCCTGTGCAGTTCTATTGTATTACTTCTCATAGTGAGACTGTGCCTTCAGTATGTTTTCCTGAGCTGTTTGGCATATTATGTCCAGTTTCTCCTGTAATTAAGTGACATAATCACTGAATGTGTTTGGCAAGCTTTCGGGTATTTGCATAATTGTGTCCACTGGTGCACACATTTTTTCTGCCAAATAATATTTCAAAAGGTGAAAACTATGTATAGTTTACAGCAGGTGTCTTCCTAAAAGCCATGAGGATTCCTGGTAAAATATCAGACCAGTTCTGTTGTTCTTTGTCAACAAAGGCTTTCAGTGCCTGTGCAAGGGTACGATTGAATTGCTGTTTGTCTGTGGGTGATATGCACTTGTAAAGGGATGTATTATCTCCAATCGCTTGCATAATTAATTTATCAGTCCTCACATAAAATTCCTGCCTCAGTCTGACACTAGGGTGGTAGGAACTCCATAGCGTGCTATGATTTTGGTAAACAAAACATCGGCTAAATCTGCTTCGGTTTGACCTTTAAGTGGGAGGCCTCTGTCCATCTGGAGAAGCTGTCTACTATTAACATGATATAACTGTTACCAGGCCCCAAAATGTCGATATGCCAGTGTTTGGACAGTTTCGCAACAGGAAGAGGGTGGAGTGGTGCTGGATATTTGTGTGTTGGATTTTCACAGCCTGGCAGACGTCACAGGTCTTGACATAGTTTTGTGTATTAGCATACATTCCAGGCCAGTAATATTTCGAGCCCAGTGCAGCATAGGTACACTCTAATACCTGGTTAGCCCCACCTGCCAGACTGTCATGGTGTCCTTCCAATAATTCCTTCCTTGGGACTTCTGGGATTGCTAACTGCTTCTCAATCCTAATGTCTTTTGGGAGTAACTAAGCTTGCCAATCCCATAGGTGATATAGAATCCCCCCTATAACCGTGCAATGCTGGCTTTCTGCGACCACAACGTTTGCTTTTTGTTGGTTATCTGCTAACTGTAGAGCACCTGTAACACACTAAATACTGTTTGTGCTTGACTATAATTATGGTTGTCATCTTCAAAACACAGGTTTACTTCCATTATTTCACATCCTGGTCTTTCCTCATGCTCTATGACTAAGTCAGTTTGACACACTTGCATCTCTCCAGGACTGTTGTCCATCTCTTTTTGCCTGTCACTTCGTCTCAAGAGGGCATCTGCGTTCTGGTGATGACATCAAGGTTTATGTTCTATATCAAATTGGTAATATTGCAGCTGCAAAGACCATCTCAGTAATCATCCTGTCCTTGGATTGCTTTATTCCTTCAACCATTTTAATGCCACATGATCTGTGAGGACAGTGAAATACTGGTTTGCCAAGTAGGGATGGGATGCTTTGACACCCTCAATGAAAGATAGTTCTTCTCTTTCAGTTATTGACCATTGTTTTTCAGCTGGGTGCAATGACCAACCCTCATATGCTATTGGGTGCTCCAACCCATAGTCATCTTACTATCCTAGGATATATCCGATTGCTTCACCTGAAGCATCAGTTGACAAGAGACAGGGATTGCTTCAATCAGGATACACTAGAACAGGTCTAGTGTTAGAGCCTGTTTTAGATGTTAAAAGGCTTTCTCACAGGTATCAGTCAAATTTAACACAGCATTTTTCTGCAGCAGTTTGTTGAGGGGGGCAGCGATTTCAGCAAAACCTTAAACAAAACATTGATAGTAATTGCACATACTGAGAAGGCTGTGAACATCATGCTTGTTTGTTGGAACTGGAAAGGTTTGCATCAGGTTTGTATTGTCAGTGTCAACTGTTATGCTCTGTGGGGTGATCACATGTCCCAGGTAATTGATGGCAAGTGAAACTTGCTTGGTTTCATGTTCAGACCTGCTCCTCTGAGACAACTAAAAACCCCATCCATGTGTTGCAGGTGCTCTTCAAATGTTTTACTGAACACCAAAATATCTATGTAGACCAAAGCATGTTTCCAATTTAGTCCCTTTAACACTTGAGTCATTAACATTTGGAAGGACATCAGGGCATTCATCAAGCTAAACGCTAATTTCTTGAATTGAAAAAGTCTATGGTGTGTTATGAAGGCACTTTTGTGTTAAGTTTCAGGGTCCAAGGGGATTTGCCAAAATCCTGAGGCTAAATCTAACGAGGGAAAGTACTTTGCAGAAGACTCACCCACAGTATCCAACAGATCATCCAGCCTAGGCAGCTGAAATATTTGCAGCTTGGTGACTTTATTTAATCGGCAATTGTCCACAGCGAAGCGAAAACCAGTCCCCTTTTTGACTAGCACAACAGGGCTGTACTATACTAGTCAGATATTGATTGTTCTATGATGTCATTTTGAAGCATCTCCTCCACTTGTTGCTCTATTCCAGCTTTTTGTGCAGTGGTTGTTCTATAAAATCGCTGTCATTGTGGTAAGGCATCTCCAGTTTCAATACGATGGTGGTAAAGATCAGTACATCTCAGTTCTGATCATTTTTATGCCCCTGCCACTTGGCGGGGCTGGGGCATATAGTTTTACCCATGTCCGTCATTCCGTCCTTCCGAAATCAAACAGTTGTACAGACTTCTTTCGCAATGCCTGCAGATATTGGCGTGATTTTTGGTGTGTGGGCAGATAATGACCAGTTACAGATCGAGTTTGCATTTCGTCCCGGTTGACCTATTTTTGACCGTTTTAGGCCTCATTTTCATGACAAATACACATGTACGGACTTTTTTTCGCAATGCCTGCAGATATTGGCCTGATTTTTGGTTTGTAGGTAGATAATGACCAGTTACAGATTGAGTTAGCGTTTTTTCCCAGTTGAACTATTTTGACCGTTTTACGGCTCCTAAACTTAGAAAATTTCATGAAAAATAGAAATTTTCATGACAAATACACATGTACGGACTTTTTTTCGCAGTGCTTGCAGATATTGGCCTGATGTTTGGTGTGTGGGCAGATAATGACCAGTTACAGATCAAGTTCGCATTTTGTCCCAATTGACCTACTTTTGAATGTTTTACGCCTCCTTAACTTAGAAAATTTCATGAAAAATAGAAATTTTTGTGACAAATACACATGTATGGACTTTTTTTCGCAATGCCTGCAGATATTGGCCTGATTTTTGGTGTGTTGGCAGATATTGACCAGTTAGAGATCAAGTTCGCGTTTCGTCCCAGTTGACCTACTTTTGACCATATGACACCTCCTGAACTTAAAAAAAATTTCAAAATTTAACAAATGTTTCTAATTTGCCCCAGGCAGGGGCATTCGTGTCTTTCTGACACATCTAGTTTTGCAAACAAATCCCTGTTTTTCCAAGGAATTTTAGTTCTTTTTTGTTCTGATAGGTCTGTGTCTGACAGCATTAACCTCAAACTTTCAGCAGCCTGTATCCACAAGCTCTCTTAAGTGTCCTTTGCATGACCTGTTTACTGGGGACAAGTGGGCCTGGCCATCTGCTAGCTCTTGAAGTGGCTTAGCTCCCATTCTGCAAAATACCGGCTTAGGAATAATCACATTATCCGCAGGAATAGGTTGTGCAACTGCTATTGTCTGCCCAAGTCTAATATGTACATCTACGTTTGATAAGGATTGAGTATTTATAAACTGTTTTGCCTCTCCTTATTTTAGCTAAACATCTGGCTCCCATTAAGTTCAGTTTCGCAGGTAAGTGTGACAGGGGCTGCAGTAGTACCTCTTGTCCTGGCTGCCCTCTTACAATCACTGGTTGATCACATTCTGAGTTTGCAGGCAAAGTGACTGCAGATACAGTATTTACCATGGAGCCTGGTAACACGGGATCCTCTAAAACATGTTCAGATAGTCCATCCTGCAGAGAGAGATGACCAGTGGCCAGGTCAATTTAGGCTTTGTTGGCCTCAAGAAAGAGTATGCCCAGTATTATTTGGCAGTGAAGCCTCTCAAATACATGGAACTGTTGAGATATTTGAAGTCCACCAATTGACATTGTAAGATTTACTGAGCCAAAGCTGATTGCAAAGCACAACATACACCAATGATTGCCGGGATCCTTGCTGCACTGAGCTGTCCATGAAGTTTTAGGTTTCATAATAATCCCATTAAAATGCACGAGACTGAGTGCATTTTAATGGGATTATTACTTCCAAGTGTATTACAGCACAGTGGGGCTACAAGTCCTGTGCATGCCCAATCAATATATGGTCTATGTGTCCTGTGATGCTGTGACTTTCATTGCTGGTTGGGTCTTGGTGCTGAACGACACATCCTGGCAAAATGGTTTAGTTTTCTACACCTGTGGCATTCTAATCTATTAGCTGGGCATTCACTGTGTGCATGTGCTTCCCTCCCACACTTGTGACACTGCTCCAGCTTAAGCAATTACTCTTTGTCCGTCGTTTGTCTGTCTGTCCGTTAACCAGGCAAAAATCGTAACTGCTAGACCTGGAATCTTCTAACTTGACATCCAGAGAGGTCCATGAAAGATCTCCTTGGAAACCTGAAATTAGGTCTCTGTTACCCATATTCTTTGAGCTATGGAGCTCTGAATTACCCCCCAGAATAATGGAAAATTTGATACAAAAGCTCAAGTATCTGAACAACTAATGCATTGATCCCCATGATTTTTGCATGAGACTTGATCATGGAATGTTTTTATTAGTTTCTGCAGACTGGTGGCGCCACCTGTATTTTTCGATTTTTTGCTCAGCTGACTATAAGTCATCTGAGCTATAGTCGTGGTCCATTGTCTGTCGTCTGTTCGTCTGTCCGTTTGTCCGTCCATCCATAGATGTGGCACATTTTGAAACCGTAAGACCTAGGAATCCAAAATTCAGCATAATGTTAAATGTCCCCAAGATCTAATACAAAGCCAAAAAACTATGTCCTTGCGACTTCGTCTCTATGAGAAATTAAGGAAAAACCTCAATTTTTTATTAAAAACCTTTTTTCACACTTCAGGACTGCCTAATATCAAAACCACTCATCTGTTTTTCCTCATATTAAACATAAATATTCCTCTATATAGTTCCTGTGTACATGCCAGAAATTAGGTCTGTATTACATAATTTAAAAAAGTTATGGGCCTAAACATAATGCATTTTGTAAAAATTCAGGAAAGATATTTGATCTCCTTACACAAAACATGTTAAAGCTAAGGACTTTCTTCCCAGTAATATAACTTAAATTAATCAAAATTAAATTGTATAACTATAATGAGACCAAAATCTTTTAAATTTTTTAAAATATTGGCAAAAATAAAAAATATCTTAAATTTTTCCCAACTTTGAGCATTGCTAGTTTTTTTCCTGTAACTGCTGTGGATTTAATTTTCCAGCATGTTTTATGTTAGCATTTCATCTGTTAATACCAAAATATTTTAAATCAGTTGATCAAAAACTGTAGATTTTATTCAAGTTTTCAAGCACCATGTCACATATTGTTTACATCAAACTAGTGTTATGCAGTTTGCTAGAGCTCGGCTCCTCAGCTTCAGCTCTCAGTTCTAAAATTTGGCATACAGTTAGGTGTCTCCAAAATCCCCTACATTGCCAAGAATTTGGTCACTAGGACTTAATTCCTTCGAGATATTACTGAAAAACTCAATTTTCCTTTGAAAACCCATTGTTACACTTCGAGACAGCCTAATATCAAAACCACTGATCTGACTTCAATCATATATAATATACATATTTTTCTATATATTCGCTATGCACATGCAAGAAATGATGTCAGTATTGCGTAATTGTTTTAAGTTATGGGCCCAAACATAATGCACTTTGTAAATGAAATCAATCCTCTTCCCTGTCTCCAAAGATACTATCAAAATCATACATAAGCTAAACACCAACAACTCATAATACAGCTTATATTTATTACCACACAAAACCAGCATGTGCCTCATTTCCAAATCATATTTTTTTAATCATATATAACAGCTGAGGGCCATGGGTCCCTTGTTTACGATTTTTTTTCTCTATTTTTGAGACCTTAAAAGATGAGGTTACAAATTGTAACGACTGGATCTAGAATCTTCCTTCTTGACATGCAGGGAGGCCCATGAAATGTCTTCTTGGAAACCTAAAATAAGGTCTCTTTTACCCAAATCCTCTTAGCTTTGGGGCTTCAAATTATCCCCCAGAATAATGGAAAATTTGATACAAAAGCTAAAGTATCTGAACAACTAATGAATTGATCACCATGATTCTTTGAATGCATATTCATCATGGAGTATTTCATCAGTTTCTGTAGACTGGTGGCGCCACCTCTATCTTTAAATTTTTTACAATTTTTTATCTCTATTTTTGAGACCTTAAAAGATGCTATCAACTGTTAACTTGGCACAAATCGTTACAACTGGACCTAGAATCTTCTCTCTTGACATGCAGGGAGGCCCATAAATTGTCTCCTTGGAAACCTAAAGTTACCCAAAACCTTTGATCTATGGGGCTTTGAAGTACCCCCCCAGAATAATGGAAAATATGATACAAAAGCTCCAGTATCTGAACAACTAATGCATTGATCAGCATGATTCTTTTCATGGATATTGGTCATGGAATGTTGACTGGTGCCGCCACCTGTTTTTTTTTACAATTATTTTCTCTGTATTTAGCTCAGCTGACTGTTGTTAGTCATCAGAGCTATAGCGATCACTCTTTGTCTGTCGTCCGTCCGGCATATTCGGCCATCTGGCCATCAGGTCATATGTTCTTTAACAAGGCACAAATCGTAACCACTGGACCAGGAGTCTTCTTACTTTCCATCCAGGGAGGTCCATAAAAAATCTCTTTGGAAACCTTAAATTAGGTCTCTGTTACCCATATTTTTCAAGCCAAGGGGCTTCAAAGTACCCCCCCCCCCCCCCCCAGAATAATGGAAAATATGATACAAAGCTCAAGTATCTGAACAACTAATGCAATGATCACCATGATTTTATTCATGGATTTGGTCATGGAATGTTGACTGGTGCCGCCACCTGTATTTTTTTACGATTATTTTTCTCTGTTTTTAGCTCAGCTGACTATTGTAAGTCATCTGAGCTATAGTGATCACTCTTTGTCTGTCGTCCGTCCGGCCATCTGGCCATCAGACCATATGTCCATTAACAAAGCACAAAACGTAACCAATGGACCAGGAATCTTCTAACTTTTCATCCAGGGAGGTCCATGACAAATCTCCTTGGAAACCTGGGTCTCTGTTACCCATATTCTTCAAGCCATGGGGCTCCGAAGTACCCCCTAGAATAATGAAAAATTTGATACAAAAACTCAAATATCTGAACAAGTAATGCATTGATCCCCATGATTCTTTGCATGAATATTGATCGTGGGGTGTTACCTCAGTTTTTGCAGAATGGTGGTGCCACCTGTATTTTTCGATTTTTTACAATTTTTTTCTCTATTTTTGAGACCTTAAAAGATGCGGTCATCTGTTAACAGGGCACAAATCATAACAACTAGACCTAGAATCTTCTTTCTTCACATGCTGGGAGGCCCATGAAAAGTCCCCTTGAATTCTGAAATTAGGTCTCTGTCACCCATATTGTCTGAGCTGTGGGACTCAGAAGTACAAAAGCTCAAGTATCTGAACAACTAATGCATTGATCACCCTGATTCTTTGCATGCATATTTATCATGCAGTGTTTAATCATTTCTTGCGGACTGGTGGCACTACATACATTTTTTTAAAATTTTAACAATTTTTTTCTCTATTTATGAGACCTTGAAAGATGCGGTCTTCCTTAACAGGGCTCAAATTGTAACCATTGGTCCTAGAATCTTCTAACTTGACATCCAGGGAGATCTGTGAAAAGTCTCCTTGGAAACATGAATTGAGGTCTCTGTTACCCATATTTTCTGAGCTATGGGGCTTATAAGCACCCCTCAGAATAATTGAAAATTTGATACCAAAGTAGGGCACAAATCATAACCATGGGGCCCAGAATCTCTAACTTGACATCTTGAGAGTTCCTCAAAAGTTCTCCCCAGAAACCTGAAATTGGGTCACAGTGACCTATATTCTCAGAGTTTTGGGGTATGTTTGAGCACCCCAGAAATAATGCAAAATGCACACAAATTGTCAGATTCCTCATGAAAGGCTGGTTGGATTGTCATCAAATTTGTTGTGCTTATTGATCTTGATGAACTTAAGCTAATATGCATGAACAATGATGCCACCTATCTTAAATAGTTGTCTGTGCAAGGACATATTATGAACATGTCAGTCGTCTGAGCGTCATGACCCGTGGGTCACTTTTTGGATATTGAGATACCTTGTATTGGGTAAGGCTGTGTTTGGGTGAGCTGCTGCTGCTGCTGCTTGAACCTGTGCCTGTGTATGTGGCATCTGGACAGACATGTCCTCTAGCTGTTTTTCCAGGTGCTGGATAGCTTTGATCACCCCACATGATAAAGTGTCAGCACCACATGTGGCTTCAGCCATGGCTGCTGATGAGTTGATCTCTTGCAGGGTCTTACCTCCCTACTGTAGCACAAACTGAGGGACGACTGGTTTCAGTCCCTGGAGAATGGCTTGCTTGGTTTGTTCTTCAGGGGACCTACTGATGCAGCTTCTGATGTTTTTTTTGGTGATGAAGTCTTGGTCTGTCTCTCCCTCCTGTTGCTGCATGGTGAACAAGGCAGCTGTGCATGCCCACCTTGTGGAAAACTGACTTCAGTTGTTGCAGGTCTGTCTTTGCTGATCCAGGCAGGGCCATATACCTCCTAAGTGCCCCATCACTGAGTTACATAAGAGTGTACTCTTGGCTATGTCTTCATTCAGGTCTTTGCTGGCCACCATAAGCTCACACTTAGTAAGCCACAGCTTGGCATCCTATGTGGCTAGGCACCTGAATGGAGTCAACAGGCTTTCATCTCTGACTGTGACTGTTTTGATATCTTCTGCTTGTAGCTCTTTTGTTGTAAGGCATGGGACGTACCTCGGATTCACTCCACCAATATGTAGCAAGGCTGTATGCTACATACAAATAAGACAGGCTGGCTGTTGATGACATTTAATGTTTACTCATCTGATACAAATAGCTTGACTGTGGCAGGCCAGCAGAAGAGGTTATTAAATAACTGCTGTGCGAACCTGTACCAAACATCCCAAGCTGAGGGCACTGTGTCTCTAAAAACATATAATTATACATATCATCTGAACTACTTAATTAAGGTTAATAAAACTTACAGTACTTAATCTAATCTGGTTTATGTTTATGTATCTTAAATTTTAAAGCTTAACATTCAAGGACCAATGAAATGTTACAAATCTGTAATCCAAATATTATTCCTGGAAAAAGCATAATAATTTAAAACACTGACAAATAAAATCTACATATGAAAAGACAGTAGATACTTTAGATATATATATATAATAGCTTGTATGTGTAAAGTTTGGTGTGTATATGACATTCCCTTCCCTGTGATCTAAGCTTCTGTATTCAAGCACTTGGATTACCGCCGGCCCTGGAATGTTTACATAGTGACCGGACCGGTAACAAAACAAGAAACACAGTTCTCCAGTACAACAGAAATTAACTTATTCACATAGATGGGAACATTATACAAGATTATAGACTGAAGATATTAAATGCTAATGCTGTTACAACCATCAAAAAACTTAGAATTTATAGAAGGGGAACCAGAGCCGGTAAACACTGCAGTTATAAACACCATGGGGGAGTATATGTGGACAACCTAAAAAGTCTGAAGCAAGTTTAACAGTTTATAACAAACTGAGGAGAAGAAATGAATCTCAAGGCATTCAGGCAGTTCTGGTAAATGCCTGGTCAATTAGACACAAAAATATGCTATTAATGGACTTTTTAACTGATATAAATGTGGACATATGTGTAGTGACTGAAACATGGTTTGGTATGAAGATGACAATGCATGGCTAGGAACATGTGAATTTACAAAAAAACGGCTATCATATTGACTTTGTAAACCGTGAACACAGGGGAAGGGGACTTGCTATTATTTACGATTCTGCCATGGCTGTTCAGAGACAAACAGACCGTCAGCTACAATCCATGCATCTTGTTAAATGGAAAGTAACAACATCAGGCAAGGTATCAATTATGATAAACGCAGTGTATCATCCACCTTATTCTGCTAGAAATCCAATAATAAACACAGTATTCTTAGATGAATTCGCAGATATACTCGCAGACTCTATCACAACAAACTCAAACAACTTTTTCATGGGAGACATTTAAATGATTAATCTGATCATCATGCTTAAATTCAAAGGGATACACTGCGTGCCCTAGGCCTCACACAGCGCATGGATTTCTATACTCATACAGCTGGCAACATATTAGATGTCGTAATCACCTAGGCGGGAGGTAACATCAGAGTGACCTTTCATTTCCTATCATCTTGCTGTAGTGTAGTGTGAACTTACAACTCCAAAAGATAACATCACACCGCAGATGTGTTACTATATAAAATTAAATGAAATAAACGCAAAAGAGAGTGAAAAGTTTTTTTCTGATAAAAACAGTGAAATTGACTTATTTGTAGACAAGTTAGAAAGTGATTTCCATGTTATTCTGGACAAAAATGCCCCACTTAAAGCTAAGTAATTAAGCAACAGAAAGAAGTATCCATGGTATAATGAGAACATTAAAAAACAAAAAAGGAAACTAAAGCCCCTTTCACACATTCACTGATAGCATCACGGATCATCGTACCGGGATCATCCGTAGTGACTCCGTCATCACTGTGTAAACTCCGGGCATCACCGTGTTAACACCGTGTTGCATCCATAGTGATCCTTGGCACACCGGCATGTTTGGAGAAAAAATTAAACCTGCACAATTTTTCGTCCCGATGTACACAGATGAAACATCATCAGAATCAATCCTCGTAGGCACCGTGCACCTCGGTGTAGCCACCGTATACATCCGGGAGTCTCCGTTTAGCCACCGGGAGCTTTGTATTGAAACCGGCACTTTCCAGGTGCAAGTTTAAAGTTTTTGTCCGATCATGCTGGTGCACCAAGGATCACTACAGATGCAACATGGTGTTAACACGGTTGATGCCCAGTGTTTACACGGCGATGCCGTAGATAACATGGATGATTCGGGAACAATGCTCAGGGATTATCCCTGTTGCAATCCGTGAATATGTGAAAGCCCCATTTACGAAATCGAACTGCTGTCCCCGGAACACCACAGAATAAGGTCCGGGGTGATCCCTGTTGCTATCCATGAATGTGTTAAAGGGGCCCAAAAGGCACAGAGAGGTTTTGGAAAAAATACAGATTCTACACTGGAAGCTCTAAAAGTAGTACGGGCGAAATATAACAACATGCTTAAATTATCAAAAATAAATGCACTAAGTGAAAAGATACAAGAATGCAAAGATAACACAAAGAAACTATACAAGCTTGTCACTGAGATTACAGGTGTTAATAAAGACAATCCACTGCCAAAGGGGCAAGTGATGAGGATCTAGCCAACCAATTTGCCAACATTTTCCTGAGTAAAATAAACAAAAAAAGATCAAGTCTGGACAAATTTCCACATTATCAGCCTACAAGAAAAGATGTAAAATCTTTTAATAATTTCAGGCCTCTATCTCAGAGAAAAGTTACAGCAATTATCAATAGTTTGAAAAGGAAGGAAGAGCTGTGAAACAGATGCACTGCCAAATATTCTTCTTAAGAAAATGCTTCTAGCAGTGGTCATCAAAATAACAGACATTATTAACATTTCACTGGTTGAAGGGAGATTTCCCAGAAGGTTGGAAGGAGGCTATAGTACGTCCCCTTCTAAAAAAAAATTGGTCTTGAATTAATATCTTCAAATTACAGACCTGTGAGTAATCTACCATTTTTAGCTCAGCTGACTGTAAGTCATCTGAGCTATAGTGATCACCCTTTGTCTGTCGTCCGTCTGTCCGCCCGTCTGTTAACCTGGCACAAATCGTAACCGCTGGACCTAGAAATTTGTAACTTGACATTCTGAGAGGTCCATGAAAAATCTCCTTGGAAACCAGAAATGAGGTCTCTGTTACCCATATCCTTTGAGCTATGGGGCCCCAAAGTACCCCCTTCCCCAGTCAAAAATTTCATACAAAAACTTCAATATCTCATTAACTGATGGTCATGATATTTGGCATACATATTGATCATGAGATGTTCCATCAGTTCCTGCAGACTGGTGGCACCACCTGTTTTTTATTTTCAAATTTTTACAATTTTTTTTTCTCTATTTTTGAGACCTTTAAGGATGTAGTTATCTGTCAACAGGGTGCAAATCATAACGACTGGACCTATAATCTTCATTCTTGACACACAGGGAGACCCATGAAAAGTCTCCATGGAAACCTGAAATTAGGTCCCTGTTACCTTTATTCTTTAAGCTATGGCACTCCAAAGTACAGCTCAGAATAATTGAAATTTTGATACAAAAGCTAAAGTATCTGAACAACTAATGCAGAGATCACCATAATTGGTTGCATAGATATTAATCATTGAGTATTTCATCAGTTTCTGCAGACTGGTGGCACCATCTGTATTTGTCCGGGTGTTTTTACAAATTTTTTTCACAATTTTTAGCTCAGCTGACTATAAGTCGTCTGAGCTATAGTTGTGGTCCATTGTCCATTGTTGGTCCATAGATGAAACCATAAGACCTAGGAATCCAAAATTTGGCATAATGTTAGATGTCCCAAAGATCTCCTACCGAGCAGAAACTGGGTCTTTGCGACTTTGTTCCTCTGAGAAATTAAGGAAAAACCTCAATTTTTAGCTCAGCTGACTATAAGTCATCTGAGCTATAGTCGTGGTCCATTGTCCGTCGTCCGTCCGTCTGTCCGTCCGTCCGTCCGTAGATGTGGCACGTTTTGAAACCGTAAGACCTAGGAATCCAAAATTCGGCATAATGTTAGATGTCCCCAAGATCTCCTACCAAGCCGAAAACTGGGTCTTTGCAATTTCTTTCCTTTGAGAAATTAAGGAAAAACCTCAATTTTTTATTAAAAACCTATTTTCACACTTCAGGACTGCCTAATATCAAAACCACTCATCTGTTTTCCTTCATATTTACCATAAATATTCCTCTTTATAGTTCCTATGTACATGCCAGAAATTATGTCTGAATTATATAATTTTAAAAGTTATGAACCTAAACATAATGCATTTTGTAAAAAATCAGGAAAGATATTTGATCACTTAACACAAAACATGTTAAAGCTATGGACTTTTTTTCCAGTAATATAACTTTAATTAATCAAAATTAAATTGTATACCCAAAATTAGATCAAAATTCTTTTAAATTTTTTTAAATATTAACAAAAATAAAAAATTGGTACCTTAAATTTTGCCCAACTTTGACCATGGCACGTTTTTTTCCTGTAAGTACTGTGGATTTAATTTTCACAGCATGTTTTTGTTAGCATTTTGTCTGTTAACACCGAAAATTTGAAACCAGTTGATCAGAAAACTGTAGATTTTATTGTTGGCAGTCTGCCAAAACTATAAATAGATCCAGACTGACCTCTAGCCTGTTGCCAAATCTGAAATAGTAGCCACACCATTGCATAAGCTCATGCAGGGGCCCTGCCCTGAGGGGCTTGACACCCATGAAGTGATCACATGGTGCCCATGAGGTGTTCACATGTCACCCATGAGGTGATCACATGCCATGTGCTTGGATTCACTGATTGAACTCTTGACCTATATCTGGCTCTACTGAATGAACTCTTGATCTGTTCCCAAATCTGAAACAGTTGACAGTTTCTCAACCTATTTAAAGATACAGATTCAATCTTGGCCTGTTGGTGAATCTGTCTACACATACTGAAAGACTTTGGTTAAAATTTCTTTTTTTCAAGCCGACATATTCATAAACTTTTTATCAAAATATCTAGAATAATAAAAGATGCAGTACTTTCATTGTTAAAGGTCCAATAGTTCTGCCAAAAATCATTCTTGTAAACTTGAACAAAGGCCACCTAAGAATAATTTTTGTGCAATGTTACAGAAGATATAATTGAAATAATAATTTTGTAGAAGAACACTATTGCAGTCCTCAGTTTGAAAAAGACATAATAATGGCCATAAGACCAACTCAAGCTTTTCACAACTCAACCAAAAATCAACAAACTGAGTATATTCTGATATGATTGAAAGAACCATGTCCTAGGATAATTCTTTTGAAAAATTGAACAATTCAACTTGACAGTTTCATCATTAAGCTGAAAGAGGCTAAAATTATGAGGTTTTTTGCCCATAAAAAACAGGTCAATGTAGGTGGCACCACTAAATCTATAACTTCAAATATGAGTCATGTGACCAACATTTGCACAATACCTGGTAATGCTAGCTTCTGTCATTTCTGAGAGTACTATGTCAGTATGCTTACTTGGCCAAATGACTGTTCAAATTTGTGTAACTGCACTAAAATTCATCAAATGCAAACCGTTTGAACAAACTTGAGAGGGCTTGCCTCTGGGATCATTTATTTAAAATATTTAACAATTTGGCTGGACCGTCTACAAGAAGACGACTTTTAAAATATTGTCAGCTTTTTCCTTATAAAATCTAAGTAAATGCAGATAGCAAAAAAATAAGCTGAATCCCACAAAATTTGATATGTGATAGATTATTGTATAAAATCTGGGAATGGTAGCTCCTGCTATTCCTGAGAAATTATGGATTAATGTACAGATTACCAATGACCCCCGTACAAAAATAGGTCAATTCAGGTGGCGCCACCAATACCTGAATTTCATATATGACTTATGTGACCAACACTTGCAAAAAATTTGGTGATGACAGCTCTGGCTGTTTCTGAGACTGTCATTTTAGTATGCTTTTTTGGACAGATGACTAAGTTCAACTTCCTGAACAAAATTGAGGGAGATGGTATAAAAGAATATTTCTGTGAAATATTGAGCAATTTGGCTTGAGTGTTTCGGAGGAAAAGATTTTTAAAGTTTTTTTTAGCTTTTACTCTATAAAATTTAAGAAAATTTTCAGATGGCTAATTTTTTTGCATTAAATTTCATGATGCTAGCTCCAATCATTTTCAAAATAGTATGGGTAAATGTACAGAGGACAAACGCCGCCACACCATCGCATTAGTTCACAGGTTCACTAAAAATTAATACCTGATGCATACTGAATGCAAAATTGAAATACAGATACATCTCACTGATGGCAAAATCTTGAATTAATTTGACTATGGATACCAATTATTTATAATCCATGTACAGCCGTCTTAATATACCCACAGATAGCTGTATAGCTGTGATTGTAAACATTGCCTGGCATGAGGAATATCTAAAAATTATAAATCTACATTTTTTAAAAGCTTTTAAAAAACATTCTTGTCAATATTAACCATAGATAACCTGAAATCTAAATGTCAAGAGGCATGATGTAATAAATGCTGATAAACTGGTGCCAGTCTAGATGTATCTAGATGTATCTGTGTATCTGCTTCAAACAGCTAACATATATGGTAAAATGACTCAATTCAATCTTTATAATTCAGCCAAAATTCATTCTTTGGATCCATTAAAAACCAAATTTTTATAAGAATTATTCAGGGGATTATTCTTGTAAAATATTATACAAATTGGCCTCAGTAGGGTCAGTCAAAAAAAATTTTACAGGTTTATAACTCATATGGGAAAATACAGCAAAATGGCTAAGTTAAGCTTCCCATAACTCAGCCAAAAATCACTGACCCAAAACCATTTGAACAAACTTGAATTATCAATATCTAAGGATAATTAATATGTGAGATTTAAGAATTCGGCCCAGTGGTTTTTGAGGAAGAGATCTTTGTAGCCACTGAGCTAAAATGGGCTGTTACAGCATATGACTAAATTCAGCTTCCCATAACTAAGCTAAAAGTCACTGAACATAGACCATTTGAACAAATTTCAGAAAGCACTACCCTAGGATCATTTCTGTGCGATATTAAACTATTTGGCCATATGGTTTCAGAGAAGAAGTTTTTGTAGCCGTCAGTATGATATGGGCACTGATGACCCCCATACAAAAAAGGTCGATGCAGGTAGCGCCACCAATACCTCAATTTCAGATATGTCTCATGTGAACAACATTGGCATAAAATTTGGTGATGATAGCTCCAGCCTTTTCTGAGATTGTAATTTTACTATGCTTTTTTGGACAGATGACTAAGTTCAACTTCCTGTAACTCGGCCAAAAATCACCGAACTTAAACCCTTCGAACAAACTTGAGTAAGATTATTCCAGGAATCATTACTGTGAAATATTGGACAATTTGGCTGAACAGTTTCGGAGAAGAAGATTTTTAAAGCTTTTTTAGCTTTTTCCCTATAAAATCTAAGAAAATGCAGTTAGCCAAAAGGTAAGCAAAATCCGATATAGTTTTTTAGATGACTAATATTTTGCATAAAATTTTGTAATGCTACCGCTTGCCGTTTTCAAGATAGTATGGGTTAACGTACAGACGACGGCTGACGGACGCCGGACGACGCCACACCATCGCATAAGCTCACAGGTTCGCTAAAAACAAACAGACATTAAGTGGTGTAAAGTACTTCAAATCATATAATATACAACTGTTTATTTAACCTTACAAAGACCTTACCTTCACTAACACATTGTCTAGGGTTATTTTAAAGAGACCAGTCTCACAAATCAACAAACATTTGGCTCAAAAGCACCTTCTCTGCCTCCCTTTGTAAATTCAACTGATTATGTGAAGGTCATCCAGGGCTATGAGTATCAAGCAACTGGTCTCAGCTGGTATCAACTGGCCACAGCCGGCCAAAGCTGGCAGAGCCAGGTCAGTTGCCATGGTGATGTCTGGACCCCACCTGCCTGCACTGGTTGACCTCTTGACTTGCCACTTGAAACTTGCACTGCTGCCAAATCTGTTTTCAAACACTGAAAGCCTTTTTCAATTGGCTACACTGCTTTTTAAAAGCTGCATTTACCCAATCCGTTCTTATAAAACTTGCAGTACTCTACCATGTAATAATTCTTGTTAAGTTTAAACCAATCAGCTTAACAATTTCATCATAAAACAGTGTATAAACTAGACAAATCTATAATTACATTTTTGCTTGTAAAAAAAAAATCAATGTAGGTGGCACCACCAATACCTAAATTTCAGATATGACATATGTGAAAAACATTGGCATAAAATTTGGAAATTATAGTTCCAGCGGTTTCTGAGATTTTAATTTTAGTGTGCTTTTTTGTACAGATGACAAAGTTCAACCTCCTATAACTCAGCCAAAAATCTCCAAACCGAAACCATTTGAACAAACTTGAATTATCAACATCTGAGGATAATTAATGTGTGAGATTTAAGAATTTGGCCCAGTGGTTTTTGAGAAGAAGATCTTTGTAGCCACTGAGCTAAAATGGGCTGTTATGGCATATGACTAAATTCAGCTTCCCATAACTAAGCTAAAAGCCACTGAAAAGAGACCATTTGAACAAACTTCAGAAAGAACTACCCTAGGATCATTTTTGTGCGATATTAATCATTTTGGCCATATGGTTTCAGAGAAGAAGTTTTTTGTAGCCCTCAGTGTGATACAGGCACTGATGACCCTGTACAAAAAAGGCCGATGCAGGTGGCACCACCAATACCTCAATTTCAGATATGACCTACGTGACCAACATTGGCATATAATTTGGTGATGATAGCTCCAGCCGTTTATGAGATTTAAATTTTAATATGCTTTTTTGCACATTTAACAAAGTTCAACCTCCTGTAACTCAGCCAAAAATCTCCGAACTGGAACCATTCAAACAAACTTGAGAAAGATTGTTACAGGGATCATTTCTGTGAAATATTGGACAATTTGGCTGGACAGTTTCGGAGAAGAAGATTTTTAAAGCTTTTTTAGCTTTTTCCCAATAAAATCTAAGAAAATGCAGTTAGAAAAAAAATAAATAAAATCTGATATAGTTTTTTTGGGGACTGATTATTTGCCAAAAATTTGGTGATGCTAGCTCCTGCTGTTTTTGAGATAGCTATGGTTAACGAACAGAAGACGCACGACACACGACGGACGCCGCCTCACCATTGCATAAGCTCACAGGTTCGCTAAAAATCAAGAAATATATTTACTCCCTTAACAAGAGGATTGCTGAAGCTAGAGATTTTTTGTCAGGGATGTAACATTATTTTATCAAGATTCAATTGAATACCCAAAATTAGTTCTGAATTTTTCAAATTTTATAAGTTATTAGTATAAATATAAATTAGTACCTTAAATTTTGCCAAACTTTGACCATGGCATGTTTGTTTCCTGTGAGCACTGTTGATATAATTTTCATATCATGCACACATAAGGATTTCAGCTTTTTAGCGAACCTGTGAGCTTATGCGATGGTGTGGCGGCGTCCGTCGGCCGTCGGCCGTCATCTGTCGTCTGTACGTTAACTTATACTATCTTGAAAACGGCAAGAATTAGCATCATCAAATTTTATGCATAAAATTAGTCATCTAAAAAACTCTATCGGATTTTGCTTATTTTTTGGCTAACTGCATTTTCTTGGATTTTATTGGGAAAAAGCTAAAAAAGCTTAAAAAATCTTCTTCTCCGAATCTGTTCAGCCAAATTGTCCAATATTTTACAGAAATGATTTCTGGAACAATCTCTCTCAAATTTGTTCGAATTGTTTAAGTTCGGTGATTTTTGGCCGAGTTACAGGAAGTTGAACTTAGTCATCTGTCCAAAAAAGCATACTAAAATTACAATCTCAGAAATGGCTTGAGCTATCATCACCAAATTTTATGCCAATGTTGGTCTCATGAGTCATTTCTGAAATTGAGGTATTGGTGGCGCCACCTGCATCAGCCTTTTTTGTACAGGGGTCATCAGTGCCCGTATCAAACTGAAGTCTACAAATAACTTCTTCTCTGAAACGATATGGCCAAATTGTTTAATATCACACAGAAATGATCCTAGGGTAGTGCTTTCTGAAGTTTGTTCAAATGGTCTCAGTTCAGTGACTTTTAGCTAAGTTATGGGAAGCTGAATTTAGTCATATGCCGTAACAGCCCATTTTAGCTAAGTGGCTACAAAAATCTTCTTCTCAAAAACCACTGGGCCAAATTTTAAAATCCCACACATTAATTATTCTTAGATGTTGATAATTCAAGTTTGTTCAAATGGTCTCAGTTCAGTGACTTTTGGCTGAGTTATGGGAAGCTGAATTTAGTCATATGCCGTAACAGCCCATTTTAGCTAAGTGGCTACAAAAATCTTCTTCTCAAAAACCACTGGGCCAAATTCTTAAATCTCACACATTAATTATCCTTAGATGATGATTATTCAAGTTTGTTCAAATGGTTTTGGTTCAATGATTTTTGGCTGAATTATGGGAAGCTGAACTTTGCCATTTTGCTGTATTTTCCCATATGAGTTATAAACCTACAAAACATTTTTTGACTGATGATACTGAGGCCAGTTTGTTTAATATTTTGCAAGAATAATTCCCTGAATAATTCTTATAATAATCGTCTTTTATGGTTCCAAAGAATGAATTTTGGCTGATTTATAAAGATTGAATTGAGTCATTTTACCATACATGTTAGCTGTGTGAAGCAGATACATCTAGCCTAGCACCAGTTTATAAGCATCCATTACATCATGCCTCTAGACATTTAGATTTCAGGTTATCTATGGAAAATATTGACAAGAATGTTTTTTAAAAGCTTGTAAAAATGTAGATTTATGATATTAGATATCATCTGTACACTAACTCATAATTTCTCAGGAATAGCAGGAGCTACCATCCCCAAATTTTATGCAATTATCTGTCACAAAATAAATGTTGATGGATTCAGCTTATTTTTGCTAACTGTATTTACTTAGATTTTACAGGGGAAAAGCTGAAAAAAACTTTAAAAGTCTTATTCTTCTAAACGCTCAGAAATTTACAGAAATGATCCCAGAGGCGAGCCCTCTCAAGTTTGTTCAAATGGTTTGTGTTTGATAAATTTTAGCAGAGTTACATAACAGGCCAAGATTGTGTATGTTTCTTGAATAGGTTGAGGAACTGCCAACTGTTTCAGATTTGGCAACAGATCAAGAGTTCATTCAGTGCAGCCAAATATAGGTCAACAGTTCAATCAGTGCAGCCAAGCCTAAGGCATGTGATCACCTCATGGGTGTCATGTGAGCACCTCATGGGCAGCATGTGAACATCTCATGGGTAGCATGTCATCACATCATGAGTATCATGTGATCACCACATGGGTGTCATGCCCCTCAGGGCTGCATATGGAGCCAATCTGTGAGCTTATGCAATTGTGTGGCTACTATTTCAGATTTGGCAACAGGCAAAAGGTCAGTCTGGATTTATTTATAGCTTTCGCAGACTGCCAACTGTGTCAGATTAGGCAACATGTCAAGAATTCACTCAGTGCAGCCAGGTACAGGTCAGAAGTTCACTCAGTCTAGCCAGGTGCAGGTCAAGAGTTCACTCAGTGCAGTAGCCTGAGCCAGTTATTTGTCACAGTACACACGGGGCAACAGCCTTTCTCACCTAAGCCTGGTCAGCCCCATGCATCAGACTCAGGGTAAGTTTGATGTATTGGCCTGTTATTCTGACCTGTCTATGTGTCTTTAATGGCTTTCTCGTTCACAAGACAGGTGTCGCCATCTGCAATGACTTTTGCAAAGTGTATGTGCCTGCTTAATTCTACGGAGGAATTTGATATATCAGCCTGAAATTGGGCATATTTATACATGTCAAATAGCTTTGTTGTATACAAGACTGGTGGTGCCACCTACAATTATTTTTGTGTTGTGTGCACCATTGCGAGAATTTCAGCAGTGATGTTTGTGTATTGTTTCTTGTTCAGATGTTTAGTACTTGCATTGTTCATATATATGAAAAGTAGTGGTTCAGCATTGAAGCGTTATACCTGGTGTATATCCATATGCACAGGTTCGCAATAGGCCTGTAGGCCTTGTTAGTTTAGAAAGCTGAAAGAAATTGGCCAAATATTGTAGCTTTTATTAATGTTTTTATGAGACCATGTCAGACCTTAGCTCTCCCGTGCCCCTCTTGAGTCACCTGTATGTTGACCTTGTTGACCTTTCATCAAATTATGCACGCTTGACGCGAGGCATACACTTGGGCAGCCAGGCAGCTTATGGCCAGCCACAGTTTATCCAGGTGTCCAACCCAACTCATCTAATAGTTTTAACTAACAACATAACAATAAACAATAAATTAATAAATTTTTATTGGTTTTTAATAACAAATTAAAGAAAAATGGAAAAGAAATTTGTTAGTTGATAATAACAGGAAATTAACTTGCAGATACTGATGATATAAGAATCTTGTATCGATTGATAGAATGTCACGTATTCCAAATAACACCATGCAGTCACCTATGGTATTTTTCAGTTCAATTTTAATGATAAAAAAATAAATCATATTATTCATTACTAATCATGAGGGATCATATGAAGGAAATTAATGATAGACAAAGATGCAGTTGATAATATTAATCTAGATTCCTGCTGTGTCTAGTGTGTACATTGATGTGAAATTATTCCAAAATGAATATATTACATTTATTTTTTTTTTAATATGAATAAAAGCCATAAAACCAGGTACTTATGATCATTATTGTATCCCCAGACAAAGTCTGGATACTATGGTTTCACCGCCGCAGAAAAACCTTAAGAGCGGGATAACTCAAAAAATATTTCACTGATCTTTTTCAAACTTCACATTTGTATAGATATAGGTAAGGGGACGAAGCCTATTTAAAATGGGTCATGACCTATCCTAGGATAGTGACCTTGACCTTGAATAGGTTCATTTTTGCTGAAAATAACACAAATTCTTAAATATCTCAAGTAAGCTTGCATGGACTGGTCCATAAATCAAGGTGACCGAAGATCTTGGATAGCCTTGTTATATACCGCAAACTGGTGGCGCCACCTATTATCCTTTTCTTGTTTTTACGCCTTTTAATACCCCCATAATTGCCACTTGACAGTACTGTAGGCATTATAAGTAAAAAACTAATGGACAGATTTCTTTCATATTATGCACATGTAGAGAGATGGGTTATGGGATGAGGTCTATTTACATTTGGGTCATGACCTTTACCATGAGAGTGGCCTTGACCTTTAATGTGTCCATATTTGGTGAAAATCACACACCTCTTATGATATCTCCAGTGTTGATAGCCATATGGATTACAAACGTGACTTGTGTATTGCCCACCACTAAAGTAAGAACCCTATAGGTTCTAGGGTCATGAGGTCAAAGGTCAAGGTCACTGGACTTGCATCTTAAAAGATACTGTGGATGCATTTTAAGCCAAACTTTCATCCCAGGTCTTCCATCTTGAATATATAGCTCACTTACCAATAGTGGATGATCCATATCAATTTGGGGTCACAAGATCAAAGGACAAGGCCACAGGAGCTATCTGTTAGCTTAAAAATTAGTTTCTGGATGATAATTCCTGCTTTTATTGATGTATTGATTTCAAACTTGACTTATATATGTCTTATTGAAAAAGCAAGACTCCAATTGATTTAGGGGTCATGAGGTCAAAGGCTAAGGTCACAGTACCCACTTATTTAGAAAGATTGTGGATGTATTTTCAGCCAAACATTTGATCTGAGACCTTTCATCTTGCACATATAGTTCATCTGCCTATAGAGGAAGACCCCTATCAATTTTGAGGTCACAAGGTCAAAGGTGAAGGTCACAGGAGCCATCTGTCCAAAAATTAGTGTCTGGATGATAATTCCTGCTTTTATTGATGTATGGATTTCAAACGTGACTTGTATATGACTCATTGGAAAAGCAAGACCCAAATTGATTTTGGGGTCATGAGGTCAAAGGTCAAGGTCACAGGACATCTTTAAAGAGATTGTGGATGCATATACAGCCGAACAATTCATTTCAGATCTTTCAATTTGCATATATGGTTCACCTGCCAAGAGTGGAAGAACCCTATCAATTTTGAGGTCTGAAAGGTCAAAGGTGAAGGTCACAGGAGCCATCTGTCCAAAAAGTAGTTTCTGGATGATAATTCCTGCTTTTATTGATGTATGGATTTCAAACTTGACTTGTATGTGTCCCATTGGAAAAGCAAGACCGAAATTGATTTTGGGGTCATGAGGTCAAAGGTTTTATGAATTTTTTTCTCTATTTTTTGAGACCTTTAAAGATGTTGTTATCTGTCAACAGGGTACAAATCCTAACAACTGGACCTAGATTCTTCATTCTTGTAATACAAGGAGGCCCATGAAAAGTGTCTGTGGAAACCTGAAATTAGGTCTCTGTTACCTATATCCTTTAAGCTATATGACTCAGAAGTATCCCTCAGAATAATGGAAAATTTGATACAAAAGCTGAAGTATCTAAACAACTAATGCAGAGATCACCATGATTCTTTGCATAGATATTGACTATGTGTTTTTTATTAGTTTCTGCTGACTGGCAGAGCCACCTGTATTTTTTTATAGTTTATACATTTTTTTCTATATTTTTGAGATATATGAATACAGAGACAATCTTGGCCTGTTGGTTAATCTGTTTGATGCTTCAGTTGAATGGGTATATACTACCATTCAGATGATAAAATTTCCTTTTACGAATCTCTTCCCAGTCAGCTGAGTGTCATGACCCATGGGTCACTTGTTTTCAAATGTACTTGAGAAAGCAGTCTTATCTGAATTTACTCATCATACTAAGAGCTAAGAATTAATGCCAGATTATCAGTCAGCATACTGTTACAGGGCAAATTACTTGTGTGAAACTGCACTAATCAAACTGACTAACAACACATGTTATGGGTGATGGAACATCAGGAAATTACAGCAATGATGGCAATAGATCTGTCAGCTGCCATTGACATGGTAGATCACTTAATTTGGTTAGAAGTGCTATATAATAAATTCGGTGTAAATGGAAAAATTTCTGGAATGGTTTGACATGTACCTAAGACCCAGATCATGTAAAGTGAATACGTGAGAAGTTTTCAAGGAACATGGACCTAATTTTTTTGGTTCCTCAAGGAAGCTGCAGGGCCAATCCTTTACCTGGCGTATGCCAGTACAGTGCAGGAAGTTATTGCAGGAGACATCCAACTTCATGGATATGCAAATGACCATGCAGTTAAGTGTTCATTCAGTGCTAACAATCATCAAGCAGAGAATGCCACCATCCGAAAACTGGAAACTTCTACTGAGGACATTAAAATATGGATGGACTCAAACAGACTCAAAACGAATAGTTCCAAGACAGAATTCATAATGTTTTGTACCAATGGACAATTATCAAAATGCACATCATCTAAGTTAAATGTAAATGGAGAACAAGTTGAACTTTCAGATTCTATTAAATACTTGGGAGCTTGGCTGGACAAGCAGCTAAATTTCAAACATCACTTTAATTGAAATGTAGAACTGCAATGCATAATATTCATAGAATTAAGCAGATCAGATCTGTACTCACAATGGAAGCAACTCACACATTAGTTTGTGGACTAGTCCCGTCTCACATTGACTATTGCAATGGAATTTTATTTGGCCTACCAAAAAGATCATTAAAAAGCTACAACATGTGCAAACCTTGTAGCAAAATAGTATTAAACATGGAAAAATACGAAAGTGCAACTGAAGCTTGTAAGGGTTGAATTAATGAATGTTTTGTAATTTATTTAATAAAATTTATTATTATTAATAATCTAAAACTGTTTTTTTTAATTATTATTATTATATTATTACTGGTTACCTGTTCGTGCTGCACATAGAACATAGTCTTGACTGTTGTCATTAAATGTCACTTTCGTGCTGGATGCTGTTCATGACTATGTTATGTGTGTGCATACACACAAACACACACACACCCTCGCTCTCACACACACACATATATTTATATATATTTAAATATATTTATATATAGTGAAACATATGTAATAAGACTACTCGTTGGATTGGCCAAAGTGGTCTTAATTTGTATTTGACAGGTCAATTATAACCAGTGAACCAATGTGAATGCATTCAGTTCCTTAGAACGTTTTGTTAATTGAGAGGTTTTCTTATATGACAGGTGGTCTTGTCTTTCAGACAGGTTCCACTGTGTGTGTGTTTAAATATATATTATATATTATATATATGCACCACCAACATGGGTTCAAATCCAGGATCAGCCAAATAATTTCCATTGACCAAAATGTTTATGTAACAATGTCTTTCAGATATATGATGGTTTACGAGACCTAGGTGACGTCAGTGATGCACCTTGCCGGCGAATGAGGGATCACTGCGTTCCACAGTGGGTCATGGCCGGAGAAACCTCACCGACGAGTCTGTACTGTTCTACAACCGCGCAAGACAACACGCCGTGCTCAGCTGCAGACCATCACCTCCCAGCGCCGGCAACATTCAAAGTCGAGGTTAGACCTTGGCCTGTTCTGGGAGAATCCTGCATGGAGCACAGTGGCTCAAATGATGACATAGAGACAAACACAGAGGGGGACATAGAACTTGCAACAGAGACCCTAAGGCCCTTCATAAAAGAAGAAGTTAAGAAAACAATCCAAAAAAACAGGCGGAGAAAAGGGCTGGCTGACGTAAAGTTAGAACCAAAACAACCAGTCCCAAATGTGGTACGTGTTTTCTTCTTAACTCTGTCAGTCACAAACAAATGTAGTATATGTTTACTGAATCAGTCAGAAATGAACATGATAAATTTTATCTGAATCAGACACAAACAAACATGGTACATATTAATTGAATCTGTCATAAACAAATGTGGTGCATGTTTTTAGCTCAGCTGACTATAAGTCATCTGATCTATAGTCGTGGTCCATTGTCAGTCGTCCATCTGTCTACCCATCCGTCCGTCTGTCTGTCCATAGATGTGGCACGTTTTGAAACCGTAAGACCTAGGAATTCAAAATTTGGCATAATGTTAGATGTCCCAAGATCTCTTACCAAGCTGAAACTGGGTCCTTGCGACTTTGTTCCTTTGGGAAATTAAGGAAAAACCTCAATTTTTTATTATAAACCTATTTTCAGGACTGCCTAATATCAAAACCACTCATCTGTTTTTCCTCATATTTACTATAAATAATCCTCTATATATTTCCTATATACATTCCAGAAATTAGGTCTGTATTATATAATTTAAAAAAGTTATTGGCCCAAACATAATGCATTTTATAAATGATCAGGAAATAAATTTGATCACTTAACACAAAACTTGTTAAAGCTAAGCACTTTTTTCCAGTAATATAACTTTTATTAATCAAAATTGAATTGTATACCCAAAATTAGAACAATATCTTTTATATTTTTTAAAATATTAGCAAAAAAAAAAATTTTGCCCAACTTTGACCATGGCACGTTTTTTTCCTGTAACTGCTGTGGATTTAATTTTCAACATGTTTTTATTAGCATTTGAACTGTTAACATAAAAAATTTGAAACCAGTTGATCAAAAACTGTAGATTTTATTCAAGTTTTCAAGCACCATGTCATATATTGTTTACATCAAGCTATTGTTATGCAGTTTGCTAGAGCTCAGCTCCCCAGCTTCAGCTCTAAGTTCCTTAAATTTGGCATACAGTTAGATGTCTCCAAAATTCCCTACCATGCCAAGAATTTGGTCACTAGGACTTAATACCTTCGAGATATTAATGAAAAAAAATTTTCCATTAAAACTATTGTTACACTTCAAGACTGCCTAATATCAAAACCACTGATCTGACTTTGATCATATATAATATACATATTTTTCTATACATTTGCTATGCACATGCCAGAAATGAAGTCAGTATTGCATAATTGTTTTAAGTTATGGGCCCAAACATAATGGACTTTGTTAAAAATCAGGAAAAATATTTACTCATGTTACATGAAAATTATTGAAGCTAGATAATTTTTTTCAAGTATATAAATTTGTTTAATTAAGATTCAATTGTATACCCAAAATTAGATCTTCTATAAGTTATTAACATAAACATAAAATCAGTACCTTAAATTTTACCCAACTTTGACCAAGGCATGTTTTTTTCCTGTGAGTACTGTTGATTTAATTTTCACAGCATGTTAACATAAGTATTTAATTTGTGTAAATCTGAAATTTGAAAATAAAAGGTTGAAAATTAGGCTAGTTATTGAATTTTATCTTGAGGCTCTATGGTAGTCACTTGCTTTGTTCCAGATGCAGGCAGGCCACTCTAGGTCACTGGAAGTCAGCTATGCCAGGGTTCCTGATTTGTTACAGTCACTGGGGGAGATCCCCTGCTGTGACAGGTGTACAATTGTTCTAATATCACACCCCCTCCCCCTCCCCCCCCCCATGAATATATAAATATACATGTGTATGCATCTGATGTAGTGTTATATGACAAGATTGAGATTTATGATGATGTAGTTTAGAATTATGAATCAACGTTTATATTCAGAAATATATGTTATACTGGAAATGTATACAAATTAAACTTAAAATAAAAAAATGAGGATCTAATACAAACATGTGTTTTTTATTTTTGAGCCTCAGCAGAATAGGAGATCAGGCTTTGTTTGCCCTGAATGTATATGCAAAAGTGTTGTTAATCCCACCATCCCCCCCCCCCCCCCCCCCCGGCTGTCATTGATCCTTTGCACCTCATCGTCACCTTTGCACTGGGACATTAGTTATTATTGCAAATGTGTACAATTTTTTAATTTGAAAAATAATTGGATTAGAAAAAATTAAGATCTAATTGAAACATTCTTGCCTCAGGAGAATGGAACATTAAGTGATCCGCTCTGTCTGTCCATCATCTTTCAGTTATCATTGTAACCCCAGACAAAGTCAGGGGATACTATGTTTTCATACCAGTCCCGCCGCCGCCGCAGCATATAAATCTTGTTGGCGCGATAACTCAAAAAATATTTCACACATATTACCAGACTTGGTATATGTATAGATATGGGTGAGAGGACGACGCCTATTTAAAATGAGGTCATGACCTTGACTAGGAGAGTGTCCTTGATCTTGAATAGGTCCAATTTTGGGGAAAATCACACAAATTCTTAAATATCTCTAGAAATCTTGCATGGATTGATCCCAAAATCAAGTTGATGGAAGATCATGGATAGGGTTGTCATGTTCCAGAAACTGGTGGCGCCACCTTTTAATCTTTACTTGTTTTCGTGCCATTTAATATCACCAAAATTGCTACTTGACAGTACATTATAAGTCAAAAACTAATGGACAGATTTCTTTAATATAATGCATATACATAGATATGGGTTATGGGATGATGTTTATTTAAACTGGGGTCATGACCTTTCCTATGAGAGTGGCCTTGACCTTGAATATTGCCATATATGGTGAAAATCACTCAAAATCATTAATATCTCATAAGGGATGCATGGATTGGTCCAAAAATCAACTTGATCGAAGAATTTGGATAGTAATGTCATGTACTGGAAACAGGTGGCGCCACCTGTTATTCTTTTACTTGTTTTCTTGCCGTTTAATATTGCCATATATGGTGAAAATTACACAAAATCATTAATATCTCAATAAGGGATGCATGGATTGGTCCAAACCAGTGTTCTGATGCTTTTACATCTGTTTAACAGCTGACAGCTCTCGACAAAGAGCGTCGGGAGAGGAGAAAAGCATCAAACAGACGTGCAGCTCAAAAATGTCGTGCTAAAAAGAAGATTCAGTATGATGGATTGATCAAGGCGAGTTGAAACTCCTTCAATAGAGAAAAAACTGTTCTACATATTCAAGGCCCTCTTTTTTTCATATATCAATTTTTTTCTTAAAAAACCGTGACCTCAGAATTGTTGCTAATTTGTGATCTTGCCATAAACATGAGTCCCATTCTTAAAGAGAATTGAGGAACATTTTTGTATTTTTCCTGAAAAGCTTGCAAGTTTCCACACATGTATTGACTGAAAAATAGAAAAAAAAATCACTTGCTCGCACCATATTTGCTCCCAGAGTCGATGAACTTACTCTTTGTGTGGTCTGTTAATGACAGCGGTTCACAACATCTCAGAACAACATGCCAATGAACCACTCTGGATTCAGTAATCATCCCAGGGCTCTCCTTCAAATGCTAATTAAAATGACTGTTAATTTCTTTAAGGTTCTACTGTACTGCGCTTTCAAATTTATGCACATGCAATATAAATTATAATTGTCAGGAACCTTGCTCTAGTCATGCATAAACCGCTTTTATTACAGGTCATTATAGTTTGAATTACAAGGGTGTGTTATATGTTCAATTATTTAAATGCTTCTAGTTTCTATGAAAGTTTTTAGCGAACCTGTGAGCTTATGCGATGGTGTGGCGGCGTCCTTCGGCCGTCATCTGTCGTCTGTACGTTAACTTATACTATCTTGAAAATGGCAAGAATTAGCATCATCAAATTTTATGCATAAAATTAGTCATCTAAAAAACTCTATCAGATTTTGCTTATTTTTTGGCTAACTGCATTTTCTTAGATTTAATAGGGAAAAAGCTAAAAAAGCTTTAAAAATCTGCTCCTCCGAAACTGTTCAGCCAAATTGTCCAATATTTTACAGAGATGATTCCTGGAACAATCTCTCTCAAGTTTGTTTGAATGGTTTAAAGTTCAGTGATTTATGGTCGAGTTACAGGAAGTTGAACTTAGTCATTTGTCCAAAAACGCATATTAAAATTATCTCAAAAACAGCTGAAGCTATCATCACCAAATTTTATGCCAATCTTGGTCACATGAGTCATATCTGAAATTGCAGTATTGGTGTGGCCACCTGGATCGGCCTTTTTCATACGGGGGTCATCAGTGCCCGTATCATACTGACGGTTACAAAAAACTTCTATTCTGAAACCATATGGCCAAATTGTTTAATATCACACAGAAATGATCCTAGGGTAGTGCTTTCTGAAGTTTGTTCAGATGGTCTCAGTTCAGTGACCGTTGGCTGAGTTATGGGAAGCTGAATTTAGTCATATGCATAACAGCACATTTCAGGTCAGTTGCTACAAAGATCTTCTTCTCAAAAACCACTGGGCCAAATTCTTAAATCTCACACATTAATTATCCTTATATGTTGATAATTCAAGTTTGTTGGAATGGTTTTGGTTCAGTGATTTTTGGCTGAGTTATTGGAAGCTTAACCTAGCCATTTTGCTGTATTTTCCCATATAAGTTATAAACCTGCAAAACGTTTTTTGACTGACACCACTGAGGCCAATTTGTTTAATATTTTACAAGAATAATCCCCTGAATAATTCTTATAATAATTATCTTTTATGGTTCCAAAGAATGAATTTTGGCTTAATTATAAAGATTGAATTAAGTCATTTTACCATATATGTTAGCTGTGTAAAGCAGATTCATCTAGCCTGGCACGGGTTTTTCAGCATCCGTTACATCATGCCTCTAGACCTTCAGATTTCAGGTTATCTATGGTTAATATTGACAAGGATATTTGTTAAAAGCTTTTAAAAAATGTAGATTCATGATTTTAGATATTTTTCATGTCAGGCAATGTTAACAATCACAGGTATACAGCTCTCTGTGGGTATATAAAGACTGCTATACATAGATTATAAATAATTGGAATCCATACTCAACTTAATTCAAGATTTCACCATCAGTGAGATGTATCTGTATTATAATTTTGCATTCAATATGCATCTGTTGTAATTCTAGTGAACCTGTGAGCTAATTCGATGTTGTGGCGGCGTACGCAGTCCATCGTCTGTAAGTTAACCCACACTATTAAAAAGCGACTGGAGCTAGAATCTTAAAATTTAATGCAAAAAATTAGCCATCTAAAAAACTCTGCATTTTCTTAGATTTTAATGAGAAAAAAAATGAAAAACCTTTAAAAATCTTCTCCAACAAAACAATCAAGCCAAATTGTTTAATATTTCACAGAAATTATCTTTTATATCATCTCTTACAAGTTTGTTCGAATGGTTCAGGTTCAGCAAATTTTGGCCAAGTTACAGGAAGTTGAACTTAGTCAACTGTCCAAAAAAGCATACTAAAATGACAATCTCAGAAACGGCCGGAGCTATCATCACCAAATTTTATGCCAGTGTTGGTCACATGAGTCATATATGAAACTGAGGTATTGGTGGTGCCACGTGCATTGACCTTTTTGGTACAGGGGTCTTTGGTCATCTGAACATTAACCGAAAAATTTCTCAGGAATAGCAGGAGCTACCATTCCCAGATTTTATGCAATAATCTGTCACATATCAAATATTGTGTGATTCAGCTTATTTTTTTGCTATCTGCATGTACTTAGATTTTATAGGGAAAAAGGTGAAAAATCTTTAAAAGTCTTCTTCTTGTAAACGGTTCAGCCAAATTGTTCAGTATTTTACAGAAATGATCCCAGAGGCAAGCCCTCTCAAGTTTGTTACACAAATTTGAACTTAGTCATTTGGCCAAGTAAGCATACTGACATAGTAATCTCAGAAATGTCAGAAGCTAGCATTACCAAGTATTGTGCATATGTTGGTCACATGACTCATATTTGAAGTTGCAGATTTCGTGGTGCCACCTACATTGACCTGTTTTTTTATGGGCAAAAAAAACTCACTATTTTAGTGTCTTTCAGCTTAAAATGTTTGTGATAAAACTGTCAAGTTGAATTTTTCAATTTTTTTCAAAAGAATTATTCTAGGACATGGTTCTTTCAATCATATCAGAATAGATTGAGTTTGTTGATTTTTGGTTGAGTCATGAAAAGTTTAAATTGGTCTTATGGCCATTATAATGTCTATTTCAAAGTGAGGACTGCAATAGTGTTTTTCTACAAAATTATTGTTTCAATTATATTTTCTGTAACATTGCACAAAAATTATTCTTAGGTGGCTTTTGTTCAAATTTACTTGAATGATTTTTGGCAGAACTATTGGACCTTAAACAATGAAAGGACTGCATCTTTTATTATTCTAAATATTTTGATAAAAAGTTTATGAATATTTCAGCTTAAAAAAAAAGT
This sequence comes from Sipunculus nudus, assembly GCA_026874595.1. NCBI lineage: Eukaryota > Metazoa > Annelida > Sipuncula > Golfingiida > Sipunculidae > Sipunculus > Sipunculus nudus. The sequence continues at coordinate 43,364,876 of CM049311.1, forward strand.
ATTTTAGCCAAAGTCTTTCAGTATGTGTACACAGATTTACTAACAGGCCAAGATTGTGTCTGTATTTTTAAATAGGTTGAGAAACTGCCAACTGTTTCAGGTATGGCAACAGATAAAGAGTTCATTCAGTGCAGCCAGATATAGGTCAAGAGTTCAATCAGTGCAGCCAAGCACAAGGCATGTGATCACCTCATGGATAACATGTGAACACCTCATGGGCACCATGTGATCACCTCATAGGTAGCATGTGATCAACTCATGAATATCATGTGATCACCTCATGTGTGTTATGCCCCTCAGGGCTGCATGTGGAGGCAATCTGAGAGCTTAAGCATAGGTGTGGCTACTATTTCAGATTTGGCAACAGGCCAAAGGTCAGTCTGGATCTATTTATAGCTTTGTCAGACTGTCAACTGTATCATATTAGGCAACAGGTCAAGAGTTTACTCAGTGCAGCCAGGTATAGGTCAGGAGTTCACTCAGTGCAGTAGCTGTATTCTATTTATAGCATTGGCAGAGAGCCCACTGCATCAGATTTGGCACCAAAGTTCAGCCTGGATCTATTTATATCTTTGGCAGACTGCCAACTGTGTCAGATTATGCAACAGGTCAAGAGTTCACTCAGAGCAGCCAGATACAGGTCAAAAGTTCATTCAGTCTAGCCAGGTGCAGGTCATGAGTTCACTCAGTGCAGTAGCCTGAGCAAGCAATTTGTCACAGTTCACTCGGGGCAACTGCCTTTCTCACCAAAGCCTGGTCAGCCCCATGCATCAGACTGAAGGTAAGTTTGATGTATTGGCCTAGTATTTTAACCTGTCTACGTGTCTTTGATGACTTTCTTGCTCACAAGACAGGTGTCGCCACCTACAATGACTTTTGCACAGTGTGTGTCCCTGCGTTTTTCTCAGGAGAGGTTTGATATATCAGTCTGAAATTGGGCATATGTATATATCTCTGATAGCTTTGTTGTATACAAGACTTGTGGTGCCAGCTACAATCATTTTTGTGTTGTGTACACCCATGCCAGAATTTCAGCAGTGATGTTTGTGTAATTGTTTCTTATTCAAAATATTCAGTACATGTATTGTTCATATACATGAAAAGTAATGGTCCAGCATTGAAGCATTATACCTGGTGTATTTCCCAATGCACAGGTTTGCATTAGGCCTGTAGGCCTTGTTTAATTATGAAAGAAAAAAAGCAACGTCTTATATTTCTTCATCTGTGTTGAAGGGTACTTGTAAATGTTGTAGATAATTATATTTCTGTAACTGGTTTATTCATTGGGTAATGGTAGTATTTTGAATTGACAGAGTGTGTCATTACCGGCCTTATTTTAAACAGGAGCTGAGGGACTTAGAAACAGAGGTGGTGTCTCTACATCACCGACTCAAGCAATGCGAAGTAGAGAAGGAGAGCCTCCAAAATTACATCGACAACCATATACAGGTCTGTCCCATGACATCAGCAAATACGTCACTGCCTGTGCACACCGGAACTCATACGGCTACTTCTGCTCAGCTAGCTCAGCAGTTGACAGCTGGAGCAGACAACACTGAGATAACGCTCAATAATGATCTGATACCAGATCTCCCACTCTTTCAGGACCTAGACCATCAGAGTAGGGGGTTCCTGGATGAATACCCTAACCCGTGAAGGACCCATATACACACATATATTTTTATACACAAGGGTGTATAAACTCAAGATTGATCCATTTGTGTTCAAAGTGACTTTTCGATGGTGCACAGGTGCCTCCAGTCTGGGCGTTATGTTTTTTTTTTTTTTTGTCTACATGCATTTTGCGCACTTGCCAGGTCCAAATGCAAATGTTGTTGTAAAACCAGCAGATCTGGAAATCAGTTTTTCCATCATTATCTTTCATCATTGACTGGATTTGGTAATAATGTATATAATAACTTTATGTAACATTCATCATACTCTTTTTTGGTCGGGTTTAGCTGTGTAAATATTAGGTCTACTGCTTTACCACATGTCCTAGTTGGTTAGGAACTGAAATCACTTGGCTTCCTTGCAGTCTGAAAACAGCATGTACATATACTAGTATGTGAAGGATACTACCTTATAAGGTACAGTATCTCCTCAAACAAATAGACTCACCTCATAAGAAAACATTGTTATCTTTTTATTTTACTTACTTTTGGCAAAGAATTGATGAAATGTCTGGTAATCAGTCAGATTAAAGATAAACAAGATTTAAGTAGATGTCTCCTGTAGAACAAATGTAAGAAAATCTGTATACACCTGAAACCGTATCTCTTTACCGTATATGAGGGGATTAAGGCATGAGGTATTTATAATAAGCCCTCTCCAGGTACTAATATTGATTTCTAGCACAGCTGACTGTAAGTCCTCTTAACTGTAGCATGTCCTTTGTCTGCCTGTCTGGCTGGCCGTCTTTTAAAAGTCCATAGAACGAAAACTGAACTTTTGTATACTGATATTTAAGGCCAAAAACTATTACCGTACCTGAAACTAGGTCAATGTGACCTTGTTCCTTCGTGATATTAAGCAAAAACCTCCATTTTACATGGAAAGCCATTGTTACACTTCATGATAGCCTATTATCAAAACTGCTGATGTTAATTGTATCCTCAAGCTGAAAGTCAATGATACTCACCGCCGCAAGATTTTAGCTCAATTGACAAAGTCATCTGAGCTATAGTGATTGCTCTTTATTCGTCATCCATCCAACTGTCTGTTAACAGAGCACAAATCATTACTGCTTAACCTTGAAACTTTTAACTGAAAACACATGGAGAATCTCCTTAGAAACAAACTAAATTTGTTAGCCCTAGAATCTTTTTATGTAATATCTAGGGAAGACTTGGGCAAACTTTCTTTGAAACCTAAAATTAGGTTATGATGACGTATACTCTGCAAGTGACTAGCCAAAAACATGATTTTGAAAAACGAGACAGTCAGACTAGACTCAAATTGTAACTGTTAGGCCTTGCACCATATTAATCATTATACAATGAGGTTCATGCCAAATTTTCTTTGAAGCCTGAAAGCAGGTCATGGTGATAAAAAATATGATTCTGAGCACCTAAACACACAGGCATGGCACCAAACTGTTGGGCCTAGAACCTTCTAATTTTTCCGTACATCAAAGGAGTTCCTCCTTTGAATCCTGAAAATAGGTCACTGTGACTTATATCCTTCTTGCTATGGGGCTCGTTTTTTAAACAAAAGCTCCATTATCTCAATAACTAATGCATTGATTACTATGATTAGTTTCATGCATTTTGATCAAATAGTGTTTCATCAATTCCTGAAGACTGGTGGTGCCACCTGTATTTTTTACCTAACTTGTGAACTTATGCCATGGTGCAGCGTCATGTGTTGTCTGTACGTTAACCCATACTATCTCAAAAATGGTGGGAGCTAGCATCACCAAACTTTATGCAAAAAATCATTCATCTAAAACGCTCCATCAGATTTTTTTTTTATTTTTTGGTTATATGCATTTACTTAGATTTTATAGGGAAAAAAGCTTAAAATCTTTTTCTCCGAAACCGTTCAGCCAAATTGTCTAATAGAAACAATCCCTCTCAAGTTTGTTTGAATGGTTCCAGTTTGGTGATTTTTGGTCGAGTTACAGGAAGTTAAACTTAGTTATCTGGAGCTGTCATCCCCAAATTTTATGCAAGTGTTGGTCACATGAGTCATATCTGAAATTGAGGTATTGGTGGTGCCACCTACTTCAGCCTTTTGTACGGGGTCATCAGTGCCTGTATCACACTGAGGGCTACAAAAAACTTCTTCTCTGAAACCATATGGCCAAATTTTTAATATCACACAGAAATGATCCTAAGGTAGTGCTTTCTGAAGTTTGTTCAAATGGTCTCAGTTCAGTGACTTTTTGCTGAGTTATGGGAAGCTGAATATAGTCATATGCCATAACAGCCCATTTTAGCTCAGTGGCTACAAAAATCTTCTTCTCAAAAACTACTGGGCCAAATTCTTAAATCTAACACATTAATTATCCTCAGATGTTGGTAATTCAAGTTTGTTCAAATGGTTTTGGTTCAGTGTTTTTTGGAGGAGTTATGGGAAGCTGAACTTAGCCAGTTTGCTGGATCTTCCTATATGAATTATAAACCTGCAAAACATTTTTCGACTAATGCTTCTGAAGCCAATTTGCTTGATATTCTACAAGAATCATCCCCAGAATATATTCTTATATAAATTGACTTTAATGGTTCTACATGAATGATTGTTGGCTGCATTATGGAGGGTCAGTTGAGTCGTTTTATCATACATGTTAGATATGTGATGCTGTTACATCTAGCCTGGCACCAGTTTATCAGCATGCCACTAAACATTTAGATTTCAGGTTATCTGTGGTTAATATTGACAAGAATTTTTTTTAAAGCTTTGATAAAAAAATTAGACTCATGATTCAAATTATTCATCATACCAGGTAATGTTACAATCATGGATATTCAACTCTCTGTGGCTAAATAAAGACGGCTGTACATGGATTATAAATGATTGGTATCCATATAAGTATTATAATTTAGCATTCAGAATGCAAGTGTAATAATTTTTAGCTCAGCTGACTATAAGTCATCTGAGCTAATTAGTTGTGGTCCTTTGTCTGTCATCAGTCCGTCCGTTAACAGGGCACATTTTGAAACCGTTGGACCTACAAATCCAAAATTTTGCAAACAGTTAGATGTCCCCAAAATCTCCAACCATACTGAACTTGGATCACTAAGACTTTGTTCCTTCGAAATATTAAGGAAAAACCTCTGTTTTCCATTTAAAACCCATTGTTACAATTCAAGACTGCCTAATATCAAAACCACTGATCTGAATTTGATCATAGTAAATATTCATATTCTTCCATACATTTCCTATGTACATACCAAAATTAGGTCAGTATTACGTAATTTGTTAATGTAATGGGCCAAAACATGATGCACCTAGTAGAAAATTAGGAAATATATTTACTCACTTAACGTTAGAATTGCTGATGTTAGAGACTTTTTTCAGGTATATAACTTCATATAATCAAGATTCAATTGTATACAGAAAATTAGATCTGAATTTTGCAATATATGTAAGTTATTAGCATAAATTTAAAATCAGTACCTTAAATTTTGCCCAACTTTGGTCACAGCACATTTTTTTCCTGCAAGGCCAAAAAAAGTTAAAGGTTTGGTTCTCAGGCACCGCCCGCATCAATTTTAAACCCCCGCATCAAAAATTTTTATTTTGATTTTCAATAGAAACTTATCAATTTTGAGCTGCAGCCGCTCGGACATTTCTTTCAAGAAGATAAAATCATACAATTTCCTTTATTATGTAGTGCTTTTACTTATTTAGCCAAATAAATATGTTATTATCATGCTTTTCCCTTATAATTTGACATTTTTATCGAAACATACCAAAAAAATTAAATTAAAAAAACGGCCCGCCCGCATTGATTTTCTGAAAAAAGTGCCTGAGAACCATACCTTTTTTAGCTCAGCTGACTATAAGTCATCTGAGCTATAGTCGTGGTCCATTGTCCGTCGTCCGTCCGTCTGTCCGTCCGTCCGTCCGTCCGTCCGTCCGTCCGTCCGTAGATGTGGCACGTTTTGAAACCGTAAGACCTAGGAATCCAAAATTCAGCATAATGTTAGATGTCCCCAAGATCTCCTACCAAGCCGAAAACTGGGTCTTTGCGACTTCATTCCTTTGAGAAATTAAGGAAAAACCTCAATTTTTTATTAAAAACCTATTTTCACACTTCAGGACTGCCTTATATCAAAACCACTCATCTGTTTTTCCTCATATTTCCTATAAATAATCCTCTATATAATTCCTATGTACATGCCAGAAATTAGGTCTGTATTATATAATTTAAAAAAGTTATGGGCCCAAACATAATGCATTTTGTAAATAATCAGGAAAGAAATTTTATCACTTAACACAAAACTTGTTAAAGCTTAGCACTTTTTTTCCAGTAATATTACTTTTTATTAATCAAAATTAAATTGTATACCCAAAATTAGATCAAAATCTTTTAAATTTTTTAAAATATTAGCAAAAATAAAAAATTGATACCTTAAATTTTGCCCAACTTTGACCATGGCACGTTTTTTTGCTGTAATTGCTGTGGATTTAATTTTCACAGCATGTTTTTGTAAGCATTTCAACTGTTAACACCAAAAATTTGAAACCAGTTGATCAAAAACTGTAAATTTTATTCAAGTTTTCAAGCACCATGTCACATATTGCTAGTGTTATGCAGTTTGCTAGAGCTCAGCTCCCGAGCTTCAGCTCTAAGTTCCTTAAATTTGGCATACAGTTAGATTTCTCCAAAATCCCCTACCATGCCAAGAATTTGGTCACTAGGACTTAATTCCTTCAAGATATCAATGAAAAACTTCATTTTTCCATTAAAAACCCATTGTTACACTTTAAGACTGCCTAATATCAAAACCACTGATCTGACTTTGATCATATATAACATACATATTTTTCTATACATTCGCTATGCACATGCCAGAAATGATGTCAGTATTGTGTATTTTTTTTAAGTTATGGGCCCAAACATAATGCACTTTTTAAAAAATCAAGAAATATATTTACTCCCTTAACAAGGGCATTGCTGAAGCTAGAGATTTTATTGTCAGGGATGTAACATTATTTAATCAAGATTCAATTGAATACCCAAAATTAGTTCTGAATTTTTCAAATTTTATAAGTTATAAGTATAAATATAAAATTAGTACCTTAAATTTTGCCCAACTGTGACCATGGCACGTTTGTTTCCTGAGAGCACTGTTGATATAAATTTCATATCATGCACACATAAGGATTTCAGCTTTATAGTTTAGAAAGCTGAAAGAAATTGGCAAAATATTGTAGCTTTTATTAATGTTTTTTATGAGACCCTGTCAGACTTTGGCTCTCTCCAGCCCCTCTTGAGTCACCTGTATGTTGACCTTGTTGACCTTTCATCAAATTATGCACGCTTGAGGCGAGAATCCAGGCAGCTTATGGCCAGCCACAGTTGATCCAGGTGTCCAACCCAACTCATCTAGTAGTTTTAACCAACAACATAACAATAAACAATAAATTAATAAATTTTTCTTGGTTTTTAATAACAAATTAAAGAAAAATAGAAAAGGAATTTGTTAGTTTATAATAACAGGAAATCAACTTGCAGTTACTGATGATATAAGAATCTTGTATCGATGGGTAGAATGTCACATATTCCAAATAACACCATGCAGTCACCTATGGCATTTTTCAGTTCATTTTTAATGATAAAGAAGTAAATCATATTATTCATTACTAATCATTAGGGATTATATGAAGGAAATTAATGATAGACAAAGATGCAGTTGATAATATTAATCTAGATTCCTACTGTGTCTAGTGTGTACATTGATGTGAAATTAGTCCAAAATGAATTTTTTACAGTTATTTTTTAATATAAATAAAAGCCATAAAACCAGGTACTTATGATCATTATTTAAATGTGTGAATTTTGTATATTCTGGATTCTCAAAATCATTGTTTGGTGAAAACTGAATAAATACCAGACATGGTGCAAATACTTTGTAATTGTATTTAAATACAAATATGATTATGTACTCCATTATAAAATTTCTTGCATAAAGAATGGGAATTCAGGTAAAAATGAAAGTATATGAATACTCGTGCAAATACTTTCAAAATGTATTCATGAATGCATTCATGAATATATTCTTTAATATTATTTTAATAATCATATCAGTTATATTTCATTTTAAAAAATCATATGATTCTCTTATTATTTTTAATAAAAATTATATTTGGGACAATATTTGTAATTTTTTTAATAAATAGTTAAACTCTTATATTATATGTTCTGCTTATAAGTTATATGGCCAAGTCAAAATCTGTGTGACAATAGCACTCCATTTGTTAATAAAATAAATGAAATCAATCCTCTTCCCTGTCTCCAAAGATACTATCAAAATCATACATAAGCTAAACACTCACAACTCATAATACAGCTTATATTTATTACCACACAAAACCAGCATGTGCCTCATTTCTAAAAAATATTTTTTTATCATATATAACAGCTGAGCGTCGTGACCCATAGGTCCCTTGTTTTTATTTTGGCCTAAGTACTGTGGATTTTATTTTCACAGCATGTACACATAAGGATTAAATCTGTTAAAATCTGAAATTTGAAAATAAAAGCTGCAAAATTAGGCTAGTTATTGAATTTTTTTTCGAGGCTCTTGATTTATTCCCTCAAGCAGTCCACTTTGGTCATTGTTGGTCATTCAGTGCAGCTCTCTATGCTCCCCATGCTCTTGTTATGTAATCCCATCACTGGGGCAAGCCCTCTCTCTTGTTGAGCTTGATCAGGTTGTCTGCAGTTAATACCACAGGGAGCCTTTCTCCCCCCCCCCCCCTCCATTCTGTTGACAGATCTGTACTATAAATAAGATGAATCTTTTAATTTCACATTTTTTTCATCAGCAAGCGGTAACAACAGAGACCCCTCCCCCCACTTAGCCCTTCAATACACAGGAAAAATAAACAAGACGAATCTTATTATTTTAATGTAAAATTAATTCTTTTTGTTGAGACTTGGACATTTTTAATTTTTTTAAAGAAAACAATTTTCAGGAATTTAATCATAATATTAAAATGTGATAAAATATTAGGATCTAATGTATGTGCCAACTGACTAGATTTAAGAAGATATAAATACTTTGTAACATTTCATTCATATCTCTTAAAGTTGGCACGGCCTAGGTGTGAATAACACTGTTAAACTTGGTTTTAAAATCAGGAATATTGGTCAAGCTTTGTTGGATTAATTTTAAACTATGGCCATATATTTAACTTTTTTTAAAACTTAATTAACTTCACACATTATTTGTTTATGAAATGTAACTTTGATATAACACTTACCGTAGGCCCATTTTTAGCTCAGCTGACTGTAAGTCAACTGAGCTATAGCGATCACTCTTTGTCCATCGTCCGTCCGGCCGTCCAGTCATCCGGCTGCCTGTCCGTTAACAAGGCACAAATCGTAACCACTGGACCTGGAATTTTCTAACTTTACATCAAGAAGGTCCATGAAAAATCTCCTTGGAAACCTGGAATTAGGTCTCTGTTACCCATATTCTTCGAGCTATGGGGCTCTGAAGTACCCCCCCCCCCCCCCAGCATAATGAAAAATTTGATACAAAAGCTCAAGTATCTGAACAACTAATGCATTGATCTCCATGATTCTTTGTATGGATATTAATCTTGGAGAGTTTTATCAGTTTCTGCAGACTGGTGGCGCCACCTGTACTTTTTCAATTTTTTTACGATTTTTTCTCTATTATTGAGACATTAAAAGATGTGGTCATCTGTTAACAGGGCACAAATTGTAACCGCTGGACCTGGAATCTTCTCCCTTTACATCCAGAGAGGTCCATGAAAAGTCTTTCTTGAAACCTTGAATTAGGTCTCTGTTACCCATATTCTCTGAGCTATTGGGCTTATAAACACCCCCATCATAATTAAAAATTTGATACCAAAGCAGGGCACAAATCATAAACATTGGACCTGGAATCTTCTAACCTCAAATCCATGGAGGTCTATGAAAATCTCCTTGGATACATGTATTTAGGTCTCTGTTACCCATATTTTCTGAGCTATGGGGCTTATAATTATAAGCACCCCTCAGAATAATTGAATATTTGATACCAAAGTAGGGTACAGATCATAACCTTTGGGCCCAGAATCTTCTATCTTGACATCCTGAGAGTTCCTCAAAAGTTCTCCCCAGAAACCTGAAATTGGGTCACAGTGAACTATATTCTCAGAGTTTTGGGGTATGAACCCTATAAATAATGCAAAATACACATAAAATTGCAAGATTCATCATAATGGCAGGTTGGTTTGTCATCAGATTTGTTGTGCTTATGGGTCTTGATGAGCTAATATGCATGAACAATGATGCCACCTACATTACCTTAATTAGTTGTCTGTGCAAGGACATATTGTCAACATGTCAGTCAGCTGAGCGTCATGACCCACAGGTCACTTGTTTCCCTTGGTGCATCATTAAATGGTTTCAGGCCACAGGTTTCATTTATTGCACAGTGCATATGCTTGAGCTCATGTCCATTATCCTATAATTTACAGAGTTTCATTTAAGCAGGGCCATTTTCTCATAGCTTTTCAATTGCTTATATACATGAAAAACCAAAAGAAATAATAATATTTTGCAGTTGCTAATATTTTTCCAAAATTCAGCTGAGGGACATGACCTATGGGTCCCTTGTTTATATATTCCTGATTTCTTTTTCTAAAAAATTCAGGTGAAAAGCATTTTGTATTGGGAAAATTTATTTAAAAGATATTTCAAGTAGGGACCACTTTTGTGTACAGGTGGCAGCACTTGGCTTAACATTTGCAGATTTCCAGTGCCTGGATGTTGGCCATTAGCCAAGATGATGTCCGCTCTATAAATTGTTTTGGCACAGTGCCAAGATTGGAAGAAGTGCGGCCATGAATAGGTCAAGAGTTTAATCAGTGCAGTTGCTGCATCCTATTTATAGCTTTGACATGAGGTCCAACTGTGTCAGATTATGCAACAGGTCAACAGTTCACTCAGTGGAGCCAGGGACAGGTAAAAAATTCACTCAGTCTAGCCAGGTGCAGGTAAAGAGTTCACTCAGTGCAGTAGTTGAGCCAGCAATTTGTCATAGTTCACTCAGGGCAACTGCCTAACTCACCTAAGCCTGGTCAGCTCATTGCATCAAATTCAAGGGAAGTTTGATGTGTTGGCCTGATATTTTGACCTGTCTATGCGTCTTTGATGGCTTTCTCGTTCACCAGACAGGTGTGGCCACCTACATTGACTTTTGCAAAGTGTATGCACCTGCTTATTTCTACAGAGGAATTTTATACATCAGCCTGAAATTGGGCAAAATTATACATATCAGGTAGCTTTATTGTGTACAAGACTGGTGGCACCAGCTACAATAATTTTGGCACAGTGGATGTCCCTGCTTATTTTGCAGGAGGGGTTTGACATATCAGTCTCTTCATTGTATACAAGACTGGGGGTGCAAGTTACAATCATTTTTGTGTTGTGTGCACCCATGCCAGAATTTCAGCAGTGATGTCTGTGTAATTGTTTCTTGTTCAAAGTGTTTGGTAAATGCATTGTTCATATACATGTTACACATGTTCTTGAAAAGTAATGGTCCAGCATTGAAGCATTATACCTGGTGTAATCCCATTGCAAAGGTTCACATTAGGCCTGTAGGCCTTTTTTTCTAATGTTTATGCATTTTATCTCTATTTTTGAGACCTTCAAATGAAGCAGTCTGGACATAACAGGACACAAACCGTAACCTTTAGACCCAGAAACTTAATTATACATCAAGGGAGGTCCTAGGCAAATCTCCTCAGAATCTTGAAATGTGGTCATTGTGACCTATATTCTGCCAGCTACTGGCCAAAAACATGATTTTGAGCACCCACGGAGTCAGAGAGGGCACAGATTGGCCTAGAATCATCTAATGTAACATTAAGGGAGGTCCTGGATAAATGTCCTTGAAAAAAATGAAATTAGGCATCATGACCTTTAGTATGCAAGCTATAGGAAATAAAAACATGAATTGAACCCTGAAAGTCATATGGGGTCAAATTGTATCCATTAGGCCTAGAATGTTCTAATGCATTATCCAGGGGGTTTCTGGGCAAATTATCTCAGATACCTTAAACTTGGTCATGATGACCTATATTCTGTTGGTTATTGGTAAAAAACCTGGCACTGAGTAAATACCTTGACAGTTAGAAAGGGCACAAATTGTATCTGTTAGACCTAGAAACTTGTAACTGTACATCCAGGTAGGTCCTTGGCAAATCTCCTCAGAAACCTGAAATTAGGTCAGGGTGACTTATATTCTGCTAGCTACTGGTCAAAAACATTATTTTGAGCACCCAGAGAGACAGACGGGGCACAACTTGTATCCATTTGCCCTACAATCTTCTGATGTAACATTCAGGGAGATCCTTGGCAAATTCTCCTGGAAACCTTTGCTGTTTGCATATAATTTCACGGTAGAATGCTTCTTTTTACAATCGTTATATCTACGATATTTCCCAAGCAATGAAGCTGTCTGACCAATGTTGTTCATCGGAAAAAATTTTCACTTAAAATTTCGAACACCCTGTATATGTCTCACGTCTCTTTCCAAAACATTTTTTTGGTGTGGTTTCTGGAACAGAATGATTTGCCTTTCTTTTTTTTATATTTGGGGGAGGGGAGAATTTTTTGGAGAATTCCAGCATAAGTAATCTTTATATCTTGTAAGTGAAACACATGACAAAAATTCCTGTGATAAACTTAGAATTAAAACACGTAGTTAAGTCCCTAACAGCTCATTACAAAAATATTTATCAAATCATTTATCATATGATACATGCATACATGTCAAATTCAGCTGAGTGCCATGACCCATGGATCACTTCCTTTCTTCTTGCAAATGAGATAACTTGGAAAACATGTTATGTTGAACAGACTGGGATGATAACATCAACATCCTATGTTTCATCTGTAGGATGCCTGGGACATTTACATGGATGTCCATCAAACCATCATTACATTTAGGACATTTTGTTAACTAGATTATGACAAACCCAGTTTTGTTTTATGCGACATGACCATTTACTGTTATGCCATAGAGTATGTAATGACAACTGTCATCTTAGGGACAACGCCATTGTACAATGTTTCTGAAGTTAATATAGTTTCCCCTTTTTGCTTAATTTCAATTATTAAGATTCTGGGTTCTTTCTAATTTTTAAAAATTTTCTCCTAATTTTGCGTTGATCATGATCATCCACTGTAAGGACAGTTTGACTTTTTATTGTCACTAGAAACTTTTTTTTTCAGATACTAGCTATTTGTGATAGAATGGGTATTATTTCTAGGCTCTGGTGTCAGAAAACTGGGTATAAATAAAGAAAACAAGATGGTCATTTCATTATGATTTGTAAATGTAATTGAGCTATATAGTTCTACAACTGTTCAAGTATTCTGTGTTATGCCACCATAAGCATATTTAGGTGAACTTACTTCAACCCCCTTTTACAAAGTTCATCTAGATATATATTGTGAAATACTCCCCCTCCCCCCCCCCCCAAAAATATATATATATATTTTGTACTGCCATTTACATTTTTATATAAATAAATTAGTGAAAAGTATTATATGAATTGTTTATTTGTATCAATCATTGGCATGTCTTAATAACCATGCCTGCGTAATGATTATATCTGGGCTGTACCCATGGATGCAGAAAATATCGAAACTTAAAGGGTCCTTGGTGAACAGGTGTGCTGTCATTTTGGGATAACCGCTGATTCATCTTTATGTGGGGTCCATCTGTGCATCATCTGCTTTCTTTTCTGCACCAGTAATACAACACTTTACATATGTCAGGTGTAAAGGTCAGACTTGGTTGGACCTTGCCCAGAATTCTTTCAGCATGGACACATACACATATACATTGATACAAAAGCCTTAAAGAGTATAACAACAATTTATTAACTATATACAAGAAAGATATATATAAATACTGAGTGGCATCTAGTCCCAGTTAAACTGAAATGTTCAAAATTGTCCAAAATGTAAAAGTAAAATCCTAGATGAGAAGTTACATTCCTCAAACCAGTCACCAAGTTAGGAGGATTTGTGCTCTAGTGGCTGCTCTCTACAGGGCACACGTACCAAGGCTCATGTCTATAAAACAAAGAAAAACGTACTTTCACTAGTCTGAAAGAAATAATGAAACAGCTGTTGAAGGAGAAACATTATGCCTTCTTGTTAAAATGACAAAAAACTTAAAAAAAAAGTTTCCAGGTTTTATTAGAAAAATACTCCCAGGTTCCCCTTGGGTTATGGGCTCAACAATCACAATAACATTAAGTTTTGTTTTACACAATTTAAAAATAACTTAAACAAAGTTTACTCTACAGACCACAATGTAAGCTTTCTACTGGTTTGGTAAAAGAATTAATTAGTGGAGACATACATATATATATATATATTTAAAAAAATATATATATATATGTATATTTATTTCTATATATATATATATATTTATATATATATGTATATATAGATGTGTATATATATATGTATATATATACTAGTATATAAATATATATATATATATATATGAGGGTGACGTCTAGAGATACAACACACAGTATGGCCGTCGGTACTCATAACGGGAGAACTTACCCAGAGGGTAAGACACTTCGACTTCTCGACACTGATCGCGTTGAATAAAAGTTGGAGCAGCCCTAGACATTTAGACATTGCGACCTCTCGCGATAAACAGGAATGTAACGTGGAATGGCCGACAGGGGTCGCAGGTGATTAATGAAGACCCTGCGAAGGTCAGCACAGGAGAACGGAGAACAGCATACAGCCAGGCCGTCGGCTTCCATGATGCCAGAACTGTCCGGAAAGGTTAGACAAATCGACCTCTCGACACTGATCAGCAAGCATACGTGGAGCCCCCCCCCCCCCCCCCAACCCCCCCCCCCCCCCCCCCCCGGTAACTTGAGGAAGGCTAGAACAGTCCTAGACAGTTAGACACTCCGACTTCTCGACACCGAACAGGAAGAATGAAGGCGGGAAGGGTGTGACTGAAAGTCGGAGAGATCTGGCCGGAGAGACCCGGAGATAACCGGAGATGTCAATATATATTTGTGCCCTTGGTCAATTCTCACCTCATATTGCATACTTTTATTCCTCAGCGACCGCCCTATATAATGGAGCACAGAGTTAGCAGGATCATAACATATTTAAGCATAATTTGAAAGAAATCCTTGCCGGAGGCGACCCGGAGAGAGCTTGTGTAGTGGCCAGCTTAGCTTCACCACAGAGACACCGGGTAAAAACTGGTGTTCTCTGCCGGATGCCGTGTGGTGTGACGCGAAAACTTAAAGGTAGAGGTTACTGCAGGAGCAAACCTTATTTGACATAACTGCTCGCGACATACTCTCTACATTACTTTCTAGATATCTAACGTTAATCAGCTGGTATTGGAATGTGTTTATTCAAACCAATCAAGCAAGGTTTTCCTGAACAGGTTTCCTTTGATGATTCCTAGAGGTACTTGTTATGACAATAGCTAGAAATAACAAGTGATACCAATAAAAGCTTACTTCACCTTCCACAGGATAAGAATTACGATTGTCTCATTACAGTTCACACGTTATTATTGACCGTATACGCTCCCACTAGGAAAGTATTTAGTTTTAAAGTTTGGTTTATTGGTTTAATTTGATACACACATTGAACATGTCTGCGTTGGTAGCAGGACATTCACAGCTGAAGGGATTAGCAGAATTGATACAGGACAATCTAACTTCCGTGCTGAGTTTTCCCGGCCGCAAAACAGATGATCTGCTTGAACTTATCAGAGACCAAGTTTCATCGGTTGACATTGACGTAAGTAATTATTTTCCTTTTGTTTGCTCTTTTCTTGCCCCTCATCAATATGGAAAATAATTAACTGTTCACATGACAAAGAAGTGTAGCAGATAGGGCCTGGTCTATATCTTATAAATCTGTAACATGCGTCTTTTATAAGGTGTAATCAAATGAAAAAGGGACTCATAATTGATATTAGTTCATATATAGTTATTATATATCAAGTTCAATTAATATATACTTCGACAGGGACAAATGTAATGAAGAGATACTAGGAACACTGAGCAAAAAGCTAGGAGTAACGGTAAATCAGTATAACCCATGTCACGATTACTGTAGATTCAGTTATTATCGTTGGCTTAAAAATTCGTGGTTTTTGTGCTAAAAGCATATCAAGGGGTATTTGAATTTATGGAAAGAGGCTGGAAATATTTATAATTCGTGGTTTTATTATTATTCACGTACACGCTGTTGAAAAGAGCTTATTATCAGCGTATACATCGGCAACTCAATTGAGCTGCGTATCACCACGGTGTGCATCAAGGGCAATAATTACCCAAGTGTTGTACAAACAAGGGTCGCCCGCTGCAACGGTGCCTACTACCAAGTGTAGGCCTAATTAGCCATGTTGGGCGTGAGCTGACCCATTTATCTGCCGTAGCTCATCATTAATTAATTGTACTTAGTTATCCTTAATCATTTGGAAGCTGTCTTAATACAATATAACCTCGCAAAACACTTCTTTAAGTATTCGTGAATAACGGTGAATTAATCGTTTTAAATTATGTTTTTCAAGGTAAAACATTCTTTATTATACATGGATTTAATACCAAATAAATATTGCGTTGGGTTAAAGTGCTTACTTGTATTTGCATTTAAATATAGTCACACTAAATATATAAATGTGTGTGTTTGTGTATTTATATTGGTGTTTGTGCCGTGTAAACTGCTAATATATGTATTTTATCTCAATATTTGATGTATCAGATGAAACATATTTATAATATAATAATTATAATATAATATTTATAATATAACATATTAAAAAACATATTCATATATATATATATATATATATATATATATATATATATATATATATATATGAATATGTTTTTTAATATATATATATATTACAGACCACCACTTATACTTCGTGGAGTAAAGACGAAATGTGAAAAAATAAGGGAAAAATAGAACTATAGTCCGTTCCAGTACCCCTGTCCACCTGTTTTTTCGCGATTATTTATTTGTGAACCAAAGAACGCCAAAACTGTTTGACCTTGGGGAAGAAAGAGGAAAAAGCGTAATTTACTATTATGGAAATAATAGCCTATCTTATGTAATTTTCCTGTAAACAATTTAAAACCATTTTATGAGTAACTAGTCTATTCTTTAGCGACATCTTGCCACTAATCTGTAAAATGGACAGATCAGGGAATAGTGATGACGTCATAATAGACGTGACGTACTAAAGAGGCACCAACATTCACGGTACCAATAATCAAGAGCTGCCGACCTCTGTTTACAACGAGAATTGTATTCTTCGCGTGCACGCGCTTCACTGTTACGTCACATTACTTTATATCCAAATCCAAGGAGGATTAACAATGGCCGCATATTAGGGACGCCATGAACCACGGATATATATGAGACATGTCAACCAGGCCGTAAAGTAAATAATATTTATATCTTAAGTAGGTAAGGTACCAAAAATTACGCTTTTGCCTCCTTATGCCAATGGTGCAAATTTTGTTTGCCAAATCTCTCTTATGTCTAGAGTATAGTTCCAAAATTTGCTACTTTTCTTGTCGAAGGGACTATAGTCCGTTCCAGTACCCCTGTCCACCTGTTTTTTCGCGATTATTTATTTGTGAACCAAAGAACGCCAACACTTTTTGACCTTGGGGAAGAAAGAGGAAAAAGCGTAATTAACTATTATGGAAATAATAGCCTACCTTATGTAATTTTCCTGTAAACAATTTAAAATCATTTTATGAGTAACTAGTCTATTCTTTAGCGACATCTTGCCACTAATCTGTTAAATGGGCATATCAGGGGATAGTGATGACGTCATAATAGACGTGACGTACTAAAGAGGCACCAACATTCACGGTACCAATAATCAAGAGCTGCCGACCTCTGTTAACAGCGAGAATTGTATTCTTCGCGTGCACGCGCTTCACTGTTACGTCACATTACTTTATATCCAAATCCAAGGAGGATAAACAATGGCCGCATATTAGGGACGCCATGAACCACGGATATATATATGAGACATGTCAGCTAAGCCGTAAAGTAAATGATATTTATATATTAAGTAGGTAAGGTACCAAAAATTACGCTTTTGCCTCTTTATGCCAATGGTGCAAATTTTGTTTGCCAAATTTGTCTTATGTAGAGACAATCGCGAAAAATCAGGTGGACAGGGGTACAGGAACGGACTATAATGGAAATAAATACGCAGTAACACTGTTTCCGACGGAGAAATGTCAATGTGAAGCAACCAATGTTTGCTATCATATTTTGGCCGCTCGAAAATCAATCGGATTAGAGGTAACTGATGAAAACGGAAACTTAATGTGTCTCTCATGTCCAGGCGAAGTAAAAAAAGGGCCGCAAGAAAAACTGGTAGGAAACAACCAAGGAAAACAGATTTTACATATGAGTTTGAAGCGGCTCCTGATACCGACACGTCGTAAAAATATGACTCCTAAAACACCAAAAACCCCAGTGCTAGATATGTAGTATATGTTATACCAATAACCAATTGAACTCAAAATAGCATATGATACTAGAGATAATGACGTCTCCGGGTTGCACACTCCGACATCCGGCTTTGGCATACCGCGTCAAGCCGCCATTCCCTCTGGGTCGTCTCCGGGTGGTCTCCGGACTAAACAAGGGACCTATGGGTCACTGCGCTCAGCTGATATACATGATAAAAAAATATGATTTAGAAATGAGGCACATGCTGGTTTTATATGGTAATAAAAATAAGCTGTATTATGAGTTGTTGTGGTTTAGCTTATGTATGATTTTGATAGTACCTTTGGAGACAGGAAAGAGGATTAATTTCATTTATTTCATTAACAAATGGAGTGGGATTGTCACACAGATTTTGACTTGGCCATATAACTTATAAGCAGAACATATAATATAAGAGTTTAACTATTTATTAAAAAAATTACAAATATTGTCCTAAATATTTTTTATTAAAAATAATAAGAGAATAGTATGATTTTTTCAAATAAAATATAACTGAAATGATTATTAAAATAATATTAAAGAATATATTCATGAATGCATTCATTAATACATTTGGAAAATATTTGCACTGGTATTCATATACTTTCATTTTTACCTGAATTCCCATTCTTATGAAAGAAATTTCATAATGGAGTACATATTCATATTCGTGTTTAAATACAATTGCAAAGTATTCGCACCATGTCTGGTATTTATTCAGTTTTCACCAAACAATGATGTTGAGAATCCAGAATATACAAAATTCACACATTTAAATAATGATCATAAGTACCTGGTTTTACGGCTTTTATTTATATTAAAAAAAAAAAAAAATGTAATATATTCATTTTGGACTTATTTCACATCAATGTACACACTAGACACAGTAGGAATCTAGATTAATATTATCAACTGCATCTTTGTCTATAATTTATTTCCTTCATATGATCCCTAATGATTAGTAATGAATAATATGATTTACTTTTTTATCATTAAAATTGAACTGAAAAATACCATAGGTGACTGCATGGTGATATTTGGAATACGTGACATTCTATCCATCGATACAAGATTCTTATATCATCGGTAACTGCAAGTTAATTTCCTGTTATTATCAACTAACAAATTCCTTTTCTATTTTTCTTTAATTTGTTATTAAAAACCAATAAAAATTTATTAATTTTTTGTTTATTGTTATGTTGTTGGTTAAAACTACTAGATGAGTTGGGTTGGACACCTGGATCAACTGTGGCTGGCCATTATATAATAAGCTGCCTGGACACCTCAGTTTATGCCTCCCTCAAGCATGCATAATTTGCTGAAAGTTCAACAAGGTCAACATACAGGTGACTCAAGAGGTGCTACAGAGAGCCAAGGTCTGACATGGTCTCATAAAAACATTAATAAAAGCTACAATTTTTGGCCAATTTCTTTCAGCTTTTCAAACTAAAAAGCTGAAATCTTTATGTGTGCATGATATGAAAATTATATCAACAGTACTCACAGGAAACAAACATGCCATGGTCAAAGTTGGGTAAAATTTAAGGTACTAATTTTATATTTATACTAATAACTTATAAAATTTGAAAAATTCAGAACTAATTTGGGTATTCAATTGAATCTTGATTAAATAATGTTACATCCCTGACAATAAAAATCTCTAGCTTAAGCAATCCTCTTGTTAAGGGAGTAAATATATTTCTTAATTTTTTACAAAGTGCATTATGTTTGGGCCCATAACCTAAAACAATTAAGCAATACTGACATCATTCCTGGCATGTGCATAGAGAATATATAGAAAAATATGTATATTATATATGATTAAAGTCAGATCAGTGGTTTTGATATTAGGCAGTCTTGAAGTGTAACAATGGGTTTTTAATTGAAAAATGAAGTTTTTCATTAATATCTCGAAGGTATTAAGTCCTAGTGACCAAATTCTTGGCATGGTAGGGGATTTTTGAGACATCTAATTGTATGCCAAATTTTAGGAACTAAGAGCTGAAGCTGGGGAGCTGAGCACTTGCAAACTGCATGACACTAGCTTCATGTAAATAATATGTCACATGGTGCTTGAAAACTTGAATAAAATCTACAGTTTTTGATCAACTGGTTTCAAATTTTTGGTGTTTACAGACAAAATGCTAAAAAAAACATGCTGTGAAAATTAAATCCACAGTACTTACAGGAAAAAAACGTGCCATGGTCAAAATTGGGCAAAATTTAAGGTACCAATTTTTTATTTTTGTTAATATTTTAAAAAATTTAAAAGATTTTGATCTAATTTTGGGTATACAATTTAATTTTGATTAATTAAAGTTATATTACTGGAAAAAAAGTTTATAGCTTTAACATATTTTGTGTTAAGTGATCAAATATCTTTCCTGATTTTTTACACAATACATTATGTTTGGGCCTATAACTTTTTAAATTTATAAAATACAAACAAAATTTCTGGCATGTACATAGGAACTATATAGAGGAATAATTATGGTAAATATGAGGAAAAACAGATGAGTGGTTTTCATATTAGGCAGTCCTGAAGTGTAAAAATAGGTTTTTAATAAAAAATTGAGGTTTTTCCTTAATTTCTCAAAGGAACGAAGTCACAAAGACCCAGTTTTTGGCTTGGTAGGAGATCTTGGGGACATCTAACATTATGCCGAATTTTGGATTCCTAGGTCTTACGGTTTCAAAACGTGCCACATCTACGGACGGACGGACGGACGGACGGACGGACAGACGGACTATAGCTCAGATGACTTATAGTCAGCTGAGCTAAAAAACTGTATATCAATATTATCTTAACAAGGTTAATCAGTAATTGATTTGTGGTTGAAAAAATACCTGTGAAGTTTTCTGACCAAATGGATTCAAATTTAAGGAAATATTGACATCTCCGGTTATCTCCGGGTCTCTCGATCCGGCCGGATCTCTCCGACTTTCAGTCACACCCAGGCGGGAACAGTCGCAGACAGTTAGACAGTTAGAAATCCTGCGGGTGTCAGGCTTGTAAGCACAGAAGATCGTATAGGAATAAAGATATGCAACAGTGCAGAAATATGAATAACGAGCGTGTCTGTATCACTGATAAATATTTATTTGATGTCAAGTATAATTAAGTTTACATGTAAATATAAATATGATACATATGCATATATATATAGGTATGCAACAGTGCAAAATATGAATAACGAGTGAGTCGGCATTAAAGAAAATTAAATCAATATATGCTATATAGGGAACACGGGTTACCCTAACCCTTCGGGAATGAAATACCCCAGTATGTGTTTGTCACATTTAGTATATGCTATATCCGGAATTCGGGTTACCCTAACCCTTCGGGCATGAAATAATCCAGTAAGTGTTTCTAACTATTAATATATCCTATATCCGTGATACGGGTAACCTTAACCCTTCGGGCATGAAATACCCAAGAAAGTGTTCGTTACCTTTAATGTATGCTATATCCGGGATACGGGTTAACCCAACCCTTCTGGCATGAAATAATGCAGTTAATGGTTTTTAAGATTAATACATGCTATATCTGGGTTACCCTAACCCTTCAGGCATGTAATACTCCAGTAACAGTTTGTCACTATAAATGAATGCTATATCCGGGTGTTTGTCACTATCAGTGTTTGTCACTCTTAGTATATGCTAGTTCCAAGATAGGGGTTACCCTAACCCTTCTGGCATAAAATATTCCAGTAAGTGTTTGTAACTATAAATATGTCCTATATGCGGGATACGGGTTACCCTAACCCTTCGGGTATGAAATACTCCAGGAAGTGTTTGTCACTATTAATATATGCTGTAGCCGAGATATACGGGTTACACAAAACCCTCGGATATGAAATACTCCAGGAAGTGTTTGTCACTATCAATATATGCTATATCCGGTATACGGGTTACCCTAACCCTTCGGGCATGAAATATTCCTGCAAGTGTTTCTCACATTTAATATATGCAATATCAGGGATACGGGTTACCCTAACCCTTCTGGCATGAAAAACTCAAGTAAGTGTTTGTCACTATCAAAATATCCTATATCCAGGATACGGTTTACCCGAACCCTTCGGGCATGAAATACTCTCGAAGTGTTTGTCAGTATTAATGTATGCTATATCCGGGATTCGGGTTACCCTAACCCTTCGGGCAAGAAATACTACAGCAACTGTTTTTTACTATAAATATATGCTATATCCGGAATACGGGTTACCCTAACCCTTCGGCCATGAAATACTCGAGTAACTATTTCTCACTATTCATATATGCTATATCTGGAATACGGATTACCCTAACCCTTCTGGCATGAAATATTCCAGTAAGTTTTTGTAACTATTAATATGTCCTATACCCGGGATACGGGTTACCCTAACCCTTCTTGCATGTAAAACTCCAGTAACCATTGGTCACATTTAATATATGGTATATTTGGGATACGGGTGACCCTAACCCTTCGGCCATGAAATACTCCAGTAAATGTTTGTCACTATTAATATATGCTGTATCCGGGATACTGGTTACCCTAAACCCCCGGACATGAATTACTCCAGTAAGTGTTTGTCACTATTAGTATATGCTGTATCCGGGATACGGGTTACTCTAAACTCTCGGACATGAAATACTCCAGGAAGTGTTTGTCACTATTAATATATGATATAAGCAGGATACAGGTTAGGCTAACCCCTCGGGCATGACATACTCCAGGAACTGTATGTCACTACTAATATATGGGATATCCTGGTTACGGGTTAACCTAACCCTTCGGGCATGAAAGACTCCGGTGTTTCTCATATTTATTATATGCTATATCTGGGATACGGGTTACCCTAACCTTTCGGGCATGAAATACTCCAGTAAGTGTTTGTCACTATTAGTATATGCTATATCCGGGATACGGGTTATCCTAACCCTTCCGGCATGAACTATTAGAGTGTTTGTAACTATTGATATAACCTATATCCTGGATACGGGTTATCCTAACCCTTCGGGCATGAAATACTCCAGTAACAATTTGTCACATTTAATATATGGTATATTTGGGATACGGGTTACCCTACCCCTTCGGGCATGAAATACTCCAGTAAGTGTTTGTAACTATAAATATATCCTATATCCGGGATACGAATCCCTAACCCTTCGGGCATGAAAGACTCCAGTATGTGTTAGTCATTATCAATATATCCTATATCCGGGATACGGGTTACCTTAATCTTTTGGGCATGAAATACCCCAGAAAGTGTTCGTCACCTTTAATGTATTCTATATATCCGGGATACGGATTACCCTAACCCTTCTGGCATGAAATACTGCAGTTAGTGTTTTTCAAGATTAATACATGCTAAATCTGGGTTACCCTAACCCTTCAGGCATGTAATACTCCAGTAACAGTTTGTCACTATAAATGAATGCTATATCCGGGTGTTTGTCACTATTAGTGTTTGTCACTATTAGTATATGCTAGTTCCAAGATAGGGGTTTCCCTAACCATTCTGGCATGAAATATTCCAGTAAGTGTTTGTAACTATTAATATGTCCTATATCCGGGATACGGGTTACCCTAACCCTTCGGGCATGAAATATTCCTGCAAGTGTTTTTCACATTTTATATATGCAATATCTGGGATACGGGTTACCCTAACCCTTCGGGCATGAAATATTCCTACAAGTGTTTCTCACATTTAATATATGTTATATCCGGGACACGGTTACCCCAAACCCTCGGACATGAAATCCTCCCGGAGGTGTTTGTCACAATCAATATATGCTATATCCGGGATACGGGTTACCCTAACCTTTCGGGCATGAAATATTCCTACAAGTGTTTCTCACATATAATATATGTTATATCCAGGATACGGGTTACCCTTATCACTCGGACATGAAATAGTCCAGGAAGTGTTTGTCACTATTATTATATGCTATATCGGGGATACGAGTTACCATAACCCTTTTAGCATGAAATATTCCAGGAACTGTTTGTCACTACTAATATATGGTATATCCGGGATACGGGTTTCCCTTAACCGTACAGGCTTGATATACTCCAGTGACTTTTTGTCACTATTAATATATGGTATATCTGGGGTACTGGTGACCCTAACCCTTCGGGCATGACATACTCCAGTAAGTGTTTGTCACTATTAGTATATGCTATATCCGGGATACGCGTTACCATAACCCTTTGGGCATGAAATACTCCAGGAACTGTTTGTCACTACTAATATATGGTATATCCGGCATACGGGTTTCCCCTAACCGTACAGGCTTGATATAATCCAGTGACTTTTTGTCACTATTAATATATGGTATATCTGGGGTACTGGCGACCCTAACCCTTCGGGCATGAAGTACTCTTGTAAGTGTTTGTCACTAGTAGTATATGCTATATCCGGGATACGGGTTAACCTAACCTTTCGGGCTTGAAATACTCAAGGAACTGTTTGTCACTAGAAATATATGGTATAACCGGGATACGGGTTACCCTAACCGTACAGGCATGAAATACTCCAGTCACTCTTTGCCACTATTAATATATGGTATGTCTGGGGTATGGGTAACCCTTCGGGCATGAAATACTCCAGTAACTGTTTGTCACAATTAGTATATCCTATATCCGGCATACGGATTACTCTAACCCTTCGGTCCTGAAAGACTCCAGTAAGTGTTTGTCAGTATTAATGTATGCTATATGCGGGATACGGGTTACCCTAACCCTTCAGGCATGAAAAACTGCAGCAACTGTTTTTCACTTTTAATATATGCTTTATCCGAGATGCGTGTTACCCTAACCCTTCGGGCATGAAATGCTCCAGGAACTGTGTCACTACTAATATATGGTATATCAGGGATACGGGTTACCCTAACCCTTCTGCCATGAAATACTGCAGTAAGGGTGCCTTTTCATACATACTTCGCGCGCGGGTCCCCGCATGCGAAGAGTCCCTTTCCATATGTGCGGGTCCCCGCATGCGGGTTACCCATTAGTTTGGATAAACGCATGCACTAATAATCATAATTTCTAAAATTTTAGTGTAATATCTTAAGAAAATATTCAGTGTAAACATTTATACTAACTGATGAGGCAGATTGGAGCGGATTAATATCGTATCTCACCAGCCGGGCTTTAATGGTGGCTAATTCCTGTCTCTAACTAGAGCTGGTCCCGGGCCGTATCTTGATGAAGAATGGTCGTATATTTTTTTAATGCAATTAAATAAGCTCTATCAGCTCCTGTTTCTTTTCAAATACAAGGACACATGCCTGCTTCTGATTTATACATGTAGCATCCGCATGCGGGCCCCCGCAGAAATCCAACCCTGCTAGATCCGCATGCGGGACCCGCGCGGTCCCCGCGCGGGTGCCCGCATGTATGGAAAGGCGACAGTGATAACACACTTGTTGGATTTCAACCGTGCGGACCCGCGCGGGGGCCTGCATGTATGGAAAGGCACCCAAAGTGAATTTCACGATTAATACATGCTATATCTTGGTTTTACCCTAACCCTTCAGGCATGTAATACACCAGTAACAGTTCGTCACTTTTAATAAATACTTTATCCGGGTGTTTGTCACTGGTAGTATTTTTCACTAATAGTAGATCCTAGTTCCAAGATAGGGGTTACCCTAACCCTTCTGCCATGAAATACTGCAGTAAGGGTGCCTTTTCATACATACTTCGCGCGCGGGTCCCCGCATGCGAAGAGTCCCTTTCCATATGTGCGGGTCCCCGCATGCGGGTTACCCATTAGTTTGGATAAACGCATGCACTAATAATCATAATTTCTAAAATTTTAGTGTAATATCTTAAGAAAATATTCAGTGTAAACATTTATACTAACTGATGAGGCAGATTGGAGCGGATTAATATCGTATCTCACCAGCCGGGCTTTAATGGTGGCTAATTCCTGTCTCTAACTAGAGCTGGTCCCGGGCCGTATCTTGATGAAGAATGGTCGTATATTTTTTTAATGCAATTAAATAAGCTCTATCAGCTCCTGTTTCTTTTCAAATACAAGGACACATGCCTGCTTCTGATTTATACATGTAGCATCCGCATGCGGGCCCCCGCAGAAATCCAACCCTGCTAGATCCGCATGCGGGACCCGCGCGGGTGCCCGCATGTATGGAAAGGCGACAGTGATAACACACTTGTTGGATTTCAACCGTGCGGACCCGCGCGGGGGCCTGCATGTATGGAAAGGCACCCAAAGTGAATTTCACGATTAATACATGCTATATCTTGGTTTTACCCTAACCCTTCAGGCATGTAATACACCAGTAACAGTTCGTCACTTTTAATAAATACTTTATCCGGGTGTTTGTCACTGGTAGTATTTTTCACTAATAGTAGATCCTAGTTCCAAGATAGGGGTTACCCTAACCCTTCTGCCATGAAATATTCCAGTAAGTGTTTGTAACTATTAATATGTCCTATATCCGGGATACGGGTTACCCTAACCCTTCTTGCATGTAAAACTCCAGTAACCATTTGTCACATTTAATATATGGTATATTTGGGATACGGGCGACCCTAACCCTTCGGCCATGAAATACTCCAGTAAGTGTTTGTAACTATTAATATATCCTATATCCGGGATACAGGTGACCCTAACACTTTCGGCATTAATTACTCCAGTAAGTGATTGTCACTAGCAATTTATGCTATATCCTGGATACGGGTTACCCTAACCCTTCGGGCATGAAATATTCTAGTTAGTGTTTGAAACTATTAATTTATCCTATATCCGGGATACGGGTTATCCTCACCCTTCGGGCATGAAATACTCCAGTAACCATTTGTCACATTTAATATATTGTATATTTGGGATACGGGTTACCCTAACCCCTTCGGGCATGAAACACTCCAGTAAGTGTTTGTAACTATTAATATATCCTATATCCGGGATGCGGGTTACCCTTACCCTTCGGGCATGAAAGACTCCAGTAAGTGTTAGCCACTATCAATATTTTCTATATCCGGGATACGGGTTACCCTAACCCTTCGGGCATGAAATACCCCAGAAAGTGTTTGTCACCTTTAATATATGCTATATCCGGGATACGGGTTACCCTAACCCTCTTGGCATGAAATACTGCAGTTAGTGTTTTTCACGATTAATACATGCTATATCTGGGTTACTCTAACCCTTCATGCATGTAATACTCCAGTAACAGTTTGTCACTATAAATGAATGCTATATCCGGGTGTTTGTCACTAGTAGTGTTTGTCATTATAGTATATGCTAGTTCCAAGATAGGGGTTACCCTAACCCTTCTGGCATGAAATATTCCAGTAAGTGTTTTTAACTATTTATATATCCTATATCGGGATACGGGTTACGCTAACCCTTCGGGCATGAAATACCCAAGTAACCATTTGCCACATTTAATATATGGTATATTTGGGATACGGGTGACCCTAACCCTTCGGGCATGAAATACTCCAGTAAATGTTTGTCACTATTAATATATGCTGTATCCGGGATACGTGTTACCCTAACCCTGTGGGCAATAAATACTCCAGTAAGTGTTTGTAATTGATTGTGGAGCGTGGTGGCATAATGGGGAGCGTGGTGGCGTAATGGATAGGGCGCTGGACTTGTGACCGCAGGGTCTTGGGTTCGCGTACCGTTCTGACCGCCGTCTGCGCGAAGACTCTTAAAGAAAGTCTTTACCACAAGGGTGCGCTCTCTCGACCCAGAAGTGAATGGGTACTGGCCATGGGAGGTAGGCAAATGTAGAACGAGTAACCCTCTTGCGCCTGATATGGCAGCTTGGGTTGTATGCTCCCAAGGGAGCCGAGGAAAGCTACCAGACCGAAAGACCAGGAAGGCAAAGTCGGATGAGACTGACACCGTCGGTGATATCAGACTATAACAAGTGACCCATGGGTCATGACGCTCAGCTGACTGGGGAGAGATTTGCAAAAGGAAATTTTATCATCTGAATGGTAGTATATAACCATTCAACTGAAGCATCAAAGAGATTAACCAACAGGCTGAGATTGTGTCTGTATTAATATATCTCAAAAATAGAGAAAAAATACGTAAACTTAAAAAAAATACAGGTGGCTCCACCAGTCTGCAGAAACAAATAAAAACACTATATGGTCAATATCCATGCAAAGAAGCATGGTGGTCTCTGGATTAGTTGTTCAGATACTTCAGCTTTTGTATCAATTTTTCCATTATTCTGAGGGATACTTTGGAGTCCTATAGCTTGAAGGATATGGGTAACAGAGACCTCATTTCAGGTTTCCATAGACACTATCATGGGCCTCCTTGCATGACAAGAATGACGATTCTAGGTCCAGTTGTTACAATTTGTACCCTGTTGACAGATAACCACATCTTTAAAGGTCTCAAAAATAGAGAAAATAATTGGTAAAAATTTGAAAAAAATAGAGGTGGCAAACCAAGTCTGCTAAAACTGATGGAACATGTCATGATCAATATGTATGCCAAAAATCATGAGCATCAGTGTTGTAGTTATTGAGATACTGGAGTTTTTGTTTCAAATTTTTCATTATTCTGGGGAGTATTTTGGAGCCATACAGCTATTTTGATATGGGTAACAGAGACCTAATTTCAGGTTTCCATGGAGATTTTTCATGGATCTCCCTGTGTGTCAAGAATGAAGATTCTAGGTCCAATCTGAACCCTGTTGACAGATAACTACATCGATAAAGGTCTCAAAAATAGAGAAAAAAAATTGTAAAACTTTGAAAAATACATGGGGCGCCACCGATCTGCAGAAACTGATGAAACATCTCGTGATCAATAGGTATGCCAAAAATCATGACTATCAGTGATGTAGTTAATCAGATATTGAAGTTTTTTTATGAAATTTTTGACTATTCTGGGTGGTACTTTGGGGCCCAATAGCTAAAAGGATATGGGTAACAGAGACCTAATTTCTGGTTTCCATGGAGACTTTTTATAGGTCTCTCAGAATGTCAAGAATGAAGAATCAAGGTCCAGTCTTTACGATTTGTGCCCCGTTAACAGATGTTCACATTTTAAAAGGTCTCAAAAATAGAGAAAACAATTCATAAACAAGCATGACCTGCGACATCATGGGCTGAGATTCACAACTTCCAGTCAAATTTTGAAGAACCAATTTGCCAATTTGTTGAAATTTTCTATGACAACAGAAATATATATCACCTATGTCTGGTTAAAACACAGTGAATTGATGGTCTGAGGAAAATGTATGATTGTTAAGGTATCCAGAACTATTCCCATAGCTTACTTGATACCTATCAGTCTCAAAAGGAACACCACAAAGGGCAAATATAAGATCAAAATATATAGCAAAAAAATCAAGGAAATCCATGCAAGAATTATTGAGAAACAGGTGCTTCTGTATGAATTTTATTCAATACAAGCCAACTGTACTGAACTTTCATATATAATGATAATATTTATTCAGAAATATTTAACCCAATCCTTTACAAGATTACATTAATATACGTCCGACTGCCTTCACTTAAACAGTTCTTGAGATAATATGATCAAAAGGAATTTAAAGATGGTTGCCTGGTGGCCATTTTGGACTTCTGACAGGTCTGAAATCAGACAACAACCATTTTCTAAATCGGACCAAAAATTGAAGGAAAATTACTGAAACTGCACTGAAAAAAGGATTTCTAAGGTGGCTAACTGGCAGACATAATGGATTTCTGACAAGTCTGACATTTGATATCACACATCCTTCAATAAGAGACCAAACTTGGGGCAAATTCTCCAAATGATGTTACAGTAATGAATGTCCAAAACAATTCAAAAGGCATGTTCAGGCGCTCATATCAGATTTACAGATATGCAAATGTAAAAGTGTAGGTCCAATATTTTTTATTATCACTCTGCTTTTCAATGGGGTCAGCAGGGTTGGTAAACTGCAAAACCTGAAAGAAAAGAAATGCAGAACGCATGACTAATAGAGTCTTGTAATAAAATAAAGCCATCCTAAATCAAGTACACATCCACATATTATGAGAACAAACACTTGCTTTTAAATGTGGTGATTTATATAAAAATATTCAGATATCTAGGAAACTAAGTTTATTGCTATGATTCAATAAAATAAACTGCAAAATGTTCCCATCATCGTATAAATCAGTAGCTTAACCTTAATATTATACTCTCATAGTGTTAATGCCTGGCTGAAGTATTCCAACAACAGTGTTTTGTTATGTAGTAACGAGGTACTCATCACTCAGCCTTATCACTTAATAGCCTGATACAAAAGGGAGTCATATGTCACCAGTGTCACTCACAATTACAGCCACACGGTGAGATGTACCAGCTGGAGTGCAAGCTTATATATACATGAAAAATAGAGATGGTCTACAAAATAAGTTGACCTGACCTATGACCTTTGCCTTTTGCCCACATATCAACTGGATTCTTTCTAAATGATGGGTAACTACTAACCAATTACATCTAGCCGGGTGTAATTACTTGGCAACCAATGAGTGAATAACTTAGACCTGCAACCTTTAACCTCCTGACCAGCTGACCTCAAAATCAATTAGTTATTTCTTCATGCAAAAAGACCCATAAATATGAAGTTTGAATCACATTGGGTGATGCATAGATGTGGCATATGTGAAAGACTGAAGGTTTGGGTTGAACAGTTTCACTTGAAATATGTTCACAAGCATTTAGAGCAATATTGTGACCTTGACCTTTGACCTTTTGAACTCAACTTCAATAGGCTTCTTCCCCTATTGGTAGGTAAGCCATATATGACAGATGGAAAGTATAGATTGAAAAGTTTGCCTGAAAATGAATCCACGCAAGAAGAGGGTGCTGTGAACTTGACCTTTGACCTCAAAATCAACAAGTCTTTTCCCCTGTTGGCAGAGAAGCGATATCAGTGCTGAGAGGTTTGGAATGAAAGGTCTAGCTTGAAATGTGTCCACAACCTTTTCAAAGAAGTGGATCCTGTGACCTGACCTTTGACCTTGTGACCTCAAGATCTAAAGGATTCTTCTCCCACTTAGTAGGTGAGCTATATGCGAAAGATCAAAGAATTGGGATGAAAGGTTTGGCTTAAAATGCATCCACAGGCTTTTCAAAGTAGTTGGTTCTGTGACCTTGACCTTTGACCTTGTGACCTCAAAATAATTATGGTTCTTCCCCTGTTGGTAGGTGAGCTGTATGTGGTTTGGGATGAAAAGTTTGGCCAAAAGAATTATTTTTGGGGGTTGCAAACACACCCCATAACTTCGAGAATATAGGTCGCAGTGACCTAATTTCAGGTTTGCAAGGAGATCTTTTTAGAACCTCTAAGACTGCATAGGGTTCATTGCCCTAGCCCCTATGGTTACGATTTGTGCCCTGCTAACGGACGGCCGCCCGGACGGACAGACGGAAGGACGACGGACAAAGACCCATCGCTAAAGCCCAGCATGACTGAAAGTCAGCTGAGCTAAAAAACCCCTACCTTTAATATTAATATATCCTATATCCGGGATTATGCAGGGCCCTACGCCGGGGACAGACGGGCTATATTTATGTGTATATATACATAAATATATAAATATATGTATGTATATAAATATATATATATGTGTGTGTGTATATCGATTGTTCTGTCTATCTATATATCTAACAGTCCATAGTTAATCTTATAATATATATGCAGTTAAGGCGCGCCTCCAAGAGGCGCCCGCGACATGGTGGATGTAACACGAGAAATTATGTATATATTTTTAATGTCTTGTACATTACATTTCATACATATATAGATATATATGTAAAAATATACACATGTACGAGTATTATATATAATCCTTAAATTATAATATTTCATACAACATATTGTTATTAGAGGGGCCAAATCACCTGTCTAACCTTTATAAAGTACCGGTAATCCCATGGGGCTTTCATAAGAAAAAGGCCATGCAGGGTATGTGGATATCACCGCACACAGGCTGCTTGTTTTGTTTATATCAACGTGTTTTTGATATTTGAGGGCGCGCCAAAATAATCAAAACGAATTCAACTAGAGCATCAAGCAGGAAATCAGATAAGCCAGAGCTTTCCAAATGGCGGTTTGCAACCAGTGTTCTTTCTCCCTCCAGACATATGCAAACTACCACTTTAAGTTACGTGTTTTTCGTGTTTTTCAATATTGCTGTATTTACCAACATGTTGTTGATAAACATGTTCATACATCCTCCACGATTGCGTTTTAAGGACGTTTCACGACCAAAATTACCTTTAGATTATAAATAGACACTCAGAGGAAGCCAGAAATCACATAAATTCTTTTTCCAAAGGAAGATGGATGGGCACCTTTACAGAGGTTCATTGTTATTCCTACATTCCAAGCGGCGCCTACCGGTGCCCGTGTAGTACCAATCTCAAGCAGAGGACGAAAAGTCAAAATGTCTAAGGTACTGGGACATGCTCTGCGACATTTCGGAGGGCTCAAGGTGGTCGGGAATGTATCACGAGAAGTTATGTATATATTTATATATGTGGTACATTATTATATAAATTAATGTTATTACATAATTATTAGATATAATCCTTTAATAATAATATTTCATACGACATATTGTTATTAAAAAGGTTCATTAATCTTCTTACAGTCCAAGCGCGGCATATCGGTGCTGCCTAGTAACCATCTCGGCCCGAGCAGGATATATCGAAATATCTAGTCACACTTCACGTTATATGTTATATAACTACACTACACGTGTGGTGTTGAGTGCTGAGGAGGTCTGCAGAGTGTTGGGGACATGGAGTAAGCCCCTATGTAACCCTCTCCAGGCAGCTTGCCTTGGCTCAGCTTGGCCACTACCAGCAGGCTTCCCCTCTGCTCTGCACCCCCCCCCCCCCAACTCCTCCAGCTGGTGCATAAACTAGATGAATGTTATAATTTTCTGTATTTTATTCTTTCTTATTCTAGGCAATGCTACATTTTAGATTTTGTATTATACCACCAGGGTTACAATAATTAAATTGCACATTTAACTGTGTCCTCAAAGTGGTGTATTGCTATGAAGGTGTGGATGTTCATCAGATAAGGAATTCCTTACTTCAGAAGAGTAAAAACTTCACCAAGTGTGAAATTGACTATTAATTCCAATAATAAATTATACCTGAGATAGTTATTAGCACAATGATATTGTTTGTCTCTTATTCAACCAAAAGTGTGTAAACTTTATTTGAAAAGATGTTTGTATTTTATCAAATGTACTGAATCTTTTATTTTGGTGAATAAAATTTAGCAGATACTGAAAACTCCAATGTACAAAACATTTTAATTGTGATTCAAGGAATAATCTTGAAGATACTAAGCTGTGGCATTATTTTGTTTTAAATTCAGTTTAAACATTTGTGATTTAAAAATAATTTAATATATGTGTATGCATAATATGACCGTTATATGAGCTACACTCTGGATAAATAATGATTGCAACTTAGAACTCTGATATTTTAACTTATATTTTCAGATTTTTACTTTTAAATAAAACAAGGACTACAGGCCTAATGCGAACCTGTGCAAAGTTTAGGAGTGTGGAGGTTTATTTTTAAAACTTAATATTGATCCTTTTTAATCCTGCATATCTACCTAACTCAATATGATTTCAGCAAAATGGAAATTTCAGACCTGCAAGTTTTAGACTAGGACATTTTAAAACTAGAATATGGGTAGTCGACAAGCGACTATGTGTATCCACAGAAACCAATATGGGACGGGTGAAGTGAGGCATGGATTAAGTGGCAAAGGGAATAGACTGAGGTGTGTTGTATATAAGAATAGATGTCTGCAGCTTAAACGTGAATGTAGGTGGTGCCACCTGTCATAAAATTAAAAAAAAATGTCCAGGATGTATAAACCTGCAAAATTTCAGGTAGATAAGTCAAACCACTGCTGAGATATGAGTGATTTTATCCCAAGGCAGATGAATAGATGGACGCTGTGCATAAGTGGTGACAGGTGGCGCCACCAGTTTTGCTTATGATGAGGAGCTATGCGAGATCCATACACATGCAAAACTTTGGCCCAATCGGTTAAACGGTTCCCGAGATATGAGCGTGGATGTCTGCAGAGTAAACTTGAATGTAGGTGACGCCACCTGTCATAAATCAAGAGAGCCATCAAGGATGTATAAACCTGCAAAATTTCAGGTGGATAAGTCAAACCACTGCTGGGATATGAATGATTTTATTCCAAGGCAGATGAACAGATGGACGCTGTGCAAAAAATGGTTGCAGGTGGCACCACCAGTTTTGCCTATGATGAAGAGCTATGTGAGATCTATACACATGCCAAATTTTGGCCCAATCGGTCAAACAGTTTCCAAGATATGAGCTTGGATGTCTGCAGCCTAAATGTGTATGTAGGTTGTGCCACCTACCACAAATCCAGAAAGCTGTCCAAGTTGTAAACACCTGCAAAATTTTAGGTAGAAAAGTCAAACAACTACGTGTATATGAACGATTTTTGCCCATGGCAGACAAACAGACAAACACTGTGCAAAAATCTTTGCAGGTGACCCTCCAGTTTTGTGTATGATAAAGACCTATGTGAGATCTAAACACATGCACAATTTTGGCCCAATCGGTCAAATAGTTCCTGAGATATGAGCTTGGATGTGTGCAGCGTTAACTAGAATGTAGGTGGCGCCACCTGCATAAATCAAGAAAGCTGTCCACGATGTATAAACCTGCAAACTTTTAGGCAGTTATATCGAACCACTGCAGAGAAATGAGTAATTTTAGGCCACGGCAGACTAACAGACAGACGCTGTGCAAAAATGGTTGCAGGTGGCGCCACCAGTTTTGCATATGATAAAGAGGTATGTGAGATCTATACACATGCAAAATCTTGGCCCAATCGGTCAAACAGTTCCCGAGATATGAGCTTGGATGTCATCCGCGTGAATGTGAATGTAGGTGGCGCCCCCTGTCATAAAATCAAGAAAGCTATCCAGGATGTATATGCATGACAAATTTCAGGTGAATTAGTCAATTCACTGTAGAGATATGAGTGATTTTAACCCAAGGCAGATGAACAGATGGACACTGTGCAAACATGGTTACAGGTGGCGCCACCATTTTTGTGTATGTTACAGAGCTATCAAAGGGCTACATTTGTATAAATTTTATTTCCTGATCGGTCAAACGGTTCCCGAGATATGAGCTTGGATGTCATCAGCGTGAACGTGAATGTAGGTGGCGCCACCTGTCATAAAATCAAGAAAGCTGTCCAGGATGTATACGCATGACGAATTTCAGGTGAATTAGTCAATTCACTGCAGAGATATGAGTGATTTTAACCCAAGGCAGATGAACAGATGGACACTGTGCAAACATAGTTACAGGTGGCGCCACTATTTTTTGTGTATCTTATAAAGCAATCCAAGGGTTACATTTGTATAAATTTTATTTCCTGATCGGTCAAACGGTTCCCAAGATATGAGCTTGGATGTCATCAGCGTGAAAGTGAATGTAGGTGGCGCCACCAAGACAGCTATCAAGGATGTATACGCATGACGAATTTCGGGTGAATTAGTCATTCACTGCAGAGATATGAGTGATTTTAACCCAAGGCAGATGAACAGATGGACACTGTGCAAACATGGTTACAGGTGGCGCCACCATTTTTTGTGTATGTTATAAAGCAATCCAAGGGCTACATTTGTATAAATTTTATTTCCTGATCGGTCAAACGGTTCCCGAGATATAAGGGTTTATTAGTGGAAACAGACCCACAAATGGACACTGGATAGAGAGGGAAGGTCAGAGGTCAAGGCAAATTGTGCCCTGTTAACAGATGTTCATATCTTTAAAGGTCTCAAAAATAGAGAAAAATTTTGTTAAAAAAAACGAACAAATACAGGTGGTGCCACCAGTCTGCAGAAACTGATGAAACACTCCATGATCAATATCCATGCAAACAATTATGGTTATCTCTGCATTAGTTGTTCAGATACTTTAGCTTTTGTATCAAATTTTCCATTATTCTGAGCTGTACTTTGGAGTGCCATAGCTCGAAGGATATGGGTAACAGAGACCTAATTTCTGGTTTCCATGGAGACTTTTCATAGGTCTCTCAATGTGTCGAAAATGAAGATTCTAAGTCCAGTCGTTACGATTTGTGCCACGCTAACAGATGACAGCATCCTCAAAGGTCTCAAAAATAGAAGAAAAAATCGTAAAAAATCAAACAATACAGGTGGCGCCATCAGTCTGCAGGAACTGATCGAACATCTCATGATCAATATGTATGCCAAAAATCATGACCATCGGTGATGTGGTTATTGAGATATTGAAGTTTTTTGTATGAAATTTTTGACTTTTTTGGGGGGTACTTTGGGGCCCCATAGCTCGAAGGATATGGGTAACAGAGACCTAATTTCTGGTTTCCA
Source organism: Sipunculus nudus (assembly GCA_026874595.1). Taxonomy (NCBI): domain Eukaryota; kingdom Metazoa; phylum Annelida; class Sipuncula; order Golfingiida; family Sipunculidae; genus Sipunculus; species Sipunculus nudus. The sequence goes on from CM049311.1 coordinate 43,401,505, forward strand.
AGGAGATTTTTCATGGACCTCTGAGTGTGTCAAGAAATAAGATTCTAAGTCCAGTCTTTATGATTTGTGCCTTGTTAACAGATGTTCACATTTTTAAAGGTCTCAAAAATAGAGAAAAAAATTTGTAAAAAATAGAAAAATACAGGTGGCGCCACCAGTCTGCAGGAAGTGATGTAACATCTCATGATAAATATGTATGCCAAAAATCATGACCATCAGTCAAATAGTTATTGAGATATTGAAGTTTTTGTAGGAATTTTTTGACTTTTCTGGGGGGTACTTTGGGGCCACATAGCTCAAAGGATATGGGTAACAGAGACCTAATTTCTGGTTTCCAAGGAGATTTTTTATGGACCTCTCAGAATCCCAAGCTACAAGGTTCTAAGTCCAGCGATTACGATTTGTGCCTGGTTAACAGACAGACAGACGGACAGACAGACGGACGACGGACAAAGAGTGATCGCTATAGCTCAGATGACTTTCAGTCAGCTGAGCTAAATATATGCAGACTGAAACTGCATCTTTTTCCTAATCTGAAGCAGTTGACAATTTGCCAAGCTATTCATAGGTACAGACAAAATCTTCCCCTGTTGCCAAATCTGTTCACACATACTTTTAGCCTTTGCTAAAATGCTTTTTTTTCATGCTGACATATTCATGACATTGTTTATCAAAGGTGTTTACAATAATAACAGATGTCTATTAAAAGCAAAATCAGAATACATATATATTGTTTTTATTATTACACGTAAGTTTGATATGGACACATATTATTTATGTTGCCTGTACAGCTCTGCTAATATACCCACAGAGCTCAGTCTGTAACAACAATAAATCTTGAAGCTTTGTTTGCCAAAGTATCTCACAGTCCTTTCATTGTTAAATGTCCAATAATTCAGCCAAAAAATATTTAAGTAAACTGGAACCTAAGAATAATTTTTGTGGTATGTTACTGAATTTGAAAAAAAAACAGTTATGCAGAAGAAAACTATTGCAGCCCTCAGTTTGATATAGGCTTACCTAGCAACAATACCAAATTATTTTCTCAATGACTCTACAACTCAATGAACTCGATCTGTTCTTATAACATTGAGAGAACCCTGCGCAAGGATAATTCTTGTGAAAAATGAAACCATACTGGTTGAGTTTCATCATGAAACAATTTTAATGTAGAAGCTGAAAAGGGGCTAAAATTACAAGTTTTTCCCCCATAAAAAACAGGCTGATGTAGGTGGCGCCACAAAACAAGTGACCCATGGGTCATGATGCTCAGTAGACGAGGAAGACATAAACAAAAGGAATTTTAAAATCTGAATGCCAAATTTTATAGGTGGTATCCAAATTCAACTGAGGCATAGCTCAGAGGATATGAGTATCAGAGACCTCATTTCAGGTTTCAAAGGAAATTTTTCATGGACCTCTCTGGATGTCAAGTTTGTAGATACTAGGTCCAATGGTTGTGATTTGTGCTCTGTTAACACACAACCAAATCTTTGAAGGTCTCATAAATAGAGAAAAAAATGTGTAAAAATATGAAAACAAGGTCTACAGACCTAATGCGAACCTGTGCAATGAGATTACACCAGGTATAATGCTTCAATGCTGGACCATTACTTTTCAAGAACATGTGTAACATGTATATGAACAATGCAAGTACTAAACACTTAGAACAAGAAACAATTAAACAAACATCACTGCTGCAATTCTGGCATGGGTGCACACAACACAAAAACTAGAATATGGGTAGTCAACAAGGGACTACATGTATCCGCCAAAATCAGAGTGGAACGGGTGAAGTGAGGCATGGATTGAGTGGCAACGGGAAATGGAGTGAGGTGTGTTGCATAATAGCCTGGATGTCTGCAGCCGAAATGTGTATGTAGGTTGTGCTTCCTACCACAAAATCCAGAAAGCTGTCCAATAAACATGCAAAATTTTAGGCAGATATGTCATACCACTGCTGAGATATGAGTGATTTTATCCCACAGCTCACAAACAGACGGACGCTGTGCAAAAATGATTGCAGGTGGCGCCACCAGTTTTGCGTATGATAAAGAGCTATGTGAGATCTATAAACATGTAAAATTTTGGCCCAACTGGTCAAACGGTTCCTGAGATATGAGCTTGGATGTCATCAGTGTGAATGTGAATGTAGGTGGCGCCCCCAGTCATAAAATCAAGAAAGCTATCCAGGATGTATATGCATGACAAATTTCGGGTGAATTAGTCAATTCACTGCAGAGATAAGAGTGTTTTTATCCCAAGGCAGATGCAAAAATGGTTGCAGGTGGCGCCACCATTTTTAGTGTATGTTATAAAGCTTTCCAAGGGCTACATTTGTGCAAAATCTTTAGCCTTATCGGTCAAACGGTTTCCTAGATATGCGGGTTTATGTGTGGAAACAGAGGCACAAATGGACTCTGGGCAGAGAGGAAAGGTCAGAGGTCAACCAAAAATGAGGGCGCAGCAGTTCACATGTGACTGATCATAATTCCGAATGTTAAAAAATTCTGCCCAGTGGTTACGGAGGAGTTCTCCGGAAACCTATGCGGTGATGGCGGCAGCGTCTGCGTCCAACTGAAAACATAGTATCCGCAAAACTCTGTTTTGGCGGATACAAAGATTGTAGCTGGCACCACCAGTCTTATATACAACGAAGAGATATATACATATGCCCAATGTCAGACTGATATGTCAAACCCCTCCTGTAAAATAAAAGCAGGGACATACACTGTGCAAAAATTATTGTAGGTGGCGCCACCAGTCTTGTACACTATAAAGCTACCCGATATGTATAAACATGCCCAATTTTAGGTTGATGTATCAAATTCCTCTGTAGAAATAAGCAGGCGCATACACTGCAAAGTCAATGTAGGTGGCACCACCTGTCTTGTAAATGATGCATAGACAGGTCAAAATATCATTCCAATACATCAAACTTCCCCAGAGTTTGATGCACTGGGTTGACAAGGCTAAGGTGAGTAAGGCAGTTGCCCCCAAGTGACCTGTGACAAATTGCTGCCTCAAGCTACTGCACTGAGTGAACTCTTGACCTGCACCTGGCTAGACTGAGTGAACTTATGACCTGTACCTGGCTGCACTGAGTGAACTCTTGACCTGTTGCATAATCTGACAGTTGGCAGTCTGCCAAAGCTATAAATAGATTCAGGCCGAACTTTGGTGACAAATATGATGCAGTGAGCAGTCTGCCAAAGCTATAAATAGAATGCAGCTACTGCACTGAGTGAACTCTTGATCTATACCTGGCTGCACTTCTTCCAATCCTGGCACTGTGCCAAAACGATTTATAGAGCTGACATCATCTTGGCTAATGGCCAACATCAAGGCACTGGCAATCTTCCAATGGTATACCAAATGTTGCCATCTGTACACAAAAGTGGTCCCTACTTGAAATAACTTTGAAATTTATTTTCCCAATACAAAATGCTTTTCAGCTGAATTTTTTTATAAAAAAAAACAATTCAGGAATATATGTAAAATTATTATGGATGCATACTGAATGCAAAATTAAAATACAGATATATCTCATTGATGGCAAATTCTTGAATTAAGTTGAGTAGGGATACCAATAATTTATAATTCACGAGTTGTTTTTATATAGCCACAGAGAGCTGAATATCCATGATTGTAACATTGCCTGGTATAATGAATAACTTAAATAAAAAATCTAAATTTTTTAAAAGCTTTTAAAAAATCTTTCTTGTCAATATTAAATAAAAAAATAACCTGAAATCTAAATGTCTAGTGGCATGATGTAATAGATGCTGATAAACTGGTGCCAGGCTAGATGTAACAGCATCACACAGCTAACATATATGGTAAAATGACTCAATTCAATCTCCATAATTCAGCCAAAAATCATTCATGTGGAACCATTAATGACAATTATTATAAGAATTATTGTAGGGATTATTCTTGTAAAATATTTTACAAACTGGCTTCAGTGGCATCAGTCGAAAAATGTTTCGCAGGTTTATAATTCATATAGGAAGATACAGGAAACTGGCAAAGTTCAGCTTCCCGTAACTCAGCCAAAAAGCACCAATACCTCAATTTAAGATATGACCTATGTGATCAACATTGGCATAAAATTTTTTTTCTGATATTTAAATTTTAATATGCTTTTTTGCTTAGTTAACAAAGTTCAACCTCCTGTAACTCGGCCAAAAATCTCCAAACTGGAACCATTTGAACAAACTTGAGAAAGATTGTTCCAGGGATCATTTCTGTGAAATATTGGACAATTTGGCTGGACAGTTTCGGAGGAGAAGATTTTTAAAGCTTTTTTAGCTTTTTCCCTATAAAAAATAAGAAAATGCAGTTAGAAAAAAATAAACAAAATCCGATAAAGTTTTTTGGGTGACTGATTATATGCAAAAAATTTGGTGATGCTAGCTCCTGCTGTTTTTGAGATAGCTATGGTTAACGTACAGACGACACACGATGCACGACTGACGCCACCGCACCATCGCATAAGCTCACAGGTTCGCTAAAAATCCAGGTGGCACCACCTGTCTGCAGAAACTGATGAACCACTCCACAAGGAATATGCATGCAAAAAATCATGATGATCAATGCATTAGTTGTTCAGATACTGGAGCTTTGGTATAAAATTTTTAATTATTCCGGTAGGTACTTCTGAGCCCCATAGCTCAGAAGATATGGGAAACAGAGACTTCATTTCAGGTTTCCAAGGAAATTTTTTATGGACCTCCCTGGATGTCAATTAAGAAGATTCCAGGTCAAATGGTTACCATTTGTGCCCTGTTAACTGATGACTGAATCTTTGAAGGTCTCAAAAATAGAGAAAAAATGTGTAAAAAATAACTAAAGTATAAGATTAAGTAAAATTAATTAAAAATTCCCTTTTGCAATCAGATATATATACTGTTGGTTGGATGAGAGAGAAACAACATTATTATGCATATTATTATCTCAACTAAAATTTGATCCTGATAATATTCAATTTCACATATGTATGTTAAAAAAGAGCAGAACCAGATTTTAACTCTCCAAAGTGCGGAATTCCTCACAACATGAACATCCACATTTTTATAGCAATACATCACTTTGTGGACACATAATTAAATGTGTACTTTAATCATTGTTTACCCTTGTAATACAAAACAAAATCTAAAATGTAAAAAAAAAAAAAAAAAAAATTCAACTTCTTTATACATTCTGCCCATGGACTGGGAAGCCAGCTCAGCTCAGCTCAGCAAAAGGAATAGCCTAGAGTGAAACAAGTTACATGACAGCTTGGCTAGGTGAGGGCTGCAGCACTCACTGCACATCACTCTAGTGGGTTGATTTGATGTCAACCATACTTGACATTGCCTATGAAAACTTGAATAAAAGATACTCTTTTTAACAGTTACAATCAAATTTCAGATTTTAACAGATTAATTCCTTATTTGTATATGCTGTGAAAATTAAGCCAACAGTGCTTACAGAAAGAAATGTGCCATGGTCACATTTGGGCAAAATTTAATTTATTGATTTTACATTTAAGTAAATAACTTACAAAATTTACAAAATTCTGATCTTATTTCTGGCATTCAATTTAATCTTGATCAAGTAAAGTCGTATCCTATCTCTAGTTTTTAACAGTTACAATGTTAAGTGAGAAAGTATATTTTTTGCTGTTTTGATAAAGTACGTACATAAATTTTTTATCCATAACATATACAAATTTTGTAATATTGACCTAATTTCTGGCAGATGCATAGGAAATAGACAGTGGAAGCTTTATGCCAAATATGAATAAAAAGACAAGTGTTTTTTAAATTAGGAAGACCTTAAGTGTACAATAGGCTTTTACTGGAAAAAAAGAGGTTTTCTCTTAATTTCTAAAAGGAGTGAAGACACAAAGACCCAGTTTTGGGTTTGGTATGAGAACTTAGGGACATCTAGCTTTACACAGATTTGGATTCATAGGTCCAATGGTTCAAAATGGCCTTGTTAACGGATGGCCGGATGACAAATGACCATCGCTATAGCTCAGATGACTTTTTGTCAGCTCTGCAAAAAATTATTTTGTTATATTATAATTATATTACTCATACTATTTTCTAGTAGTTGTGATGTAGGTATTCAACTGCATAAGAACAGCAACAATGTCTTGGGGGCACCTCAACCAGAGTTGTAGTGTACATGATAATGCTGTCCAAGATCTTCTAGCAACTTGATTTTAAGATAAATCCATGATGCCTTTATTCAGATATTTAAAGTTCTGCGTGATTTTCTTCTTCATAAAGGAACTATTCAATGTCAAGGTCACTCTCATACTGGAGTCATTTTAAATAGGCTTCCTCTTCTCACCAATCTCTACCTCTTTTCACCAATCTCTACCAACATGTAAAATTTGAAAAAGATATGTGAAATACTCTTTTAGTTATTGTATGTAGGTTGATAATTCTGTATGGCCAGTTGACAGTGCAAAAACCATGGTATCTCTCTCAGTCTTGGAGTACAATTAACAGACCAAAGCCAGAAATTAAGGAAAAAGAAAACCTTGTGAACTTATCATTTTTAGTTAAACAGCATTTGGCCTTCAATATAACATATTTATGTAATTATGCAAACAATACATGCATAACAGCATGATTGGTAATACAGAGTCAGAGCTTAAGCAGATTTAATCAGTAATGGTAGGCCCCTTTTCCATGACTGTATTTCTGCTTGGGGCAACTTGCACAGTTTTTTTTTGCAGCAGGATAAACCATGTGCCCCTAAAATCAGTGCTTTACTTGCATGTATCTGTGATCCTGAAAAGGGAATTAAAATAAACTGTAGCTGGTACTGAAATCTGTGTTCCACTATCTGTGTCAGATATCTGTTCCTGGATATAGATCATGCTTTGGACACAGATCCCAATAAAGCAGAACCAATGTTAGAGATGTAAAATAGTTACTAGAGAGTCTGCTCTGTTAAAGATATCCTGTTTCAAAGTAAATGAACTAAACATTCCATGCCCATACAATTTCCTTTTTACTCCCTACAAAATAATGCACACTAACATTGGAAATTGCTACAGGTTACTTCTACAAGGAAGAAAACAGAAAACCGTAGAAGTTCACACTGGAAACAATTTACTGATTTACATTGAACTTGTGTTCCTTGTGTTTTTCCATTAACATTTCTTTACTGATGTTGGAAGAAGGATCCTAAGGAATTCTTTACTCTCCCTTTTTAAACCTTAAATACCAGTAATAAATAAACCTGCTGTATTGACCAATCTCCAGCTTAGTTTGCAGTTGTGTTCCTGCAATACCTTGATCTGTTATCCAGCCAGTCATCTTCTGGTTTGTTACCCCTAAAACAGGGGAACCAGCATCCTTAGCATCTTAATGGAGGACCTGCTATAGTCTCCCATGGCAATGTTATAAAATTATTCTAGATTTTAAAAATATTTTCAACTTTTCACAATGCCATATATTACACACACAAGAATACAAGAATTTAATCCAGCCCCTGATAATATGATTCCTTGCCAAGTTTATGAATTCACTCCAGCATGTGGGTGGTATGGCAAAGTCCCTGACCATGATGTAGATGATATTTCTGGTAGGAGAGAGCACAGCCTCTGGATCCTCGACTGGAAGGGTCAGGAGTCTTGATTTGTTATATATCACAACCTAAATCCCTGTAGTCTCCATCTCATGGCTCCTATACTTCTTCCCCTCTCTCTCCTTGCGCCATATTATGTTTCACAAGAGTGTTCAACAAAGCCAGAGCCTGATCCATTTTCTGATCCATCTTGTTTACCTGTGTGTGGATAAATATACCAGATAAGATACAGGTTTTTCTATTGTTGTGTGAAAAAAGTTAGAGATTTAGTTTCATGAGTTTTCACAAGTTCATCTTGTTGTCTATTGAGCCAGATTATTGTGAAGCTATCCTGCTAAAAGACATGGGCAGTGGACTTTTCATCTAGTTTTTGGCCAACAGTAACATTTTGACCATGACAGGCTTACAGGAAAACTGGCTTAACAAGAACAACAGGGGTAAGCAGGGCTCCCTTTCTTCTGGTCTTGACAAGTAATTAAAGACATGACTTAAGTTGGAAAAAATTGTTAAGAAAAGTTTCTCACCTAAAATGGATTCAGTGATGGTGTTTTGGTTCACAAATAAAACCCCATCCCATTTCACCCATTACAAACTGACTACAGGTTGGTAAGATGCATATTTTTTGGATGTATTACGGCCACCAGGATGCACCCACTGAGGACGTATTGTGAAAATAAATATGTGTATCATTGGTCTGAATCCTCCTTTTTAAACAAACAAACCAAGTTACAACCGTTCATCATAATTTCATTAGTGAATTTGTCTCTTGTGTTACTTTGGGAAAGGGGTCCATGTCACCTGGACGCTGTTCAGCTGATGCTATTAAAATGGACACCGACAGCTGGACTTTAAGAAAATGGCACTGATCAGCTGGACGCCATTCACTTAGACGCTATCTGAACCTGACAGCAATCATACCGGGATGACCATACAATCAAAAACATTGATAATCCACCCCAATAGTCATTGTTATTGGTTGTTAATATTATGTAGTTTTGTTAGGTTTGGAACTATATGTATTGGCCTATATTGACCTTCTGTGATGACATGTTCCATTAATAGACGACACAACAACCAAACGCTTAATCACACACATCCAAGGGATGATTGGTCTGAACAACATGCACACACCTTGGCAACCATTTTGATCACTCATTCTTATTTTTCATCTTGATATTTGACAATTAGCCCAACATTGTAGGAGATGGAGCTACTTATTATAGGTAATTATCATTTTTATCATCACTTGTTACCCCTATCTTTATGCTTGGTAATAATACGAAGCTTCCCAATGACATGAAGTTGTAATCGTTTACCTGTAGGGACAAACGATATGGCAAGAATAAATATATCTCTATATATACATGGTATATTGTTATATCATTTTGTATATATGCCATTTTTTTTTATTGCAACAACTTATCTTTCAATGACAATCTTATGACTTTAAAGACCAGCGCATACATGATAACATATTTAATATAAATATTAGACAAATGGTGCTGTTTCCTGTATCTTTATCAGATTAGGCAGTAGGTACCTGGGATCAAAGGTTGTTAACCGTCTTTATGTTAATTAGTGCTGCAATAACAATAATTCTGACATGAGGTCTTCTGCTAATTGAGCAGATCTGCAAACAACAATCATCACATGACACGGCGGGGATCCTCGCACTAGTCTCACAGAACAAAACAAAACAAAACTAGATGTGTCGGAACGACACAAATGCCCCTGCCTGGGGCAAAAACTAGAAACATTTGTAAAATTTTGAAACATTTTTTAAGTTCAGGAGGTGTCGTATGGTCAAAAGTAGGTCAAGAAGGGCAAAAGGCAAACTCGATCTGTAACGGGTCATTATCAAGCAACACACCAAAAATCATGCAGTATATGCAGGCATTGTGAAAAAAAGTCCATACATGTGCATTTTCCATAAAAATTTCTGTCTTTCATGAAATTTTCTATATTTAGGAGCCGTAAAACAATCAAAAGTAGATCAACCGGGACGAAACGCGAACTCAATCTGTATCTGTCATTATCTGCCCACACATAAAAAATCAGGGTGGTATCTGCAGGCAATGGGGAAAAAAAGTCAGTACATATGCATTTGTTATGAAAATTTCTATTTTTCATGAAACTTTCTATGTTCAGGAGCAGTCAAATGGTCAAAAGTAGGTCAACTGGGACAAAACAAGAACTCGATATGTAACTGGTCATTATCTGCCTACACACCAAAAATCAGGCCCGTATCTGCAGGCACTGTGAAAAAAAGTCCATACATGTGCATTTTTTTATGAAATTTTCTATGTTAGAGCACCGTCAAACGGTCAAAAGTAGGTCAACTGGGACAAAACATGAACTCGATCTGTAACTGGTCATTATCTGCCCACACACCAAAAATCAGGCAAATATCTGCAGGCACTGGGAAAAAAGTCTGTACATGTGTATTTGTCATGAAATTTCATATTTTTCATGAAATTTTTTATGTTCAGGAGCCGTTAAACGGTCAAAAGTAGGTCAACCAGGACGAAACGCTAACTCAATCTGTAACTGGTCTATATCTGCCCACACACCAAAAATCAGGCCAATATCTGCAGGCATTGCAAAAAAAAGTCTGTACATGTGTATTTGTCATGAAAATTTCTATTTTTCATGAAATTTTCTGAGTTAAAGAGGCGTAAAACGTTCAAAAGTAGGACAACCGGGACGAAACACGAACTCGATCTGTAACTGGTCATTATCTGCCAACACACAAAAAATCAGGCCAATATCTGCAGGCATTGCAAAAAAAAGTCCGTACATGTGTATTTGTCATGAAAATTTCTATTTTTCATGAAATTTTCTAAGTTTAGGAGCCGTAAAATGGTCAAAAGTAGGTCAACCGGGACGAAACGCGAACTCGATCTGTAACTGGTCCATATCTGCCCACACACAAAAAATCAGGCCAATATCTGCAAGCATTGCGAAAAAAAGTCCATACAACTGTTTGATTTCGGAAGGACAGAAGGACGGACATGGGTAAAAATATATGCCCCGGCCACTTTGTGGCGGGGGCATAAAAACGCTTCTGTACCGTAAAACAAAAGCTGACCAGTACAGAATGTAAATAAGAAGCAATTAAAACAAGAAATACCCGTTTAAAATAGCTATGTTAGGTAAAATGAAGTAATATAAGAAAATGTAATTCTGTATATAGTCTGACACTGATTTTTTACATACTATTTTTTTTCCAAAAATGTAATCTGCAAATAAATTCATACACCCATATTAATGTACCTTTCACAATTGGGTTAGAAGAGACGAAGTACATGCTTTTCTAAAACTTTTATATTAAGGAATAATAGATTAATTTACAATGGTAAAATACAATTAAGTTTACATTACTTTTATTGAAATTACACATGACAATTTAAAATGTAATTTGTTTTGTAAATGAAGCTAAATACCCTCACTCGCAAAAAATATACGTAAGAAAACAAAATATAATCTAAAACATCATGGTTATTATTAAAATTGGCCTCACATTTCTGGAAACATTTAGAAACAATAGACCCATGGGTCACTGTGCTCAGCTGCAGTTGACCTTGAAGGTAAAAATCTAAAATAATATCAAATGGAGATTAGAATATGGGTAGTTGACAAGCGACTACGTGTACCCGCAAAAATCAGAGTAGGACGGGTGAAGTGAGGCATGGATTGAGTGGCAAGGGGAAATAGAGTTACATGTGTTACATATTAGAATGGATGTCTGCCACATAAACATGATTGTTGGTGGCACTACCTGTTATTTGAATAAGAAACTATCCAAGATGTATACACATGCAAAATTTCAGGTGGAAAACTCAAACCACTGCAGAGATGAGTGATTTCATCCCATAGCTGACAAACAGATGGACGCTGTGCAAAAATGGCTGCAGGTGGCGCCACCATTTTTGTGTATGTTATAAAGCTATCCAAGGGCTACATTTGTGTAAAATTTTTTTACTGATTGGTCTAACGAGTCCGGAGATATGAGCTTGGATGTCTGCAGCGTGATCGTGAATGTAGGTGGTGCCACCTGTCATAAAATCAAGAAAGCTATCTAGGATGTGTAGGCATGCCGAATTTCAGGTGAATTAGTCGAACCACTGCAGAGATATGAGTGATTTTAACCCAAGGCAGATGAACAGATGGACACTGCAAACATGGTTGCAGGTGGCGCCACCATTTTTTGTGTATGTTATAAAGCTATCCAAGGGCTACATTTGTACAAAATTTTTTTCCTGATCTGTCAAACGGTTCCCGAGATATGTGGGTTTATGTGTGGAAACAGATGCACAATCAGACGCTGGGCAGAGGAAAGGTCAGAGGTCAAGGCCAATTGGTTAGGCACCAGTTCACCAGTTTTGGTAAAATTCATCCAGTAGTCTCAGAGGAGTTCCCCAGGAACGAACACTGTGGCGGTGGCGGAACCGGGTCAAAAACATAGTATCTGCAAAACTTCATTTTGGCGGATACAATAAAGTGTAAGAAGAAGAGGTAATATAGGCCATGGTTGGTTTATATGATTGGTTTGTTGATGTTTGGTCTTGATGAGCTAGAAATTGTTGCAAACTAGATATTTCTTGGCAGCACAGGTGCCTTAGTATCGCCAGACAATTAATCCCCCCCACCTTTATGAATAGTCCCCCACATCTTCAGCAGCAAGTACTGACACTTGGCAAGTAACTATGGAACATCTATCACCTTGAGAAACAATATTTTTCAACAAATATGGAGGCAAATACAGAGAATCCTTCTTATGAAAAGGGGATAAATTTATAATATAACAAGGCCTACAGGCTTAATGCGAACCTGTGCATTGGGAAATACACCTGGTATAATGCTTCAATGCTGGACCATTACTTCTCATGTATATGAACAATGCAAGTACTAAACATTTTGAATAAGAAACAATTACAAAAACATCACTGTTGAAATTCTGGCATTGGTGCACACAACACAAAATGATTGTAGCTGGCACCACCGGTCTTGTATACAACGAAGTTATCAGAGATATATACATATGCCCAATTTCAGACTGATATATCAAACCCCTCCTGAGAAACAAGCATGGGCACACACTGTGCAAATTTGTTGTAGGTGGCACCACCAGTCTTGTATACAACAAAGCTATTCGATATGTATAAATATGCCCAATTTCAGGCTGATATATCAAATTCCTCTGTAGAATAAGCAGGCACATAGACTGTGCAAAAGTCAGTTAAGCCATCAAAGACACATAGACAGGTCAAAATACCAGGCCAATACATTAAACTTACCTTGAGTCTGATGCATGGGGCTGACCAGGCTTAGGTGAGAAAGGCAGTTGCCCTGAGTGAACTGTGACAAATTTGCTGGCTCAGGCTACTGCACTAAGTGAACTCATGACCTGCACCTGGCTAGACTGAGTGAACTTTTGACCTGTACCTGGCTGCACTGAGTGAACTCTTGACCTGTTGCCTAATCTGATACAGTTGGCAGTCTGCAAAAGCTATAAATAGATTACCTCCACATGCAGCCCTGAGAGGCATGACACCCATGAGGTGATCACATGGTGCCCATGAGGTGTTCACATGTCACCCATGAGGGGATCACATACCTTGTGCTTGACTGCACTGACTGAACTCTTGACCTATATCTGGCTGCACTGAATGAACTCCTGATCTATTGCCAAATCTGAAACAGTTGGCAGTTTCTTAACCTATTTAAATATACAGACACAATCTTAGCCTGTTGGCAAATCTGTTTACACATACTGAAAGACTTTGGCTTAAATGCATTTTTTTAAGCTGACATATTCATAAACATTTTATCAAAATACCTAGAATAAAAAGATGCAGTTTTTTCATAAATAAGCTGAATCCCACAACATTTGATATATGACAGATTATTGCATAAAATCTGGGGATGGTAGTTCCTGCTATTCTGAGAAATTATGGGTTAATGTACAGATGACCAATGACCCCCGTACAAAAAAAGGTCAATGCAGGTGACCACCAATACCTGAATTTCATATATGGCTCATGTGACCAACACTTGCAGTAAATTTGGTGATGATAGCTCCGGCCGTTTCTGAGATTGTCATTTTAGTATGCTTTTTCGGACAGATGACTAGGTTCAACTTCCTGTAATTCAGCAAAAATTCACTAAACTTGAACCATTTGAACAAACTTTAGAGAGATGATATGAAAGATTATTTCTGTGAAATATTGAACAATTTGGCTTGACCGTTTCGTCGGAGAAGATTTTTTAAGGTTTTTTAGCTTTTTCTCTATAAAATCTGAGAAAATGCTGATTTTTCCAAATCTAATTTTTTGCTTTAAATTTCATGATGCTAGCTCCAGTCAATCCAATAGTATGAGTTAACATATACCTGTGATTGTAAACATTGCTTGGCATGAGGAATATCTAAAATCATGAATTTACATTTTTTTAAAGTTTTTAAAAAAACATTCTTGTCAATATTAACCAAAGATAACCTGAAATCTAAATGTGTGGAGGCATGATGTAAGGGATGCTGATAAACTGGTTCCAGGCTAAATGTATCTGCTTCACACAGCTAACATATATGGTAAAGTGACTCAATTCAATCATTATTAACCAGCCAAAATTCATTCTTTGGAACCATATAAAGACAATTAATTATTATAAGAATTATACAGGGGATCATTCTTGTAAAATATTAAACAAATTGGCCTCAGTGGCGTCAGTCAAAAAACGTTTTGCAGGTTTATAACTCATATGGGAAGATACAGCAAACTGGCTAAGTTAAGCTTCCCATAACTCAGCCAAAAATCACTGAACCAAAACCATTTGAACAAACTTGAATTATCAACATCTAAGGATAATTAATGTGTGAGATTTAAGAATTTGGCCCAGTGGTTTTTGAGAAGAAGATCTTTGTAGCCACTGAGCTAAAATGGTCTGTTATGGCATTTGACTAAATTCAGCTTCCCATAACTCAGCCAAAAGTCACTGAACTGAGACCCTTTGAACAAACTTCAAAGAGCACTATCCTAGGATCATTTCTGTGCAATATTAAACAATTTGGCTATATGGTTTCAGAGAAGAAGTTTTTTGTAGCTGTAAGTATGATATGGGCACTGATGACCCCTGTACAAAAAAAGGCCGATGCAGGTGGCGCCACCAATACCTGAATTTCAGATATGACTCATGTGACCAACATTAGCATAAAATTTGGTGATGATAGCTCCAGCCGTTTCTAAGATTGTAATTTTAGTATGCTTTTTTGGACAGATGACTAAGTTCAACTATCTGTAACTCGGCCAAAAATCACCGAACTTAAACCATTCGAACAAGCTTGAGAGAGATTATTCCAGGGATCATTTCTGTGACATATAGGACAATTTGGCTGAACAGTTTAGGAGAAGAAGATTTTTAAAGCTTTTTTAGCTTTTTCCCTATAAAATCAAAGAAAATGCAGTTACCCAAAAAATAAGCAAAATCCGATAGTTTTTCAGATGACTAATTTTTTGCATAAAATTTCGTGATGCTTACTCTTGCCGTTTTCAAGTTAGTATGGGTTAACGTACAGACGGCGGACGACGGACGACAGACACACCACACTCGCATAAGCTCACAGGTTCGCTAAAAATACCATAGGTAACTGCAGGGTGTTATTTGGAATATGTGACATTCTATCAATCGATACAAGATTCTTATATCATCAGTAACTTCAAGTTAATTTCCTGTTATTATCAACTAACAAATTCCTTTTCTATTTTTCTTTAATTTGTTATTAAAAACCAATAAATATTTATTAATTTATTGTTTATTGTTATGTTGTTAGTTAAAACTACTAGATGAGTTGGGTTGGACACCTGGATCAACTGTGGCTGGCCATAAGCTGCCTGGCTGCCCCAGTGTATGCCTCGCGTCAAGCGTGCATAATTTGATGAAAGGTCAACAAGGTCAACATCAGGTGACTCAAGAGGGGCTGGGGAGAGCTAAGGTCTGACATGGTCTCATAAAACCATTAATAAAAGCTACAATTTTTGGCCAATTTCTTTCAGCTTTCTAAACTAAAAAGCTGAAATCTTTATGTATGCATGAAATGAAAATTATATCAACAGTACTCACAGGAAACAAACGTGCCATGGTCAAATTTGGGCAAAATTTAAGGTACTAATTTTATATTTATACTAATATAACTTATAAAATTTGAAAATTCAGAACTAATTTTGGGTATTCAATTGAATCTTGATTAAATAATGTTACACAAAAAATCTCTAGCTTCAGCAATCCTCTTGTTAAGGGAGTAAATATATTTCTTGATTTTTTACAAAGTGCATTATGTTAGGGACCATAACTTAAAACAATTACACAATACTGACATCATTTCTGGCATGTGCATAGAGACTGTATAGAAAAATATGTATATTATATATGATTAAAGTCAGATCAGTAGTTTTGATATTAGGCAGTCTTGAAGTGTAACAATGGGTTTTTAATGGAAAAATGAAGTTTTTCATTAATATCTCGAAGGTATTAAGTTCTAGTGACCAAATTCTTGGCATGGTAGGGGATTTTGGAGACATCTAATTGTATGCCAAATTTTAGGAACTGAGAGCTGAAGCTGGGGAGCTGAGCTCTAGCAAACTGCATAACACTAGCTTGATGTAAACAAGATGTTACATTGTGCTTGAAAACTTGAATAAAATCTACAGTTTTTGATCAACTGGTTTCAATTTTTTGGTGTTAACAGACAAAATGCTAACAAAAACATGTTGTGAAAATTAAATCCACAGTACTTACAGGAAAAAAATGTGCCATGGTCAAAGTTGGGGAAAATTTAAGGTACCAATTTTTTATTTTTGTTATTATTTCAAAAATTTTAAAAGATTTTGATCTAATTTTGGGTTTACAATTTAATTTTGATTAATTAAAGTTATATTACTGGAAAAAAAGTCCATAGCTTTAACATGTTTTGTGTTAAGTGATCAAATATCTTTCCTGATTTTTTACAAAATGCATTATGTTTGGGCCCATTACTTTTTTAAATTATATAATACAGACATAATTTCTGGCATGTACATAGGAACTATATAGGGAAATATTTATGGTATATATGAGGAAAAACAGATGAGTAGTTTTGATATTAGGCAGTCCTGAAGTGTGAAAATCGGTTTTTAATAAAAAAAAAATGAGGTTTTCCTTAATTTCTCAAAGGAATGAATTCACAAAGACCCAGTTTTTGGCTTGGTAGGAGATCTTGGGGACATCCAACATTATGCCGAATTTTGGATTCCTTGGTCTTGCGTTTTGAAAACGTGCCACATCTACGGACGGACGGACGGACGGACGGACGACGGACAGTGGAACACGACTATAGCTCAGATGACTTATAGTCAGCTGAGCTAAAAACAACAAAAACGAAACTTTCTTTTTACACACAAGTTTTTCTGGTACCTGACAGGTTATTTTAGAGTGAGCCTGCCTAGCAATGAACAAAGAAAGTTGGAAATGATTTCCTTATATATCATTATTAACCAATTAATGCTGAATAATATGTTTAAATTTTTTGGAAATATAAAAAAAATAATAATTTTCTTGTATATCTTGCTTATCCTTTAAAAACTAAAGAAGTGTTACATGCTGTTCTTTACGGTACAAAAATCACAATACACATATCCATTATTTATTAATTCTTATTTGTAAAGAGAGTACAATGATTACATGGTGTATACCTCTTTCTATTGCAGAAATGTGTGCATGCAGTGATCAAGAGGGGGAAACTGATTCAAACAGAAGACCACCACGGCAGTTCTTGTTATAAGTTCTTGAGCTGAATCACAGTGGTTTAATAATAAAAATTTATTATTTATTTTCTTGTTTTATTTTTTATAAAGTATTCAAACACAACATGCTGTAAGCTTATATTTGTTGTCATTTATACAGAAAGCATGTAACCCTATTTTAATGTTGGTGACCAAACTGATTCATCTTACTCAAACACTGCTTTGGTCCAAACTTCAAACTACCTGGTAGCTTGATTTTGGCATGTTTGCCAAAGTAATACAATACAATGGAGTCACACTAGAGCCATGTTAAAATCATGACATAATTCTAGAAGCTGTTTCTGGCTTGTATGGCGCCCCTGATCACCTTTCTTAATTAATTAACAGCTAGCTGCCAGAAGTACTGTCTAGATTAGGCATGAGCAGTCAGGCACATCATGATGTGTTAAATACAATGGGCAGTCCAGATTCACTCTTTGTGTGATGTTATACTTGATTTTTATTGCATGGTCATCTTAATTTGTTAGCTGTAATTTTATTGGTCATTCTCATATACTGCATGTATAAGTAAAGGGAGACGGGGGACAGTCAGAGAACTGCACCTAGTTGGTCATGCAACACAAGATTGTATATAAGTGAGAAATAAAGGACGTTATAACACCAAGAAGAAGTTGTCAACTATCCTTGAGCTAACCCAACCCCAAGCGCTGACCAAGAAGTAAACCACAAACTTGGTTAGAATAGTCTTTGCAGATTCAGAGCCTAGTCTAATGGATCATCCTTACACCAGTCAATATCCCCTCAAATGCATTTCCCCTACACAACAATAAATTAAACGTTTATGTTATCTACCAAAAATACAGACCTGACTTTCCACCCTTGCCAGACGTGCCATCACAGTAATTTTTTGCTTGTCCCGCTCTGTACTAACAAACCATGCCCCAGGCTTTCCTAGTGTCTGGTCCAACCTAGTTGAATACATAATATCAATATCATGATGAGCAAAAATTAAAACCATATTTATATATCGTGGTTCAACATTCCATTCATATGTTAAAATCATCACAGGTAATGGGAAACTACCATGACTCCTAGATGCAGGAAATATTTATATACAGTGGAACCCCACAATTACAACCACCATGGGGACTGAGCAAAGTGGTCGTAATTTGGGGGTGGTCGTATTTGTGAAACTCTCACCGTGGTTGCATATAAAACGCTGATATTAAATGTGTATCAGAGTTTATCTATTGCATATCTTTAATGTGAATTATAACAAAATATTTTACTTAGTGGAGGACAATTATTATGAATGTTTTTTTGTGTGTAGCTGAACATACCGTATTTTCTCAAATAATTCGGAATCTGTTTTATTTCGTAAACATTGTTTTATGAAAATCTGAATTATTTTTTTTTACTATATGATTTCGAAAGAACAAACCTTGGAGCTCAGCTGTCAGGCTGGCGGTTTCGTGCCGATCGCCATCTTGCCTTGTTATGACATGACCGTATTGAATGGAACAACAAGAATTTTGCACCTTTTTTTAGTGTTATCAAAGGATTCGCCATTACTGATATGAATGTAGTACTAGGGTGACTATTAAAAATATATATATTGCTAAAAAATGGTTTTCATATGTCTGAGTAGCATCCCAACATTAAAACAAGGGACCTATTGGTCACTGTGCTCAGCTGACGTTAACCTTGAAGGTAAAAATCTAAATAATATCTAATGGAGATAAAGTGTAAGAGGAAGAGGTAATAAAGGCCATGGTTGGTTTATATGATTGGTTTGTATTGATGAGCAAGAAATTGTTGTAAAAAATATTTTGTGACCTGACCATGTGTTTCCTAATGTTGAAACTAAAGCATGTGAGCAGTTTGTGAACAAATGATCTGTACTATTACCATGATCATTAGTTGGTTTTTCGATTAACTGTTGACATTTCAGTAGTTTACACATTTGTTCAATTGAATCTATTTTTTTGTATAATATACTATTAAATATATATGTATTTTTTTTATGAAATGTATTCAGTTGAAATATAGCTAATTAACAACATAAAACAGGGCAAACAAAGCCTGATCTCAAATTCTGCTGAGGCAGGAAAATAATGAACAAATGTTTGTATTAAATCCTGATTTTTTTATCACATCAATTATTTTCTAATCTAAGTTTATATTTCTATCCATTTCCAATATAACATATATATCTGAATATAAATGTTGATTCATAATTCTCAATTGCATCATCATAAATCTCAATCTTGTCAGATAACACCACATCATGCATACAAATGTTTATTTATTTTTTACCACAAAAATATATCTTTTAAATCTGTAAAACAATAAATATCTAAAAATAATACTTGATTTAGATTTCACAATTTTTAATTGTGTCTTTATTTATCCATAATGTGCTTCATATTTTATAATAATTTAAGCATACTGATGGGTTCATTTATATTTGTTAAAATCATTTAAAAGAAAATTGATTTCTTTAAAAATGCTACATTACATAACATTGCATTTTTCTGGATTACACCTTGAATTATTTTTTCAAGGAAAGTTTTTGCATATCGGAGTGGAAACAGCTTTACAATTAAGGAGATACAGTGAAAACAATAACAATTACTGCATAACACTTGGTGGGTTGGTTTGCAGGGGGGGGGGGGGGGGTGATGATATGAGAATAACTGTACACCTGTCACAGCAGGGGATCTCCCCCAGTGACTGTAACAAATCAGAAACCCTGGCATAGCTGACTTCCAGTGACCTGGAGTGGGACCCTGCATCTGTAATCAAAGCAAGTGACTACAGAAAAAAATCAATAACTAGCTTAATTTTCAAGCTTTTATTTTCAAATTTCAGATTTAGACAAACTAAATATTTATGATTACATGCTGTGAAAATTAAATCAATGGTGCTTACAGGAAAAAAACATGCCATGGTCAAAGTTGGGCAAAATTTAAGGTACTGATTTTTTTTTATGCTAATAACTTAAAAAATTTACAAAATTCAGATCTAATTTTGGGTAAACAATTGAATCTTAATTAAACATAGTTATATACTTGATAAAAAAGAGACTCTAGTTTCAAAATTTCATGTTAAGTGAGTTATTATTTTTCCTGATTTTTTACAAAGTCCATTATGTTTGGGCCCATAACTTTTTTAAATTATATAATACTGACTTAATATCTGGCATGTACATAGAAACTATATAGAGGAATATTTATGGTAAATATGAGGAAAAACAGATGAGTGGTTTTGATATAAGGCAGTCCTGAAGTGTGAAAATAGGATTTTAATAAAAAATTGAGGTTTTTCCTTAATTTCTCAAAGGAACGAAGTCGCAAAGACCCAGTTTTCGGCTTGGTGGGAGATCTTGGGGACATCTAACAATATGCTGAATTTGGGATTCCTAGGTCTTACGGTTTCAAAACGTGCCACATCTACGGACGGACGGATGGACAGACGGACGACGGACAATGGACCACGACTATAGCTCAGATGACTTACAGTCAGCTGAGCTAAAAATGCAACTTAAACTATCCTTGGTCGAAGCCCTAACCGGGCCGTGTACGACCCGTTACCACAAATTATCGCCTTGCATAAAACATTCGCAGCCCCTGTTGACAATTGACTGTTTTGCCCTCCCATATTGCCCTTTACTATCATTTATAAATATATAATTACTGACATTCTCAAAGCATGGGCAGAAAACTTACCTTTAATAATTCAGTATACCTATCCATACCATGTCATTTCTCCCAAAGTGCCAGTTTTATTCTGATTGCAAGTATAAAACTATGCTGCAAACGAGTTTCATTTAGGCACATTTTATTGGGAATTCCCAAGTCACGCAACCTCAACGTGAGTTACCTGTGGTCAAACGGGGCCACACATATACTAATTACTCTTATTTCTGACATGTGAAATAAAACTTTAATATAATTTGTTGTTCTTCATTTCATTAAATTGTGTTATTGTTAACTGATGTTCTTTTTGTTACCATTAACATTGTCTAACCATTCATGCGGAGTTTGTAACGGTCACTCGTTTGGTTAAGGTGTGTTTTGATTTAGCGTACTAATTAATCATCAAAGGATTGTGATTTGCTATGTAATTAATAATCAAAGGGATGTTGTCTCGCGCATCAGCGGTCTTCCTCACACAAGCAATTAACGCTTCACCGCTTGGACTGCGACTCCCGGGAAGTGGCCCACACTGCGCGCACTATCTTGAGCAGTTCAGGAATTTTACCTGCTAAATTTTGTATACTGTGCATGAAAGTCTACTCAGAAGTGTGTTCAAGTGGTAAATGAGTATAAGTTCATAAAAGAAATTCATATAAGTTATAACGAGACATGGTGCTCATATTCATATAAGTTATAACGAGTCATGGATCTCAAATATTTGTATATGTTTCGCTTGTCATTTGGGAATACCGTTTATAATAAAAGATTATGTAAACACCTTATGTTTTATTCAGCATGGTAATAAACTTCGATTTGGTCCTTGCATACAGTAATTCAGTAAATGATAGGCACAAAAATATTTATTATGTTTAAGAAAAACCCGTTATTAAATTTACTCCATCTGGCCTTAACAGCTGATCGGAAGTCGACTGTCAAGTATGGCGGCCTAAACGTGAGACCCGTCTATATAATGTACTGTTATATAACAACAAAATCATAAGTTTTCACGGAAAATCTCTTATTTAAAGATTATCTGAGGGCGAAAAAGAACTACAGAAACGGGTTTAATTGAGCAAACGTGACAAATATATGCATCCTGTTCTTATATAAGGTAGATATTTAATTTTCTGGCATTATGGCCCATCTATGAAACGACATCGATGGTCCATGCGTCAGTAAAACTAAATTTACTCTTTTTTATTGTTTTATTTCGTAATTCCAAGATCGTAATTATTTTTTTTCATTTCGAATTATTTGAGAAAATACAGTATTTATTTATGATGAAAATTAATATACATGTACACATACGTAGTGACTGTTGATTAACAAATAATAACACTATGGCAATACGATTACAACCTACTGAATGCATTTTGAACATAATAAGCGGCTGTCATATATTTAGCCTTCCGTTTGAGTATATATTGCGTGCACTTGAGTTTTCCCGACGCTAAACTGCTGAGCCATTTGGTGCTGACTGCGCGTGGTGTTGCCGCCTTGATTAATGCCACTTTATCCTTCAAGGAGAGCTCTTTCAGAGGCATGGTTGTCTAACAGCAAGCAATTTAAATGCAAACTTAACCAGAAGAGAAATAAACTGACAACGATCTATCAGAAAAGGCAAGTTAATGTGAGGGATTTTCCCACAATGCAAGCTTTATTTATACATTTTACTGACTGCTCAATACTCAGTGTCAGTAAGGTATTAACACATTTAGGATTAACTAGGTCATTCATTTTACCAATGAGGATCAAACAATATGTGATGAGTTGAAATATTAAGCCCGCAACCCCACACTTAGGGTAGCTGTAATACAGGTGATCACTGATGGGCAATTAGCTTCTGACCCCAGGTCAGACCAGCTCATTAAGTAATCAGGCCGATGGTTACCCTCTTTGATCTATAACCTACACCTCAACGAGTCTCAGCGAAGAAACCCGGTCGGGAAGATATGCGGGACCAGATTAACACTCCGGTTAAGAAATCTTGTTACCCGATGACTCGTGACAAATGTTGTTTCAGTACTTCTCAGCGGTGGTCGCATTAGCAGGGTCGCATAAGGGCTGGGGCAAGGAAATCTGGGCGTATTTCTGAATATAGGGGTGGTTGAGTCATTTTTAAACATAAGTAAACTAAAAAAAATTCGGGACCAAGCAAATGGTCATAATTATGTGATGGTCGCAATTGTGGGGTGGTCGCAAGGCAGGGTTCCACTGTATATATCCATTTTCCCTGTTTAACAAGATGTTATGCCACATATCTTGGCTGATTTCCCTCTATGCCCCAGAAA
Source organism: Sipunculus nudus (assembly GCA_026874595.1). Taxonomy (NCBI): domain Eukaryota; kingdom Metazoa; phylum Annelida; class Sipuncula; order Golfingiida; family Sipunculidae; genus Sipunculus; species Sipunculus nudus. The sequence continues at coordinate 43,424,860 of CM049311.1, forward strand.
AATCCACCAGAGATTGGTATATAATAAACACTTTGGACACTGGCTGGAATGATACAAGACTGAAGCTGGCAGGGTGCTCCAGGGGTTTCATGAGATACTGCAGAAGTTAATCATACATAGGCTTATGAATTATAAAAATATATAATAGTGTAAAATCATATAAATAATATATTTGTATATAGAGATTTATACACACATATATACTGTCTTTATTCCAATTTTGGGATCCCTCTAATTTGTCACCCCAACAAATATTTTGAAAGCATAATTTCTAAAATGAATCTAATTTCTCTACTGTCTACGATATTGAAGTAAACTGCCTCTGTCTCTCAAGGGCAACACAGTTTGTATCTAACAAGCATTGTTTGTATTACAAGACATGACATCACGCAACATACGAACATACATATCAAACTTGAGCATGTTTGCAATGCAACCAGTCTTTGGTGCCAAATATGATGCAGTGAGCAGTCTGCCAAAGCTATAAATAGAAGCAGCTACTTCACTGAGTGAACTCTTGATCTATACCTGGCTGCACTTCTTCCAATCCTGGCACTGTGCCAAAACGATTTATAGAGCTGACATCATCTTGGCTAATGGGCCACATCAAGGCACTGGCAATTTGCCAATGGTAAACCAAGTGCTGCCATCTGTACACAAAAGTGGTCCCTACTTGAAATAACTTTGGAATTTATTTTCCTAATACAAAATGATTTTCAGCTGACTTTTTATAAAAAAGAAATCAGGAATATATGTAAAATTATTACGGATGCATACTGAATGCAAAATTAAAATACAGATATATCTCATTCATGGCCAATTCTTGAATTAAGTTGAGTAGGGAAACCAATAATTTATAATCCACGTACAGTTGTCTTTATATAGCCACAGAGAGCCGAATATCCATGATTGTAACATTGCATGGTATGATGAATAACTTAAATCATCAATTTAAATTTTTTAAAAGCTTGTAAAAAAACTTTGTCAATATTAACCAAAGATAACCTGAAATCTAAATGTCTAGTGGCATGATGTAATAGATGCTGATAAACTGGTGCCAGGCTAGATGTAACAGCATCACACAGCTAACATATAATGTAAAATGACTCAATTCAATTTCCATAATTCAGCCAAAAATCATTTATGTGGAACCATTAATGACAATTATTATAAGAAATATTGTAGGGATTATTCTTGTAAAATATTTAACAAACTGGCTTCAGTGGCAACAGTCGAAAACGTTTCGCAGGTTTATAACTCACATAGGAAGATACAGCAAACTGGCTAAGTTCAGCTTCCCGTAACTCAGCCAAAAAGCACTGAAAAAAAAAACCACTTGAACAAACTTGAATTATCAACATCTGAGGATAATTAATGTGAGAGATTTAAGAAATTGGCCCAGTGGTTTTTGAGAAGATCTTTGTAGCCACTGAACTAAAATTGGCTGTTATGGCATATGAATAAATTCAGCTTCCCATAACTAAGCCAAAAGTCACTGAACAGAGACTATTTGAACAAACTTCAGAAAGCACTACACTAGGATCATTTCTGTGCCATATTTAACATTTTGGCCATATGGTTTCTGAGAAGAAGTTTTTTGTAGCCCTCAGTGTGATACAGGCACTGATGACCCCGTACAAAAAAAGCCGATGCAGGTGGCACCACCAATACCTCAATTTAAGATATGACCTATGTGACCAACATTGGCATAAAATTTGGTGATGATAGCTCCAGCCATTTCTGAGATTTAAATTTTTATATGCTTTTTTTGGACAGATGACAAAGTTCAACCTCCTGTAACTCAGCCAAAAATCTCTGAACTGGAACCATTCGAACAAACTTGAGAGGGATTGTTCCAAGGATCATTTCTGTCAAATATAGGACAATTTGGCTGGACAGTCGGAGAAGCAGATTTTTAAAGATTTTTTAGCTTTTTCCTTATAAAATCTAAGAAAATTCAGTAAGAAAAAAAATAAATAAAATCCAATATAGTTTTTTGGATGACTGATTATTTGCAAAAACTTTGGTGATGCTAGCTCCTGCCGATTTTGAGATAGCTATGGTTAACGTACAGACGATGCACGACGTACGACGTACGATGCCGCTCACAGGTTCGCTAACAAATGGAGTGCTATTGTCATACAGATTTTGACTTGGCCATAAAACTGATAAGCAGCACATATAAGATAAGAGTTTAACTATTTATTAAAATTTAATGATAAATATTGTGCCAAATATAATTTTTCTTAAAAATAATAGGGAATTATGTTTTTTTATTTAAATATAACTGAAATGATTATTAAAATAATATTATAGAATATATTCATGAATGCATTCATGAATACATTTTGCAAGTATTTGCACTGGTATTCAAATACTTTCATTTTTACCTGAATTCCCATTCTTAAGCAAGAAATTTTATAATGGAGTACATATTCATATTTGTATTCAAATACATTTGCAAAGTATTTGCACCATGTCTAGTATTTATTCAGTTTTAGCCAAACAATGATGTTGAGAATCCAGAATATAAACAAAGGACCCATGGGTCACGGCGCCCAGCTTAAGCTATAAATTTTTGCAAATGCAAAATATGAAAAATATTCTATTGTAATGTTTATCATTTATTTAAGCATATGAGAAGCTAAGAGAAAAGGGGCCCTCCTACTTGGTTATGGTTAAGTTCTAAAAATATGATTGCAAACTAATACTCTGACAAGACTGTCATGAAGAAAAACATAAAAGTTTTGAGATACTGTGATGCATATGAAAAATTTACAGATGAACAGGCAAGTGGACAGAATGGACTAATACCTTTATTTCACTTTCAAGGGAATAATGCATTTAAGTTTATATATAAGCCTATTTTTTAGCATATCCACTTTTTCCATTAATAGTTTTTATCTGATTCATTTTTTTTATTTACATGTTTTATAATTTATTAAAAAAAATAATAATAAGAAAATGATATGATTTTTTAAAATAAAATATAATGGAAATGATTATTAAAATAATATTATAGAATATATTCATGAATGCATTCATGAATACATTTTGAAAGTATCTGCACTGGTATTCAAATACTTTAATTTTTACCTGAATTCCCATTCTTATGCAATAAAATTTTTTAGTGCAGTACATATTCATATTCATATTCAAATACATTTGCAAAGCATTCGCACCATGTCTAGTATTTATTCAGTTTTAGCCAAACAATGATGTTGAGAATCTAGAATATACAAAATTCACAAATTTAAATAATGATCATATGAACCTGGTTTTATGGCTTTTATTTATATTAAAAAAAAATAAATGTAATATATTCACTTTGGACTACTTTCACATCAATCTATTCACTAGAAACAGTAGGAATCTAGATTAATATTATCACCTGCATCTTTGTCTATCATTAATTTCCTTCATATGATCCCTAATGATTATTAATGAATAATATGATTTATTTTTTTTTATCATTAAAATTGAACTGAAAAATACCATAGGTGACTGCATGGTGTTATTTGGAATAACACTGACATTAACATTCTATCCATCCATACAAGATTCTTACATCATCAGTAACTGAAAGTTAATTTTCTGTTACTCATGAACTAACAAATTCCTTTCTATAAATTTTTCTTTAATTTGTTATTAAAATCCAATATAAATTTATTAATTTATTGTTTATTGTTACGTTGTTTTTCATAACAACTATTAGATGAGTTGGGTTGGACACCTTGATCAACTGTGGCTGGGCATTAGCTGCCTGGCTGCCCCAGTGTATGTCTCGCCTCAAGCGTGCATAATTTGATGAAAGGTCAACAAGGTCAACATACAGGTGACTGAAGAGGGGCTAGCTAGCCTGGGTCTGACATAGTCTCATTAAAACATTAATAAAAGCTACAATATTTTGCCAATTTCTTTCAGCTTTCTAAACTACAAAGATGAGATCCTTATGAGTGCATGATATGAAAATTATATCAACAGTGCTCTCAGGGAACAAACGTGCCATGGTCAAAGTTGGGCAAAATTTAAGGTACTAATTTTATATTTATACTAATAACTTATAAAATTTGAAAAATTCAGAACTAATTTTGGGTATTCAATTGAATCTTGATTAAATAATGTTACATCCCTGACAAAAAATCTCCAGCTTCAGCAATCCTCTTGTTAAGGGAGTAAATATATTTCTTGATTTTTTAAAAAGTGCATTATGTTTGGGCCCATAACTTAAAACAATTACACAATACGGACATCCTTTCTGGCATGTGCACAGCGAATGTATAGAAAAATATGTATATTATACATGATCAAAGTCAGATCAGTGGTTTTGATATTAGGCAGTCTTAAAGTGTAACAATGGGTTTTTAATGGAAAAATGAAGTTTTTCATTAATATCTCAAAGGAATTAAGTCCTAGTGACCAAATTCTTTGCATGGTAGGGGGTTTTGGAGACATCTAACTGTATGCCAGATTTTAAGGAACTTAGAGCTGAAGCTGGGGAGCTGAGCTCTAGCTAACTGCATAACACTAGCTTGATGTAAACAATATGTGACATGGTGCTTGAAAACCTGAATAAAATCAACAGTTTTTGATCAACTGGTTTCAAATTTTTGGTGTTAACAGTTGAAATGCAAATAAAAACATGCTTTGAAATTAAATCCACAGCAGTTACAGGTAAAAAACGTGCCATGATCAAACTTGGGCAAAATTTAAGGTACCAATTTTATATTTTTGCCAATATTTAAACAAGGGACCTATGGGTCACGACGCTCAGCTGTTATATATGATAAAAAAATATTATTTAGAAATGAGGCACATGCTGGTTTTGTGTGGTAATAAATATAAGCTGTATTATGAGTTGTTGTTGTTTAGCTTATGTATGATTTTGATAGTACCTTTGGAGACAGGGAAGAGGATTGATTTCATTTATTTTATTAACAAACTGAGTGCTACTGTCACACAGATTTTGACTTGGCCATATAACTTATAAGCATAACATATAATATAAGAGTTTAACTATTTATTAAAAAAAATACAAATATTGTCCCAAATATAATTTTTATTAAAAATAATAAGAGAATCATATGATTTTTTAAAATGAAATATAACTGATATGATAATTAAAATAATATTAAAGAATATATTCATGAATGCATTCATGAATACATTTTGAAAGTATTTGCACGAGTATTGATATACTTTCATTTTTACCTGAATTCCCATTCTTTATGCAAGAAATTTTATAATGGAGTACATAATCATATTCGTATTTAAATACAATTACAAAGTATTCGCACCGTGTCTGGTATTTATTCAGTTTTCACCAAACAATGATGTTGAGAATCCAGAATATACAAAATTCACACATTTAAATAATGATCATAAGTACCTGGTTTTATGGCTTTTATTTATATTAAAAAATAACTGTAAAAAATTAATTTTGGACTAATTTCACATCAATGTACACACTAGAAACAGTAGGAATCTAGATTAATATTATCAACTGCATCTTTGTCTATCATTAATTTCCTTCATATAATCCTTAATGATTAGTAATGAATAATATGATTTACTTCTTTATCATTAAAAATGAACTGAAAAATGCCATAGGTGACTGCATGGTGTTATTTGGAATATGTGACATTCTACCCATCGATACAAGATTCTTATATCATCAGTAACTGCAAGTTAATTTCCTGTTATTATAAACTAACAAATTCCTTTTCTTTAATTTGTTATTAAAAACCAATAAAATTTTATTAATTTATTGTTCATTGTTATGTTGTTGGTTAAAACTACTAGATGAGTTGGGTTGAACACCTGGATCAACTGTGGCTGGCCATAAGCTGCCTGGATTCTCCCCTCAAGCGTGCATAATTTGATGAAAGGTCAACAAGGTCAACATACAGGTGACTCAAGAGGGGCTGGAGAGAGCCAAAGTCTGACAGGGTCTCATAAAAAACATTAATAAAAGCTACAATATTTGGCAAATTTCTTTCAGCTTTCTAAACTAAAAAGCTGAAATCCTTATGTGTGCATGATATGAAAATTATATCAACAGTGCTCACGGGAAACAAACGTGCCATGGTCACAGTTGGGCAAAATTTAAGGTACTAATTTTATATTTATACTAATAACTTATAAAATTTGAAAAATTCAGAACTAATTTTGGGTATTCAATTGAATCTTGATTAAATAATGTTACATCCCTGACAAAAAAGATCTCTAGCTTCAGCAATGCCCTTGTTAAGGGAGTAAATATATTTCTTGATTTTTTACAAAGTGCATTATGTTTGGGCCCATAACTTAAAAAAAATACACAATACTGACATCATTTCTGGCATGTGCATAGTGAATGTATAGAAAAATATGTATATTATATATGATCAAAGTCAGATCAGTGGGTTTGATATTAGGCAGTCTTAAAGTGTAACATTGGGTTTTAAATGGAAAAATGAAGTTTTTCATTGATATCTCCAAGGAATTAAGTCCTAGTGACCAAATTCTTGGCATGGTAGGGGATTTTGGAGAAATCTAACTGTATGCCAAATTTAAGGAACTTAGAGCTGAAGCTCGGGAGCTGAGCTCTAGCAAACTGCATAACACTAGCAATATGTGACATGGTGCTTGAAAACTTGAATAAAATCTACAGTTTTTGATCAACTGGTTTCAAATTTTTGGTGTTTACAGTTGAAATGCTAACAAAAACATGCTGTGAAAATTAAATCCACAGCAGTTACAGCAAAAAAACGTGCCATGGTCAAAGTTGGGCAAAATTTAAGGTACCAATTTTTTATTTTTGCTAATATTTTTAAAAATTTAAAAGATTTTGATCTAATTTTGGGTATACAATTTAATTTAGATTAATAAAAGTAATATTACTGGAAAAAAAGTGCTTAGCTTTAACAAGTTTTGTGTTAAGTGATAAAATTTCTTTCCTGATTATTTACAAAATGCATTATGTTTGGGCCCATAACTTTTTTAAATTAAAAATACAGACCTAATTTCTGGCATGTACATAGGAATTATATAGAGGATTATTTATAGGAAATATGAGGAAAAACAGATGAGTGGTTTTGATATAAGGCAGTCCTAAAGTGTGAAAATAGGTTTTTAATAAAAAATTGAGGTTTTTCCTTAATTTCTCAAAGGAATGAAGTCCCAAAGACCCAGTTTTCGGCTTGGTTGGAGATCTTGGGGACATCTAACATTATGCTGAATTTTGGAGTCCTAGGTCTTACGGTTTCAAAACGTGCCACATCTACGGACGGACAGACGGACGGACGGACGGACGGACAGACGGACGGACGACGGACAATGGACCACGACTATAGCTCAGATGACTTATAGTCAGCTGAGCTAAAAAGTTTAACAGATTTTGATCTAATTTTTGGTATACAATTAAATTTTGATTAATTAAAGTTGTATTACTGAGAAAAAGTCCCTACCTTTTACACTTTTGGTCTTAAGTGACCAAATATCTTTCCTAATTTTTTTTACAAAGTTCATTATGTTTGTGCCTATAACTTTTTTAATTTTAAATGATACTGACTTAATTTCTGGTATGTACATAGGAACTATATAGAGAAATATTTATGGTAAATATGAAGAAAACCAGATGAGTGGTTTTGATATTAGGCAGTCCTGAAGTGTAAAAATAGATTTCTAATAAAAAATTGAGGTTTTTTCTTAATATCTTGAAGGAATGAAGTCCTATTGACCAAATTTTCGGCATGGTAGGAGATTTTGGGGACATCTAACTGTATGCCGAATTTCAGATTCGTAGGTCCAATGGTGTCGAAACGTGCCAGTCTTACGGACGGACAGACAGACAGACGGACGGACGACGGACAATGGACCACGACTATAGCTCAGATGACTTACAGTCAGCTGAGCTAAAAATGGAAAAATACAGGTGGCACCACCAGTCTGCAGAAACTGATGAAACATCTCATGATCAAAATGTATGCCAAAAATCATGACCATAAGTGATATGATCAGTTAATGAGATATTTAAGTTTTTGTATGAAATTTTTGACTATTCTGGGGGGTACTTTGGGGCCCCATGTAGCTCGAAGGATATTGTTTCCTAGGAGACTTTTCATAGGTCTCTCACTGTGTCAAGAATGAAGATTCCAGGTCCAGTCTATACAATTTGTGCCCTGTTAACAGATGTTCACATTTTTAAAGGTCTCAAAAATAGAGAAAAAAATGTGTAAAAAATCGAAAAATACAGGTGGCACCACCAATCTGCAGATCTGATGGAACATCTCATGATCAATGTGTATGCCAAAAATCATGACCATCAGTCAAGTAGTTAATGAGATATTGAAGTTTTTGTATGAAATTTTTGACTATTCTGGGGGGGTACTTTGGGGCCCCATAGCTCGAAGGGTATAGGTAACAGAGACCTAATTTCTGGTTTCCAAGGAGATTTTTCATCGACCTCTCAAAATTTCAAGATACAAGATTCTAGGTCCAGTGGTTACGATTTGTGCCTGGTTAACGAATGGACGGACAGATGGACAGACAGAGGGACAGACAGACGACTGACAAATAGTGATCGCTATAGCTCAGCATGACTGAAAGTCAGCTGAGCTAAAAATAATATCAAAAGGAGATAAGGTGTATGAGGAAGAAGTAATATAGGCCATGGTTAGTTTACATGATTGGTTTGTATTGATAAGCAAGAAATTGTTGCAAATAATATTTTGTGACCTGACCGTGTTTCTGAATGTTGAAACTGAAGCATGTGTGCAGTTTGTGAACAAATGATCTATGCTATTACCATGATCATTAGTTGGCTTTTTGATTAACTGTTGACATTTCAGTAGTTTACACATTTGTTCAATTGAACCTATTTTTTATAATATTTTTTTAATGAAATGTATACAAGGACTTTGTGGTGGTGTGTGTGTGTGGGGGGGGGGGGGTATGGAATGGTGGGAGTTACAACACATCTGTAATATTATAGTGTATATACATAGGATTTTCACTTAATTCAACAATGCTTACAGGATAAAAAAAGTTCATTCATAATTACTTAATATTAAAAAAAAGGACAGACAGACTGGTAGACAAACAAAGCTGATAATATATGAAGTTTCAATTATTTATTGATTGATTTATCATTAAAATTTTTTTTTAAGTTTAAAGAATATATAATTTGCTTTCAAATTTCAGCCTTAAATAGCTTAATTCCAAACACATACAGCAAATAGAAGTTATTTCAACAGAGCTTAAAAGTAAAAATTTCATAATAAATATATATTTAATGATAACAGAGAGATGATGGACAGAGCTGATCACTTTATGTTCCATTCTTCTAAGGCAAGAATATGTTTCAATAAGATCTTAATTTTTTTTAATCCTATTATTTTTTTAATTAAATAAATTTTACACATTTGCAATAAAAGCTAATGTCCCAGTGCACAGGAATCAATAATGAACAAATGTTTGTATTAGATCCTCATTTTTTGATCACATCAATTTTTTATTATAAGTTTATATTTCTATACATTTCCAATTTAACATATATATCTGAATATAAAAGTTGATTCATAATTCTAAATTGCATAATCATAAATCTCAATCTTATCAGATAACACTACATTATGCATACAAATGTATATTTATTTTTTACCACAAAAATATATCTTTTAAATTTGCAAAACAATAAATATCTAAAACTAATACTTGATTCAGATTTCACAATTCTGAGGGGGTTGGGGGATTGGGTTGGTGATATGAGAATAACTGTACACCTGTCAAAGCAGGGGGTCTCCCCCAGTGACTGTAACAAATCAGAAACCCTGGCATAGCTGACTTCCAGTGACCTGGAGTGGGACCCTGCATCTGGACAAAGCAAATGACTACAATAGAGCCTCATGAAAAAGATCCATAACTAGCCTAACTTTCAAGCTTTTATTTTCAAATTTCAGATTTAAAAAAAATTAAATACTTATGTTTACCTGCTGTGAAAATTAAATCAATAGTACTTACAAGAAAAAAATGCCATAGTCAAAGTTGGGCAAAATTTAAGGTACTGATTTTATTTTTATGCTGATAACTAAAAAAAAATTACAAAATAAAGATCTAATTTTTAGTAAACAATTGAATCTTAATTAAACAAAGCTTTATACTTGGGAAAATAGTCTCTAGTTTCAAAATTTTTCATGTTAAGTGAGCAAATATTTTTCCTGATTTTTTTACAAAGTCCATTATGTCCCGGGCCCTTAACTTAAAGAAATTACACTTAACGGACTTAATATCTGGCATGTATATAGGAAATATACAGGAGATTACTTCTGGTAAATATCAAGAAAAACAGATGAGTGGTTTTTATATTAGGTAATCCTCAAGTGTGATAAAAGGTCTTAAATGGAAATTTGAGGTTTTTTCCTAAATATCTTGAAGGAACAAAGTCATATTGACCCGATTTTCAGTATGGTATGAGATTTTGGGGACATCTAACAGTATGCTGAATTTTGGATTCTAACAGACTCTAACAGAGTCTAACAGAGTCTAACAGACGGACAGAGTTGTATTACTGGAAAAAGTCCCTAGCTTTTACACGTTTCTCTTAAGTGACCTGATTTTTTACAAAGTCCATTATGTTTGGGCCGATAACTTTTTTAAACTAGAATACGGGTAGTCGACAAGCAACTACATGTATCCGCCAAAATCAGAGTGGGACGGGTGAAGTGAGGCATGGATTGAGTGGCAACGGGAAACAGAGTGAGGTGTTTTGCATATTAGCATAGATATATGCAGCGGAAATGTGTATGTAGGTTGCGCCACCTACCACAACATCCAGAAAGCTGTCCAAGTTGTATACATATGCAAAATTTTAGGCAGATAAGTCAAACCACTACTTGTAAATGAGTGATTTTATCCGACAGCAGACAAACAGAATGACACTGTGCAAAAATGGTGGCAGGTGGAGCCACCAATCTTGTGTATGATTAAGAGCTATGTGAGATCTATACACACACAAAAGTTCAGGGGGATATGTTAAACCAGTCCTGTGATATAAGCCTTAATGTCTGCAGCGTAAACATAAATGTAGGTGGCGCTACCTGCCACAAAATTGAGAAAGCTATCCAAGATGTATAAACATGCAATATTTTAGGCAGATCAGTCAAACCACTACTGAGATATGAGAGATTTTAGCTCACGGCAGACAAACAGATGAACGCTGTGCAAAAATGGTGGCAGGTGGCGCCACCAATTTTGTGTATGATTAAGAGCTATGTGAGATCTATACACATGCAAAATTTAGGGGGATACGTGAAACCAGTCCAGAGTTATAAGCCTAAATGTCTGCAGCATAAACATAAATGTAGTTGGCACCACCTGCCTAAAAATCCAGAAAGCTATCCAAGATGTATAAACCTGCAAAATTTTAGGCAGATATGTCAAACCACTGCCAAGATATGAGTGATTATATCCCAAGGCAGACAAACAGACGGACACTGTGCAAAATGGTTGCAGGTGGCACCACCAGTTTTGTGTATGATGAAGAGCTATGTGAGATCTATACACATGCAAGGAACCTGGTCAAAAACATAGTATCCGCAAAACTTTGTTTAGGCGGATACAATTATATAAAACTGTCTTAATTTCATGTACATAGGAACTATATAGAGGAATATTTATGGTTAATATAAACAAGGCCTACAGGCCTAATGCGAACCTGTGCATTGGGAAATACACCAGGTACAATGCTTCAATGCTGGACCATTACTTTTCATGTATATGAACAATGCAAGTACTAAACAATTTGAATAAGAAACAATTACACAAACTCTGCTGAAATTCTGGCATGGGTGCACAGAACACTAAAAAAAAGTGACCCATGGGTCATGACGCTCAGCTGCCAAGCATGACCTGTGACATCATGGAGATTCACAACTTCCAGTCAAATTTTGAAGAACCAATTTGTTGAAAATTTTCTATGACAACAGAAATATATATCACCTATGTCTGGTTAAAACACAGTGAATTGATGGTCTGAGGAAAATGCATGATTGTTAAGCTATCAGGAACTATTCCAACAGCTTGCTTGAAACCTGTCAGTCTCAAAGGAACACCACAAAGGGCAAATATAAGATCAAAATATATAGCAAAAATCAAGGAAATACATGCAAGAATTATTGAGAAACAGGTGCTTCTGCATGAATTTTTATTCAATACAAGCCAACTGTACTGCACTTTTATAAATGATGGTAATATTTATTCAGAAATATTTGACCCAATCCTTTACAAGATTACATAAATATACATCCAACTGCATTCACTTTAACTGTTCTTGAGATAATATGATCAAAAGGAATTAAAAGATGGTTGCCTGGTGGCCATATGGGACTTCTGACAAGTCTGAAATCAGACAACAAACATTCTCTAAATCGTACCAAACATTAAAGAAAAATTACTGAAACTGCACTGAAGAAAGAATTTCTAAGGTGGCTAACTGGCAGACATAATGGATTTCTGACAAGTATGACATTTGATATCCCACATTCTCCAATAAGAGACCAAACTTGGGGCAAATAATCCAGTAATGAATGCCCAAAATAATTCAAAAGGCATGTCCAGGCCCTCATATCAGATTTATAGATATGCAATTGTAAAAAGTGTAAGTCCAATATTTTTTATTATCACTCTGCTTTTCAATGGGGTCAGCAGGGTAGGTAAACTGCCAAACCTGAAAGAAAAGAAATGCAGAAAGCATGACTAAGAGTCTTGAAATAAAACAAAAAGCCATCCTAAATCAAGGTACACATCCACATATTATGAGAACAAACACTTGCTTTTATATGTGGTGATATATATTAAAATATTCAGATATCTAGGAAACTAAGTTTATTGCTAGGATTCCATAAAATAAACTGCAAAATGTTCCCATCATCTTATAAATCAGTAGCTAAACCTTAACACTTAACTCTCATAGTCTTAATGCCTGGCTGAAGTATTCCAACAACAGTGTTTTTGTTATGAAGTAACAAGGTACTTTATCACTGAGCCTTATCACTTAATAGGCTGATAAAAAAGGGAGTCATATGTCACCAGTGTCACTCACAATTACAGCCACACAGGGAGATGTACCAGCTGGAGTGGGATGGTTATATATACAAGAAAAATAGAGATGGTCTATAAAATAAGTAATTGTGAACATCCCTGACCTTTGACCTTGGCCTTTTGCCCATATATCAACTGGATTCTTTCTAAATGATGGGTAACTACTAACCACTTAAATCTGGTGTAATTACTTGGCAACCAATGGGTGAATAACTTTGACCTGCAACCTTTAACCTGCTGACCAGCTGACCCCAAAATCAATAAGTTATTTATTCAAGCAAAAAGACTCATAAATATGAAGTTTGAGTCAAACTGAGTGATGCATAGATGTGGCATATGTGAAAGACTGAAGGTTTGGGTTGAACAGTTACACTTGAAATATGCTCACAAGCATTTAGAACAATTGAATATTGTGACCTTGACCTTTGACTTTTTGACCTCAACATCAATAGGCTTCTTCCCTTATTGGTAGGTAAGCCATATAAGACAGATGGAAGGTACAGATTGAAAAGTTTGCCTTAAAAATGACTCCACGCAAGAAGTGGGTGCTGTGAACTTGACCTTTGACCTCAAAAATCAACAGGTCTTTTCCCCTGTTGGCAGAGAAGCGATATCAGTGCTAGAAGGTTTGGAATGAAAAGTCTAGCTTGAAATGTGTCCACAACCTTTTCAAAGGAGTGGATCCTGTGACCCTGACCTTTGACCTTGTGCCCTTAAAATCTATAGGATTCTTCTCCAACTTAGTAGGTGAGCTATATGTGAAAAATCAAAGAATTGGGATGAAAGGGTTGGCTTAAAATGCATCCACAGGCTTTTCAAAGAAGAGGCTCCTGTGACCTTGACCTTTGACCTTTTGACCTCAAAATAAATTATGGTTCTTCCCCTGTTGGTAGGTGAGCTGTATGTGAAAGATGGACGGTTTGGGATGAAAATTTTGTCTCAAAGAGTTATTTCTGGGGGGTGCAAACACACCCCATAACTTCGAGAATATAGGTCGCAGTGACCTAATTTCAGGTTTGCAAGGAGATCTTTTTATAACCTCTAAGACTGCATAGGGTTCATGGCCCTAGCCCCTACGGTTACGATTTGTGCCCTGCTAACAGACGGACGGCAGGCCGGACGGACAGACGGAAGGACGACGGACAAAGACCCATCGCTAAAGCCCAGCATGACTGAAAGTCAGCTGAGCTAAAAATTGTAGCTGGCACCACCAGTCTTGTATACAATGAAGCTATCAGAGATATATACATATGCCCAATTTCAGACTGATATATCAAACTTACCTTGAGTCTGATGCATGGGGTTGACCAGGCTTAGGTGAGAAAGGCTGTTGCCCCGAGTGAACTGTGACAAATTGTTTGCTCAGGCTACTGCACTGAGTGAATTCATGACCTGCACCTGGCTAGACTGAGTGAACTTTTGACCTGTACCTGGCTGCACTGAGTGAACTCTTGACCTGTTGCATAATCTGACACAGTTGGCAGTCTGCCAATGCTATAAATATATCCAGACTGACCTCTAGCCTGTTGCCAAATCTGAAATAGTAGCCACACCATTGCATAAGCTCATGCAGGGGCTGAGGGGATTGACACCCATGAAGTGATCACATGGTGCCCATGAGGTGTTCACATGTCACCCATGAGGTGATCACATGCCATGTGCTTGGCTGCACTGATTGAACTCTTGACCTATATCTGGCTGCACTGAATGAACTCTTGATCTGTTCCCAAATCTGAAACAGTTGGCAGTTTCTCAACCTATTTAAAGATACGGATTCAATCTTGGCTTGTTGGTATATATCTGTTTACACATACTGAAAGACTTTGACTAAAACTTTTTTTTTTCAAGCCGACATATTCATAAACTTTTTATCAAAATATCTAGAATAATAAAAGATGCAGTACTTTCATTGTTAAAGGTCCAATAGTTCTGCCAAATATCATTCTAGTAAACTTGAACAAAGGCCACCTAAGAATAATTTTTGTGCAATGTTACAGAAGATATAATTGAAATAATAATTTTGTAGTCCTCAGTTTGAAAAAGACATAATAATGGCCATAAGACCAACTTAAGCTTTTCACAACTCAACCAAAAGTCAACAAACTCAGTATATTTTGATATGATTGAAAGAACCATGTCCTAGGATAATTCTTTTGAAAAATTGAACAATTCAACATCATTAAGCTGAAAGAGGCTAATATTAGGAGGTTTATTGCCCATAAAAAACAGGTCAATGTAGGTGGCACCACAACATCTGCAATTTCAAATATGAGTCATGTGACCAACATTTGCACAATACCTGGTAATGCTAGCTTCTGTCATTTCTGACAGTACTATGTCAGTATGCTTATTTGGTCAAATGACTTATCAAATTTGTGTAACTTCACTAAAATTCATCAAATGCAAACCATTTGAACAAACTTGAGAGGGCTTGCCTCTGGGATCATTTATGTAAAATATTGAACAATTTGGCTGGACCGTCTACAAGAAGCTTTTTCCCTATAAAATCTAAGTAAATGCAGATAGCAAAAAAATTTGCTGAATCCCACAAAATTTGATATGTGACAGATTATTGCATAAAATCTGGAAATGGTAGCTCCTGCTATTCCTGAGAAATTATGGATTAATGTACAGATGACCAATGACCCCCGTACAAAAAAAGGTCATTTCAGGTGGCGCCACCAATACCTGAATTTCATATAATACTCATGTGACCAACACTGGCAAAAATTTGGTGATGATAGCTTTGGCCGTTTCTGAGACTGTCATTTTAGTATGCTTTTTTGGACAGATGACTAAGTTCAATTCCTGTAACTCGGCTTGAACTTGAACAATTGGAACAAAATTGAGGGAGATGGTATAAAAGATTATTTCTGTGAAATATTGAACAATTTGGCTTGAGTGTTTCAGAGGAGAAGATTTTTATAGTTTTTTTTAGCTTTTTCTCTATAAAATTTAAGAACATTTTCAGATGGCTAATTTTTTGCATTAAATTTCATGATGCTAGCTCCAATCATTTTCAAAATAGTATGGGTTAACGTACAGAAGACAAACGCCGTCACACCATCGCATTAGCTCACAGGTTAACTAAAAATTAATACAGTTGCATATTGAATGCAAAATTGTAATACAGATACATCTCACTGATGACAAAATCTTGAATTAATTTGACTATGGATACCAATTATTTATAATCCATGTACAGCCATCTTTATATACCCACAGAGAGCTGTATACCTGTGATTATAACTATTGCCTAGCATGAGGAATATCTAAAAATCATAAATCTACATTTTTTAAAAGCTTTTAAAAAACATTCTTGTCAATATTAACCATAGATAACCTGAAATCTAAATGTCTAGAGGCATGATGTAATAAATGCTGATATACTGGTGCCAGTTTAGATGTATCTGCTTCACACAGCTAACATATATGGTAAAATGACTCAATTGAATCTTAATAATTCAGCCAAAATTCATTTTTGGAACCATAAATGACAATTATTATAAGAATTATTCAGGGGATTATTCTTGTAAAATATTAAACAAATTGGCCTCAGTAGGGTCAGTCAAAAAATTTTTTACAGGTTTATAACACATATGGGAAAATACAGCAAAATGGCTAAGTTAAGCTTCCCATAACTCAGCCAAAAGTCACTGAACCAAAACCATTTGAACAAACTTGAATTATCAACATCTAAGGATAATTAATGTGTGAGATTTAAGAATTTGGCCCAGTGGTTTTTGAGGAGAAGATCCTTGTAGCCACTGAGCTAAAATGGGCTGTTACAGCATATGACTAAATTCAGCTTCCCATAACTCAGCCAAAAGTCACTGAACTGAGACCATTTGAACTAACTTCAGAAAGCACTACCCTAGGATCATTTCTGTGCGATATTAAACTATTTGGCCATATGGTTTCAGAGAAGAAGTTTTTTGTAGCCATCAGTATGATACCGGCACTGATGACCCCCGTACAAAAAAGGCCGATGCAGGTGGCGCCACCAATACCTCAATTTAAGACATGTCTCATGTGAACAACATTGGCATAAAATTTGGTGATGATAGCTCCAGCCGTTTCTGAGATTGTAATTTTAGTATGCTTTTATGGACAGATGACTAAGTTCAACTTCCTCCAACTCGGCCAAAAATCACTGAACTTCAACCATTCGAACAAATTTGAGAAAGATTATTCCAGGAATCATTTCTGTGAAATATTGGACAATTTGGCTAAACAGTTTCGGAGAAGAAGATTTTTAAAGCTTTTTCAGCTTTTTCCCTATAAAATCTAAGAAAATGCAGTTAGCCAAGAAATAAGCAAAATCCGATATAGTTTTTTAGATGACTAAGTTTTTGCATAAAATTTCGTGATGCTACCTCTTGCTGTTTTCAAGATAGTATGGGTTAATGTACAGACGACGGACAACGGATGACGGCCGACGGACGACGCCACACCATCGCATAAGCTCACAGGTTTGCTAAAAAACCAGATGGGTGGTTTTGATATTAGGTAGTCCTGAAGTGTGAAAATAGATTTTTAATAGAAAAATTCAGGTAATATAAAATGGAAGGAGATTTTGGGGACATCTAACTATATGCCAAATTTTAGATACGTAGGTCCAATGGTGTCGAAAATATGCCAGTCTTACGGAGGGACATCTGGATGGACTGACAGACAATGGACCATGACTATAGCTCAGATGACTTATAGTCAGCTGAGCTAAAAACAGTGTATAAGCTAGAAGAGTCTAAACTTACATTTTTGCTTGTAAAAAACAGATCAATGTAGGTGGCGCCACAAACACCTCAATTTCAGATATGACTCATGTGACAGACATTGGCATAAAATTTGGTGATGACAGCTCCAGCTGGTTCTGAGATTTTATGTTTAGTAAGCTTTTTTGCACAGATGACTAAGTTAAACCTGTTATTCGGCCAAAAATCACTGAACTGGAGCCATTCAAACAAATTCGCGAGAGATTGTTCTAGGAATTATTACTGTGAAAATATTGGACAATTTTGCTGGAAAGTTTCGGAGAAGAAGATTTTTATATCTTTTTTAACTTTTCCGGAATAAAATCTAAGAAAATCACTCAAGTGACTAACATAAACAAAAAATTTGATTATGATAGCTCCAGCCGTTTCTGAGATTGTAATTTTAGCACACAAATGACTAGGTTCAACTACCTGTTACTCAGTCAAAAATCAGCGAACTGGAACCATTTGAACAAACTTGAGAGAGATAGTTCCAGGGAACATTTCTGTGAAATATTGGACAATCTGGCTGGACAGTTTCGGAGAAGAAGTTTTTAAGCTTTTTCTCTATAAAATCTAAATTAATGCAGATACCCAATAATAAGCCCTAGGGCACCAAGTTTCACATGTGACTTATTCTTAAATGTAATTTGGAGCTGCTAGCTCCCACGGTTTTTGACTTACAGCCATTGATCGCGGACGGGCCAGCCCTGGATGGTGGACGGCGGACGGATGCCGCCGCGCCATCGCATAAGCTCACAGATTCACTAAAATGAATAAGATTAGGGTCAATTTTGCCTGTAGTTCTAAGTGCCAGGGAACCTCATTGAATGACCAGCTTCTTCAGGGGCCAGACCTTATTAATGCTTTATATTTTTATATAATAAATTATTACACAGTATTATTGGTACGTTGTTTCGCTTCAGAAAGGAACCAGTCGCTATTATGTGCGTAGTTGAAAGAATGTTCCATCAGTTCAGGGTCAGTGTTCAGGATTGGAAGTGCCTCAGTTTCTTGTGGTGGGACAATATACACATGGAGGAGAACCTACAGAATACTGCATGAAAGCTAATCTCCTAAGTGCCACCTCTTCTCCAGGATGTGCAAATTATGGCTTGAAGAGGGTTGCAAATGAAAAGTTACAGCAATGAAGCAGCCAACCTTGTTCAAAAGAAGTTTTATGTAGACGACAGGCTTACAAGTGTCACCACTGTCGCTGATCCCTTGGCATTAATAGAGAAAACTTGTGTTATGTGCAAGAAAGAAAACCTCAGACTCCATAAGTTCATATCCAATAGTTGAGATTGTCCTCAAAGATCGACCTTTGACCCATCTTGGTATATTGTCTACCATGGCATCAGTTTACGACCCTTTGGGGTTCTTAGCACCCTTTGTGCTTACCTGTAAACAGATTTTGCCACAGATGCAACTGACCGGGATGATCCTCCATCTGATGAATTAAGTAAGAAATGGGAACAGTGGAGAAAAGAGCTACCTGTGCTGGCAAGAATCAAAATAAGGTGTTTCAAACCAGATGATTTTGGAAACCCTGTACAGGTAAAGCTGCATCATTTATCAGATGCATGTTTCTCAGGTTATGGACAGTGCTCCTCTATCAGATTTATTGATGACAGATCACAGGTACAATGTTGTCTAGTCATGGGGAAAGCAAGAGTTGCTCTGCTTAAGATCGTCCTGATTCCTTGACTGGAACTGCAGGCAACATTAGTTTCAGTCAAGATAAGCAATATGCTTAGCATGGAATTAGAGTATGACAACCTCAAAGAATACTTCTGGGCAGACTCTTAATTCATCCTGGGATACATAGACAATGAAGCAAGATGGTTTCATGTATAGGTGTCTAACAGAGTACAACAGATAAGAAATTTCACCAAACCAGAACAGTGGCAATACATCCTCTCAGACGAGAATCCAGCTGACCATGTCAAACTGGTTCACAGGACCCTCCTTTTTATGGATGAATGACATCCCTGAACGTGAACATGAGAAAACAGAGCCAGATGAGAGTGACCCTGAGGTTAAGAAGGCCAACGTTCGTGCAACCACATCCCCAGAAAATATTTAGGTGGTGAACAGTTTGAGCACTTCTAAAACTGGTCGAGTCTTGTAAGAGCAGTCACTATGATTCAGAAGTTTATTGCAAGAAAGAAGTGCAAACATGCAGCTAAAGCACAAGTCTGTGAAGAAGACAAGCAACGTGCTGAGAGGACAATCATAAAACTTGCACAACACGAAGCCTTTGGTCCAGAGATCAAGTCACTGAAAGCAATGGAAATAAACAGAGCTGCAAAAAAAGTAGCAACAGCTGTCTGCACAAGTTGGACCCATCTGTGGACAATCAAGCAATGCTCCAAGTAAGAGGTAGACTCAAGGCATCTTCTCTTCAGTTCACTGTTAAGCACCCACTTATTCTCCCGGAGAAGAGCCATGTCACAAACCTGATTATTTAACACCTTCATGAGAATACAGCACACCAAGAAAAGGGTCTAACAGCCAATGCCTTACACTCCAGAGGATACTGGGTAATAGGCTGCAGCATGGTCGTATCATCTCTCATCTTCAAATTTGTGACCTGTAGAAAGCTTTGTGGCCAAAGACAGGGTCAGAAAATGGCAGATCTGCCTGAAAACATACTAGAGCCATCACCTCCTTTTACTTACTGCAGGGCAGATTGTTTTGGTCTGTTTATCATGAAGGAAAAGTGGAAGGAGCTAAAGAAATATGTGCTACTATTCACATGCAATGGCCTCAAGGGCAGTACTTCTTTAGAGCTTCTTGTCCACAGATGCAATATTAAAAGGTCTCCATTGTTTCATGGCCTTACGGGGACAAGTCAGACAGATCAGATGTGACAGAGGCACAAACTTCGTTGGTGCAAAACATGAGCTACAACAAGCCCTTTCAGAGCTCGATGAAGAAGCTGTTAAAGACAGACTTCTAGAAAAAGACTGTGAATTCATCATGAACGCACCCTGATCTAGTCACATGGGCGTAGTATAGGAACGGCAGATTCGCTCTATACAAAGCGTTCTCATGGCTCTTCTAGATCAATCTGGTACCTGTTTTGATGGTTCCTCGCTTGGGACATTCCTGTACGAAGCCATGGCAAAAGTCAACAGCAGACCGCTTGCTATGGAAAATCTGTATGATCCATTGGAACCAACACCTCTTCCCCAAATCAGCTCTTAACAATGAAATCTGAAATTGCCTTGCCAGCTCAAGGCAGTTTCATGAAAGAAGACCTGTATGCTCAAAAAAGATGGCGGAGAGTTCAACACTTAGAAACAAATTTTGGCTACGATGGAAGGGAAAATAACTGATGAACTTGCTGGTCCAACAAAAATGGAACAACCAGCATAGGAATTTTGAAATTGGTGATATATTCATCCTCAAAGATGATGACTTAGTTCGCGATAGAAGGAAGCTTGCCCGCATTGTGGAAGTAATCCCGGACTAGGATGAACTAGTACGCAAAGTTAAACTTCTTTTGGCCAATGCAATCTTAACTGAACAAGGGCAGAGATTATACAAGGCCACCGAACTGATAAGACCAATACACAAGTTAACATTATTGTTGGAGACCCAGGATAAGGAGTGAATGATGCGTCTTTAGAATTACAAAGATTGAACATTGATGGTCTCACTATTTTAATATCTGATAGTCCACTATTATGATTACAGATAAATCACTCGTGTTTTGGTGGGGGAGTGTAGCTGTCGCAGTTTTGGGAGCAGTTACCAGTCTATTTAAAGATGCAGTTGGGAGCAGTAACCAGTTTATGTAGAGACTAATAACCTGAGGTCACTGTGTGAAGTTGAGAGTAAGAAAATAGCTCCTTTTAAGATGTCTTTTATAGATTTTCTAATGTCTAAGGGAAATCCATTACTGTCTTCATTTTTGTACGAAAGCTGTACTTGTTTGACACATCTGTATTTGTATTACGATGGAGATCTTATTGTCAGAGCAGTTTATCCGTGAAGTGATATAAGATGGTAACTACTTGCACAGAAAAATGGTGGTTGTTGAGCAGTTTTCGCTAGAGTTGACGGACCTCTTTAATTTCTATTTAAAGTACTTGAATCAAGTAAGAAAACCTAGTTGTATATGGTAACAAGTGGCCCATGGGCCATGACGCTCAGCTGAATTCAAGGAATGTTGAACAATGAGCAAAATGACTGCCAGAGTGCAAACAAATCATGAATATTGTGAAGAATCCGTAGAAATTGGTTCCAGTGAGCTTTTGGACAGATGACAACTTCATCTGAAGGTCTCATAAATAGAAAAAAGAAATGCGTAAAAATTTGAAAAAAATACAGGTAGTGCCACCAGTCTGCAGGAACTGATGAAACACATTAGTTATTCAGATACTGGAGCTTTTGTTTGTATAAAATTTTTAATTATTCTTGGGGGTATTTATGAGCCTTATAGCTCGGAGAATATGGGTAACAGAAACCTAATTTCAGGTTTCCAAGGAGATTTTTCATTAGTCACCCTGGATGTCAAGTAAGATTCTAGGTTCAGCAGTTACAGTTTGTGCCATGTTAACAGATGACCTCTTCATTTGAAGGTCTCATAAATAGAGAAACAAGGGTACAATGGGTCACGGCACTCAGCTGTTATATATGATAAAAAAATATGATTTTGAAATGAGGCACATGCTGGTTTTGTGTGGTAATAAATATAAGCTGTATTATGAGTTGTTGGTGTTTAGCTTATGTATGATTTTGATAGTTTCTTTGGAGACAGGGAAGAGATTTTTTTTTTATTAACAATTGGAGTGCTATTGTCATACAGATTTTGACTTGGCCATATAACTGATAAGCAGCACATATAAGATAAGAGTTTAACTATTTATTAAAATTTAATAACAAATATTGTGCCAAATATAATTTTTATTAAAATAATAAGAGAATCATATTTTTTTAAAATTTAAATATAACAAATGATTATTAAAATAATATTATAGAATATATTCATGAATGCATTCATGAATACATTTTGAAAGTATTTGCACTGGTATTCAAATACTTTCATTTTTACTTGAATTCCCATTCTTATGCAATTTTATAATCGAGTACATATTCATATTTGTATTCAAATACATATGCAAAGTATTCACACCATGTCTGGCATTTATTCAGTTTTAGCCAAACAATGATGTTGAGAATCCAGAATATAAACAAAGGACCCATGGGTCACAGTGCTAAGCTTAAGTTTTAAATTTATTCAAATGCAAAATATGAAAAATATTCTATTGTAATGTTTTTCATTTATATAAGCATATGAGAAGCTAAGAGGAAAGGGGCCCTCCTACTTGGTTATAGTAAAGTTCTAAATATATGATTGCAAACTAATACTCTGACAAGACTGTCATGGAGAAAAACAGTAAAAGTTTTGAGACACTGTGATGCATATGAAAAATTAACAGATTAACAGGCAAGTGGACAGAATGGACTAATACCTTTATTTCACTTTCAAGGGAATAATGCATTTAAGTTTATATATAAGCCTATTTTTTAGCATATCCACTTTTTCCATTAATAGTTTTTATCTGATTTATTTTTTTTTATTTACAAGTTTTATAAATTTGTAATAAACAAGGCCTACAGGCCTAATGCGAACCTGTGCATTGGGAAATACACCAGGTAAAATGCTTCAATGCTGGACCATTACTTCTCATGTATATGAACAATGCAGGTACTAAACATTTTGAAAAAAGAAACAGTTACACAATCATCACTGCTGAAATTTCGGTATGGGTGCACACAACACAACTAGGGACCCATGGGTCTTGACGCTCAGCTGAAGTTTTCTATAAGGATATTTTTAAAGAAATTTTTCAGAATGACAGTCTTGTGACCTTAACAAATGACCTTGAGACCAAAGAATCTTAGAACTTAACATCCTTGAACTTGTAGCATTAGGATTATTGTAACAATCTGTTAAAAGTGACCTTGACATCTGACCAGATAACCTCAAATTCTACAGGTTTCCTCACTTTGGGCAAGTAAGCCATGTGTGAACACTGGAAAGTTCAGGATGAAAAGTTTGATTTACAGTGCATCCACAATCTTTTTAAAGATGAGGCTTCTGTGACCTTAAACTTAGATCTCTGGACCCTGAAAATCAAAATGAATTTACTTATGTGGTTGGTCATTATTAAGTCAAGTTTGAAGCCAGTCTGTCTATCCAAAGCAGAACTAGAATATGGGTAGTCAACAAGCAGCTACGTGTATCCGCCAAAATCAGAGTAGGACTGGTTAAGTGAGGCATGGATTGAGTGGCAAGGGGAAATAGAGTTACATGTGTTACATATTAGAATGAATGTCTGCCACGTAAACATGATTGTAGGTGGAGCCACCTGTCATTTGAACGAGAAAATATCTAAGATGTATACACATGCATAATTTCGGGTTGAAAAGTCAAACCACTGCAAAGATACGAGTGCGCCACCTGTCATAAAATCGAGAAAGCTGTCCAGGATGTATAAACCTGCAAAATTTCAGGTGGATAAGTCAAACCACTGCTGAGATATGAGTGATATTATCCCATGGCAGACAAACAGATGGACACTGTGCAAAAATGGCTGCAGGTGGCGCCAACATTTTTGTGTATGTTATAAAGCTATCCAAAGGCTACATTTGTGTAAAATTTTTTTCCTGATTGGTCAAACGAGTCCAGTGATATAAGCATTAAAGTCCACAGTGTGAACGTGAATGAAGCTGGCGCCACCTGTCATAAAATCAAGAAAACTATTAGTGTGGGGGCATATGTCACCAAGTAATTTTTCCCTGTAAAAAGTGGACACCTTACATTTTTGTGATCCTTAGACCTTAAACTTTACAAAAAATTATGGTGCCAATTTTTCTATAGTGGTTTTGTCATTTTTTCAAGTCAAATTTGATTTTAAGCAAAAATTGAGGACCATTATATATATATTTTTCATACAGAGAGATATTTAGCAACAAAACACCTAAAAATGGTTAGTAAGATATATTACATCACAATAACTTAGACTAGACACTCAAATACTGCGTTAAGACGTTTATTACAATATTAGAGAGCACCCGTAGAGCGCAAACCTCCGCCAACACATGGATCCGCATCAAAATCCATCAGACTAATCATGAAAATTAATCAGCTGTTGTTTGTCCACCAGTATATTGTTCTACAAAATTTCATTGATGAATTCTTAAAAAAAAAAATCATATAGAGACAACAAGGTATCCTTGGGTAGTTTGTGCAATGTACATATTGCGGACCACTTGCTGATTTCAGGCAACCTGTATCGTATACAGTATGGCTCCCCTTTCCTTGGTTTTAACCAGTGACTAAATATTTGCTTCATTTATACATAACATATGAAAATGGCCCTGTTATTCTTCCATTTGATATGATTTTGTTATTGCGTCATCCTATTGTTTGATTATTACATCACCAACATCACTATCCGCTCACTGATAGTGAAGGTATAGAAACCCGTCTCTTACGGTTAGTTCATCCAAAGTATATTTAAAGGTTCCTAAGGAATTCTAGGGAGTATTTTTATATTTTGGTCATAATCCAAAAAATAATTTGTAAAATTTTAAGGCAGAGGACTAAATTTTTTACATATTTTGTGAAGAATAAACAACAGAAAAAGGACAACTTTGACTGGATTTAGTGCCAGATCCTCACTAACCCAACCCAAAGTTTTAGGAAATTCTACCTAGTCCACCATTCACAGTGAAATGGAGTACATATTAAGAAGCAAAATAATAATAATAATAATGATAATAATAACAACATTGTTCATATAACCTCAGCTAAGTTCGGGCAATAGCATATCATTTGGGAGCAATTATACCTTCTGTGGAGTAGCTATTTTCATCAGTTATTTACAGACATTTATTTACAGACATTTACAGTAGAATGAGACATGTAAAGGACAGATAATCAACATTGAATGAAATGCATGTTTTGTTGCAGAATTCATTAAGGAGAGTGTTTTGAAAAACAAAACAAAGGGACCTTAAAAATTTAGAATTTTAGAAAAATCCTGTTGAAGGAAACAAACTTAAAGTAAATATCAAATCATAACAAAAAAAGTGTCATCATAAGTTGAATGTGTTTTCAGTTTTTCTTCTATCCCATCTCTAATCCCCCCCCCCCCCCCCGATGGTCTATTTTTTTATCTAATTTCTTTGGTGGGCCAATTTCTTTTATACATTTATGGGAATATGAAACCGAGGCATTCAGTTTATACCAGTACAATAACAAAACGGACAAATCTTAACAGAAACTATGGTAAAACCAATGGTAAAGTTTAAATAACAATGGTTAAGTTAAATGCTGGTTATTGTTAGTTTCTTGTCGCTTTTTCATAATCCTTAAATGACTTGTGATGGCACAGTGGCTACATAGACTGTTCCATATGTCGGAGCAAGATCACTGGTACAACATTAATTTTTTTTATGAAAATAGTAATCTGTAGACAATGAGTAGCATCCAGCTTGTAATATCTATATATAATGCGAATTATGAAATAAAGAATAAAGAAAAGTCTATTCTTATATTTTATAAAATCTGACTGGTTATGTCATTAAATGCAGGGTATGTCGGATGCAACAGTGGAATGTACATCTTTGATTGGAGCCCATGCTTTTTTATCATTTTATACCTAATAACTCCAGACAAAAACTTAAGCATTTTATACCTGCTTAACTAATGCTCGTTTTCCCTTAAATCGTGACCAAGAACAATTTTGATTTATTGCACAGGCTAACAAAATGACACGTGCCTTATGCAATACACAAATGCTTTGAATTTAATTAAAGGTTTTTGCATTTCTTTTTGGTTATTGTACTTTTAATAAAGGCCATAAAAACAATAACAAAATTGTTTGGGTTATAATATGGGGACCGGTATAGAGGAAGTCAACATTAAGGTTGTTTTAAAAGCACATACAAATTCCCTTGAACTTTTCTGAAACAGCACATGTTCAAGTAATTTTCAAGGAACCAAGTCTATAGAATCTGAGCTTAGTTCGTGTTTCTTACTGCTGGTCCAACTTACTGCTTAATGATCTCACCTAAATAATAAATTGTTAAAAAGTAGAAATAATTAAATCATTATTTGTACGCTCATTTGGCAAATGTTAAAATTAAATATTTAAACCTGTCTTGTAAAACAATATTTTATTTAATTTTTCTGCAAGAAAATACAATTGTGTATGAATGCATCACATCTCTCTTTCTTTCTGTCTCTCTCCTCACCCTCTCTCTCTCTCTCTCTCTCTATATATATATATATATGTATATATATTTGTGTATGTGTGTGTGTAATTATACAAATAGATCAAATTTTGTCAGACATTTTTACTACTGCGTAGTTTCGTGCAACGTGCTGCACTCAACACTGTCTGATTTATTATATAGCTCTGATGTCATACCATTGAGCACTTGTTAGTCTGTAGTGGAAGTGTAGGTTTGAAGTAAGAGTGATGCCTTTCAGATAGACTAATATCAATAAACATGTTACTATCTAAAAGGCATCACTCTTACTCTCTCTCTCTACACACACACACACATATGTGTGTCATAAAAAGACCATAACTAGAGGTCGTCTGTTCTTGCGCGTGCACAACTCCAAAAGGAGAAATGATATGGAAGATAAAAAAAAGATACACTATTGGGATGCTTGAGAAAATCTTGATTTGTAAAGTAGCGCGGTTTTGCCGCCAGGTGCCATGCGTGCTATGTTTACATTTGTACCACTGATCTCGCAAACCTAACATCACTTGTGTACAGGAGTACTCAAATGGTTTACAATGAAATATTAGCAGATACCATAATAATTTAAGGAGAAAATAAAACAAGCTATGTGTATTAAGCATATAACACTATATGTGTTTATCAAATATACTTGATATGTGAATAGGTACATTTAATGTAACCAAAATTTAATTTTAGACGTTCCCAAACTAGTCAGAGAACTAAGTTTGTGTGTTTAGTATGTAAATACATTCCAAAAAGAACCTTTCCTATCCTCTTGTCCCAGCTTACTTTGTTTATGTTTCGGTCAAAGTTTATTAATTTAACATTTTAACTATTTTAATACAAGCTGAAAGACATGTCAAAACTGAATAAAAAAATTGGCACCATGTTTTTAAGGCTTCATAGAAAGGTGAAGAACAACTAGATGTGTCGGAACGACACGTATGCCCCCGCCTGGGGCAAATTAGAAACATTTGTTAAATTTTGTAAAATTTTTTAAGTTCAGGAGGTGTTGTATGGTCAAAAGTAGGTCAACAAGGGCAAAATGCAAACTCGATCTGTAAAGGGTCATTATCAAGCAACACACCAAAAATCAGGCCAGTATATGCAGGCATTATGAAAAAAAGTCCATATATGTGCATTTATCATGAAAATTTCTGTCTTTCATGAAATTTTCTATGTTCAGGATCTGTCATATGGTGAAAAATAGGTTAACTGGGAGGAAACGCGAACTTGATCTGTAAGTGGTCATTATGCGCCCACAGACCAAACATTAGGCCAGTATCTGTAAGCATTGCATTGCAAAACTAGAATATTAGCAAAAGTTGATAATCATTTATAAATTTAAATTGGAGAGGTATATACCATGTTTCATAACAATCCACCAAATGCTTCCTGAGAAATAAGCTCCTAAGTTTTTTTTCTATACTAAGCTCTGTAACCTTGAAAAGTAGGTCAAGATCACCCATCTTTGAACTTGACCAAGATTTTGTAAATATAATGCAATAGCACTGAAGAAATGAAGTTCCTGTGTTGAATACCTTTGGAGATATCCTGCACAAAAGGCCAAAATTGAAAAAATCCGATAAAATTTCATTAAAAAATCAGATAATGCAGGTGGGGGCCACCAAAATTGAGCAGCACATACAGACCATCAGTCCCAATGATCATAGTAAGTTTTGTGAAAATCCACACAATGGTTCCTGAGATATAAACTTCTGAGTGTTTTTCTATAATCAGCTCTAAAATGTAGAAAATGGGTCAAGGTCACCCATCTTCGAACTTGACCGAGATTTTATCGATATACATCTTCACTGATGAAATAAAATTCCAACGGTGAATCCTTTTAGAGATATCCCGCTATAACAGACGCAAAACGGACGGACGGACAGACAGATGGACGGACGGACAGACGGACAGCTTGGGTGACGACAATAGCCCATCAGCCTATGAGCTGAGGGCTAAAAATGGCTGAACATATGTATTTGTCATGAAAATTTCTATTTTTCATGAATTTTTCTAAGTTTAGGAGCCGTAAAACGATCAAAAGTAGGTCAACCGGGAAGAAACGCGAACTCGATATGTAACTGGTCATTATCTGTCAACACACCAAAAATCAGGCCAATATCTGCAGGCATTGCGAAAAAAAGTCCGTACATGTGTATTTGTCATGAAAATTTCTATTTTTCTTGAAATTTTCTATGTTTAGGAGCCGTAAAACGGTCAAAAGTAGGTCAACCGGGATGAAACGCGAACTTGATCTGAAACTGGTCTATATCTGCCCACATTTAAAAAATCAGGCCAATATCTGCAGGCACTGCGAAAAAAAGTCCGTACATGTGTATAATTGTCATGAAAATTTCTATTTTTCATGAATTTTTCTAAGTTAAGGAGCCGTAAAACGGTCAAAAGTAGGTCAACCGGGACGAAACGCGAACTCGATTTGTAACTGGTCATTATCTGCCAACACCCCAAAAATCAGGCCAATATCTGCAGGCATTGTGAAAAAAAGTCCGTACATGTGTATTTGTCATGAAAATTTCTATTTTTCATGAAATTTTCTAAGTTTTGGAGCTGTAAAACGATCAAAAGAAGGTCAACAGGGACGAAAAGCGAACTGGATATGTAACTGGTCATTATCTGCCAACACACAAAAATCAGGCCAATATCTGCAGGCATTGGGAAAAAAGTCCGTACATGTGTATTTGTCATGAAAATTTCTATTTATCATTAATTTTTCTGTTTAGGAGCCGTAAAACGGTCAAAAGTAGGTCAAGCGGGACGAAACGCTAACTCGATCTGTAACTGGTCATTATCTGCCAACACACCAAAAATCAGGCCAATATCTGCAGGCATTGGGAAAAAAGTCCGTACATGTGTATTTGTCATGAAAATTTCTATTTTTCATGAAATTTTCTAAGTTTCGGAGCCGTAAAACGATCAAAAGAAGGTCAACCGGGACGAAACGCGAACTCGATCTGTAACTGGTCATTATCTACCCACACACCAAAAATCAGGCCAATAACTGCAGACATTGCGAAAAAAAGTACAACTGTTTGCTTTCGGAATGGCGGAATGACGGAAGGACGGACATGGGTAAAACTATATGCCCCGGCCACTTTGTGGCGGGGGCATAAAAATGCATGGGGTGTCACATTTTTACCAAAAAAAATTTACTCAGGCCAAATGTGCTACATATGCCCCTACACTATATGCAGGTTGTTTTCGCATACCGAATTTCAGGAAATTTGGTCAAACCAGTGCAGAGATATGAGTGATTTTAACCCAAGGCAGACAAACAGATGGATGCAATGCAAAAATGGCTGCAGGTGGCGCCACCATTTTGTGTATGTTATAAAGCTATCCAAGGGCTACATTTGTGCAAAAATTTTTTTCCTGATTGGTCTAACGAGTCAAGAGATAATAGCATGGCTTTCTACAGCCTGAACGTGAATGTTTGTGGCGCCACCTGTCAAAAACTCAAAAAGCTATGCGGGATGTATATGCATGCCGAATTTTAAGGTAATTTGGTCAAACCACTGCAGAGATATGAGTGATTTTAACCCAAGGCAGACAAACAGATGGAAGCTGTGCAAAAATGGCTGCAGGTGAAAATAAAATAAAATCAAGAAAGCTATCTAGGATGTATATGCATGCCAAATTTCAGGTGAATTAGTCAAACCACTGCAGAGATATGCGTGATTTAACCCAAGGCAGATGAACAGATGGACACTGTGCAAAAACGGCTGCAGGTAGTGCCACCATTTTTGAGTATGTCATAAAGCTATCAAAGGGCTACATTTGTAGAAAATTTTTTTCCTGATCGGTCAAATGGTTCCTGAGATATGTGGGTTTATGTGTGGAAACAGACGCACAAATGGATGCTGGGCAGAGAAGAAAGGTCAGAGGTCAAAGCCAATTGGTTAGGCACCAGTTCATATGTGACCCGATAATTGGTGTAAGTTTCAGAAATATTCTTCCAGTAGTCTCATAGGAGTTCTCCGGAAACGAACACGGCAGCGGCGGAACCCGGTCAAAAACATAGTATCCGCAAAACTTTGTTTTGGCGGATACAATTATTATCCATAAACTAATTTGTGAATGGATGGGCCCTGTGACCTTGACCTATGACCCAAAAATCAAACAGAATCTTCCCCTAGTGGCAGGTTAGCAATATCTTGAAGATGGAAGGTTTGCCATTAAAAGTTTGGCTTCAAATGCATACACATTCCTTTTAAAGAAATCGGTCCTGTGACCTTGACCTTTGACTGTTGGACTCCAAAATGACATGGTTCTTACTTTAGTGGTGGGCCATTTATAAGTTAAGTTTGAAACCAATATGTCAATCCAACCTGGAGTTATCGTCTGGAAGCAAATTTGTGTGGATGGACGGATTGACAGACTGACAGACATACAAACAGACAGACAGACAGGGTGATTAGTATAGGGCATCCACTTGTGATCAATAAACACACCAGGTTTTGGGATACCAGATGTGATAATTTTTACTATTCCGGGGGGGGGGGGGGGGGGTGGGGGGGGGGGGGGTACTTTCAAGCCCCATAGCTCGAAGGATATACGTGGCAGTGACCTAATTTCAGGTTTCCAAGGAGATTTTTTATTGACCTCCCTGGATCTTTACTTAGAAGTTTCTAGGACCAGCCATTACAATTTGTGCCCTGCTTATGGACTGCCGGACGTCTGGACGGGCGCCATTCCTATACCTCAGTTGACTTACAGTCAGCTGAGCAAAAAATGATTGTAGCTGGCACCACCAGTCTTGTATTTAACAAAGCTATCAGAGATATATACATATGCCCAAGTTCAGACTGATATACTGTATGTGCAAGATGAAATGTCTGAGATGAAATATTTGGCTGAAAATGCATCCAAAATCTTTTTAAAGATGTGTCCTGTGACCTTGATCTTTGACCTCATGACCCCAAAATCAATTCGGGTCTTGTTTTTCCAATGGGACATATACAAGTCAAGTTTGAAATCTATACATCAATAAAAGCAGGAATTATCATCCAGAAACTAATTTTTGGACAGATGGCTCCTGTGACCTTCACCTTTGACCAGTCCATGCAAGTTTACTTGAGATATTTAAGAATTTGTGTAATTTTCAGCAAAAATGGACCTAATCAAGGTCAAGGTCACTCTCCTAGCATAGGTCATGACCCCATTTTAAATAGGCTTCGTCCCCTTACCTATATCTATACAAATATAGGTTGCATTGACCTAATTTCAGGTTTCAAAGGAGATTTTTTATTGACCTCCCTTGATATTCACTTAGAAGTTTCTAGGACCAGCTGTTACGATTTGTGCCCTGCTAATGGACAAAGCACCATTCCTATACCTCAGTTGACTTGCAGTCAGCTGAGCTAAAAAGGATTGTAGCTAGCACCATAAGTCTTGTATACAACAAAGCTATCAGGGATATATACATATCCCAAGTTCAGACTAATATATCAAACCCCTCCTGAGAAATAAGCAGGGACACACACTGTGCAAAATTATTGTAGGTGGCACCACCAGTCTTGTATATGACAAGTATATGATAATTAAAATACGATAGGTATAAATATGCCCAATTTCAGGATGATATATCAAATTCCTCTATAGAAAAAGCAGGCACACAGGTTATACACTGTGCAAATGTCCTTGTAGGTGGTGACACCTGTCTTGTGAAGGAGAAACCCATCACAGACACATAAACAGGTCAAAATATGAGGCCAATACATCAAACTTACCTCAAGTCTGATGCATGGGGCTGACCATGCTTAGGTGAGAAAGGCAGTTGCCCCAAGTGAACTGTGACAAATTTGCTGGCTTCACTGAGTGAACTCATGACCTGCACCTGGCTAGACTGGGTGAACTTTTGACCTGTACCTGGCTGCTCTGAGTGAACTCTTGACCTGTTGATACAGTTGGCAGTCTGCCAAAGCTATAAATAAATTGGCTCCACATGCAGCCCTGAGGGGCATGACACCCATGAGGTGATCACATGGTGCCCATGAGGTGTTCATACGTCATCCATGAGGGGATCACATGCCTTGTGCTTGGCTGCACTGACTGAACTCTTGACCTATATCTGGCTGCACTGAATGAACTCTTGATCTATTGCCAAATCTGAAACAGTTGGCGGTTTCTTAACCTATTTAAATATACAGACACAATCTTGGCCTGTACGCAAATGTGTTTACACATATTGAAAGACTAAAATGCTTTTTTTTAAGCTGAAATATTCATAAACGTTTTATCAAAATATCTAGAACAATAAAAGATGCAGTTCTTTCATTGTTAAAGGTCCAATAATTCTGCCAAAAATCATTCAAGTAAACTTGAACAAAGGCCACTTGAGAATAATTTTTGTGCCATGTTACAGAGATAATTGGAACAATAATTTTGTAGAAGAACAGTTTTGCAATCCTCTGTTTGAAATAAACATAATAATGGCCATAAGACTAACTTAAGCTTTTCTGACATGATTGAAAGAACCATGTGCTAGGATAATTCTTTTGACAATTTGAACAATTCAACTTGACAGTTTCTTCATAAACATTTTAAGCTGTAAGAGGCTAAAATTATGAGGTTTTGCCCATAAAAAAAAGGTCAATGTGGGTGGCACCACAAAATCTGCAACTTCAAATATGAGTTATGTGACCAACATTTGCACAATACTTGTAACTTTAGTATGCTTTTATGGACAAATGACTAAGTTCAACTAGCTGTAACTCGGCCAAACAACACCAAACTTAAACCATTTGAACAAACTTAAGAGAGATTGTTCTAGGGATCATTTCTGTGAAATATTGGACAATATGGCTGAACAGTTTCGGAGAAGAAGATTTTTAAAGCATTTTAAGCTTTTTCCCTATAAAATCTAAGACAAGGCCTACAGGCCTAATGCGAACCTGTGCAAAGTTTGGGAGTATGAATGGAGGTTTATTTTTTAAATTTAATATTGATCCTTTTAAGTCCTGCATATCTACCTTAGTCATTATGATTTCAGCAAAATGAACATTTCTGACCTGCAAGTTTCAGGATAGGACATTTTAAAACTACAATATGGGTAGTCGACAAGCGACTATGTGTATCCGCAGAAATCAGAGTGGGACAGGTGAAGTGAGGCATGGATTAAGTGGCAAGGGGAATAGAGTGAGGTTTTTTTTCATATTAGCACGGATGTCTGCAGCATAAATGTGAATGTAGGTGGTGCCACCTGTCATAAAATTGAGAAAATTGTCCAGGATGTATAAACCTGCAAAATTTCAGGTGGATAAGTCAAACCACTGCTGAGATATGAGTGATTTTATCCCAAGGCAGATGAACAGATGGACAGTGTTCATAAGTGGTTGCAGGCGGCGTCACCAGTTTTGCCTATAATGATGAGCTATGTGAGATCTATACACATGCAAACTTTTGGCCGAATTGGTCAAACAGTTCCCGAGATATGAGCTTGGATGTCTGCAGAGTAAACGTGAATGTAGGTGGCGCCACCTGTCATAAAATCAAGAAAGCTGTCCAGGATGTATAAACCTGCAAAATGTCAGGTGGATAAGTCAAACCACTGCTGAGATATGAGTGATTTTATCCAAAGGCAGATGAACAGATGGACGGTGTTCATAAGTGGTTGCAGACGGCGTCACCAGTTTTGCCTATAATGATGAGCTATGTGACATCTAAACACATGCAAACTTTTGGCCCAATCGGTCAAACAGTTCCCGAGATATGAGCTTGGATATCTGCAGAGTAAACGTGAATGTAGGTGGCGCCACCTGTCATAAAATCAAGAAAGCTGTCCAGGATGTATAAACCTGAAAAAATTTCAGGTGGATAAGTCAAACCACTGCTTAGATATGAGTGATTTAATCCCAAGGGAGATGAACAGATGGACGCTGTGCATAAGTGGTTGCAGGTGGCGCCACCAGTTTTGCCTATGATGAAGAGCTATGTGAGATCTATACACATGCAAAATCATGGCCCAATCGGTCAAACGGTTTCCGAGATATGAGCTTAGATGTCTGCAGCTAAAACGTGAATGTAGGTGGTGCCACCTGTCATAAAATCAAGAAAGTTGTCCAAGATGTATACATATGCAAAATTTCAGGTGGATAAGTCCAACCAATGCAGAGATATGAGTGTTTTTATGCCAAGGCAGATGAACAGATGGATGCTGTGCATAAAGAGATATGTGGGTTAATGTGTGGAAACAGACGCACAAATGGACGCTGGGCAGAGAAGAAAGGTCAGAGGTCAACCAAAAATGAGGGAGCCACAGTTCACATGTGACCGATCATTATTCCGAATTTTAAAAAATTCTGCCCAGTGGTTATGGAGGAGTTTTCCGGAAACCTATGGGGCGATTGCTGCAGCGTCAGCATTCAACTGAAAACAGTATCCATAAACCTCAGTTTTGGCGGATACAATGATTGTAGCTGGCACCACCAGTCTTATATACAACAAAGAGATATATACATATGCCCAATGTCAGACTGATATGTCGAACCCCTCCTTTGAAAAAAGCAGGGACATACACTGTGCAAAAATTATTGTAGGTGGCGCCACCAGTCTTGTACACTATAAAGCTACCCGATATGTATAAACATGCCCAATTTTAGGCTGATGTATCAAATTCCTCTGTAGAAATAAGCAGGTGCACACACTTCAAAAGTCAATGTAGGTGGCACCACCTGTCTTGTAAATGAGAATACCATCAAAAACGCAAAGACAGGTCAAAATATCAGTCCAATACATCAAACTTCCCCAGAGTTTGATGCACTGGGCTGACAAGGCTCAGGTGAGTAAGGCAGTTGGCCCCGAGTGACCTGTGACAAATTGCTGCCTAAAGCTACTGCACTGAGTGAACTCTTTACCTGCACCTGGCTAGACTGAGTGAGCTTTTGACCTGTACCTGGCTGCACTGAGTGAACTCTTGACCTGTTGCATAATCTGACACAGCTGGCAGTCTGCCAAAGCTATAAATAGATTCAGGCTGAACTTTGGTGCCAAATATGATGCAATGAGCAGTCTGCCAAAGCTATAAATAGAATGTAGCTACTGCACTGATTGAACTCTTGACCTATACCTGGCTGCACTTCTTCCAATCCTGGCACTGTGCCAAAACTATTTATAGAGCTGACATCATCTTGGCTAATGGCCAACATCACGGCACTGGCAATCTGCCAATGGTAAACCAAGTGCCGCCATCTGTACACAGAAGTGGTCCCTACTTGAAATAACTTCTTATAAATTTATTTTCCCAATACAAAATGCTGACTAATTATAAAAAAAGAAATCAGGAATATATAATTAAAATACAGATATATCTCATTGATGGCAAATTCTTGATTAAGTTGAGTAGGGATACCAAAAATTTATAATCCACGTACAGTTGTCTTTATATAGCCACAGAGAGCTGAATATCCGTGATTGTAACATTGTCTGGTATGATGAATAACTTAAATCATAAATCTAAATTTTTTAAAAGCTTTTAAAAAAACTTTCTTGTCAATATTAACCACAGATAACCTGAAATCTGAAGGTCTAGAGGCATGATGTAATAGATGCTGATAAACTGGTGCCAGGCTTGATGTAACAGCATCACACAGCTAACAAATATGGTAAAATGACTCAATTCAATCTCCATAATACAGCCAAAAATCATTCATGTGGAACCATTAATGACAATCATTATAAGGTTTATAACTCATATGGGAAAATACAGCAAAATGGCTAAGTTAAGCTACCTATAATTCAGCCAAAAATCACTGAACCAAAACCACTTGAACAAACTTGATTTATCAACATCTAAGGATAATTAATGTGTGAGATTTAAGAATTTGGCCCAGTGGTTTTTGAGAAGAAGATCTTTGTAGCCACTGAGCTAAAATGGGCTGTTATGGCATATGACTAAATTCAGCTTCCCATAACTCAGCCAAAAGTCACTGAAAAGAGACCATTTGAACAAACTTAAGAAAGCACTACCCTAGGATCATTTCTGTGCGATATTAAACAATTTGGCTATATGGTTTCAGAGAAGAAGTTTTTTGTAGCCGTCAGTATGATACAGGCACTGATGACCCCTGTACAAAAAAAGGCCAATACAGGTGGTGCACCAGTACCTCAATTTCAGATATGACTCATGTAATCAACATTGGCATAAAATTTGGCTATGATAGCTCCAGCCGTTTCTGAGATTGTAATTTTAGTATGCTTTTTTGGACAGATGACTAAGTTCAACTTCCTGTAACTCGGCCAAAACTCACCGAACTTAAACCATTCAAACAAACTTGAGAAAGATTGTTCCAGGGATCATATCTGTAAAATATTGGACAATTTGGCTGAACAGTTTTGGAGAAGATTTTTAAAGCTTTTTTAGCTTTTTCCCTATAAAATCTAAGAAAATGCAGTTAGCCAAAAAATAAGCAAAATCCGATAGAGTTTTTTAGTTGACTAATTTTTTGCATAAAATTTGATGATGCTAACTCTTGCCGTTTTCAAGATAGTATGGGTTAACATACAGACGACGGACGGATGGACGCCGCCACACCATCGCATAAGCTCACAGGTTCGCTAAAAAGAAAAGACAAACACTTTCTTTCTTTCTTTCAACTTCATCAGCTAGGCCTCACACACTAATCTGGGCAGTTTCACTTCGAAATACCATGCTTCAGAAAGCATGTAAGCATGCAAGTAAGCATAGTTCATGGATGGTTGCACTATATTCAAGATTTATTATTGTCTGCATTCGTACAGCATGATTATTTGTTCAAGGATAGTCTTCATAACGCATTCACCATAAAAAAGTGCAAACTGTGCAAACTAGTTAAGGCTCCCCAGGCCGGATGCCGATCACAACGCACCAACTTAAGTCTTTGGTGGTGGTCTTGTCAAATGAAAAGCTGTGTGAAAGCTTAGTTTGTTTCTGATTAACGGGCCAATCTTAATAAAGTAATGGTTGTGATATCTTCATATTTATAGAAACAAGACATTTCTTGGCACCGCAGGTGCCAGAGTATCCCCAGACATAGTACGCCCCCCCCCCCCCTCTTTAAGAAAAGGCTCCTGTGGCCTTGACCTTTGACCTCGTGACCCCAAAATTTATATTGATCATCCACTTTTATATATAAATCAAAAGAGGTCTAGATTTATTGATTGGCCATATATAAGTCAGGTTTGAAATCCATATATTAATCCAAGCTAAAATGTTCATCTCAGGAACTAACTTAGGACAGATGGCTCCTGTGACCTTCACCTTTGACCTCACAATTGACAGGCTTCTTCCTCTATTGGCAGGGAACTGTATGTGCAAGATGAAATGTGTGAGATAAAATGTTTGGCTGAAAATGCATCCACAATCTTTTTAAAGATGTGTCCCGTGACCTTGACCTTTCACCTCATGACCCCAAAATCAATTTGGGTCTTGCTTTTCCAATGGGTCATATACAAGTCAAGTTTGAAATCCATACATCAATGAAAGCATGAATTATCATCCAGAAACTAATTTTTGGACAGATGGCTCCTGTGACCTTCACCTTTGACCTTGTGACCTCTAAATTGATAGGGGTCTTCCTCTTTTGGCAGATGAACCATATGTGCAAGATGAAAGGTATGAGATGAAATGTTTGGCTGAAAATGCATCCACAATCTTTTAAAGATGTGTCCTGTGACCTTGACCTTTGACCTCATGACCCCAAAATCAATTGGAGTCTTGCTTTTTCAATGGGACATATATAAGTCAAGTTTGAAATCAATACATCAATAAAAGCAGGAATTATCATCCAGAAACTAATTTTTTGACAGATAGCTCCTGTGGCCTTGACCTTTGACCTTGTGACCCCAAAATTGATATGGATCATCCTCTATTGGCAAGTGAGCTATATATTCAAGATGGAAGACCTGGGATGAAAGTTTGGCTTAAAATGCATCCACAGTATCTTTTAAGATGTGAGTCCAGTGACCTTGACCTTTGACCACATGACCCGAGAACCTATAGGGTTCTTACATAAGTGGTGAGCCGTACATAAGTCACTTTTGAAATCCACATGGCTATCAACACTGGAGATATCATAAGAGGTGTACGATTTTCACCAAATATGGACACATTATAGGTCAAGGCCACTCTCATGGTAAAGGTCATGACCCAAATGTTAATAGTCCTCATCCCATAACCCATCTCTCTACATATGCATAATATGAAAGAAATCTGTCCATTAGTTTTTGACTTGTAATGCTTACAGTACTGTCAAGTGGCAATTATGGGGGTATTAAAAGGCGTAAAAACAAGAAAAGGATAATAGGTGGCGCCACCAGTTTCACAAGGCTATCCAAGATCTTCGGTCACCTTGATTTTTGGACCAGTCCATGCAAGCTTACTTGAGATATTTAAGAATGTGTGTTATTTTCAGCAAAAATGGACCTATTCAAGGTCAAGGTCACTCTCCTAGCATAGGTCATGACCCCATTTTAAATAGGCTTCGTCCCCTTACCTATATCTATACAAATGTAAAGTTTGAAAAAGATCAGTGAAATATTTTTTTAGTTATCCCACTCACAAGGTTTTTCTGCGGCGGCAGTGGCGGTGTGGACCGTCGTGAAACCATAGTATCCCGACTATGTCTGGGGATACAATAAACAATAATTTTGACTTTATATTCACATGTAACATTACGATGGTTCATCACATTATCCTCGGGCTGTCACTTTGACAAAAACAGGTCATACCAGGTCACGACCTCGTTGCGCCATCTCCTGGCAGATATTTAATCAACTAGATGTGTCGGAACGACACGAATGCCCCCGCCTGGGGCAAATTAGAAACATTTGTTAAATTTAGTAAATTTTTTAAGTTCAGGAGATGTTGTATGGTCAAAAGTAGGTCAACAAGGGCAAAATGCAAACTCGATCTGTAAAGGGTCATTATCAAGCAACACACCAAAAATCAGGCCAGTATATGCAGGCATTGTGAAAAAAAGTCCATATATGTGCATTTTTCATGAAAATTTCTGTCTTTCATGAAATTTTCTATGTTCAGGATCTGTCATATGGTGAAAAATAGGTTAACTGGGATGAAACGCGAACTCGATCTGTAAGTGGTCATTATGTGCCCACAGACCAAACATTAGGGCAGTATCTGTAAGCATTTCATTGCGAAACTAGAATATTAGCAATCATTTTTAAATTTAAATTGGAGAGGTATATACCATGTTTCATAACAATCCACCAAATGCTTCCTGAGAAATAAGCTCCTAAGTTTTTTTCTATACTAAGCTCTGTGACCTTGAAAAGTAGGTCAAGATCACCCATCTTTGAACTTGACCAAGATTTTGTAAATATAATGCAATAGCACTGAAGAAATGAAGTTCCTGTGTTGAATACCTTTGGACATATCCTGCACAAAAGGCCAAAATTGAAAAAATCCGATAAAATTTCATTAAAAAATCGGAAATTGCAGGTGGGGCCACCAAAATTATGCAGCACATACAGACCATCAGTCCCAATGATCATAGTAAGTTTTGTGAAAATCCACACAATGGTTCCTGAGATATAAACTTCTGAGTGTTTTTCTATAATCAGCTCTAAAATGTAGAAAAATGGGTCAAGGTCGCCCATCTTCGAACTTGACCGATATTTTATCGATATTCATCTTCACTGATGAAATAAAATTCCAACGGTGAATCCTTTTAGAGATATCCCGCTCACAAGGTAAAAGTTAACAGACATGGAACGGATGGAAGGAAAGACACTGGACAGACAGATGGACGGACGGACAGACGGACAGCTTGGGTGACGACAATAGCCCATCAGCCTATAAGCTGAGGGCTAAAAACGACTGTACATGTGTATTTGTCATGAAAATTTCTATTTTATATGAATTTTTCTAAGTTTAGGAGCCGTAAAACTGTCAAAAGTAGGTCAACCGGGACGAAACACAAACTCGATCTGTAACTGGTCATTATCTGCCCACACACCAAAAATCAGGCCAATATCTGCAGGCATTGCGAAAAAAAGTCTGTACATGTGTATTTGTCATGAAAATTTCTATTTTTTATGAAATTTTCTAAGTTTAGGAGCCGTAAAATGGTCAAAAGTAGGTCAACATGGACGAAACGCGAACTCAATCTGTAACTGGTCATTATCTGTCCACACACCAAAAATCAGGCCAATATCTGATGGCATTGCGAAAAAAAGTCTGTACAACTGTTTGATTTCGGAATGACGGAATGACGGACATGGGTAAAACTATATGCCCCGGCCACTTTGTGGCGGGGGCATAAAAATAGAACTTGCGATGTCTGTCCATTTTAGAGGGTTGTAATATGTACTGGAAACGCGGGTGGGACGGGAAAGTTTGTCTGTTGTCCCGGAGAGTGAGTTGTCAACTTTACTGAGTTTACATAAAACATATTATAGAGGCAAATTTGAAGGGACTGAGATTTAGTGTCCGCATAAGTGAGCTGTCCACCTTACTGAGTTGTCCGCAAGTAGGAGTTTCACTGTATACCTAATTTCAGGCTGATATATCAAATTCCTCCGTAGAAATAAGCAAGCACATACACTGTGCAAAAGTCATTGTAGGGGGCGACACCTGTCTTGTGAACAAGAAAGCCATCAAAGACGCACAGACAGGTCAAAATATCAGGCCAATACACCAAACTTCCCTTGAGTTTGATGCAATGGGGCTGACCAGGCAGAAAAGCAGTTGCCCGAGTGAAATGTGACATATTGCTGGCCAAAGCAACCACACTGAGTGAACTCTTGACCTGCACCTGGCTAGAGTGAGTTTAACTCTGACCTGTACCTGGCTTTACTGAGTGAACTCTTGACCTGTTGCATATTCTGACACAGTTTGCAGTCTGCAAAAGATATAAATAGATCCAGACTGACCTCTAGGGCCAAATCTGATGCAGTGAGCAGTCTGGCAAAGCTATAAATAGAATGCAGCTACTACACTGAGTGAACTCTTGACCTATACCAGGCTGCACTGAGTGAACTCTTGACCTGTTGCCTAATCTGCTAAAGTTGCCAGTCTGCGAAAGCTATAAATAGATCCAGGCTGACCTTTTGCCTGTTGCCAAATCTGAAATAGTTGGCAGTGTGCCAAGCTATTTAACCTGAAATCTAAATCTCTAGTGGCATGATGTAATAGTTGCTGATAAACTGGTGCCAGGCTAGATGTAACTGCTTCACACAGCTAACATATATGGTAAAATGACTTAATTCAATTTCCATAATTAAGCCAAAAATCATTCATGTTGAACCATTAAAGACAATTATTATAAGAATTATTGTGGGGATTATTCTTGTAAAATATTAAACAAATTGGCCTCAGTGGCGTCAGTCAAAAAACTTTTTGCAGGTTTATAACTCATATGGGAAAATACAGCAAAATGGCTAAGTTGAGCTTCCCATAACTCAGCCAAAAATCACTGAACCAAAACCATTTGAACAAACTTGAATCAGCAACATATAAGGATAGTTAATGTGTGAGATATAAAAATTTGGCCCAGTGGTTTTTGAGAAGATGACCTTTGTAGCCAATGAGCTACAATGGGCTTTTATGGCATATGACTAAATTCAGCTTCCATAACTTAGCCAAATGTCACTGAACCAAGACTTTTGAACAAAACTTCAGAAAGCACTACCCTAGGACCATTTCTGTGCGATATTAAACAATTTGGCCATATGGTTTCAGAGAAGTTTTTTGTAACACTCAGTATGATACAGGCACTGATGACCCCTGTACAAAAAAGGCTGATGCAGGTGGCACCACCAACACTTCAATTTCTGATATGACTCATGTGACCAACATTGGCATAAAATTTGGTGATGATAGCTCCAGCCGTTTCTGAGATTGTTATTTTAGTATACTTTTTTGGACAGATGACTAAGTTCAACTTCCTGTAACTCGGCCAAAAATCACTGAACTTTAGCCATTGGAACAAAATTGGGAGAGATTGTTCCAGGAATCATTTCTGAGAAATATTGGATAATCTGGCTAAACAGTTTTGGAGAAGAAGATTTAAAAATTTTTTTTTAGCTTTTTTCCTATTAAGTCTAAGAAAATGCAGTTAGCCAAAAAATAAGCAAAATCCGATAGAGTTGTTTAGATGACTAATTTTTTGCATAAAATTTGGTGATACTAACTTCTGCTGTTATCAAGATAGTATGGGTTAACGTACAGAAGACAAACAACGCCACACCATCACATAAGCTCACAGGTTCACTAAAAACAAT
This sequence comes from Sipunculus nudus, assembly GCA_026874595.1. Taxonomy (NCBI): domain Eukaryota; kingdom Metazoa; phylum Annelida; class Sipuncula; order Golfingiida; family Sipunculidae; genus Sipunculus; species Sipunculus nudus. The sequence goes on from CM049311.1 coordinate 43,468,212, forward strand.
ACTTGACTTCCAAAACTTTAACAGAACTACAACCTTTTGTCAATTGCTTTCAGATTTCAAATAATATAAACTTAAAATTTGGGGACATCTAACTGTCTGTTGAATTTTGAATTCATAGGTCCAACAGTTTCAAAACGTGCCTTGTTAATGGACAACAGTCAAACCAGCTGGCAACAGACAAAGGACCATCGCTAAAGCTTATCTGACTTACAATCAGCTGGGCTAATAAAGAGAGCTCAGCTTATCTAGATGAGAAGTACTTCAGCCCAAAAGAGGGGTACTTCAGGTCACATTTCCAAAGGTGAATCAAGCATTACCTAGTAGATCCAATCTGAATGACATGTGTTGGTTCTCTCATGGTATATACCCAATGTGGGATTGACAGGTCGGCTGAAATGCTACTTTTTCTTAATTATTCTTAAATAACTAAATGGTCAATAACAAATTTTTCTGACAGTTACCTACCAGTTAACAAATTTTCTGAAAATGAACAATTCATTATTTTTATATAAAAAAAATATATTTTATATATTTTATATTTAAGATGACATCATTGTTACACAATGTATTTGGTTCCCCATGTATCAGAAAATACAAACAAATGTTGATCTTTCTGGCAAATGAGATCTGTCAGTCATAATGATTTCATTTAAATTATACTGATATATACTGAATAGTTCTATTTTTCAAATCTTGAAAGGGCATCAAAAATAAAGAAACCACAGTATCTATGCATGTATGACTATCATATAAGTGTACCTCCTCTGCAGTTCTTTAATCCTGACCATCATATTGAGGTGACCCTGAGAGTATTGCTCAATCACATCTCGCACGTCATAAGGTTTCCGTGCTTGCTGGAACAAGAAGCATAAATACACATGATTAGGATGACCAAGTGTCACACTGCTCAGGAATAAGCATGCATATGTCTATTGTAGATTTCTTTATTTAAATTATCATAAATAGTCCAGCTGTTAAGAGAAGAATTGTGCAAAAAATGAAAGAAGCATGAAACTTGGCATAACAGTTGTCATTACCATACTCAATATTTTCAGATATAGGGCCAAGCGGAATTCACTCTAACTTGGTCAAAATCAAAGATGGCGGCCAATATGGCCGCCGGATTATAAAATATCTATATATCCGGTTATATTAGTCCTGGAATGCATTGCAAGTGCTTTATTTCTATGTTTTCGGGGTCAAGAAATTCATTTATAAGGGTTTCAAGTATGTATAATGACTCTATGGTTGAATTCTGGTTTTGTTGATTTTCAAATTATGCTAAATTTGCCTTTGTCTAGCATATCCAACAATAAACATTATTTGCTGAGTTCTGCTTAGCAGTTGCATACTTTGTGATTGTTCTCAAATGAAAGTGTTATTTCCAGGGCTAGATTTGTCTGTTTTGTCATGCATTTTCATCCTTGAATTGTAGAACAGTTTCGATTGCAATTTTAATTTCCCTTTATTTGCATGCTGATAAATGTAATTGCTTTGGAGAGGTGATGGCGCAAGAAACTTCTGTGTCAAAATCTAAAATAAAATTAAGAACTTCATATGTCCATAAACACTGATCACTAGGATATTTGAAACCAGCATACATGTAATTAGATTCTGTGATCAATGTAACTTTCATGCAAAAATTTTTAGTGTAATTGCAAATATCACATGCATTAATAAAACTGTGCTGACATTTGAAATATATATTATTTTTAAGTATTTCAGCCCTATATCTGTTTCAATGTAATGATGTGGACAGTCGAGTGCTGAGACGCTCATCTATCTCAAAAACCCCAGATTTGATCAACATCGTTCCTATCAGAATTGGTTGTAGTGGTCCTTCCATGGTCGTTTTTTTTTTCTCCGTGTTCACCGATTATCTCCAACCCTATATACTACCGAACACAGATATTCGAGCCATGGAGAGGGGCCTGTTATAGTTGTTATAACAAACTGTACAATCCATATAAAATTTATATACAAATAAAATAAACAATCCATATTAAATAGCGTTTAGCTAGCCTATAATGCGGGCGTGGCAGAATAAAGACATATACAAGAAGCTAACACCTGTCAGATTCTATATGCCTACTGCGTACGTATTGAAATTTTGCTAAAAGTGTCTTTTTCATTAGTACTTCCAATGTTAAAAATCCTGTAAAATTTGTTTAATACTACATTTTCAAATGAAAGTGTCATTTGCCAAGCTTTGTTTTATTATATTAATTTTTCTGATTTCTTCTGTTTATTTCCCTAGAGGCGATAGATGAAAGAAATTTAGCTATTATGTCTGGTATCAAATTTGGTAAATTTTACGGTCAACTTCACATTCATGTGAACCTTTGTTAATGAAGTTTGAAAATATCAGACTGTAGTGCTGAAATTTAAAATACATGTATGGGTTACATGTATTTGAACACCATGCATGTTTCCATGGAAAGTCGTATCCATAAATTATTCAGACTACATGCATGCATGACAGGATACGCACATATGTAGAAGCTCACACGTGTTTTGATGTACAGATTCTTTGCTTCTTTTGCCATAAGGTGATTGCTTTCACACTGTATGCTGGCATGAAGACAGAATCAGCACACATTTAGAGGAGCATAACATGTTGCTGTATGTTACCTTTGTGCTATGGTGATGAATGCATGATATAATCAACACACATGTAGATACCTTTGCAGATTGCTAATATTGTGATGTTATGATGATGCTCGTACAAAATATTTAACATGTATAAGTAAAATATCACTACGTTTACCCGTTGCTGCTATTTTCATGAAATAAAACTTTTTCGAATTTAACGAGTTGGAATTACTTGATTGGTGAATGTAACGGTTCTTTGCTTGAAGCTGCTGTGCTATGGCGGTCAATTGATTTTTTACTTTCTGTCAGCTTTATGCACAAATGCAGAATGTTTGGGAAACTTTTATTTCATACCACATGCTTCATCAAGTGAACATACATCAATAAGAATAGACTAATTCTGAATATTATTATTGAAATATTTTTATTGCTGAACAGAATAGTTTATTACATAACATTTTGTAATACTGCCATCAACTTTTTTTTCACTTATGCCTGAATATTTTCTTTTAGATCTAACAGGACAACAGTGTTTTCTTCTGGTAAATCACACACAATTCCAATTTACTAACTATCGGTTATGTTTATCTTAGGTGCAAGCCTCAGTGCGATCTACAGTTTTGCATCATGTGCACATGGTGTTAATTTTTTTTTTCAAATAAATGTAAATATTTTTTGTAATTATATTTATAAATAAATGTAAGTAATATAAAATGTGTGCATAATGTAAGCAAATGAAGTATTTTAAGCAGTTACGGTAAATTCAAAGGCAATGTCAGCTATTCTTACCATTCACCAAAGTAGCAGGTAAATTACAAACTGCACAAGTATCTGCAAGTTTGCTGATTCCGCATGCACAATCACTACATTACAAATATAGCATATCAAGGAGTAGGATGTCGCCTAGTGGTTACGGCTTTGGACATCGTAGTTGTAGGTCCCCACTTTGAACCCCGTTTAGTAGGGATGGTTAGAATCAGAAGTCAAGGAGAACCACTACAACCCACTCCCATAGCAACACCGATTATAGAACCTTCGTCGCCAGTGGAGAGAGCCGAGCGTTTTTTTACCACTCAATACATTGAAAGAGACACAGTGTAAAAATATTTGAAATAATCATATATATTAAATTTCAGCACAGGATTCAACAAATAAGTTTTGCATGAAAAAGGCAATTAAGCACAATTATAATACCAAATAAAACCACAGAGTCATTATATACTGACTATAAACCCATATAAATGAATTTCTCGACCCCAAAAACATAGAAATATTGCACTTGCAATACATTCTAGGACAAATAACACGGCATATATTGTTATTTCATAATCCGGCGGCCATCTTGTCCGCCATCTTGGATTTTGACCAAGACATTCTGAATTCCGCTTGGCCTCATATCTGGAAATACTGAGTTTGGTCTGGACTAATATTATTCCACGTTTCATTCTTCTTTTATCTTTAACACAATTCTTTTATATATGCAGCTTAACCGCTGACCTAATGGGAATATTACCGAAACCCTGTTATAAAAACAAAAATGAGTACCTGAAGAGGTTTTGAACCTCAAAAATTGAATTTCTTGGCCCAAAATACATAAAAATAGAGTACTTGCAATGCTTTCTAGCGACATTATAACTCAAGTTATTGACATTTTTTAATCCGGCAGCCATCTTGGCCGCCATCTTGGATTTTGGCCAAGATAATTTATTTTCAGCTTGGCCCTATATCTGAAAATCACCATTAAGCTCCAAAGAACAGTTTTGGAAACTTTCATGCTTCTTTCATTTTTTGCACGATTCCTCCAAATATGGGGGCTTAACTGCTGGACTAAAATGAATTAAATTTCAAATGCCTCAGATATTTCAAATAACTTTAGATACCTTCTGCATAACTTAATACACCTGTATCTTCAAGTAATCTCAAATGAAAAAGAATACTTTGAAAATACTTCAGATACCCTGATTGGTTTAAAAAAATTCCATCATGCTGACATCATGGAACTTGTACCCAAAATTTTGGGTATGAAGAAAACAGTTTTGATGGGTACCCTGTTCATGAAAGAATGGCATCCCGGAGAATGGAATAAGGCCTACAGGCCAAAGCAAACCTTTGCAATGGGATATACATCAGGCATAATGCTTCCGTGATAACATGCTTGACCATTACTTTTCAAGAACATGTGTGATATGTATTTGTACAATGTAAAGTCTAAATTATTTTGAACACAAGTATAAGCACCAATTTCACAAACGTCACAGTGTATAAGATGACCCCCTTTCTTAGACGACCCCCAATTTTGAACCTCAAATTATGGTACAAATTATTTTCAGCATCTTGGAGCTGCCAGCTACTGAGGATCACTATGTCAGCATAATGATCACTTTAAGACTGATGAAGGAAATGGGATTTTATAATAATTGATTCATAAAATGGTCAGTGGTATTTTTTTATGATTCCACAAGTGAAAACAGGAAAGTTATATAGAACGGTATGGAGCAGACCAAACAGAATTTATTAAACATATCAAAGAATGTGTATTACACAGTACCTCAGATAAGATAAGAGATGTGCAGCAGAGGGTCAATTTTAAGGCCCAAATTTGGGTAATAGATTATTTTTTGGCAAATGGAGGTGGCACCCGCTAAGAATAAACATGTCAAGAGAATGTGCATTACAGGGCATTGACACCTTACAGGCCCGTAGGCTGACTGCTGATTGGGAGGGTTCCTTTTCACTGATGGTGGAACCTCTATATATATATATATGCTCTCACGAAACAGATCTGTCGCACAAACTAACAGTACTTTGATTATTTATAAATGTTCCCATACGGTAGAGCACTATCACCGCGATGTATTGAATTCACGCTATGTGAACAATACAAATTATATATATATATATATATATATATATATAAATATATATTTTTATATTTATACCCGATGTTTTCTTTTAACGAAATAAAAACAATCCAAATTAGCAAGTTTCAGCGAATTGTCCTTTTTCTAGCCTTGTGTACTCAGAACGTCCCATCCAATGCGTTTTGCAAGCGTCTGCTACAGCACAAGTATGGTCATTACGAGGATTCAGCTGTGTATACTTGTGCACTAAACAGGGGCATTTAAGTTGCAAAACAAGGCCTACAGGCTTAATGCGAACCTGTGCATTGGGAAATACACCAGGTATAATGCTTCAATGCTGGACCATTACTTTTCATGTATATGAACAATGCAAGTACTAAACATTTTGAATAAGAAACAATTACACAAACATCACTGCTGAAATTCTGGCATGGGTGCACACAATACAAATCGATTGTAGCTGGCACCACCAGTCTTGTATACTTCGAAGCTTACGCCAATTTTCAGAATGATATATCAAACCCTTCCTGAGAAATAAGCAGGGACACACACTGTGCAAAAATTATTGTAGGTGGCATCACCAGTCTTGTATACGACAAAGCTATTTGATATGTATAAATATGCCCAATTTCAGACTGATATATCAAATTCCTCTGTAGAAATAAGCAGGCACAAACACTGTGCAAAAGTCCATGAACGTGGCACCACCTGCCTTGTAAATGAGAATACCATCAAAGACGCATAGACAGGTCAAAATATCAGTCCAATACATCAAATTTCCCCAGAGTTTGATGCACAGGGCTGACAAGGCTTAGGTGAGTAAGGCAGTTGCCCCTGAGTGACCTGTGACGAATTGCTGCCACAAGCTACTGCACTGAGTGAACTCTTGACCTGCACCTGGCTAGACTGTGTGAACTTTTGACCTGTACCTGGCTGCACTGAGTGAACTCTTGACCTGTTGCATAATCTGACACAGTTGGCAGTTTGCCAAAGCTATAAACAGATTCAGGCTGAACTTTGGTGCCAAATATGATGCAATGAGCAGTCTGCCAAAGCTATAAATAGAATGCAGCTACTGCACTTAGTGAACTCTTGACCTATACCTGGCTGCACTTTTTCCAATCCTGGCACTGTGCCAAAACTATTTATAGAGCTGACATCATCTTGGCTAATGGCCAACATCAAGGCACTGGCAATCTGCCAATGATAAACCAAGTGCTGCCATCTGAACACAAAAGTGGTCCCTACTTGAAATAACTTGCCTGGTATGATGAATAACTTTAATCATAATTCTAAATTTTTTAAAAGCTTTTGAAAAAATTTTCTTGTCAATATCAACCAAAGATAACCTGAAATCTTAATGTCTAGTGGCATGATGTAATAGATGCTGATAAACTGGTGCCAGGCTAACATATATGGTAAAATGACTCAATTCAATCTTTATAATTAAGCCAAAATTCATTCATGTTGAGCCATTAATGACAATTATTATAAGAATTATTCTAGGAATTATTCTTGTAAAATATTTAACAAACTGGCTTCAGTGGCATCATTCAAAAAATGTTTCGCAGGTTTATAACTCATGCAGGACGATACAGCAAACTGGCTAAGTTTTGCTTCCTGTAACTCAGCCAAATATCACTGAACCAAAACTATTTGAACAAACTTGAATTATCAACATTTGAGGATAATTAATGTGTGAGATTTAAGAATTTGGCCCAGTGGTTTTTGAGAAGAAGATCTTTGTAGCCACTGAGCTAAAATGGGCTCTTATGACATATGACTAAATTCAGCTTCCCATAACTTAGCCAAAAGTCACTGAAAAGAGACCATTTGAACAAACTTCAGAAAACACTACCCTAGGATCATTTCTGTGCGATATATTAAACATTTTGGCCATATGGTTTCAGAGAAGAAGTTTTTTGTAGCCCTCAGTGTGATACAAGCACTGATGACCCTGTACAAAAAAGGCCGATGCAGGTGGCGCCACCAATACCTCGATTTCAGATATGACCTATGTGACCAACATTGGCATAAAATTTGGTGAAGATAGCTACAGCCATTTCTGAGATTTAAATTTTAATATGCTTTTTTGCACAGTTAACAAAGTTCAACCTCCTGTATCTCAGCCAAAAATCTCCGAACTGGAACCATTCGAACAAACTTGAGAAAGATTGTTCCAGGAATCATTTCTGTGAAATATTGGACAATTTGGCTTGACAGTTTCAGAGAAGAAGATTTTTTTTTCAAGCTTTTTTAGCTTTTTCCCTATAAAATCTAAGAAAATGCAGTTAGAAAAAAAATAAACAAAATCTGATATAGTTTTTTGGATGACTGATTATTTGCAAAAAAATTTGGTGATGCTAGTTCCTGCTGTTTTTGAGATAGCTATGGTTAACGTATAGACAACGCACGACACTGCATAAGCATAAGACATCGCATAAGCTCACAGGTTCGCTAAAAATGGTCAATATCAGGTCAGTGGTTTTGATATTAGGCAGTCTTAGGTGTAACAATGGGTTTTTAATGGAAAACGGAGGGTTTTCCTGAAAAAATTTGAAGGAACGAAGTCCTAGTGACCCAATTTTCAGTATGGTAGGAGATTTTGGGACATCTTAAGGTATGCCAAATTTCAGATTCGTAGGTCCACAGTGTCATAACGCGCCAGTTTAATGTAGTACGGACGGACGGACAGCCGACGGACAAAGGACCACGACTATAGCTCAGATGACTTATATTCAGCTGAGCTAGAAACACATTAAACAGTGTAGAACTGTCAATGTCAGGTTTGATACCATTATGTCTATATATAATGTTTATATGCAAGGTCACAAATGACTGTATTGATTTACTTTCAATAATTCCTAGAGTAGAGCAAAATGCAACATTATCAGCATATTAATTAGCATTCATTTATACTGAGAATTTCTCATGTGTTGGTCCATACCAAATCAACAGGTATCATAATGCTCTCTTGGCTAAATGTAATGGAATGGCAGCACATTGTGTCACTTAAGCACAATGCCATGCTTATTTTCAATTGTCACAGTTTGGTCCTCAAACATGGGTTCACTGGAAGCCCCCCATTGTACAGGGAACTGGACAATAATGCACTGACCTGTGGTCACATTATGGCCTTGATTTGGGTTTGATTTGGTTAACCTCATTAATAGCTGGACATGCCAAGCAAGATATGAAGGTTAACACAGGAATTCTACTCAAAGGAATTTCACATTCACGTGTACTATGACAGACCTGTTTCATGAGTAAATGCATTCTGGTCACTGCATTCATGCTACTATTAACCCATAACCCAAAATGTGGAGTGACAAGAAATTCCAAACATCAACATTATTCATATAATTTAAATCATCACACCACAGATGTATGTTTGATCTTACACATAAAGAGCTCACAATAAAATTACCATCAAAAATCCATATGGTCTAGATCAATACATGCAACTGTAAGAGATTTATTTTCATTTTTCATCATATTTTTTCACACACCTTTCGCCTTGTTCATACACAGATATTGGCTAACCAATGGGAATATATGTATGCATTCCTCTGTCGTTAGAAATGCCATCATTCTGTCATGTACTTATTCACTGGTAAGGTACACTAGTTGTGTTTCTGTGATGGTTTTATCAAATCATGTTTATACGAGTCTGTAAATAGGACTTCCATGTTAGTCTATAACTTGATGTATGTCAGGTCAGACTTGGAATTTTCCATAGAACTTTTACCCAATAGATTCTGGTAAAACTTTTAAAGTACACTTACAACAATGATGTAATTGTGACCTACTTTCGGTCATCCAATAAGCTTTAGCTTTTATGACGAAATGCAGAAATATGGCTATGTATTTTTCATATGTCACATGACAGCTTTGTAACAAAACTATCTGTAGTGCGCGCTGTGAGGAGATATTGGACAGTTCTCTCAGTAGAGATATCACCAGTGTGATAATTTTATGATAATTCAAATCATTATATTTTACCAATTATAAGGTGATCAGTCCTATGGAATGAAACAGGTATTTAGTAGACTTCTGTGCAGGGTAACTTTCTAATTACATTTCAGTTTATTATTTAACTGCCAGCCCTTTGATTAGTGTCCACAGAGAATTCATTAATAAGCATGTTCATACATTTGACTGGGTTTACTCTTAAAGTGACAGGCACAGATAAAGTAATTAATTAACAGTTTAGACTTAGGTGTTCACAAGAGGGCAAGAAAGGTGTTGAATGTATTACACAATATGTCTTGTATTAATGCTGTATGAAATTACTTAATTGCAATTATTATTTTGGGCAAATGTATAAATAGAGATACTGGCAACTGAACCAGACAGTTAAGGTCAGAGCTAAAGAGAGGGGAGTCAAAGAGTTAGAGAACTAGGAAAGAGAGAAGAGACAGGAATAAGAACAGGAGTTAATACACAGAGAGAGAGAGACAGAGACAGAGAGAACAGAATCAGTTAAGTGGAAAATAGGGAAACTAGCAGAATATATATATTGGACATTTGTTATTGTTAACTTTGATTGAATAAACTTGAAAGTAAATTACATCTGGACTAAAGAATTCTTCTATCTGAGAAATCAGCAACCTGTGAACAAAAGCACGTAAACAACTGGACGGTGATAGTTGGGGAGAATCCGGCTTGCGATCCAACTACTATTCGGTACATCTCACACAACGCCAAGTTAACATTAATTTGACTAATTCCCCCAGATCAAATTTGGACTAATTCCCCAGCTAAAAGATGCCACTCCTTTGTATGATTTGGTTCCAAAAAAGAGGGCTCTGCTACAAGTGTGGATTTACATACAGCAGAGCCCATCAATGTCACTGTCCAGCTAAAGGAAAAAGATGCCACAAATGCCATCAACTGAACCACTTCGCCCGCTGCTGTTTTACACAACAGCAAAGTGCAAGAGAAGATGATGATATAACAAAATGTGGACCTGGAGACGTTCATTCTGGAAGAAGTTTTGCAGCTCCCAGTCAACTACCCTTCATGGATATTTCAAACAAGGAACTTTATCAAACTTTAAATTTGAAAACTGTAGTTAATTTTGAGAATGATGCTTTGCGCATCAAGCTGAAGAAAAGAGTTAAGAAAGTTTCATCAGTTTCAGTAAATACTGTATCTGTGGAAGATGAACAGGTCAAAATTCAGTCACTTGAATTAGAAAATAAAGAGTTAGTCCAGGAAACAGAGAAACTAAATGATAGATTGGTTGTTTTGGAAAGAGAATTGGACAGATCAAAACACTACAACAATCAATTAGAAAGAAATGCTGACATTCAAGAAGGGTTGATAAATGAACTTACCAAAAAATTGAAATCCCATATTAAAACCATAAGACAGTTAGATCAGCTACTAGCACCTCAGGTCAATAATATATCTGTTCAGGGAGGAAGAGGTCACTTTCAAAGACAGAATTTTAATAGGCAAAGAAAGTGTAAAATGGAAAAGTGTAAAAATAGGGTCCAACATTGTGAAATGTGCGGTAGATCCATAAGAAACAATTTTTGTAATATCTGTAAAGCAGAAACAAATGAATGTACCTTTTGCATGTATATTGTAAACAGTGATGACGGAGAGTAAATCCCTAGTATAATAGGCAATAGTATATACCATCTATTTAAAATATATACCATAGTATATATCATGTCTTATTTTTGCAATAATAGTCCAGTGTGTTTATTACAATATACATGTATAGGAAATGTATATACTGACTTGTAAAGACTTATGCCTTTTGGCACAAAATTGAGAAAAGAAAATGGATAGGTTTACATGGTTATTGGTAGTAATGAAGTATAAAAACTAATTAACACAATGATGAAGACTTGTCTGAGTAGAAAATTAACGTATATCTGCTTAATTTAATTGCACTTGGAGCTACTACTTTGATTCAGCTTGTACTTTCACAAATTCTGGATGCATATTATTTAGCTCACTTATTTCATTTCATTCAAAGTGATCACTGCCTTGAATTTGTCTTTTGTCTATATTCATACGTCATTTTTTTTATCAAAATTAAGGATCCAACAGTTAGGACTAAATTATTAGAAAAAAGGCAAAATCTCTGGCAGGTCCATCGTTCACAAAATTAGAATCATGTCAATCATGCACTTCATCTCACGAGCCAAATGTATGCATCACTTAACAAAAGAAAGGGGCAATGGCATGTTCTCAAACTTTGTTATTTTAGTTTTTGTTCATTTTACTATGTCAGAATATTCACTTTGATTGTATGTAGCATATTTACTATGTTGATGAGGATGATTATACTTGTTTTTACATTAATCCTATTTTATCAAATTCAAGTGTTTCCATGTGATGTAAGTTTAAATTAATGACAGCTAAGGTAATTTATATTGTGTAATTCTAACAATATAGTTTATTTTTGTTTGTTTGTTTTGACTCAGGAGAGTCAATTTCTTGACGGAAGGGCAACTATCACCAGTGTGATAATTTTATGATAATTCAAATCATTATATTTTACCAATTATAAGGTGATCAGTCCTATGGAATGAAACAGGTATTTAGTAGACTTCTGTGCAGGGTAACTTTCTAATTACATTTCAGTTTATTATTTAACTGCCAGCCCTTTGATTAGTGTCCACAGAGAATTCATTAATAAGCATGTTCATACATTTGACTGGGTTTACTCTTAAAGTGACAGGCACAGATAAAGTAATTAATTAACAGTTTAGACTTAGGTGTTCGCAAGAGGGCAAGAAAGGTGTTGAATGTATTACACAATATGTCTTGTATTAATGCTGTATGAAATTACTTAATTGCAATTATTATTTTGGGCAAATGTATAAATAGAGATACTGGCAACTGAACCAGACAGTTAAGGTCAGAGCTAAAGAGAGGGGAGTCAAAGAGTTAGAGAACTAGGAAAGAGAGAAGAGACAGGAATAAGAACAGGAGTTAATACACAGAGAGAGAGAGACAGAGACAGAGAGAACAGAATCAGTTAAGTGGAAAATAGGGAAACTAGCAGAATATATATATTGGACATTTGTTATTGTTAACTTTGATTGAATAAACTTGAAAGTAAATTACATCTGGACTAAAGAATTCTTCTATCTGAGAAATCAGCAACCTGTGAACAAAAGCACGTAAACAACTGGACGGTGATAGAGAGACTGGGTGGCTCTCTCAGAGAGAGAGACTGTCCAAGATCGCTTGCTATTGACTAAAGACTTCTATCATCAAACTGGTCTTGGAACATTACCAGCAACATGCAACAGTACCTGCTTGTGATACAAGGTGGGGAAACTCTCCCTAACCCCACCACCGTATCATTATAACACTAAAGCGTTTTGTGTTAGTTTTGTGTTGTGTCTGACAGGAAGCAAAACTTTAGTGTGATTATTATTCCATTTTAGATAGGTCTTATTTATATTATTTACTTCTGTTAGGCTTAGTTAATCAAATTTAAAATCTCAAATTTATAAATACAAGTGTAGGTAATCATTTAGAATAGAACCAGGTTTTGAACAAATTTAAGGCCATAGGCTTTGTGTGAAAAAAACCTGCCCAACCCAGAAGAGAGCAAAGTTTATCTTTACGTTTAGCCCTAATTCCTAACTTTAAATTATCAATTTTCTTGATTTTATAGTAATTTCTTAAACAAGGGACCTATGGGTCACGGCGCTCAGCTGTTATATATGATAAAAAAATATGATTTAGAAATGAGGCACATGCTGGTTTTGTGTGGTAATAAGTATAAGCTGTATTATGAGTTGTTGTTGTTTAGCTTATGTATGATTTTGATAGTACCTTTGGAGACAGAGAAGAGAATTGATTTCATTTATTTTATTAACAAATGGAGTACTATTGTCACACAGATTTTGACTTGGCCATATAACTTATAAGCAGAACATATAATATAAGAGTTTAACTATTTATTAAAAAAAAATTACAAATATTGTCCCAGATATAATTTTTATTAAAAATAATAAGAGAATCGTATGATTTTTAAAATGAAATATAACTGAAATGATTATTAAAATAATATTAAAGAATATATTCATGAATGCATTCATGAATACATTTGGAAAGTAGTTGCACTGGTATTCATATACTTTCATTTTTACCTGAATTCGCATTCTTTATGCAAGACATTTTATAATGGAGTACATATTCATATTTGTATTTAAATATAATTGCAAAGTATTCCCACCATGTCTGGTATTTATTCAGTTTTCACCAAACAATGGTGTTGAGAATCCAGAATGTACAAAATTCACACATTTAAATAATGATCATAAGTACCTGGTTTTATGGCTTTTATTTATATTAACCCTCCTCCTGCGGGACCGGTATATATACGGGCGACGCGCCGCATCCCCGCCATGCGGCATACGTTTATATACGGTTTGGGAGGGTGCTAGGTTTATAGGCCAATAAAAAAATTCTTATCCCGTCAATCCGTATGAAATTTTATGCGGGATCACTAAAGGGGATTTCCATTTGAATGGTTTCGTTTTCCTGGAAGGTTATTTGACAAACCGTGTGCAAATAGCGTTGACATTTTTATCATGTGTACGGGACATGACCGGTCATGACCCGCGAAGTAGGTCAATCATGGCGGCGTCTGTTATTGTTGACAATGAGGAAATAGCGCAATTATTTCTGGATTCTGATCGACTAATGGGAAAAGTTTTTCTTATTAACTCAATGAAAATGACAGCCAGTTTCATTATAGATCTTGAGGAACTGACTGATCTGTTACGGGAGTGGGCAAACGGTGATGTGACGGACCGGACTGCGCGGTGTCGGACTTCAAACCGGCACGCGCACGTCAGCCATGTTTCAAGACGTGATGAATTGATGAAATATATATTTGACTAGAAAAGAGCATGAAATCAATGTAAACTGTAACAAAAAAACTAGTATATGTAAGAGGTAAGACAAGTTAAAAGTGAAAAAGTCACTTGAATAATAACGTGTAGAGAAGTTCTCTCCCATTGGTGAACATTATTGGAATGATAATTTTTAGCGATTTAATCGTCACGTTCCTTGTAGTTGTAGTCCTTGCATTATTATTTTTTATATAAATTTTCTTTAATATTAACTGTTTATAATGAAGTTTTTTACATTTTTTTAATGAAGCTTACACATTTTGACGATGTCCTGTAAGCAAAGTATTTTTTTTAGAAAAAAAAAAGTAAAAAATTAAAACCTTCCAAAACTGTTGTCTCCCATGTGTTCCAAGTAAATTTATTCATATTTATATAGATAAAATAATTCTTTCCACTCTCTTCCACAAAAAAAAAGAATATTCAAAGACCTATGTTAAGAGGTTGATGACTTAAAAAGACAGCACAACACAACTACTGCGAGAAATTGTTAAATTAGAGTGACACAAAGAACATTTGTTTTATATCTCACATTTCAATTGGTTGCCATGGCAACCATATATATATAAGGATATCTTATCAAAGACATATGTTAAGAGATTGAAGACTTAAAAGACAGATAACAACTTCTGCAAGAAATTGTTTAATTGGAATGACAAAAACAAGGGACCTATGGGTCACGGCGCTCAGCTGTTATATATGATTAAAAAATATGATTTAGAAATGAGGCATATGCTGGTTTGGTGTGGTAATAAATATAAGCTTTATTATGAGTTGTTGGTGTTTAGCTTATGTATGATTATGATATTATCTTTGGAGACAGGGAAGAGGATTGATTTCATTTATTTTATTAACAAATGGAGTACTATTGTCACACAGATTTTGACTTGGCCATAAAACTTAAAAGCAGAACATATGATATAAGAGTTTAACTATTTATTAAAAAAAAATTACAAATATTGTCCCAAATATAATTTTTATTAAAAATAATAAGAGAATCTTATGATTTTTTAAAATGAAATATAACTGAAATGATTATTAAATAATATTAAAGAATATATTCATGAATGCATTCATGAATACATTTTGAAAGTATTTGCACTGGTATTCATATACTTTCATTTTTACCTGAATTCCAATTCTTTATGCAAGACATTTTATAATGGAGTACATATTCATATTCGTATTTAAATACAATTGCAAAGTTTTCCCACCATTACTGGCATTTATTCAGTTTTCACCAAACAATTATGTTGAGAATCCAGAATATACAAAATTCACACATTTAAATTATGATTTAAGTACCTGGTTTTATGGCTTTTATTTATATTAAAAAAAAATGTAATATATTCATTTTGGACTAATTTCACATCAATGTACACACTAGACACAGTAGGAATCTAGATTAATAATATCAACTGCATCTTTGTCTATCATTAATTTCCTTCATATGATCCCTCATGATTAGTAATGAATAATATGATTTACTTTTTTATCATTAAAATTGAACTGAAAAATACCATAGGTGACTGCATGGTGTTATTTGGAGTACGTGACATTCTATCCATCGATACAACATTCTTTTATCATCAGTAACTGCAAGTTGATTTCCTGTTATTATAAACTAACAAATTCTTTTTTATTTTTCTTTAATTTGTTATTAAAAAACAATAAAAATTTATTAATTTATTGTTAATTGTTATGTTGTTGGTTAAAACTACTAGATGAGTTGGGTTGCACACCTGGATCAACTGTGGCTGGCCATAAGCTGCCTACCTGCAACAGTGTATGGTCGCCTCAAGCATGCATAATTTGCTGAAAGTTCAACAAGGTCAACATACAGGTGACTCAAGAGGGGCTGGAGAGAGTTAAGGTCTGACATGGTCTCATAAAAACATTAATAAAAGCTACAATTTTTGGCCAATTTCTTTCAGCTTTCTAAACTAAAAAACTGAAATCCTTGTGTGCATGATATGAAAATTTTATATCAACCGTGCTCACAGGAAACAAATGTGCCATGGTCAAAGTTGGGAAAAATTTAAGGTACTAATTTTATATTTATACTAATAACATATAAAATTTGAAAAATTCAGGACTAATTTGGGGTATTCAATTGAATCTTGATTAAATAATGTTACATCCCTGGCAAAAAAACTCTAGCTTCAGCAATCCCCTTGTTAAGGGTGTAAATATATTTCTTGATTTTTTACATAGTGCATTATGTTTGGGCTCATAACTTAAAACAATTACGCAATACTGACATAATTTCTGGCATATGCATAGAGAATGTATAGAAAAATATGTATATTATATATGATTAAAGTCACATCAGTGGTTTTGATATTAGGCAGTCTTGAAGTGTAACAATGGGTTTTTAATGGAAAAATAAAGTTTTTCATTAATATCTCGAAGGTATTAAGTCCTAGTGACCAAATTCTTGGCATGGTAGGGAATTTTGGAGACATCTAATTGTATGCCAAATTTTAGGAACTGAGAGCTGAAGCTGGGGAGCTGAGCTCTTGCAAACTGCATAACACTAGCTTGATGTAAACAATTTGTTACATGGTGCTTGAAAACTTGAATAAAATCTACAGTTTTTGATCAACTGGTTTCAAATTTTTGGTGTTAACAGACAAAATGCTAACAAAAACATGCTGAGAAAATTAAATCCACAGTACTTACAGTAAACAAGGGACCTATGGGTCACGATGCTCAGCTGTTATATATGATAAAAAAATATTATTTAGAAATGAGGCACATGCTGGTTTTGTGTGGTAATAAATATAAGCTGTATTATGAGTTGTTGTTGTTTAGCTTATGTATGATTTTGATAGTACCTTTGGAGACAGGGAAGAGGATTGATTTCATTTATTTTATTAACCAATGGAGTACTATTGTCACACAGATTTTGACTTGGCCATATAACTTATAAGCAGAACATATAATATAAGAGTTTAACTATTTATTAAAAAAAATACAAATATTGTCCCAAATATAATTTTTATTAAAAATAATAAGAGAATCATATGATTTTTTAAAATGAAATATAACTGATATGATTATTAAAATAATATTAAAGAATATATTCATGAATGCATTCATGAATACATTTTGAAAGTATTTGCACGAGTATTCATATATTTTCATTTTTACCTGAATTCCCATTCTTTATGCAAGAAATTTTATAATGGAGTACAAAATCATATTCGTATTTAAATACAATTACAAAGTATTCGCACCATGTCTGGAATTTATTCAGTTTTCACCAAACAATGATGTTGAGAATCCAGAATATACAAAATTCACACATTTAAATAATGATCATAAGTACCTGGTTTTATGGCTTTTATTTATATTAAAAAATAACTGTAAAAAATTCATTTTGGACTAATTTCACATCAATGTACACACTAGACACAGTAGGAATCTAGATTAATATTATCAACTGCATCTTTGTCTAATTTCCTTCATATGATCCCTAATGATTAGTAATGAATAATATGATTTACTTTTTTATTATTAAAATTGAACTGAAAAATGCCATAGGTGACTGCATGGTGTTATTTGGAATATGTGACATTCTACCCATCGATACAAGATTCTTATATCATCAGTAACTGCAAGTTAATTCCCTATTATTATTAACTAACAAATTCCTTTTCTATTTTTCTTTAATTTGTTATTAAAAATCAATAAAAATTGATTAATTTATTGTTTATTGTCATGTTGTTGGTTAAAACTATTAGATGAGTTGGGTTGGACACCTGGATCAACTGTGGCTGGCCATAAGCTGCCTGGCTGCCCAAGTATATGCCTCGCCTCAAGCGTGCACAATTTGCTGAAAGTTCAACAAGGTCAACATACAGGTGACCCTAGAGTGGCTGGAGAGAGCCAAGGTCTGACATGGTCGCATAAAAACATTAATAAAAGCTATAATTTTTGGCCAATTTCTTTCAGCTTTCTAAACTAAAAAGCTGAAATCCTTATGTGTGCATGATATGAAAATTATATAAACAGAGCTCACATGAAACAAAAGTGAAATGGTCAAAGTTGGGAAAAATTTAAGGTACTAATTTTATATTTATACTAATAACTTATAAAATTTTTAAAATTCAGAACTAATTTTGGGTATTCTATTGAATCTTGATTAAATAATGTTACATCCCTGACAAAAATCTCTAGCTTCAGCAAGCCAATTGTTAAGGGAGTAAATATATTTCTTGATTTTTTACAAAGTGCATTATGTTTAGGCCCATAACTTACAACAATTACACAATACTGACATCATTTCTGGCATGTGCACAGAAAATGTATAGAAAAACATGTATATTATATATGATTAAAGTCAGATCAGTGGTTTTGATATTAGGCAGTACTGAAGTGTAACAATGGGTTTTTAATTGAAAAATGAAGTTTTTCATTAATATCTCAAATGTATTAAGTCCTAGTGACCAAATTCTCGGCATGGTAGGGGATTTTGGTGACATCTAATTGTATGCCAAATTTTAGGAACTGAGAGCTTAAGCTGGGGAGCTGAGCTCTTGCAAACTGCATAACACTAGCCTGATGTAAACAATATGTTACAAGGTGCTTGAAAACTTGAATAAAATCTACAGTTTTTTATCAACTGGTTTCAAATTTTTGGTGTTAACAGACAAAATGCTAACAAAAACATGCTGAGAAAATTAAATCCACAGTACTTACAGGAAACAAGTGACCCAGGGGTCATGACGCTCAGCTGACCAGGAAGACATTGACAAAAGTAATTTTATCATCTGAATGTCAAATTTGAATGAAATACTTTTTCCAAACTTGACCTTTTGTATAAAATCATCCAATATTCATTTGGGTACTATGGAGCTCTGTAGCATGAAGGATATGGGTAACAAACACCTATTTTCAAGGTTTACAAGATGACTTTTCAGGGGTCTCCCAGCATGTCAAAAAATAAAATTCTAGGTCCAGTTATTATGATTTGTGCCCTGTTAACAAATCCAAATGTTTATTCTGGGGGGTATTTCAAAGCCGCATAGGATGAAGGATATGGGTAACAGAGATGTAATTTCAGGTGCACAAGGAGACTTTTCAGGGGCCTCCCAGCATATCAAGAAAGGAGATTCTAGGTCAAGTCATTATAATTTGTGCTCTGTTAACAGATGACCAAATCTTTATTCTGGGGAGTACTTCGGAGCCCCAGAGCATGAAGGATATGGGTAACAGGGACCTTATTTCAGGTTTCCATGTAGACCTTTTATGGGCTTCCCTGGAGGTGAGGACAGAAGATTCTAGGTCCAGTCATTATGATTTGTGCCCTGTTAATATATGACCAAATCTTTATTCTGGGGGGTACTTCAGAGCCCCATAGCTCACAGAATATGGGTAACAGGGACCTTATTTCGGGTTTCCATGTAGACCTTTTATGGGCTTCCCTGGGGGTGAGGACAGAAGATTCTAGGTCCAGTCATTATGATTTGTGCCCTGTTTACAGATGACCAAATGTTTAAAGATCACAAAAGTAGAGAAAAAAAATCGTAAAAAATAAAAAAAATATAGGTGGCGCCACCAATCTCCAGAAATTGATGAAACACTCCATGATCAATATCCATGCAAAGAATCATGGTGATCAATGCATTAGTTGTTCAGATACTTGAGCTTTTGTATTAAATTTTGCATTATTCTGGGGGGTACTTCAGAACCCCATAGCTCAAAGAATATAGGTCACAGTGACCTAATTTCAGGTTTACAAGGAGAATTTCCATAGACCTCCCAGGATTTCAAGTAAGAAGATTCCCGGTCTAGCGGTTACGATTTGTGCCCAGTTAACAGACAGACGCCTGGATGGCCGGACGGATGACGGACAAAAGGTGATCCCTAAAGCTCAGATGACTTTCAGTCAGCTGAGCTAAAAATTGAAAAAAATACAGGTGGCGCCACCAGAATGCAGAAACTGATGAAACATTTCATGATCAATATCCATGCAAAGAATCATGGTGATCAATATAATAATTGTCCAGATACTTGAGTTTTTGTATCAAATTTTCCATTATTCTGGGGGGTACTTCGGAGCCCCATAAATCAGAAGTTATGGGTAACAGAGACCTAATTTCAAGTTTTTAAGGAGACTTTTCATGGGCCTCTCAGCATGTCAAGAGAGAAGATTCTAGGTCCAGTTGTTACAATTTGTGCCATGTTAACAGATGACCGCATCTTATGAGGTCTCAAAAAAAGAGAAAAAAATTCGTAAAAATAAAAAAAAATACAGGTGGCGCCACCATACTGCAGAAACTGATGACACATTCCATGATCAATATCCATGCAAAGAATCATGGTGATCACTGCAATAGTTGTTTAGATACTTGAGCTTTTGTATCAAATTGTCCATTATTCTGAGGGATACTTCAGATGACTTACAGTCAGCTGAGCTAAAAACACTTAATGGTCAATATCCATACAGAGAATCATGATGATCTCCATATTAGTTGTTCAGATACTTCAGCTTTTGTATCAAATTGTCCATTATTCTAAGGGATACTTCAGAGTCCTATAACTTGAAGGATATGGGTAACAGAGACCTAATTTCAAGTTTCCACAGGCACTCTTCATGGGCCTCCTTGCATGACAAGAATGAAGTTTCTAGGTCCAGTTGTTGCAATTTGTACCCTCTTGATAGATAAACCACATCTTCAAAGGTCTCGAAAAAAGAGAAAAAAATTCGTAAAAATTTGAAAAAAATAGAGGTGGCGCACCCTCTATGCAGAAACTGATGGAACAGCTCATGATCAATATGTATGCCAAAAATCATGACCATCAGTGTTGTAGTTATTGAGATACTGCACTTTTTGTATCAAATTTTCCATTATTCTGGGGGGTATTTTGGAGCCATACAGCCTAAAGAATATGGGTAACAGAGACCTAATTTCAGGTTTCCATGGAGAATTTTCATGGGTCTCCCTGTGTGTCAAGAATGAAGATTCTAGGTCCAGTCGTTATGATTTGTGCCATGCTAACAGATGACAGCATCCTTAAAGGTCTCAAAAATAGAGGAAGAAATCGTAAATAAATCAAACAATATAGGTGGCGCCACCAGTCTGCAGGAACTGATGGAACACCTCTTGATCAATAGTATGCCACAAATCATGACCATCAGTGATGTAGTTATTGAGATACTGAAGTTTTTGTATGAAATTTTTGACTACTCTGGGGGGTACTTTGGGGCCCCATAGCTTGAAGGATATGGGTAACAGAGACCTAATTTCTGGTTTCCATGGAGACTTTTCATAGGTCTCTCAGTGTATTGAGAATGAAGATTCTAGGTCCAGTCGTTACGATTTGTGCCATGCTAACAGATGACAGCATCCTTAAAGGTCTCAAAAATAGAGGAAGAAATCGTAAAAAATCAAACAATATAGGTGGCGCCACCAGTCTGCAGGAACTGATGGAACATCTCATAATCAATATGTATGCCAAAATTCATGACCATCAGTGATGTAGTTATTGAGATATTGAAGTTTTTGTATGAAATTTTTGACTACTCTGGGGGGGTACTTTGAGGCCCCATAGCTCGAAGGATATGGGTAACAGAGACCTAATTTCTGGTTTCCATGGAGACTTTTCATAGGTCTCTCAGTGTATTGAGAATGAAGATTCTAGGTCCAGTCGTTACGATTTGTGCCATGCTAACAGATGTTCACATTTTTAAAGGTCTCAAAAAAAAAGAGAAAACAATTCGTAAAAAATAATAAAAAAAAAAAAAAATAGAGGTGGCGCACCCAGGCTGCAGAAACTGATGACACACTCCATGATCAAAATCCATGCAAACAATTATGGTCATCCCTGCATTCGTTGTTCAGATACTTCAGCTTTTATATCAAATTTTCCATTAATCTGAGCTGTACTTTGGAGTGCCACAGCTTAAAGGATATGGGTAACAGAGACCTAATTTCATATTTCCATGGAGACTTTTCATGGGTCTCCCTGTGTGTCAAGAATGAAGATTCTAGGTCCAGTCGTTACTATTTGTGCCATGCTAACAGATGACAGCATCCTTAAAGGTGTCAAAAATAGAGGAAAAAATCGTTAAAAATTAAACGATACAGGTGGCGCCACCAGTCTGCAGGAACAGATGACACATCAAATGATCAATGGTTATGCCACAAATCATGACCATCATTCAAGTAGTTAATGAGATACTGAAGTTTTTGTATGAAATTTTTTACTTTTCTTGGGGGTACTTTGGGGCTCCATAGCTCGAAGAATATGGGTAACAGAGACCTAATTTCTGGTTTCCATGGAGACTTTTCATAGGTCTCTCAGTGTTTCAAGAATGAAGATTCTAGGTCCAGTCTTTACCATTTGTGCCTTGTTAACAGATGTTTACATTTTGAAAGGTCTCAAAAATAGAGAAAAAAATTCGTAAAAAATTGAACGATATAGGTGGCGCCACCAGTCTGCAGGAAGTGATGGAACATCTCATGATCAATATGTATGACAAAAATCATGACCATCAGTCAAGTATTTAATGAGATATTGAAGTTTTTGTATGAAATTTTTTACTTTTCTGGGGGGTAGTTCGGGGCCCCATAGCTGGAAGGATATGGGTAACAGAGACCTAATTTCTGGTTTCCATGGAGACTTTTCATAGGTCTCTCAGTGTGTCGAGAATGAAGATTCTAAGTCCAGTCATTACGATTTGTGCCTTGTTAACAGATGTTCACATTTTTAAAGGTCTCAAAAATAGAGAAAAAAATTCGTAAAAAATAAAAAAATACAGGTGGCGCCACCAGTCTTCAGGAACTGATGGAACCTCTCATGATCAATATGTATGCCAAAAATCATGACTATCAGTCAAGTAGTTAATGAGATATTGAAGTTTTTGTATGAAATTTTGGACTTTTCTGGGGGGTACTTTGGGGCCCCATAGCTCGAAGGATATGGGTAACAGAGACCTAATTTCTGGTTTCCAAGGAGATTTTTCATGGACCTCCCAGGATGTCAAGTAAGAAGATTCCAGTTCAAGCGGTTACGATTTGTGCCCTGTTAACGGACAGACGCCCGGACGGCCGGACGGCCGGACGGACGACGGACAAAAGGTGATCCCTATAGCTCAGATGACTTTCAGTCAGCTGAGCTAAAAAACTTGCCATGGTCAAGTTAGGCAAAATTTAAGGTACCAATTTTTTATTTTTGTTAATATTTTATAAAATTTAAAATATTTTGATCTTATTTTGGGTATACAATTTAATTTTGATTAATTAAAGTAATATTACTTGAAAAAAAGTCCAAAGCTTTAATAAGTTTTGTGTTAAGTGATCAAATATCTTTCCTGATTTTTTACAAAATGCATTATGTTCTGGCCCATAACTTTCTTAAATTATATAATACAGACATAATTTCAGGCATGTACATAGGAACTATATAGAGGAATATTTATGGTAAATATGAGGAAAACCAGATGAGTGGTTTTGATATTAGGCAGCCCTGAAGTGTGAAAAAAGGTTTTTAATAAAAAAATTGAGGTTTTTCCTTAATTTCTCAAAGGAACAAAGTCGCAAAGACCCAGTTTTCGGCTTGGTAGGAGATCTTGGTGACATCTAACACTATGCCGAATTTTGGATTCCTAGGTCTTACGGTTTCGAAATGTGCCACATCTACGGACGGACGGACGGACGGACGGACAGACGGACGGACGGACGGACGGACGGACGGACAGATGGACGGACGACGGACAATGGACCAGGACTATAGCTCAGATGACTTATAGTCAGCTGAGCTAAAAAAGTCATATCCATGGCAGCCAGGCGACCTGATTACTAATGGACCGGTATACCGATCATTATTTACAGTTGAGTTCCCAAGTTCTGCCCACTTCAGAGTTAGACACTTACAGACTGGACAGTTCGTATTAAAATAAATGTTTATACAAGATGAAAGGTTAGAACTACCTGAAGAGGGAGTAACTAAATCAGATAATGATATGGATTCATGTTATACTTTCTTCTGTTAATTTACATTACAAACAGTCATCTGTTCCTAGAAGAGTCTCAGGTTAAATCATTAATAAGATGAAAAAAGATATATTAACTGAAAGGCAACAAATGAACGTTTCTTTAACATAAACTAGTTTTATTGCTTTTAGCCCTGATGACTTCACTTGGACTTGGTTTTGTGGCTTTCTTTTTTTTATCTCCTTCCAGCCATTTGAAAGTGCAAATAAAGTGATTTCTTTACAAATCTACTTGGACAAACTTTGCAAGATAACAGATATTGAGAGTCACAAGAAACATGCAAATATATGGCCCAATCAGTCCTTAAGAATTGCACTAAAGTTTATAAAATTTTGTGATTCGTTTGAATAAGTGTATACATGAGATAAGCTCTTAAGCGACTGCTTCACTGATTGTCTCACAAATATTAAAGAACTAGAATATAGGTAGTTGACAAGCGACTATGTGTATTCATCAAAACCAGAGTGGGACGGGTGAAGTGGGGCATGGATTGAATGGCAAGGGGATATAGAGAGAGGCGTGTTGCATAATAGCATGGATGTCTGCAGCCCAAATGTGTATGTAGGTGGCGCCATCTGCCACAAAATCCAGAAAGTTATCCAAGTTGTGTACAACTGCAAAATTTTAGGCAGATAAATCAAACCACTGCTGAGATATGAGTGATTTTTATCCCACGGCAGACAAACAGAAGGACAAGGTGCAAAAAGGGTTGCAGGTGGCGCCACAAGTTTTGTGTATGATAAAGAGCTATGTGAGAACTATACTCATGCAAAATTTCAGGAGGATACGTCAAACCAGTCCTGAGATATAAGCCTGGATGTCTGCAGCCTGAAAGTGAAAGTAGATGGCGCCACCTGCCACAAAATGGAGAAAGCTTTCCAAGATGTATATACATGGAAAATTTTAGGCAGATATGTCTAACCACTGACAAGATATGAGTGATTTTGTCCCACTGCAGACAAACAAGCCAAAGCTGTGCAAAAATGGTTGCAGGTGGCGCCACCAGTTTCTTGTATGATAAAGAGCTATGTGAGATCTATACACATGCAAAATTTCAGGTGGATAAGTCCATTCACTGCAAAGATACAAGTGATTTTATCCCAAGGCCGATGAACAGATGGAGGCTGTGCAAAAATGGTTGCAGGTGGTGCCATTATTTTTATGTATGTAATAAAGCTATCCAAGGGCTACATTTGTGCAAAATTTTTTTCCTGATTGGTCAAATGAATCCAAAGATATGTGGGTTAATGTGTCAAAACAGATGCACAGATCGATGGAAGCACTGGAGAAAGGAAAGGTCAGAGGTCAACGCAAAATATTTTGGCACCACCTGTGTTACATATTATGAAGAGCTATGTGAGATCTATATACATGCAAAATTTTGGCCGAATCTGTCAAGCCGTTCCCGAGATATGTGCTTGGATGTCTGCAGCTTAAATGTGAATGTAAGTGGCCCCACCTGTCATAAAATCTAAAAGATACCTAAGAGTATAAACATGGAAACTTTCAGGTGGATAAGTCCATCAACTGCTGAGATAGAAATGATTTTAACCCAAATCAAAAGAACAGATGGACAATGTGCAAAAATGGTTGCAGGTGGTGCCACCAGTTTTTTGTATAATGTAAAGCTATCCAAGAGCTACAAAAATATAGAAAGATTTACTCTACCCCAAAAGCTAATGTTTACCCTAATTATAAACAAATGATCACTTATTTAATTACTTTAACTAGCTTAAAATTGTACCTTTCAGGCTTGAAATACAATGAATGACAAAATAACATTTTTAGTACATTTGGCTCATCAAATGTATCATTAGGACTGATTTTGTCTGTTTGTATCCCAAATAACAGGAAGGTTTTAAAATTATATGTCTTTTTGTATTTCAAACTTTTGATTTTTGAATTTGAAGGTTAAAAATTCAAAATAGACTTTTGAAATTAATTTCAATGGATTCAGCACATCAAATTATTTAGAGTGGCCACTCTGATTGAATTAAGCATTAAATATTTCTCCGCATAACAATTTTGTAAGAATGAACCCTGGATATTAACCCATATATTTTCAAACAAGCGAACCTGTGCAATTGGATATACACCAGGTATAATGCTGGACCAATACTTTTCAAATACATGTGTAACATGTATATGAACAAAGCAAGTACTAAACATTTAGAACAAGAAACAATTACACAAATATCACTGCTGAAATTCTGGCATGGGTGTACACAACACAAAAATGATTGTCGCTGGCACCACCAATCTTGTATACAACGAAGCTATCAGAGATATATACATATGCCCAATTTCAGACTGTTATGTCAAACCCCTCCTGAGAAATAAGCAGGGACATTCACTGTGCAAAAATTATTGTAGAAGGCGCCACCAGTCTTGTACACGATAAAGCTTTCAGATACGTATATATATGCCCAATTTCAGGCTGATACATCAAATTTCTCCGTAGAAATAAGCAAGCACATACACTGTGCAAAAGTCATTGTAGGTGACGACACCTGTATTGTGAATGAGAAACCTATCAATGAAGCATAGACAGGTCAAAATATCAGGCCAATACATCAAAATTCCCTTGAACTGTGACAAATTGCTGGCTCAAGCTACTGCACCAAGTGAACTCTTGACCCGCACCTGGCTAGACTGAGTGAACTTTGACCTGTACCTGGCTGCACTGAGTGAACTCTTGACCTGTTGCCTAAACTAATACAGTTGCCAGTCTGCCAAAGCTATAAATAGGTCCAGGCTGACCTTTGGCCTGTTGCCAAATCTGAAATAGCTGGCAGTCTGCCAAGCTATTTAACTTGATATCTAGTAACATGATGTTATAGATGCTGATAAAACTGGTGCCAGGCTAGATGTAACTGCTTCACACAGCTAATTTATAACATATATGGTAAAACTACTCAATTCAATCTCCATAATTCAGCCAAAAATCATTCATGCGGAACCATTAAAGATAATTATTATAAGAATTATTGTAGGGATTATTCTTGTAAAATATTAAACAAACTGGCTTCAGTCGCTGTAACGTTTCTTGCTGGCATTTGTGAGTGCTCGAATAACGGAACAACACAGTATATAGTCCAAACAAAGAACTTTAATTCCCGTCCGTTACACACACATTCAGAACATAAAACCTTAAGGTCCATGGTGTCAAAGAATAATGTATCTCGCATAAGGTGTTAAGGAATATTCTTTACCATGCTTAAAAAACACATTCTAAATAGAATACTGTACATTACAGTGGCGTCAGTTGAAAAACATTTTGCAGGTTTATACCTCATATAGGAAGATACAGCAAACTAGCTAAGTTCAGCTTCCTGTAACTCAGACAAAAAGCACTGAACCAAAACCATTTGAACAAGCTCCAGCCGTTTCTGAGTTTGTAATTTTAGTTTGCTTTTTTTGACAGATGACTAAGTTCAACTTCCTGTAACTAGGCCAAAAATCACCAAACTCGAACCATTTGAGCAAACTTGAGAGAGATTAATTCTGGGCTTATTTCTGTGAAATAATGGACAATTTGGCTGGATGGTTCTGGAGCAGAAGATTTTAAAAGTTTTTAAGCTTTTTCCCTATAAAATCTCAGTAAATGCAGATAGCCAAAAAAAAAAAAATCCGATAGTTTTTTTTAGATGACTGATTTATTGCATTAATGCCACTTTTGAGACATTATGGGTAAATGTACATACAACAATGATGACACACCATTGCAAAAGCTCACCAGTTCACTATATAATATTAATAAATCAGGTGGTGCCTCCAATCTTTTTTGATAGTTAAAGTTTTCAATATGTTTTCTGGATTTCATAATAATCCATTAAGTCCTTCCTGAGACATATGACCTTTTATATGAATTTTACAGACAGACACCTTATCTTCTGAGGTTCTTAAATAGGTGTTTTTGATCTGTAATTTAACTTATATAGGCCACAGTGAGCAATATACAGATTTCCACAAGAGACCCACGAGGACCTGTCAGCATGGAAAGTTTGAACTTCCTAGGCCCTTCAGTTACATTTTGTAACTTGTTAAATGATGGATGAACAGACGGACGGACTGACAGATAGATGACAGACAAAGGGCCATCCCTATAGCCTGGATGATATTCAGTCAGCTGAGCTAGAAACTACGTATTTTCTTCTGCACAATTTTTTAGATTGACAGAGACATATTACATTTATATGAAAATTTTTGGCTGTGTGAACCTTCTGTTAATTCAGCAAAGAGGGATGGTTCAGCTTTTTTATTGAAATTTCCCTCATTTTCAAATTTTACATAAGACCTCAAGAAGCATGATTATGATCAAAGAAACAGTATAGATTTTAACACTCACTTGAAATTTCCTTCTGGCTACAAAGTATCTAATTCTGCGTATAACCCTAATGGCAGTTTTATGAGCATCTGTCAATCTGAAAATAGAGATAGAACACATGGAACAATAACATTTATAGGAAGAAAGAAATGTTACTCCACAAGTCTGTGGATGATCAACAGCTGTGGATCTGCACTTTTGACACAATAAAATAAGGGACCTGTGGGTCATGCCACTCAGCTAAAATGATTATTTGAGAATATCTGTACAAGCAAATGAGGCAACAGGTTTAACTTTTTCTTAATATTACAACTTCATAAATGAACACAATACACACATTTGGAGATCCCTTTGAACTTTCTTAAATAACTTAAAAACAACACTATACATACAATGGGCAAAATCATTGTAGGTGGAGACACCAGTCTTGTGTATGAAAAAGCCATAAAAGATGCATGGGCAGGCCAAATTTTCAGGCTGATACACTAAACTTCTCAGTCAGGTGCACTGGGATGACCAAGCTCAATTCAGTAAGGTAGTTGCCCCCAAGTGAACCGAAACTAATGTTCAGGTGCAGCTACTGTACTGAGTGAACTTGACCTGTACCTAGCTGCATTGACTGAACTCTTGACCTGTTGCTTAATCTGATAGAGTTGACAGTCTGCCAAAGCTATAAATAGATATTGTAACTGGGCCTGTTGCCAAATCTGAAATAGTTGGCAGTCTGCCAAGCTATTTATAGATACAAACAACATCTTGGCCTGTAGACACTGAAAGACTTTGGTTTGGTTAGCTTTTTTCATGCTGACTCAGCATTTGTGAAATATTCGCATGACAATTCATGCCCAGAATGTCAGATTCTTATTTTTATCTCCAAATATTCACAATGTTGTTGCAATGGTTGCTAACCCCTCTCAAAGTTGTGTTGCAGTTCTTGCACTTCCTGATTTGCAAAAACTGACTTGAGAATAGCTCAAGACATGATTGAGACGAGTTTGAGACTCCAGCGAAGCTCCTGTGACTATTTTGTGAGAAATTTTGTTTTGCAAATTTTTTTAACATGTTCAAAATTTTGCGACAAGGAAATTGAGAACTGCCGCAAAGGTTCTAAAACACTTTTGAGACCCCAGCGAATGCATTCCCAATTTTTTGCAAAGCTGTCACAGCCCAGTGAGATACACTTAGTTTCACTTGAGTTTTCCTCCCACCAACTGACTTTTGTAACAACTTACCATGCTGGGTCAGGGCATGTTGCTTAGAACACACCATTACTACTTAGAGAGATTCCAGGCCACCACTGTATTTGGCTGGCTTCATGTGAAAAATACTTTATATGGTGGTTGAAAACCTAAATAAAAGCTACATTTTTTGACCAATTGCTTTTTTAAATTTTAGATTATAAAAAATTTAATCCTTATGTGTACCAGCTGTGAAAATTAAATTACCAGTGCACACATGAAACAAGGCCTACAGGCCAAATACAAACCTGTGCAAAGTTAAGGAGTATGAATGGATGTTTATTTTTAAAATTTAATATTGATCCTCTTTAGTCCTGCATATCTACCTTAGTCATTATGATTTCAGCAAAATGGACATTTCCGAATTGCAAGTTTCAGACTAGGACATTTTAAAACCAGAATATGGGTAGTTCACAAGCAACTATGTGTATCTGCAGAAATCAGAGTGGAACGGGTGAAGTGAGGCATGGATTAAGTGTCAAGGGGAATAGAGTGAGGTGTGTTGCATGGATGCTAAGCTTAAACGTGAATTAAGGTGGTGCCACCTGTCATAAAATTGAGAAAATTGTCCAGGATGTATAAATCTGCAAAATTTCAGGTGGATAAATCAAACCACTGCTGATATATGAGTGATTTTATCCTAAGGCAGATGAACAGATGGACACTGTGCATAAGTGGTTGCAGGTGGCGCCAGCAGTTTGGCTATGATGAAGAGCTATGTGAGATCTATACACAAGCAAAACTTTGGCCCAATCAGCCAAACGGTTCCCGAGATATGATTTTGGAAGTCTGCAGAGTAAACGTGAATATAGGTGGCGCCACCTGTCATAAAATTGAGAAAGCTGTCCAGGATGTATAAACCTGCAAAATTTCAGGTGGATAAGTCAAACCACTGCTGAGATATGAGTGATTTTATCCCAAGGCAGATGAACAGATGGACGCTGTGCATAAGTGGTTGCAGGTGGCACCACCAGTTTTGCCTATGATGAAGAGCTATGTGAGATCTAAACACATGCAAAATTTTGGCCCAATGGATCAAATGGTTCCCCAAATATGAACTTGGATGTCTGCAGAGTAAACCTGAATGTAGGTGTTGCCACCTGTCATAAAATCAAGAGAGCTCTCCAGGATGTATAAACCTGCAAAATTTCAGGTGGAAAAGTCAAACCACTGCTGAGATATGAGTGATTTTATCCCAAGGCAGATGAACAGATGGACGCTGTGCAAAAATGGTTGCAGGTGGTACCTGAATAGAATAATTCTTGTAAAATTTAAACCAATCAGCTTAACAGTTTCATCATAAATCAGTGTATAAGCAAGAAGATTTTAAAATTACATTTTCCCTTGTAAAAAACAGATCCACCAATACCTCAATTTCAGATATGACCCATGTGACCAACATTGGCATAAAATTTGGTGATGATAGCTCCAGCCGTTTCTGAGATTTTAATTTTAATATACTTTTTTGACAAGAAGACAAAGTTCAACCTCCTGTAACTTGGCCAAAAATCTCCAAACTGGAACCATTTGAACAAACTTGAATGAGATTGTTCCAGGGATCATTTCTGTGCAATATAGGCCAATTTGGCTGGACAGTTTCGGAGAAGATTTTTAAAGCTTTTTTCCAGTAAAATCTACAAAAAAAATGCAGTGAGCCAAAAAATAAGCAAATTCCGATAGACTTTTTTAGATGACTAACTTTTCGCATAAAATTTTGTGATGCTAACTCTTGCTGTTTTCAAGATAATACGGGTTAACATACAGACGACGGACAAGGACGACGCAACACCATCGCATAAGCTCACAGGTTTGCTAAAAATGAAGTTTTTCATTAATATCTTGAAGGAATTAAGTCCAAATGACCAAATTCTTGGCATGGTAGGGGATTTTGGAGACATCTAACTGCTTGCCAAATTTAAGGAACTTAGAGCTGAAGCTGGGGAGCTGAGCTCTAGCAAACTGCATAACACAAGTTTGATGTAAACAATATGTGACATGGTGCTTGAAAACTTGAATAAAATCTACAGTTTTTGATCAACAGGTTTCAAATTTTTGGTGTTAGCAGATGAAATGGTAACAAAAAAACGCTTTGAAAATTAAATCCACAGCAGTTACAGGAAAAAAACGTGCCATGGTCAAACTTGGGCAAAATTTAAGGTACCAATTTTATATTTTTGCCAATATTTAAAAAAATTTAACAGATTTTCATCTGAATTTTGGGATACAATTAAATTTTGATTGATTAAAAGTTTTATTACTGAAAAAAAGCCCCTATCTTTAACACTTTTGGTCTTAAGTGACCAAATATCTTTCCTGATTTTTTTTA
Source organism: Sipunculus nudus (assembly GCA_026874595.1). Classification (NCBI taxonomy): domain Eukaryota; kingdom Metazoa; phylum Annelida; class Sipuncula; order Golfingiida; family Sipunculidae; genus Sipunculus; species Sipunculus nudus. The sequence continues at coordinate 43,500,451 of CM049311.1, forward strand.
CAAAGTCCATTATGTTTGGGCCCATAACTTTTTAAAATTAAATAATACTAAATTAATTTCTGGCATGTACATAGGAACTATATAGAGGAATATTTATGGTAAATATGAAGAAAACCAGATGAGTTGTTTTGATATTAGGCAGTCCTGAAGTGTGAAAACAGATTTCTAATAAAAAATTGAGGTTTTTCCTTAATATCTCAAAGGAAAGAAGTCCTATTGACCCTATTTTTGGCATGGTAGGAGATTTTGGGAACATCTAACTGTATGCCGAATTTCAGATTCATAGGTCCAATGGTGTCGAAATGTGCCAGTCTTACGGACAGACATCAGACGGACGGCTGGATGGACGGACTATGGACCACGAATATAACACAGATGACTTATAGTCAGCTGAGCTAAAAAATAAACAGAATCCAATAGAGATTTTCAGATGACTGATTATTTGCAAAAAAATTTGGTGATGCTAGCTTCTGCCATTTTTGAGATAGCTATGGTTAATGTACAGATGACGCACGACAGACGACGCACGGCGGACATTGCCGCACCATCGCACAAGCTCACAGGTTCGCTAAAAAAGTACCATGGTCAAAGTTGGGCAAAATTAAAGGTACTGATTTTACATTTATGCGAATAACTTTAAAAATCTAACATTTTGAACAAATTTCTGGTATACAAATAAATCTCAATTAAATATAGCTACTCACTGGAAAAAGACTCTCTAGCTTCAACAGCTACCATATAACGTGGGTAAATATCTTTCTTGATATTTTGAAAATATACATTATGTTTGGGCCCATAACTCCTACCAATTTCTTGCATGTTCATTGGAAACATATAGATGAAGAATTATGCCAAATATGAATAAAACAACACAAGTGGTTTTAATATTAGGCGGTCTTGAGGTGTAACAATAGGCTTATAATGGAACATGGAGGTTTTTCCTTAATATCTTGGAGGAACAAAGTCACTGTGACCAAGTTTTGGGTTTGGTAGATCTTTGGGGCATCTTATAGTATGCCAAATTTCAGATTTGTAGGTTCAACAGTGTCAAAACGTGCCAGTCTAACAAACAGACAGACAAACGCCGGACAATGACCAATCACTATAACTGAGATAAAAATGTGACAAAGACATCCATATTGGAACTTGACTAAGCTCATAATAGTTAAAGGTGCCTCAATGCTACAAGTTGGGTGACTGTGCTTCTAATTCTTTTACAGTTATTGCGTTAACATCTTAACTGTGACAGACTGATGGATGAATGGACAGGAGGACGGACAGAAAGACAGATGAACGCATATTATTTCTTTATCCCCTGCTGATGGTGCCTTCTTTTTTGCTGTGGGTTTAAAGTGGGTTTCTTAGGCAAAATAAAAGTTTGGTTCTCAGGCACTTTTTTTTTAAATCAGTGAGGGCAGTTAATTTTTTTTATTTACCTTTTTTTTGTATGTTTTGATAAAAATGTCATATGATCAGGTAAAAAGCATGATAAAAACAGAATTTTTTTGCTGAACAGGTAAAAGCACTACATAATTAACAAAGGAAATCTTCAAAATTGTATTATTTCATCTTCTTGAAAGATGAAAATCAAAATGAAAATTTTTGATGCAGGGGTTTAAAATTGATGCTGGTGGTGCCTGACAACCATATCTTTTTTTTGGCCTCGTGGCTTTAATTGTATAAGGCAAGAAAAAAACTAGATGTGTCGGAACGACACGAATGCCCCCGCCTGGGGCAAATTAGAAACATTTGTTAAATTTTGTAAAATTTTTTAAAGTTCAGGAAGTGTTGTATGGTCAAAAGTAGGTCAACAAGGGCAAAATGCAAATTGCCTGATCGCTTGCCAGATGTCAGTTTCTGACAACCAGGAAGTTTTGCAGTCTTCAGTTTGAAATAGACATAATAATGGCCATAAGACCAACTTAGTAAGCTTTTCTGATATGACTGAAAGAACCATGTCCTAGGATAGTTCTTCTGAAAAATTGAACGATTCAACTTGACAGTTTCACCATAAACATTTTAAGCTGAAAGAGGCTAAGATTATGAGGTTTTTGCCCATAAAAAAACGGTCAATGTAGGTGGCACCACAAAATCTGCAACTTCAAATATGAGTCATGTGACCAACATTTGCACAATACTTGGTAATGCTAGCTTCTGTCATTTCTGAGATTACTCTGTCAGTATGCTTACTTGGCCAAATGACTGTTCAAATTCATGTAACTTCCCTACTATTCATCAAATGCAAGCCATTTGAACAAACTTGAGAGGGCTTGCCTCTGGGATCATTTCTGCAAAATATTGAACAATTTGGCTGGACCGTTTACAAAGAGAAGACTTTAAAGGTTTTTCAGCTTTTTCCCTATAAAATCTAAGTAAACGCATATAAAAAAATAAGCTGAATCCCACAACATTTGATATGTGACAGATTATTGCAAAAAATCTGGGGATGGTAGCTCCTGCCATACATGAGAAATTATGGATTAATGTACAGATGACCAATGACCCCCGTACAAAAAAAGGTCAATGCAGGTGGCGCCACCAATACCTATATTTCAGATATGACTCATGTGACCAACACTGGCATAAAATTTGGTGTTGATAGCTCCGGCCGTTTCTGAGACTTTCATTTTAGTATGCTTTTTTGACAGATGACTAAGTTCAACTTCCTGTAACTCGGCCAAAATTCACCCAACTTGAACAATTCAAACAAAATTGAGAGAGATGGTATAAAAGATTATTTCCGTGAAATATTGGTCAATTTGGCTGTACCGTTTGGAGGAGAAGATTTTAAAAATTTTTTCTTTTTTTTTCTCTATAAAAACTAAGAAAATGCAGAGTTTTTTAGATGGCCAATATTTTGCATTCGTTTTTGAAATAGTATGGGTTAACAAACAGACGGCGGACGCCGCCACACCATGGCATTAGCTCACAGGTGTGCTAAAAATTACTACAGATGCATATTGAATGTAAAATTATAATACAGATACATCTCACTGATGGCAAAAGCTTGAATTAAGTTGAATATGGATACCTATTATTTATAATCTATGTATAGCCGTCTTTATATACCCACAGAGAGCTGTATACCTGTGATTCTAAACATTGCCTGGCATGAGGAATATCTAAAATCATAAATCTAAATTTTTTAAAATCTTTTCAAAAACATTCTTGTCAATATTAACCAAAGATAACCTGAAATCTAAATGTCTAGACGCATGATGTAATGGATGCTGATAAAAAGGTGCCAGGCTAGATGTATCTGCTTCACACAACTTACATATATGGTAAAATGACTCAATTCAATCTTTATAATTAAGCCAAAATTCATTCTTTGGAACAGGCATAAAACACAATTATTATAAGAATTATTCAGGGTATTATTCTTGTAAAATATTAAACAAATTGGCCTCAGTGGCGTCAGTCAAAAAAATGTTTTACAGGTTTATAACTCATATGGGAAAATAAAGCAAAATGGCTACGTTAAGCTTCTTATAACTCAGCCAAAAATCACTGAACCAAAACCATTTGAACAAACTTGAATTATCAACATCTAAGAATAATTAATGTGTGAGATTTAGGAATTTGGCCCAGTGGTTTTTGAGAAGAAGATCTTTGTAGCCACTAAGCTAAAATGGGATGTTATGGCATATGACTAAATTCAGCTTCCCATAACTAAGCCAAAAGTTACTGAACTGAGACCATTTGAAAACACTTCAGAAAGCACCACCCTAGGATCATTTTTGTGCAATATTAAACAATTTGGCCATATGGTTTCAGAGTAGAAGTTTTTTGTAGCTGTCAGTATGATACGGGCACTGATGACCCCCGTACAAAAAAGGCCGATGCAGGTGGCGCCACCAATACCTCAATTTCAGATATGACTCATGTGACCAACATTGGCATAAAATTTGGTGATGATAGCTCCAGCTGTTTCTGAGATTGTAATTTTACTATGCGTTTTTTGACAGATGACTAAGTTCAACTTCCTGTAACTCGGCCAAAAATCACCAAACTTGAGAAAGATTGTTCCAGGAATCATTTCTGTGAAATATTGGACAATTTGGCTGAACAGTTTCGGAGAAGATTTTTAAAGCTTTTTAGCTTTTTCCCAATAAAATCTAAGAAAATGCAGTTAGCCAAAAAATAAGCAAAATCAGATATAGTATTTTATATGACTAATTTTTTGCATAAAATTTTGTGATGCTTACTCTTGCCGTTTTCAAGATAGTATTGGTTTAAGTACAGACGCTGGATGCCAGAGGACAGATGACGCCACACCATCACATAAGCTCACAGGTTGGCTAAAAATCTAAAATATCAAATGGAGACAGAGTGTAAGAGGAAGAGGTTTTACAGACCATGGTTGGTTTATATGATGGGTTTGTACTCATGAGCAAGAAATTGTTGCAAATAATATTTTGTGACCTGACCATGTGTTTTCTAATGTTGAAACTGAAGCATGTGAGCAGTTTGTGAACAAATGATCTGTACTATTACCATGATCATTAGTTGGCTTTTTGATTAACTGTTGTTCAATTGAATCTTTTTTTTTTTTAAATATATATTATTTAATATATGTATTTTTTTAATGAAATGTATACAGTTGAAAAGTCCACTGATGAAAGCACTTGGTGGTGGTGGTGGTGGTGGTGGTGGGGGGGGGGGGGGTTGTGGAATGGTGGGAGATACAACATATTTGTATTATTATAATGTATATACATAGGATTTTCACTTAATTCAACAATACTTACAGGATAAAACAGTTAATTCATAATTACTTAATATTTCAAAAAGGACAGACAGACTTGTAGACAAACAAAGCTGATAATATATGAAGTTTCAATTATTTATTAATTTATTTGTTATATCAATTTTTTTTAAGGTTTTACATCTTCAATAATACACAACTGAATATATAATATGCTTTCAAATTTCAGACTTAAATAGCTTTATTCCAAACACATACGGCATATGAAAGTTATTTCAACAGTGCTTAGACGAAAAATTTCATAATTAAAATATATTTAATGATAACAGAGAGATGATGAACAAAGCTGATCACTTTAGGTTCCATTCTCCTAAGCCAATGAATGTTTCAATAAGATCAATTTTTTCTAATCCTATTATTTTTTTAATTAAATAAATTTTACACATTTGCAATAAAAACTAATGTCCCAGTACACAGGAATCAATAATGAACAAACGTTTGTATTAGATCCTCATGTTTTTTTTCACATCAATTTTTTTATTACAAGTTTATATTTCTATACATTTCCAATATAACATATATATCTGAAAATAAAAGTTGATTCAAAATTCTTAATTGCATCATCATAAATCTCAATCTTGTCAAATAACACCACATCATGCATACAAATGTTTATTTATTTTTTTATTATATTTTATTTTATTACAAGTTTATATTTCTATACATTTCCAATATAACATATATATCTGAAAATAAAAGTTGATTCAAAATTCTTAATTGCATCATCATAAATCTCAATCTTGTCAGATAACACCACATCATGCATACAAATGTTTATTTATTTTTAAAAACAAAACATATCTTTTAAATTTGCAACACAATAAATATCTTAATATAATACTTGATTCAGATTTCACAATTCTGAGGGGGGGGGGGGGGTCGTGGATTGGGGTGGTATTATGAGAATAACTATGCACCTGTCACAGCAGGGGATCTCCCCAGTGACTGTAACAAATCAGAAACCCTGGCATAGCTGTCTTCCAGTGACCTGGAGTGGGACCCATCATCTCGACAAAGCAAATGACTACAATAGAGCCTGAAGAAAAAAATGAATTACTAGCCTAATTTTCAAGCTTTTATTTTCAAAATACAGATTTACACAAATAAAATACTTATGTTATATGCAGTGAAAATTAAATCAATAGTACTTACAGGAAAAAACCATGCCATGGTCAAAGTTTGGCAAAAAATTCAAGGTACTTATTTTATTTTAATGCTAATAACTTTAAAAATTTACAAAATTCAGATCTAATTTTGGGTAAACAATTGAATCTTAATTAAACAAAGTTATATACTTGGGAAAATAGTCTTTAGTTTCAAAATTTTTCAAGTTAAGTGAGTAAATATTTTTCCTGATTTTTTACAAAGTCCATTATGTTTGGGCGAATAACTTAAAGAAATTATAATAGAAGGACTTAATTTCTGGCATGTATATAGGAAATATATAGGAGATTACTTCTGGTACATATAAAAAAAACAGATAAGTGGTTTTAATATTAGGTGGTCCTCAAGTGTGATAATAGGTTTTAAATGGAAATTTGAGGTTTTTTTCCTAAATATCTTGAAGGAACCAAGTCATATTGATCCAATTTTCGGTATGGTAGGAGATTTTGGGGACATCTAACAGTATGCCGAACTTTGGATTGGTAGGTCTTACAGTTTCAAAACATGCCAGTCTTAACGGACGGACAGACAGATGGACGGACGGATAGCTAGACGGAAGACGGACAATGGACCACAACTATTGCTCAGATGACTTACAGTCGGCTGAGCTAAAAATGTGAGTCCTTAAATATGACCTTTGACCTCATGACCCCAAAATCAATAGGGTTCTTGCTTTAGTGGTGGGCCATTTATATATTAAGTTTGAAATCCACATGTGAATCGAAACTGGAGTTATCATATGGAAATGAATTTGTGGACAGACAGATGGACAGACCTTGACCTCTGATCTCATGACCCAAAAATCAATAGGGTTATTGCTTTTACGTTGGTCATATATATCAGTACTGGAGGACTTGAGGCCGGTCTTGGCCTCAAGGCCTGTCTCAAGGCCGGGTTTTGCCGGCCTCGGCCTCAAAAGGCCATGACCTGGACTCGGCCTCGAGCCCTCCGACCTCAGTGACTCGAGGCAAACGGGTTTGACCTTCTTGAATGTACTCTGCTTTCATATTGTCCACGGGGTTCAAAATGTTAGGGAGCCCGCAGGCCAGTCGCCCTTATTTTTTGTCACGCTCCCATGAAATGTGAAGGTTCAAGCATAATTGTTGGGTCGGAAAATAAAATGCCTTAAGGTGCTAGAATAATAGCCTCTCTATTTTTGATCTCCCACAGTCTTCATGTATATATTCTTAATTTCCATAATTGAAAGGTATTACAAGCAGGCACATACACTGTGCAAAAGTCATTGTAGGTGGTGACATCTGTATTGTGAACGAGAGAGCCATCAAAGACACAGACAGGACAAAATATCAGGCCAATACATAAAACTTACTTTGAGTCTGATGCATGGGGCCTGACCAGGCTTAAGTGAGAAAGGCAGTTGCCCGAGAGAACTGTGACAAATTTGCTGGCTCAGGCTACTGCACTGAGTGAACTCATGACCTGCACCTGCCTAGACTGAGTGAACTTTTGACCTTTACATGGCTGCACTAAGTGAACCCTTGACCTTTTGCATAATCTGATGCAGTGGGCAGTCTGCCAATGCTATAAATAGAATGCAGCTACTGTACTGAGTGAACTCCTGACCTATACCTGGCTGCACTGAGTGAACCCTTGACCTGTTGCCTAATCTGATACAGTTGGAAGTCTTCCAAAGCTATAAATAGATCCAGACTTACAGTCGGCTGAGCTAAAAATGTGAGTCCTTAAATATGACCCTTGACCTCATGACCCCAAAATCAATAGGGTTCTTGCTTTAGTGGTGGGCCATTTATATATTAAGTTTGAAATCCACATGTGAATCGAAACTGGAGTTATTATATGGAAATGAATTTGTGGACAGACAGATGGACAGATCTTGACCTCTGATCTCACGACCCAAAAATCAATAGGGTTATTGCTTTTTGTTGTGTCATATATATCAGTGCTGGAGGACTTGAGGCCGGTCTTGGCCTCAAGGCCGGTCTCAAGGTCGGGTTTTGCCGGCCTCGGAAGGCCATGACTCGGACTCGGCCTCGAGCCCTCCGACCTCAGTGACTCGAGGCAAACGGCTTTGACCTTCTTGAATGTACTCTGCTTTCATATTGTCCACGGGGTTCAAAATGTTAGGGAGCCCGCAGGCCAGTCGCCCTTATTTTTTGTCACGCTCCCATGAAATGTGAAGGTTCAAGCATAATTGTTGGGTCGGAAAATAAAATGCCTTAAGGTGCTAGAATAACAGCCTCTCTATTTTTGATCTCCCACAGTCTTCATGTATATATTCTTAATTTCCATAATTGAAAGGTATTACCAGACGTAGCAAATCATAATTTGAGCCTTTAACATTAGTCTGATTGTGCCTATACATATACGAGGAAAGTTCCGTACACTCTCATACGCCAATGTGAAAAACTCTCAGTAAACCCCACAAAATGTCTTCACTTGAGCTTAAAAAACTTATGAAATCTAAGACTTATTAACTCGCGCAAACTTTATAAAAAAATAGACGAATCACGTAAAAATATTGAGCATTAGGAAATCGTTCTGCTTGGATTAAAATTAAAGCGCAAGTTCTTCACTGTCGCCTAAACTGAAAGTTCTCTCGACATTCACACTGTCAACTGGCCAATGTATACATTAAATCATGTGACAAGTTGATTGCAGTTGATTTGCATACATCCGTGCCTGGCCCGTACACACATACCATCTTGTGATTGGCGGAGCGAAGACGTGTCATAGATAGAGAGCCAATAAGAAGTTCGTAGTAAAGTCCACCCCATGTGACTTCATTCACAACAATTTTGGCGGGAAACTGTTCAGGGACACCGCTTTGCCTTCGGTTGTAATGAATTCCAGCTAAGATCCCGGCCGCATCATGAGTTTATAAAGCAAATGACGCAGGGCTATATAATGGAACCTGCAACTGACGATGTCTGGTGCACTATCTCCACAAATCAGATGTTTGTTATTATCTCAGGTTCTGCACATGTAACGATCATAATCATTCGATTTCAAGCCAAATCTATGCATATTCAATGAGGTCGGAGGTCACCAGACTTTGGTGGCACCATGGTGACTTAAATATTGGTGAGTGACAAGGCGAGTATAAATATTAATCTAAACAGTTTCTAACCTGGATTTAATTCTCATCAAAATTCACGCACATTTAATGAGGTCAGAGGTCACTGAACATATGACGGGCTTATTATGCACATTTGCGGTGCTCTTGTTTTTAAATCAAAGCCAAATAAAAAATAAAACCATCGAGGCAGTGAAGGCTATACAAATAGTTCATATGTGATTAATTATATTTAATCTTTTAACTATTTTTTTAAATTTTTGACACTAAAATATACGGGCCTGTAATTCACAAAACAAACCTTTATCATGTACATTTATATCTATTAAATATCTCCTAGAAGAAGTTCTTCTTTTATTAACTGTTATTTACTATAAATAAATAATTATAATAATTTGAAGCGGGATTGTTTCCAAGCAGGAATTCGCAAGACTAGTCATTCATTTGTGACTGTTCCCCGTGATTCTCCTGAGAGCTGGCGCAAACATTGTGGAAAGGAAACTTGATCTTGGTTTGTTACGCTCTGAGCTGCTATGATGTGTATGCGAGGCACTGAGTTTATAATCTGGACACTGCGTTTTATCAGCAAAACTCTGTAAAGTTTTGTATATTTTGTAACTTATGCATGTGGGTAACATCACGGATTATTAGGCCATCACTAAAGAATACTTACATGTACAGACTATTGTAGTCCAAAATATGCATTAAACCTTCGGGCCAAAATACCTAGAATTTTGTCAGCTGGCAGGAAGGACAGGCCTGCAAATATGTGCAACATTTCATAGAATAGTCCAGATGAACCATAAATAGTTTTATCCTCGACATAGGCATATATACGTTATAAAGCCATACATATGGTACTTTTATGAAGTAAATATTTGCTTTGTTAAATAAAGACAAAGTTTTACTGGTAAATCGTGGTGACTAGGCCTCGGCCGGTGGTGACTCGGCCTTGGCCTTGGGTGACTCGGACTCAGACCTTGGTGACTCGACTACAACACTGATATATATATTAAGTTTGAAATCCATATGTGAATTAAAATTGGAGTGATGAAAGGTTTTAGAAATCAATGTGTGGACAAATGACTCCTGTGATTCTTGTGACCTCAATAGGTAAAGGGATATTGGCAGGTAAACGGTATGTGTAAGATGGAACCTCTGGAATGAAAGGTTTTGCTTAAAATGCATCCACAATCTTTTTAAATATGTGGGGTCTGTGACCTTGACCTTATATATGAACTACATCATGTGATAAAAGGCTGAGTGAGCTCAGGTTGTACTTCAAAGCCTTTAAACCATTGTCCCATTGACGAGGTTATGAATCTTCAGTGTGCAAAGTTTTCACAGTTGTTACAGATCATTACAAAGCTGACGATTAATTTGGAATCACATGCAAAACAGGTCACACAAGAAAAGAGAAGTGTTCCATTCAAACAAGGGACTTGTGGGTCTCGGCGCTCAAATGAAGTTTGAAATTTTTGCAAATGCAAAATATGCAAAATATTCTATTGTGATGTTTTTCATATAAATAAGCATATGATAACCTAAGAGGAAAGGGGCCCTCCTACTTAAATCAAAGTTCTAAATATATGATTGCAAAAGTATACTCTGACAAGACTGACATGAAGAAAAACAATAAAAGATACTGTGATGCATATGAAAAATTTACAGATGTACAGGCAAGTGGACAGAATGGACAAATACCTTTATTTCACTTTCAAGGAATAATGCATTTAAGTTTATATATCAGCCTACTTTTTAGCATATCCACTTTTTCCATTAATAGTTTTTATCTGATTCATTTTTTTATTTACAAGTTTTATAAATTTGTAATAAAAAATCTGAAAATATAAGTTAAAATATCAGAATTCTAAGTTACAATCATTATACAGTACAACTCCGTATTTCAGAAAATCTGTTTTTCCAAAAATTAAAACGGGGAACCGAAAATTTATTCTTATTTCTGAAATATATTTCAAGTATGTAAAAACCTAAAATAAGTTTGTAATTAAAACCTAAAATGAGTATTGTAATTACTAGTCACAAGGCCTGCAGTCATGTGTTAAGTCCAGTGGTGACCCTAATTAATTAGTTCTGGGCTGATGTTGTCGCCGGGGCAAAGGTATAACAAGTGACCCATGGGTCATGACGCTCAGCAGACTGGGAAGAGATTCGCAAAAGGAAATTTCATCATCTGAAAGGTAGTATATTCCCATTCAACTGAAGCATCAAACAGATTAACCAACAGGCCAAGATTGTGTCTGTATTTATATATCTAAAAAATAGAGAAAAAATGCGTGAACTTAAAAAAAAATACAGGTGGCTCCACCAGTCTGCAGAAACTAATAAAAACACTTAAGGTCAATATCCATGCAAAGAATCATAGTGATCTCTGCATTAGTTGTTCAGATACTTCAGCTTTTGTATCAAATTTTCCATTATTCTGAGGGATACTTCGGAGTCCTATAGCTTGAAGGATACGGGTAACAAAGACCTAATTTCAGGTTTCCACAGACACTTTTCATGGGCCTCCTTGCATCACAAGAATAAGGATTCTAGGTCCAGTTGTCACAATATGTGCCACGTTAACAGATGACAGCATCCTTAAAGGTCTCAAAAATAGAGAAAAAAATTTGTAAAAAATCGAAAAATACAGGTGGCCCCACCAGTATGCAGAAACTGTTGTAACATCTCATGATCAATATGTATGCCAAAAATCATGACCATCAGTGATGTAGTTAATGAGATATTGAAGTTTTTGTATGAAATTTTTGACTATTCTGGGGGGTACTTTGGGGCCCCATAGCTCAAAGGATGTGGATAACAGAGACCTAATTTCTGTTTCCATGGAGACTTTTCATGGGGCCCCACAGCTCAAAGGATATGAGTAACAAAGACCTAATTTCTGGTTTCCATGGAGACTTTTCAAAGGTCTCTCACTGTGTCAAGAATGAAGATTCTAGATCCAGTCTATACGATTTGTGCCCTGTTAACATATGTTCACATTTTTAAAGGTCTCAAAAATAGAGAAAACAATTTGTAAAAAAATCGAAAATTACAGGTGGCGCCACCAGTCTGCAGAAACTAATGAAACATCTCATGATCAATATGAATGCCAAAAATCATGACCATCAGTGATGTAGTTAATGAAATTTTGAAGTTTTTGTATGAAATTTTTGACTATTCTGGGGGGTACTTTGGGGCCCCATAGCTCAAAGGATATGGGTAACAGAGACCTAATTTCTGGTTTCCATGGAGACTTTTCATAGGTCTCTCACTGTGTCAAGAATGAAGATTCTAGGTCCAGTCTATACGATATGTGCCCTGTTAACAGATGTTCACATTTTTTAAGGTCTCAAAAATAGAGAAAAAAATTCGTAAAAAATAAAAAAATACAGGTGGCGCCACCAGTCTGCAGGAACTGATGCAACATCTCATGATTAATATGTATGCCAAAAATCATGACCATCAGTGATGTAGTAAATGAGATATTGAAGTTTTTGTATGAAATTTTTGACTATTCTGGGGGGTACTTTGGGGCCCCATAGCTCGAAGGATATTGGTAACAGAGACCTTATTTCTGGTTTCCAAGGAGATTTATTTATCAACCTCTCAGAATGTACAATTTGTGCCAAGTTAACGGACAGACGGACGACGGACAAAGAGTGATCGCTATAGCTCAGCATGACTGAAAGTCAGCAGAGCTAAAAAACTACAGCTAGCCCGCAACACTCTGCCCCCTGTACCCCTAGGAAGCAACTGAGCAGTTTATCCAAGAGCACTTGTGTGTTATCAACCTCATCTCATTTGTACTCAAGCAAGAATAGTTCGTCGACTTGGGTCAGGATGTCATGCCAAATAACTGAGCAGTTTACTGGCATCAGCATTGGTGAGGTACAATTCATTAAACGCTTGTGCTCAAGCAGCTTTTATATGTCCCGGTCTTCAATTACGTGCATCGATAAGAAACACTGTGTTCCTTGGCGATTTCATTTGATCTTTCTCTCAAATGAATTGATGAAAAAAGAGTCCGCACATATCCTTAAAAGCAGGTTAGACTGATCCTTGCCAATTATGCTCAGTAATAATCAAATATATTTTATACGTCAAGGTCGTCAATTACGAATATTGAAAAAAAAACACCATGTTCCTCGAGTAAAATGGAATAAAGTTAATCACTAACTGTCATACTAACTTGTTGCTAGACCCTTGTCCGCATTTCCAAATGTTCGTTTTTACGAACAAAAAGCTTGTCTCCCAATGCTTTCGGAAAAACGGTGCTCTACTGTATATCAAAAGTGAGCTCATATTGGGTCATATTATGCATACACATATATTTTATTATTTTTAAATCACAAATGTTTAGACTGAATTTAAAAGAAAATAATGCCACAACATGGCATCTTCAAGGTTATCCCTTGAAACACTATTGAAAAGTTTAGCACACTGGATCTTTCAAAACATGCTTAATTTTATTCACCGAATAAAATAAAAGATTCAGTAACTTTGATAAAATAAAAAATATTTTCAAATAAAGTATGTACACTGTTGGTTGAATGAGGGACAAACAATATCATTGTGCTAATTACTATCTCAGCTATAATTTATTACTGGAATAAATAGTCAATTTCACACCTGGTGAAGTTTTTACTCTTCTGAAGTAAGGAATTACTTATCTGATGAATATCCACACTTTCATAGCAATACACCACTTTGTGGACACAATTAAATGTGCACTTTAATCATTATAACCCTGGTGGTACAATAAAAATCTAAAATTTAGCAAAGCAAAGAATAACAATGAATAAAATACAAAACAAGGCCTAGAGGCCTAATGCAAACCTGTGCATTGGGAAATACACCAGGTATAATGCTTCAATTGCTGGACCATTACTTTTCATGTATATGAACAATGTAAGTACTAAACATTTTGAATAAGAAACAATTACACAAACATCACTGCTGAAATTCTGGCATTGGTGCACACAACACAAAAATGATTGTAGCTGGCACCACCAGTCTTGTATACAATGAAGCTATCAGAGATATATACATATGCCCAATTTCAGAATGATATATCAAACCCCTCCTGACAAATAAGCAGGGACACACACTGTGCAAAAATTATTGTAGGTGGCACCACCAGTCTTGCATACGCAAAAGCTATTGGATATGTATATATATGCCCAATTTCAGGCTGATATATCAAATTCCTATGTAAAAATAAGCAGGCACATACACTGTGCAAAAGTCATTGTAGGTGGTGACAACTGTATTGTGAACGAGAAAGCCATCAAAGACACAGACAGGACAAAATATCAGGCCAATACATAAAACTTACCTTGAGTCTGATGCATGGGGCCTGACCAGGCTTAAGTGAGAAAGGCAGTTGCCCCGAGTGAACTGTGACAAATTTGCTGGCTCAGGCTACTGCACTGAGTGAACTCATGACCTGCACCTGGCTAGACTGAGTGAACTTTTGACCTTTACATGGCTGCACTAAGTGAACTCTTGACCTTTTGCATAATCTGATGCAGTGGGCAGTCTGCCAATGCTATAAATAGAATGCAGCTACTGTACTGAGTGAACTCCTGACCTATACCTGGCTGCACTGAGTGAACTCTGATACAGTTGGAAGTCTGCCAAAGCTATAAATAGATCCAGACTGACCACATGCAGCCCTGAGGGGCATGACACACATGAGGTGATCACATGATACTCATGAGGTGATCACATGCTACCCATGAGGTGATCACATGGTGCCTATGATGTTTCACATGTCACCCATGAGGTGATCACATGCCTTGTGCTTAGCTGCACTGATTGACCTGCACCTGGCTAGACTGAGTGAACTTTTGACCTGTACCTGGCTGCACTGATTGAACTCTTGACCTATATCTGGCTGCTCTGAATGAACTCTTGATCTGTTGCCAAATCTGAAACAGTTGGCAGTTTCTCAACCTATTTAAAGATACAGACACAATCAAGGCATGTTGCTTAATCTGTTTACACATACTGAAAGACTTTGGCATATTCATAAACTTTTTATCAAAATATCTAGAATAATAAAAGATGCAGTCCTTTCATTGTTAAAGGTCCAATAATTCTACCAAAAATCATTCAAGTAAACTTGAACAAAGGCCGCCTAAGAATAATTTTTGTGCAATGTTACAGAAGTTATAATTGAAACAATAATTTTGTAAAAGAACACTATTACAGTCCTCAGTTGAAATAGACATAATAATGGCCATAAGACAAACTTAAGCTTTTTATGACTCAACCTTAAATCAACAAACTCAATCTATTCTGATAAGATTGAAAGAACGATGTCCTAGGATATTTCTTGTGAAAAATTGAACGATTCAACGTGACAATTTCATCATAAACATTTTAAGCTGACGCTTTTAAAACAAGTGACCCATGGGTCATGACGCTCAGCTGCCAAGCATGACCTGCGACATCATGGGCTGCAATTCACAACTTCTAGTAAAATTGTTGCAGAACCTATATGCCAATTTTGTTTAAACTTTCTACATTGCCATAAATTCTTATCATATGTGTCTGGTTAAAACATAGTGAATGATGGTCTGAGGCAAAATGTATGGTTGTTGAGCTATCAGGAACTAATCCCACAGCTTGCTCGATACCTGTCAGTCTCAAAAGGAATACCACACAGGCCACATATAAGATCAAAATATAGCAAAAGATCAAGGAAATCCATGCAAGAATTATTGTGAAACGGGTGCTTCCATATTAATTTTTATTCAATACAAGCCAACTGTACTGAGCTTTCATAAATGATGGTCATATTTATTAAGAAATCTTTGACCCAATGCAAGATTACATTTATATACATCCCACTGCATTCACTTTAATAGTTCTTGAGATAATATGTTCTAAAGGATTTTAAGATGGCGTCCTGGTGGCCATATTGGATTTCTGACAGGTCGGAAATTGAACAACAAACATCATCTAAAAGGGACCAAACATCATAAAAAAATCACAGAAACTGTCCTGGCAAAAGGATTTCTAAAATGACTACCTGGCAGACATAATGGTTTTCTGACAAGTCACACATCCTCCAATAAGACACTAAATTTGTAGCAATTGCTTCAAAGAATGTAACAGTTATGAATGTCCAAAACAATTCAAAAGGCATGATCAGGCTGGAGAGCTCTCATATCAGATTTATGAACATGCAAATGTAAAAAGTGCAAGTCCAATTTGTTTTAATTATCAGCTTGCTATTCAATGGGGTCAGCAGGGTAGGTAAACTGCAAAACCTAAAAGAAAAGAAATGCAGAAAGCATCACTAAGAGTCTTGTAATCAAATAAACCCATCCTAAATCCAGGTACAGACCCACATATTATCAGAACAAACACTTGCTGGTATATCTGATGATTTGTATAATAATATTCAGACATCTAGAAAACTAAGTTTATTGCTATGATTCCATGATATAAACTGCAAAATGTTCCCTTCATTTTATAAATCAGTAGCTAAACTTAACACTTAACTCTCATAGTCTTAATGCCTGGCCAAAGCATTCCGGCAACAGTGTTTTTGTTATGCACTAATGATATATCCTTATCACTCCATGAGCTGATACAAAAGGAAGTCATATATCACAAGTGTCACTGACAATTATGGGCACATAGTGAGATGTACCAGTTGTGAGTGCCATATGGTTATATATACAAGAAAACAAGAAAAATAGAGATGGTCTACAAAACAAGTTATTGTGAACATCCCTGACCTATGACCTTGGCCTTTTGCCCACATATCAACTGGATTCTTTCTAAATGATCGGTAACTACTAACCACTTACATCTGGCCGGGTGTAATTACTTGGCAACCAATGAGTGAATAACTTAGACCTGCAACCTTTTACCTCCTGACCAGCTGACCTCAAAATCAACTAGACATTTCTTGGCATGGCAGGTGCCAGAGTATCCCCAGACATAATAGGCCCCCCCCCCTTCAAGAATAGACCCCCATTTTTAGCAGCATATACTGACACTTGGCATATTTATTGTTTCTTCCATCTAACAATCAACAATCTTGTTGAAGATGTTGGTCCTGTGACCTTGATCTTTTTAAAGATGTGTCCTGTGACCTTGACCTTTGACCTCATGACCCCAAAATCAATTAGGGTCTTGCTTTTCCAATGGGACATATGCAAGTCAGGTTTGAAATCTATACATCAATAAAGCAGAAATTATCATCCAGAAACTAATTTTTGGACAGATGTCTCCTGTGACCTTCACCTTTGACCTTGTGACCTCAAAATTGATAGTGTTCTTCCTCTCTTGGCAGGAGAACTATATGTGCAAGATGAAAGATCTGAGATGAAATGTTTGGCTGAAAATGCATCCACATCTTTTTAAAGATGTGTCCTGTGACCTTGACCTTTGACCCCAAAATCAATTTTGGTCTTGCTTTTCCAATAGGACATATACAAGTCAAGTTTGAAATCCATACATCAATAAAAGCAGGAATTATCATCCAGAAACTAATTTTTGGACAGATGGCTCCTGTGACCTTCATCTTTGACCTTGTGACCTCAAAAATTGAAAGGGGTCTTCCACTCTTGGCAGGTGAACTTTAAAATACAAGTCAAGTTTGAAATCCATACATCAATAAAAGTAGGAATTATCATCCAGAAACTAATTTTTGGACAGATGGCTCCTGTGACCTTCACCTTTGACCTTGTGACCTCAACATTTATAGGGTTCTTCCTCTCTTGGCAGGTGAACTATATGTGCAAGATGAAAGATCTGAGATGAAATATTTGGCTGAAAATGCATCCACAATCTTTTTAAAGATGTGTCCTGTGACCTTGACCTTTGACCTCATGACCCCAAAATCAATTTGGGTCTTGCTTTTCCAGTGGGACATATACAAGTCAAGTTTGAAATCCATACATCACTAAAAGCAGGAATTATCATCCAGGAACTAATTTTTGGACAGATGTCTCCTGTGACCTTCACCTTTGACCTTGTGACCTCAAAATTGATAGTGTTCTTCCTCTCTTGGCAGGAGAACTATATGTGCAAGATGAAAGATCTGAGATGAAATGTTTGGCTGAAAATGCATCCACATCTTTTTAAAGATGTGTCCTGTGACCTTGATCTTTGACCCCAAAATCAATTTTTGTCTTGCTTTTCCAATAGGACATATACAAGTCAAGTTTGAAATCCATACATCAATAAAAGCAGGAATTATCATCCAGAAACTAATTTTTGGACAGATGGCTCCTGTGACCTTCATCTTTGACCTTGTGACCTCAAAAATTGAAAGGGGTCTTCCACTCTTGGCAGGTGAACTTTAAAATACAAGTCAAGTTTGAAATCCATACATCAATAAAAGTAGGAATTATCATCCAGAAACTAATTTTTGGACAGATGGCTCCTGTGACCTTCACCTTTGACCTTGTGACCTCAACATTTATAGGGTTCTTCCTCTCTTGGCAGGTGAACTATATGTGCAAGATGAAAGATCTGAGATGAAATATTTGGCTGAAAATGCATCCACAATCTTTTTAAAGATGTGTCCTGTGACCTTGACCTTTGACCTCATGACCCCAAAAT
Source organism: Sipunculus nudus (assembly GCA_026874595.1). Lineage (NCBI taxonomy): Eukaryota > Metazoa > Annelida > Sipuncula > Golfingiida > Sipunculidae > Sipunculus > Sipunculus nudus. Next base: position 43,519,029 of record CM049311.1, read on the forward strand.
CAATTTGGGTCTTGCTTTTCCAGTGGGACATATACAAGTCAAGTTTGAAATCCATACATCACTAAAAGCAGGAATTATCATCCAGGAACTAATTTTTGGACAGATGGCTCCTGTGACCTTCACCTTTGACCTTGTGACCTCAAAACTGATAAGGGTCTTCCTCTATTGGCAGATGACTTATATGTGCAAGATGAAAGGTCTGAGACAAAATGTTTGGCTGAAAATGCATCCACAATCTTTTTAAAGATGTGTCCTGTGACCTTGACCTTTGACCTCATGACCCCAAAATCAATTTTGGTCCTGCTTTTCCAATGGGACATATACAAGTCAAGTTTGAAATCCATACATCAATAAAAGAAGATATTATCATCCAGAAACTAATTTTTGGACAGATGGCTCCTGTGACCTTCACCTTTGACCTTGTGACCTCAAAAACTGATAGGGGTCTTCCACTCTTGGCAGGTGAACTTTAAAATACAAGTCAATTTGAAATCCATACATCAATAAAAGTAGGAATTATCATCCAGAAACTAATTTTTGGACAGATGGCTCCTGTGACCTTCACCTTTGACCTTGTGACCTCAACATTTATAGGGTTCTTCCTCTCTTGGCAGGTGAACTATATGTGCAAGATGAAAGATCTGAGATGAAATATTTGGCTGAAAATGCATCCACAATTTTTTTAAAGATGTGTCCTGTGACCTTGACCTTTGACCTCATGACCCCAAAATCAATTTGGGTCTTACTTTTCCAATGGGACATATACAAGTCAAGTTTGAAATCCATACATAAAAAAAGCAGGAATTATAATCCAGGAACTAATTTTTGGACAGATGGCTCCTGTGACCTTCACCTTTGACCTTGTGACCTCAAAACTGATAGGAGGCCTTCCTCTATTGGTAGATGACTTATATGTGCAAGATGAAAGGTTTGAGACGAAATGTTTGGCTGAAAATGCATCCACAATCTTTTTAAAGATGTGTCCTGTGACCTTGACCTTTGACCTCATGACCCCAAAATCAATTGGAGTCTTGCTTTTTCAATAGGACATATATAAGTCAAGTTTGAAATCCATACATCAATAAAAGCAGGAATTACCATCCAGAAACTAAATTTTGGACAGATAGCTCCTGTGGCCTTGACCTTTGACCTTGTGACCACAAAATTTATATGGATCATCCACTATTGGCAAGTGAGCTTTATGTTCAAGATGGAAGTCCTAGGATGAAAGTTTTGCTTAAAATGCATCCACAGTATCTTTTAAAATGCGAGTCCAGTGACCTTGACCTTTGACCTCATGACCCTAGAACCTATAGGGTTCTTACTTTAATGGTGGGCCATACATAAGTCATGTTTGAAACCCATATGGCTATCAACACTTGAGATATCATAAGAGGTGTGTGATTTTTACCATATATGGCAATATTCAAGGTCAAGGCCACTATCATAGGAAAGGTCATGACCCCAATTTAAATAAACATCATCCCATAACCCATACCTATGTATATGCATAATATAAAAGAAATCTGTCCATTAGTTTTTGACTTATAATGCTCACAGTACTGTAAGGTGGCAATTTTGGGGGTATTAAACGGCACGAAAACAAGTAAAGAATAATAGGTGGCACCACCAGTTTCTGGAATATGACAACCCTATCCATGATCTTCCATCAACTTGATTTTGGGATAAATCCATGCAAGATATCTTGAGATATAAAAGAATTTGTGTGATTTTCCCCATAATTGGACCTATTCAAGGTCAAGGACACTCTCCTAGTAAAGGTCATGACCTCATTTTAAATAGGTGTCGTCCTCTTACCCATATCTATATATATACCAAGTTTGGTAAAGTTTTGTGAAATATTTTTTTGGTTATCGCGCCAACAAGATTTATATGCAGCGGCGGCGGTGGCGGCGGCGGCGGCGGCGGAACCGGTATGAAAACAGTATCCCCCGACTTTGTCTGGGGATACAATTAGTTATTTCTTCATGCAAAAAGACCCATAAATATGAAGTTTGAATCAAATTCAGTGATGCATAGATGTGGCATATGTGAAAGACTGAAGGTTTGGGTTGAACAGTTTCACTTGAAATATGTTCACAAGCATTTAGAACAATATTGTGACCTTGACCTTTGACCTTTTGAACTCAACATCAATAGGCTTCTTCTCCTATTGGTAGGTAAGCCATATATGACAGATGGAAAGTATAGATTGAAAAGTTTGCTGAAAATGACTCCACGCAAGAAGAGGGTGCTGTGAACTTGACCTTTGACCTCAAAATCAACAGGTCTTTTCCCCTGTTGGCAGAGAAGCGATATCAGTGCTGAAAGGTTTGGAATGAAAGGTCTAGCTTGAAATGTGTCCACAACCTTTTCAAAGAAGTGGATCCTGTGAACCTGACCTTTGACCTTGTGACCTCAACATCTATAGCATTCTTCTCCCACTTAGTAGGGGAGCTATATGTGAAAGATCAAAGAATTGGGATGAAAGGTGTGGCTTAAAATGCATCCTGAGGCTTTTCAAAGAAGTTGGTTCTGTGACCTTGACCTTTGACCTCAAAATAATTATGGTTCTTCCCCTGTTGGCAGGTGAGCTGTATGTGAAAGATGGAAGGTTTGGGATGAAAATTTTGGCTAAAATAATTATTTCTGGGGGGTGAAAACACACCCCATAACTTCGAGAATATAGGTCGCAGTGACCTAATTTCAGGTTTGCAAGGAGATCTTTTTAGAACCTCTAAGACTGCATAGGGTTCATGGCCCTAGCCCCTATGGTTATGATTTGTGCCCTGCTACCAGCCGTCCGGCCGGCCGGACAGACAGACAGAAGGACGCCGGACAAAGACCCATCGCTATAGCCCAGCATGACTGAATGAAAGTCAGCTGAGCTAAAAACATTCTTGTCAATATTAACCAAAGATAACCTGAAATCTAAATGTCACGAGGCATGATCTAACAGATGCTGATAAACTAGTGCCAGGCTAGATGTATCTGCTTCACACAGCTTATATATATGGTAAAATGACTCAATTCAATCTTTATAATTCAGCCAAAATTCATTCTTTGGAACCATAAAAGACATATATTATAAGAATTATTCAGGGGATTATTCTTGTAAAATTTTAAACAAACTGGCCTCAGTGGCGTCTAGGGCTATATCGCTATATCGGGCTTGATATATCGATACGAATCGATACACGACGTCGATACGATAACCGAAATGCGTTGCATGCTGTATTGTTCGTATCGATGTAAAACATTGATTGCTAACGAATAGGGATATGACTCTAAGTTTAAATATAATAGTAACCTTGACGATTTATGAAGCTAAATGCACTGCATATTTGTTGTTTTGCCTTTAATGACTTGATTTAAAATGTTTATACGCATGCACGTCAGTGCTTCCATGAAAAGCAGGTGCATGTAAGTGATAATAGGAAAATGATACTGACTTTCCTCTTTATCAATGAAATCAATATTCACATCACATACTGCTACTAGGAACAAGGTACATTCACGTCTATATCCTCTATACATGTGTGTGTGTGTTTGTCACACTTATTCGCTTTTTGATAATCCCAGGCTGCAGGCGGACACCCCGTGTAACGGACACTTTTTTGGCCTACGGAGCGTTTTTACGACTTTTTATGCCATTAAGGCCTGGCCACACCGAACACTGCGCTACGCTGCAAATAAACGGCTGAGCGGCGCTGCAAGGCGGAAAAAGTTGAACTTTTTTCAGCTTTGTTTTGACGGGCTGCACTGCATGGCGCAGTGCAGCGCTCAGTGTGGCCGGGCCTTTAGGGCGGACACCCCCGCTATTCAGAGAAATGGACACTTTTTTGTCCGCCCGATGGCAAAAATCACCCCGGCGAACAGACACCATCCCGATCGAAGTCGACAGAAATACTTTGAAATTGCAAATACGGTCTGCTTCTGGTACGCCTTATATATCACTTAAATGTTCTCATGATTTAGGCATACTGCCATGACTATAAGACCGGAGCTAGTTTTACTCAAGTTACCTTATTTTTCAGCTGGAATATTCATTTATGTATCATTTTATGAACAGCAGTACCCCCCCCCCCCCCCCAAAAAAAATGACGGAATTAACTAAGTTTCTATTGTGCCTAGCTCTCAGTGAAGCAACATATTTATTCTGTATTTGGGCCACATTATTCTATCACAGGCCCAGAAGCGAGGATAATGACGTATCTGTTACACACCCGGACGATAACGGTCACGAGTCATGACCTTTCGCCTGGGGGTGAGGGCTCAGCGATATCAACCAATCCCCGATCCTGTAACATTTGCATCATGGAAATCAATCCCAAATACCAATTATAAGGCGTATATTATATCATGCATTGATTTATCATATTTGCTTAATTACGCTCCCAAAAGATTTTCACAAAACTTGAACGAGATGTCAGAAATTTATGTCATAAGCGATTCTTTAATTATCACGGAGAGTGAGTAATTGAGAAATTTTACAGACCTAGTGCAGAAATGTATATGTCGAGACGAGTAAGTCCTGTTGATGTCAATCAATGTAAAAATATTATTTTAATAATAGGTAATGACGATAATGTTCCAGTTAATATGAAAAGCCTCATTCAAAAATAAATAAATAAATAAAATAAATAAATAAACACAACAACCGGTAGCATTAAATTTTATTCACATGTAACATTTATTTAAGGTTTAATATTAAAGGAAAAATACTGGTTTTTTTATGGTTGATAAAATTCCATACTTGGGTCTCCGACATATATATATGTATATCATTTTATCTCTATTTTTTTTATTTTCACAGCCAGTTATAGGTAACTTGAAACTCCCACGTGTCACATCAGACGAATAATATATTGTTAAAGCCTGGGGACAAATTCTGTTCACACAGGAGATTGATTTACTCAAAAAAAAGCCATAAGAATTATCACAAATAGCAAATACAATGCCCACACTGAACAAATTTTTAAATTATTAACCTATGGGTCACGACGCTCAGCTGTTATATATGATATAAAAATATTATTTAGAAATGAGGCACATGCTGGTTTTGTGTGGTAATAAATATAAGCTGTATTATGAGTTGTTGTTGTTTAGCTTATGTATGATTTTGATAGTACCTTTGGAGACAGGGAAGAGGATTGATTTATTTATTTTATTAACAAATGGAGTACTATTGTCACACAGATTTTGACTTGGCCATATAACTTATAAGCAAAATATATAATATAAGGGTTTAACTATTAATTAAAAAAAATACAAATATTGTCCCAAATTTAATTTTTATTAAAAATAATAAGAGAATCATATGATTTTTTAAAATGAAATATAACTGAAATGATTATTAAAATAATATTAAAGAATATATTCATGAATGCATTCATGAATACATTTTGAAAGTATTTGCACTGGTATTCATATACTTTCATTTTTACCTGAATTCCCATTCTTTATGCAAGAACTTTTATAATGGAGTACATAATCATATTTGTATTTAAATACAATTACAAAGTATTCGTACCATGTCTTGTATTTATTCAGTTTTCACCAAACAATGATGTTGAGAATCCAGAATATACAAAATTCACACATTTAAATAATGATCATAAGTACCTGGTTTTATGGCTTTTATTTCTATTAAAAAATAACTGTAATAAATTCATTTTGGACTAATTTTCACATCAATGTACACACTAGACACAGTAGGAATCTAGATAAATATTATCAATTGCATCTTTGTCTATCATTAATTTCCATCATATGATCCCTAATGATTAGTAATGAATGATATGATTTACTTCTTTATCATTAAAATTGAACTGAAAAATACCATAGGTGACTGCATGGTGTTATTTGGAATATGTGACATTCTATCCTTCGATACAAGATTCTTATATCATCAGTAACTGCAAATTAATTTCCTGTTATTATAAACTAACAAATTCCTTTTCTATTTTTCTTTTATTTTTATTAAAAACCAATTAAAATTTATAAATTTATTGTTTATTGTTATGTAGTTGGTTAAAACTACTAGATGAGTTGGATTGGACACCTGGATCAACTGTGGCTGGCTATAAGCTGCCTGGATTCCCGTGTATGCCTCGCCTCAAGCATGCATAATTTGCTGAAAGTTCAACAAGGTCAACATACAGGTGACTCAAGAGGGGCTGGAGAGAGCCAAAGTCTGACAGGGTCTCATAAAAACATTAATAAAAGCTACAATTTTTGGCCAATTTCTTTCAGCTTTCTAAACTTAAAAGCTGAAATCCTTATGTGTGCATGATATGAAAATCATATCAACAGTGCTCACAGGAAACAAACGTGCCATGGTCAAAGTTTGGCAAAAATTAAGTTACTAATTTTACATTTATACTAATAACTTATACATTTGAAAAATTCATAACTAATTTTGGGTATTCAATTGAATCTTGATTAAATAATGTTACATCCCTGACAAAAAATCTCTAGCTTCAGCAATCCCCTTTTTAAGGGAGTAAAAACTATTTCTTGATTTTTTACAAAGTGCATTATGTTTGGGCCCATAACTTAAAACAATTACGCAATACTGACATCATTCTGGCATGTGCATAGAGAATGAAAAATATGTATATTATTTATGATTAAAGTCAGATCAGTGGTTTTGATATTAGGCAGTCTTGAAGTGTAACAATGGGTTTTTAATGAAAAAATGAAGTTTTTTATTAATATCTTGAAGGTATTAAGTCCTAGTGACCAAATTCTTGGCATGGTAGGGGATTTTGGAGACATCTAGCTGTATGCTGAATTTAAGGAACTAAGAGCTGAAGCTGTGGAGCTGAGCTCTTGCAAACTGCATAACACTAGCTTGATGTAAACAATATGTTACATGGTGCTTGAAAACTTGAATAAAATCTACAGTTTTTGATCAACTGGTTTCAAATTTTTGGTGTTAACAGTTGAAAAGGTATCAAAAACATGCTGTGAAAATTAAATCCACAGTACTTACAGGAAAAAAACGTGCCATGGTCAAAAGTGGGCAAAATTTAAGGTACCAATTTTTTATTTTTATTAATATTTTTAAATTTTTAAAAGATTTTCATCTAATTTTGGGTATACAATTTAATTTTGATTAATTAAAGTTATATTACTGGAAAAAAGGTCCATAGCTTTAATATGTTTTGTGTTAAGTGATCAAATATCTTTCCTGATTTTTTACAAAATGCATTATGTTTGGGTCCATAACTTTTTTAAATTATATAATACAGACATAATTTCTTGAATGTACATAGGAACTATATAGAGGAATATTTATGGTAAATATGAGGAAAAACAGATGAGTGGTTTTGATATTAGGCAGTCCTGAAGTGTGAAAATAGGTTTTTAATAAAAAAATGAGGTTTTTCCTTAATTTCTTAAAGGACAAAGTCGAAAAGACCCAGTTTTTGGCTTGGTAGGAGATCTTGGGGACATCTAACATTATGCTGAATTTTGGATTCCTAGGTCTTACGGTTTCAAAATGTGCCACATCTACGGACAGACGGACGGACGGACGGACGGACGGACAGACGGACGGACGACGGACAATGGACCACGATTATAGCTCAGATGACTTATAGTCAGCTGAGCTAAAAATCCTTAAAATTAATGACATCTTCAAGCTAAATATATTAAAATTTTACTATAATTACTGCCATGAATCACTTTCAAAATATTTACAAACATTTAATTTTTCAACAAGGACCATGACACACGAACATGACACAAAACATAAAGATATCCTTGTTACAAATAAAACCAGACCTAAGAAGGCAGACAGCTGTCAGAGAAACATAACATCAAAAGTCATAAATGAAACCGACTAAATCATTGTTGACAAAATGTTCACTCATAGTCTTCAAGGTTTGATTTGCTACATCAAACAACATTTTATAAATTATTATAAAGACAAATGCCTTCAGATAAACTGCTACATTTGTAACAAAAATTAGTCTAAGCCATGAAAAATGTTTTATTCAATAACAGAATATAGTTTCAGTAATTCAAGTTGTAAATCTTCCCAGTTTTTTTTTTACAATTTTCCTCATGAAATCATTAAGTCTCAAATATTAAGAATGTATAATCATTTAACCTCCATATTTATGTACATTTTCTCTCTCTCTCTCCATGTTTCATGCACAGGGGGCTGCTGTGTCAGCGGATTAAAATCCTTAACAACAGTCCCTAGACATAATAAAAACAAAAATATTGACAAACATACTGAATATATTTTGCATAGATGCTTTACTTTTATGTCGAATAAAACATTTCTCTCTCTCTCTCTCTCTCTCTCTCACTAATGGATTCATACTCACAGAAATATTAAAAACTGTGTAATTTCATGACACAAAAAAAAAAGCCTATGATCTTTCCCATCAAAAGTAATAAAACTGTTTGCCCGGGGGGGGGGGGGGGGGGGGGGATGCAAAGTGCTCAAAGAAGATTTTTTTGGTAGTTTTAATTAGATAGATTTTGATAATTAAATCAACTGGTCTGTTTATTTATTTAATATTAAGCTTAAGCTGCTCAACTTGGGTGCATAGCATACGGAATATTTGGTATAATTAAATTAATTATATATATATATATATATATATATATATATATATAAACAAGAAACAGACCTTTTATTAAGAAATGATAAACAAAGGGAAATGAAGCGTATCGATAATATGTATCGGTATCGAACTTACTGTATCGCGATACGTATTGTACCAGATGAGGCGGACCGCAAACTGCTCAAAGAAGATTTTTTTGGTAGTTTTAATTAGATAGATTTTGATAATTAAATCAACTGGTCTGTTTATTTATTTAATATTAAGCTTAAGCTGCTCAACTTGGGTGCATAGCATACGGAATATTTGGTATAATAAAATTAATTATATATATATATATATATATATATATATATATATATATATATATAAAAAACAAGAAACAGACCTTTTATTAAGAAATGATAAACAAAGGGAAATGAAGCGTATCGATTATATGTATCGGTATCGAACTTACTGTATCGCGATACGTATTGTACTGGATGAGGCGGACGGATACTCAGCCCTAGTGGCGTCAGTCAAAAAACTTTTGCAGGTTTATAACTCATATGCATAAATACAGCAAAATGGCTAAGTTAAGCTTCCTATAACTCAGCAAAAAATCACTGAACCAAAACCATTTAAACAAACTTGAATTATCAACATCTAAGGATAATTAATTTGTGAGATTTAAGAATTTGGCCAAGTGGTTTTTGAGAAGAAGATCTTTGTAGCCACTGAGCTAAAATGGGCTGTTATGGCATATGACTAAATTCACCTTCCCATAACTGAGCCAAAAGTCACTGAACTGAGACCAATTAACAAACTTCAGGTAGCACTACCCTAGGATCATTTCTGTGCGATATTTAACAATTTGGCCTTATGGTTTCAGAGAAGTTTTTTGTAGCCGTCAGTATGATACGGGCACTGATAACCCCCGTACAAAAAAGGCAGATGCAGGTGGCGCCACTAATACCTCAATTTCAGATATGACTCATGTGACCAACATTGGCATTAAATTTGGTGACGATAGCTCCAGCCGTTTCTGAGATTGAAATTTTAGTATGCCTTTTTGGACAAATGACTAAGTTCAACTTCCTGTAACTCGGCCAAAAATCACCGAACTTAATCCATTCGAACAAACTTGAGAGAGATTGTTCCAGAAATCATTTTTGTGAAATATTGGACAATTTGGCTGAACAGTTTCGGAGAAGAAGATTTAGAAAGCTTTTTTAGCTTTTTCCCTATAAAATCTTAGAAAATGCAGTTAGCAAAAAAATAAGCCAAATCCAATAGAGCTTTTTAGATGACTAATTTTTTGCATATAATTTTGTGATGCTAACTCTTGCTGTTTTCAAGATGGAATGGGTAAACATACAGCCAATGGCCGACAGACGACGGACGCTGGACAAGGCCACACCATCCCATAAGCTCAAAGGTTCACTAAAAATTATAGCATTCATCTAGTTAATGCACCATCAGGGGGGGGGGGGGGAAGGGGGGGGGGGAGTGCAGGGCAGAGGGGAAGCCTGCTAGTAGTGACCAAGCTTGGCCAAGGCAGGTTACATAATTCAAGTGAAGGCTGTACAACTAGGTGGACCAGATGTAAACAACACTTGACATGGTGTATGAACATGAATAAAAGCTACACTTTTTAATCAATTCCTTTGAAATTTAAGATTTTAAAAGATTAAATCCTTATGTATATTTGCTGTGAAAATTAAATCAACAGTGCTTACAGGGAAAAAATGTGCCATTGCCAAAGTTGGACAAAATTTAGAGATTGATTTTTTATTTATGCTAATAACTTGAAAAATTTGCAAAATTTAGATCTAATATTTTGGTAAACAATTGAATCTTTATTAAATAAAGTTATATTCCAGAAAAAAAGTCTCCAGCTTCAGCAATTCTCACGTTAAGGGGGTAAATATATTTCCAAATTTTTAAAAAATTGCATTATATTTGGGCCCATAACTTCAAAACAATATGCAATACTGACCTAATTTTTGGTATGTTTATAGAAAATTTATGGCAGAATATGAATACTAAATTTGATCAATAACAGATCACTGGTTTTGAAATAAGGCAGCCTTGAATTGTAAGAATGGCTTCTTTATGGAAAACAGAGGTTTTTCCTTAATATCTCGAAGGAACGAAGTCCTAGTGACCCAATTTTTTTGGTATATGGTAGGAGATTTTGGGGACTTCTAACTGTGCGAAATTTTGGATTCGTAGGTCCAATGGTTTTTCAAAACGTGCCCTATTTACGGCTGGACGGCCGGACAATGAACAAAGGACCACAACTATAGCTCAGATGACTTATAGTCAGCTGAGCTAAAAATGATTGTATCAAACAACTGATAAATTTGCAATCTTTTAAACACTGGGATTTAAATGACCTAACTTTGAAAGAATATCATATTTTTATTCATAAGAAATGAATTTTGATCATTTGTTGCATAAGCAGAAACGGCCTACTTGCTGCTTAATCGTTGTTTGATTTAACACTTTTGTCCACACATCATTGGTGTCACCTGACAGGAAAATACTTGACTATTTTTTTACCAGTGAAGAATTAACGCTTGTTCTGAAATGAAAGCAATTTAGCTTTGTGTCATATACTTATTCATATCACTTAAAGAGCAAATCTTTGTTAATTTTTATTTATTAACAAGGCATGCAGGCCTAATGCAAATCTCTGCAATGGGATATATATCAGGTATAATGCTTCCATGATAGATGACTACTTTTCAAGTACATGTGTGACATGTATTTGTTAAATGCAAGTACTAAACAGAACCAGAGTTTAAGCACCAATTACACAAAACTCACTTCTGAAATACTGGCATGGATATGCACAACACAAAAATGATTCAAGGTGGCCTCACCAGTTTTGTGAGTGAGAAAGCAATCAAGTATGTATGGACATGCAAAAAATTTCAAGTAGATACTTCAAAGCACTCTTGAGCTATGTGCACACATGCATGGCATCACAAGGCTTGTATACGACGTACAAAGCTATCCAAGATGTATGGACATGCATAATTTCAGTCTGATATGTCAAATCACTCCTGAGAAATAAGCACTGACATACACTGTGCAAAAATTATGGTAGGTGGCACCACTATACGATGAAGCTATCTGAGATGCTTTCATTTCCCAATTTCAGGCTGATATATCAAATCCCTCCTGAGAAATATGCAGGGACATACACTGTGCAAAAATTATTATAGGTGATACCAACAGTTTTGTATATGACAAAGCTATCTGTTAGGTATTGATATGCACAATTTCAGGCTGTTATATCAAATCCCTCCTGAGAAATACTCAGGGACATACACTAAGCAAATATTATTGTAGGTGGTACCACCAGTCTTGTATACAACAAAGCTATCCGATATGTATTATAAGCACAATTTTAGACTGATATACCAAATCCCTCCTGAGAAATAAGCAGTGACATACATTGTGCAAAAATTATTGTTGGTGGCGACACCTGTGCAAGAAACCATCTAAGATGCATGGACAGGCCAAAATTTCAGGCAGATACATCACTTCTCTTGAGTCAGGTGCACTGGGCTGACCAAGCTCAGCTGAGGCAGGCAGTTGCCCAAAGTAAAGCGAAGCTAATTGCCAGCTGCAGCCACTGCACTGAGTGAACTCATGACCTGTTGCAAAATCTGATACAGTTGGCAGTCTGCCAAAGCTATAAATAGATCAAGACTGAATTTTTGCCTGTTGCTAAATCTGAAATAGTTGTCAGTCTGGAAATCCTTTTATACATAAAGACAAAATTTTGGCATATTGCCAAATCTTTTTATACATAATGAAAGACTGGACAGTGTTTTTTTTCCAAGCTGCATATTAATAAGATTTTTTTATTAAAATTTTTAGAATAATAAAAGATGCATATAAAAACAAAATCAGAATACAGATATATTTTGTTAATGGATCTATCTTACACAAAAGCTGGCTATTGGCACCAACTATTTATGCTACTGGCACAGCTCTACATATATACCAAATGAGCTCAGTTTGTTAACACAATAAATCTACTAGCTTTGTTTACCAAGTATCTCACAGTCCTTTCATTTTTTAAATATCAAATAATTCTGACAAAAAATCATTTATCCTACATTCTCAAGAAATGTGAAATCTGAATTATTTAAGAGACATTATTTTAAAAAAAAAAAATATTTTTCTTAACTTCAAAATTTAAAGGTGCAAATTTCAATAACTAGAGGGAAAATATATGATTTTCACTAGCTGTCACATTGCCTATTGGCTGGAAGTCACCATCTAGCCTTAGACTGCACTGAATGGAAAACATTTAAAGGGGCCAAATCACCTATCTGATCTATATAAAATAAAGGTAATCCGTTGGCGCTTTTACAAATACAGGCCAGAAAAAATGGATATCACCATACACAGGCTTCTTGTTTTGTTTATATCAACTTGTTTATAATATGTGAGGGCCCGCCAAAACAATCAACAAGGGCATCTGGGAGCAAGTCAGATAAGCCAGAACTTTGCAAATGGAGTTTTGCAACAAGTGATCTTTCTACCTCTGCATATATACAGCCTACCACCTTAGGTTACATGTTTTTCAAGTTTGCCAACATTGCTGTTTTTACAAACATTTTGTTGATAAACAAGTTCAGACATCCTTCACTAAGCCGTGTGAAGCAGTTTTCACAACAAAAATTACCCTTAATTTATTAATATATACACAGTGGTAGCCAGAAATGACATGAAGGTAGGTGAATGGGCACCTTTAAGATTTGTAATCCATGCTTATCATCACTGGACGAGAGCAGTAGGCCAAAATAGCGTAGAATACCAGCAGGGGTTTCAGTAACCCATATGTGTAGGTAATCCTGTAGGACTGCTAAAAAATAACAATATTTCCTGAGGGCATATCTTTTGCCAGGCTGCATTCTATCATGAAAAATATGCTGCTGACCACGTGCCTAGATTGCCAAGGTAAACAGACCTGGTGCACAGCAGGTTGGGAACAACTCTAGAAGACAATCTGTGGCACAGGACATGAATATTAAAATCAGTGTGACTTTTACACAACATGCCGTATTCATCCCCATGCAATTGTACACAGTCATAGTGAACGCAGATGCTAACTATTGGCGCTGAATAGTGGTTGTGCAAGGCAGGCTGGGAACCACGCTCAATAACAACTGGTGGCGCATTCTATGGATATTAAAAACATGTCAGTGTGCCACTAAAATTGTTAACTAATAAAATTGAATGCAAGTACCAAGTTCATCTCATATTAAGGAGTTCCAAATAAAGGTCCACAGAAATGTTGTTCTGTTCAGAAAAACATGACAAAGTACACCTAAATGATAGAATATGAGGTAGATAATTTAACTTCTGGTATTATCGCTCACTCACGAATCTGGCAGATCAAAAGTCCAAACAACCTAACCTATTTACTGATTTTTTGTTTTAAATCAAAATTAAGAGCTAGGAATTATTTCATTCTTTTTTATTTAATTGAGAATGTACAGTTAGTAAACTTGAACTAAGGCCACCTAAGATCATTTTTGTGCAATATTACAGAAGCTGAACCAGTTTTGCAGGAGATTGTTGCAGCCCTCAGTTTGAAATACCAGTCAGCCTACTAATGGCTACAAGACAAACTTCAGCTTTCAATGAGTCAACAAGAAATCAATGAAATCAGTGTATTCTTAAACAATTGAAAGAACCCTACCCTAAGATAATTTGTGTGAAAAATTAAACCACGCATTCAGCTTGACAGTTTCATCATAAAATATTTTTAAGCTGAAAGAGGCTAAAATAACACGGTCTTTGCCCGTAAAAACAGCAGGTTGATGTAGGTGGCCCCACAAAAACCTAAATTTCAAAATGAGTCATGTTACCAACATTTGCATAAAATTTGGTGACGACTGCTCCGGCCATTTCTGAGACTGTAATTTTAGTATACTTTTTGGCAAAATGTCCTTAGTTCAGCTTCCTGTAGCTTGGCTAAAATTCACCAAAAGTGAAACCATTTGAACCAACTTGAGAGAGAGTGTTTCTGGGATTACTTCTGTGAGATATTGAGCAATTTGGCTGGACTGTTCCCGAAAAGAAGATTTTTAGTAGGTGTTATGCACAGAAGGACGTCATAACCTGTTCAGCCTAATTAGCTAATTAGGCCTATAGTGTTACAAGTATCTCTTTTATTGTGTGCAGCAGTCTGCATGTGTCTGTGTAGCGCTAGCATTGTCAGTTGCCATGGAACACGCGTGAGTGGGCCGGCCCACATGTGGGGTCTGATGTGTAGAATCACAGCGCTCATGCTGATCAGAAACTTTCTGGGCTGGTCATGCTCTATGAGCGAGTGTCTTGTAATGTTCTTTGGGCGTGTGCATTATGTATTGTTGGGTTTTTTCGATTGTTCGTGAAATAAAAGTTTCTAGACTTTTCGGATGAAAAGTTATAAATAGGGGCTGTGTTTTAGAGCTGAAGGGAGGAGAGAGAAATATTCCAGCATACACGGAAGAGTGCAAGTCAGTTTGTGGACCTTTCCGATAATTGCAGCACTTACAGATCTTCTTGAAATTTGTAATGGATTTTATATAGTCTTCAGTTTGCCTTTGGGATCACTATCAGAATTTCACTTTTGGATTACAACAGATAGATTTTGTGCTTGAATTGGACTATTATTCTCTGAGAAGATTTATGTGAATTGGCGAAAAGGCTCAGGGGTTATGTAGTTCGACAGTCATATGTGAAGGAATACCGCGCAAGTTTGAATCCGTTTTCTGCTATTATTTTCCTTCATTTTATAAACTTGTATTTTTACTGCAAAAAAATATGTTTTGCCTTTCATAATGAACAAACTGATTCTACCAATCTATATAATTCTAAAAATTGAATAATCTTATATTACACACAGTCATAGACTTGTTTATATACCTAAGCAATGGCATGATGCAATGGACCTTGTCATTGTCATCGTCAAATGAAGCCTGGATCTATATGAAAATTGTGAGTGATCAAAGTGTAACCTTATA
Organism: Sipunculus nudus; assembly: GCA_026874595.1. Taxonomy (NCBI): domain Eukaryota; kingdom Metazoa; phylum Annelida; class Sipuncula; order Golfingiida; family Sipunculidae; genus Sipunculus; species Sipunculus nudus. The sequence continues at coordinate 43,534,627 of CM049311.1, forward strand.
TGATTAACTCTATGGTTTATGATATAACACTATATTGTCTGAAAGTCATATGTGTGGTCTGCCCATGGTGAATTCCAAAGAGTGGTTGGAATTGGCGATATAGGGCAGACAGGTTCCCATGAGTGATTGTCCGAGTTTGCTTTCAGAATTTTACAATTAACATGCACTTGTTGTTGAAGGTACTTACACATGTATATTGCTATATATAATTAGAATATGGGTAGTCGACAAGGGAATACATGTATCTGCCAAAATCAGAGTAGGACGGGTGAAATGAGGCATGGACTAATGGCAAGGGAAATAAAGTTAGATTAGTTACATATAAGCATGGATGTCTGCCACATAAACATGATTGTAGGTGGCGCCACCTTTTATTTGAACAATAAATTATCCAAGATGTATACACATGCCAAATATCAGGTGGAAAAGTCAAACCACTGACGAGATATGAGTGATTTTATCCAACAGCAGACAAACAGACGGACTCTGTGCAAAAATGGTTGCAGGTGGCGCCACCAGTTACTTGTATGATAAAGAGCTATATGAGATCCAAACACATGCATCACTTCAGGTAGGTACGTCAAACCAGTCTGGAGATATTAGCATGGATATCTGCAGCATGAACTTTAAAGTAGGTGGCTCCACCTGTCATAAAATCACGAAAGCTATCCCGGATGTAAACACATGCCGAATTTCAGGTGAATAAGTCAAATCTCTGCTGAGATATGAGTGATTTTGACCCAAGGCAGATGAACAGATGGACACTGTGCAAAAAAGGCTGCAGGTGGCGCCACCATTTTTGTGTATGTTATAAAGCTATCCAAGGGCTACATTTGTGTAAAAATTTTTTCCTGATTGGTGAAACGACTCCGAAGATATGTTGGTTAATGTGTCAAAACAAACGTACAGATGGACGCACTGGAGAGAGGAAAGGTCAGAGGCCAACACCAAATGGTTAGGCACTAGTTCACAAGTGACCCGATAATTGGTGTAAGTTTCGGAAAAATCGGTTCAGTAATCTCAGAGGAGTTCTCCGGAAATGACTACGGCAGTGGTGGTGGAACCCAGTCAAAAACATAGTATCCGCAGAACTTTGTTTTGGTGGAGACAAATATATAGGAAATGTGAAATAACTCCAAATAAGGCAAATCAATAATTTGCAGGCACCTTCTGATTTCTCTGCCGATCTGTGTGTCAATCATGTGGCATGCACCCTTTGTTGCTGATTGCGCAATAGGTTGTCCTTGCGGGGCAATTACCCTGAAGGACCTCACACCTCACAATCTCAGGCTCACACCTAAGGTGCGATCAGTCACAGCTCGGTCTCACCACTGGGTTTGCCGAAAGTAAGTGGCCAAAATACACCCAAATATACTAGACATATGTTTTTACAGTCCTTGTTTTTGTTTGATTCTAATGAACACTCCAACAGGGAATCAACTTCATGCTAAAGCTGGTCATGAATTTATTTCACGGCAAAAGACAGGAGCCGTGGATGTTTTCATGCTCTTCATTTTTTCCTGCTCTTTAACAATCTAGCACACTGATGAATTACAAATTTTTCTATTTCATGCCAGGACACTTATTTATAAAATGAACTTCTACTCATCTGCGAAGAGTTTATTGATAAATTTAGGAGATTTCCTACTGAAAATTGCAGAAAAATACATGACATGTATACCCCTCATAGGCACTTGGGTAATCAGAAAATATGACGAGAAGAGCAATCAAAGGCAGTGAAAGTGTTAAAGGTTTTTTATCTTTTCCCCTGTAAAACACAGATAAATGCAGATGGTGCCAAGATAAGCTCAATCCAATAAAATTTGACATGTGACTGAATCTTAAACAAGGCCTACAGGCCTAATGTGAACCTGTGCAATGGGATGTATATAAGGTGTAATGTTTCCATGCTGGATAGTTACTTTTCAAGTACATGTGTGACATGTATAAGTCCAATGCAAGCACTGAACATTTTGAACCTGAGTGCATGCACCAATTACACAAACATCACTGCTGAAATACTGGCACAGGTGCACAGAACACAAAAATGAATGTAAGTGGGACCACCACTTACAAGAAGGCCATAAAAGATTTATGGACATAAACAATTTCAAGCTTCAAACCACTCTTCGGCTATGTGCACAGATGCATGAAACAACTAGATACAGGAAGTCGAAAGCAACTACGTGTATGCAGGACAATCAGAGTAGTACAGGTGAAGTGAGGCATTGATTGAGTGGTAAGGGGAAATAGAGTGAAATGGATGTCTGCCACTTAAACATGATTGTAGGTTGCACCATCAGAGGCCAATACTGCAAATCACTCCTGAAACAAGGGACCCATGGGTCACCGGTTCAGCTGTTATATATGATAAAAAAATATGATTTAGAAATGAGGCACATGCTTGTTTTGTGTGGAAATAAATATAAGCTGTAGGTGTTGTGGGTGTTTAGCTTATGTATGATTTTGATAGTATCTTTGGAGACAGGGAAGAGGATTGATTTCATTTATTTTATTAACAAATGGAGTGCTATTGTCACACAGATTTTGACTTGGCCATATAACTTATAAGCAGAACATATAATATAAGAGTTTAACTATTTATTAAAAATAATTACAAATTGTCCCAAATATAATTTTTATTAAAAATAATAAGAGAATCGTATGATTTTTTAAAATAAAATACAACTAAAAATGATTATTAAAATACTATCAAAGAATATATTCATGAATGCATTCATGAATACATTTTGAAAGTATTTGCGCTGGTATTCATATACTTTCATTTTTACCTGAATTCCCATTCTTATGCAAGAAATTTTATAATGGAGTACATATTCATATTCGTATTCAAATACATTTGCAAAGTATTCGCACCATGTCTGGTATTTATTCAATTTTCACCAAACAGTAATGTTGAGAATCCAGAATATACAAAATTCACACATTTAAATAATGATCATAAGTACCTGGTTTTATGACAATTATTCATATAAAAAAATAAATGTAATATATTCATTTTGGACTAATTTCACATCAATGTACACATAAGACACAGCAGGAATCTAGATTAATATTATCAACTGCATCTTTGTCTATCATTAATTTCCTTCATATGATCCCTAATGATTAGTAATGAATAATATGATTTATTTTTTTATCATTAAAATTGAACTGAAAAATACCATAGGTGACTGCATGGTGCTATTTGGAATACGTGACATTCTATCAATTGATACAAGATTCTTATATCATCAGTAACTGCAAGTTAATTTCCTGTTATTATCAACTAACAAATTCCTTTTCTATTTTTCTTTAATTTTTTATTAAAAACTAATAAAAAATTATTAATTTATTGATTATTGTTAGTTAAAACTACTAGATGACTTGGGTTGGACACCTAGGTCAAATGTGGCTGGCCATAAGCTGCCTGGCTGCCCCAGTGTATGCCTCGCATCAAGCATGCATAATTTGATGAAAGGTCAACAAGGTCAACATACAGGTGACTCAAGAGGGGCTGGGGAGAGCTAAGGTCTGACATGGTCTCATAATAACGTTAATAAAAGCTACAATTTGGGCAATTTCTTTCAGCTTTCTAAACTAAAAAGCTGAAATCCTTATGTGTGCATGATATGAAAATTATATCAACAGTGCTCACAGCAAACAAATGTGCCATGGTCAAAGTTTGGCAAAATTTAAGGTACTAATTTTATATTTATACTAATAACTTATAAAATTTGAAAAATTCAGAACTAATTTTGGGTTTTCAATTGAATCTTGATTAAATAATGTTTCATCCCTGACAAAAAATCTCTAGCTTCAGCAATCCTCTTGTTAAGGGAGTAAATATATTTCTTGATCTTTTACAAAGTGCATTATGTTTGGGCCCATAACTTAAAACAATTATGCAATACTGACATCATTTCTGGCATGTGCATAGCAAATGTATAGAAAATATGTATATTATATATGATCAAAGTCAGATCAGTTGTTTTGATATTAGGCAGTCTTACAGTGTAACAATGGGTTTTTAATGTAAAAAATGAAGTTTTTCATTAATATCTCGAAGGAATTAAGTCCTAGTAACCAAATTCTTGGCATGGCAGGGGATTTTGGAGACATCTTACTGTATACCCAATTTTTGGATCTGAGAGCTGAAGCTGGGGAGCCGAGTTCTAGCAAACTGCATAATACTATCTTGATGTAAATAATATGTGACATGGTGCTTGAAAACTTGAATAAAATCTACAGTTTTTGATCAAATTTTTGTTTTTTTTTACAGACGACATGCTGAGAAAATTAAATCCACAGCCATTACATGAAAAAAATGTGCCATGGTCAAAGTTGGGCAAAATTTAAGGTACCAATTTTTTAGTTTTGCTAATATCTTAAAAATTTAAATATTTTGATCTAATTTTAAGTATACAATTTAATTTTGATTAATTAAAGTTATATTACTGGAAAAAAGTCCTTAGCTTTAACATGTTTTGTGTTAAGTGATCAAATATCTTTCCTGATTTTTTACAAAATGCATAATGTTTTTGGCCCATAACTTTTGAAAATTAAATAATACTGACTTAATTTCTGGCATGTACATAGGAACTATATAGAGGAATATTTATGGTAAATATGAGGTAAAACAGATGAGTGGTTTTGATATCAGGCAATCCTGAAGTGTGAAAATAGGTTTTTTAATAAAAAATTCAGGTTTTTCCTTAAATTCTCAAGTAAAGAAGTCACAAAGACCCAGTTTTGGGCTTGGTAGGAGATCTTCGGGACATCTAACATTATGCGAATTTTGGATTCCTAGGTCTTAAAGTTTCAAAACATGCCAGTTTAATGGACGGACAGACAGGCGGATGGACGGACAGCCGACAGACAAGGACCACAGCTATAGCTCAGATGACTATAAGTCATCTGAGCTAAAAAATTGAGGTTTTTCCTTAATTTCTTAAAGGAACGTAGTCACAAAGACCAAGTTTTCGGCTTCATAGGAGATCTTGGAGGCATCTAACATTATGCCGAATTTTGGATTCCTATGTCTTACAGTTTCAAAACGTGCCACATCTATGGACGGACGGATGACAGACAATGGAATGGACCATGACTATAGCTCAGATGACTTAAAGTCAGCTGAGCTAAAAATGGAAACCCGTATGCATGTACACATATGCCGTCACGCATGCATGCAGGCGTTTTAGTATGAAAGGCAGACACACTTTGCCGTGACTGAAAAATTATGGTGTTTGCCGTATAAAATAAGTCACTACTGACACTCCTTGTGTGACATGCAAATAAAGCACTCCCTGTGTCTTCTTCATAAGTAACACGCATTCAGTCTGGCCCTGCTTTTTATCAGTCTGTGCCTGTGAATTAGGCCCACACTTGCTAAGGTGGTTCCGTGGAAGCTTTCGGGCTCTGTAACCTGCACGTGGGCCCGTTTGACATTTCTGCCCTGTGATAGTTTATTGCTTACCAGAATCAGAGATACTGGCAAGAATGTTGGTCAGTTTCATATGTCTGTCACGGTTTGTTGCTGCCAGAATCAAAGATTTCAGCAAGCATGTTGGTTAGTTCTTCATGTTTGTTGCCTGCCAGAATCAAAGATTTTGAAAGCATGTTGGTCAGTTCCGTATGTTTGTCTGTTTGTGTGTTTGTCTGTCCACACGCTACAGGTCGCAATTTTGCACCAATTGTTTCCAAACTTATATATCTGATAGGAATCTAGATCTCCTAGAAGCCTTTTGATTTTGGTACAAATAGGTCAAAGGTCAAGGTCATCAAAAGTTGGCAAAACAGTTTTTTCTTCATATCTTTGTAACTATTAGTCGTATCAACTTCACTTTAATGGTCATTCCAAAGCCTTTCTTCTGGTGTGTAGCTAAATCAATTTGCAGTAACCATGCATGGTAACGTATTTTGGGGATAACTGCTGATATTTGAAAAAAAAGGGTCTTATTTTTCTAACTTTGGCAGTTTTAATGCTACAGAGGTCTAGTTTTTTTGAATCTGGTAGCATTCAAGTAGTTTTATTGGTTTATATAAAAGTCTCACAATATCTGGTAAAATATCTCGTCAAACGAGATATTTCAAAATTTCAGTCATCTTGCCCTTGAGGCCACAGTGTTACAGCAATCTTTTTGAAAGTGACATATTGTAAGTCCTACACTAGTATCTCGAAATTGTTTTTTCATTTTTTGAATACGGCCGCTAGTGGGCGCTGGATGCGAACCTCCCTAACATATCATGTTTTGGCCATCTCCAAAATTATAAGCCTCAATTACATAAACTATAGCTTATCTTCTTCCTCTGAGTCTTCTCCATAACCTGGTTTAGTCATCTTGTTACAATCTTCTGTCACTTTGTCAGTATATCTGCCTGTTTGTCAGTTGTCCTCAAATTAGCCTGCTTGCTGGTTCTTGCGGCTCACATATAGCATTCTACAAGGTTCCAGTTTTGAAAGAGTCCTTTTGAAACTAGTACATCCTATATTTTTTACTAATATCTCAAAACAAATTTTTCATTTTCCGGATATAGCAGCTAGGTGGCGCTGCACACAACCCTCTCCAACATATCATATTTTGGCCATATCTCCATAACTATAAACCTCAGTTACAGAAACTTTGGCATATTTTCTTCCTCTGGGTCCTCTCCATAACCTGAGTAAATCCTCTGGTCTCGAGCTTGTGTCACTTTGTCAGTATGCCTGTCTGTTTGTCAGTTGTCCTTATATTTGCCTGCTTGCTGGTTCTTGCATCTCATATATAGCATTCTACCGGCCACAGTTTTGAAAGAATCCTTTTGAAACTATTACATCTAATGTCTTAGACTTTTATCTCAAAATGGATTTTTCATTTTCCAGATATGGCCACTAGGGGGCGCGGAACTCAAACCTCCCAAATATATCATTCTGTCTCACCTCTCGTCTTGCGAGAGATCACGTGAGAGCGCAAGTCCACTGTTCCCATGAGGCAATGCATTTCCGGTTCCCATGATGGTAAGTTTTAGGGAGATCATTCGGTGATATTTATCCGAGCAGTATACACGTTTTCTCTGACAATCGACCTTCTTATTAATTATTATCGCTTATTTGGACGGCCAGGGTTCTTACAGTAAGCATATTTTATTCCATTCATTGGAAATTTGGCCAGAAAACGGCTTTGTTTCTTAGCTGATCCTACATCAGCGCCATTTTGGTTCACGGGTCATTGAGATTGACTGGTACCCAACTTCAATATGGAACCAAAACAAGACGCCAGCTCTCAGAGCGGCGTACATGACCAAGATGCTAGCTCTAGGAGCGGCGTAATTGCACAGAATGAAACAGAACAAGCCCCAACAATGGCGCATAGATCGGAAAACGATTCGAGACGCCATGTTGGAAATGCCAGATTTGATCCGGGTACGGAAGCCATCATCGCAGCCTTCCAATCTTTTAAAGATTCCACAGAGGCTAAACACTCGGCGTTGCTAGAAACAATTAAATGAATGCAAGTAGAAATTTCGTTGCTAAAACGCCAAACGTCCCACCATAATTCTGGAACAGTCGCTGAGGCCGATAAAGGGTCACAAGAGGGCACTTCCGGGGCACAAGAAACCACTTCCGGGACAAACGAGGACCAAAACAACATGGGACTTTCAAATAGAAACGGTGACCGTCAAGCGGATATCGATGATCTTCTGCAACTGAAGGACGATGAAAGTGATGTAGATAATGATGAAATGGACTTTCTTGACCAGATCGAATCGCAACTTCAAAATCAAGAATCGGTAGGACCTGATGTCACTCCTAAACTAGCGGACTTGTTGAACAAAATATGTCGCCCGACTACAACGGACACCACCGCGAAAGAGAAGCTAGAAAGCACGCTTATCCCAGGGAATGTAAGTAACCTCACAGTGCCAAGAGTTAATAAAGAGATTTGGACAAAGCTTAGGAATGATACAAAACTATGTGACAACAGGATGCAAAGAGCACAAACAGGAATAGTGAAAGGTATGTGCCCTTTGATATCGGTGACAGATACTTTGCTGAAAGCTAGACAAGAGCATAGACCACTTAATGAGAAAGACTGTGCCTTAATGATAACACAACTTTTTGACGGGATGACAATGTTTGCTCACGCAAATCAGGAGTTGAGTCTTAGACGAAGGGAACTTATCAGGGGAGACTTGCATGGACAGTACAAGGATTTATGTAAGCCAGACGTGCCTGTGACAGGACTGCTATTTGGAGACAATCTCTCACAAACCATGCAACAAATTCAAGACACTCATAATGTCAGCAGACGACTTGTGGGACACACACAGTTCAGGACAAACTCTGACAGGGACCCCAGTAAGAAAGGGAAGACACCAGTAAACAGGCCTTTTTTAGGGTTCAAGGCTCGCCAGAACCAGCCACAGAGAGGCGGCAAGGCGAGCCATCGTCACAAACCATACTGGAAGTGAACTCAAATTTGACAACAACTAAGGCAAGTGCTCTATCAAATTTCACAAATGAGACTAGGCAAGATGTACCTCAAACACAGTTTAACAATGATAAAGCATTCTTGAACCCCAATCCTTCATATGTCAAATGTGATAAAGTTGGTGGCAGGTTAGAGTTTTTTACAGAGAATTGGGAAAATTTAACATCTGATAAATTCATTTTAAAGATAGTGCAAGGCATGTAGTTGAAGTTTGTAAATCATACCATGCCAGAACAGCACTTCATTCCAAGACCTATTAAGTTCAATGATTTACAGACAGAGATCATCAATAAGGAAATTGCCTTACTGTTAGAACTAGAATATCAGCAAAAGCTGACAAAAGCCCTCAGCCAAAAGAACAGTGTTTAGAGGTGGTAACAGTAACAAGTACTAAATATCTGTTCTCACATGGTTGATATCTGTACATATCTCAGTTATAAATTTAAAATGGAGAGGTATGTACCATGATTCATAACAATCCACCAAATGCTTCCTGAAAAAAAAGCTTCTAAGTTTTATTCTATTATAAGCTCTGTGACCTTGAAAAGTAGGTCAAGGTCACCCATGTTTGAACATGAACGAGATTTTTGTCGATATACATCTTCACCAAAGAAATAAAATTCCTATTGTGAATCCTTTTAGAGATATCCCGCTCACAAGCCCAAAGTTGAAAAATCCAAGAAAAATTCAATAAAAAATCAGAAATTGCAGGTGGCGCCCCCAAACTTGTGCAGCAGGTACAGACTATCAGTCCCAATAACCATAGTAAGTTTTGTAAAAATCCACCAAATGGTTCCTGAGTAATAAGCATCTAAGTGTTTTTTCTATAATCAGCTCTAAAACGTAGAAAAATAGGTCAAGGTCACCCATCTTCGAACTTGACCGAGATTTTGTCAATATACATCTTCTCCGAAAAATTAAAATTCTTACGGTGAATCCTTTTCGAGATATCCCGCTCACAAGCCCAAAATTGAAAAATCCGATAAAAATTCATTAAAAATCAGAAATTGTAGGTGGCGCCACCAAACTTGTATAGCAGGTACAGACTATCAGTCCCAATAACCATAGTAAGTTTTGTAAAAATCCACCAAATGGTTCCTGAGTAATAAGCATCTAAGTGTTTTTTCTATAATCAGCTCTAAAACGTAGAAAAATAGGTCAAGGTCACCCATCTTCTAACTTGACCGAGATTTTGTCAATATACATCTTCTCCGATAAAATAAAATTCTTACGGTGAATCCTTTTCAAGATATCCCGCTCACAAGCCCAAAGTTGAAAAATTCGATAAAAATTCATTAAAAATCAGAAATTGTAGGTGGCGCCACCAAACTTGTATAGCAGGTACAGACTATCAGTCCCAATAACCATAGTAAGTTTTATGAAAATCCACCAAATGGTTCCTGAGTAATAAGCATCTAAGTGTTTTTCTATAATCAGCTCTAAAATGTAGAAAAAATAGGTCAAGGTCACCCATCTTCAAACTTGACCGAGATTTTGTCGATATACATCTTTACCGAGGAAATAAAATTCTGACGGTGAATCCTTTTCAAGATATCCCGCTCACAAGGTAAAAGTTAACGGACGCCGGACGGACGGACGGACGGACAGCTTGGGTGACGACAATAGCCCATCAGCCTAAGGGCTGAGGGCTTAAAAGGGGTAATCAAAAATGCTGTACATGGTCCAGACACTGTTTTTCAAATATTTTCATTAGAGAGAAGAGAGATGGGTCACATAGGGTCATACTTAACCTGAAATCTCTTAATGAATCAATTGAGAACCATCATTTTAAGATGGAATCCTTCCAAAATGCGGTAGACTTAGTTTCCCCAGGATGTTTTATGGCCTCAGTTGATCTCAAGGATGCTTATTATAGCGTACCTATTCATCAGGACCACAAAAGGTTTCTCACTTTTTTGTGGCAAGATCAAGCCTACCAGTTTACTTGCTTGCCCAATGGACTCGCATCCGGGCCTAGGATGTTCACAAAATTGATGAAACCTGTTTACTCTTTTCTCAGAAAACAGGGCCATATTAATGTAGCTTACATTGATGATTCATTGCTGATTGGGGAAAGTTTTTCAGATTGCAAACGAAATGTGAATGAAACCACTAAACTTTTTAAGGATTTAGGTTTCATAATTCATACAGACAAATCAGTATTAGAACCATGCACAGAAATTAAATTTCTTGGGTTCATACTCAACTCAAACACTATGACAATTTCGCTGACCAAAGATAAGGCAGATAATTTGGCCAAACAGTGTAAGATACTGATAGACAAGCCAGAAACTACTATAAGACATGTGGCAGAAATACTTGGGTATTTAGTGTCATGTTGTGCTGCTGCTAGCACCGGACCACTCAGGTGCAAGTGCTTAGAACTGGAGAAAACAAACGCCCTAAAATCTAATAAAGGGAATTTTGATGCCATCATGACAGTGTCTGAGGCAGCCAAACAGGACTTACATTGGTGGGTTGAACATGCACATTCAATTCATTAAACCAATGAGACCTACTGAACCAGACTTACTCCTTAGAACAGACGCCAGCAATTCAGGCTGGGGAGGAGTCTTAGGTGATCATGATACCCATGGAACCTGGAATAGCTGGGAGAGGGATCAGCACATAAATTACCTTGAACTTCTGGCGGTGTTCCTAGCCTTACAGTCTTTATGTAAACCTTTAAAAGGGGTACACATAAGAGTCCAGATAGATAACACTACCGCTGTTGCTTATATTAACAAACAAGGAGGGAATAAACCAAACCTTTTCAAGCTGACCAGAAAGATATGGGATTGGTGCCTTGCAAGAAATATCTGGATTTCAGCAACACATATCCCTGGGGTGGCTAACCTTGAGGCTGACGCATTGTCACATCAACATAATTCAGATGCTGAATGGCAATTAGATACAGATATTTTTACAAAACTTTTAGACATCTGGGGTAGGTTAGACATAGATTTGTTTGCATCAAGAATAAATTATCAAATCAAAGCTTACATCTCATGGAAGCCAGACCCAGAAGCTTTAGCAGTAGACGCTTTTTCTGTAAAATGGTCCTCATATATGTTTTATGCCTTCCCACCATTAAGCATACTGACCCAAGTGCTCAAGAAAATCAAGCAGGAGCATGCAACCGGACTGGTCATATTACCATGGTGGACAACTCAGCCCTGGTTCCCCAGAGCAATGCGCATGCTGATAGACAACCCGAGAATCCTCCCTCCCAGTCGAATAGCACTAAGGCTCCCACAGGACAAAGGGAGAACATACAGACTGACAAAGATGAGACTGTTAGCATGCCACTTATCAGGAAATCCCTTGAGAAACACAAATTTTCTGAAAGAACAACAGAAATTATACTCCAGTCCTGGCGTAAAACCACAAACAAGCAGTACCAAACATACTTACAGAGATGGGAACGGTACTGTCGTGAAAGGGATTTGGATCCAATTTGTCCACCTATTGGGAAGGCAGTAGATTTTTTTACTTAACTTTATGACCAGAAATTGGGCTACAGTGCAATTAACACAGCGAGGTCTGCACTATCAGCTGTACTGCAACTGCCTGAGGGAGTGTCTTTTGGAAGTCTTTTAAAACACAGTGAATTGATGGTCTGAGGAAAATGCATGATTGTTAAGCTATCAGGAACTATTCCAACAGCTTGCTTGAAACCTGTCAGTCTCAAAAGGAACACCACAAAGGGCAAATATAAGATCAAAATATATAGCAAAAATCAAGGAAATACATGCAAGAATTATTGAGAAACAGGTGCTTCTGTATGAATTTTTATTCAATACAAGCCAACTGTACTGCACTTTTATAAATGATGGTAATATTTATTCAGAAATATTTGACCCAATCCTTTACAAGATTACATAAATATACATCCAACTGCATTCACTTTAACTGTTCTTGAGATAATATGATCAAAAGGAATTAAAAGATGGTTGCCTGGTGGCCATATTGGACTTCTGACAAGTCTGAAATCAGACAACAAACATTCTCTAAATCGGACCAAACATTAAAGAAAAATTACTGAAACTGCCCTGAAGAAAGAATTTCTAAGGTGGCTAACTGGCAGACATAATGGATTTCTGACAAGTATGACATTTGATATCCCACATTCTCCAATAAGAGACCAAACTTGGGGCAAATTATCCAGTAATAAATGCCCCAAATAATTCAAAAGGCATGTCCAGGCCCTCATATCAGATTTATAGATATGCAATTGTAAAAAGTGTAAGTCCAATATTTTTTATTATCACTCTGCTTTTCAACGGGGTCAGCAGGGTAGGTAAACTGCCAAACCTGAAAGAAAAGAAATGCAGAAAGCATGACTAAGAGTCTTGAAATAAAACAAAAAGCCATCCTAAATCAAGGTACACATCCACATATTATGAGAACAAACACTTGCTTTTATATGTGGTGATATATATTAAAATATTCAGATATCTAGGAAACTAAGTTTATTGCTGGGATTCCATAAAATAAACTGCAAAATGTTCCCATCATCTTATAAATCAGTAGCTAAACCTTAATACTATACTCTCATAGTCTTAATGCCTGGCTGAAGCATTCTGACAAGTGTTTTTGTTATGAAGTAACAAGGTACTTATCACTGAGCCTTATCACTTAATAGGCTGATTCAAAAGGGAGTCATATGCCACCAGTGTCACTCACAATTACAGCCACACAGGGAGATGTACCAGCTGGAGTGGGATGGTTATATATACAAGAAAAATAAAGATGGTCTATAAAATAAGTAATTGTGAACATCCCTGAGCTATGACCTTGGCCTTTTGCCCATATATCAACTGGATTCTTTCTAAATGATGGGTAACTACTGACCACTTAAATCTGGTGTAATTACTTGGCAACCAATGGGTGAAAAACTTTGACCTGCAACCTTTAACCTGCTGACCAGCTGATCCCCAAAATCAATAAGTTATTTATTCAAGCAAAAAGACCCATAAATATGAAGTTTGAGTCAAACTGAGTGATGCATAGATGTGGCATATGTGAAAGACTGAAGGTCTGGGTTGAACAGTTACACTTGAAATATGCTCACAAGCATTTAGAACAATTAAATATTGTGACCTTGACCTTTGACTTTTTGACCTCAACATCAATAGGCTTCTTCCCGTATTGGTAGGTAAGCCATATATGATAGATGGAAGGTACAGATTGAAAAATTTGCCTGAAAATGACTCCACGCAAGAAGTGGGTGCTGTGAACTTGACCTTTGACCTCAAAATCAACAGGTCTTTTCCCCTGTTGGCAGAGAAGCGATATCAGTGCTGGAAGGTTTGGAATGAAAAGTCTAGCTTGAAATGTGTCCACTACCTTTTCAAAGAAGTGGATCCTGTGACCCTGACCTTTGACCTTGTGACCTCAAAATCTATAGGATTCTTCTCCAACTTAGTAGGTGAGCTATATGTGAAAGATCAAAGTATTGGGATGAAAGGGTTGGCTTAAAATGCATCCACAGGCTTTTCAAAGAAGAGGCTCCTGTGACCTTTACCTCTGACCTTTTCACCTTAAAAAAATTATGGTTCTTCCCCTGTTGGTAGGTGAGCTGTATGTGAAAGATTGAAGGTTTGGGATGAAAATTTTGTCTCAAAGAGTTATTTCTGGGGGGTGCAAACACACCCCATAACTTCGAGAATATAGGTCGCAGTGACCTAATTTCAGGTTTGCAAGGAGATCTTTTTATAACCTCTAAGACTGCATAGGGTTCATGGCCCTCGCCCCAACAGTTACGATTTGTGCCCTGCTAACGGCCGGACGGCCGGCCGGACGGCCGGCCGGACGGCCGGCCAGACGGCCGGACGGACAGACGGAAGGACGCCGGACAAAGACCCATCGCTATAGCCCAGCATGACTGAAAGTCAGCTGAGCTAAAAACCCACAATATGTTCTGTCGTCTGCTTTCACTCTCCATATCCGGCAAGCGTTTGACCTATGGTTGTCTAGTCTGTCTGTCTCCAGCCTGAAAAGCACAGTTTTGCAGCAATCCTTTCAAACTTACACAGTTGATACAAGGGACCTATGGGTCACGTCGCTCAGCTGAATTTTGGAAAATATTAGTAACTGCAAAGTATTTTTGTTTCTTTTGGTTTTTCCATGTTTATTACCATTTGAAAAGCTAAGAGAAAATGGCCCAGCTTAAATGAAACTCTGTAAATTATAGAATAATGGACATGAGCTAAAGCATATGGACTGTGTAATAAATGAAACCTTTGGCCTGAAACCATTTAGTGATGCACCAAGGGAAAAAATGGGCTTACGGTAAGTGTCATATAAAAGTTCCATTTCATAAACAAATAATGTGTGAAGGTAATTAATTTTTCAAAAGTTAAATATATGGCCATATGAGTTAAAAATTAATCCCACAAAGTTTGACCAATATTTCTAATTTTAAAAACTAGATAACTAGGTCCCACCAACTTTAAGAGATATGAACGAAATGCTACAAAGTATTTATATCTTCTTAAATCTTGTCAGTTAGCACTTTCATTAGGTCATTTAAAATAATAATAATATTTTACCATATATGAATATTAGGATTAAATTCCTGAACATTTTTTCCTTAAAAAAAATCAAAATTGACCAAGTCTTAACAAAAAGAATTTTTTAACATTAAAATTATCAGCTTTGTCTTGTATATTAGTCCTGTGTATCGAAGCGGTGGGTTCAGTGAGGGGTCTCTGTTGTTACTGTTCATCGCTGAAAAAATGTGAAATTATAAGATTCATCTTGTTTAGAGTACAGGTCTGTCAACAGAATGGGGTGGGGTGGGGGGGGGGGGGGGAGAGAGAAAGGCTTTCCCTGTGGTATTTATGCTGGCAGCCTGATCAAGCTCAACAAGAGAGAGGGCTTGCCAGAGTGATGGGATTACATAACAGCCTGGGGAGCATAGAGAGTTGCATTGAATGACCTACAGTGACCTCAGTGGACTGCTTGACAATGTAAGGGAATACAACAAGAGCCTCCAAACAAATTCAATAACTAGCCTAATTTTGCAGCTTTTATTTTTCATATTTAAGATTTTAATAGATTTAATCCTTATGTGTACATGCTGTGAAAATAACATCCACAGTACTTACAGGAAAAAATTGTGCCGTGGCCAAAGTTGGGCAAAATTTAAGGTACTGATTTTATATTTATGCTAATAACTTAAAAAAAATTGCAAATTTCAGATCTAATTTTCCGTATACAATTGAATCTTGATTAAATGATGTTATATTCCTGATAAAAAGTCTCAGCCATTCTTATGTAAAGTGAGTAAATATATGTCCTGATTTTTTACAAAGTGCATGATGTTTGGGCCTATAACTTCAACAAATTATGCAATACTGACCTAAATTTTGGTATGTACATAGGAAATGTATGGAAGAATATGAATATTTACAATTACATCAAACATTATGCCAATTTTTGGATTACCAGGTTAACAAAAGTAGGGTCATGATGCTAGAAAATACAAATAAATTAAGTCCTCATAAAAACTTCAATAGCTAGACTATTTTTTAAGCTTATACTTTCAAATTCAAATTCATCAGATTAAATCCATATGTAAACTGGCTGTGAAAATTAAATCAAATGTACTTATAAGAGAAAAAAGTGCCATGGTCAAAGTTAGGCAAAATTTAAGGTACCAATTTTTTATTTTTGCTAATATTTTTAAAAATTTAACAGATTTTGATCCAATTTTGGGTATACAATTTAATTTTGATTAATAAAAGATATATTACTGGAAAAAAGTCCATAGCTTTAAAATGTTTTGTGTTAAGTGATCTAATACCTTTCCTGATTTTTTACAAAATGCATTATGTTTGAGCCCATAACTTTTTTTAAATCATATAATACAGACCTAATTTCTGGCAGGTACATAGGAACTATATAGAGGAATATTTATGGTAAATATGAGGAAAAACAGGTGAGTGGTTTCGTAGTTAGGCTGTCCTGAAATGTGAAAATAGGTTTTTAATAAAAAATTGAGGTTTTTCCTTAATTTCTCAAAGGAACGAAGTCGCAAATACCCAGTTTTCTGCTTGGTAGGAGATCTTGGGGACATCTAACATTATGCCGAATTTTGGATTCCTAGGTCTTACGGTTTCAAAACGTGCCACATCTACGGACGGACGGATGGCACGACAGACGGACAGACGACGGACAATGGACCACGACTAAAGCTCAGATGACTTATAGTCAGCTGAGCTAAAAATCAATAACAAGCTTAATTTTCAAGCTTTTATTTTCAAATTTCAGATTTAGACAAACTAAATATTTATGTTTACATGCTGTAGAATTAAATCAATGGTGCTTACAGGAAAAAAAAGTGCCATGGTCAAAGTTGGGCAAAATTTAAGGTACTGATTTTTTTTTATGCTAATAACTTTAAAAAATTTACAAAATTCAGATCTAATTTTGGGTAAACAATAGAATCTTAATTAAAAATAGTTATATACTTGAGAAAATAGACTCTTGTTTCAAAATTTTTCATGTTAAGTGAGTTATTATTTTTCCTGATTTTTTACAATGTCCATTATGTTTGGGCCCATAACTTAAAGAATTTATACTTTACAGACTTAATTTCTGGCATGTACATAGGAACTATATAGAGAAATATTTATGGTAAATATGAGGATTAACAGATGAGTGGTTTTGATATTAGGCAGTCCTGAAGTGTGAAAATAGGATTTTAATAAAAAATTGAGGTTTTTCCTTAATTTCTCAAAGGAACAAAGTCGCAAAGACCCAGTTTTCGGCTTGGTAGGAGATCTTGGGGACATCTAACATTATGCTGAATTTTTGCTGAATTTTGGATTCCTAGGTCTTACAGTTTCAAAACATGCCACATCTACGGATGGACGGACGGACGGACGGACGACGGACAATGGACCACGACTATAGCTCAGATAACTTATAGTCAGCTGAGCTAAAAATACAGGTGGCGCCTCCACCTTTCAGGAACTGACGAAAATAGTCATGATTAATATTCAAGGCAAGATTCATAACAAACCATGCATTAATTATCAAGATATTGGAGGTTTTGTATCAATTTTTTTTACTATTCTGGATGGTACTTTCAAGCCCCATAGCTCGAAGGATGTTCAATTAGAAGTTTCTAGGACCAGCTTTTACGATTTGTGCCCTGACGGACAACAGATGACGGACAAAGCGCCGTACCTCAGTTGACTTACAATCAGCTGAGCTAAAAATGATTGTAGCTGGCACCACCAGCCTTGTAATACAACAAAGCTATCAGAGATATATACATATGCCCAAGTTCAGACTGATATATCAAACCCCTCCTGAAAATAAGCAGGGACACACACTGTGCAAATATTATTGTAAGTGGCACCACCAGTCTTGTATACGACAAAGCTATTCGATATGTATATATGTGCCCAATTTCTGACTGATATATCAAATTCCTCTGTAGAAATAAGCAGGCACATTCACTGTGCAAAAGTCATTGTAGGTGGCGACACCTGTCTTGTGAACGAGAAAGCCATCAAAGACACATAGACAGGTCAAAATATCAGGCCAATACATCAAAATTTCCTTGAGTCTGATGCATGGGGCTGACCAGGCTTAAGTTTGAAAGGCAGTTGCCCCAAATGAACTGAGACAAATTTGCTGGCTCAGGCTACTGCACTGAGTGAACTCATGACCTGCACCTGGCTAGACTGGGTGAACTTTTGACCTGTACCTGGCTGCACTGAGTGAACTCTTGACCTGCTGCATAATCTGATACAGTTGGCAGTCTACCAAAGCTATAAATAGATTGGCTCCACATGCAGCCCTTAGGGGCATGACACCCATGAGGTGATCACATGGTGCCCATGAGGTGTTCACATGTCACCCATGAGGTGATCACATGCCTTCTGCTTGGCTGCACTGACTGAACTCTTGACCAATATCTGGCTGCACTGAATGAACTCTTGATCTATTGCCAAATCTGAAACAGTTGGCGGTTTCTTAACCTATTTAAATATACAGACACAATCTTGGCCTGTTGGCAAATCTGTTTACACACTGAAAGACTAAAATGCTTTTTTTTCAAGCTGAATTATTCATTAACTTTTTATCAAAATATCTAGAATAATAAAAGATGCAGTTCTTTCATTTTTAAAGGTCCAATAATTCTGCCAAAAATCATTCAATCAAACTTGAACAAAGGCCACTTAAGAATAATTTTTGTGCCATGTTACAGAGATAATTGGAACAATAATTTTGTAGGAGAACAGTTTTGCAATCCTCCGTTTGAGTTAGACATAATAATGGCCAAAAGACTAACTTAAGCTTTTCTGATATGATTGAACAAGTGACCCATGGGTCATGACGCTCAGCTGACTGGGAAGAGATTTACAAAAGGAAATTTTATCATCAGAATGGTAGATACCCATTCAACTGAAGCATCAAACAGATTAACCAACAGGCCAAGATTTAGTCTGTATTTATATATCTGAAAAATAGAGAAAAAATGTGTTAACTTTAAAAACTAGAATACGGGTAGCCGACAAGTGACTACGTGTATCTGCCAAAATCAGAGTGAAGTGAGGCATGGATTGAGTGGCAAGGGGAAACAGGGTGAGGTATGTTGCATATTAGCATGGATGTCTGCAGCCTAAATGTGTATGTAGGTTGTGCAACCTACCACAAATCCAGAAAGCTGTCCAAGTTGTATACATATGCAAAATTTTAGGCAGAAAAGTCAAACCACTACATGGATATGAGTGATTTGAGCCCACGGCAGACAAACAGACAGACGCTGTGCAAAAATGGTTGCAGTTTTGTGTATGATAAAGACCTATGTGAGATCTAAACACAAGCACAATTTTGGCCCAATCGGTCAAATGGTTCCTGAGATATTAGCTTGGATGTGTGCAGCATTAACTAGAATGTAGGTGGCACCACCTGTCATAAAATCAAGAAAGCTATCCAGGATGTATAAACCTGCAAAATTTTAGGCAGTTATGTCAAACCACTACAGAGAAATGAGTGATTTTAGGCCACGGCAGACCAACAGACAGACGCTGTGCAAAATGTGCAAAAATGGTTGCAGGTGGCCACTCCAGTTTTGTGTATGATAAAGACCTATGTGAGGTCTATACACATGCAAAATTTTGGCCCAATCGTTCAAACGGTTCCCGAGATATGAGCTTGGATGTCTGCAGCGTGAACGTGAATGTAGGTGGTGCCACCTGTCATAAAATCAAGAAAGCTATCCAGGATGTATAAAACTGCAAAATTTATGCAGATATGTCAAACCACTGCCGAGATATGAGTGACATTATTGCACGGCAGACAAACAGACAGACGCTGTGTAAAAATGGTTGCAGGTGGCGCCACCAGTTTAGCGTATGATAAAGAGCTATGTTAGATCTATATACATGTAAAATTTTGGCCCGATCGGACCAACGGTTCCCGAGATGAGCTTGGATGTCTGCAGCGTGAACGTGAATGTAGGTGGTGCCACCTGTCATAAAATCAAGAAAGCTATCCAGGATGTATAAAACTGCAAAATTTTAGGCAGATATGTCAAACCACTGCCGAGATATGAGTGACATTATTGCACGGCAGACAAACAGACAGACGCTGTGCAAAAATGGTTGCAGGTGGCGCCACCAGTTTAGCGTATGATAAAGAGCTATGTTAGATCTATATACATGTAAAATTTTGGCCCGATCGGTCAAACGGTTCCCGAGATGAGCTTGGATGTCATCAGCGTGAACTAGAATAAAGGTGGCGCCACCTGTCATAAAATCAAGAAAGCTATCCAGAATGTATAAAACTGCAAAATTTTAGGCAGATATGTCAAACCACTGCCAAGATGTGAGTGACTTTATTGCACGGCAGACAAACAGACAGACGCTGTGCAAAAATGGTTGCAGGTGGTGCCACCAGTTTTGTGTATGATAAAGAGCTATGTTAGATCTATACACATGCAAAATTTTGGCCCGATCGGTCAAACGGTTCCCGAAATATGAGCTTGGATGTCATCAGCGTGAATGAGAATGTAGGTGGCGCCACCTGTCATAAAATCAAGAAAGCTATCCAGGATGTATACGCATGCCTAATTTCAGGTGAATTAGTCAATTCACTGCAGAGATATGAGTGATTTTAACCAAAGGCAGATGAACAGATGGACACTGTGCAAACATGGTTACAGGTGGCACCACCATTTTTTGTGTATGTTATAGAGCTATCCAAGGGCTACATTAGTATAAATTTTATTTCCTGATCAGTCAAATGGTTCCCGAGATATGAGCTTGGAAAGCTGATAAAATCAAGTCCCAGAGGAGCTCTCTGGAAACGAACGCGGCAATGGCGGAGGAACCCGGTCAAACACATAGTATCCACAAAACTTCATTTTGGCCGGTACAAAAATACAGGTGGCTCCACCAGTCTGCAGAAACTAATAAAAACACTTACAAACATCAATATCCATGCAAAGAATCATGGTGATCTCCCCATTAGTTGTTCAGATACTTCTGCTTTTGTATCAAATTGTCCATTATTCTGAGGGATACTTCGGAGTCCTATAGCTTGAAGGATATGGGTAACAGAGACCTAATTTTAAGTTTCCACAGGCACTTTTCATGGGCCTTCTTGCATGACAAGAATGAAGATTCTAGGTCCAGTTATTGCGATTTGTACCCTGTTGACAGATAACCACATCTTTAAAGGTATCAAAAAAAGAGAAAAAAAATCGTAAAAATTTGAAAAAAATAGAGATGGCGCACCCAGTCTGCAGAAACTGATGGAACAGGTCATGATCAATATGTATGCCGAAAATCATGACCATCAGTGTTGTAGTTATTGAGATACTGCAGTTTTTGTATCAAATTTTCCATTATTCTGGGGGGTAATTTGGAGCCATACAGCTTAAAGAATAAGGGTAACAGAGACCTAATTTCAGGTTTCCATGGAGACTTTTCATGGGTCTCCCTGTGTATCAAGAATGAAGATTCTAGGTCCAGTTTTAATGATTTGTGCCCTGTTAACAGATGTTCATAACTTTAAAGGTCTCAAAAATAGAGAAAAAATTCGTAAAAAAACCCGAACAAATACAGGTGGTGCCACCAGTCTGCAGAAACTGATGAAACACTCCATGATCAATATCCATGAAAACAATTATGGTGATCTCTGCATTAGTTGTTCAGATACTTCAGCTTTTGTATCAAATTTTCCATTATTCTGAGCTGTACTTTGGAGTGCCATAGCTCAAAGGATATGGGTAACAGAGACCTAATTTCAGGTGTCCATGGAGACTTATCATGGGTCTCCCTGTGTGTCAACAATGAAGATTCTAGGTCCAGTCCTTACGATTTGTACCCTGTTGACAGATAACTACATCCTGAAAGGTCTCGAAAATAGGGGAAAAAAAATTCTGAAAATTTGAAAAAAAACAGGTGCCACCACCAGTCTGCAGGTTCTGATGAAACACCTCTTGATCAATATGTATGCCAAAAATCATGACCATCAGTGTTGTAGTTATTGAGATGTTGCAGTTTGTTTTTATCAAATTTTCCATTATTCTGGGGGGTTATTGGGAGCCCCCCATAGCTCAAAGGATATGGGTAACAGAGACCTAATTTCAGGTTTCCATGCAGACTTTTCATGGGTCTCCCTGTGTGTCAAGAATGAAGATTCTAGGTCCAGTTTTAATGAATTGTGCCCTGTTAACAGCTGTTCACATTTTTAAATTCGTAAAAAATCGAAAAATTCAGGTGGCGCCACCAGTCTGCAGGAAGTGATGGAACATCTCATGATCAATACGTATGCTAAAAATCATGACCATCAGTCAAGTAGTTAATGAGATTTTGAAGTTTTTGTATGAAATTTTTTACTTTTCTGGGGGGTACTTTGGGGCCCCATAGCTCGAAGGATATGGGTAACAGAGACCTAATTTCTGGTTTCCAAGGATATTTTTCATGGACCTCTCAGAATCCCAAGTTACAAGGTTCTAGGTTCAGCGGTTACGATTTGTGCCTGGTTAACGGACGGACAGACGGACAGACGGACGACGGACAAAGAGTGATCGCTATAGCTCAGATGACTTTCAGTCAGCTGAGCTAAAAAACCATGTCCTAGGATAATTCTTTTGAAAATTTGAACGATTCAACTTGACAGTTTCTTCATAAACATTTTAAGCTGTAAGAGGCTAAAATTATGAGGTTTTTGCCCATAAAAAAACAGGTCAATGTAGGTGGCACCATAAATTCTGCAACTTCAAATATGAGTTATGTGACCAACATTTGCACAATACTTGGTAATGCTAGTCATTTCTGAGATAACTATGTCAGTATGCTTACTTGGCCAAATGACTGTTCAAATTCGTGGAACTCCACTAAAATTCATCAAATGCAAACCATTTGAACAAACTTGGTAAATCTGTATATACAAACCGAAAGACTTTGGCTTAAATGCTTTTGTTTCAAGCTGAATTATTCATTAACTTTTTATCAAAATATCTAGAATAATAAAAGATGCAGTCCTTTCATTGTTAAAGGTCCAATAATTCTGCAAAAAAACATTTAAGTAAACTTGAACAAAGGCCACCTAATTATAATTTTTGTGCAATGTTACAGAAGTTATAATTGAAACAATAATTTTGTAGAAATACACTATTGCAGTCCTCAGATTGAAATAGACATAATAATGGCCATAAGACCAACTTAAGCTTTTCACAACTCAACCAAAAATCAACAAACTCAATCTATTCTAATATAATTGAATGAACCATGTCCTAGGATAATTCTTTTGAAAAATTGAACGATTCAACATGACAGTTTCATCATTAACATTTTAAGCTGAAAGAGGCTAAATTATGAGGTTTTTGCCCATAAAATACAGGTCAATGTAGGTGGCACCACAAAATCTGCAACTTCAAATATGATTCATGTGACTAACATTTGCATAATACTTGGTAATGCTAGCTTTAGTCATTTCTGAGATTACTATGTCAGTATGCTTACTTGGCTAAATGACTAAGTTCAAATTCGTGTAACTCCGCTGAAATTCATCAAATGCAAACAATTTGAACAAACTTGAGAGGGCTTGCCTCTGGAATCATTTCTGTTAAATATTGTACAAAAAAGGTTAATGCAGGTGGCGCCACCATTACCTGAATTTCATATATGATTCATGTGACCAACACTGGCATAAAATTTGGTAATGATAGCTCACCTGTAAATCTGCCAAAATTCACTGAACTTGAATCTTTCGAATAAACTTGAGAGAGATGATATAAAAGATTATTTCTGTGAAATATTGAACAATTTGGCTTGACCGTTTCAGAGGAGAAGATTTTTTAAGGTTTTTAGCTATTTCTCTATAAAATCTAAGAAAATGCAGAGTTTTTCAGATGGCTAACTTTTTGCATTAAATTTCATGATGCTAGCTCCAGTCGTTTTCGAGATAGAATGGGTTAACGTACAGACAAAGGAGGACGGACGCACCACACCATCGCATTAGTTCACAGGTTCACTAAAAATTACTACAGATGCATATTGAATGGAATATTATAATACAGATACATCTCAGACTAATGGATAAATCCTGAATTAGGTTGAGTATGGATACCAATTATTTATAATCCATTTAAAGCCGTCTTTATATACCCACAGAGAGCTGTATACCTGTGATTGTCAACATTGCCTGGCATGAGGAATATCTAAAAACATAAATCTACTTTTTTTTAAAAGCTTTTAAAAAAAACTTTCTTGTCAATATTAACTAAAGATAACCTGAAATCTAAATGTCTAGTGGCATGATGTAATAGATGCTGATAAACTTGTGCCAGGCTAGATGTAACAGCATAACACAGCTAACAAATATGGGTAAAATGAGTCAGTTCAATCTTTATAATTCAGCCAAAATTCATTCTTTGGAACCAATAAAGACAAATATTATAACAATTATTCAGGGGACTTTTCTTGTAAAATATTAAACAAATTGGCCTCATTGGGTCAGTCAAAAAACATTTTGCAGGTTTATAACTTATATGGGAAAATAAAGCAAAATGGCCAAGTTAAGCTTCCCATAACTCAGTCAAAAATCACTGAACCAAAACCACTTGAACAAACTTGAATTATCAGCATCTACGGATAATTAATGTGTGAGATTTATGAATTTGGCCGAGTGGTTTTTGAGAAGAAGATCTTTGTAGCCACTGAGCTAAATTCAGCTTCCCATAACTCAGCCAAAAGTCACTGAACTGAGACCATTTGAACAAACTTCAGAAAGCACTACCCTAGGATCATTTCTGTGCGATATTAAACAATTTGGCCATATGGTTTCAGAGAAGAGGTTTTTTGTAGCCGTCAGTATGATACGGGCACTGATGACCCCATACAAAAAAGGCCGATGCAGGTGGCGCCACCAATACCTCAATTTCAGATATGACTCATGTGACCAACATTGGCATAAAATTTGGTGATGATAGCAGTGGTTTTTTGAGATTATAATTTTAGTATGCTTTTTTGGACAAATGACTAAGTTCAACTTCCTGAAACTCGGCCAAAAATCATCCAACTTAAACCATTCAATCAAACATGAGAGAGATTGTTCCAGGGATCATTTCTGTGAAATACTGGTCAATTTGACTGAACAATTTTGGAGAAGAAGATTTTTAAAGCTTTTTTAGCTTTTTCCCTATAAAATCTAAGAAAATGCAGTTATCCAAAAAAAAGCAAAATCCGATAGATTTTTTTAGATGACTACTTTTTTGCATAAAATTTCGTGATGCTAACTCTTGCTGTTTTCAAGATGGTATAGGTTAACGTACAGACGCCAGACGACGGCCAAAGGACGACACCACACCATCGCATAAGCTCACAGGTTCGCTAATAATCAACTGCATCCTTGTCTATCATTAACTTGCTTCATATAATCCCTAATAGTAAACAACAATTTTATTTAATTATTCATTTATCATTTTTATGATTGAAATGAAAAATATCCAATGGTGACTGCATGGAGTCATTTGAAATACATTTTCGGCCATCCATGGAAGATCCATAAATCATCAGTAATTGCAAGGTAATTCCCTGTTACTCATTAACTATAAAATTCCTTTGCCATTTATTTTCCTATAAGTTCTTATTATAAAGTGATAATTAAAAAAATATTATTGTTTATATGCAAATTACTTAAAATATTTGCAAAATTCAGATCTAATTTTTGGTAAACAATTGGATTTTGATTAAATGAAGTTATATCCCTGATATAAAGTCTCTAGCTTCAGCAATTCTTATGTTAAGTGAGTAAATATATTTCCTGATTTTTTAGAAGGTCCATTATGTTACGGCCCATAACAAATTAAGCAATACTGACCTAATTTTTGGCATGTTCATAGGAAATGTATGGACCAATATGCATATTTACTATGATCAAATTCAGCTCAGTGGTTTTGAAATAAGGCAGTCTTGAAGTGTAACTATGGGTTTTTAATGGAAAACGGAGGATTTTCCTTAATATCTCTAAGGAACAAAGTCCTAGTGACCCAATTTTTGGCATGGTAGGAGGTTTTGGGGACATCTAACTGTATGCCGAATTTCAGATTTGTAGGTCAAATGCCAGTTTAACAGACGGACAACCGATGGACAAAGGACCACGACTATAGCTCAGATGACTTCTAGTCAGCTGAGCTTATAACTTATTGGGTGTTCTGATCTTTGGGGTATATTTTATGTGTATTAGTTTTACAGCTGAGTTTACTTTTTAATATTTTTTTCTGATAAATGTATTAAAAAAATAAAATTTTTCAAATGTGTTTAAACAAAAGTTCTCATTATGTCTATACAATGTTAATAATTTCCAAAGACTCTTGCTATGATCAGTGTGTAGAACATAAATTAACATATGTTTAACCAAACAAGGCCTACAGGCTGCTGCAATTCTGGCATGGGTGCACACAACACAAAAACTAGAATATGTGTAGTCAACAAGTGACTATGTGTATCCTCCAAAATCAGAGTGGGATAGGTGAAGTGAGGCATGGATTGAGTGGCAAGGGGAAATAGAGTAAGGTGTGTTGCATAATAGCCTGGATGTCTGCAGCCGAAATGTGTATGTGCGCCACCTACCACAAAATCCAGAAAGCTGTCCAAGATGTATAAACATGCAAAATTTTAGGCAGATAAGTCAAACCACTACTGAGTAAATGAGTGATTTTAGCCCAAGGCAGATGAACAGATAGACGCTGTGCAAGATGGTTGCATGTGGCACTACCAGTTTTGCGTATGATAAAGAGCTATGAGAGATCTAAACACATGCAAAATTTTGGCCCAACTGGTCAAACGGTTCCCGAGACATGAGATTGGATGTCTGCAGCTTAAACGTGAATGTAGGTGGCGCCACTTGTCATAAGATCTAGAAAGCTGTCCAGGATGTAAACACAAGCAAAATTTCAGATGGATAAATCCAACCAATGCAGAGATAGGAGTGTTTTTATCCCAAGCCCGATGAACAGATGAACGCTGTGCAAAAATGGTTGCAGGTGGTGCCACCATTTTTAGTGTATGTAACAAAGCTTTACAAGGGCTACATTTGTGCAAAATCTTTTGCCTTATTGGTCAAACGGTTCCCGAGATATGTGGGTTTATGTGTGGAAACAGACGCACAAATGGACACTGGGCAGAGAGGAAAGGTCAGAGGTCAATGAAAAATGAGGGCGCACCAGTTCACATGTGACTGATAATAATTCCGAATTTTAAAAAATTCTGCCCAGTGGTTATAAAGAAGTTCTCTGGAAACCTATGCAGCGATGGCGGCAGCGTCAGCCTCTGACTGAAATCATAGGAGCCGCAAAACTCTGTTTTGGCGGATACAAAGATTGTAGCTGGCACCACCAGTCTTATATACAACGAAGAGATATATAAATATGCCCAATGTCAGACTGATATGTCAAACCCCTCCTGTGAAATAAGCAGGGACATACAATGTGCAAAAATTATTGTAGGTGGCATCACCAGCCTTGTACACTATAAAGCTACCCGATATGTATAAACATGCCAAATTTTAGGCTGATGTATCAAATTCCTCCGTAGAAATAAGCAGGCGCATACACTGCTAAAGTCAATGTAGGTGGCACCACCTGTCTTATAAGAATACCAACATGTCTTATGAGAATACCATCAAAGACACATAGACAGCTCAAAATATATGTCCAATACATCAAACTTCCCAAGAGTTTGATGCACTGGGCTGACAAGGCTTAGGTGAGTAAGGCAGTTCCCCCCCCCCCCCGAGTGACCTGTGACAAATTGCTGCCTCAAGCTACTGCACTGAGTGAACTCTTGACCTGCACCTGGCTAGACTGAGTGAACTTTAGACCTGTACCTAGCTGCACTGAGTGAACTCTTGACCTATACCTGGCTGCAGTTCTTCCAATCCTGGCACTGTGCCAAAATTATTTATAGAGCTGACATCATCTTGGCTAATGGCCAACATCAAGGCACTGGCAATCTGCCAATGGTAAACCAAGTGCTGCCATCTGTACACAAAAGTGGTCCCTACTTGAAAAAACTTTGAAATTTATTTTTCCAATACAAAATGCTTTTCAGCTGACTTTTTATAAAAAAGAAATCAGGAATATATGTAAAATTATTACGGATGCATACTGAATGCAAAATTAAAATACAGATATATCTCACTGATGGCAAATTCTTGAATTAAGTTGAGTAGGGATACCAATAATTTATAATCAACGTTCAGTTGTCTTCATATGGCCACAGAGAGCTGAATATCCTTGATTGTAACATTGCCTAATATGATGAATAACTTCAATCATAAATTTAAAATTTTTAAAAGCTTTTAAAAAAAACTTTCTTGTCAATATTAACTAAAGATAACCTGAAATCTAAATGTCTAGTGGCATGATGTAATAGATGCTGATAAACTGGTGCCAGGCTAGATGTAACAGCATAACACAGCTAACATATATGGTAAAATGACTCAATTCAATCTCCATAATTCAGCCAAAAATCATTCATGTGGAACCATTAATGACAATTATCATAAGAATTATTCTTGTAAAATATTTAACAAAATGGCTTCAGTGGCATCAGTCGAAAAACATTTCGCAGGTTTATAACTCATATAGGAAGATACAGCAAACTGGCTAAGTTCAGCTTCCCGTAACTCAGCCAAAAAGCACTGAACCAAAACCATTTGAACAAACTTAAATTATCAACATCTGAGGATAATTAATGTGCAAGATTTAAGAATTTGGCCCAGTGGTTTTTGAGAAGAAGATCTTTGTAGCCACTGAGCTAAAATGGGCTGTTATGGCATATGATTAAATTCAGCTTCCCATAACTTAGCCAAAAGTCACCGTGACTGAAAAGAGACCATTTGAACAAACTTCAGAAAGCACTACCCTAGTATCATTTCTGTGCGATATTAAACATTAAGGCCGATGCAGGTGGCGCCACCAATACCTCAATTTCAAATATGACCTATGTGACCAACATTGGCATAAAATTTGGTGATGATAGCTCAAGCCGTTTCTGAGATTTAAATTTTAATATGCTTTTTTGCACAGTTAACAAAGTTCAACCTCCTGTTACTTAGCCAAAAATCTCCGAACTGGAACCATTCGAACAAACTTGAGAAATATTGTTCCAGGGATCATTTCTGTAAAATATTGGACAATTTGGCTGGACATTTTTGGAGAAGAAGATTTTTAAAGCTTTTCTAGCTTTTTCCCTATAAAATCTAAGAAAATGCAGTTAGAAAAAAAATAAACAAAATTCGATATAGTTTTTTGGATGACTGATTATTTGCAAAAAATTTAGTGATGCTAGCTCCTGCCGTTTTTGAGATAGCTATGGTTAACGTACAGACGACGCACGACTTACGACGCACGACACACGACGCAAGACGCCGCACCATCGCATAAGCTCACAGGTTCGCTAATTAAAGCTGTAAACCCAGGTACTTATGAACCTTATTTAATTTTGTGAAATTTGTATATCCTGGATTCTCAGCAATTTTGTTTGACTGAAACTAAATAAATACTCATGAGTTAAAATTTACATGATAAAACTGACAAAATGGTGTATACTTGTAGCATCAGGCCAAGTCAAAACCTGTTTGACAATAGCACTCCATTTCCAAATGTAAATTATTTAAATTGACATCACTCCTCTTCCCTATATCACAGGATTTTATCAAAATCTTTCATAACCATGGGTCCTTTGTCTTAAACCAGTTGGTTGTAAAATCTACAATAGGTATTAATAAGAATTAATTATATGTTTTGAAACTGGTTTCAAACATTAAAGTGTATGAACGTCCCACAAGCAAATAAGAGAATCATCCCTTGATTAATCAATATACTCAAAATTGTTTATATTACCACACAACTGATCATGCTGACCATATAAGTTGTTTCGTATACCTGATGACTTTGACTTTGAACCAAGTTACTTGGCCTTTGAAAACTACCGTATCTGAAACTCATTCAATCAATTCCCCACTGAAACTGTGATATTGTTTTAACATTATAAAATATATATAGATTTTGAGCAAAAAAGGCTATCATCTGCTTTTAGGGCCTCAAAGTGACCATGACCTTGACCTTGATTTTGACCTGAGATGGCCGTGAAATTATGCTTTTCATGTCGGCCATGCATGAAAACATACAACTAGATACCAAGATCATCCAAATCTGCCAAGGCATTCCAGAAATATTGTGATCCGAAGATTGCATGACATGATTGTGGCAAATCGTCAATATAGGGGTAGGGGTTGGCTTTCTTGAGCTGCAGGGCAGAACTACCGTTTGTGCAACTTAAGACTGTCACTTTTTATAGTCCAAAAGTGTACTACAATTGAAAATAAACCTAAGATGAACGATAACATTTTAAAAATTAAATGGATGTATCCCGGGGACTAGATGGGCAAGAGCAAGTCGGGGCTGATGTCAGCAAGGCCTTGAGCACAACCCAGAGGAAATACAGTACCACAAAATGGGTGTTGCTGGCTGTGGTGACATTTGTCAAGTACTTCAACATGTACTTGTGGGGACGACCATTTCTGATCAGGACGGACCA
Source organism: Sipunculus nudus (assembly GCA_026874595.1). Classification (NCBI taxonomy): domain Eukaryota; kingdom Metazoa; phylum Annelida; class Sipuncula; order Golfingiida; family Sipunculidae; genus Sipunculus; species Sipunculus nudus. Next base: position 43,565,177 of record CM049311.1, read on the forward strand.
TGCCTCTCTACAGTGGTAACTTAACTTTCAGGAACTAGAGGGCATGATAACCAGGTAGATTTCTGTGCTAGATATGTATGACTTTACCAATTGTCACCTTCCTTGAGCTAAAATGGAAATGCTGATGGGTTCACTAGGCAGCGCTGCACTCAGTGCAAATGGCATGACTGTCATGCTGCCACCAATGAGTCCAAGAAAATGAGTCTGACAACAACAGAAGCAGACGTTGAGCAGGCTGCTCAATCAAACTGGCTAGACAACTTGTGTGTTGGACATCTGTGCCAAATCCAAAATGAAGATCCGGGCATTGCTAAAATACGATGCTGGAAGGTGTCTGGGTGGGATCAAATGAAATGGAACAAAAAATCTCACGAGGGTCAAGACCTGAAGGCCCTGTGGAGCCAATGGAATATCCTAGAGATTCGAAATGGTGCTCTCTATTGGAAGTTTACACAGCGTGCCAGGCCAGGTACTCACTATCAGTCAGTGGCTCCCAATGGGATCCAGGAGGAGAAGGTGGGTAGACATCTTGGAGTCACCAAGATGCTCAACAACATCAGACAGTGGTTTTACTTGCTTGGACTAGGAGGAGATATAGAACCACAGTACAAATGGTGCAGAAACTGTGGAGCTGGGAAGCCAAGACAAAAGAGCAACAAGGCACCACTCAGGCAGGCAGTGGCAGGCTTCCCCTAGAAAGAATTGCCTTGGATATTTTGGGACCCCTGTCAAAATCCTGATCTGGGAATCAGTACATCTTTGTGATAGGCGATTATTTCACCAAGTGGATAGAGGCCTATGCTCTACCTGATCATACAGGGCACTGTTGCCAGAGTAGTCATGGACGTGTGAATCTTTAGGCTCAGTGTGCCTCAGGTTAACCATACTGATCAGGGGAAAGACTTAGAGAGCAATCTGTTTAAAGAGATGTGCAGACTGCTGGATATCTGGAAAATAAAAACAACTCTCTATCACTCTCAGTCTGATCAGTAGATAGAGAGATTTAATTGAACAGGAGCACAGACACTTATGGCTTTCCTGAGAGAGAACAAGCAAGGGTGGGATGAGTATATAACAATATAACCGTCACGTCAAGGAATTAGGTTTTGATCCTATAGATCTCGATTTTAGAGATGAAGGGAAGGAGTTAGAAAGAGGTACACTGCCAAATATTTTTCTTGTTAAGATAAAATTTCTTGACAAGAAAAATTTTCTGCTGACAAGAAATCTTTAATAAAATTTTCTTAATTTTCTTAAGGCAAGCTATATTATCTTGTCAGAAGAAATATTTTCTTGTCCAGTCAAAGACAAAAAATTCTTACTGACTCCTAAGAAAATATTTTTGTCATAAGATTTTTTTCTTATAGAAAGAAATTTATTTTATTATGTGCAAGCACATGCACTATGTGGATGAGTGATATTATTCCTAACCATTAGATATCTTAACCTGATAGCAAGAAAAAATTATCTTATAAGAAGAAAAAATCTTGTTAAAAGAAAAATTTTCTTTTCCATAACAGGAACATTTTTCATGCCCCATTCAGATGAAAAAATTTCTTGCCATAAGATTATAAAGGGAGTTGGGCAAGAAAATTTATCTCTTATTTTTGGCAGTGTAGACATTCTTGGAAGCCTCCAGAACATCTAAATTTGTGATGAATGGGTTTAGGAGACTCCTAAACTTACGATTGTCTCTTGTTAAGTGTTGTGGACTGGTGATAGCAGACTGCCAACCCCAGGTGAGTGACTGGCTCCAGAGACTGCTGAGGTGACCATAGGCTCCAGAAGAATTCTGGTAGCATCCATCACAACCATCAGCTGTGGTGCAGTCTGCACCCTCACCTGAAAAGTCAGAGATCACAGAAGAAGAATGCTGTCTTCAGGCAGCTGCCTCAGTGCTTAGGAGGAATTGTGAGAGCGAGAGAGACAACTGAGGCTAGTGGTTGTTTGCTGCAGTGGGAATGTACTTTGTCTCTTTCAGCTAGTCGGCTAGGAAGATTTGCTTGTGGATGAGCCAATCAGGATACAAACAGAAGGATCCAGGATCCAGATGTGATTCCTGGAAGTCCATTGGACCCTGAAGGATGATGAAGGATGAAGGTTTAATGGATTTAAATGTGTTTAATGGACTTGTTTACTATGTGTGATCTCATCATACACTAATGTTGCCATGACTGTGTTCAGTATGTGTGTGTTTTTAGGTTATTTTCTTTATAATTTTTAAGTAGGGCTGTTCAAGGGTGAACAGTTTCATTAGCAGGGTGATATACAGCATGTTGGGTATGTAAGCGTGTGAGTAGGGTGCCGGTCTATCTTTTTTTGAAACAGTGACCTGGCTGCGGAGGTCAGAGGTTAGAACTTTAAGCTGGACGTTGTTCGAGAAAGAATCGTTCTGAAGGCAGTACATTCAAGGGTTCAACATTTGATTGTGACTGGAGCAGAAGACTAGAGTAGGAGCCTGGAGCTCCAGCCGTCAAACCTTAGTTGTTGCAGCGTACTAAACACTCTTTATGACATCACTTAGTCTTGTTGTCTTTCTCGCCCTGAATAAATTCCATCCACCCATAAGTTATCAACTGGCCATTTTATTAAAACCCATCAGATAGAACTAAAATTACGGGATAGGTGCCTCCAGGAAACTTATTATCTTTCTGATAACAAGTCTAAAAACGGTACACAGGTTTCCAGCTGATATCCTGCACCAGCAACCCTTTTCCTGGGGGATATATATTCATTTGATAGACCATCTTGATAACTCCATTTACAGACACCATGATAGTTGGACAATCCACGATCAAATCCTTGCTGAAGTAAAACTTTACCTACTACATGGTTGGCCAAGTACTTCACCAGAGAAAGAGATTAATCTGCCCTATAGTGGTCGATCTAAACTTACATTGCACCAAGGATAAAGCATCTAGGGAGCTGGTGTGGTAATTCCAAAACCTAGCACAGCTAAACTGTAGCTCCTCTTGGCATTGTGCATATGAAGGCTTTGTGCAGAATTTATTTTTGGTGGCCAGGAGTAGACATTGATATTTAGAGCAAGGTGAGAAATTGTTTTCAGGTTCAACAAAGAAGCAAACAGCCAAATAAACCACTGACTAGATTGCATTTGGATTTTGCAGGTCCATTGAGAATCACGATTTTGATCAATTGGTTGACACATACATGAGATGTACATATCATGCCATCAGCCACAACTACAGCTGACAATGGGAACAATTTCACCAACAAGGAGTTTGAAGATGATTGTGTTTTAAATAGAGTCAAACAATTCAAAACAGCAATGGTTATGCTGAATGTGCAGTGCAAACTATTAAATACGGCCTACATAAGCAGGGTACTGCTTAGTTCAGGCTAATTCAGATACTATTTGGCTATTGCATCACACCTAACACTGTTACTAATGTGTCACCAGCAAAGATGCTAATGAAAAGTGACCAAGGTCAAGTTAGTGTGACAGACTTCTGACTGAGTGAAGTGGCAGAGTCATTACATAAGGTGGTTAGTAACCAATATCAATGCACTAGTGTTCAACTCCTATTAATGTCTTTACCAAACAGGGTGACGAAGCACATAGCAGTGGCACAGAACCACACAATAAAAACAAGGGACCGATGGGTCAAGGCTCAGCTTTTATTTAAGATCATAAAATTTGATTTGGAAGAAGGGGTAGACAAATGTTGGTTTTATGTGTTATAATATTAGCCGATTTATGAGGATAATGGCATTTAACTCAAGTTATGTAAAGATATTGATCAAATTCTTGGAAAGGGAAGAGGGCTGATGTAATTTATATTATTAACATTTGGAAAAGGAGTGCTACTGTCACACTTGTTTTGACTTGGCCAAATAACTTTGTCTTCAATGCAGCAGAAGTAAACCGAAATAAAAAATGTCCACTATAAGTCATGTTAATTATGCTTTTTACAAAGTGGTAAACTGTTATTCAATAAATAAAGGTTACCTATACCCAAGAGTAGCACTAGCACATTGATATGAGAGTTAAACTATCTATTAAAAATTAACTGAAATTATTGGGCCAAATATAATTTTAATAAAAAAATACTAATAGTATAAAATATATAGATTTTTTATAAATGGCCTACAGGCCTAATGTGAACCTGTGCAAAGTTTTGGAGTATGAATGGAGGTTTATTTTTAAAATTAAACATTGATCCTCTTATGTCCTGCATATCTACCTTAGTCATTATGATTTCAGCAAAATGAAGTTTCGGAGTTGCACGTTTCAGACTAGGACATTTTAAAACTGGGATGTAACAGTCAGGATATTTCAGATATGTTCTTTTTGCCAGGGAGGATTATTGGGACAAATGAACAGACCATTGGCAGCATGGTTTCGGAGAACATTTTAAAATGTTTTTTAGCTTTTCCCTATAAAATCTAAGAAAATGCAGTTAGCCAAGAAATAAGCAAAATCTGATAGAATTTTTTACATGAATATTTTTTGCAAAAAAATTTTTGCAAAAAATCCTGCCCTTTTTGAGATAGCCACACCATCACATAAGCTCACAGATTCACTAATAATGCAAACCAAGTTTTTTTAAATAGTTGAAAGATAGAGTTCCACTAGTTCTAATCTGGGCATTCTGCTTCAAGACGATGTGTCTTGACATCTGGACCATTACTTCTTATGTATATGAACAATGCAAGTACTAAACATTTTGAATAAGAAACAATTACACAAACATCACTGCTAAAATTCTGGCATGGGTGCACACAACACAAAAATGATTGTAGTTGGCACCACCAGTCTTGTATACAACAAAGCTATCAGAGAGATATATATATGCCCAATTTCAGACTGATATATCAAACCCCTCCTCAAAATAAACAGGGACACACACTGTGCAAAAATTATTGTAAGTGGCACCCCAAGTCTTGTATACGCCAAAGCTATTTGAGATGTATATATATGCCCAATTTCAGGCTGATATATCATATTCCTCTGTAGAAATAAGCAGGCACATACACTGTGCAAAAGTCATTGTAGGTGGCGACACCTGACTTGTGAACAAGAAAGCCATCAAAGACACAAAGACAGGTCAAAATATTAGGCCAATACATCAAAATTACCTAGAGTCTGATGCATGGGGCTGTCCAGGCTTAGGTGAGAAAGGCAGTTTCCCCGAGTGAACTGTGACAAATTTGCTGGCTCAGGCTACTGCACTGAGTGAACTCATGACCTGCACCTGGCTAGACTGAGTGAACTCTTGACCTGTTGAATAATCTGACACAGTTGCAGTCTGCCAAAGCTATAAATAGATCAAGGCTGAACTTTGGTGCCAAATCTGATGCAGTGGGCAGTCTGCTAACACTATAAATAGAATGCAGCTACTGCACTGAGTGAACTCCTGACCCATACCTGGCTGCACTGAGTGAACTCTTGACCTGTTGCCTAATCTGATACAGTTGGCAGTCTGCCAAAGCTATATATAGATTGAAACTGACCTCTAGCCTGTTGCCAAGTCTGAAAAAGTAGCCACACCATTGCATTAGCTCATGCAGGGGCCCTGCCCTGAGGGGCATGACACCCATGAGGTGATCACATGGTGCCCATGAGGTGTTCACATGTCGCCCATGAGGTGATCACATGTCACCAATGAGGTGATCACATGCCTTGTGCTTGGCTGCACTGATTGAACTTTTGACCTTAATCTGGCTGCACAGAATGAACTCTTGATCTGTTGCCAAATCTGAAACAGTTGGCAGTTTCTCAACCTATTTAAAGATGCAGACACAATCTTGGAGTGTTGGTGAATCTGTTTACACATACTGAAAGACTTTGGCTAAAATGCTTCTTATTTCAAGCTGACATATTCATAAACTTTTTATCAAAATATCTAGAATAATAAAAGATGCAGTTCTTTCATTGTTAAAGGTCCAATAATTCTGTCAAAAATCATTCAAGTAAACTTGAACAAAGGCCACCTAGGAATAATTTTTGTGCAATGTTACAGAAGTTATAATTGAAACAATAATTTTGTAGAAGAACAGTTTTGCAGTCCTCAGTTTGAAATAGACATAATAATGGTCGTAAGACCAACAAAAGCTTTTCTGATATGATTGAAAGAACCATGTCCTAGGATAATTCTTTTGAAAAATTGAACAATTCAATTTGACAGTTTCATCATAAAAACATTTTAAGCTGAAAGAGGCTAAAATTATGAGGTTTTTGCCCATAAAAAAACGGTCAATGTAGGTGGCACCACAAAATCTGCAACTTCAAATATGAGTCATGTGACCAACATTTGCACAATACTTGGTAATGCTAGCTTCTGTCATTTCTGAGAATACTATGTCAATATGCTTACTTGGCCAAATGACTGTTCAAATTCATTTAACTGCACTAAAATTCATCAAATGCAAACCATTTGAACAAACCTGAGGGGGCTTGCCTCTGGGATAATTTCTGCAAAATATTGAACAATTTGGCTGGACTGTTTACAAGAAGAAGACTTTAAAGGTTTTTCAGCTTCTTCCCTATAAAATCTAAGTAAATGCAGATAGCAAAAAAAATAAGCTGAATCCCACAACATTTGATATGTGACTGATTATTGCATAAAATCTAAAGATGGTAGCTCTCTCCATTCCTGAGAAATTATGGGTTAATGTACAGATGACCAATGACCCCCGTACAAAAAAAGGTCAATGCAAGTGGCACCACCAATACCAGAATTTCATATATGACTCATGTGACCAACACTAGCTTAAAATTTGGTGATGATAGCTCCCGCTGTTTCTGAGACTGTCATTTTAGTATGCTTTTTTGACAGATGACATAATTCAACTTCCTAAAACTCGGCCAAAATTCACCGAACTCGAACCATTCAAACAAACTTGAGAGACATGGTACAAAAGATTATTTCTGTGAAATATTGAACAAATTGGCTTTACCGTTTCGGAGGAGAAGATTTTTATAGGTTTTTACCTTTTTCTCTATAAAATCTAAGAAAATGCAGAGTTTTTCAGATGGCTAATTTTTTGCATTAAATTTCATGATGCTAGCTCCAGTCGTTTATGAAATAGTATGGGTTAACTTACAGACGACAGACGCTGCCACACTATCGCATTAGCTCACAGGTTTGCTAAAAATTGCTACAGATGCATATTGAATGCAAAATTTTAATACGGATACATCTCACTGATGGCAAAATCTTGAATTAAGTTGAGTATGGATACCTATTATTTATAATCCATGTACAGCCGTCTGTATATACCCACAACATTAACATTGCCTGGCATGAGGATTATCTAAAATCATAAATCTACATTTTTTAAAAGCTTTTAAAAAACATTCTTGTCAATATTAATCATAGATAACCTGAAATCTAAATGTCTAGAGGCATGATGGAATGGATGCTGATAAACAGGTGCCAGGCTAGATGTATCTACTTCACACAGCTTACATATATGGTAAAATTAATCAATTCAATATTAATAATTCAGCCAAAATTCATTCTATGGAACCATAAAAGACAGTTATTATAAGAATTATTCAGGGGATTATTCTTGTAAAATATTAAACAAATTTGCTTCAGTGGCCTCAGTCAAAAAACGTTTTACAGGTTTATAACTCATATGGGAAAATACAACAAAATGGCTAAGTTAAGCTTCTCAAAACTCAGCCAAAAATCACTGAACCAAAACCATTTGAACAAACTTGAGAAAGATTGTTCTAGGAATCATTTCTGTGAAATATTGGACAATTTGGCTGAACAGTTTCGGAGAAGATGATTTTTAAAGCTTTTTTAGCTTTTCCCCAATAAAAAAATCTAAGAAAATGCAGTTAGCCATAAAATAAGCAAAATCCGATAGATTTTTTTAGATGACCAATTTTTTAAATAAAATTTTGTGATGCTTACTCTTGCCGTTTTCAAGTTAGTATGGCTTGACGTACAGACGCCGGACGACACCACACCATCGCATAAGCTCACAGGTTCGCTAAAAACAGATCAATGTAGGTTGCACCACCAAAACCACAATTTCAGATATGACTTGTGACAAAAACTGGCATAAAATCTGGTGATGATAGCTCCAGCCATGTCTGAGATTTAAATTTTAGTGTGCTTTTTTAGACAGATGACTACCTCTTGTAACTTGGCCAAAAAATGGAACCATTTGAACAAACTGGAGAGAGATTTTTCCAGGGATCATTTCTGTGAAATATTAGACTGAAATACCACATTAATGTACTTACTATGTATTGTGTCAATAAATCATTCAAACAAGACATATGCATGTTTTTAATATAATTCTTTGATATATTAATTACAATTTAGCATATATATTCAATATTATTCACATAGAAACATACTGTTATATATATATTCAATCATAATGATGTTCACAGTGATATAATGAGTATTCTATGAAATTTATGCTGTACAGGGGTATCTTTCTTAAACAAACATAAAATACCACAAAAAAGTCTTCATATTCCACAAAATTTGCTGTGTGCTGCACGTGCACATCTGTTTTGAAAATGCTGCATACCTGCCGCATGAACTATTGCCATCCTCTTGCCCCAGTCCTGCCGCCCATCCAAGTGTGTTTTGGCCTTTATACAGTTGCTGGACCATTACTTTTCAAGTACATGTGTAACATGTACATGAACAATGCAAGTACGAAAAATTTTGAACTAGATGAATACTGACAGGTCAGGAAGGGCCCTGCTAAAGGCCCATAGACTTCTATTATATAAACAAGGTCTACAGGCCTAATGCGAACCTGTGCAATGAGATTACACCAGGTATAATGCTTCAATGCTGGACCATTACTTTTCAAGAACATGTGTAACATGTATATGAACAATGCAAGTACTAAACAAGTAGAACAAGAAACAATTAAACAAACATCACTGCTGAAATTCTGGCATGGGGGCACACAACAAAAAAACTAGAATACGGGTAGTCAACATGCGACTACCTTTATACACCGAAATCAGAGTGGGACAGGTGAAAAGAGGCATGGATTGAGTGGCAAGGGGAAATGTGTATGTAGGTTGCGCCACCTACCACAAAATCCAGAAATCTGTCCAAGTTGTATACATATGCAAAATTTTAGGCAGATAAGTCAAACCACTACTGAGTAAATGAGTGATTTTATCCCACAGAAGACAAACAGAAGGACGCTGTGCAAAAAATGGTGGCAGGTGGTGCCACCAATTTTATGTATGATTAAGAGCTATGTGAGATCTATACACATGCAAAATTTCAGGGGGGTATGTCAAACCAGTCCTGAAATATAAGCCTGAATGTCTGCAGCATATACATAAATGTAGATGGTGCCACCTGCAACAATATCCAGAAAGCTATCCAAGATGTATAAGCATGAAAAAATTTTAGGCAGATACGTCAAACCACTACTGATATATGACTTGAGTGATTTTAGCCCATGGCAGACAAACAGACGGAAGCTTTGCAAAAATGGTGGAAGTTTGCGCCACCAATTTTGTGTATGATTAAGAGCTATGTGAGATCTATACACATGCAAAATTTGAGGGGGATATGTCAAACCAGTTCTGAGATATAAGCCTGAATGTCTGCCACAAAATCCAGAAAGCTATCCAAGATGTATATACCTGCAAAATTTTAGGCAGATAGGTCAAAACCACTGCTGAGATATGAGTGATTTTATCCTAAGGCAAACAAACAGATGGACACTGTACAAAAATGGTTGCAGGTGGCGCCACCAATTTTGTGTATGATTAAGAGCTATGTGAGATCTATACACAAGTCACATGCAAATTTTCATGGGAATATGTCAAACCTGTCCTGAGATTTAAGCCTAAATGTCTGCAGAGTATACATAAATGTAGGTGGCGCCACCTGCCACAAAATCCAGAAAGCCATCCAAGATGTATAAGCATGAAAAAATTTTAGGCAGATACGTCACACCACTACTGAGATATGACTTGAGTGATTTTAGCCCATGGCAGACAAACAGACGGATGCTGTGCAAAAATGGTGGAAGTTTGCGCCACCAATTTTGTGTATGATTAAGAGCTATGTGAGATCTATACACATGCAAAATTTGAGAGGGATATGTCAAACCAATTCTGAGAAATAAGCCTGAATGTCTGCCACAAAATCCAGAAAGCTATCCAAGATGTATAAACCTGCAAAATTTTAGGCAGATAAGTCAAAACCACTGCTGAGATATGAGTGATTTTATCCTGAGGGAAACAAACAGATGGACACTGTGCAAAAATGGTTGCGGGTGGCGCCACCAATTTTGTGTATGATTAAGAGCTATGTGAGATCTATACACAAGTCACATGCAAATTTTCAGGGGAATATGTCAAACCTGTCCTGAGATTTGAGCCTAAATGTCTGCAGCGTATACATAAATGTAGGTGGTGCCACCTGCCACAAAATCCAGAAAGCTTATTTTGCGTTTTATAAGAGCTATGTGAGATCTATAAACATTCAAAATTTTTGCCCAATCTTTAAAATTGTTCCCGAGATATGAGCTTGGATGTCTGCAGCCTAAATGTGAATGTAAGTGGCGCCACCTGTCATAAAATCAAGAAAGATGTCCAGGATGTATACACATGCAAAATTTCAGGTGGATCAGTCCAACAAATGCAGAGATATGAGTGATTTTATCCCAAGGTAGATGAACAGAACAACGCTGTTCAAAAATGGTTGCTGGTGGTGCCACCATTTTTAGTGTATGTTATAAAGCTATTTAAGGGCTACATTTGTGCAAAATTTTTAGCCTGATCGGTCAAATGGTTCCCGAGATATGTGGGTTTATATGTGGAAACAGTCACACAGTGGGCAGAGAGGAAAGGTCAGAGGTCAACCAAAAATGAGGGTGCAGCAGTTCACATGTGACATGATCATAATTCTGAATTAAAACAAATTCTGCCAAGTGGTTAAGGAGGAGTTCTCTAGAAACCTATGCGTTGGTGGTGGTCGCGGCATCTGACTGAAAACCCAGTATCCGCAAAACCCTGTATTGGCAGATACAATGATTGTAGCTGGCACCACCAGTCTTGTGTAAAAACGAAGAGATATATACATATGCCCAATGTCAGACTTATATGTCAAACCCTTCCTGTGAAATAAGCAGGGACATAAGCAGGACAAAAATTATTGTAGGTGTCACCACCTGTCTTGTAATTGAGAATACCATCAAAGACGCACAGACAGGTCAAAATATCAAGCAAATACATCAGAATTCCCTAGAGTTTGATGCACTGTGCTGACGAGGCTTAGGTGAGTAAGGCTGTTGCCCCTGAGTGAACTGTGACAAATTGCTGCCTCAAGCTACTGCACTGAGTGAACTCTTGACCTGCATCTGGCTAGACTGAGTGAACTTTTGACCTGTACCTGGCTGCACCGAGTGAACTCTTGCCCTTGTGCATAATCTGACACAGTTGGCAGTCTGCCAAAGCTATAAACAGATCCAGGCTGAACTTTGGTGCCAAATCTGATGCAGTGAGCAGTCTGCCAAAGCTATAAATAGAATGCAGCTACTGCACTGAGTGAACTCTTGATCTATACCTGGCTGCACATCTTCCAATCCTGGCACTGTGACAAAACTATTCATAGAGCTGACATCATCTTGGCTAATGGCCAACATCAAGGCACTTGCAATCTGCGAATGGTAAACCAAGTGCTGCCATCTGTACACAAAAGTGGTCCCTACTTGAAATAACTTTGAAATTAATTTCCCAATACATAATGCTTTTCAGCTGACTTTTTATAAACAAGGGACCCATGGGTCACCGCACTCAGTTGATTGTGACAGTTATAACTGCATCACCATAGATTTTTTCGAAGTTGCAATGAAAATACAATCCTCAAGTGCTCAGGAACTAGGGCTCAATGCCTGGGGGGGGGGGGGGGGGGGGGGAGAGTTACAACACTTTTGGATTTAAATACAGAATATGGAATTAAATTCAATGGTGCTTACAGGGACTGGTGGGAGTTACAGCACCTCTGTATATATGTAAAGGATAAAATTTAATTTAAATGAAATTATTTTTAAATATTTAAAAACAAGCAGAGAGATGGAAAACAAAGCAAATGACCTTAATTTCCATTCTAATGAGACAGGAAAATAATGAACAAATATTTGCATAAGATCCTATTTTTTCTTTTGTTAAGTCATTTTTTTTAAGTTTATAAACTTAACTATATATTAACAGTATATCATATATATATCTGAATATTTAAATTGATTCACAAATCTAAATTGCATCAATATTTATACTTATTTTAGTCAGGTAACATCACATCATGCACACAGATATATTTCTTTTTTTTTTTATAAAATATATTTTTAAAATTTGCAAAGCAATAAATATATGAAAATCACACTCCAGAATTCACAATTTAAAATTGCACCTTTATTTATCCATGATATGTTTCATATATTATCAAATTATGCCTACTGATGGGTTAAATTATATTTTGTTTAATTATTTAAAAGGAAATAATTTCTTAAAAATGCTACATCAGAACAACGTGGCATCTCTTGGATTACTTCTTGAATTAATATTTCAAGAAAAGTTGTGCACATTGGATCAAAAACAGCTTTACATTTAAAGAATTACAGTTGACAATAACAAACCACGTATTGCAATATAATTGGTGATGGTGGTGATGGGGGGGGGGGGAGGGGGGGGGGGGGGGTTGTTAGGTGAGGGCCCATGAGAATAAGTATATTTTATTACAGCAGGGGTGTTCTGCCAGTGCTGCATCACTTATAAGGTGACCTAGGCAAGGCTGTAGGGAGCAAGAGGGGGGTCTTGGATATATAAAATGCAAATACATTAGAGCATCTGAAAAACTTCAATAATTATAAAAATTTTTAAGCTTTTACTTTCAAATTTCAGAATTCAACAGATTACATCCACATGTATCCCAGCTGTGAAAAAAAAATTAAATATACTTATGAGAAAAAAACATGCCATGGTCAAATTTAGGCAAAATTTAAGGTACCAATTTTATATTTTTGCTAATATTTTAAAAAATTTAAAAGATTTTGATCTAATTTTGGGTATAAAATTAAATTTTGATTAGTTAAAGCTATATAACTGAAAAAAAGTCCCTAGCTTTAACAATCTTTTGTGTTAAGTGACCAAATATTTTTTATGATTTTTTACAAAGTGTAATATGTGTAGCCCATTACTTTTTCAAATTATAAAATACAGACCTAATTTCTGGCATGTACATAGGAATAATATAGAGGAATATTTATGATAAATATGAGGAAAAACAGATGTGTGGTTTGGATATTAGGCAGTCCTGAATTGTGAAAATAGGTTTTTAATTAAAAATTTTAAGGTTTTTCCTTAATTTCTCAAAGCGAAGTCGCAAAGACCCAGTTTTCGGCTTGGTAGGAGATCTTGGGGACATCTAACATTATGCCGAATTTTGGATTCCTAGGTCTTATGGTTTTAAAACGTGCCACATCTAGGAACGGACGACGGACAATGGACCAAGACTATAGCTCAGATGACTTATACTCAGCTGAGCTAAAAAAGAAATTGTGAATATATGTGAAATTATTATGGATGCATACTGAATGCAAAATTAAAATACAGATATATCTCATTGATGGCAAATTCTTGAATTAAGCTAAGTAGGGATACCAATAATTTATAATCTATGTACAGATGTCTTTATATAGCCACAGAGAGCTGAATATCCATGATTGTAACATTGCCTGGTATGATGAATAACTTAGGCCAAAAAAAATAAAAGGTATGGTTCTCAGGCACCGCCCGCGTCAATTTTAACCCCCCGCATCAAAAATTTTTATTTTGATTTTTATCTTTCAAGAAGATAAATAATACAATTTATGTAGTGTTTAGCAAAAAATTTGTTATTTTCATGCTTTTTCCTGATTAAATGACATTTTTATCGAAACATCCAAAAAAAGGTCAAAAATAAAATACCGCCCGCCCGCACTGATTTCTGAAAAAAAGTGCCTGAGAACCATACCTTATTTTTTTTTTGGCCTTAAATCATAAATTTATTTTTTTTAAAAGCTTTTTAAAAAACTTTCTTGTCAATATTAACCAAAGATAAACTAAAATTTAAATGTCTAGTGGCATGATGTAATAGATGCTGATAAACTGGTGCCAGGCTAGATGTAACAGCATCGCACCGCTAACATATATGGTACAAGGGACCATTGGGTCACGTTGCTCAGCTGATTGTGATTGGACGATAAATGTTTCTCTACTGTGATACTATATCAAGTTGATAGAGCTTATGAATATCATGGACATGTTGGGCTATTATAAAGGAATGTAATGTAATATGTGAGGAAATGATAAATGAAATAACCTGACTGATGGAAAATATAGTGGTTTATTTTTTATTTACTTAGGAGGGGATGAAAATTGCGATATATTTGAGCAAATATGAATGCAATGACAGCAGTAACTAGATGTGGTCGGACAATGGTCCTCAGAGGGCCCCGCGTTTCTGCTAGTGCATGAATAGTTTACATATGGGTGAAAAATTAAGTAAAATTTTTTACAAAATCACAAACAGAAACAGGTTTTAATCAATATGCATGAGGAAAAAATTGTACTAGATCAAATGATATTAAAGAAGATATGTCTGAAATAGTGTGTGCAATTGAAAATCACCAAATGTAGTATGTTAGCCATATTTGATTTTGAGCAAGTCTGTAATTCAATAGGTGTGGAGCCCTCATAGGCACCAATGATCCCTGTGAAATTGGGAAAGCTGCAGTAGGTTGTTTCTGAGTTATTGCGTGCCAAAGAAAATCAGCGATCAAGCTGTGGCGGCCATATACAAATTCCAACAGGTCTGTAATTCAATTGGTCTGGAGCTCTCAGTGGTACCAATCATCCCTGTGAATTGGGGAAAGCTGCAGAAGGTTGTTATTGAGTTATCATGCACGAAAGAAAATCAGTGATCGGGCTGTGGGGCCCATATTGGAATTTCAACAGGTCTGTTATTCAATAGGTCTGGAGCCCTCATAGATACCAATCATACCTGTTGATTTGCAAAAGCTGCAGTAGGTTGTTGTTGAGTTATCGAGCGCAAAAGAAAAACAGCGATAGGGCTGTGGCAGCCATATTCGAATTTCGAAAGGTCTGTAATTCAAAAGGACTGGAGCCCTCATAGATACCAATCATCCCTGTGAATTTGGGAAAGCTGCAGTAGGTTGTTGTTGAGTTATCGTGTGTGAAAGAAAAACAGCGATCGGGCTGTGGTGGCCATATTGGATTGAATTCCAACTGGTCTGTAATTCAATTGGTCTAGAGCCATCATTGGTACTAACCATCCCTGTGAATTTGGGAAAGCTGCAGTAGGATGTTGCTGAGTTATTGCGTGCCAAAGAAAATCAGCGATCGGGCTGTGGCGGCCATATACAAATTCCAACAGGTCTGTGATTCAATTGGTCTGGAGCTCTCAGTGGTACCAATCATCCCTGTGAATTGAGGAAAGCTGCAGAAGGTTGTTATTGAGTTATCATGCACGAAAGAAAATCAGTGATCTGGCTGTGGGGGCCTTATTGGAATTTCAACAGGTCTGTTATTCAATAGGTCTGGAGCCCTCATAGATACCAATCATCCCTGTTGATTTGCAAAAGCTGCAGTAGGTTGTTGTTGAGTTATCGAGCGCAAAAGA
The DNA here is from genome assembly GCA_026874595.1 of Sipunculus nudus. Taxonomy (NCBI): domain Eukaryota; kingdom Metazoa; phylum Annelida; class Sipuncula; order Golfingiida; family Sipunculidae; genus Sipunculus; species Sipunculus nudus. The sequence goes on from CM049311.1 coordinate 43,580,830, forward strand.
AAATCAGCGATTGGGCTGTGGCAGCCATATTGGAGTTCCGAAAGGTCTGTAATTCAAAAGGTCTGGAGCCCTCATAGTTACCAATCATCCCTGTGAATTTAGGAAAGCTGCAGTAGTTTGTTGTTGAGTTACCACTCATGAAAGAAAATCACCGATTGGGCTGTGGCAGCTATATTGGAATTCCGAAAGGTCTGGAGCCCTCATAGGTACCAATCATCCCTGTGAATTTGGGAAAGCTGCAGTAGGTTGTTGTTGAGTTACCACTCATGAAAGAAAATCACCGATTGGGCTGTGGCAGCTATATTGGAATTCCAAAAGGTCTGTAATTCAAAAGGTCTGGAGCCCTCATAGTTACCAATCATCCCTGTGAATTTAGGAAAGCTACAGTAGGTTGTTGTTGAGTTATCGCGTGCGAATGAAAAACAGCTATGGGGCTTTGGTGGCCATATTGGAGTTCCGACAGGTCTGTAACTGAATTGGTCTGGAGCCCTCATAGTACCAATCATCCCTGTGAATTAGGGAAAGCTGCAGTATGTTGTTATTGAGTTATCGCGCGCAAAAGAAAGTGTCACTGACGGAAGGACAGATGGACGGAAGGACGAATTGAGACGGTGATCACTATAGGGCACCGCTTGTCAAGCAGGGCCCTAATTAACAGTAGTAGAATGATAAGGCTATTTGTTGAAGGATCTATAGTGTATGGAAGTCTGCAAGATTTCAATTTGACAGATATGATGTTATGATTTACTATGCTGATCAGGGGATTTATGAATTTGTGACTGTATGACACAATATCTCTTCAGTCTTGACAAGGTACATAATTTTTGTGGTATGTTCGAGATGTCGCCACTTAACTAAGTCTTTACGGTAATGTTTAGCGGTACTTTACGGTAACCGCATTGCATCATGGGTAGACATTCCTGAAAGTGATCGCCATCTTGTTGAGCGGTGTTCGCGTGACATTGTATGTTCAGCGTGTAATAAATAAGTTTGGAGTGTTGTTGACATTTGTCTTCTTGTCACGAACTCTACAATTTTGATGCCCACTTTGTCTACATATTACACAATATTGACATAGTTTCTGGCATGTACATAGGTACCTAGGGACGAATAGTTATACAAAGTATTAATGAATATATCTGATTCATCTTGTTCTTGTTTACTGAGGCTGACATTGGGATGGGGTTCAGAGAATGGAACAGTGAGGGCAGCAAGAAGGTGGACAAGGAGGTGGATGGAGAGAGAGAGAGACAGACAGACAGAGAGACAGGATGGAGCATTCAACAGTACTTAAACACGTGGAAGGTTAAAATCTAAAATATTATGAAAAGTAGATAAAGTCTGATTGGAAAAGGTAATCTGGGCTATGGTTGGTTGATATGATTGAAGAAATTGTTGCAAATAATTTTTTGAGATCTGACCATGTGTTTCCATTGGTTACCTTTTTGATAAGCTGTTGACAGTTCAACAGTTTACACATTTGTCTAATGAGATCCAATTATTTTAATTAACCTATTTTTCTTTTTTATCATATGTATACAGTAGCCATAAAGTCCCCATTTAACAGGCGGAAGGATTGATGGGTGGAGGGTTATGATGGGAGTAACACACCTCAATCTCTCTGTATATATTATGTTTAATTATTAAATTTGATGGAATAGCAATAGATCTATTGTTCACAGTGCCAAAGAGCAAGGACTCTATGGGGTGGGGGAAGGGGATGGTGGGAGTTAAGCACCCTTGCATATTCATACAGGATACGAAATTTAATTCAAGTGCTTACAGGGAAAAACGTTTATTCATAATTATTAAATATTTAAGCAGGCAGAAAGGTGGAGAAATAAAGCAAATCATTTTAATTCCCATTCTACTGAGCCAGGAAAAATTAACAATATTTGCCTTAATTCCTTTTTTTTCAATACATCATTTTTTCCAGGTTTAAAAATGTAACTACACATTTACAGTATAACATATATATATGAATATTTCAGTTGCTTCACATTTCTAAATTGCTTCAACATTCATAACTAATAAATCTGGTTTATAATACCTGTCAACAGAATGGGGTGAAGGTAGGATGGGAGGCTTAGGGGTGAGAGAGAGAATGGGAGAGAAGGAGAGAGAGAAAGAGAGAGCGAGGGAGAGTGAGCTAGACTGTCATTGAGAGAGAGAGAGAGAGAGAGAGAGAGAGAGAGAGAGAGAAAGAGGGCTAGACTGCCAGAGAGAGAGAGAGAGAGAGAGAGAGAGAGAGATACAAACAAGGGACCCATGGGTCACTGTGCTCAGCTGAAGTTAGACTTGAAGGTAAAAATCTAAAATAATATCAAATGGAGATAAAGTGTAAGAGGAAGAGGTTTTACAGACCATGGTTGGTTTATATGATTGGTTTGTATTGATGAGCAAGAAATTGTTGCAAATACTATTTTGTGACCTGACCATGAATTTCCTAAAGTTGAAACTGAAGCATGTTAGCAGATTGTGAACAAATGATCTGTACTATTACCATAATCATTAGTTTGCTTTTTGATTTATTATTGACATTTCAGTAGTTTACACCTTTGTTCACCTGAATTTATTTTTTTGTATAATATATATTATTAAATATATATGTATTTTTTTCAATGAAATGTATACAGTTAAAGTATAACTACCTAGATGTGGTAGGACAATGGTCCTCAGAGGGCCCCGCATTTCTGAGAGTGCTGGACTAGTTTACATATGGGTGAAAAATTAAGTTAAATTTGTAAAATATGACAAACAGAAACAGGTTTTTATCCATATGCATGAGGGAAAAAATCCTACTGGATCAAATGATATTAAAGAAGATAAGTCTGAAATAATGTGTGCAATAGAAAATCACCAAATGTAATCTGTTAGCCATATTTGATTTTGAGCCAGTCTGTAACTCAATAGGTCCCAAGCCCTCATAGGCACCAATGATCCCTGTGAAATTGGGTAAGCTGCAGTAGGCTGTTGTTAAGTTATTGTGTGCTAAAGAAAATCAGCCATCAGGCTGTGGTGGCCATACTGGAATTCCAACAGGTCTGTAATTCAATAGGTCTTGAGCCCTCATAGGTACCAATTATACCTGTGAATTTGTTGTTGTTCAGTTATCGCACGCAAAAGAAAATCAGCAATTGGGCTGTGGCAGCCATATTGGAATTCTGAAAAGTCTGTAATTTGATAGTTCTAAAGCCCTCATAGGTTCCAATCAACCCTGTGAATTTGGGAAAGCTGCAGTATGTTGTTGTAGAGTTATCGAGCACAAAAGAAAATCAGCAATTGGGCTGTAGCGGCCATATTGGAATTCCAACAAGTCTGTAATTCGATAGGTCTGTAGCCCTCATAGGTACCAATTATACCTGTGAATTTGGGAAAGCTGCAGTAGGTTGTTGTTGAGTTACCACTCATGAAAGAAAATCACCGATTGGGCTGTGGCAGCTATATTGGAATTCCAAAAGGTCTGTAATTCAAAAGGTCTGGAGCCCTCATAGTTACCAATCATCCCTGTGAATTTAGGAAAGCTACAGTAGGTTGTTGTTGAGTTATCGCGTGCGAATGAAAAACAGCTATGGGGCTTTGGTGGCCATATTGGAGTTCCGACAGGTCTGTAACTGAATTGGTCTGGAGCCCTCATAGTACCAATCATCCCTGTGAATTAGGGAAAGCTGCAGTATGTTGTTATTGAGTTATCGCGCGCAAAAGAAAGTGTCACTGACGGAAGGACAGATGGACGGAAGGACGAATTGAGACGGTGATCACTATAAGGTTTTTTCAGCTTTTCCCCTATAAAATCTAAGTTAATGCAGATAGCAAAAAAAAAAAAAGCTGAATCCCACAACATTTGATATGTGACAGATTATTGCATAAAATCTGTGGATGGTAGCTCCTGCTATTCCTGAGAAATTATGGGTTACTGTACAGATGACCAATGACCCCCCGTACAAAAAAAGGTCAATGCAAGTGGCGCATGATGCATGAATTTCATGATGACAGACGCTGCCACACCATCGCATTAGCTCACAGGTTCGCTAAAAATTACTACAGATGCATACTGAATGCAAAATTATAATACAGATACATCTCACTGATGGCAAAATCTTGAATTAAGTTGAATATGGATACCAATTATTTAAAATCCATGTACAGCCGTCTTTATATACCCACAGAGAGCTGTATACCTGTGATTGTAAACATTGCCTGGCATGAGGAGTATCTTAAATCATAAATCTACATTTTTTAAAAGCTTTAAAAGACACATACATGTCAATATTAACCATAGATTACCTGAAATCTAAATGTCTAGAGGCAAGATGTAACGGAGGCTGATAAACTTGTGCCAGGCTAGATGTAACAGCATCACACCGCTACCATATATGGTAAAATGACTCTTTCAATCTTTATAATTCAGCCAAAAATCATTTATGTGGAACCATAAATGACAATTATTATAAGAATTATTGTGGGGATTATTCTTCTAAAATATTTAACAAATTGGCTTAAGTAGCGTCAGTCGTAAAAATGTTTTGCAGGTCTATAACTCACATAGGAAGATACAGGAAACTGGCTATGTTCAGCTTTCCGTAACTCAGGCAAAAAGCACTGAAGCAAAACCATCTGAACAAATTTGAATTATCAACATCTGAGGATAATTAATGTATGAGATTTAAGAATTTGGCCCAGTGGTTTTTGAGAAGATCTTTGTAGCCACTGAGCTTAAATTGGCTGTTATGGCATTTGACTAAATTCAGCTTCCCATAACTTAGCCAACAGTCACTGAACTGAGACCATTTGAACAAACTTCAGAAAGCACTACCCTAGGATCATTTCTGTGCGACATTAAACATTTTGGCCATATGGTTTCAGAGAAGAAGTTTTTTGTAGCCCTCAGTGTGATACAGGCACTGATGACCCCATACAAAAAAGGCCAATGCAGCTGGCGCCATCAATACCTTAATTTCAGATATGACCTGTGTGACAAACATTGGCATAAAATTTGGTGATGATAGCTCCATCCGTTTCTGAGATTTTTTCTGTTTCTGAGAAATTTTAATATGCTTTTTTGGACTGTTCAACCTCCTGTAACTCGGCGAAAAAATCTCTGAATTGAAACCATTCAAATTAATTTGACAGAGATTGTTCCAGGGATCATTTCTGTGAAATATGGGACAATTTGGCTGGACAGTTTCGGAGATGAAGATTTTTAAAGCTTTTTTAGCTTTTTCCCTATAAAATCTAAGAAAATGCAGTTTGAAAAAAATAAACAAAATCTGATAGAGTTTTTTCAGATGACTGATTATCTGCAAAAAATTTGGTGATGCTAGCTCCTGCCATTTATTGAGATAGCTATGGTTAACCTACAGATGACGCATGACTCACGACGCCGCTCCATCACATAAGCTCACAGGTTTGCTAAAAATGAAGTTTTTTCATTAATATCTCGAAAGAATTACGACCTAGTGACCAAATTCATGGCATGGAAGGGGATTTTGGAGACATCTAACTGTATGCCAAATTTTAGGAACTAAGAGCTGAAGCTGGGGAGCTGAGCTCTGGCAAACTGCATAACACTAGCTAGATGTAAACAATATATGATATGGTGCTTGAAAACTTGAATAAAATCTACAGTTTTTAATCAACTGGTTTCAAAATTTTGGTGTTAACAGATGAAATGCTACCAAAAACATGCTGTAAAAATTAAATCCACAGCAGTCACAGGGGAAAAAAACGTGCCTTGGTCAAAGTTGGGGAAAAATTTTAGGTACCAATTTTTTATTTTGCTTATATTTTAAAATTTAAAAGATTTTGATCTTATTATAGGTATACTATTTAATTTTTTAATTAAAGTTATATTACTGGAAAAAAGGCCTTAGCTTTAACATGTTATGTGTTAAGTTATGTTCGGTCTTGAACGTCGCTTTGTAAACATCACCGAACACCAAACTGCTCAATATGAGCAAGTGGCCCATTCAAAACTAGGTACAACAACCACAACAAATCATTCCACAGTGAACGTTACGAATAAAGAAACAGAACTTTGGACCCTAATGACGAAACAAATAAAATATTCTACCACCTGGGAAATAATCAAACGCTCCAACACAATGAAACGCACCTAGGACCAATTTAACCTCTGAATGGAGGAGAAATACAGCATACCGTAGATCCACGTTTTGCCGCCGCGCCATAAAATAAGACTTAGAACTGAAAATCCTGACTAATTTTACTCGACAAGGGATGCAGCTATAATACGCAGGTTAGGCTAAAACCAAACATGTACAAAAGACTCGACGGCCTGCAATGGGCGATATAAGGCAGAGGAAGATGAAAGTGAATACTAAGAACGTATATTTAATGATACTGCATATCTGTGTATTAATTTTATTCATTGTTAATTTTATAAAATGTAATATTAATATTTTAAACAGGCTTATATGTATTAACAAACTTCTCTGAGTCAGTCATAAACCACGGTAATTTTCACCCCATGACTGATAAAAGGTCGATATTCACTCACCAAATTATGCATTCTAAAGGTTGTACCTAAATTTGAGCATGGTTGCAATACCAGTAAAACATTATTTTAAGATATTTCTGGAACATATCCTTTCTTTTAAAATAAACTGTAAAACTAAAGATAACCAAAGACCATATGTTCTTTGGCAATTAAACCTGCGTTCACGTTCAGATACTTCTTCGTTCATCACATTGTCAATAGATGGGGCTCAAAGGTCGAAACCTCACCAGCTAGTTCAATATTCATTTAATATAGCACATTTTGCCAGCAAAAGGTTCGGGCACCAGTGTGTATATATTATGATCAGCACGACCCTGGGAGTACGCGTACAGGCTGTGTGAACATCGCCGCGGGATTCGTTTATTCAAAGGTTTTGTCAAGGTTGTTAATTGAAAGGCGATGTATAGTCTCTAAATAAAAGTTTGTCATCACAAAGGGTACCGTTGGCTCATATAATGCTTTGATGCCCAACTGAAGTTTAATTAGCCAGTGTAATGGCGCAAGGGATCCCAAGGCCCGCTTGTTCCGTAATCATTTTATATGGCATGTTTTGCCGGTAGATTGTGCAGACACCATTTTGCATATATTATGATCAGCAGGACCTGGGGGTTCAGGCAGTATGATCACCGACGCGGGTGTTGTTTATTTAAAATTTTTGTTGTTAAATGACCGACGATGTAATAAGTCTAAATACAAGTACCGTCGTCCTATACAATGCTTTGATCTGTTGATGTCCCAATCAAGTTTAATTATCAAAGTTAAAGGTGCAAGATTCTCCAGCATACAGTAATGTGTCAAATTAATTTCGCGGCCCTACAAGGATTCGTCTTGGATGAGTCGTCATAAACCGAACAAACTGTCATCTATTCTAACAGGGTAGATCAGGCTGTTTAACCAATTATTCAAATTAATTAACAAAGCCAAGCATCATACACAGTTGCAACTTGTTCAGTTTCCCAAAACTGTTTTGCCTGACCGCATATCAGCATACCGCAGTGTTCCTAGCTGCAGTCTAGCTTTTGAGGAAACCCTTTTTTCGTTATGTTTCCATACACCACCCGGCCATGGAAAGTGGTGAGAATGTGATGCGGCCAGTAAGTAAGGTTTTGGGTATTTTTTACTCCAATGAAGAAGCCTTCCAGGTATTTTACGATTATGGGGTGCGGCCATTAGACGACGTGCGGCGGCAAAACGCGGATCTACGGTACTTCACCATAAAAGCGACAAGTCGATAATCCTATTAAACAGGCGAAGTGAATTAAGTTCAAAATGCCGACATCTGAAACAAGGTGTAAAAAGAGAGTTACAGTCATAGCTGGGTCCCAAAAAGGGTTAGTTATCTGATGATCGCCCGGGTGCCGATACCGGCAACGGCGTGAAACTCCGAGTAATAACACAATGCTCCAGCGTGCTTAACGTTTAGTTATATATATATATATATTTATATATATATATATACATATATATACATATATATATATATATATATATATATATATATATATATATATATATATATATATAGGTTGTATAATTGTATGCATGAGGCCAAAATAAAAATAAAGGTAAGGATCTCAGGCACTTTTTTCAGAAATCAATGCGGGCGGGCGGTTTTTTTATTTTTAATTTTTTTGTATGTTTTGATAAAAATGTCAAATGATAAGGAAAGAGCATGATGATAACAATTTTATTTGCTAAACAAGTAAAAGCACTATATAACAAAGAAAATTGTTGAATTTTATCTCCTTGAAAGAAATGTCTGAGCGGCTGCAGTTCAAAATTGTTTTTATTGAAAATCAAAAAAAAAAATTTTGATGCCGGGGTTTAAAATTGATGCCGGCGGTGCCTGAGAACCATACCTTTTATTTTTTTTGGCCTGATTTATGTTGCAATATTGAATTTAGTTAAACTAACAAGTTTTTTGCTTATCTTTTCCTTAAATCTTGATTCATCAGGTGAAACCAGCAAGAAATATATTTTTGGAGGCTATGCATGCCAAATACCATTTCTTTGCATGTGCATGGATAATTTATCTATAAGGCATAGATATTTTATCTACCCTAGATAAATTATCTATAGTGATTTTATCTACTTTAGATAATTTATATATAGTGATTTTATCAACTCTAGATAAAATATCTAAAGACTAGATGAACTAGATGTGGTCGGACAATGGTCCTCAGAGGGCCCCGCATTTCTGATAGTGCTGGACTAGTTTACATATGGGTGAGAATTAGGTTAAAGTTGAAAGAGGCTTGTCTTTTCCTTGAATCTTGATTCATCAGGTGAAACCAGCAAGAAATATATTTTTGGAGGCTATGCATGCCAAATACCATTTCTTTTCATGTGCATGGATAATTTATCTATAGGGCTTAAATATTTTATCTACCCTAGATCAATTATCTATAGTGATTTTATGTACTATATATTATTTATATATAGTGATTTTATCTACTCTAGGTAAAATATCTAAAGACTAGATGAACTAGATGTGGTCGGACAATGGTCCTCAAAGGCCCCGCAATTCTGGTAGTGCTGGACTAGTTTACATATGGGTGAAAATTAGGTTAAAGTTTGACGAGGCCTACAGGCCTAATGCGAACCTGTGCAAAGTTTGGGAGTATGAATGGAGGATTATTTTTAAAAATTAATATTGATCCTCTTATGTCCTGCATATCTTCCTTAGTCATTATGATTTCAGCAAAATGGACGTTTCGGACCTGCAAGTTTCAGACTAGGACATTTTCAAACTAGGATGTATCAGACAGGATTTTTTGGATATGTTCTTTTTGCCAGGGAGGATTACTTAGACAGATGAATGGACAATTTGGCAACATGGTTTTGGGGTAGAACATTTTTTAATGTTTTTTAGCTTCTTCCCTATAAAATCTAAGAAAATGCAGTTAGCCAAGAAATAAGCAAAATCTGATAGAATTATTTAGATGACAAATTTTTTGCAAAAAATTTGGTGAAACTAGCTCCTGCACTTTTTGAGATGGCTATGACGCACGACGGAAGATGGACGATGCCACACCATTGCATAAGCTCACAGATTTGCTAAAAATGCAAACCAAGTTTTTTCAAACAGTTAAAAGATATAGTTCCAACAGTTCTAATCTGGGCATTCTGCGTCTAGACGATGTGTCTAGACGTCTAGACACATTGTCTAGACACCAGACAGAGTGGGGTCAGTTGCCATGGTGATGTCTGGACCCCACCTGGTTGTACTGAGTTACCTCTTGACTTGGCTGCTGAAACTCAGCATGTTGTCAAATCTGTTTTCAAACAGGTGGCGCCACCAATACCTCAATTTCCGATATGACATATGTGACAAACATTGGCATAACATTTGGTGGTGATAGCTCTAGCGGTTTCTGAGATTGAAATTTTAGTGTGCTTTTTTGGACAGATGACTAAGTTCAACCTCCTGTAACTCAGCCAAATATCTCTGAACTGGAACCATTCAAACAAACTTGACAGAGATTGTTCCAGGGATCATTTCTAGGAAATATGGGACAATTTGGCTGGACAGTTTGGGAGAAGAAGATTTTTAAAGGTTTTTCCCTATAAATCAATGTTAATGCAGATACCCAAAAAATAAGCTAAATAAGATGAAGTATGACATGTAACTGATTTTCACATGCAATTTAGAGCTGCTAGCTCTGACGGTTTCTGAGATAGCATGGGTTAACTTTCGGACAACACTGGACGGGGGACGGCTGACGCTGCACCATCACATAAGCTCACAGGTTCGCTAAAAATCCCAAATTAAGCTCTTGCAGCCATGTTGGAATTCCGACAGGTGTGTCATTCGATAGGGATTGAGTCTGCAAAGGCACTAATGATCCCTGAGAAAATGATTAAGATAAAGCATGTTCTTGTTGAGATATCGGGTGTTAAAGTAAATCACCCACTGTGCTCTGGTGGCCATATTGTAATCCCGAAAGACCTGTAATTCAATAGAGATATTATCTTCATAGGTAGCAATCATCCCTTTAAATTTGGGAAAGCTGAAGTATGTTGTTGTTGAGTTATCACACGAAAAAGAAAATCAGGAATTTGGCTGTGGTGGCCATACTGGAATCCTGACAGGTCTGTAATTCAATAGGTCTGGAGCCCTCATATGAAACAAATCATCCCTGTGAATTATGGAAAGCTTAAGTATGATGCTGTTAAGTTAGGCTGTGGTGGCCATTTTGGAATTCCAACAGGTCTGTTATTCAAGAGGTCTAGAGCTCTTGTATGTATACCAATCATCCCTATGAATTTGGAAAAGCTGAACTGTTGTTGTTGAGTTATTGCGCGAAAGAAAATCAGCGATTGGGCTGTAGCTGCCATATTGGAATCCTGACAGGTGTGTAATTCAATAGGTCTGGAAACCTTATATGTACAAATCATCCCTGTGAATTTGGGGAGGCTGAAATATTGCTGTTGTTGAGTTATTGCATGCAAAAGAAAATCAGAAATTGGGCTGTTGCAGCCTGATTGGAATTCCAACAGGTCCGTAATTCAATAGGTCTGGAACACTCATATGTACCAATCATCTCTGTGAATTTGGGAAAGCTTCATTAGGTTGTCGTTGAGTTATTGCTTGCGAAAGAAAGTGTCATTGACGGGAGGACTGAAGTACAGAAGTACGGACTGACAAGGTGATCACTATAGGGCACCACTTGTCAAGTGGGGCCCTAATAATCTGCCATAGATAATTCATTTATGGTGGTTAGAAATTTTACCTACCCTTGATTATTTGCCTGCCATTCTTTCAAGTAAGAAAATGTATCTCATAGATTATCTTAAAATGAAGAAAATATCTTACCATTGTTAAACAAGGGACACATGGGTCACGGAGCTCAGCTGTTATATATGATAAAAAATATGATTTGGGAAAGAGGCACATGCTGGTTTTGTGTGGTAATAAATATAAGCTTTATTATGAGTTGTTGGTGTTTAGCTTATGTATGATTTTGATAGTATCTTTGGAGACAGGGAAGAGCATTGATTTTATTTATTTTATTATAGTCCATTTCACCACCTGCTGTCCACCTGTTTTTTGTTGATAATTTTCTGAAAAGTTTATATTTTTCAATTATTTCCTAGAAAATTACATATGGAAGTGACAACCTAATATGGCAATTAAGATTTTTACCATAAATCCCCCGTTTATGTTTCACAACATTTTAGTCTCTTCGCCATGATCTGACAGATAAGATGTGCCCCTCCATAAGTAACCATCTTTGTTTTAGCTGGTTATATTTTTAAGAGTGTTTACATGAGATCATCCAATCAGCAGCTGTCATTTCAGGCTGTTTTAGCATGTGACCAATGACCTTGATTTCCATAAGTAGGTCTGACATGTTGTAAAATGTAGACTGATTTCTCATATTTTAAGAAAATTCTTTTTCTTAAATAAGGTATTGAGAAGGTATTTAGTTACCTTGTTGAAAATTAGGTTCTTTAATTCTCTGCTCTACCCTGTAATTGTTTCCCTTGAAATTTAACTAATAAAAATTTTCATAGCAAAAAACAGGAGGACATGAAGGGATGAAACGGACTATAACAAATGGAGTGCTATTGTCACACAGATTTTGATTTGGCCATATATCTTATAAGCAGCACATATAATAAAAGAGTTTAACTATTTATTAAAATTTAATAACAAATATTGTGCCAATATAATTTTTATTTTAAAACAAGGGACCCATGGGTCACAGCGCTCAGCTGTTATATATGATAAAAAATATGATTTGGGAAAGAGGCACATGCTTGTTTTGTGTGGTAATAAATATAAGCTTTATTATGAGTTGCTGGTGTTTAGCTTATGTATGATTTTGATAGTATCTTTGGAGACAGGGAAGAGGATTGATTTCATTTATTTTATTAACAAATGGAGTGCTACTGTCACACAGATTTTGACTTGGCCATATAACTTATAAGCAGCACATATAATAAAAGAGATATTATAAAACTATTGATTAAAATTTAATAACAAATATTGTGCCAATATCATTTTTATTAAAAAAAAATAAGAAAATCATATGATTTTTTTAAAATAAAATATAACTGAAATGATTATTGAAATAATATTATAGAATATATTCATGAATGCATTCATGAATACATTTTAAAATTATCTGCACTGGTATTCAAATACTTTCATTCTTACCTGAATTCCCATTCTTATGCAATAAAATTTTTTAATGCAGTACATATCCATATTCGTATTAAAATACATTTGCCAAGCATTCGCACCATGTCTAGTATTTATTCAGTTTTAGCCAAACAATGATGTTGAGAATCCAGAATATACAAAATTCACAAATTTAAATAATGATCATAAGTACCTGGTTTTATGGCTTTTATTTTTATTAAAAAAAAATAAATGTAATATATTCACTTTGGACTATTTTCACATTAATCTACACACTAGACACAGTAGGAATCTAGATTAATATTATCAACTGCATCTTTGTCTATCATTAATTTCCTTCATTTGATCCCTAATGATTAGTAATGAATAATATGTTTATTTTTTTATCATTAAAATTTAGCTGAAAAATACCATAGGTGACTGCATGGTGTTATTTGGAATAACATTGACATTGACATTCTATCCATCCATACAAGATTCTTACATCATCAGTAACTGCAAGTTAATTTTCTGTTACTCATCAACTAACAAATTCCTTTTTTATTAATTTTTCTTAATTTGTTATAAACAAGGGACCTATGGGTCACGACGCTCAGCTGTTATATATGATAAAAAAATATTATTTTGAAATGAGGCACATGCTGGTTTTGTGTGGTAATAAATATAAGCTGTATTATGAGTTGTTGTTGTTTAGCTTATGTATGATTTTGATAGTACCTTTGGAGACAGGGAAGAGGATTGATTTCATTTATTTTATTAACAAATGGAGTACTATTGTCACACAGATTTTGACTTGGCCATATAACTTATAAGCAGAACATATAATATAAGAGTTTAACTATTTATTAAAAAAAATACAAATATTGTCCCAAATATAATTTTTATTAAAAATAATAAGAGAATCATATGATTTTTTAAAATGAAATATAACTGATATGATTATTAAAATACTATTAAAGAATATATTCATGAATGCATTCATGAATACATTTTGAAAGTATTTGCACGAGTATTCATATATTTTCATTTTTACCTGAATTCCCATTCTTTATGCAAGAAATTTTATAATGGAGTACAAAATCATATTCGTATTTAAATACAATTACAAAGTATTTGCACCATGTCTGGAATTTATTCAGTTTTCACCAAACAATGATGTTGAGAATCCAGAATATACAAAATTCACACATTTAAATAATGATCATAAGTACCTGGTTTTATGGCTTTTATTTATATTAAAAAATACACTGTAAAAAATTCATTTTGGACTAATTTCACATCAATGTACACACTAGACACAGCAGGAATCTAGATTAATATTATGAACTGCATCTTTGTCTAATTTCCTTCATATGATCCCTAATGATTAGTAATGAATAATATGATTCACTTCTTTATCATTAAAATTGAATTGAAAAATGCCATAGGTGACTGCATGGTGTTATTTGGAATATATGACATTCTACCCATCGATACAAGATTCTTATATCATCAGTAACTGCAAGTTAATTTCCTGTTATTATAAACTAACAAATTCCTTTTCTATTTTTCTTTAATTTGTTATTAAAAACCAATAAAAGTTTATTAATTTATTGTTTTTTGTTATGTTCTTGGTTAAAACTACTAGATGAGTTGGGTTGGACACCTGGATCAACTGTGGCTTGCCATAAGCTGCCTGGATTCCATGTATGCCTCGCCTCAAGCGTGCATAATTTGATGAAAGGTCAACAAGGTCAACATACAGGTGACTCAAGAGGGGCTGGAGAGAGCCAAAGTCGGACAGGGTCTCATAAAAAACATTAATAAAAGCTACAATTTTTGGCCAATTTCTTTCAGCTTTCTAAACTAAAAAGCTGAAATGCTTATGTGTGCATGATATGAAAATTATATCAACAGTGCTCACGGGAAACAAACATGCCATGGTCACAGTTGGGCAAAATTTAAGGTACTAATTTTATATTTATACTAAATAAAATTTGAAAAATTCAGAACTAATTTTGGGTATTCAATTGAATCTTGATTAAATAATGTTACATCCCTGACAAAAAAATCTCTAGCTTCAGCAATGCTCTTGTTAAGGGAGTAAATATATTTCTTGATTTTTTACAAAGTGCATTATGTTTGGGCCCATAACTTAAAACAATTACACAATACTGACATCATTCTGGCATGTGCATAGAGAATGAAAAATATTTATATTATTTATGATTAAAGTCAGATCAGTGGTTTTGATATTAGGCAGTCTTGAAGTGTAACAATGGGTTTTTAATGGAAAAATGAAGTTTTTCATTAATATCTCGAATGTCCTAGTGACCAAATTCTTGGCATGGTAGGGCATTTTGGAGACATCTAACTGTATGCCGAATTTAAGGAACTTAGAGCTGAAGCTGGGGAGCTGAGCTCGTGCAAACTGCATAACACTAGCTTGATGTAAACAATATGTTACATGGTGCTTGAAAACTTGATTAAAATCTACAGTTTTTGATCAACTGGTTTCAAATTTTTGGTGTTTACAGTTGAAATGCTAACAAAAACATGCTGTGAAAATTAAATCCACAGTACTTACAGGAAAAAAACGTGCCATGGTCAAAGTTGGGCAAAATTTAAGGTACCAATTTTTTTATTTTTATTAATATTTTAAAAAATTTAAAAGATTTTCATCTAATTTTGGGTATACAATTTAATTTTGATTAATTAAAGTTATATTACTGGAAAAAAGGTCCATAGCATTCACATTTTTTGTGTTAAGTGATCAAATATCTTTTCTGATTTTTTACAAAATGCATTATGTTTGGGCCCATAACTTTTTTAAATTAAATAATACAGACATAATTTCTGGCATGTACATAGGAACTATATAGAGGAATATTTATGGTAAATATGAGGTAAAACAGATGAGTGGTTTTGATATTAGATAGTCCTGAAGTGTGAAAATAGGTTTTTAATAAAAAATTGAGGTTTTTCCTTAATTTCTCAAAGAAACAAAGTTGCAAACACCCAGTTTTCGGCTTGGTAGGAGATCTTGGGGGCATCTAACATTATGCCGAATTTTGGATTCCTAGGTCTTACGGTTTCAAAACGTGCCACATCTACGGACGGACGGACGGACGCCGGACAGACGGACGACGGACAATGGACCACGACTATAGCTCAGATGACTTATAGTCAGCTGAGCTAAAAACCAATACAAAATTATTAATTTATTGTTTATTCTTATGTTGTTTTTCAAAACAACTACTAGATGAGTTGGGTTTGACACCTGGATCAACTGTGGCTGGGCATTAGCTGCCTGGCTGCGCCAGTGTATGCTTTGCTCGAGCATGCATAATCTGATGAAAGGTCAACAAGGTCAACATACAGGTGACTGAAGAGGGGCTGGATTGAGCCTGGGTCTGACATGGTCCCATAAAAACATTAATAAAAGCTACAATATTTGGCAAATTCCTTTCAGCTTTCTAAACTACAAAGATGAAATCCTTATGTGTGCATGACATGAAAATTATATCAACAGTGCTCTCAGGAAACAAATGTGCCATGGTCAAAGTTGGGCAAAATTTAAGGTACTAATTTTATATTTATACTAATGACTTATAAAATTTGAAAAAATTCAGAACTAATTTTTAGTATTCAACAGAATCTTGATTAAATAATGTTACATCCCTGAAAAAAAATCTCTAGCCTTAGCAATCCTCTTGTTAAGGGATTAAATATATTTCTTGATTTTTTAAAAAGTGCATTATGTTTGGGCCCATAACTTAAAACAATTACGCAATACTGACATCATTTCTGGCATGTGCATAGTGAATGTATAGAAAAAATATGTATATTATATATGATCAAAGTCAGATCGGTGGTTTTGATATTAGGCAGTCTTACAGTGTAACAATGGGTTTTTAACGGAAAAATGAAGTTTTTCATTAATATTTCGAAGGAATTAAGTCCTAGTGATCAAATTCTTGGCATGGTAGGGGATTTTGGAGACATCTAACTGTATGCTAAATTTAAGAAACTTAGAGCTGAAGCTTGGGAGCTGAGCTCTAGCAAACTGCAGAACACTAGCTTGATGTAAACAATCTGTGACATGGTGCTTTAAAACTTGAATAAAATCTACAGTTTTTGATCAACTGGTTTCAAATTTTTGGTGTTAACTGACAAAATGCTAACAAAAACATTCTGTGAAAATTAAATCCACAGTACTTACAGGAAAAAAAAACGTGCCCTGGTCAAACTTGGGCAAAATTTAAGGTACCAATTTTATATTATTGCCAATATTTAAAAATATTTAACAGATTTTGATCTAATTTTTGGTATACATTTAAATTTTGATAAATTAAAGTTGTATTACTGAAAAAAAGTCCCTACCTTTAACACTTTTGGTCTTAATTGACGAAATATCTTTCCTAATTTTTTTACAAAGTCCATTATGTTTGGGCCCATAACTTTTTTAAATTAAATAATACTGACCTAATTTCTGGCATGTACATAGGAACTATATAGAGGAATATTTATGGTAAATATGAAGAAAACCAGATGAGTGGTTTTGATATTAGGCAGTCCTGAAGTGTGAAAATAGATTTCTAATAAAAAATTGAGGTTTTTCCTTAATATCTCGAAGGAACGAAGTCCTATTGACCCAATTTTCGGCATGGTAGGAGATTTTGGGGACATCTAACTGTAAAATTTAGATTCGTAAGTCCAATGGTGTCGAAACGTGCCAGTCTTACAGACGGACGGACGGACGACTGACAATGGACCACGACTATAGCTCAGATGACTTATAGTCAGCTGAGCATATAAATTCCTAGGCAAGATAAAATATCATAAGCTATTTTTACTTGCCTAGATTTTTTTTTTAAGATTTTCTTGAGATATTTTTCCTTGTACATAATTTTTCTTTAGGAAAATAAATCTTATTTTCTGCTAAATATTTTGCTTGCCATTCTCCCAGGCAAAAATATCTTTTTAAAAAAATTATTTTGGCAGTGTGGTTTTCATAGTGGGCAGTCTTTAAGTGTAACAATAGGTTTTTTAATGGATAATGGAGATTTTTCCTTAATATCTTGAAGGGACAAAGTCACAGTGACCCAGAATTTTTGGTTCGGTAGCAGATTTTGGGGATATCTAACAGTATGCCTAATTTCAGATTCATAGGCCCAACGGTTTCAAAATGTGCCAGTTTAATGGATGGACTAACTGACAGACAAACAGTTGTTAGACAAAGGACCATTGCCGTAGTTCAGATGATTTATAGTCAGCTGAGTTAATGATACAGGTAATAGAACATATCACAGTCCAAAGGTGTCTGCTGGTGAGAAACAAAACTTACTGAGTAGGTTTATAAGGCTCATCCAGATCTAACTCCATATCATCTGAGTTCAGCTCCAAGCCAGTAATCCCACCACTCCTCACTACTGGAGTTGATTCTGAACGCTGGCGACAGCCTGTCATAAATATGAGAGAGGATATATGACAGACAAGTATATATACTTTCAAAATGTCCATCAGCACTCTTCTTTTAACTATGGACCCATGGGTCATTATGCTCAGCTGAAATTGGCTTTAATTTAAATGTATGTAAATTTTGTAGAGGACAGGATACTGAGAAGGGTGTTGGGTGGTTGCATATTTTGTAGCTATAGTACCGTTTTCCCCCATGGATAATCCGCTACCGTTGATAATCCGCACCCCTGTTTAGAGCAACAATTTCTGAGGAAAAACACATAACCCTGTGTATAATACGCAGCCTGTTTCTGGCCAAAATCTTGAATGCTGCAACTTGTATTTGCCGTAGTAATCGAATATGCACTGGCTCCATGGAGGTAAACTTTGCCAGTCAGACCGACAAGTCTCTTTGAAGAAGATCGTTACACTTAAAATAGCAAAAGGGTTATTCTCCTTTAGCTGTCAAATGTAAAAAAGGGTGCTGTTAAGTGTACAATACTGACACGTACCTGTTTTAAGTAAAATATAATATACTGAACAACCACCTGTAAAATGCGAGCAAATTACGACCATTTTATATCAGTCCCTTTCGAAACTCCGTTATATAATCAATTTATAAATGCTGTGAAATATGACCACCTGGCTATTACAGATAACGAGTTTTTCTCTGACCAAAGTGATATATTACTATTAAATTGACTTGCCTAATACGGGCCATCATGTTTATCCAGCGCTTACCTGGTTGATTGCCCATGGGTTAAGTCGCGGTCACCTGTATGTACTCACTGTTTGTTCTATTATGGGGCTGTCCCACTTAGGCGACTCTACAGGCGACTACAGGCGACCAGGCTGTCGCCTCATGGTCGCCGAAAAACAGGCGACAGGACCTCTTCTATGACAATAGTCTACGACAAGCTACAAATGGCTGGCGACTGTCTGACGACAAGCTGCCGACAACCCGCGACACAGTCGCCGCGACAAAGGACAATCACCCACGACAACCTACGACCACATCTGCGACAACCTACGACCAGACTGGCGACAACCTACGACACCAGAATTTTTGCCACGTCCTCCCGCGACATGCTTATACGATTTTCTTCCATGTGCTATGTGAGGAGCCGGACACAAGAATGGGTCTTGTTTCAAGTAACAACAGCCCGCGACAACACACGACAACCCGCGTCACCTGGCGACAGCCTACGACAGGACCTACGACAACCCGCGTCAGCTGGCGACAGCCTACGACAGCACCTACGCCAGTAGAAGACAGACTACGCTCACTGGCGACAAAAAAGCTGTCGCCTGAGAATTTTGAACATGTTGAAAATCCAGAGGCGACAGCTTCGAGGTCACGCGTCTTGGGGCGACTTCAGGCGACTACAGGCGACCATACAGGCGACCACCCGGCGACCATGAGGCGACAGCCTGGTCGCCTGTAGAGTCGCCTAAGTGGGACAGCCCCATTATTGTGTGAATGTACCGACTACCGAACCCTGGCTGGTGCCTGGTATTCTAGGCACCTGGGGCAGACCCTGGACTTCCCCTGACCACGTGACAGACTGACACGACCTGCTAATCCGCGTAAGTGGAGGTGCCCTGATTTTAATCTTTGATCTTTGCCCCGGTGTTTTTCTTTCATCTATACAGTGTAATACGCTACATGAAAGATTTTCTTTCAAGAATGCATGACCTATGATGTTCTATATATATATATATATAGTTTAGTATAAAAAAATCCCCCATCCTTTGTTATCAAGTTATAACACCATGGCCGTGATAACGTTAATTTGTACAACTGATCAATCTGACCATGACGATGTACAAAATAGGGTAATTAATTAACTAAAGGAACCACTAGGCAATTATTCCTTCCTTGGCTCAATTTGTTTAGGAAGTATTTAAGTGTATCACGGATCTTTTCTTAAGAGAATTAATGACCCGGTATAACAACCCCAGTGCTGGTGCGCACAGCGCCATCTACCAACTGACAATGACATTAAATGAAGTCGGCCAAACTATGCACAGTCATGCATATTTCAGTTCACAAATCATCAATGTTCTTCGGCTGTAAGCCACATTAAAGGTATATTTTAAGTTTTTGAAATTATGACAGTAAATAAAACCTATTATTATGTTTTCTTATGCCTAATTTGATAAAGTTCAGGGAGTATACACTTAGTTTGCATAAAATCCTTTATTATCACTCACCGTCGGCCCACAATACGATGTCCAATGTGATAGGGGGAAATAGTTTGGAATTATGCTTCCATTTATAATACGCACCAATGTTTTTTTATTTCAATTTCATGGAGAAAAACTGCGGATTATCAACGGGGGGAAACGGTATGTGGTCTAGTTTTGCAACCATCTGTGGGTTATAGAGGTATGCTGTCTAAAGGAAGTACAGATAGATAAGCAAATGTCCGCCCTTATTGACACACGGGGTGTGTCAATAAGGTCCAGCTTATTGACACACAGTTTAACTGCGCATGCGTCAAATCTGTCACACTCCCGCCAGATGGTAGGGCGTTCACCGTGTGGCACTTACACCCCCGTCGTGAAACCCGAAACCGTGTGTCAATAACGCGAGTTGTTGTTACTATAGCAGGTCTTAATTACCGGGCCGTGTAGGAGAAGTGGTGGCTGGACTAATCAGGTCCTTTGATCTCTGACACATATGTTTAACATTTATAATAGTTTATTACTTTCATCGCCTTGGTATATTAATTAGTTTAGAACCTATTTTCATCAGGCGGGGTACTACTTATTTCGGGGATGAAAATTACATCCCTGATGAAAATTATCTCATTTCGAAATTTTAAATTGTTCAACAATTTAAAAATAAATACAATTTACATACATAAATCTCGTTTTATTCTACATACATAAATCTCGTTTTATTCAATATCATTTTTCTAATCAGAAAATAATAAACAAGGATAATAGGAACAAATAAGCTTTATTGAAATTTAATAAAGTTAATCATAGTTTCTTATGACTAAATACACAAACTTTATAAGCACATCGATACTGAATAATTAAATAATTGCTATTAGCCTGGAGAAGTGGATACTTTATTACTCTATTTATAATACAGACGTGATTACTTGGAATTTTGTCACATTCTTCTTTATGAAATGTATACTTTTCCAGATTTTCACGATGTAAAGTGGACATGTTCAAAATCAGAGGAACAAACCAAAAATGAAATTGGCTAAGTTACTACTAACCATGGAATGGTCATATCTTCATCAACAACTCATCATCGTGGCCTGATCGATTATAGAATAACGCGTCTTACTTTAACAAACTTAACCTTATAGCCAAAGATCAGAATGGGGTTCGAAAAGGACGCTCCTGTACTGATCATATTTTTAGTTATTTCATTATTAAGTAATCGTTTGCCTCAAGGAATAGAAACACGTAGCCCTAGTAAGTGGGCAAGCATGCAGGAAAAAAAGCTGTTGATGGGTAAATATAGTAAACTACTCTTCACTCGCGGCTGTTTAGACTAAAAATTGATTACAAAATCTAAAACACCATAAAAAGTTTATATAGTAGTTATTAAGCTTATGTATGATTAAGTAATAATATTTTCACAAATTGGTTTGGGGTACTATGTGAGGTACAAGGCGATATAATCCATCACGCTGTTTAATATATATGTATTAACGGCTTAGCATAAAAAAACAAAAAGCCTTATGTTGGTATAAAATCCTTTTTTTATAGCCTAAAAGTTCTGATTTCCTAGCGCCTGCTGGATTTTAAGCTCTTGGTCTAGTATTGAGCAAGTTTAAGAATTTTAAGGATACTATACTTATAGGACTCCTTTACAAACTTATATACTATGATGGTAGTAACAGTCCTATAGATTATGTGTCTGAGTTATGGGGATATGCATAAACCCCGTCATGTGATAAAATTCAAAACAGAGCTCTCTGTTACCTTTTTTAGTGTCCACAGGTTCTGCATGTGTAATTGCTGCTCTAAAAGAGACATTGGTTGTTTAACATGTAGATATCATTTGATTGAGATGTTATGGTTTTGGAATCTCTATGTATTACACAAGTCTAACCAAGAAAGTATTTATATTGGATTATAACCTTGCATGTCGCGGATAACGTTAACTGCAGTGCTCAGATGCAAAGAAGTAAGATACTCGAATCCATTGATGTATATTAACACACACATATAATGAAATAGCGCCGCATTGCCAACGTGATCTGAAACAGAAGTTACGTTCTGATAATAAACATAAATGGCTTGAACAATGCCGATCAGTTCCGAAATTAAGATTTTTTTATCAGTTTTATAAGCATTCAGTGCACGGCACATAATTAAGTATATACGTTAAAAAGTATATATGGCCCGATCGACGACAGGAAAGTTCAGTATACTTGCTCGGCTTTGGTGTGGGATACTTGGGCTGAGAAGTGAAACTGACAGATTTCAGACACCATATATAGGCTGATACCACCAAATAAATACATGAACCTTAAAAATTGAAGCAAGAGGCTGCATGTCCCATATGTAGAAACGGTGACGTCGAAGATGAGAGGCACAATGGGTTTGAATGTTCTGCCTATATTACGAACCCGTAACGATTCTGTATGATAATACATCTTACACAATTACGCAGTGTCCTATACTTGATAAAACAATTCAATTGATTTAATTCATAAATTACGACAGCAAGACTTTGGTAGAATACTTGGTCCACTGTTGGAAAAAGTGTAAAAATTTACTTTTACGCCGTTAGAAAAAAGCACAACCCGTACATTCTAATGATGTTTAATATCTACCACTATTTATTTACTGTATTTATATTTGAGGTGACATTTATGAGCCCAAAGGGGACTATATAATAAACATACCATTATAAATAAACTACTAATAAAACCTGCAAAGAAAATCCAAACAAGGGAAAACAAGAGAAACAGTCATTCCAGACTTAGTAGTTAAGAAATGGAAGCAAGATTTAATTGATATATCATATGAGACTGTTTATATGGGATTCTCCAAAATTTATGACACAACAATTTTCGTACCACTTATAGGAATTTTCATTTGTATGTACTACAACGTTGGGTGACGTTAAACCCATTTTATTCATAGACTGAATGTAATAGATTCTCCTACTTGTACCCTTTGTAAATTAGAAAGAGAAACTTTATCACATATTTTTGGAATTGTTCTTTTGTCGCTAACTTGTGGTTAATAATACAAGAGGTTTTGAATAGTTCGTCTTTAAACTCCTCTGTTAAGTTTTCAGTATCTGAAGTTCTGTTAGGTTAAAGCGAACATAGATGGTTAAATATGCTAACACTGGTTGTTAAAAAGTATGTTTATAATTGCAGATGTCTCAAAATGTTACCGAACTATCATGGATGTATAAGCTATGTTAAGCAGATTTATTCAACAGAAGATGTAATCGCTAAGAAAGGAGGTAAATTAACTCAACATTATTCAAAATGGGAAAACCTTACCTACCTGCTCTCCTCTACATGAATAATCTTCACGATTTAATGTAAATTGTTATCGAAATATTAATGAATGTTTGTATGTATGTATTGTTCCATGTGCATGTACTACCTTTGTGTAATAAAAAAGAAAGAAAATCCAAACAATTCATCATGGTATATAAAATATATTCAATATAAACATGTTAAGATACGGACACAAACATGCATACACATTTTTATAATATAGAAAATATCCCGTACATAAATATTCAATCAAGTTCCATATATAATTAAATATTCCAAAACAGTCTTCTTCAGTATCATCCTTCTCGACCTCTGAACAATGTTTCCTAATCGTCTGTTTGACTCTCAAACAACACCACCTTTCATAAAATGATAATTATTTGGGTAAAATTATACATCTCCTATATATTTCAGAATATTACTTAGTTTATATTATGCGTTAAAGATGGAAAATAGGCCATTGAAAAAAAAAATTTAAATACACAATTACCCTGGAAAACCCCTAGCTGTTACAATAAGGCAAAAGAAACGTCTTCGCAATGATAAAAAAAAAAAACATATTTCACGACGCCCAATTTCCCTGGTAGCCTTTGAAGTTACCTGGCCCTTTGATCTAGGACACCAGTGATCAAAGTGATTAATTGGGGCAACGCTGCGCGAGCTTAATTGTGGTACGCTTGACTGACCACTGGTGACACACGGTAACCGAGACTCCCAATTCTCAGTACCCGAGACTGCAATACACGGTAACCGAGACTTCCAAATCGAGGTAACCGAGACTTTCGGACCGTGTGTCAGTAAGCACTCTGTAAGCAAATATTATTGGAGATATTAAAGTTGCCAGTTATCTCAATTTAATACTTCAGGAATTTCATTTCATTAACAAAATATTCTAACTTAAACTTAAAGAGATAACTAATTCTAATATTTCAAAAATAATTTCTAATATTTCAATAATATCTAAAAGTTCCTGCTCTCATGGCTTTCATATATCACTTATAAAATTTAACTTGAATATGGGTAGTCGATAAGCAACTACGTGTATCCACCGAAATCAGAGTGGGACGGATGAAGTGAGGCATGGATTGATTGGCAAGGGGAAATAGAGTGAGGTGTGTTGCATATAAGCATGGATGTCTGCAGCGGAGATGTGTAGGTAGATTGCGCCACCTACCACAGAATCCAGAAAGCTGTCCAAGTTGTATACATATGTAAAATTTTAGGCAGATTGGTCAAACCACTACTTGTATATGAGTGATTTTATCTGACAGCAGACAAACAGAAGGACACTGTGCAAAAATAGGTGCAGGTGGTGCTACCAATCTTGTGTATGAATTAGACATTTCTTGGCACTGCAGGTGCCAGAGTATTCCCAGACATAGTAGGGCCCCCCCCCCCTTTAAGAATAGGCCCCCATTTTTTAGCAGCATATACTGACACTTGGCAAGCAATTATTGTTTCTTCCATCTATCAATCCACAATCATTTTGAAGATGTTGGTCCTGTGACCTTGACCTTTGACCTCATGACCCCAAAATCAATTGGGGTCTTGCTTTTTCAATGGGACATATATAAGTCAAGTTTGAAATCTATACATCAATAAAAGCAGGAATTATCATTCAGAAACTAATTTTTGGACAGATGGCTCCTGTGACCTTCACCTTTGACCTTGTGACCTCAAAATTGATAGGGTTCTTCCTCTCTTGGCAGGTGAACTATATGTGCAAGATGAAAGATCTGAGATGAAATGTTTGGCTGAAAATGCATCCACATCTTTTTAAAGATGTCCTGTGACCTCGACCTTTTACCTCATGACCCCAAAATCAATTCAGGTCTTGCTTTTCTAATGGGACATATACAAGTCAAGTTTGAAATCTATACAACAATAAAAACAGGAATTATCATCCAGAAACTAATTTTTGGACAGATGGCTCCGGTGACCTTCACCTTTGACCTTGTGACCTCAAAATTGATAGGGGTCTTCCACTCTTGGCAGGTGAACTATATGTGCAAGATGAAGGATCTGAGATGAATTGTTTGGCTGAAAATGCATCCACAATCTTTTTAAAGATGTGACCTTGACCTATGGCCTCATGACCCCAAAATCAATTCAGGTCTTGCTTTTCCAATGGGTCATATACAAGTCAAGTTTGAAATCCATACGTCAATAAAAGCAGGAATTATCATCCAGAAACTAATTTTTGGACAGATGGCTCCTGTGGCCTTGACCTTTGACCTTGTGACCTCACAATTGATAGGGGTCTTCCTCTATTGGCAGATGAACTATACGTGCAAGATGAAGGTCTGAGATGAAATGTTTGGCTGAAAATGCATCCAAAATCTTTTTAAAGATGTGTCCTGTGACCGTGACCATGACCTTTGACCTCATGACCCCAAAATCAATTGGAGTCTTGCTTTTTCAATGGGACATATATAAGTCAAGTTTGAAATCAATACATCAATAAAAGCAGGAATTATCATCCAGAAACTAATTTTTTGACAGATCGCTCCTGTGGCCTTGACCTTTGACCTTGTGTTCCCAAAATTGATATGAATCATCCACTATTGGCAAGTGAGCTATATATTCAAGATGGAGACCTGGGATGAAAGTTTGGCTTAAAATGCATCCACAGTATCTTTTAAGATGCGAGTCCAGTGACCTTGAGCTTTGACCTCATGACCCTAGAACTATAGGGTTCTTACTTTAGTGGTGGGCCATACATAAGTCATGTTTGAAATCCATATGGCTATCAACACTGGAGATATCATAAGAGGTGTGTGATTTCCACCAAATATGGACACATTAAAGGTCAAGGCCACTCTCATGGTAAAGGTCATGACCTAAATGTAAATAGACCTCATCCCATAACCCTTCTCTCTACATGTGCATATTATGAAAGAAATCTGTCCATTAGTTTTTGACTTATAATGCTTACAGTACTGTCAGGTGGCAATTATGGGGGTATTAAAAGGCGTAAAAACAAGAAAAGGATAATAGGTGGCGCCACCAGTTTCCGGTATATCACAAGGCTATCCAAGATCTTCGGTCCTCTTGATTTTTGGACCAGTCCATGCAAGCTAACTTGAGATATTTAAGAATTTGTGTTATTTTCAGCAAAAATGGACCTATTCAAGGTCAAGGTCACTCTCCTAGCATAGGTCATGACCCCATTTTGAATAGGCTTCGTCCCCTTACTTATATCTATACAAATGAAAAATTTGAAAAAGATCAGTGAAATATTTTTTAGTTATCCCACTCACAAGGTTTTTCTCCGGCTCCGGCGGCAGGACCATCGTGAAACCATAGTATCCCGACTTTGTCTGGGGATACAATAAGAGCTATTTGAGATCTATACACATGCAAAATTTCAGGGGGATATGTCAAACCAGTCCTTAAATATAAGCCTGAATGTCTCCAGCGTATACATAAATATAGGTGGCGCCACCTGCCACAAAATTGAGAAAGCTATCCAAGATGTATAAACATGCAAAATTTTAGGCAGATAAGTCAAACCACTACTGAGATATGAGTGATTTTAGCCCACAGAAGTCAAACATACGGACACTGTGCAAAAATGGTGCCAGGTGGAGCCACCAATTTTGTTTATGATTAAGAGCTATGTCAGATCTATACACATGCAAAATTTCAGGGAGATATGTCAAACCAGTCCTGAGATATAAGCCTGAATGTTTGCAGCGTATACATAAATGTAGGTGGTGCCACCTGCCACAAAATCGAGAAAGCTATCCAAGAAGTATAAACCTGCAAAATTTTAGGCAGATATCTCAAACCACTGCCAAGATATGAGTGATTTTATCCCACAGCAAACAAGCAGACGGACACTGTGCAAAAATGATTGCAGTTGGCGCCACCAGTTTTGCATATGAAAAGAGCTATGTGAGATCTATAAACATGCAAAATTTTTGCCCAATATGTCAAATGGTTCCAGAGATATGAGCTTGGATGTCTGCAGTGTAAATCTGAATGTAGATGGCGCCACCTGCCATAAAATCAAGATAGCGGTCAAGGATGTATAATCCGGCAAAATTTTGATGGATAAGTCAAACAACTGCTGAATTATGAGTGTTTTTATCCCAACGCAGATGAACAGATGGATGCTGTGCAAAAATGGTTGCAGGTGGTGCCACCAGTTTTGCGTATGAATGTAGTTATAGAAATTGTGTCATTTGATCATTCATTGAGGGAATCCCTGGGAATTCCCTCAATGACGTCATTTTTCGTCAAATGGTGCAACCTCACCGGTCGAGACTCAAAAGCTTGTCCTGACAAACTGGATTATTTACCCGTGCAGTGACTTTTCTAGCTGTGAAGTTTTCTAGCCTATGAGTTGCGAAGACTTACCGTAAAATCTCCACTTAAACCCGCACTTCCGATTAAAACCGCACCCAGACTTTGCCGAAACCCCAGGTGAGACACCGCGAGGGGCTCAAATACTAAGAACCCCCCTTTAAAACCACACAAACTTTCGTTAGGGAATGATAGACACAAGACACAATCAAGCTATCATCTAGAAATCAACTCGCGTAGGTTGCGACTTGGACATTCCTGTAAACTATAAAATTTCTTGGGCATTTTATTCAAACACATCAGAACACTTTTTTTGATGGTTCACTCAAGCATAAAGTTTGGGAAGACGTAAGGGACGGTGAACCTCTGCGTGTTATACAGATTTAATATGCCATGCTGTATTCTTGTTTGCTTCTGATTTCTATTATATTTTAGAATAATATTTTGCTGATCCATTTCAAGTCACTGTATATTTTTAGTGTAAAAGTAATATTTTGAAATCTTAATCTATGATGAAAATTCCATTTTCTTGAATTACTCGGAAGATTCAAGTCATTTTCATACCAGTTACTTCGGTATTATCATTGTCACATCGTACGTTGACAACGCTCCATGTCACATTTTGCTGGTGCGTTTGAAAACATCGCTGGTCAACTAAGTATAAAAGTAACTGATGTTACTTTGTCGAGATACGCACGTATAGGAAACATGACATGTGAAAACAAGTGATTTTATAGTAAAATTAAAGTCGCCAGTCGGGACAAGCAAGTTTTTTTCTTGAAGAAAGTTTCCGTGTGGGGAGCCATTTTGTCAAGGCAGCGTTGCGCAAGGCACGCTGGGATGGGATAGGTGGCTGTTCTGTTCACCACCAACCGAGTACAGCCGTTCAAAATATTTTTAGCAGAAGCGTTTCTGCACATGGCGGCACTCAATCTTAACTTTAAAACGAATGTCCGCCATTGTGCGACCCTTTACGACTCAGTTTTTTATTTATTTTACGTTTCAAACAAATAATCGTTGCTAAATAATGCCGCAAATGGCTTTAAAGTAGGCATTTATTTCAAATTTGCTTGACAATGCCCAATGAAGTGAGCCGCTGTGTTACAGTGGGGTTGTTATAAACGTATTATTTGGTGACAATTACCACAATTTTTTATATCACATAATAGATAATCAGCAACATTTAATTTAAAAATAACAAATAATCATAAATAATAAATTTACACACAGCTCCCATGCATGCGAGACTGCTGCTATGGGCGGCCTTCGAAATTCGCCGTATTATCACCCCCTCGCCGGCCAAAAAACGATGTCTGCCGGGAAGATATTCAGGAAACCCTTCAAGTAAAAACCGCACAGTGCTTTCAGGATAGCAACCTGATTTCAAGATTTTTAAATTCTTGATTAAACTTGCTCAGCAATCTCTGAAAACGGAACAAAAGCTTGAGAAGTTAATAGAAAACCTCGACATCCATGTCCAAGATCAGGATTACCATGATGGGGCGTCACAGACTGTTATAGGCGCCACCGGAGGTCCGTCGTCTGTCTCGTCTAGCCAGCCCGCCTCTGTTGCCAGCCCAGATCTTAAGGCCCTTGCAAAATCAGTAAGTATAATTACAGAACTGTTTCTATGGATGAATTTCATAGACTACATGATGATCGTGCGGGTATTCAACGTTGTGACCAGAAAACCTCGAACATTATAAGCAAGTGTGACCGTTTTCTCGAAACGGAACTTAAGATACTTCAATCATTTTCACAGACTGACGGGTCGCTGATGGCTGAGAAAGCCAGTGAGTTGTATACACTGATAACCGCAAACCTTGCATATCTCCAAGACGAATATGGGTGTTTGTTTGGGCAATGGGCGATGATAGGACAACAAAATTTGTTCATGCATTGAGAAAGAAAACATCAGCTCTTCCAAATGATGCCATAGATGACCTCAGGTGTGCCCCACAGATATCCGCGAGTTTTCCGCAGCAGACAGTGCCCAGACGCCCGTAGAACCACAGGGGGCAAGATTGAACGTCCCGTTGGTCTACACGCAGCACTCGTGGTGGATACACCTCTCGTCCGCCTTGATTTCAGCGTGGTGGAAACCAGTCACGCAATACACGTGATCCTTACCAGTGACTAACCGATGATGACATTCAGTCATAACATTTCACCCAGATATGTGTATTACAATTAATACCATTGTGTGAGATATGCTGTTTTACTGTTGTATAAGTTTTCATAACATTCACTATACATTATTCACGTGTATCATTATATAGTATGATTAATTTGCTCAGGTTAGTGCCACTGAGATACTTTTACACAGTATGTTGCGATGGTGCTACATCAGTGTGTTGAAAACTGGAAGTTAATTAATACTGGTAAGTTGATCGCGATTTTCTGGGGTTTCATTGGCGTGGACTATTTTATAGATGGTGTGTGTTACCCTTTGGTCTGTCTTGCAGTCCATATTTTTTTGGCAAGTGTCTCAAACCTTTTGTCACTTTCCTTAGGTCACGTGGTATCAGAATTGTGATATACGTGGACAATTTTCTTATTCTGGCGTCTGAGTCGGATATACAAAAACACAGGGATACTACCATCAAACTACTACACGACCTTGGCTGGACTGTCAACTGGGATAAATCTTCGCTAACTCCCTCTCGCAAACAGCTATACTTAGGATACGTTGTGAATACTGAGTGTGATACTCCAATATTGCAGATACCGAGTTCTAAGTGTCAAGTTAAACAAGGCCTACAGGCCTAATACGAACCTGATCATTGGGAAACACACCATGCAGGTATAATGCTTTAATGCTGGACCATTACTTCTCATGTATATGAACAAAAACAAGTACTAAACATTAGGAAGAGGAAACAATTACACAAACATCACTGCTGAAATTTTGGCATGGGTGCACACAACACAAAAATGATTGTTACTGGCACCACCAGTTTTGTATACAACAAAGCTATCAGAGATATATACATATGCCCAATTTCAGACTGATATATCAAACCCCTCCTGAAAATCAACAGGGACACACACTGTGCAAAAATTATTGTTAGTGGCACCACCAGTCTTGTATACGACAAAGCTATTCGATATGTATATATATGCCCAATTTCAGGCTGATATATCAAATTCCTCTGCAGATATAAGTGGGCACATACACTATGCAAAAGTAATTGAAGGTGGCAACACCTGTCTTGTGAATGAGAAAGCCATCAAAGACAGATACAGGTCAAAATATCTGACCAATACATCAAACTTACCTTGAGTCTGATGCATGGGGCTGACCAGGCTTAGGTGAGAAAGGCAGTTGCCCTGAGTGAACTATGACCAATTTGCTGGCTCAGGCTACTGCACTGAGTGCACTCATGACCTGCACCTGGCTAGACTGAGTGAACTTTTGACCTGTACCTGGCTGCACTGAGTGAACTCTTGACCTCTTGCATAATCTGACACAGTTGGCAGTCTGCCAAAGCTATAAATAGAATGCAGCTACTGCACTGAGTAAACTCCTGACCCGTACCTGGCTGCACTGATGGAACTCTTGACTTGTTGCATAATCTGATACAGTTGGCAGTCTGCCAAAGCTATAAACAGATCCAGACTGACCTCTAGCCTGTTGTCAAATCTGAAATAGTAGCCACACCATTGCATAAGCTCATGCAGGGGCCCTGCCCTGAGGGGCATGACACCCATGAAGTGATCACATGGTGCCCATGAGGTGTTCACATGTCACCCATGAGGTGATCACATGCCTTGTGCTTGGCTGCACTGACTGAACTCTTGACCTATATCTGGCTGCACTGAATGAACTCTTGATCTGTTGCCAAATCTGAAACAGTTGGCAGTTTTTTAACCTATTTAAAGATACAGACACAATTTTGGTCTGTTGGTAAATCTGTTTACACATACTGAAAGAGTTTTTTTTTCAAGCTGATATATTCATAAACTCTTTATCAAAATATCTAGAATAATAAAAGATGCAGTCCTTTCATTATTTCAGGTCCAATAATTCCGCCAAAAATCATACAAGTAAACTTGAACAAAGGCCACCTAAGAATAATTTTAGTGCAATGTTACAGAAGTTGTAACTGAAACAATAATTTTGTAGAAGAACAGTTTTGCAGTCCACAGTTTGAAATAGACATAATAATGGCCATAAGATCAACTTAAGTTTTCTGATATGACTGAAAGAACCATGTCGTAAGATAATTCTTTTGAAAAATTGAACAATTCATTTTGACAGTTTCATCATAAACATTTTAGGCTGAAAGAGGCTAAAATTATGAGGGTTTGCCCATAAAAAACAGGTCCATGTAGGTGTCACCACAAAATTTGCAACTTCAAATATGAGTCATGTGACCAACATTTGCACAATACTTGGTAATGCTAGCTACTGTCATTTCTGAGATTACTATGTCAGTATGCTTACTTGGCCAAATGACTGTTCAAATTCATGTAACTCCACTAAAATTCATCAAATGAAAACCATTTGAACAAACTTGAGAGGGCCTGCCTCTGGGATCATTTCTGTAAAGTATTGAACAATTTGGCTGGACCGTTTACAAGAAGAAGACTTTTAAAAAGTTTTTCAGCTTTTTCCCCATAAAATCTATGTAAATGAAGATAGCAAAAAAATAAGCTGAATCCGACAATATTTGATATGTGACAGATCATTACATAAAATCTGGGGAGGTTAATCTAAGAAAATGCAAAGTTTATCAGATGGCTAATTTTTACATTAAATTTCATGATGCTAGCTCCAGTCGTTAATGAAATAGTATGGGTTAACGTACAGATGACCAACGTCGCAACACCATCTCATTAGCTCACAAGTTCGCTAAAAATTACTACAGATGCATATTGAATGCAAAATTATAATACAGATCTATACATCTCACTGATGGCAAAATCTTGAATTAAGTTGAGTATGGATACCAATTATTTATAATCCATGTAAAGCCATCTTTATATACCCCCAGACAGCTGTATACCTGTGATTGTTATCATTCCCTGGCATGAGGAATATCTAAAATCATAAATCTACATTTTTTTAAAGATTTTATAAAACATTCTTGTCAATATTAACCATATTTCGGATGTGACTCATGTGACTAATATTGGCATAAAATTTGGTGATGATAGCTCCAGCCGTTTCTGAGACTGTAATTTTAGTATGCTTTTTTGGACATATGACTAAGTTCAACTTCCTGTAACTCAGCCAAAAATCACCGCACTTAGTCATATGTCCAAAAAAGATTTGAATGGTTTAAGTTCAACTTCCTGTAATTCAGCCAAAAATCACTGAACTTAAACCATTCAAACAAACTTGAGAAAGGTTAGGGATCATTTCTGTGAAATATTGGACAATTTGGCTGATCAGTTTCAGAGAAGAAGATTTTTAAAGCTTTTTTAGCTTTTTCCCTATAAAATCTAAAAAATGCAGTTAGCCAAAAAATAAGCAAAATCTGATAGAGTTATTAAGATGACTAATTTTTTGCATAAAATTTGGTGATGCTAACTCTTGCCGTTTTCATGATAGTATGGGTTAACGTACAGATGACGGACGACGCCACACCATCGCATAAGCTCACAGGTTCGCTAAAAAAGACATTTCCCGAATTATACGGCTGGAATCAGTATCTGCTAGAGTGCTCGCTCGTGCTGCTGGTCAATGTGTTTCAGTTGTGCGCGCTGTTGGACCGGGAAAGCTTATGCTGCGTAGTGTTTACCGTTTGTTAAGTACCAGAACGGACTGGTATAGTATACTTTTCATAACTCAAGGAGCTTGAAAGGACCTCACATGGTGGGTGAAATCCATAGACGGTTAGAACGGTTTCCGAATCTAACTCTGTGTTCCTGAGATCCTAATTGTTACTGATGCAAGCCCTTTTGGTTACGGGGGTGTCTGCATGGACTTTGAAGCTTCGGGTTTTTGGACTCCATATGTAGCACAAAAATGTCAAAATTATCGTGAACTGATGGCTGTGTTAGTGTCGATCAACCCGTTCGAGCATATTATCAGAAAATAATCGGTTCACGTGTTGATGGACAACTTTACTGCTATGACGTATATCAATCATGGAGGTGGTCCAAGTCCACTGTTGACCAAGACCGCAAAAGCCATATGGATAAAAGCTCACTACATCAACGCAGCAGTATCAGTAGGATACTTGGCGGGCAGTCAAAATATGCACGCCGACTGTCTGAGCCGCCTAAACCCGAAATACGAATGGACTGTACACCCACTGCTTTTTGCATATATCTACAGATTTTTGGGTCACATACAGTGGACCGTTTTGCCAGTCTACCAAATGCTCAGTTGCCGATGTTCAACTCCAGATTTTGGGAGCCAGGGACCGCAGGGGTCGATGCACTGGGACAGGACTGGTCAGGCCACAACGATTGGGTCAACGCTCCGTTTCGCCTGCTCGACAAGTTCATCGACAAGGTGATACAGTCCGGATCCGAGGCCACTATAGTTGCGCCTTACCGGCCAAGCCAACCTTGGTTTCACTGCTTACGGACACTTACTATCTGGCATCCACTTCGCCTTCCAAAGAACAGTCAGCACTTAAATGCAAAGTTCCCGGATGTGGAGGTGCTTCGAAATCCCTGGTGGCGCCTCTATGCCTGGAGAGTGTCTGGAAGGAATGCCTCGGCAAAGGTTGGTCAAAGCAAGCCCAGGCACAATTCAGGTTGTTCTTAGCACCGTCCACCTTAAAAAACTATGATTGACATATTGCGCAGTTTCACGAGTTCTGTGCGAGGAAAGGCGTCTCACTTGATCATGAACCTACCCTTTTATGATTATTTATGTACATTGGCTGATGCTTGGAACGCCCAGCGTCTAAGTTGCGATGTGCTCGAGCAGCTCTTTCCCACCTATTTGATGCGCTAGGTGGGGAAAATCCAATGCGTGACCTGTATATATGTCGATTCGTGACAGCCTTGATAAAATCAGGTACCTTTCAAGTGTGCCGTCGATAGCAAGTTATTCCGGTTCAACCAATACGCTACTTATTCCTTAACTGGTCAGATAAAGACATGTTAAGCATCAAGGATCTTCACGCAAAGTGCCTTACATTGCTTGCTCTAACTCTGATGTTGCGCCCGTCGGATGTTGCCCCGAAAGCGGTGTCTTTTTGTTGGCAGCGTCTGACTACCACGTCGCTGATATTTGGCCGATCAAACGTGTCATTCGAAGATGACTGGTCTGCAGTCCTGTATCTGCAAGGTATCAAGAATGATACTGACAGAGCTGGGTTTGAGGTAAACCTTCCTCCTTCCAGCAATACAAAATTATGCCCAGTTCACACGCTGCGGTGTTACATGGACCGTACTGGGTCATTCGCATCTGTTGTAGGGCATCCTGTGTTCATATCTCTTAAGCCACCCTATCGTGCTTTGTCTGCTCAGTCTATCTGAGATTGGCCGGGTTGTACCCAGAATTTACAGCGAAGGATTTCCGTCCCACAGGTGCGACCATACAGGTTGAGGCAGGGGTCAAACCCAGGAAAGTCATGAAGGTTGGGCATTGGAAAACGGACACTGTTTTCTTTGATCACTATGTACATGCTCAAACCCCTGATGTATTCTGTGACAATGTACTTTTGCCATGATTTTAAAGAGCGATTATGCTTTGTTGCCCTCGAGTAACCGGTACATTTTCTGATACTTGGGATTCTGTATTTACTTAAATGCCCACTGTTATTGTATGTATTTATGAATCACAGGTTTCCTTTTCTTTTTATGTTTCCGGTTTGTATCTGGTTGCTATAGCATCTTAAGGACACTTTCTGTTTTTGTGCTTCTCCAGTGTTTTATTTAGCTCTCTAAGGCTGCAAATGACACTTAATTTTGTTTAACATAAGTTTTGAAGAAACTGTGGTTATAGAAATTGTGTCATTTTATTATTCATTGAGGGAATCCCCGGGAATTCCCTCAATGACATCAGTTTTTGTCAAACGGTACCAGTTTTATGTAATGTTAGTATTTATTTATTACAACATGTAATTTCATTTTTATTCATTATTTGTGAGGTTTACCATGAGGTTGTACAGTTTACAAAATAAAGGCTATCAAATGACACTTCATTATGTTTAACGTAAGTTTTGAAGAAATAAAGAGCTATGGGAGATCTATACACATGCAAAATTTTGGCCCAACTGGTCAAACGGTTCCCGAGATATGAGCTTGGATGTCTGCAACTAAAACGTGATGTAGGTGGCGCCACCTGTCATAAAATCAAGAAAGCTGTCCAAGATGTATACACATGCAAAATTTCAAAGTCGAACCAATGCAGAGATATGAGTGTTTTTATCCCAAGGCAGATGAACAGATGGACGCTGTGAAAAAATCTAAGAAAATGCATTTAGAAAAAAAATAAACAAATGATGACTGATGACTGATTATTTGCAAAAAAATTTGGTGATGCTAGCTCCTGCCATTTTTGAGATAGGTATGGTTAACTAGAGACGATGCACTGACGCAAGATGGACGATGCAGCAACATTGCATAAGCTCACAGATTCGCTAAAAATCTGATAATTTTTAGATGACAAATCTTTGCAAAAAAATTGGTGATGCTAGCTCCTGCCCTTTTGAGATAGCTCTGATGATGGAAGACGGACGACGCATCACCATTGCATAAGCTCACAGATTCGCTAAAAATGGAAACAAGTATTTTCAAACAGCTGACAGATATAGTTCCCATAATCTGGGAATTCTGCGTCTAGATATTGTGTCTATTACATTATTATTCTATTACAACTGGCAGAACCCTAGCATTGAATAATTCTTGTAAAGTTTAAACCAATCAGCTTAACAGTTTCATCATAAATCAGTGTATAAGCTAGAAGCGTTTAAAATTACATTTTCCTTTGTAAAAAACAGATCAATGGTTTTCCAGACCAATACCTCAATTTCAGATATGACATATGTGACAAACAAAAGTATAAAATTGGGTGATGATAGCTCTAGAAGTTTCTGAGATTTTAATTTTAGTGTGCTTAGACAGATAACTAAGTTCAACCACCTGTAACTCGGCCAAAAATCTCCGAACTGGAAACTTGAGAGAGATTGTTCGAGGGATCATTTCTGTGAAATACTGGACAATTTGGCTGGACAGTTTCGGAGAAGAAGATTTTTTAAGGTTTTATAGCTTTTTCCCAATAAAATCTAAGAAAATGCAGTTAGAAACAAGGGACCCATGGGTCAGGGCACTCAGCTGAATGAGACGGATATAATTGTATCACCTTTGTTGTATGTAGGTCTGTACGATTTCATTTTGACAGATGTAATTTTTTGTATTAATTATGTAGTTGAGCGGAAAAGTAATATAGAAGTATCAGTATTTCAAATATGAACAAGAATGTGTGCCTAAAATATAGCATTGGGAATGACAAGATGTTGTAAATTGCAGAGGAAGGAAGTGGAGATTTGCAAGTATAAACATACACATTTAATAAATCAAAATAATTATGGAAAAGTAGAATTTTATGCAGTTGCCAGAAGAATATTGTCCCAAACAAATAGTGGCAGAGTGAGGAAAGTTACAACACCTTTGCACAAACATACAGGATTTAAAATTTAATCCAAAAGTGCTTAAGGTAAAAAAAAGTTTTACTCATAATTATTGAATATTTAAAAACAGACAGAGAGATAGAAAAAACAAAGCAAATCACTTTAATTCCCATTCTACTCGGGCAGAAAAATACTGAACGAATGTTTGCATTAGATCCTCATTTTTTTAATACATCCATTTTTTGTTAAGGGAAATTTTTGACAAAATTCTTAAAATATATTTTTTAAATTTGCAAAATAATAAATATCTGAAAATAACACTTGATTCAGAAAAAGTTATATACATTGGATCGGAAAAAGAAATGCAATTAATGAATGTAACTAATGCAACATATCTGTTGGGGGGGGGGGGGGGGGGGTCAGGGTTGCAACATAATTCTACATTTGTTACAGCAGTGTTGCATCACTAGTAAGTTTACCCAGGCAAGGCTGTAGGGACCAGACATGGATAGTCTGGAGGTTCAAAATGAAAATACATTAGAGCCTCAGAAAAACTTCAATAACTAGAATAATTTTTAAGCTGTTACTTTCAAATTTCAGAATTTAACAAATTATATCTATATATATACCAACTGTGAAAAGTAAATCAAATATTCTTACAAGAAAGAAACATGCCATGGTCAAAATTGAGCAAAATTGAAGGTACCAAATTTATATTTTTGCTAATATTAAAAAAAAATTAAGAGATTTTGATCTAATTTTTGGTATTCAATTAAGTTTTGATTAATTAAAGTTGTATTACTGAAAAAAAGTTCCTAGGTTTAAAATTTTTGGTCTTAAGTGACATAATATCTTCCCTGATTTTTTTTAGAAAGTCCATTATGTTTGGGCCTGATGCGAACCTGTGGATTTGGAAATACACCAGGTATAATGCTTCAATGCTGGACCATTAGTTCTCATGTTTATGAACAATGCAAGTACCAAACATTTTGAATAAGAAACAATTACACAAACATCACTGCTGAAATTCAAGCATGGATGCACACAACACAAAAATGACTAGCTGGCACCACCAGTCTTGTATACAACAAAGCTATCAGAGATCTAATACTAAAAAAGGAATTCAGTTCACGTTTGTTCGCAGTGTTCTCTAAAACTGCGTTGATTACAATATTGTGCCATACATCATTTTAAAGGTTATTATCCCCGCAGTGACATAGGCAATATGAAAATAAATAATTTTTAATATACATATAATTTTGAGTGATTTTATCATTGAAAACCTGAATGCCCCCGTGTCTCATTCCGGTTCGCAATGTAAACAACATCACTGTCCAGGTCTTCAAGGTAAATATACCGGGGTATGAATTTCATGCCATGAGGAGAGCCCCACAAAATAAATGTTAAAAATATTGGAGCAACTGCAGGATCTGTCACGCATTGTCTCCACCAGGTTATAAGTTTATACGGACAGGCAGTATGATGTTTAAGGATTCATGTAATTTAAAAGTAAGAGGCAGATAAAAATAAGTGGCAAAATGAAGATACAAGCCGCTGGACATAGAACGTTTTTTTTGTTCACAGAAGTGTTGTGCCTCAGAGAGGTTTGTGAGTTATTCTGCAGTCGTGCCAAAAAGGTTTATACATATCTTATGGAGACAGTTTCCCACTGAAAACCTATATTTTCTGTTAATTTTTAGAATAAAAAAAATAAGCCAACATTTCACATCTCAGTTTATAAATCCCCCCAACCCCGGTGATAGGCCCGGTACACTGGGTCTGTCAGCTAGTATATACCTATGCCCAATTTCAGACTGATATATCAATTCCCTCCTGAAAATAAGCAGGGACACGCACTGTGCAAAAATAATTGTTAGTAGCACCACCAGTCTTGTATACGACAAAGCTATTCAATATGTATATATATGCCGATTTTCAGGCTGATATATCAAATTCCTCTGTAGAAATTAGCAGGCACATACACTGTGCAAAAGTAATTGTAGGTGGCGACACCTGTCTTGTGAACAAGAAAGCCATCCAAGACACATAGACAGGTCAAAATATCAGGCCAATACATCAAAATTACCTTGAGTCTGATGCATGGGGCTGACCAGGCTTAGTTGAGAAAGGCAGTTGCCCCGAGTGAACTGTGACAAATTTACTGGCTCAGGCTACTGCACTGAGTGAACTCATGACCTACACCTGGCTAGACTGAGTGAACTTTTAACTTGTTGCACAATCTGACACAGTTGGCAGTCTGCCAAAGCTATTAATTGATCAAGGCTGAACTTTGGTGCCAAATCTGATGCAGTGGGCAGTCTGATAACACTATAAATAGAATGCAGCTACTGCACTGAGTGAACTCCTGACCC
This sequence comes from Sipunculus nudus, assembly GCA_026874595.1. NCBI lineage: Eukaryota > Metazoa > Annelida > Sipuncula > Golfingiida > Sipunculidae > Sipunculus > Sipunculus nudus. The sequence goes on from CM049311.1 coordinate 43,620,645, forward strand.
TTACCTGGCTGCACTGAGTGAACTCTTGACCTGTTGCCTAATCTGATACAGTTAGCAGTCTGCCAAATCTATAAATAGATTGAGACTGGCCTCTAGCCTGTTGCCAAGTCTGAAATAGTAGCCACACCATTATATAAGCTGATGCAGGGGCCCTGCCCTGAGGGGCATGAAACCCATGAGGTGATCACATGGTGCCCATGAGGTGATCACATGCCTTGTGCTTGGCTGCACTGATTGAACTCTTGACCTAAATTTGGCTGCACTGAATCAACTCTTGATCTGTTGCCAAATCTGAAACAGTTGGCAGTTTCTTAACCTATTTAAAGATACAGACACAATCTTGGAGTGTTGGTGAATGTTTCACATACTGAATGACTTTGGCTAAAATGCTTTTTTTTTAAGCTTACATATTAATAAACTTTTTATCAAAATATCTAGAATAATAAAAGATGCAGTTCTTTCATTGTAAAAGGTCCAATAATTCTGCCCACAACATTTGATATGTGACAGATTACTGCATAAAATCCGGGGATGGTAGCTCCTGCTATTCCTGAGAAATTATGGGTAAATGTACAGATGACCAATGACCCCCGTACAAAAAAAGGTCAATGCAGGTGGCGCCACCAATACCTGAATTTCATATATGACTCATGTGACCAACACTGGCATAAAATTTGGTGATGATAGCTCCAGCCATTTCTGAGACTGTCATTTTAGTATGCTTTTTTGACAGATGACTAAGTTAAACTTCCTGTAACTCGGCCAAAATTCACCAAACTTGAACAATTCAAACAAACTTGAGAGAGATGGTATAGAAGATTATTTCTGTGAAATATTGAACAATTTGGCTGTACTGTTTTGGAGGAGAAGATTTTTAAAGGTTTTTTACCTTTTTTTCTATAAAATCTAAGAAAATGCAGAGTTTTTCAGATGGCTAATATTTTGCATTAAGTTTCATGATGCTAGCTTCAGTCGTTTTTGAAATAGTATGGGTTAACTTACAGATGGCGGACGCTGCCACACCACTGCATTAGGTCACAGGTTCACTAAAAACTAGAATACGGGTAGTCGACAAGCAACTACGTGTATCCGCCAAAATCAGAGAAGGACGGGTGAAGTGAAGCATGGATTGAGTGGCAAGAGGATATAGAGTTACTATGTTACATATTAGAATGACTCTCTGCCTAATAAACATGATTGTAGGTGGCGCCACCTGTTATCTGAACGAGAAACTATCCAAGATGTATACATATGCAAAATTTCATGTGGAAAAGTCAAACCACTGCAGAGATATGAGTGATTTTATCCCAAACCAGACAAACAGATGGACACTGTGCAAAAATGGCTGCAGGTGGCGCCATCTTTTTTGTGTATGTTATAAAGCTATCCAAGGGCTACGATTGTGTAAAAAATCTTTCCTGATTGGTCAAACGGTTCCAGAGATATAAGCAATAATGTCTGCAGCGTGAACGTAAATGTAGGTGGCGCCACCTGTCATAAAATCAAGAAAGCTATCCAGGATGTAAACGCATTCAATTACAGGTAATTTGGTCAAACCAATGCAGAGATATGAGTGATTTTAACCCAAGGCAGACAAACAGATGGACGCTGTGCAAAAATATGTGCAGGTGGTGCCACCATTTTTGTGTATGTTATAAAGCTATTCAAGGGCTACATTTGAGTAAAAAATTGTTCCTGATTGGTTGAACGAGTCCGGAGATATAAGCATGGATGTCTACAGTGTGAACGTGAATGTAGGTGGCGCCACCTGTCATAAAATCAAGAAAGCTATGCCAGATGTATACGCATGCCAAATTTCAGGTAATTTGGTCAAACCACTGCAGAGATATGAGTGATTTTAACCTAAGGCAGACAAACAGATGGACGCTGTGCAAAAATGGCTGCAGGTGGCGCCACCATTTTTATGTATGTTATAAAGATATCCAAGGGCTACATTTGTGTAAAAAAATTTTACTGATTGGTCAAACAGTTCCCGAGATATGAGCTTGGACGTCTGCAGCGTTAACATAATTGTTGGTGGCGCCACCTGTCATAAAATCAAGAAAGCGATCCAGGATGTATATGCATGCCAAATTTTAAGTGAATTAGTCAAATCACTGCAGAGATATGAGTGATTTTAACCCAAGGCAGACAAACAGATGGACACTGTGCAAACATGGTTGCAGGTGGCGCCACCTTTTGTTGTGTATAATATAAAGCTATCCCAGGGCTACATTAGTGAAAAATTTTTTCCTGATCGGTCAAACAGTTCCCGAGATATGTGGGTTTATGTGTGGAAACAGACGCACAAACGGACGCTGGGCAAAGAGGAAAGGTTAGAGGTCAAGGTCACTTGGTTAGGCACCAGTTCACATGTGACCCGATAATTTGTGTAAGTTTCGGAAAAATCCGTCCAGTAGTCTCAGAGGAGTTCTCCCGAAATGAACACGGCGGCGGCGGCAGCGGCGGAACCCGGTCAAAAACATAGTATCCGCAAAACTTCGTTTTGGCGGATACAATTATTACAGATGCATACTGAATGCAAAATTGTAATACAGATACATCTCACTGATGGCAAAATCTTGAATTAAGTTGACTATGGATACCAATTATTTATAATCCATGTACAGCCGTCTTTATATACCCAGAGAGAGCTGTATACCTGTGATTGTAAACATTGCCTGGTATGAGGAACATCTAAAAATTATAAATCTATATTTTTTAAAAGCTTTTAAAGGACATTCTTGTCAATATTACCCATAGATAACCTGAAATCTAAATGTCTAGAAGCATGATGTAATAAATGCTGATAAACTGGTGCCAAGCTAGATGTATCTGCTTCACACAGCTAACATGTATGGTAAAACAAGGGACCCATGGGTCACGGTGCTCAGCTGAATTAAGTTTGAAATTTTTGCAAATGCTCAATATGCAAAATATTCTATAGCAATGTTTTTCATATACATAAGCATATGAGAAGCTTAGAGGAAAGGGGCCCTCCTGGTTGGTTATAGTAAAGTTCTAAATATATGATTCTAAAAACTAATTCTCTGACAAGACTGTCATGAAGAAAAACAGTAACATTAGGCCTACAGGCCTAATGCAAACCTGTGCATTGGGAAATACACCAGGCTTAATGCTTCAATGCTGGACCATGACTTCTCATGTATATTAACAATGCAGGTACTAAACATTTTGAATAAGAAACAAATACACAAACATCACTGCTGAAATTCTGGCATGGGTGCACACAACACAACTAGGGACCCATGGGTCTCAACGCTCAGTTGAATTTGTCTATAAGGAGATTTTTAAAGAAATTTTTCAGAATGACAGTCCTGTGACCTTAACAAATGACCTTGTAACCAATCTTAGAAATTAATATCCTTGAACTTGCAGCATTAGGATTATTGTAACAATCTTTTAAAAAGTGACCTTGACCTCTGACCAGATAACCTCTACAGGTTTCCTCACTTTGGGTAAGTAAGCCATGTGTGAACGTTGGAAAGTTCAGGATGAGAAGTTTGATTTACAGTGCATCCACAATCTTTTTAAAGATGTGGCTTCTGTGACCTTCAACTAAGATTGCTGGACCCTGAAAATCAAAATGAATTTACATATGTGGTTGGTCATTATTAAATCAAGTTTGAAGCCAGTCTGTCTATCCAAAGCAGATTTATCATCCATAAACTAATTTGTGAATGGATGGGCCCTGTGACCTTGACCTTTGACCCAAAAATCAAACAGAATCTTCCCCTAGTGGCAGGTTAGCAATATCTTGAAGATGAAAGGTTTGGGATGAAAAGTTTTGCTTCAAATGCATACACATTCCTTTTAAAGAAATGGGTCCTGTGAACTTGTCCTTTGGACCCCAAAATCAACATGGTTCTTACTTTAGTAATGGGCCATTTATAAGTTAAGTTTGAAACCAATATGTCAAACTAAACTGGAGTTATCATCTGGAAACTAATGTGTGTGTATGGACGGATTGACAGACAGACAGACATACAAACAGACAGACTGACAGACAGGGTGATTAGTATAGGGCATCCACTTGTGATCAATAAACACACCAGGTTTTGGGACACCAGATGTAAATAAATAGTAAATAAATAGAAACATATTTGTTAAAATAGGAAAACCACTACGTTTCAGGAACTGACAAAACTAGTCATGGTCAATATTCAAGGCAAGATTCATGACAAACCATGCATTAATTATCAAGATATTGGAGGTTTTGTATGAAATTTTTTACTATTCTGGGGGGTACTTTCAAGCCCGATAACTCGAAGGAAAAAGGTCGCAGTGACCTTATTTCAGGTTTCCAAGGAAATTTTTAATTGACCTCTCTGTATGATCACTTAGAAGTTTCTAGGACCAGCTGTTATGATCTGTGCCCTGATAACGGCCGGCGCAAACGTCCAGATGGACGATGGACAAAGCGCCATTCCTATACCTCAGTTGACTTACAGTCAGCTGAGCTAAAAATGATTGTAGCTGGCACCACCAGCCTTGTATACAAAAAGGTTTCAGAGATATATACATATGCCCAAGTTCAGACTGATATATCAAACCCCTCCTGAGAAATAAGCTGGGACACACTGTGCAAAAAAAATTATTGTAGGTGGCACCACCAGTCTTTTATACGACAAGTATACAATAATTAAAATATGATAGGTATAAATATGCCCAATTTCAGGATGATATATCAAATTCCTCTATAGAAATAAGCAGGCACAAAAGTCAAACATCGTGCAAATGTCATTGTAGATGGTGACACCTGTCTTGTGAACAAGACCCATCAAAGACACAGACAGGTAAAAATATTAGGCCAATACATCAAACTTACCTTAAGTCTGATGCATGGGGCTGACCAAGCATAAGTGAGAAAGGCAGTTGCCCCGAGTGAACTGTGACAAATTTGCTTGCTCAGCTTACTGCACTGAGTGAACTCATGACCTGCACCTGGTTAGACTGGGTGAACTTTTGACCTGTACCTGGCTGCACTGAGTGAACCCTTGACCTGTTGCCTAATCTGATACAGTTGGCAGTCTGCCAAAGCTATAAATAGATATGCTCCACATGCAGCCCTGAGGGGCATGACACCCATGAGGTGATCACATGGTGCCCATGAGGTGTTCACATGTCACCCATGAGGGGATCACATGCCTTCTGCTTGGCTGCACTGACTGAACTCTTGACCTTTATCTGGCTGCACTGAATGAACTCTTGATCTATTGCCAAATCTGAAACAGTTGGCAGTTTCTTAACTTATGTAAATATACAGACACAATCTTGGCCTGTTGGCAAATCTGTTTACACATACTGAAAGACTTTGGCTAAAATGCTTTTCTTTCAAGCTGAAATTTCATAAACGTCTTATCAAAATATCTAGAAAAATAAAAGATTCAGTTCTTTCATTGTTAAAGGTCAAATAATTCTGCCACAAATCAATCAAGTAAACTTGAACAAAGGCCACCTAAGAACATTTTTTGTGCGATGTAACAGAAGTTATAATTGAAACAATAATTTTGTAGAAGAACAGTTTTGCAGTCGTCAGTTTGAGTTAAACATAATAATGGCCATAAGACCAACTTAAGTTTTTCTGATATTATTGAAAGGACCATGTCCTACGATAATTCTTTTGAAAAATTGAACGATTCAACTTGATAGTTTCATCATAAACATTTTAAGCTGAAAGAGGCTAAAATTATGAGGGTTTGCCCATAAAAAACAGGTCAATGTAGGTGGCACATCAAAATCTGCAACTTCAAATATGAGTCAACATTTGCACAATACTTGGTAATGCTAGCTTCTGTCATTTCTGAGATTACTCTGTCAGTATGCTTATTGGCCAAATGACTGTTCAAATTCGTGTAACACCACTAAAATTCATCAAATGCAAACCATTTGAACAAACTTGAGAGTGCTTGCCTTTGGATCATTTCTGTAAAATATTGAACAATTTGGCTGGACCATTTACAAGAAGACTTTTAAAGGTTTTTAGCTTTTCCCCTATAAAATCTAAGTAAATGCAGATAGCAAACAAGTGACCCATGGGTCATGACGCTCAGCTGACTGGGAAGAGATTCACAAAAGGAAATTTTATCACCAGAATGGTAGTATATACCCATTCAACTGAAGCATCAAACAGATTAACCAACAGGCCAAGATTTAGTCTGTATTTATATATCTCAAAAATAGAGAAAAATGTGTAAACTTTTAAAACTAGAATACGGGTAACCGACAAGTGACTACATGTATCTGCCAAAATCGGATAGTGAGGCATGGATTGAGTGGCAAGGGGAAATAGAGTGAGGTATGTTGCATATTAGCATGGATGTCTGCAGCCTAAATGTGTATGTAGGTTGTGCCACCTACCACAAATCCAGAAATCTGTCCAAGTTGTATACACCTGCAAAATTTTAGGCAGAAAAGTCAAACCACTACATGTATATGAGCGATTTTTGCCCATGGCAGACAAACAGACAAACACCGTGCAAAAATCTTTGCAGGTAACCCCTCCAGTTTTGTGTATGATAAAGACCTATGTGAGATCTAAACACATGCACAATTTTGGCCCAATCGGTCAAATGGTTCCTGAGATATGAGGTTGGATGTGTCCAGCGTTAACTAGAATGTAGGTGGCGCCACCTGTCATAAAATCAAGAAAGCTGTCCACGATGTATAAACCTGCAAAATTTTAGGCATTTATGTCGAACCACTACAGAGAAATGAGTAATTTTAGGCCACGGCAGACTAACAGACAGACGCTGTGCAAACATTGTTACAGGTGGCGCCACCATTTTTTGTGTATGTTACAGAGCTATCAAAGGGCTACATTTGTATAAATTTTATTTCCTGATCGGTCAAACGGTTCCCGAGATATAAGCTTGGATGTCATCAGCATGAACGTGAACATAGGTGGCGCCACCTGTCATAAAATCAAGAAAGCTATCCTGGATGTATACACATGACGAATTTCAGGTGAATTAGTCAATTCACTGCAGAGATATGAGTGATTTTAACCCAAGGCAGATGAACAGATGGACACTGTGCAAACATGGTTACAGGTGGCGCCACCATTTTTTGTGTATGTTATAAAGCAATCCAAGGGCTACATTTGTATCAATTTTATTTCCTGATCGGTCAAACGGTTCCCAAGATATGAGGGTTTATGAGTGGAAACAGACCCACAAATGGACACTGGATAGAGAGGAAAGGTCAGAGGTCAATGCAAATTGGTTAGGCACCAGTTCACATGTGACCCGATAATAGGTGTAAGTTTGGGAAAAATCGGTCCATTAGTCTCTGAGGAGCTCTCTGGAAACGAACGCCGCCACGGCGGAGGACCTCGGTCAAAAACATAGTATCCGCAAAACTTCGTTTTGGCGGATACAAAAATACAGGTGGCTCCACCAGTCTGCAGAAACTAATAAAAACACTTAATGGTCAATATCCATGCAAAAAATCATGGTGATCTCTGCATTAGTTGTTCAGATACTTCAGTTTTTGTATCAAATTGTCCATTATTCTGAGGGATACTTCGGAGTCCTATAGCTTGAAGGATATGGGTAACAGAGACCTAATTTCAAGTTTCCACAGGCACCTTTCATGGGCCTCCTTGCATGACAAGAATGAAGATTCTAGGTCCAGTTGTTGCGATTTGTATCCTGTTGACAGATAACCACATCTTTAAAGGTCTCAAAAAAAAGAAAAAAATTCGTAAAAATTTGAAAAAAAAATAGAGGTGGCACACCCAGTCTGCAGAAACTGATGGAACAGCTCATGATCAATATGTATGCCGAAAATCATGACCATCAGTGTTGTAGTTATTGAAATACTGCAGTTTTTGTATCAAATTTTCCATTATTCATGGGGGGGGGGGGGTATTTTGGACCCATACAGCTTAAAGAATATGGGTAACAGAGACCTAATTTCAAGTTTCCATGGAGACTTTTCATGGGTCTCCCTGTGTGTCAAGAATGAAGATTCTTGGTCCAGTTTTTATGATTTGTGCCCTGTTAACAGATGTTCATATCTTTAAAGGTCTCAAAAATACAGAAAAATTTCGTAAAAAAAACGAACAAATACAGGTGGTGCCACCAGTCTGCAGAAACTTATGAAACACTCCATGATCAATATCCATGCAAACAATTATGGTTATCTCTGCATTAGTTGTTCAGATACTTTAGCTTTTGTATCAAATTTTCCATTATTCTGAGCTGTACTTTGGAGTGCCATAGCTCAAAGGATATGGGTAACAGAGACCAAATTTCAGGTTTCCATGGAGACTTATCATGGGTCTCCCTGTGTGTCAAGAACGAAGATTCTAGGTCCAGTCGTTACGATTTGTACCCTGTTGACAGATAACTACATCCTTAAAGGTCTAAAAAATGGAGAAAACGATTCGTGAACATTGAAAAATACAGGTGGCGCCACCAGTCTGCACAAACTGATGAAACATCTCATGATCAATATGTATGTCGAAAATCATGACCATCAGTGATGCAGTTAATGAGATATTGAAGTTTTTGTATGAAATTTTTTACTATTCTGGGGGGTAATTTTGGGCCCCATAGCTCAAAGGATATGGGTAACAGAGGCCTAATTTCTGGTTTCCATGGAGACTTTTCATAGGTCTCTCAGTCTGTCGAAAATGAAGATTCTAGGTCCAGTCGTTACGATTTGTGCCACGCTAACAGATGACAGCATCCTCAAAGGTCTCAAAAATAGAGGAAAAAATCGTAAAAAATCAAACAGTACAGGTGGCGCCACCAGTCTGCAGGAACTGATCGAACATCTCATGATCAATATGTATGCCAAAAATGAAGACCATCAGTGATGTAGTTATTGAGATATTGAAGTTTTTGTATGAAATTTTTTACTATTCTGGGGGGTACTTTGGGGCAGGATAGCTCAAAGGATATGGGTAACAGAGACCTAATTTCTGGTTTCCAAGGAGATTTTTCATGGACCTCTCAGTGTGTCAAGAATTAAGATTCTAAGTCCAGTCTTTATGATTTGTGCCTTGTTAACAGATGTTCACATTTTTAAAGGTCTCAAAAATAGAGAAAAAAATTCGTAAAAAATCGAAAAATACAGGTGGCGCCACCAGTCTGCAGGAAGTGATGTAACATCTCATGATCAATATGTACGCCAAAAATCATGACCATCAGTCAAGTAGTTAATGAGATATTGAAGTTTTTGTATGAAATTTTTGACTTTTCTGGGAGGTACTTTGGGGCCACATAGCTCGAAGGATATGGGTAACAGAGACCAAATTTCAGGTTTCCATGGAGACTTATCATGGGTCTCCCTGTGTGTCAAGAACGAAGATTCTAGGTCCAGTAGTTACGATTTGTACCCTGTTGACAGATAACTACATCCTTAAAGGTCTCAAAAATGGAGAAAACAATTCGTGAACATTGAAAAATACAGGTGGCGCCACCAGTCTGCAAAAACTGATGAAACATCTCATGATCAATATGTATGTCGAAAATCATGACCATCAGTGATGTAGTTAATGAGATATTGAAGTTTTTGTATGAAATTTTTGACTATTCTGGGGGGTAATTTTGGGCCCCATAGCTCGAAGGATATGGGTAACAGAGACCTAATTTCTGGTTTCCATGGAGACTTTTCATAGGTCTCTCAGTGTGTCGAAAATGAAGATTCTAGTTCCAGTCGTTACGATTTGTGCCACACTAACAGATGACAGCATCCTCAAAGGTCTCAAAAATAGAGGAAAAAATCGTAAAAAATCAAACGGTACAGGTGGCGCCACCAGTCTGCAGGAACTGATCGAACATCTCATGATCAATATGTATGCCAAAAATGAAGACCATCAGTGATGTAGTTAATGAGATATTGAAGTTTTTGTATGAAATTTTTGACTATTCTGGGGGGTACTTTGGGGCCCGATAGCTCAAAGGATATGGGTAACAGAGACCTAATTTCTGGTTTCCAAGGAGATTTTTCATGGACCTCTCAGTGTGTCAAGAATTAAGATTCTAAGTCCAGTCTTTATGATTTGTGCCTTGTTAACAGATGTTCACATTTTTAAAGGTCTCAAAAATAGAGAAAAAAATTCGTAAAAAATTGAAAAATACAGGTGGCGCCACCAGTCTGCAGGAAGTGATGTAACATCTCATGATCAATATGTATGCCAAAAATCATGACCATCAGTCAAGTAGTTAATGAGATATTGAAGTTTTTGTATGAAATTTTTGACTTTTCTGGGGGGTACTTTGGGGCCCCATAGCTCGAAGGATATGGGTAACAGAGACCTAATTTCTGGTTTCCAAGGAGATTTTTTATGGACCTCTCAGAATCCCAAGTTACAAGGTTCTAGGTCCAGCGGTTACGATTTGTGCCTGGTTAACGGACGGACAGACGGACAGACGGACAGACGGACGACGGACAAAGAGTGATCGCTATAGCTCAGATGACTTTCAGTCAGCTGAGCTAAAAACATAAGCTGAATCCCACAACATTTGATATGTTACAGATAATTGCATAAAATCTGGGGATGGTAGCTCCTGCAATTCCTGAAAAATTATGGGTTGATATACAGATGACCAATGACCCCTGTACAAAAAAAGGTCAATGCAGGTGGCGCCACCAATACCTGAACTTCATATATGACTCATGTGACCAACACTGGCATAAAATTTGGTGATGATAGCTCTGGCTGTTTCTGAGATTGTCATTTTAGTATGCTTTTTTGGACAGATGACTAGGTTCAACTTCCTGTAATTCGGCCAAAATTCACAGAACTTGAACCATTTGAACAAACTTGAGAGAGATGGTATAAAAGATTATTTCTGTGAAATATTGAACAATTTGGCTTGACTGTTTCAGAGTAGAAGATTTTTAAGGTTTTTTTTAGCTTTTTCTCTATAAAATCTAAGAAAATGCAGATTTTTTCCAGATGGATAATTTTTTGCAATAAATTTCATGATGCTAGCTCCAGTCGTTTTCGAAATAGTATGGGTAAACGTATTCCTGTGATTGTAAACATTGCCTGGCATGAGGAATATCTAAAATCATAAATCTACATTTTTTAAAAGTTTTTAAAAAACATTCTTGTCAATATTAACCAAAGATAACCTGAAATCTAAATGTCTGGAGGCATGATGTAACGGATGCTGATAAACTGGTGTCAGGCTAGATGTATCTTCTTCACCCAGCTAACATATATGGTAAAATGACTCAATTCAATCTTTATTATTCAGCCAAAATTCATTCTTTGGAACCATAGAAGACAATTATTATAGGAATTATTCAGGGGATTATTCTTGGAAAATATTTAACAAATTGGCCTCAGTGGCATCAGTCAAAAAATGTTTTGCAGGTTTATAACTCATATGGGAAAATAAAGCAAAATGGCTAAGTTAAGCTTCCAATAACTCAGCCAAAAATCACTGAACCAAAACCATTTGAACACACTTGAAGGGTTACCCTAACCCTTTGGGCATGAAATACTCAAGTGTTTGTGACTATTAAATATGCTATATCAGGTAAACAGTTTACCCTAACCCTTTAGGCATGAAATACTCAAGTAAGTGTTTGTCAGTATTAATATATTCTATATTCGGGATACAGGTTACAGTGAGCCTGCAGACATGAAATACTCCAGTAAGTGTTTGTCACTTTTAATAAATGTGATATCTGTATTACAGGTAACCCTAACCCTTCGGGAATGAAATACTCAAGTAAGTGTTTGTCACTATAAATATAGGCTATATCCGGGATATGGGTTACCCTAACCCTTCGGGCATGAAATACTCAAATAAGTGTTTGTCACTATTAATATATGGTATATTCTGGTCACAGGTTACCTTAAGCCTTCGGACATGAAATACTCCAGTCAGTGTTTGTCACTAGTAATACATGCTATATCCAGGATACGGGTTACCCTAACCCTGCGGACATAAAATACTCCAGTAAGTGTTTGTCACTATATATTTATGCCACATCAGGTATACGGGTTACCCAAACTCTCAGGCATGAAATACTCCTGTAAGTGTTTGTCAGTATTAATATATGCTATATCCATGATACGGCCCCCTTACAGAAATTTTCGGGCATGGAGTATGCTGAAAGTGTGCTTCATTAGTGCTTGTTTTGTGCTTTTCAGCAAAATTCAGTCTTGAAAAGTGCTTTAAGTGTGCTTTTTGAGAACTTAGAAATTTTACTGGATCCTCGAACTATGCTTTAAATGTACCTAATTTGTACTTTCAATGAACACCTCAATGAACACCACAAACTGTTAAAGTAAAACAAGGGACCTATGGGTCAAGGCGCTCAGCTGTTATACATGACAAAAAAATATGATTTAGAAATGAGGCACATGCTGGTTTTGTGTGGTAATAAATATAAGCTGTATTATGAGTTGTTGTTTTTAGCTTATCTATGATTTTGATAGTACCTTTGGAGACAGGGAAGAGGATTGATTTAATTTATTTTATTAACAAGGCCTACAGGCCTAATGCGAACCTGTGCAGAGTTTAGGAGTATGAATGGAGGTTTATTTTTAAAATTTAATATTGATCCTCCTAAGTCCTGCATATCTATCTTATTCATTATGATTTCAGCAAAATGGACGTTTCTGACCTGTAAGTTTCGGACTAGGACATTTAACAAGTGACCCAGGGGTCATGACGCTCAGCTGACCAGGAAGACATTGACAAAAGTAATTTTATCATCTGAATGTCAAATTTGAATGAAATACATTTCCAAACTTGACCTTTTGTATAAAATCATCCAATATTCATTGGGGTACTATGGAGCTCTGTAGTATGAAGGATATGGGTAACAGACACCTATTTTCAAGGTTTACAAGATGACTTTTCAGGGGTCTCCCAGCATGTCAAAAAATAAAATTCTAGGTCCAGTTATTATGATTTGTGCCCTGTTAACAGATGACCAAATGTTTATTTCTTGGGGGTATTTCAAAGCTGCATAGGATGAAGGATATGGGTAACAGAGATGTAATTTCAGGTGCACAAGGAGACTTTTCAGGGGCCTCCCAGCATATCAAGAAAGGAGATTCTAGGTCAAGTCATTATAATTTGTGCTCTGTTCACAGATGACCAAATCTTTATTCTGGGGAGTACTTCGGAGCCCCAGAGCATTAAGGATATGGGTAACAAAGACCTAATTTCAGGTTTCCAAGATGTTTCATGGATCTCCCTGCATGTTAAGAAAGAAGATTCTAGGTCAAGTCATTATGATTTGTGGCCTGTTAACAGATGACCAAATGTTTAAAGGTCTCAAAAATCAAGATAAAAATTCTTAAAAAATCAAAATACAGGTGGCACCACCAGTCTACAGAAACTGATGAAACAAGCCATTATCAATACAAATGTGGACAATCATGGTGATCAATGCATAAGTTATTGTATCAAATTTTGCATTATTCTGGGAGGAACTTCTGAGCCTCTGGCTGAAAGGATATCAGTAACAGAGACCTTATATCAGGTTTCCATATAGACTTTTTATGACTGTCCTTGCATGTCATGACAGAAGTTTCTAGGTCCAGTTGATATGATTTGTTCCCTGTTAACATATGACCAAATCTTAAAAGGTTTCAAAAATAGAGAAAAAAAAACTTAAAAAAATCGAAAAAATACATGTGGCGCCACCAGTCTGCAGAAACTGATGAAACATCATGATCAATATCCATGCAAAGAATCATGGTGATAAATACATTAGTTGTGGACAATCATGGTGATCAATGCATTAGTTATTGTATCAAATTTTGCATTATTCTAAGGGTACGTGGGAGCCCCATAGCTCAGAGGATATTGGTCACAGTGACCTAATTTCAGGTTTCCAAGGAGAATTTTCATAGACCTCCCAGGATGTCAAGTGAGAAGATTTCAGGTTCAGTGGTTATGATTTGTGCCCTGTCAATGGACAGACGCCTGGATGGCCGGACGGACGACGGACAAAAGGTGATCCCTATAGCTCAGATGACTTTCAGTCAGCTGAGCTAAAAATTGAAAAAATACAGGTGGCGCCACCAGAATGCAGAAACTGATGAAACATTTCATGATCAATATCCATGCAAAGAATCATGGTGATCAATATAATAATTGTTCAGATACTTGAGCTTTTGTATCAAATTTTCCATTATTCTGGGGGTACTTCGGAGCCCCATAGCTCAGAGGTTATGGGTAACAGAGACCTAATTTCAAGTTTTTAAGGAGACTTTTCATGGGCCTCTCAGCATGTCAAGAGAGAAGATTCGAGGTCCAGTTGTTACGATTTGTGCCATGTTAACAGATGACCGCATCTTATGAGGTCTCAAAAATAGAGAAAAAAATTTGTAAAAATAAAAAAAATACAGGTGGCGCCACCATACTGCAGAAACTGATGACACATTCCATGATCAATATCCATGCAAAGAATCATGGTGATCACTGCAATAGTTGTTTAGATACTTGAGCTTTTGTATCAAATTTTCCATTATTCTGGGGGGTACTTCGGAGCCCCATAGCTCAAAGGTTATGGGTAACAGAGACCTAATTTCAGGTTTCCAAAGAGACTTTAAATGGGCCTCCCTGCATGTCAAGAGAGAAGATTCTAGGTGTAGTCGTTACGATTTGTGCCCTGTTAACAGATGGCCACATCTTAAGAGGTCTCAAAAATAGAGAAAAATATTGGTAAAAATCGAAAAAATACAGGTGGCGCCACCAGTCTGCAGAAACTGATGAAACACTCCATGATCAATATCCATGCAAAAAATCATGATGATCAATGCATTAGTTGCTCAGATACTTGAGCTTTTGTATCAAATTTTCCATTATTCTGGGGGGTACTTCGGAACCCCATAGCTCGAAGAATATAGGTCACAGTGACCTAATTTCAAGTTTACAAGGAGAATTCCATAGACCTCCCAGGATGTCAAGAGAGAAGATTCGAGGTCCAGTTGTTACGATTTGTGCCATGTTAACAGATGACCGCATCTTATGAGGTCTCAAAAATAGAGAAAAAAAATCGTAAAAATAAAAAAATACAGGTGGCGCCACCATACTGCAGAAACTGATGACACATTCCATGATCAATATCTATGCAAAGAATCATGGTGATCACTGCAATAGTTGTTTAGATACTTGAGCTTTTGTATCAAATTTTCCATTATTCTGGGGGGTACTTCGGAGCCCCATAGCTCAAAGGTTATGGGTAACAGAGACCTAATTTCAGGTTTCCAAAGAGACTTTTTATGGGCCTCCCTGCATGTCAAGAGAGAAGATTCTAGGTGTAGTCGTTACGATTTGTGCCCTGTTAACAGATGGCCGCATCTTAAGGTCTCCAAAATAGAGAAAAATATTGGTAAAAATCGAAAAAATACAGGTGGCGCCACCAGTCTGCAGAAACTGATGAAACACTCCATGATCATTATCCATGCAAAAAATCATGATGATCAATGCATTAGTTGCTCAGAAACTTGAGCTTTTGTATCAAATTTTCCATTATTCAGGGGGTACTTCGGAACCCCATTGCTCAAAGAATATAGGTCACAGTGACCTAATTTCAAGTTTACAAGGAGAATTTCCATAGACCTCCCAGGATGTCAAGAGAGAAGATTCTAGGTCCAGTTGTTACGATTTGTGCCATGTTAACAGATGACCGCATCTTATGAGGTCTCAAAAATAGAGAAAAAAATTTGTAAAAATAAAAAAAATACAGGTGGCGCCACCATACTGCAGAAACTGATGACACATTCCATGATCAATATCTATGCAAAGAATCATGGTGATCACTGCAATAGTTGTTTAGATACTTGAACTTTTGTATCAAATTTTCCATTATTCTGGGGGGTACTTCGGAGCCCCATAGCTCAAAGGTTATGGGTAACAGAGACCTAATTTCAGGTTTCCAAAGAGACTTTTTATAGGCCTCCCTGCATGTCAAGAGAGAAGATTCTAGGTGTAGTCGTTAAGATTTGTGCCCTGTTAACAGATGGCCACATCTTAAGAGGTCTCAAAAATAGAGAAAAATATTGGTAAAAATCGAAAAAATACAGGTGGCGCCACCAGTCTGCAGAAACTGATGAAACACTCCATGATCAATATCCATGCAAAAAATCATGATGATCAATGCATTAGTTGTTCAGATACTTGAGCTTTTGTATCAAATTTTCCATTATTCTGGGGGGTACTTCGGAACCCCATAGCTCGAAGAATATAGGTCACAGTGACCTAATTTCAGGTTTACAAGGAGAATTTCCATAGACCTCCCAGGATGTCAAGTAAGAAGATTCCAGTTCTAGCGGTTACGATTTGTGAACTGTTAACGGACAGACGCCCGGACGGCCGACGGACAAAAGGTGATCCCTATAGCTCAGATGACTTACAGTCAGCTGAGCTAAAAACCAGAATATGGGTAGTCGACAAGCCACTATGTGTATCGCAGAAATCAGAGTGGGACATGTGAAGTGAGGCATGGATTAAGTGGCAAGGGGAATAGAGCGTGGTGTGTTGCATATTAGCATGGATGTCTGCAGCTTTAACGTGAATGTAGGTGGTGCCACCTGTCATAAAATTGAGAAAAATGTCCAGGATGTATAAACCTGCAAAATTTCAGGTGGATAAGTCAAACCACTGCCGAGATATGAGTGATTTTATCCCAAAGCAGATCAACAGATGGAGGCTGTGCAAAAGTGGTTGCAGGTGGCGCCACCAGTTTTGCCTATAATGAAGTGCTATGTGAGATCTATATACATGCAAAATTTTGGCCTAATCGGTCAAACGGTTCCCAAGATATGAGCTTGGATGTCTGCAGAGTAAATGTGAATGTAGGTGGCGACACCTGTCATAAAATCGAGAAAGCTGTCAATGATGTAAAATACCTGCAAAATTTCAGGTGGATAAGTCAAACCACTTCTGAGATATGAGTGATTTTAACCTAAGGCAGATAAACAGATGGATGCTGTGCATAAGTGGTTGCAGATGGCGCCACCAGTTTTGCCTATGATGAAGAGCTATGTGAGATCTATACACATGCAAACTTTTTGCCCAATCAGTCAAATGGTTCCTGAGATATGAGCTTGGATGTCTGCAGAGTAAACGTGAATGTAGGTGGCGCCACCTGTCATAAATCGAGAAAGCTGTCCAGGATGTATAAACCTGCAAAATTTCAGGTGGATAAGTCAAACCACTGCTGAGATATGAGTGATATTATCCAAAGGCAGATGAACAGATGGACGCTGTGCATAAGTGGTTGCAGATGGCGCCACCAGTTTTGCCTATGATGAAGAGCTATGTGAGATCTATACACATGCAAACTTTTTGCCCAATCAGTCAAATGGTTCCTGAGATATGAGCTTGGATGTCTGCAGAGTAAACGTGAATGTAGGTGGCGCCACCTGTCATAAATCGAGAAAGCTGTCCAGGATGTATAAACCTGCAAAATTTCAGGTGGATAAGTCAAACCACTGCTGAGATATGAGTGATATTATCCAAAGGCAGATGAACAGATGGATGCTGTGCATGAGAGGTTGCAGGTGGCGCCACCAGTTTTGCCTATGATGAAGAGCTATGAGAGATCTATACACAAGCAAAATTTTGGCCTAATCGGTCAAACGGTTCCCAAGATATGAGCTTGGATGTCTGCAGTGTAAACATGAATGTAGGTGGCGCCACCTGTCATAAAATCGAGAAAGGCTGTCAAGGATGTAAAATACCTGCAAAATTTCAAGTGGAAAAGTCAAACCACTTCTGAGATATGAGTGATTTTAACCTAAGGCAGATGAACAGATGGACGCTGTGCATAAATGGTTGCAGGTGGCACCACCAGTTTTGCCTATGATGAATAGCTATGTGAGATCTATACAAAGGCAAAATTTTGGCCTAATCAGTCAAACTTTTCCCAAGATATGAGCTTGGATGTCTGCAGAGTTAATGTGAATGTAGGTGGCGACACCTGTCATAAAATCGAGAAACCTGTCCAGGATGTGTAAAACTGCAAAATTTCAGGTGGATAAGTCAAACCACTGCTGAGATATGAGTGATTTTATCCAAAGGCAGATGAACAGATGGATGCTGTGCATAAGTGGTTGCAGGTGGCACCACCAGTTCTGCCTATGATAAAGAGCTATGTAAGATCTATACACATGCAAAATTTTGGCCCAATTGGTCAAACGGTTCCCGAGATATGAGCTTGGATGTCTACAGAGTAAATGTGAATGTAGGTGGCGCCACCTGTCATAAAATCGAGAAAGCTGTCCAGGATGTATAATCCTGCAAAATTTCAGGTGGATAAGTCAAACCACTGCTGAGATATGAGTAATATTATCCCAAGGCAGATGAACAGATGGACGCTGTGCAAAATTGGTTGAAGGTGGTGCCACCATTTTTAGTCTATGTTATAAAGCTATCAAAGGGCTACATTTGTGTAAAATTTTTAGCCTGATCGGTCAAACAGTTCCCGAGATATGTGGGTTTATGTGTGGAAACAGACGCACAAATGGACACTGGGCAGCAAGGAAAGGTAAGAGGTCAACCAAAAATGAAGGCGCAGCAGTTCACATGTGACCTGATGATAAACCCGATTCGCTTAAAAAGCAAACCAAGTTTTTTCAAACAGTTGAAAGATATAGTTCCAATAATCTGGGAATTCTGCATCTAAATATTGTGTCCAGACGTCTAGACGCTGTGTCTAGACGTCTAGACACATTGTCTAGACACCCCCCCCCCCAGCCAGGTCAGTTGCCATGGTGATGTCTGGACCCCACCTGTTTGTACTGAGTGACCTCTTGACTTGGCTGCATGAAGTCAAATCTGTACTCAAATAGAGAAAGCCTTTTTCAATTGGCTACAATGCTTTTTTAAAACTGTATTTACCCATCTATTCTTATAAAACTGGCAGAACCCTACCATAGAATAATTCTTGTAAAGTTTAAACCAATCAGCTGAACAGTTTCATCATAAATCAGTGTAAAAGCTAGAAGAGTTTAAAATTACATTTTTGCTTGTAAAAAACACATCAATGTAGGTGGCGCCACCAATACCTCAAAATCAGATATGACATATGTGACAAACATTGGTATAAAATTTGGTCATTATATCTCTAGCCGTTTCTGAGATTTTAATTTAAGTGTGCTTTTTTGGACAGATAAATAAGTTCAACCTCCTGTAACTCGGCCAAAAATCTCAGAACTGGAACCATTCGAACAAACTTGAGAGAGATTGTTCCAGGGATCATTTCTGTGAAATATTGAACAATTTGGCTGGACAGTTTCAGAGAAGAAGATTTTTAAAGGTTTTTAAGCTTTTTCCCTATAAAATCTAAGAAAATGCAGTTAGCCAAAAAATAAGCAAAATCCGATGGAGTTTTTTAGATGACTAATTTTTTGCATAAAATTTGGTGATGCTAACTCTTGCTGTTTTCAAGATAGTATGGGTTAACATACAGACGCCGGACGGACAACGGATGATGCCACACCATCGCTTAAACTCACAGGTTCGCTAACAAATTGAGTACTATTGTCACACATATTTTGACTTGGCCATATACTGTGGTTGGCTTTGAATTAACCGGGCTCAATTTTTCGCGCTCAGGCAATTTTTCATAATTTCACGGGGTTTAATTTTCGCGATTGGGCATATAGTAATAATTTGATATAAACGACAAAATAGATATCAATTCTCTATAACACAAAGTTATTAGTATCTGCTTATCGCCTCATTAACCACGCTCACCGCCCATGACAGTTTTTGGTAAGCTAATTAACAGGGTTTCCAGGCTCGGGTCAGAGTAAATTACCAGGAGTCCCTCCACACAGTTCACCTGTCTGTTCAGGTGTAAAAAATAATAATACTTTGGTCAAGAAACCATGTTAGTCATCACAGGAAAACCGGCCTCGTCTTGTTTAAACAAGCTCCCCATGTTGAGGTTATTTTTACTTGGAATAAATACAAATTGATGCTCATGTTTTGCTGAAAAATTACAACAACAGTCACTGCCGGGACCTGGCGATGCCGCATTAAAGGGGCACTGGTTTCATAGCTTGGCTATTACATATCAATATAATTGGGCCCTACACATTACCCTGATCATGCATATCAAGGTTGGATTACGTTAATTTAACATCTTTCCATGGATATTACAAGTTGGTTACGGAAGGGGCCATCCCCGAAGCGGCCGTGCATGGAAGGTCTGCCTGATCCCCGCGAGTGTGAATGTGAAGAAAGAGCAGAGTTGTTTCAAGTGGTGAATGATCAGACCAGCCGACAAAGTTTTACAAGCGGGGAGAATACAAGCACGTGGTCACGTCGCATGCTGCAATCAACACGATCATCATTTTGAATATATTTATTTTCCACTCATGCCCACGATCCATGTGTTTTAATTTTCCACTAATGCCCATGACAGCAAGGGTTTAAATCTGCATGGTTTTAATTTCACAGTATAACCCTGACCGCGAATATAGCAAATTTCAAACCACTGCGAATATTAAGCCAACCACAGTAACTTATAAGCAGAACATATAATATAAGAGTTTAACTATTTATTAAAAAAAATTACAAATATTGTCCCAAATATAATTTTTATTAAGAATAATAAGAGAATCTTATGATTTTTTAAAATGAAATATAACTGAAATGATTATTAAAATAATATTAAAGAATATATTCATGAATGCATTCATGAATACATTTTTAAAGTATTTGCACTGGTATTCATATACTTTCATTTTTACCTGAATTCCCATTCTTTATGCAAGAAATTTTATAATGGAGTACATATTCATATTCGTATTTAAATACAATTGCAAAGTATTTGCACCATATCTGGTATTTATTAATTTATACCAAACAATGATGTTGAGAATCCAGAATATACAAAATTCACACATTTAAATAATGATCATAAGTACCTGGTTTTATGGCTTTTATTTATATTAAAAAAAAATAAAATGTAATTTATTCATTTTGGACTAATTTCACATCAATGTACACACTAGACACAGTAGGAATCTAGATTAATATTATCAACTGCATCTTTGTCTATCATTAATTTCCTTCATATGATCCCTAATGATTAGTAATGAATAATATGATTAATTTTTATCATTAAAATTGAACTGAAAAATACCACAGGTGACTGCATGGTGTTATTTGGAATATGTGACATTCTATCCATCAATACAAGATTCTTATATCATCAGTAACAGCAAGTTAATTTCCTGTTATTATAAACTAACAAATTCCTTTTCTATATTTCTTTAATTTTTATTAAAAACCAATACAAATTTATTTATTTATTGTTTATTGTTATGTTGTTGGCTAAAACTACTGGATGAGTTGGGTTGGACACCTGGATCATCTGTGGCTGGCCATAAGCTGCCTGGCTGCCCCAGTGCATGCCTCACCTCAAGCATGCATAATTTGCTGAAAGTTCAACAAGGTCAACATACAGGTGACTCGAGAGGGGCTGGAGAGAGCCAAGGTCTAACATGGTCTCATAAAAACATTAATAACAAGGGACCTATGGGTCACGGCGCTCGGCTGTTATATATGATAAAAAAATATGATTTAGAAATGAGGCACATGCTGGTTTTATGTGGTAATAAAAATAAGCTGTATTATGAGTTGTTGTTGTTTAGCTTATGTATGATTTTAATATTACCTTTGGAGACAGGAAAGAGGTTTAATTTCATTTATTTTATTAACAAATGGAGTGGGATTGTCACACAGATTTTTACTTGGCCATATAACTTATAACCAGAACATATAATATAAGAGTTTAACTATTTATTTAAAAAATTACAAATATTGTCCCAAATATAATTTTTATTAAAAATAATAAGAGAATAGCATGATTTTTTCAAATAAAATATAACTGAAATGATTATTAAAATAATATTAAAGAATATATTCATGAATGCATTCATTAATACATTTTGAAAGTATTTGCACTAGTATTCATATACTTTCATTTTTACCTGAATTCCCATTCTTATGAAAGAAATTTTATAATGGAGTACATATTCATATTCGTGTTTAAATACAATTGCAAAGTATTCGCACCATGTCTGGTATTTATTCAGTTTTCACCAAACAATGATGTTGAGAATCCAGAATATACAAAATTCACACATTTAATATGATTGAAAGAACCATGTCCTATGATAATTCTTTTGAAAAATTGAAGGATTCTACTTGACAGTTTCATTATAAACATTTTACGCTGAAAGAGGCTAAAATTACGAGGTTTTTTGCCCATAAAAAACAGGTCAATGTAGATGGCACCACAAAATCTGCAACTTCAAATATGAGTCATGTGACCAACATTTGCACAATACTTGGTAATGCTAGCTTCTGTCATTTCTGAGATTACTATGTCAGTATGCTTAATTGGCCAAATGACTGTTCAAATTTGTGTAACACCACTTAAATTCATCAAATGCAAACCATTTGAACAGACTTGAAAGGGCTTGCCTCTGGGATCATTTTTGTAAAATATTGAATTATTTGGCTGGACCGTTTACAAGAAGAAGACTTTTAAAGGTTTTTCAGCTTTTTCCCTATAAAATTTAAGTAAATGCAGATAACAAAAAAATAAGCTGAATCCCACAACATTTGATATGTGAGAGATTATTGCATAAAATCTAGGGATGGTAGCTCATGCTAATCCTGAAAAATAATGGATTTACAGATGACCAATGACCCCCGTACAAAAAAAGGTCAATGCAGGTGGCTCCACCAATACCTGAATTTCATATATGACTCATGTGACCAACATTGGCATAAAATTTGGTGATGATAGCTCCAGCCATTCTGAGATTGCCATTTACGTATGCTTTTTTGGACAGTTAGTTAAGTTTAACTTCCTGTAACTCGGCCAAAATTCACCAAACTTGAACCATTCGAACAAACTTGAGAGAGATGGTATAAAAGATTATTTCTGTGAAATATTGAACAATTTGGCTTGACTGTTTCGGAGGAGAAGATTTTTAAAGGTGTTTGGCTTTTTCTCTATAAAATCTAAGAAAATGCAGATTTTTTCAGATGGCTAATTTTTTGCATTAAATTTCATGATACTAGCAATAGTTGTTTGCGAAATAGTATGGGTTAATGACAAGGACAGACGATGCCAAACCATCGCATTAGCTCACAGGTTCGCTAAAAATGACTACAGATGCATATTGAATGCAAAATTATAATACAGATACATCTCACTGATAGCAAAATCTTGAATAAAGTTGAGTATGGATACAAATTATTTATAATCCATGTACAGCCATCTTTATACACCCACAGAGAGCTGTTTACCTGTGATTGTAAACACAGCATTTATTTAGCATAAATCTACATTTTTTAAAAGCTTTTAAAAACACTCTTGTCAATATTAACCATAGATAACCTGAAATCTTAATGTCTAGAGGCATTATGTAATGGATGCTGAAAAACTGGTGCCAGGCTAGATGTATCTGCTTCACACAGCTAACATATATGGTAAAATGACTCAATTCAATCTCCATAATTCAGCCAAAATTCATTCTTTGGAACCATAAAAGACTATTATTATAAGAATTATTCAGGGGATCATTCCTGTAAAATATTAAACAAATTGGCCTCAGTGGCATCAGTCAAAAAACGTTTTGCAGGTTTATAACTCATATGGGAAAATAAAGCACAATGGCTAAGTTAAGCTTCCCATAATTCAGCCAAAAATCACTGAACCAAAACCATTTGAACAAACTTGAATTATCAAGATCTAGGGATATTCAATGTGTGAGATTTAAGAATTTGGCAGATTCGTTTTTGAGAAGAAGATCCTTGTAGCCTTTGAGCTAAAATGGGCTGTTATGGCATAAGACTAAATTCAGATTCCCATAACTCAACCAAAAGTCACTGAACTGAGACCATTTGAACAAACTTCAGAAAGCACTACCCTACGATCATTTCTGTGCGATATCAAACAATTTGGCCATATGGTTTCGGAGAAGAAGTTTTTGGTAGCTGTCTGTATGATACGAGCACTGATGACCCCGTACAAAAAAGGCCGATGCAGGTGGCACCACCAATACCTCAAATTCAGATATGACTCATGTGATCAACATTGGCATAAAATTTGGTGATGATAGCTCAAGCTGTTTCTAAGATTGTAATTTTAGTATGCTTTTTTGGACAGAAGACTAAGTTCAACTAACTGTAACTTGGCCTAAAATCACCGAACTTAAACCATTCGAACAAACTTGAGAGAGATTGTTCCAGGGATCATTTCTGTGAAATATTTGACAATTTGGCTGAACAGTTTCGGAGAAGAAGATTTTTAAAGCCTTTTTAGCTTTTTCCCTATAAAATCTAAGAAAATGCAATTAGCCAAAAAATAAGCAAAATCCGATAGAGTTTTTTCGAAGTCTAATTTTTTGCAAAAAATTTGGTGATGTAGCTCCTGCCGTTTTTGAGATAGCTATGGTTAACGTACAGAGGACGCACGACCCTCGACACACGACGGACGATGCCGCACCATTGCATAAGCTCACAGGTGCGCTAAAAAATACAGGTGGCGCCAGCAGTCTGCAGAAACTGATGAAACACTCCATGATCAATATTCATGCAATTAATCATGGTGATCAATGCATTAGTTGTTCAGATATTTGAGCTTTTGTATCAAATTTTTCATTATTCTGGGGGGTACTTCGGAGCCCCATAGCTTGAAGAATATGGGTAACAGAGACCTAATTCCAGGTTTCCAAGGTGATTTTTCATGGACCTCTCTGGGTGTAAAGTTAGAAGATTCCAGGTCCAGTGGTAATGATTTGTGCCTTGTTAAAGGACAGACAGCTGGATGGCCGGACTTAAAAAATGCATTTGGATGACATTGACATCATTTGCATCAAGCAGACCGTAATACTTGGTCAACAAAAGTTCCAAAATGAGAGAGCAATATGATAACAAGGGACCCATGGGTCATGGCGCTCAGCTGATCATGATTGGACTATAAATGTATCACCACTGTGATACTATATTTAGTCAACAAACCTTATGAATATCATGGACATGTTAGGCTATTATAAAGGAATATAATGTAATATGTGAGTAAATGATGTATGAAATAACCTTACTGATGGATTAATATGGAGAAATATAGGGTTTTTTTTTTTTTATTTGGGAGCTGTGAAAAATAGGGATATATTTGAGCAAATATGAATGCAATGACAGTACACTAAGCAGTGGTAGAATGATGATAAGGCTATTTGTTGAAGGATCTATAGTGTATGGAAGTCCGCAAGATTTCAATTTGACAGATATAATGTTATGATTAACTATGCTGAAGAGGGGATTTATGAACTGTGACTGTATGACATGATATCTCTTAGGTCTTGACAAGGTACATTATATTGATGCCCACCACATCTACATATTACACATTATTGACATAATTTTTGGCATGTACATAGGTAAAAAATAGTTATACAATATATAAAAATATGAATATATCTGATTTATATTGTTCTCGTTTACTGAGGCTGATATTGGGATGGGGTTCGGAGAAGGAAACATTGTGGGCAGCAAGGAGGGTTGGATGTAGAGATAGAGGGAGATAGAGAGAGAGGGACAGAGCATTCAACAGTACTTAAACACCTGGAAGGTTAAAATCTAAAATATTATGTAAGGTAGATAAAGTCTGAGAGATAGAGGTAATCTAGGCCATGGTTGGTTTTATATGATTGAAGAAATTGTTGCAAATAATATTTAAGATCTGACCATGCGTTTCCATTTGATACCTTCCTGACAGGCTGTTGACAGTTCAACATTTTACACATTTGTCTAATAAGATCAAATTTTTTCAATAAACTCTTCTTTTCTATTTAATGATATGTATACAGTTGCTATAAAGTCCCCACTCCACAGGCGGAAGGACTTGATATGGGGGGGCCCGGGGGGGGGGGGGGGTGTTGATGGGAGTTACAACGCCTCTGTCTCTCTGTATATATTTTCTTCAAATTATTAAATTTTATGCTATAGCAATAGAACTATTGTTCACAGTGCCAAGGAGCAAGGACTTAGTGGGGTGGGGGAAGGGGATGGTGGGAGTTACAATACCCTTGCATATACGTACAGGATATGAAATTTAATTAATCAGTGCTTACAGGAAAAAAAAGGTTTATTCATAATTATTAAATATTTAACACAGGCAGAAAGCTAGAGAAACAAAGGAAATCATTTTAATTCCCATTCTTCTGAGCCAGAAAATTATGAACAATTTTTACATAAATTATTGTTTATAACATCATTTTGTTCCAGGTTTGAAAATGTAACTATACATTTAGAATATAACATGTATATGTGAATATTTCAGTTGATTCACATTTCTTAATTGCATCAACATATATATCTAACAAATCAGGTTTATAGTACCTGTCAACAGAATGGGGTGGAGGGAGGAAGGGAGGCATAGGGGTGAGAGAGAGAGAAAGAGAGCTAGACTGGCAGAGAAAGAGAGAAAGGGAAAGAGAGAGAGGAGAAAGGCTCTCTGGTAATTACTGCCTGACCCAGACACTCACAGAAGCAGTAGGCAAGGAGTGAAGGTGTTTTAAGTAACAGCCTAGAACACTGTTAACCAATGACTTGATATAAACATTCAAGACATTGTACAATAAATTTGGGTCACTGTGCTTAGCTGAAGTTGACCTTGAAGGTAAAATCTAAAATAATATCAAATGGAGATAAGGCCTAGGAGGAAAAGGTAGATATGCCATGGCTGGTTGACATGATTGGTTTGTATTGATGAGTAAGAAATTGTTGCAAATAATATTTTGTGACCAAACCATACATTCTCCAATGTCAAAATTGAAGCATGTGAGCAGTTTGTGAACATAAGATGTATATTATTACCATGTTCATGGGCTGGCTTTTTGATAAATTGTTGACAGTTCAGTAGTTTACACATTTGCTCAATTGGGTCTATTTTACATAATATTTATTATTAAATATATATATTTTTATTTTATAAAATGTATACAGTTGAAATATAACTGATGTCCTCAGTCCACAGATGCAAGGACTTGGTGGTGGTGGGGGGGGGGGGGACTGGAATGATGGGAGTTACAACATCTCTGTATTAATATAGTGTATATACATATAGGATTTCCACTTAATTCAACAATACTTGTCCCATACGCGGCGTATTTTCCTTTGTTCTAATTGTACGTTCAAATCTGCTTGCATCACAGGGACATGAAAAGTGACCATGCAAGTGAAGTTGCATAGCGACTTTCCATATATGGCAAAGAACTGGCGCATAGCCAAAACAAGTGACCAATGGGTCATGACGCTCAGCTGACTGGGAAGAGATTCGCCAAAGGAAATTTTATCATCTGAATGGTAGTATATACCCATTCAACTGAAGATTCAAACAGTTTAAGCAACAGGCCAAGATTGTGACTGTATTTATATATCTCAAAAAATAAAGAAGAAATGCATAAACTTTAAAAAAAAATACAGGTGGTTCCTCCAGTCTGCAGAAACTAATAAAAACACTTAATGGTCAATATCCATGCAAAGAATCATGGTGATCTCTGTATTAGTTGTTAAAATACTTCAGCTTTTGTATAAAATTTTCCATTATTCTGAGTGATACTTCGGAGTCCTATAGCTTGAAGGATATGGGTAACAGAGACCTAATTTCAGGTTTCCACAGATACTTTTCATGGGCCTCCTTCCATGACAAGAGTGAAGATTCTAGGTCCTGTTGTTACAATTTGTGCCATGTTAACAGATGACAGCATCCTTAAAGGTCTCAAAAATAGAGAAAAATATTGTAAAAAAAACCCGAACTAATACAGGTGGTGCCACCAGTCTGCAGAAACTGATGAAACACTCCATAATCAATATCCATGCAAAGAATGATGGTGATCTCTGCATTAGTTGTTCAGATACTTCAGCTTTTGTATCAAATTGTCCATTATTCTGAGGGATACTTCGGAGTCCTATGGCTTGATGGATATGGGTAACAGAGACCTAATTTCAGGTTTCCACAGATACTTTTCATGGGCCTCCTTGCATGACAAGAATGAAGATTCTAGGTCCTGTCATTACAATTTGTGCCACGTTAACAGATGACAGCATCCTTTAAGGTCTCAAAAATAGAGAAAAATATTCGTAAAGAAACCCGAACAAATATAGGTGGTGCCACCAGTCTGCAGAAACTGATGAAACACTCCATAATCAATATCCATACAAACAATGATGGTGATCTCTGCATTAGTTGTTCAGATACTTCAGCTTTTGTATCAATTTTTCCATTATTCTGAGCTGTACTTTGGAGTGCCATAGCTCAAAGGATATGGGTAACAGAGACCTAATTTCAGGTTTCCATGGAGACTTTTCATGGGTCTCCCAGTGTATCAAGAATAAAGATTCCAGGTCCAGTCGTTACAATTTGTACCCTGTTGACAGATAACTACATCCTTATAAAGGTCTCAAAAATAGAGAGAAAAAAAATATAGAAATTTGAAAAAAATACAGGTGGCACCACCAGTCTGCAGGAACTGATGGAACACCTCTTGATCAATATGTATCCCAGAATCATGACCATCAGTGTTGTAGTTACTAAGATGTTGCAGTTTGTTTTTATCAAATTTTCCATTATTCTGGGGGGGTAATTGGGAGCACCACAGCTCAAAGGATATGGGTAACAGAGACCCTATTTCAGGTTTCCATGGAGATTTTTCATAGGTCTCTCACTATGTGAGGAATGAAGATTCTAGGTCCAGTCTTTACAATATGTGCCCTGTTGACAGATGTTCACTTTTTTAAAGGTCTCAAAAATAGAGAAAACAATTCATAAAATACAAGTGACCCATGGGTCATGACGCTCAGCTGCCATGCATGACCTGTGACATCATGGACTGAGATTCACAAATTCCAGTCAAATTTTGAAGAACCAATTTGCCAATTTGTTGAAAATTTTCTATGACAACAGAAATATATATCACCTATGTCTGGTTAAAACACAGTGAATTGATGGTCTGAGGAAAATGCATGATTGTTAAGCTATCAGGAACTATTCCAACAGCCTGCTTGAAAACTGTCAGTCTCATAAGGAACTTCACAAAGGGCAAATATAAGATCAAAATATATAGCAAAAATCAAGGAAATACATGCCAGAACTAGAATACGGGTAGTCGACAAGCGACTACGTGTATCCGCCTAAATCAGAGTGGAACTGGTGAAGTGAGGCATGGATTGAGTGGCAAGGGGAAATAGAGTGAAGTGTTGCATATTAGCATGGATGTCTGCAGCCCCATTGTGTATGTAGGTTGCGCCACCTACCACAAAATCCAGAAAGCTGTCCAAGTTGTATACATATGCAAAATTTAAGGCAGATAAGTCAAACCACTACATGTATATGAGTGATTTTTGCCCTTGGCAGACAAACAGATGGACGCTGTGCAAAAATGGCTGCAGGTGGTGCCACCAGTTTTGCGTATGATAAAGAGCTATGTGAGAACTATACACATGCAAAACTTTTGCCCAATCGGTCAAACGGTTCCCAAGATATGAGCTTGGATATCTGCTGCATAAATGTAGAATGTAGGTGGCGCCACCTGTCATAAAATCAAGAGAGCTGTCGGGGAGGTATAAACCTGCAAAATTTTAGGCAGATATGTCAAACCACTGCAGAGATATGAGTGATTTTATCCCATGGCAGACAAATAGACGGGAGCTGTGCAAAAATGGCTGCAGGTGGCGCCACCAGTTTTGCGTATGATACAGAGCTATGTGAGATCTATACACATTCAAAATTTTGGCTCAATTGGTCAAACGGTTCCCGAGATATGAGCTTGGATGTCTGCAGCGTAAACGTTAATGTAGGTGGCGCCACCTGTCATAAAATCAGAAAAGCTGTCTAGGATGTATACGCATGCCGAATTTTAGGTGAATTAGTCAAACCACTGCAGGGATATGAGTGATTTTAACCCCAGGCAGAAGAACAAATGGACACTGTGCAAACATGGTTGCAGGTGGAGCCACCTTTTGTTGTATATGTTATAATGCTATCCCAGGGCTATATTTGTATACGCATGCTGAATTTCAGGTGAATTAGTCAAACCACTGCGGAGATATGAGTGATTTTAACCCAAGGCATACAAACAGATGGACACTGTGCAAACATGGTTGCAGGTGGCGCCACCATTTTTTGTATGTTAAACAGCTCTCCAAGGGCTACATTTGTGCAAAAAAATTTCCTGATCGGTCAAATGGTTCCCGAGATATGTTGGTTTATGTGTGGAAACAGACACACAAACTGAGTGCAGAAGAAAGGTCAAAGGTCAAAACAAAATTGGGGTGCAGCAGTTCACATGTGAACTGAACATAATCCTGGGTTTCGTAAAATTCTGCCCAGCGGTTATGGAGGAGTTCTCCGGACACCTACGCGGCGGCAGCGGCGTGCAGCTGAAAACCTAGTATCCGCAAAACTCAGTTTTGGCGGATGCAATTATTGAGAAACAGGTGCTTCTGTATGAATTTTTATTCAATACAAGCCAACTGTATTGCACTTTTATAAATGATGGTAATATTTATTCAGAAATATTTGACCCAATCCTTTACAAGATTACATAAATATACATCCAACTGCATTCACTTTAACTGTTCTTGAGATAATATGATCAAAAGGAATTAAAAGATGGTTGCCTGGTGGCCATATTTGACTTTTGACAAGTCTGAAATCAGACAACAAACATTCTCTAAATCGGACCAAACATTAAAGAAAAATTACTGAAACTGCACTGAAGAAATAATTTCTAAGGTGGCTAACTGGCAGACATAATGGATTTCTGACAAGTATGACATTTGATATCCCACATTCTCCAATAAGAGACCAAACTTGGGGCAATTTATCCAGTAATGAATGCCCAAAATAATTCAAAAGGCATGTCCAGGCGCTCATATCAGATTTATAGATATGCAATTGTAAAAAATGCAAGTCCAATATTTTTTATTATCACTCTGCTTTCCAATGGGGTCAGCAGGGTAGGTAAACTGCCAAACCTGAAAGAAAAGAAATGCAGAAAGCATGACTAAGGGTCTTGAAATAAAACAAAAAGCCATCCTAAATCAAGGTACACATCCACATATTATGAGAACAAACACTTGCTTTTATATGTGGTGATATATATTAAAATATTCAGATATCTAGGAAACTATGTTTATTGCTAGGATTCCATAAAATAAACTGCAAAATGTTCCCATCATCTTATAAATCAGTAGCTAAACCTTAATACTATACTCTCATAGTCTTAATGCCTGGCTGAAGCATTCAGACAACAGTGTTTTTGTTATGAAGTAACGAGGTACTTATCACTGATCCTTATCACTTAATAGGCTGAAACAAAAGGGAGTCATATGTCACCAGTGTCACTCACAATTACAGCCACACAGGGAGATTACCAGCTGGGGTGGGATGGTTATATATACAAGAAAAATAGAGATGGTCTATAAAATAAGTAATTGTGAACATCACTGACCTATAAAATAAGTAATTGTGAACATCACTGACCTATGACCTTGGCCTTTTGCCCACATATCAACTGGATTTTTTCTAAATGATGGGTAACTACTAACTACTTAAATCTGGTGTAATTACAATGGGTGAATAACTTTGACCTGCAACCTTTAACCTGCTGACCAGCTGACCCCAAAATCAATAAGTTATTTATTCAAGCAAAAAGACCCATAAATATGAAGTTTGAGTCAAACTGAGTGATGCATAGATGTGGCATATGTGAAAGACTGAAGGTTTGGGTTGAACAGTTACACTTGAAATATGCTAACAAGCATTTAGAACAATTAAATATTGTGACCTTGACCTTTGACTTTTTGACCTCAGCATCAAGGCTTCTTCCCTTATTGGTAGGTAAGCCATATATGACAGATGGAAGGTACAGATTGAAAAGTTTGCCTGAAAATTACTCCATGCAAGAAGTGGGTGCTGTGAACTTGACCTTTGACCTCAAAATCAACAGGTCTTTTCCACTGTTGGCAGAGAAGCCATATCAGTGCTGAAAGGTTAGGAATGAAAAGTCTAGCTTGAAATGTGTCGACAACCTTTTCAAAGAAGTGGATCCTGTGACCCTGACCTTTGACCTTGTGACCTCAAAATCTATAGGATTCTTCTCCAACTTAGTAGGTGAGCTATATGTGAAAAATCAAAGAATTGGGATGAAAGGGTTGGCTTAAAATGCATCCACAGGCTTTTCAAAGATGAGGCTCCTGTGACCTTGACCTTTGACCTTTTGACCTCAAAAAAAATTATGGTTCTTCCCCTGTTGGTAGGTGAGCTGTATGTGAAAGATGGACGGTTTGGGATGAAAATTTTGTCTCAAAGAGTTATTTCTGGGGGGTGCAAACACACCCCATAACTTCGAGAATATAGGTCACAGTGACCTAATTTCAGGTTTGCAAGGAGATCTTTTTATAACCTCTAAGACTGTATAGGGTTCATGGCCCTAGCCCCTACGGTTACGATTTGTGCCCTGCTAACGGACCGACGGCCGGCCGGCTGGACGGACAGACGGAAGGACGACGGACAAAGACCCATCGCTATAGCCCAGCATGACTGAAAGTCAGCTGAGCTAATAAAAAATATAGGTGGCACCACCAGTCTCCAGACACTGATGAAACATCTCATGATCAATATGTATGCAAAAAATAATGACCATCGGTGAATTATTTAATGAGATATTGAAGTTATTGTACGAAATTTTAGACTATTTTGGGGGGGGGGGGGTACTTTGGGGCCCCATAGCTCGAAGGCTATGGGTAACACAGACCTAATTTCTGGTTTCCTTGAAGACTTTTTATAGGTCTCTCAGTATGTCAAGAATTAAGATTCTAGTTCCAATCTTTACGATTTGTGCCCTGTTAACAGATGTTCACATTTTTAAAGGTCTCAAAAATAGAGAAAAAAATTCGTAAAAAATTGAAAAAATACAGGTGGCCCCACTAGGCTGTAGGAACTGATTGAACATCTCATGATCAATGTGTATGCCAAAAATCATGACCATCAGTGATGTCGTTAATGAGATATTGAAGTTTTTGTATGAAATTTTTGACTATTCTGGGGGGTACTTTTGGGCCTCATAGCTCAAAGGATATGGGTGACAGAGACCTCATTTCTGGTTTCCAAGGAGATTTTTCATGGACCTCTCAGAATGTAAAGTTACAAGATTCAAGGTCCAGCGGTTACGATTTGTGCCAGGTTAACGGACGGACAAACGGACGGACAGACGGACGACGGACAAAGAGTGATCGCTATAGCTCAGATGACTTACAGTCAGCTGAGCTAAAAAATGACACACGTGAAATTCGACCAAGGAGGCGGGGCATGTGGGATAAATCAGTTATAGCCCAATGAAATGTAAAGCAAGCCATGAGATTTGCTCGGCTTGTGTCAATCATGGCAGGCGAGCTATAAACGGCTCGCCTGCCATGTGACACAAGCCTCGCAAACCTCACGGCTTGCATAACGTTTCATTGGGCTATAACCAATACTTACATGATTAAATAGTTCATTCACAATCACATAATAATTAAACAAGGCCTACAGGCCTAATGCAAACCTGTGCATTGGGAAATACACGAGGTATTATGCTTCAATGCTGGACCATTACTTTTCATGTATCTGAACAATGCAGGTACTGAACATTTTGAATAAGTGACCTGTGACAAATTGCTGCCTTAAGCTACTGCACTGAGTGAACTCTTGACCTGTACCTGGCTAGACTGAGTGAACGTTTGACATCTAATTGGCTGCACTGAGTGAACTCTTGACCTGTTGCATAATCTGACACAGTTGGCAGTCTTCCAAAGCTAGAAATAGATTCAGGCTGAACTTTGGGTGCCAAATATGATGTAGTGAGCAGTCTGCCAAAGCTATAAATAGAATGCAGCTACTGCACTGAGTGAACTCTTTGATCTATACCTGGCTGCACTTCTTCCCATCCAGGCACTGTGCCAAAACTATTTATAGAGCTGACATCATCTTGGCTAATGGCCAACATCAAGGCACTGGCAATCTGCCAATGGTAAACCAAGTGCTGCCATCTGAACACAAAAGTTGTCCCTACTTTGAAATTTATTTTCCCAATACAAAATGCTTTTCAGCTGACTTTTTATAAACAAGGGACCTATGGGTCACGACGCTCAGCTGTTATATATGATAAAAAAATATTATTTAGAAATGAGGCACATGCTGGTTTTGTGTGGTAATAAATATAAGCTGTATTATGAGTTGTTGTTGTTTAGCTTATGTATGATTTTGATAGTTCCTTTAGAGACAGGGAAGAGGATTGATTTCATTTATTTTATTAACAAATGGAGTACTATTGTCACACAGATTTTGACTTGGCCATATAACTTATAAGCAGAATATATAATATATTAACTATTAATTAAAAAAAATTACAAATATTGTCCCAAATATAATTTTTATTAAAAATAATAAGAGAATCTTATGATTTTTTAAAATGAAATATAACTGAAATGATTATTAAAATAATATTAAAGAATATATTCATGAATGCATTCATGAATACATTTTGAAAGTATTTGCACTGGTATTCATATACTTTCATTTTTACCTGAATTCCCATTCTTTATGCAAGAAATTTTATAATGGAGTACATAATCATATTCGTATTAAAATACAATTACAAAGTATTCGCACCATGTCTGGTGTTTATTCAGTTTTCACCAAACAATGATGTTGAGAATCCAGAATATACAAAATTCACTCATTTAAATAATGATCATAAGTACCTTGTTTTATGGCTTTTATTTATATTAAAAAATAACTGTAATAAATTCATTTTGGACTAATTTCACATCAATGTACACACAAGACACAGTAGGAATCTAGATTAATATTATCAACTGCATCTTTGTCTATCATTAATTTCCTTCATATGATCCCTAATGATAAGTAATGAATGATATGATTTACTTCTTTATCATTAAAATTGAACTGAAAAATACCATAGGTGACTGCATATTGTTATTTGGAATACGTGACATTCAATCCATCGATACATGATTCTTATATCATCAGTAACTGCAAGTTAATTTCCTGTTATTATAAACTAACAAATTCCTTTTCTATTTTTCTTTAATTTTTTATAGAAAAAAACAATAAAAATTTATTAATTTATTGTTTATTGTTATGTAGTTGGTTAAAACTACTAGATGAGTTGGGTTGGACACCTGGATCAACTGTGGCTGGCCATATGCTGCCTGGATTCCGGTGTATGCCTCGCCTCAAGCATGCATAATTTGCTGAAAGTTCAACAAGGTCAACATACAGGTGACTCAAGAGGGGCTTGAGAGAGCCAAAGTCTGACAGGGTCTCATAAAAACATTAATAAAAGCTACAATTTTTGGCCAATTTCTTTCAGCTTTCTAAACTACAAAGCTGAAATCCTTATGTGTGCATGATATGAAAATTATATCAACAGTGCTCACAGGAAACAAACGTGCCATGGTCAAAGTTGGGCAAAATTTAAGTTACTAATTTTACATTTATACTAATAACTTATAAAATTTGAAAAATTCATAACTAATTTTGGGTATTCAATTGAATCTTGATTAAATAATATTACATCCCTGACAAAAAATCTCTAGCTTCAGCAATCCCCTTGTTAAGGGAGTACATTAATGCTCTAAGAAAATCACCATTACCATTTTTTTAGGGCGTATTCTGCAATCCATACAAATAATGTTAGTAAATTAATTAAATGTTGCCATGAAGTTTTACAAAACAATAGCCCATTTTCTTACCGCTAATGATGCTACGCACCACTGTACGCCTTGAGAGACCCCTGGCTAATTAATGATGTTTTCCTTTCGTGTCCAAACTGTGAAACACTTCGTTGCTCGTTTGTTTACCAATAATTTATTTGATTTGTAATATTAAGGTGATCTGTGACTCCCTGTCAATTTTGTTTGCACCAAACCTGTGATCAAATAAATTTGTTAACATACTAATGAGGTACAAATTTAACAGTTCGGGGTAATAAATTACTTAAGTTCTATTGCCGGTAGCTGGATATTTTTACGATCTTTATGATCTTTTGTGCCGGTCGGTGGGTTACAAATGTTCAGTTTGTTCTGGCCGGCAGTACAGGCCATCCCGGTAACCCCCGACCGGCGCGGCTAAAACCCTGTATATACACTGGTTTATAAAATGCCAGTTACGGGATATAATGGATATCTTTTTCATCACCAGCAGCGCTCAAATATATTCCCGAACAAGTGTTAAATAATAATTAACATGAGAGTAACCGTACATCCTCTATTATCGCCCATCGCCGGTTCTCAGGTGTTAAACGATCTTCTCTCCTGCAATATTCTAATTTTTCATATTTTACATATAATAATTCACACACTGAAAAAAATAATTATTTTTTCCTGTACGAATTCAAGTAGACATGACGGTAAATATATTTCTTGATTTTTTACAAAGTGCATTATGTTTGGGCCCATAACTTAAACTATTACGCAATAATAATAACTGACATCATTCTGGCATGTGCATAGAGAATGAAAAATATGTATATTATATATGATCGAAGTCAGATAAGTGGTTTTGATATTAGGCATTCTTGAAGTGTAACAATGGGTTTTTAATGGAAAAATGAAGTTTTTCATTAATATCTTGAAGGTATTAAGTCCGAGTGACCAAATTCTTGGCATGGTAGGGGATTTTGGAGACATCTAACTGTATGCCAAATTTAAGGAACTAAGAGCTGAAGCTGGGGAGCTGAGCTCTTGCAAACTGCATAACACTAGCTTGATGTAAACAATATGTTACATGGTGCTTGAAAACTTGAATAAAATCTACAGTTTTTGATCAACTGGTTTCAAATTTTTTGTGTTAACAGTTGAAAAGCTAACAAAAACATGCTGTGAAAATTAAATCCACAGTACTTACAGGAAAAAAACGTGCCATGGTCAAAGTTGGGCAAAATTTAAGGTACCAATTTTTTATTTTTATTAATATTTTTAAAAATTTAAAAGATTTTCATCTAATTTTGGGTATACAATTTAATTTTGATTAATTAAAGTTATATTACTGGAAAAAAGGTCCGTAGCTTTAACATGTTTTGTGTTAAGTGATCAAATATCTTTCCTGATTTTTTACAAAATGCATTATGTTTGGGTCCATAACTTTTTTTAATTATATAATACAGACATAATTTCTTGAATGTACATAGGAACTATATAGAGGAATATTTATGGTAAATATGAGGAAAAACAGATGAGTGGTTTTGATATTAGGCAGTCCTGAAGTGTGAAAATAGGTTTTTAATAAAAAATTGAGGTTTTTCCTTAATTTCTCAAAGGAACGAAGTCGAAAAGACCCAGTTTTCGGCTTGGTAGGAGATCTTAGGGACATCTAACATTACGCCCAATTTTGGATTCCTAGGTCTTATGGTTTCAAAACGTGCCACATCTACGGACGGACAGACGGACGGACGACGGTCAATGGACCACGACTATAGCTCAGATGACTTATAGTCAGCTGAGCTAAAAATTAATATACGATCAACAAAATAGAATTCTTGATGTTAATGCTTATTTTGGAAATACTGAGTTCGTAATTCACAGTATTTGGTGATACAGCATAGGCCCATCATTGCTGACACTGATGTACACTCCATCCTCGTTGCATACGTGGCCACAGTACTTAATTATGAACTTTCACATTTGAATCCATTTTATAGGCCTACAGAAATTAAACAAGCACCTGCGGAGCAATTATAGCCCATTATTTCAATGCTCAATATTTTGCATATTTTACAGAGCAGACTTATAACTTGCTATCTGTAAGCTTGCCGATCTATATACGATATGGTAACACCGTTGAATTTTCCCTCGCTCCACTTTTCCAAAGCAGGCTTAAAGTTTAATGCCGTAAATTTGAAAAATATGATTCCTACATGTAACTGATTTTAACAGCCATCCATTAATTAAATTAACTACTGTAGATTCAGAAATATTAGTTGGGATTTTATTTTCGTGGTTTTCGTGGATCAAGATAATCCACGAATTCATGATTCCAACGATCAAAAAATCACAGGGTCAGAGGTTATACGGTATCCTAACGCTAGCTGTTGGTCGACTTTATATATATATAATTGTTACCCCTGGCTGATTTTCAATAAAGATACAAAAATTGTTTACTACTGTTTTATGATTGTATTTGATATATTTATTAAATGCACCGCATTGCTTTTTCCTAAATTACTATAAAAATATGGGATTTATAAATAATCTTTTGTCAATCAAATTATTTCCCCTTACATCGAACAAACACGGCCCCCTGATATGTTTACAATCAAACAATATCAACGTATGATTTAAACTGAAAACGTATCCCCATATTTCCTCATTTCCTCAACATTTCGGATGAAAAATTCAAGAACAGAACCACATTCCTGTCGCGCAAAGCGGTAGTTCTAACACGCCATGAACGGAAAACAAGTTCCAATGTTCTTAACCACAGCTACCGAGGCACGGCTTTTTCGGAACGGCCTTTTCAACCTTCTTTCAATAGAGATTAAACGAGACTTACGCTACCTATTGGCTTTAAAGACAAGGGCCGTGTAAACTCTTTGCATTACCGCGATTACCGCGGGACGCGAAAAACCGCCTATTCCGAATATTGCGACAACAGTTGCGTGCATAAGAGTGAGCCATTATTAATACATGCAGGCGGTACTTCTTCCGAATATTGCTGATAGTTGTACATATATGTTAGCGTAAGTAAGCGCCACAGAATACTATTAGGCAAATTATTTCTTTATAATCTCCAAATATAGCTGACATGATGAATGACGAACGACCCGTGTCTCGTCTCACCACCCCGTCCGGGAATTACAGGCGCCACATGTGACTACCACCTAGATTAAACAAAGTTAAAAACCTTCATGTGGACGGTCCCGTTTCATTTTTCCTCCGGTCAAGAGATGGTTTACGTTTTCTGTCAAAGTGGTGTGATCGGGTGTCACAACTAATAGCCGATGTATCGGCCGGCACGTGTCGGTCACGGCTGATTAATTCTTAGTTAGGCTCGGGTCGGGCGGAGCTTGTTTGTTCAACACTAACCCGATTGACCGCGATACAGGCGCACCGTGTGATAAGCATCAGAGCCGAACCACCTTTGTTCGTCGGGCTCGTCTTCCTTGCGCAAATGGAGGTATTAATAAACATAATTTCCTGAAGTTTTCTTTTGTCTTTCCACGAATTCAAATACCCCACGATATGTGTTTTGTACAAAAACCACGAAATTTTAAGCCCACGATATTATCTGAATCTACAGTATAAAATATACAATGGTCATATGAGCCTGAAAAAATGTCCTTGACCACAAAGGCGGCAAATTTTTCAACGTAATATTGCACAAGACTGTCCACGTAATTTATTCATATTTAAGAACTACTACAGGGACCAACTTTCAAAACTCATTCCAAATCCCATTTGATGTAATTCCTGGAACAATTCAGCTCACCAGTATGCCAATGTATGCAGGAAGAGCCAAAACAGAGTTCCAAAAAACGCACGTCAGTCGAATATAAACTAATATTTATTTAAACTTCAATTTTCAAGCACGTTTCCAAATATATACCTATCACACTTTCAAGCACCTTTTAACAGTAGGGGCCCTGCTATATCCTTCTATGAGTCAAACAAAATAATTAACTTTTTAACTTAAAAGTGCTGTCAATTTTTATACATGAACCTGCATAGCATTCTTGAAAATGAAAAAAGACGATTGATATTTAAGGATCAAACGCATTGTTACTTGTAGTTCCCAACATGCAGAAACTGCAGAGGTTACATAATCTTGGGAAAGTGTACAGCAGAGGGAAATAATAAATTACTGCTCTTGTGGTGGGCCTGTGAAATAGGCTAATAATTTGAAACTATGGGTAGAATACAACACATGGCCGTACAGTCTGACAATTAACTTTTCAAATAACTTTACTCATCATTCACATGTGATAAATGTAAAAGACAGTAGTGCACACAGGCAAACTTTAAGGACTTTTATGGACTTTTTAAAAAAAATTATGGATATTTAAGTACTTGAAATCTGCAGTTTTGAATTCCTGGACTTTCATGGTTTTTCAGGACCCGTACGAACCCTGGGACAGACAGACAGACAGAGGACAGACAGAAGACAGACAAAGACCGATCCCTACAGCTCAGATGACTTTCAGGCACCCAGCTGTAGATTTTCCGAAAAATTTCTGTATGTCAATTAAATTTTCACAGATTTCCGCGGAAAACTTCAGAATTCCATGGATTTCAGCAGTTTTCCACGGATTTTATGCGTTTGCGGAAGATTTCCAAAGATTTTTATTATCGGCACTTTTCCGAACACTTCGGAAAAGTGTGGAAAAAAATCCACATATTCCGAAAGTGCGGCAAATTTCCGCGGATTTCCACAAAATTCTGGGAATTTTTGGCTGTGAAAAGGCTTTCTGGACATAGAAATTTCACCTGGACATGGAGATGAACTGGGACTGAAGGGAAAAATGCTAAGTCCAGCTACATGTTAAAAACTATAAAAAAATATTATATACTTCATTCTTTATAGAGATATCGCATCCAACATACCCATATGTTTAGGAAAACATCAAGA
This sequence comes from Sipunculus nudus, assembly GCA_026874595.1. Classification (NCBI taxonomy): domain Eukaryota; kingdom Metazoa; phylum Annelida; class Sipuncula; order Golfingiida; family Sipunculidae; genus Sipunculus; species Sipunculus nudus. The sequence continues at coordinate 43,661,319 of CM049311.1, forward strand.
ATACAAATATAGAAAAAAATTTCCTATTCAAATCTGTTCTGTGATAGAGGTACTGTGTATTATAATTTGTTCATATATGTAATTTTCCTGCACACACACATGCACACGCTTATATAATTATTTATATATATATATAAAGCTGGATAAAAAATTAAATAATGTTTTGAAAGATACATGTATCACATATATATTACTTTCTGATGAATGTTATTCAAGTGTCTTGATTTAACCTGAGATTAAGTGTTCACCAGCTCCCCTTGGAACAGAAAAACAGCTCATTAAAATGAATAGGTATTAATTATATATAATGTACCGTAGATCCGCATTTTGCCGCCGCGGCCATAAAATAAGACTTAGAACCGGAAATCCTGACTAATTTTACTCGACTAGCGATGCGGCTATAATACGCAGGTAAGGCTAAAACCAAGAGACTCGACGGCCCGCAGTGGCACAATGGGTGATATTAGGCAGTGGAAGATGGAAGTGAATACTAAGAACGTATATTTAATGATACTGCATATTTGTGTATTTATTTTATTCATTGTTAATTTTATAAAATGTAAAATTAATATTTTAAACAGGCTTATATGTATTAACAAACTTCTCTGAGTCTGTCATAAACCACGGCCATTTTCACGCCATGACTGATAAAAGATCGATATTCACTCACCAAATTATGCACTCTAATGGTTGTAACTAAATTTGAGCATGGCTGCAATACTGGTAAAATATCATTTTAAGATATTTCTAGAACATATCCTTTTCATTTAAAATAAACTGTAAAACAAAAGATAACCAAAAGACCATACGTTCTTCGGCAATTAAACCTGCGTTCACGTTCAGATATTTCTTCGTTCATCACATTGTCAATAGATGGCGCTCAAAGGTCATAACCTCACCAGCTAGTTCTTTAATCATTTAATATAGCACATTTTGCCAGCAGACAGTTCGGGCACCCGTGTGCATATATTATGATCAGCAGGACCCTGGGAGTACGCATACAGGCTGTGTGAACATTGACGCGGGAATAGTTTATTCAAAGGTTTTTCCAAGTTTGTTAATTTACCGGCGTTGTATAGAGTTTGAATAAAGGTTTGTCATCACAAAGAGTACCGTTGGCTTATATAATGCTTTGATGTCCTACTGAAGTTTAATTAGTCAGGATAATGATGCAAGGTTCCCCAAGGCCCGCTTGTTCTGTAATCGTTTTATATGGCATGTTTTGCCGGTAGACCTTTCAGACACCATTTTGCATATATTATGATCAGCAGGACCCGGGGTGTTCAGGCAGTATGATCACCGACGCGAGTGTCGTTTATTTAAAGGTTTTGTTGTTAAATGACCGGTGATGTATAAAGTTTAATACAAGTACAGTCCTTGTATACAATGGTTGATCTGTCGATGTCCCATTGCAGCTTATTTAGCAAAGTTAAAGGGGCAAGATTGTCCGACATTCAGTGGTGTCAAATTAATTTCGCGGCCCTACTAGGATTCGTCTTGGATGAGTCGTCATAAACTGAACAATTTGTTATCTATTCTAATTGGGTAGGTCAGGCTGTTTAAGCAATTAATTCAATTAATTTACAATGCCAAGCAACATACACAGTTGCAACTTGTTCAGTTTCCTAAAACACTTATGCCTGACCGCATATCAGCATACCGCAGCATTTCTAGCTGCAGTCTAGCTTGATGAAAACCTTTTATCGTTATATTTCCATACACCATCTAGCAAAGGAACATGGTGCGGCCATTAAGCAAGGTTTTGGGTATTTTTTACTCCAATGAAGGAGCCTTCCAGGTATTTTACGAACATGGAGTGCGGCCATTAGACGACGTGCGGCGGCAAAACACGGATCTACGGTACTAAAAGATCCATGTGTTACAAGGCATGTACTTGCACCCTGGGTGGATCCCAGCTGCAGCTGTACTATGTCATTGTCAAGTACTGTCATCCAGCCATCTTGACCTTGCAAGGCCAGCCCAAAGCACCTCAGGTTACAGGAAGCAGTGTATCAAAGGCTTACTGTGCTTAAATGCAGAGTCAGTTCAAAAGGAGTGGTTAACAGTCAGGAGGAATGAAGAAAACACAACTCATGTAAGCAATACTACCTATTTAATATGAGTTCAAAATATGTACACAGAATATGCAAAATATCTTGTTAATATACTTGTCTGAGGATGAGCACTAATGGGTACTGTTTTTATGTGTATGGACTTAGATGGCCTATAACACTGGGTATTTCCTCAAGTATATTTTGAGAATCATCATGCCTCATCCTTACTTATTATAAAATACATTTTTTAACCATAAAAGTATTGTTATTGAAAATTTGATGATGCAAAGAGTCATTCAACAGACTGAACTGGTATTCTGAAATATCCTTAAATAGCTTAAATATGGTAAACATCTTTCTATTTAGAACCAAAAAATCCTTTTTATTTCTGAATAGGATACATCTTTCTATTTAGATCAGCAATATGCATTTTCCTGCCATATATGACACCACTCTTATGTATTTAATTGGGGCATTTGTTGTAATGGCCAAAAAAAAATATTTTTTTAATTGTTTACAAACCACATGCATCCATATTTATTCGTTATTTATGATATTTCAGAGTTTTATGTGTGCAGGAATTTTTAAAGTGTTATTTAATGTTGCCTTAAGAGTTAGAATTACCAGCAAATCTTGGAGAAAGATACATATAAAACATAAAGCACTGTTTGTCAATAGAAAATTTTCAGTGTTTCTGATTAATTTGCAGTTTACACTAGATTGACTTTCTTGCAATTTTAAAGCTGTGGTACTTAAAGATCTTATAAAAAATTCCATGTCTGAAAAAAGATACTTATTTTACTATGAAAGAGGTTTTAAAATATTTACAGTATCACTAAATTATTTTTTTTTTCTTTCCAGATAAAATCAATATGATATTTGATAGGTCCACCAAAGCAAATATGAGACACAAGTAAAATGAATGATTGAAGCCATTGTGAAGAAAACAAAACTAACCAATATTTATTATATTTTTTTTCAATAAATAATGTTTACTTTTTTTAGTGTTTTTCATTTATTACACCTATAAGCAGATGCAGCTGTGGCAATACTTTAATATTTAATAAGAAAAGGAAGGCAACATTCTCAAAATATAGCTGATTGTTATGTTTATTCAGAAAATTATAATTTTTACAATTTCAGAAAAATATAGCCACAGAAATTCATTTACCAAAGGAAACCTTCATGAAAGAGTGGGGAAGCTGCAGAAAAACATCTGTGGAAACTGTTGAAGAAATCTGCGGAAAAGTGCGGAAGAAATATTCGGAAAAGTGCGGAAACTGTGGCAGAAATCCGTGGAAAAGTGCGGAAACTACAGCAGAAATCAGCAGAAAAGTGCGGAAACTGCAGCAGAAATCCGTGGAAAAGTGCACAAAAGTGCAGAATCTACAGCAGAAATCCAAAGATTTAGTATCTGGTGCTTTTTCCGAAGAATTTTATAAATCTTCAGAAAAATGCCACAGTCCCAATACTCGGAAATCAATGGATATTCTGCGGTTTTCATCAGAAAATTTACAGCCGAGCATCTGAGCTAAAAACAGAACCTCTTTTCAGAGTGACTTTCAAACATTTATAAAAGCAAAATTGAGTTTTATGTTTTAGCAAATATACAATTAGTTTCACCTGGGGAAAATTTACCTGGTCGATGATCATGAGGCATGAACACTATGGAGCCCTCGCTTTCTTTGCGGTCTATGTGATTACTGAGTCCACTGCTGCCGAATTCAAAGCGGCTTTTTGATGGTCGTCGCTTTTTAATTACACTGGCTCTTCGTGCCACCTTGGTAAAAGCAGTACTGTGGTGATGTTTTTGCTGATCTTGCATATGTATCTTCCAGGTGGCATCAAAGTTACATGTTGGATCAGCTGCATAGCAGCGCCATAGGCACTGAAAAGAGAAAAATAAACTAGACCTTTAGTTTCCCCAGACATGGTACACTGGGGTCTTGCTTTTCCAATGGGACATATACAAGTCAAGTTTGAAATCTATACATCAATAAAAGCAGGAATTATCATCCAGAAACTAATTTTTGGACAGATGGCTCCAATGACCTTCACCTTAGACCTTGTGACTTCAAAATTGAGGGTTCTTCCTCTCTTGGCAGGTGAACTATATGTGCAAGATGAAAGATCTGAGATGAAATGTTTGGCTGAAAATGCATCCACAATCTTTTTAAAGATGTGTCCTGTGACCTTGACCTTTGACCTCATGACCCTAAAATCAATTTGGGTCTTGTTTTTCCAATGGGTCATATACAAGTCAAGTTTGAAATCCATACATCAATAAAAGCAGGAATTATCATCCAGAAACTAATTTTTTGTTAGATAGCTCCTGTGACCTTGACCTTTGACCTTGTGACCCCCAAATTGATATGGATCATCTACTATTGGCAAGTGATCTATATATTCAAGATGGAAGACCTGTGATGAAAGTTTGGCTTGAAAGCATCCACAGTATCTTTTAAGATGCGAGTCCAGTTACCTTGACCTTTGACCTCATGACCCTGGTGGGCCATACCTAAGTCAGGTTTGAAATCCATATGGCTATCAACACTGGAGATATCATAAGAGGTGTGTGATTTTCACCAAATATGGTCAAATTAAAGGCCACTCTCATGGTAAAGGTCATGACCCAAATGTAAATACACCTCATCCCATAACCCATCTCTCTACATGTGCATAATATGAAAGAAATCTGTCCATTAGTTTTTGACTTAAATTGCTTACAGTACTGTCAAGTGGCAATTATAGGGGTATTAAAAGATGTAAAAACAAGAAAAGGATAATAGGTGTCTTTTAAAGACTACATTAACATCAACTACCTGACAATGCGCTTGTAACGCATGGCCACATCAACTCAGTCTTGCACCCATTTTATGATTATTGATGATACTAGAACACTGACAGCACAGGAAGGGCCCTCCAAAAGACCAAAAGACTTCCATTTAGGGCTGAATGATGCTTGAAGAAATATAATAATGAAAGTACATGTAGAGACAGAGGGATGATGAAAAACAGTATTTTAATAACTCAACATAGATTTTAATGTTTGAATCACTGATAAGTGCTCCCACTGGCTTATTAAAAATATATGACATTTCTCACAAAAAAATAGGTCAGTCAAAGATGAAATTAAACTCAACATGATACAGTTTAAAAAATTTAACATTTATTACAATATAAAGCTACCTATTCTCCTGTGCCACGTTTTTCTGAATTGTGTCCAAATTACTGATTGAGGATGAAATACCATGCAATAAAAAGTTTTTTTCCTTATAAAATATTGCCCATTTTCTGTCAAATAAAGGTACACATATATAAACTGCCTGTACTCAACATGAATATATTGAAAGTCTAGCTTGTCCAGTCAGTTTAGAATCATTTGTTTTTCACCAAGTTCTTCAGTGATGCATGAGCCTTTTTTCAGTTCTTCATTGGTCTTATCAACTGTTTTATCTCCAGACCCCAACAGGGTTTGTGTAGCAGCTCCTTCAAAAAGATTTTTTAGAGCTATACTTTCATTTCATCCAAAGTTTTATGTCATAATATAAATTATATGTCTAATAATAAAGAAAATCTGTTTAGTAAACTTTTACCAAAAACACTAATTTTTTATTTTTGTGGATCATTAAGAATGGAGTCACAGTAATCTTCCTGGAAACCAATGTTGGAAATAGCAGCACTGGTTCACTTTGGACTTCCTGTATCTGGGTTGGGGTAGAAGGGCTTGTTGCAGGCAGAGTGTAAAACCTGGGCTCCATGGTATTTTATGTCATGTTTCATTAAAAACAGTGTGGTCCTGGGGCCAATCCTGAAAATTTAAATTTTGCTGCACCCCCTGTCATTATTAGGTTTGATGCCATAACTGTTAAAGTTATTCATAGAGATCATATTTCGAAACATAACCCCTCAGGAAAAGTGTCCAAAAGGCTTGAAATCAGCAATTTAATAAACTAATCTCGGTAATATTTTAACAAAAATATATGGGTTAATGTCCAGGGTTCACTCTTGGAAATTGTTATGTAGAGAAATGTGTACTGCTAAATTCAACCAGAGCTAGCTACCACTATACCTTCTTAAGATGTGCTGAATCCATTTAAATTAATTTCGAAACTCTATTGCAAATTTTTGACCTTCAAATTTTAAAATTAAAAGTTTGAAATAGAAAAAGGCATATCATTTTAAAACATCTTTGTTATTTTGGTTATTAAAATTAAAGTCCTAATCATCAATTTGATATGCCATTTGGAAAAAAAAATGTTAATTTTTTCATTCAGCTTATTTCAAGCCTTAAAGTTGAAAATTTTAAGCTACTTAAAGTAATTAAACAAGTGATAATATGTTTATAATAAGGGTATACATCAGATATTGGCCAGAGTAAAACTTTGATGTGTAACTTCCATAGAAATGGCATAGGGCTATTTGTTTATGTTTTCTTTAATTTTACTTAAATGAAGTTACAAATGTGAATTCTATTTATAATATGAATTTTAAAACAAAATTTACCAAATATTTTAAAAATTTCCAGAATTTTACAGTCTTAATGGAATTTTAAATTTTTAATGGCAAAAAAGTCTAGGCAGATTCAGTTAAAAATAAAACAAGGCCTACAGGCCTAATGCCAACCTGTGCAGTGAGATTACACCAGGTGTAATGCTTCAATGCTGGGACCACTACTTTTCAAGAATATGTGTAACATGTACCGTAAATCCTGTTTTTATCGCCGCGGCCTTTAAAACAAACTCAAAATCGAAAATCTCAACTTTTTTTCTGAACTCGGGATGCAGTCATAAATAGATGGTTTATCAGAAATGAACTGTGAGAAGAACTCCCTCCAGGGAATGGCGCTCCTTTGGATAATAATAGGAGATCAAGCACACCACAGAGGAAATACTCTTTGTAGTCATATAAAATTGTATAGTCTAAATGTTCATATAAAATACAAGGGACCCATGGGTCACGGCGCTCAGCTGATCGTGATTGGACTATAAATGTTTCTCCACTGTGATACTATATCGAGTCGATAAAGCTTATGAATATCATGGACATGTTGGGCTATTATAAAGGAATGTAATGTAATATGTGAGTAAATGATAAATGAAATTACCTGACTGGTGGATTAATAGAGTAAAATACAGTGGTTTATTTTTTATTTATTTAGGAGGGGTTGAAAATGGTGATATATTTGAGCAAATTTGAATGCAATCATTGCAATGACAGCAGTAATAAGCAGTAGTAGAATGATGATAAGGCTATTTGTTGAAGGATCTAAAGTGTATGGTAGTCTGCAAGCTTTCAAATTGGCAGAGATGATTTTATGATTAACTATGCTGATGAAGTGATTTATGAATTTGTGACTGTATGACACAATATCTCTTTAGTCTTGACAAGGTACATTATTGTGATGCCCACTATGTCTACATATTACACAATATTGACATAATTTCTGGCATGTACATAGGTACTTATGGACAAATAGTTATACAAAATATTAAAGTATGAATATATCTGATTCATCTTGTTCTTGCTTACTGAGGCTGACTTTGGGATGGGGTTCAGAGAAGGGAAAAGTGAGGGCAGCACGAAGGTGGATGTAGAAATATTCTATTGTAATGTTTTTCATTTATAAAAGAATATGAAAAGCTAAGAGGAAAGGGGCCCTCCTACTTGGTTATAGTAAAGTTCTAAATATATGATTGCAAACTAATACTCTGACAAGACTGTCATGAAGAAAAACAGTAAAAGTTTTGAGATACAGTGGAACCCCGCCTTGCGACCACCCCACAATTGCGACCACCCCACAATTACGACCATTTTGCTTGGTCCCGAATTTTTTTTAGTTTATTTATGTTTAAAAATGACTCAAAATTACGACCACCCCAGAATTCAGAATTACGACCAGATTTCCTGGCCCCAGCGCTAATGCGACCCCGCTAATGCGACCACTGCCGAGAAGTACTGAAACAACATTTATCACAATTCAATGGCTGCGACATGTCACAGGCGCCTTAACGAAAGATCAAAGCGGGTAACAAGGTTTCTTAACCCGAGTGTTAATCTGGTTCCGCATATATTCCCGACTCGGTGTCTTCGCTGAGACTCGTTGAGGTGTAGGTTATAGATCAAAGAGGGTAACCATCGGCCTGATTACTTAATAAGCCGGTCTGACCTGGGGTCAGATGCTAATTGCTTCTCACTGATCACCTGTATTACAGCTACCCTAAGTGTGGGGTTGCGGGCTTAATATTTCAACTCATCACATATTGTTCGATCATCATTGGTAAAATTAACGACGGGGGGGATCCCTCACATTAAATTGCCTTTTCTGATAGATTGTTGTCAGTTTATTTTTCTACTGGTTAAGTTTGCATTTAAATTGCTTGCTGTTAGGCAACCATGCCTCTGAAAGAGTTTTCCTTGAAGGATAAAGTGGCGTTAATCAAGGCGGCAACACCACGCGCAGTCAGCACCAAATGGCTAAGCAGTTTAGCGTCGGGAAAACTCAAGTGCACGCAATATATACTCAAGCGGAACCCTAAATATATGACAGCCACGTATTATGTTCAATATGCATTCAGTATGTTGTAATCTTATTGCCTTAGTGTTATTAATTGTTAATCGTCAGTAATGATGTATGTGTACATGTATATTAATTTTCATCATGAATAAATATGTTCAGCTACACACAAAATAACATTCGAAATAAGGGTCCTCCGCTAGGTGAAATATTTTGTTATAATTCACAATAAAGATATGCAATAGTGTACTCTGATACACATTAAATATCATCGTGTTATATGCAACCACGGTAAGAGTTTCACAAATACGACCACCCCCAAATTACGACCACTTTGCTCAGTCCCCAGGGTGGTCGTAATTGTGGGGTTCCACTGTACTATGATGCATATGAAAATTTACAGATGGACAGGCAAGTGGACAGAATGGACTAATACCTTTATTTCACTTTCAAGGGAATTAATGCATTTAAGTTTATATATAAGCCTATTTTTTTTAAGCATATCCACTTTTTCCATTTAAAAGTTTTTATCTGAATCATTTTTTTTATTTACGAGTTTTATAAATTTTTAATAAAAAAAAACTGAAAATATAAGTTAAAATTATTAGAATTGTTGCAAAAGTTGCAATCATTATATTTACAGAGTAAAAAACTGAAACTATAAGTTTAAATATTAGAATTGTTGCAAAAGTTGCAATCATCATATATCCAGAGTGCAGCTCATATTGAGTCATATTATGCATATTATTTTTAAATCATAAATGTTTAAACTGAATTAAAAAAGAAAATAATGCCACAACATGGCATCTAGAAAGAATATTCCTTGAATCACTATTAAAAAGTTTTGCACATTGGAGTTTTCAGTACATGCTTAATTTTATTCACCATAATAAAATAAAAGATTCAGTAAATTTGATAAAATAAAACATCTTTTCAAATAAAGTATACACACTGTTGGTTGAATGAGGGACAAACAGTATCATTGTGCCAATTTCTATCCCAGTTTTAATTTATTACTGGAATTAATAGTCAATTTCACACCTGGTGAAGTTTTTACTCTTCTGAAGTAAGGAATTACTTATCTGATGAACATCCACATTTTCATAGCAATACACCACTTTGTGGACACAATTAAATGTACACTTTAATCATTGAACCCTGGTGGTACAATACAAAATCTAAAATGTAGCATAGCCTAGAATAAGAATGAATCAAATACAGAAAATAATAACATTCATCTAGTTTATGCACCATGGGGGGGGGAGTGCAGGGCAGAGGGGAAGCCTCCTGGTAGTGGCCAAGCTGACCCAAGGCAAGCTGCCTGGGGTGGGTTACATAATGCAAGTGAAGGCTGTACTACTAGGTGGGCTAGATGTAAACAACACTTGACATGGTGTATGAAAACGTGAATAAAAACTATTCTTTCCAATCAATTTCTTTGAAATTTCAGATTTTAAAAGATTAAATCCTTATTAATATATGCTGTGAAAATGAAATCAACAGAGCCAAAGTTGGACAAAATTTAAGGTATTGATTTTTTATTTATGCTAATAAATTGAAAAATTTGCAAAATTCAGATCTAATTTTGGGTAAACAATTGAATCTTGATTAAATAAAGTTATATTCCTGAAAAAAAGTCTCTAGGTTCAGCAATTCTCATGTTAGGTGAGTAAATATATTTCCTGATTTTTTGAAAAAATTGCATTATATTTTGGCCCATAACTTCAAAATAATACCCAATACTGACCTAATTTTTTGTATGTTCATAGAAAATGTATGAAAGAATGTGAATACTAAATATGATCAAAAACAGATCAGTGGTTTTGATATTAGGCAGTCCTGAAGTGTAAAAATAGATTTCAAATAAAAAATTGAGGTTTTTCCTTAATATCTCGAAGGAACGAAGTCCTATTGACCCAATTTTCGGCATGGTAGGAGATTTTGGGGACATCAAACTGTATGCCAAATTTCAGATTCGTAGGTCCAACGGTGTTGAAACGTGTCAGTCTTACAGACGGACATCCGGACAGACAGACAGACGGCCCGACAGACAGACGGACCGACAGACAGACGGACGACGGACAATGGACCACGACTATAGCTCAGATGACTTATAGTCAGCTGAGCTAATAATAATTATTTGCAATCAACTGAACAATAACAATAAACATTGAACAATAACAACACTTATTACCAGATTAAAATGAATGAGATTATTCATGGTGAGGACTAGTGGTGACATCTGCTGGAAAAAATCGGTATTACCGATCAGAACTTTGACGGAGCCGGATTGCCTTGGAATCTATGTTGTTTATAAAAAGAATTCAGAAAATCAAAATATGTAATTTAGAACACTATAAAATCTTTATAAAAGCTAAGTTTAGCAGGTTACTTACTGACATTTTTTATAATGTCTGATACCTCAATATTGAATAGCCCATCTTCTCGCCCCCATGTCATGTTTCTGGAAAACCTTCATCCTTGAATGCGAATAGCCCGGTCATTTACTTCTGTTTAAAGGCGGTTTCACACAGGATGCATCCAAACGAATATGACATGAACGAATATTTCTGTCGTTCCAATTAAAATCCTGTCGCATCTGAAATTTCATTCACACTGAATCCGAACAATATTTTTGGTTTCCGACCGAGAAATTTTCGTCTCCGAAAGTCGTATTGGACAGCTATATGAGAAATATATCGGATGCACTATAATATAGGCTTAATTGCCATTATATATATATATATATATATATATATATATATATATATATATAGACCTGCATGTACAGAAAAATGTCGAATATTTTTGAACTTGTAAATTGATTTTCTCATTAATTTTGTAAGTAATAATAATTAATAATAAATTTTATCTCTGAGTGCTCTGACTGTATAATTGAAAATTATTGGGCCTAGCTAGGTACCAGCAGTAGTCATAAGTTCACAGGTGACATATATTTATACCACTGACTAGACCCAGATATCCATTTCAACTTGCCTTTAAAAATAACTGTTTAACCTGTTGTTTCAACAGAACAGATTCCATGCAACTCCTGCATTTCAAGTTAAAGTTTGAATCACTAGTTTAGTTTGATTTATATTTGATTTTCAAATCTGCCAATATGATTTAGAACAGTCTGCCCAAAGCTTTAAAACTTCTGTTAATATGCAAAATGTTTAACTAAAAATAATACTTTTGTAATAATAAAAATGACACATGAAAAAAAGTGATTGTTTCATGACTTTTTTTTCTAAATTTAACGCGGAACATTTTATTTTCAGAGGAGGGGTTGGAAAATGAACACCAAGTCCTGGATAATGTTGCTTTTTCCTGTACATATTGCTCATACAGCGGACTCATATTCAGGGGCATCAATATAGGGGGGAGGGGGCTAGGATGGATGATCAATGTAATCATCCCTCCCCCTTTCCTAGAGTAACTGTAATATATTGCACATAATATAATAAGAATTAGAATTTACCATGAAATATCATAACTAAACCTGGTTTAAAAGTCTAAATTTTTTGTCCTCGATAGTAAATTAAAATGTGGCCAAGCGGCGATTAAATTCCCCTCTGATTAAAATATAATCCCCCCAGGAAATATGCATATTTTATAAAAAGATATCTGATTTTAACGGAAAAATCATTGGAGCTAAAAAAGTTATAAATATCTGTTTACATCAAATAAATTTGATTTAAATAAAATAATACCTCTTTTTATATTTTTCTTTTATCACAATTTTAGAACAGTGGACAAGGAAACAACATTTCTTTGTTGGACAGTGTTATATTTTAAATAAGTAACGTACAAATGAACCTGTCTGTTATAAATGTTCCAGCTCTTTTGTGTTGAAGGTGAAAAGAAGCCATTCTTGTCCGATGCGAACGACAAAAAATAGAACATGCTCTATTTTTTTCGTTCGGATAGCATCGTTTGGATTAGGTGTGAATGCACCAACATAAAATAAAGGATTTTATTTTTTCGTTCGTACAGCAAATTTTCGTTCGGACGTAAAACTCATTCGGACGCATCCAGTGTGAAACCGCCTTAATCTTTTTTTTTTTTTTATACAATCACGGATATATTATATGAATGGAAATACTGTCAAAGGGGAAACCAGCTTGTAGATATAAATGGTAGAACATGTCACCACGGCTGATGGAATTTGGTGAATATACAGATTTTACCTGTAGTGCCGTATTCTCGTTTGCTACCGATTTTCCAATATATTTTGGATAGAAATATTCTGCTGATCCATTTAAAGTCACTGTTTATTTTAATTCTAAAAGTAATATTTTGAAATCTTAATCTATGATGAAAATTCCATTTCTTGAATTACTTGGAAGATTCAAATCATTTTTATACCGGTTACTTCGGTATTATTATTGTCACATCGTACGTTGAGATTGCTCCATGTCACAATTTGCTGGTGCGTTTGAAAACATCGCTGGTCAACTAAACTAAATATCAAAATAACTGAAGTTACCTTGTCGAGATACGCACGTATAGCAAACATGACGCATGAAAACGAGTGATTTTAAAGTGAAATTAAAATGGCCGATCGAGGTAAGCAAGCTTTTTCCCTCAGGAAAGTTTCCGTGTGGGGAGCCATCTTGTCAAGGTAGCGTTTGCACAAGGCTCACTGGGACGGAATAGGTGGCTGTTCTGTTTACCACCCACCATGTACAGCCGTTCAAAATATTCTTAGCAGAACACCAGGGCGTTTCAGCACATGGCGGCACTCAAACTTGATTGTAAAACGATTGTCAGCCATTGTGCAATTCTTAACGATGTCAGCTTTTTATTCATTTTACTTTCTAAACAAATAATTGTTGCTAAATAATGATGCATTTATTTCAATGTTGCTTGACCATGTCCAACTATGTGGGCCGCTGTGTTACAGCAGGGGTGTTTTAAATGTATTATTTGGTGACAAATACCAAGATTTTTATAACAAGTTATATATCGCACGAAAGATATACATGTCAAGGTTCTACATTTTAATTTTTATATGTATACCATGAGCCGTGATTAAGTTCGTGCATGTTGAAAATCTGACAGTTTCAGCAGTCTTAGCCATCATGTTGCCCCCTGAACACTACTGCTTGATGGTGCGTAATAGTGGATAGTATTCAGGCTTTTTGCTTCAATAAGTGTACATAAACCTCAATTCAGTGTTCATACTATGGTCTTTGACAATTGCACGTATATGCAAAGAAGCGTTTTGATGCACACAAGAATCGTTTTGCGTAACCACCATTTAAACGAAACAATCGTTCGGGGAATCTTTTTTTTTCTGATGAATGCCTGCCCATCCATGTGCAAAAGTCGTTAGTAACATACAGATATTTAGTTCCTATCTCGAGCGTTAAATATATTTAATATACGTAATCTGGCAACATATTTAACCTCTGTAATTAATACTTTTTATTCTAGTCTTCATTAAAGCAGCTATGTCGTGATTTATTTTGCTACGTGCAGCTGATTATTTTACCCTCAGGCCAGAGACGGAGTAGGGGTGCGGCCTTTAAGGGGGGTTTTGGGTATTTGGACCTTAATGGGAGCTCCTTTAAGAGACCTTGCAAACTCAGGGTGCGGCTATAAATAGGCTGCAATTCTGGCATGGGTGCACACAACACAAAAACTAGAATATGGGTAGCCAACAAGCGACTACCTGTATCCTCCAAAATCAGAGTGGGAAAGGTGAAGTGAGGCATGGATTGAGTAGCAAGGGGAAATAGAGGGAGGTGTGTTGCATAATAGCCTGGATGTCTGCAGCCGAAATGTGTATGTAGGTTGTGCTACCTACCATAAAATCCAGAAAGCTGTCCAAGATGTATAAACATGCAAAATTTTAGGCAGATAAGTCAAACCACTACTGAGATATGAGTGATTTAGCCCACAGCAGACAAACAGATGGACAGTGTGCAAAAATGGTGGCAGGTGGCGCCACCAATTTTGTTTATGATTAAGAGCTATGTGAAATCTATACACATGCAACATTTCAGGGGGATATGTCAAACCAGTCCTGAGATATAAGCCTGAATGTCTGCAGCATGTACATAAATGTAGGTGGCGCCACCTGCCACAAAATCCTAAGAGCTATCCAAGATGTATAAACCTGCAAAATTTGAGGCAGATATGTCAAACCACTGCTGAGATATGAGTGATTTTATCCCACGGCAAACAAACAGACGGATGCTGTGCAAAAATGATCGCAGGTGGAGCCACCGCTTTTGTTTATGATAGAGAGCTATGTGAGATCTATAAACATGCAAATTTTGGCCCAATCGGTCAAACGGTTCCCGAGATATGAGCTTGTTAGCCATATTTTATTTTGAGCAATCTGTAGTTCAATAGGTCTGGAGCCCTCATAGGCCCCAGTGATCCCTGTATATTTGTAAAAGCTGAAGTATGTTGTTGTTTAGTTATCACACACCAAAGAAAATCAGCGATTGGGCTGTGGGGCCCATATTGGAATTCCGACATGTCTGTAATTCAATAGGTGAGGAGCCCTCATAGGTAACAATCATCCCTGTAAATTTGGGAAAGATGCAGCATGTTGTTGTTGAGTTAATGCGTGCAAAAGAAAATCAGCGATTGGGCTGTGGCAGCCATATTTGAATTCTGACAAGTCTGTAATTCGATAGGTCTGGAGCCCTCATAGGTAACAATCATCCCTGTGAATTTGGGAAAGATGCAGCATGTTGTTGCTGAGTAATTGCTTGCAAAAGAAAATCAGCGATTGGGCTGTGGCAGCCATATTTGAATTCCGACAAGTCTGTTATTCAATAGGTCTGGAGCCCTCATAGGTACTAATTATCCCTGTGAATTTGGGAAAGCTGCAGTATGTTGTTGTTGAGTTATCGCATGCGAAAGAAAATCAGCGATTGGGCTGTGGGGGCCATATTTGAATTCTGGCAAGTCTGTAATTCAACAGGTCTGTCGCCGTCATAGGTACTAATCATCCCTGTGAATTCGGGAAAGATGCAGTAGGTTATTGTTGAGTTATCGCGTGCGAAACAAAATCAGCGATTGGGCTGTGGCTGCCATATTTGAATTCCGAGGAGTCTGTAATTTGATAGGTCTGGAGCCCTCATAGGTACCAACCATCCGTGTGAATTTGGAAAAAAAACTGCAGTATGTTGTTGTTGAGTTTTCGCGTGCGAAAGAAAGTGTCACTGAAGGAAGGACGGAAGGACAGATGAATGGAAGGACGGACTGACATGGTGATCACTATAGGGCACCGCTTGCTAGAGTGAGGTGTGTTGCATATTAGCATGGATGTCTGCAGCCGAAATGTGTATGTAGGTTGCGCCACCCACCACAAAATCCAGAAAGCTGTCCAAGTTGTATACATATACAAAATTTTATGCAGAAAAGTCAAACCACTATATGTATATGAGTGATTTTATCTCACAGCAGACAAACAAAAGGACTTGTGAAAAAATGGTTGCAGGTGGTGCCACCTGTCCAAAAAATCGAGAAAGCTATCCAAGATGTATAAACACGCAAAATTTTTAGGCAGATAAGTCAAACCATTACAAAGATATGAGTGATTTCAGCCCACGGCAGACAAACCGACAGATGCTGTGCAAAAATGGTTGCAGGTTGCCCCTCCAGTTTTGTGTATGGTAAAGAGCTACTTGAGATCTATACACATGCAACATTTTGGCCCAATCAGTCAAACGGTTCCTGAGATATGAGCTTGGATGTCTGCAGCGTAAACTAGAATGTAGGTGGCGCCACCTGTCAAAAAATCAAAAAAGCTGTCCAGGATGTATAAACCTGCAAAATTTTAGGCAGTTATGTAAAACCACTGCCGAGATATGAGTGATATTATCCCACGGCAGACAAACAGATGGATGCTGTGCAAAAATGGTTGTAGGCGGTGCCACCAGTTTTGCACATGATAAAGAGCTATGTGAGATCTACACACATGCAAAATTTTGGCTCAATCGGTCAAAAGGTTCCTGAGATATGAGCTTGGATGTCTGCAGCGTAAATGTGAACGAGGTGGCTCCACCTATCATAAAATCAAGAAAGCTATCCAGGATGTATAAGCATGCCGAATTTCAGGTGAATTAGTCAAACCACTGCAGAGATATCAGTGAATTTAACCCATAGCAGATGAACAGATGGACACTGTGCAAACATGGTTGCAGGTGTGGCCACCATTTTTTGTGTATGTTATAAAGCTACCCAAGGGCTACATTTGTACAAATTTTTTTCCTGATCGGTCAAACAGTTCCTGAGATATGTGGATTTATGTATGGAAACAGACGCACAAATGGACACTGGGCAGAGAGGAAAGGTCAGAGGTCAATGCTAAATTGGTTAGTCACCAGTGTACGTGTCCCGATAATTGGTATAAGTTTTGGAAAAATCTGTCCAATAGTCTTAGAGGAGTTCTGTGGAAACGAACACATTGGCGGCAGAGGAGGCGGAACCCGGTCAAAAACACAGTATCTGCAAAACTTTGTTTTGGTGGATACAATAATGCAACAACATGGCATCTTCAAGATTATTCCTTGAATCACTATTAAAAGTTTGTACATTGGAGTTTTCAGTACATGCTTAATTTTACTCCCCAAAATAAAAGATTAATTAAATCTAATCAAATAAAATCATCTTTTCAAATAAAGTATACACAGATAGTTGAATGAGGGACTAACAACATCATTGTGCTAATTACTATCTCAGCTATAATTTTTTTACTGGAATAAATAGTCAATTTCACACCTGTTGAAGTTTTTACTCTTCTGAAATAAAGCATTACTTATCTGATGAAAATCCACACTTTCATATAGCAATTCACCACGTAGTGGACACAATAAAAGGTGCACTTCAATCATTGTAACCCTGGTGGTACAATACAAAAACTAAAATGTAGCACAGCCTAGAATAAGAATGAATCAAATACAGAAAATTATAACATTCATCTAGTTTATGCACCAGCTGGGGGGGGGGGGGGGGGGAGGGCAGGGCAGAGGGGAAGCCTGCTATAGGGCCATGTTGAGCCAAGGCAAGCTGCATGGAGAGGGTTACATAATACAAGTGAAGGCTGCAATACTAGGTGGGCCTGATGTAAACAACACTTGACATGGTGTATGAAAACTTGAATTGAAGCTTCTCTTTTCAAACAACTCCTTTGAAATTTCAGATTTAAAAAGATTTAATTCTTATGTATATATGCTGTGAAAATTATTTCAACAGTGCTTACAGGGGAAAAATGTGCTGTAGCAAGTTGGACAAAATTTTAGGTATTGATATTTTATTTATGCTAATAACTTAAAATATGCAAAATTCAGATCTAATTTTGGGTTAACAATTGAATCTTGATTTAATAAAGTTATATCCCTGAAACAAGGCCTACAAGCCTAATGCGAACCTGTGCAATGCTGGACCATTACTTTTTAAGAACATGTGTATCATGTATATGAACAATGCAAGTACTAAACACTTAGAAAAAGAATCAATTAAACAAACATCACTGCTGCAATTCTGGCATGGGTGCACACAACACAAAAACTAGAATATGGGTAGTCAACAAGTGACTACATGTATCTGCCAAAATTAGAGTGGGAAAGGTGAAGTGAGGCATGGATTGAGTGGCAAGGGGAAATAGAGTGAGGTGTGTTGCATAATAGCCTGGATGTCTGCAGCTGAAATGTGTATGTATGTGGCAAGACTGGCGTCTAGATGGCGCAAACGGGAAGGCGAATGCTGGCTGGTACAAACTCCTAAGTTTGACATTCCAGACCATATTTTGTGCCTGATTGTGTCCAAACTTCATTTGGATACTTGCTCAGGATGGTCCACACCTCTGCTTGTGAACGTCACTCTGACATGTGTACGTGTGTTGCTAATCCTGGATATGCATTGCCCATGGAGAAGCCCAGCATTTAGAACCCATTACTACAGGTTTTCTAGTGCGGGAATAAAACTGATACATCCTTGATGGGTTGTCGTCATTGTCGAACCACAGTTTCTGGTGGCAGCGGTGGGATGACGACGGATTTCAGGACTTTGTTGTCACACTGCAAGTTGGAACCTTGAGTTGAACCCTGACCTGGATACAGACTGAGACTTTCCCAGAAAGTGAAACACATTGAATTTGTATCATCACTTTAATGTTTTTTCATGAGTCTTGGTGGAACCTGTTGGCTCATTTTAATATATATATTGTTGATCTTTGGTGAATGTATTGGATAGCTCGTATTTTCTACGTAAACTGCTTGAAAGTTGTTTTTTCATATCCACCCGTAATCATGCAGTCATTTATTTAATGTAATGTATACAGCAAAAACCAAGAGGTACTGCCTTTTGAATCCTGTGTATGATAGTTCACACATTGCTGTCAGTTGATTTTAAATGGTTTAAAGGAACCTTGATGACCAAATGGACTAGAGGCAGCTCAAGAGGAACATGGGGCTGCTGGTGGTAGAGCCACCTCATATGCATGTACTTTACTCCCAGCGCAAACTAGAGAAGTATACTGGGGATAAGAGTATTGAAGATTGAAGAGGATTGGAAAAGAGAAGCTAGAGCAGGCTTCAACCCCAGGCCCTAAATGATCAGGAGGCTGCGGACTTCCTTCTTTTACACTAAGATGGATCAGCTAAGTATGAAGTACAGTATGCGCCTGAAAATGAACGCGCTGATCCTCAGGCTATCTTTGACCTTCTTTTGATGCAGCTTTTGGCGAAAAACACTCAGCCACCCAGTTTGTTGATTTATTCCATCACAGGAGACAGCGTCCAGGAAAAGACCTCCGAGACTTCTCCCACACCCTGATGGAGATGTTGCAAAGAGCCCTTGATAAGGACCCGAACTGTGTTCTGGGAAGAGATTGTGTCCTACGGGATAATTTTGCTGAGGAGGTCAAGGACGCTTATCTTGGTAGACTACTCAAGAAACAAATCTATGATTTCCCTAACTCGACCTTCAGAGACATCAGGGAAGAAGCCCTTCGCTATGTGGACTCTGGTGAAGACGCTGATGCTGATACTCCCAGGAGAGGTACTAGGAGGGAGGCCAGAGTAGATTATGCAGAGGCTACAAATAAGAGCCAGTCCAAACTTAATGAATTGGTGGAGAGCCAGAAGAAAATGATTCAGCTGCTTGAGAGACAACAGCAGCAACAGACCACCATCATAGAGCAACAGCAGCAACAAATTGCTGAACAACAGAGACAGATCTCTCAGTTGTTATCGTCACATACTCAACCGTTTGCGCCACCCATGACTCCGCCACCAGGGCAGGTACAAGGTGGTGCCCTGCCACAGTCCTTGTTAGTGGGCAATTCAGCAATTGTCGCTAGTGGTAATCGAGGTCGTGGCTACCAGAGTAAAGGTTCGTCACGAGGACGAGGATATCAGTTTCGACCAAGGAATAATGTAGTAGCGGCTGAACCCAAGAGGGAACTGTCTGAGGAGATGTGGCGACAAACTATTGGAGGAAGGCCTATCATTTCAGTAAAGATGGGTGAGGCTAATGCAGTTTGCCTAATTGACCCGGAAGTATGGTCACAACAGTCAATCAGACCTTCTTTGAGGAACACCTGAAGGGGCAAAGAATGCTAGACACTGGAGCTTAGCTACAGCTGAAGGCCGCTAATGGCCTGGAAGTTCCTTATTTGGGATTGGTTATCATGGATGTAATAGCAGAGGAGGTTATACTAAAGGGTGTTGGCATCCTGGTGGTCAAAGACACACTGGAATCACAGGATACCAAAGCAAGAGCACCAGGTATCTTGGGTATGAATGTTCTGGGAAAGATTCACAAGTATCAAACATTGGTGGAAGTAAGCCAGCCTCACACAGAGCAAACAGGTTTAGCAAGGGTTGCTGGGACGGAAGAAATATTAGTCCCTGCCCGCACAGTTATTCATGTTGAGTTGGTCTGTCCTCCGGCTGTCAAGTCTGCAATAGTAGAGCCAGTGAGCATGAGAATTCCCCGAGCTTTGAAGTTAGTCCCAGGGATTGTGGAGCCCAATACTAAGACATCCCAATTCAAGTCACTAACTTGGGTGACTCTGACATCATCCTTTCACCTGGCACAAAGCTCTGAAAAATGAGTCCAATTGGTGAAGTTGTAGGACATAAGCTATGCATTGCATTGTCTTGTGAGGAGATCCAAGTTGAGAAGGAAAATAATATGGACCATGAGGCTCTAAAGCATTTAGACTTGAATAACATTCCCAGTTCTAATCAGGAGCACAACTGTAAGATGCTCGAGCGACACGCCAGCGTTTTTACATTAACTGAAGATGATCTCGGCTGCACTGACACTATCCAACATACAATAAGGACCACTGACGAAGAGCCAGTTCAGATGCCATACCGTCGCATTCCTCCACAGGAATGGCACAAAGTCAGGGAGCATCTGAAAGACTTGTGTAGAAAGGGTGTGATTAGGGAGTCCTGCTCCAACTATGCCTCACCATTAGTTGTAGTCCTTAAAGAGTAATGGCAAGCTGAGGCTGTGTGTAGACTACCGACGCTTGAACGAGAAAGTTCAGCGGGATCTTCACCCACTCCCACGCATTCAGGAGACCCTGGAGGCATTGGGCGGAGCCAAGTGGTACTCCACCCTCGACCTAGCTTCTGCTTATCATCAGATAAAGGTGGCACCATGCAACCATCATAAGACAGCCTTCACAACGCCTATGGGGCTGTTCGAATTTCTTCAAATGCCATTTGGTTTGTCAAATAGCCCTGCCACCTGGCAGCGCTTAATGGGACAAATATTCAGGGACGATATTTTGCAGTCACTCGATGATGTAATTGTTTTCAGCAGAACCCTAGATGAACATCTTGAGCGCCTTGACAGTGTCTTTTCAAAGCTTGAGGAGCATGGACTCAAGCTGTAGCCAACCAAGTGTGTCTTCCTTAAAATGGAAGTAAAGTTCCTTGGACATGTGATTTTGCCATGTCGGGTGATGGCGGATCCAGAAAAGCTAGCTGCGGTACATGATTGGCCAGAACCCGAGACATTGTATGATCTGAGGCGGTTCTTGGGATTTATGTCATATTACCGACGTTTCGTAAAGGGATATTCCAGGATTGAAGCTCCACTTCATCAGCTTGAGGGTAAGCTGAAACAAACTCCTGCTGCAGGCAAGTGCAAACGGAAAGGTAAGGTGTGTCTTGTGGAACAGTGGACCACTGAGCATGGCCAGGCTTTTCGGAGTCTTAAGAATGTGCTGACATCAGAACCAGTTGTGCTAGTTTTCCCAGACTTCTCAAAGCCTTTTATCTTAGAAACGGATGCCTTGCACCAAGGGCTTGGAGCGGTGCTTAGCCAGGTCCACGATGGAAAACAGCGGGTGGTGTCATATGCCAGCAGAACCCTCCGTGGAGCGAAGAAGAATCCAGATTCCTACAGCTCTAAGAAACTAGAGCTAGTAGCCTTAAAGTGGGCCATTACAGTGAAGCTAAGGGAATATTTGCAAGGTAGTGAATTTGTTGTCTTTACCGATAACAACCCTCTTAGTTATCTCATGACAAAGGATAATTTGCCAGCCGTAGAGCAGCGTTGGGCATCAGCATTGGCTGGATTTAATTTTAAAGTCATATTTCACAGTGGCAAGAAGAATGCCAATGCTGATGCCTTGTCTAGGCAACAGGAGAGACCATGAGACCATGATGCAGAAGTGAACACTGTCAACACCTCAGCAATTCTCACTGCAGCAGACAATACTGTAGAGATACCACTGCTACTGCAAGAAGCTGTCTTGTGTGAAATTCAAAGTGAGAATAAACTGATGACACTTTTAGGCTTAGAGCAGAAGGCTACAGTACTACCGGAACTCACAAATGAAAGCATGGGGAAGCTACAAAGAAACGACCCCAACATATCCCCTGTGTACCAAGCCGTTCTTCGACAGCAGAAGCCCAGCTGGAGAGAGAGACAAAAAGAAACAGAAATGACTCAACTTTTGTACCGACAGTGTGAGAGGCTAACACTGGTGGACAAGGTGCTCAAGCTGGTATGATCGACCCCAATGGAGGCAAGATCATGCCAGTGGTATTGCCACAAGAACTAAGAGACACCGTCATCAGTGGGTGCCATGAGGCACGTGGGCACCAGGGTCTAAAGCGCACGGAGAGTGTGGTCCGCCAGAGGTGTAACTGGCCACAAATACATGAAGAAATCAAGACCCATATCGACAGATGTAACCGTAGTGTGCTCTCAAAGAACAGAGGATGCGTACCCTATTGGGCAGTATAACTGCCACACAGCCCCTTGAAGTGGAGGCTGTAGATTTCACTGTTATGGAACCTTCCTTGGATGGTAGGGAAAACGTATTAGTGGTCACGGACGTGTTCACTAACTGGACCGCCACTTTCGCCACAAGAGATCAAAAAGCAATCACAGTGGTTCGCATCCTTGTGAAAGAGTGGTTTCATCGGTTTGGGGCCCCACAGTGAATACATTCAGACCAAGGGAGAGATTTCGAGGCCCAAATTGTGAAGGACCTCTGTGGTCTGTATGGGGTAAAACGGTCTCATACCACTCCATGGCACCATGCTGGTAATGGACAAGCTGAGCGATTTAATCGGTCTTTCCATGACCTACTTTGAGTTCTAGAACCAGAGAAGAAACGCAGATGGGCAGAGTACCTTGGGGATGTGGTTTACGCATACAATACCACACCTCACGCTTCCACAGGCCATTCGCCATTCTTCCTGATATTTGGAAGAGAACCAAGGCTTCCTATAGATTCTCTATTCCGAAGGACAAAGGGAGATGATCATGACACGTATGATGAGTGGGTAGCAAATCATCAAAACAAAATGAGGGAAATGTACAAACTAGTACAAAAGAAGTTAGGGATTTCAGCAGATTGGAGGAAGGAACTTCATGACCGAACAGCCAAAGAGGGTCCACTTTCGGTAGGTCAAGAAGTTTTAGTGAGAGATAGAACCCACAGGAGGAGGCAGAAGATTCAAGATGCTTACTGATCAGATGTATGGAAGGTTGTAAGTCGACTTCCCGAAAATGACGTGTACGAAGTCAAACCTGTTAACGGAGATCGGAGTAAGTGGGTAAATCGTGCTGAACTGAGACTTTATCCAGGCCCATACGAATCGCAAACTTAACCTCAGGAAAGGAGGCAACCGCACCGCAAAGAGAAACAATCATATGTTAGAGACACAGATAGTTCGGACAGCGAGACAGATGATGATCTGTTAATTGAGATCCCTCCTCAGTCTGATGCACAAGGGCAACCCAAAGGAGTTATGAGAGAGCTTCATGGGCAGCCAGAACCCCAGGATGACCCGGATCCCCCGGACCACAGACGCCCACAACTAGTGAATGCTGGTCAGCACTCAAATATTGGCCATTGGCCAAGACCAATAACAGAAGTGGCAAGAATGATGTACCAATGTATTACCAATATAGGACCAACTTATGTTTAAACTCACCAATAAGGAGGACTTGATATTAACTTAGGGTACGAGGCTGACATACATTATTCTCTTGCTTATTATTTATCAAATATGTAATTGGGACTGTGTCGTATGGTAGACACTAGTACATGTAAGTAATGATTCACCTGGTAAATCTACAATTGATTTATCAGTTTGCCATGTAGAATACACTGGTTTTGTTTTAAGATGTGTTGAAAACCTGTCACAACAGGGTAAAACTTGTTAGCTAGATGTATCATGCATGTTAGAGAGGGGTTAAGTCTCCAACATAGGGTTGCAGTGTATGACTAGTACATGTATTATGCATCCAATTAGGTCTGCCACTTTCTTTGTATCTGGATACACGAAGGAGCGTTTCAGTCCTGGGTAATTTTGTGTTAAGAAGAATATCCCACTGATGTTTTGTAAGCGCAAAGAAGGGTCTTATTCCTATAGTTTTGGACCATTTAGATGTAAGGGAGGTTCAATTCCAACTACGTTGTGTTCATAAAGGTACTGTTTCTTGATAAGAGGAAGTGCCAAAGTACAGGGGGTGGCAGGTGTGGCAAGACTGGCGTCAGTAGTTGCCAGAATATTACTGAGCTGATATAATGTTCACTGGATAAAGATTTTTATAATCCTAGTCCTGACTAAAGCTTGAGCTCTATGTAGTTATTTTTTGTGACTGGGTGTCAATCGGGTGAATCAGGAGATTTGTTTACGATTCACTCACTCGGGTGATTCTGGAGACATGTTTACAGTGTGTTCGGAAGGGAAATGACAACACGCAAACTAGATGGCGCAAACCGGAAAGCGAACACTGGCTAGTACAAACTCCTAAGTTTGAGGTTCCAGACCTTATTTTGTTCCTGATTGTGTCCAACCTTCATTTTGATACTTGCTCAGGATGGTCCACACCTCTGCTTGTGAACGTCACTCTGACATGTGGACATGTGTTGCTTATCCTAGATGTGCATTGCCCATGGAGGAGCCCAGCATTTAGAACCCATTACTACAGGTTTTCTAGTGCGGGAATAAAACTCTGATACATCCTTGATGGGTTGTCATCATTGTCTAACCTGAGTCCTCCCACTTGTAGGTTGCGCCACCTACCACAAAATCCAGAAAGCTGTCCAAGTTGTATACATATGCAAAATTTTAGGCAGATAATTCAAACCACTACTTGTATATGAGTGATTTTATCCAACAGCAGACAAACAGAAGGACGCTGTGCAAAAATGGTGGCAGGTGGAGCCACAAATTTTGTGTATGAATAAGAGCTATGTGAAATCTATACACATGCAAATTTTCAGGGAGATATGTCAAACCAGTCCTGATACAAGCCTGAATGTCTGCAGCGTATACATAAATGTTGGTGGCACCACCTGCAACAAAATCCAGAAAGCTATCCAAGATGTATAAACCTGCAAAATTTAAGTCGGGTATGTCAAACCACTGCCGAGATATATGCGATTTTATCCCACGGCAAACAAACAGATGGATGCTGTGCAAAAATGGTTGCAGGTGGCGCCACCAGTTTAGAGAATGATAAAGAGCTATGTGAGATCTATAAACATGCAAAATGTTTGCCCTATCGGTCAAATGATTCCCTAGACATGAGCTTGGATGTCTGCAGCATAAATGTGAATATACCGTAAAAAACGGCATATATTAGAGAAATATATTCCCAAAAAATTAATTCAAGAAAGGGGAGTTGACTTATGTGCGGGTCTAAGCCTGAGAGGCAAAATTTTGCATGAACTTAGGCCAACTGCCGGCCTGAATGTCTTAACTGATCGACAACTAGATATCCGTTTCCGGTGAAGTCAGGTACACAAGTCCCCCTTTCGGTCTAAAAATACAGTCTGATAAGGTTTCCGAATATTTTTTTTTCAAATTTTGACCATTTACGCTGTTCTTTCATTTGAATAATGCAGTATATTAAAATGTTTGCAATTCACATGGTTGATGACGACCAGGAAATGACCCTCGTCTATCTATAATGAGCTTCACGGGCGATTAAGTACGAGTGCAAGAGGCACGGGTATTGCGTAATCATTTGGGATTTTATCCAGGGCATCGGCCCCTGTGTATTTGACATCCAATTATGTTACAGTATTTCCCCACAAAAACATTTGGTGCTTGGGTAAGTTTGCAAACATGTAAACGGTAAAAGCCGTGGTATCTGAACTACAGACATGTGACAAATGGCTGATTACAGCACCGATTAGCGCTCACTCGGTACGGGGATGGCTGCCTGTCCCAAGAAGCCCAAAACTAGGTCACCCCGTTCACCTGTGTACTTACACGCGGGGGAAATTACCACTCCGTACTAAGTTCCTACTTAAAAATAACCCTAAATCATAGTGAATGACTGCGGCCCTGAGCAAAGCTCGGGAAAAAAAAAAGACCGAAGTTCAACCTGACATCGATATCCCTATGAACAAACGAACACAAAACCTGCAAGACTTAGTCAAATTAGTACTCCACAGAATGTGAAATATATAATTCATTCACGAAAACTTTCATCAAAAAGATAGGAAAACGGAGTTTGATCAAAGAACGACTGACGTGTTGCCCTGGCTTCCGTGCTCTCACTCTGCGGTTTGCTATGCTGGATACCTGCGCTGCATATATGCACTTATATCGCATGTAATTGTTCATTAGTGCGTTCGTCTGTGTAGGCAAGGAAGATCGACCGGAGTTTATTCAAACTTGAAAAAAAAACCTGTCGTTTACGGCCTTTTGATTTCTCAGAATGTATAATAAAAATCATAAAATTCCTGCCGTGGATCCACGGATATGACCAAGCTGGGGACAGCTTACACTGTTACGCGGCCTTTTCAGGCGACTCGCTTGGTCGCGCGTTCCTTTCAATTTAGATTATATAAAATGTAGAGAAGTCTGCGACAATCCTGTTTTAGTAACACGCTTAAATAATCATGTTTTTATTGATATCTGACACAAACAATCATTCTGAGTGTAAAATAAATGAGCAATGACAGGAAGTGTGAGAAATCCTTGGCTGTTCTATTATCACGCACCTGCCCATTCTGGGTGTCAGACGATCTTCATTCCGCAAAATACTTAAAAGTATCGACCTGTTATATTTATTATCTTAGAGTTTTTATGATGCCCAATAACTTTTAAATAGATTGCACAACAAAACAAATGACATTTTTACAGTTTAACAAGTGACCCATGGGTCATGACGCTCAGCTGACTGGGAAGAGATTCGCAAAAGGAAATTTTATCATCAGAATGGTAGTATATACCCATTCAACTGAAGCATCAAACAGATTAACCAACAGGCCAAGATTTAGTCTGTATTTATATATCTCAAAAATAGAGAAAAATGTGTAAACTTTTAAAACTAGAATACGGGTAACCGACAAGTGACTACATGTATCTGCCAAAATCAGATAGTGAGGCATGGATTGAGTGGCAAGGGGAAATAGAGTGAGGTATGTTGCATATTAGCATGGATGTCTGCAGCCTAAATGTGTATGTAGGTTGTGCCACCTACCACAAATCCAGAAAGCTGTCCAAGTTGTATACACCTGCAAAATTTTAGGCAGAAAAGTCAAACCACTACATGTATATGAGCGATTTTTGCCCATGGCAGACAAACAGACAAACACTGTGCAAAAATCTTTGCAGGTAACCCCTCCAGTTTTGTGTATGATAAAGACCTATGTGAGATCTAAACACATGCACAATTTTGGCCCAATTGGTCAAATGGTTCCTGAGATATGAGCTTGGATGTGTCCAGCGTTAACTAGAATGTAGGTGGCGCCACCTGTCATAAAATCAAGAAAGCTGTCCACGATGTATAAACCTGCAAAATTTTAGGCAGTTATGTCGAACCACTACAGAGAAATGAGTAATTTTAGGCCACAGCAGACTAACAGACAGACGCTGTGCAAACATTGTTACAGGTGGCGCCGCCATTTTTTGTGTATGTTACAGAGCTATCAAAGGGCTACATTTGTATAAATTTTATTTCCTGATCGGTCAAACGGTTCCCGAGATATAAGCTTGGATGTCATCAGCATGAAAGTGAACGTAGGTGGCGCCACCTGTCATAAAATCAAGAAAGCTATCCTGGATGTATACACATGACGAATATCAGGTGAATTAGTCAATTCACTGCAGAGATATGAGTGATTTTAACCCAAGGCAGATGAACAGATGGACACTGTGCAAACATGGTTACAGGTGGCGCCACCATTTTTTGTGTATGTTATAAAGCAATCCAAGGGCTACATTTGTATCAATTTTATTTCCTGATCGATCAAACGGTTCCCGAGATATGAGGGTTTATGAGTGGAAACAGACCCACAAATGGACACTGGATAGAGAGGAAAGGTCAGAGGTCAATGCAAATTGGTAAGGCACCAGTTCACATGTGACCCGATAATAGGTGTAAGTTTGGGAAAAATCGGTCCATTAGTCTCCGAGGAGCTCTCTGGAAATGAACGCCGCCGCGGCGGAGGAACTCGGTCAAAAACATAGTATCCGCAAAACTTCGTTTTGGCTGATACAAAAATACAGGTGGCTCCACCAGTCTGCAGAAACTAATAAAAACACTTAATGGTCAATATCCATGCAAAAAATCATGGTGATCTCTGCATTAGTTGTTCAGATACTTCAGTTTTTGTATCAAATTGTCCATTATTCTGAGGGATACTTCGGAGTCCTATAGCTTGAAGGATATGGGTAACAGAGACCTAATTTCAAGTTTCCACAGGCACCTTTCATGGGCCTCCTTGCATGACAAGAATGAAGATTCTAGGTCCAGTTGTTGCGATTTGTACCCTGTTGACAGATAACCACATCTTTAAAGGTCTCAAAAAAAAGAAAAAAATTCGTAAAAATTTGAAAAAAAATAGAGGTGGCACACCCAGTCTGCAGAAACTGATGGAACAGCTCATGATCAATATGTATGCCGAAAATCATGACCATCAGTGTTGTAGTTATTGAAATACTGCAGTTTTTGTATCAAATTTTCCATTATTCTGGGGGGGGGGGTATTTTGGACCCATACAGCTTAAAGAATATGGGTAACAGAGACCTAATTTCAAGTTTCCATGGAGACTTTTCATGGGTCTCCCTGTGTGTCAAGAATGAAGATTCTTGGTCCAGTATTTATGATTTGTGCCCTGTTAACAGATGTTCATATCTTTAAAGGTCTCAAAAATACAGCAAAAAATTTCGTAAAAAAAAACCACCAAATACAGGTGGTGCCACCAGTCTGCAGAAACTTATGAAACACTCCATGATCAATATCCATGCAAACAATTATGGTTATCTCTGCATTAGTTGTTCAGATACTTTAGCTTTTGTATCAAATTTTCCATTATTCTGAGCTGTACTTTGGAGTGCCATAGCTCAAAGGATATGGGTAACAGAGACCAAATTTCAGGTTTCCATGGAGACTTATCATGGGTCTCCCTGTGTGTCAAGAACGAAGATTCTAGGTCCAGTCGTTACGATTTGTACCCTGTTGACAGATAACTACATCCTTAAAGGTCTCAAAAATGGAGAAAACAATTCGTGAACATTGAAAAATACAGGTGGCGCCACCAGTCTGCACAAACTGATGAAACATCTCATGATCAATATGTATGTCGAAAATCATGACCATCAGTGATGTAGTTAATGAGATATTGAAGTTTTTGTATGAAATTTTTGACTATACTGGGGGGTAATTTTGGGCCCCATAGCTCGAAGGATATGGGTAACAGAGACCTAATTTCTGGTTTCCGTGGAGACTTTTCATAGGTCTCTCAGTGTGTCGAAAATGAAGATTCTAGGTCCAGTCGTTACGATTTGTGCCACGCTAACAGATGACAGCATCCTCAAAGGTCTCAAAAATAGAGAAAAAAATTCGTAAAAAATCAAACAGTACAGGTGGCGCCACCAGTCTGCAGGAACTGATCGAACATCTCATGATCAATATGTATGTCGAAAATCATGACCATCAGTGATGTAGTTAATGAGATATTGAAGTTTTTGTATGAAATTTTTGACTATACTGGGGGGTAATTTTGGGCCCCATAGCTCGAAGGATAAGGGTAACAGAGACCTAATTTCTGGTTTCCGTGGAGACTTTTCATAGGTCTCTCAGTGTGTCGAAAATGAAGATTCTAGGTCCAGTCGTTACGATTTGTGCCACGCTAACAGATGACAGCATCCTCAAAGGTCTCAAAAATAGAGAAAAAAATTCGTAAAAAATCAAACAGTATAGGTGGCGCCACCAGTCTGCAGGAACTGATCGAACATCTCATGATCAATATGTATGCCAAAAATCATGACCATCAGTGATGTAGTTAATGAGATATTGAAGTTTTTGTATGAAATTTTTGACTTTTCTGGGGGGTACTTTGGGGCCACATAGCTCGAAGGATATAGGTAACAGAGACCTAATTTCTGGTTTCCAAGGAGATTTTTTATGGACCTCTCAGAATCCCAAGTTACAAGGTTCTAGGTCCAGTGGTTACGATTTGTGCCTGGTTAACGGACAGACGGACAGACGGACGACGGACAAAGAGTGATCGCTATAGCTCAGATGACTTTCAGTCAGCTGAGCTAAAAACTAGATGTGTCTGAACGACACGAGTGCCCCCGCCTTGGGCAAATTAGAAACATTTGTTAAATTTTGAAAAAAATTTTAAGTACAGGAGGTGTCGTATGGTCAAAAGTAGGTCAACAAAGGCAAAATGCAAACTCGATCTGTAAGGGGTCATTATCAAGCAACACACTAAAAATCAGGCCAGTATCTGCAGGCATTGTAAAAAAAAATCCATATATGTGCATTTTCCATAAAAATTTCTGTCTTTCATGAAATTTTCTATGTTTAGGAGCCGTAAAATAATCAAAGGTAGGTCAACCAGGATGAAACGCGAACTCGATCTGTAACTGTCATTATCTGCAAACACATAAAAAATCAGGGTGGTATCTGCAGGCATTGAGGAGAAAAAATAAGTACATATGCATTTGTTATTAAAATTTATATTTTTCGTGAAATTTTCTATGTTCAGGAGCAGTCAAATGGTCAAAAGTAGGTCAACTGAGAGAAAACAAGAACTCGATCTGTAACTGGTCATTATCTGCCTACACACCAAAAATCAGGCCCATATCTGCAGGCACTGGGAAAAAAAGTCCATACATATGCACCTTTTTATGAAATTTTCTTTGTTAGAGCACCGTCAAACGGTCAAAAGTAGGTCAACTGGGACAAAACGTGTACTCAATCTGTAACTGGTCATTATCTGCCCACACACCAAAACTCAGGCCAATATCTGCAGGTATTGCGAAAAAAAAGTCTGTACATGTGTATTTGTCATGAAAATTTATATTTTTCATGAAATTTTCTATGTTCAGGAGGTGTAAAACGGTCAAAAGTAGGTCAACTGGGACGAAATACGAACTCGATCTGTAACTGGTCATTATCTGGCCACACAAAAAATCAGGCCAATAACTGCAGGCATTGCAAATAAAAGTCTGTACATGTGTATTTGTCATGAAAGTTCATATTTTTCGTTAAATTTTCTATGTTCAGGAGCCGTAAAACGGTCAAAAGTAGGTCAACTGGGACGAAACGCGAACTCGATCTGTAACTGATCATTATCTGCCTTCACACCAAAAATCAGGCCAATATCTGCAGGCATTGCGAAAAAAAATCCGTACATGTGTATTTTTCATGAAATTTTTTTAAGTTTCTAAATATCAGGCCAATACATCAAACTTACCTTGAGTCTGATGCATGGGGCTGACCAGGCTTAGATGAGAAAGACAGTTGCCCCCTGTGAAAAATTTGCCAGCTCAGGCTACTGCACTGAGTGAACTCATGACCTGCACCTGGCTAGACTGAGTGAACTTTTGACTGTACCTGGCTGCACTGAGTGAACTCTTGACCTGTTGCATAATATGACACAGTTGGCAGTCTGCCAAAGCTATAAATAGATTCAGGCTGAACTTTGGGGCCAAATATGATGCAGTGAGCAGTCTGCCAAAGCTATCAATAGAATGCAGCTACTGCACTGAGTGAACTCTTGATCTATACCTGGCTGCACTTCTTCCAATCCTGGCACTGTGCCAAAACTATTTATAGAGCTGACATCATCTTGGCTAATGGCCAACATCAAGGCACTGGCAATCTGCCAATGGTAAACCAAGTGCTGCCATCTGTACACATAAGTGGTCCCTACTTGAAATAACTTTGAAATTTATTTTCCCAATACAAAATGCTTTTCAGCTGACTTTTTAAAAAAAGAAATCAGGAATTTATGTAAAATTATTACGGATGCATACTGAATGCAAAATTAAAATACAGATATATATCATTGATGGCAAATTCTTGAATTAAGTTGAGTATGGATACCAATAATTTATAATCCACGTACAGTTGTCTTTATATAGCCACAGAGAGCTGAATATCCATGATTGTAACATTGACTGGTATGATGAATAACTTAAATCATAAATCTAAATTTTTTAAAAGCTTTTAAAGAAACTTTCTTGTCAATATTAACCAAATATAACCTGAAATCTAAATGTCTAGTGGCATAATGTAAAAGATACTGATAAACTGGTGCCAGGCTAGATGTAACAGCATCACACAGCTAACATATATGGTAAAATGACTCAATTCAATCTCCATAATTCAGCCAAAAATCATGTGGAATCCATTAATGACAATTATTATAAGAATTATTGTAGGAATTATTCTTGTAAAATATTTAACAAATTGGCTTCAGTGGCGTCAGTCGAAAAACGTTTCGCAGGTTTAACTCATATAGGAAGATACAGCAAACTGGCTAAGTTCAGCTTCCCGTAACTCAGCCAAAAAGCACTGAACCAAAACCATTGAACAAACTTGAATTATCAACATCTGAGGGTAATTAATGTGTGAGATTTAAGAATTTGGCCCAGTGGTTTTCGAGAAGAAGATCTTTGTAGCCACTGAGCTAAAATGGGCTGTTATGGCAAATGACTAAATTCAGCTTCCCATAACTTAGCCAAAAGTCACTGAAAAGAGACCATTTGAACAAACTCCAGAAAGCACTACCCTAGGATCATTTCTGTGCGATATTAAACATTTTGGCCATATGGTTTCAGAGAAGAAGTTTTTTGTAGCCCTCAGTGTGATACAGGCACTAATGACCCCGTACAAAAAAGGCCCGTGCAGGTGGCGCCACCAATACCTCAATTTCAGATATGACCTACGTGACCAACATTGGCATAAAATTTGGTGATGATAGCTCCAGCCGTTTCTGAGATTTAAATTTTAATATGCTTTTTTGCACATTTAATAAAGTTCAACCTGCTGTAACTCGGCCAAAAATCGCCAAACTGGAACCATTCGAACAAAATTGAGGAAGATTGTTCCAGGGATGATTTCTGTGAAATATTGGACAATTTGGCTGGACAGTTTCGGAGAAGAAGATTTTTAAAGCTTTTTCAGCTTTTTCCCTATAAAATCTAAGAAAATGCAGTTAGAAAAAAAATAAACAAAATCAGATATAGTTTTTTGGATGACTGATTATTTGCAAAAATTTGGTGATGCTAGTTCCTGCGGTTTTTGAGATAGCTATGGTTAATGTACAGATGACGCACGACGCACGACACACAACACACGATGGACGACGCCGCACCATCGCATAAGCTCACAGGTTCACTAAAAATTGAAGGATTCAACCTAACAGTTTCATCATAAACATTTTAAGCTGAAAGAGGCAAAAATTATGAGGTTTTTGCCCATAAAAAACAGGTCAATGTAGGTGACACCACCAAATCTGCAACTTCAAATATGAGTCATGTGACCAACATTTGCACAATACTTGGTAATGCTAGCTTCTGTCATTTCTGAGATTACTATGTCAGAATGCTTACTTGGCAAAATGACTAAGTTCAAATTTGTGTAACTCCGCTAAAATTCATCAAATGCAAATCATTTGAACAAACTTGGGAGGGCTTGCCCCTGGGATCATTTCTGTAAAATATTGAACAATTTGGCTGGACCGTTTACAAGAAGAAGACTTTTAAAGGTTTTTCAGCTTTTTCCCTATAAAATCTAAGTAAATGCACATAGCAAAAAAATAAGCTGAATCCCATAACATTTGATATGTGACAGATTATTGCATAAAATCTGGTGATGGTAGCTCCTGCTATTCCTGAGAAATTATGGGTTAATGTACAGATGAACAATGACCCCCGTACAAAAAAAGGTCAATGCAGATGGCGCCACCAATACCTCAATTTCATATATGACTCATGTGACCAACACTTGCATAAAATTTGGTGATGATAGCTCTGGCCGTTTCTGAGATTGTTATTTTAGTATGCTTTTTTGGACAGATGACTAAGTTCAACTTCCTGTAACTCTGCCAAAATTTACTGAATTTGAACCATTCAAACAAACTTGAGAGAGATGGTATACAAGATTATTTCTGAGAAATATTAAACAATTTTTCTTGACTGTTTTGGAGGAGATACTTTTTAAAGATTTTTTAGCTTTTTCTCTATAAAATCTAAGAAAATGCATAGTTTTTTCACAGGTAAGGACAAGTGTCATAGAATTACCATGCATTTTTTCTATTATAAAGAAGTACTACTTACCAAAATACAATTATTTACTGCCATATCACAGGAAATGTCACTGCAGTAACTGGGACACACTAATAAAATATTGCCATTGTGTCTCCATAAAATATTTAAAGTAATTATAAATTCAACATATTCAGATATTTAGCTAACAACATAATTGCAGTTTAAACATATTTACCGTGCATAAGTTGCTATATGGAAACATAAAATAAAACTTTAGCATAAAACAAACAATTTCTATTTAGTTTGTGCGCCTGGAGTTACACTACTCATCACAAGCTGCAGTTGCTTGAGGACAGTACATACTTGCTCACCACAGTTCACACCTTTTATTTGACAAAGAGCTTAATCCTGTCCAGGGATGATCAGCTAATTAGCTAGGATATGGAACTACAGAGGTAGTAAGCTGTACATCAAGTTGTGTACACAAGAATAGATATCAAATGAGACCCAAGCTCGTTATCTCACACGCTTGCATATGCAGTCGTCTAAACTAGCCAGAGCTCATTTGCTCATCCATGATTAGCACACCTCAGTCTTTGCAATTATGTAAAGCTATATCCAGCTGGTGACAGAGACAGATGCACCCATGCTGTGACTATTATAACATCACAGGCATAATCCTGGTGCTCTACCCTCAGCCATGTTACGTAATATCTGAGAGTGGCCACAAGTACAGGCCTACAGTGCTGAACAGTCTATATTCAACGCTATTCCCAGGTACATTGCAATATTCTGAAAAGTGGTCTCGGCAAAGATGAATCTGTCTCAAAACTAAGGGAGTTTATATTCCACAAGTGCTCTATAGTAATTTGAATATTGAATAACCGAAGGAACATAAATAGACCTGCAGTGCTAAACATTAAAGTAAATGTGATCATCTTCTCACTATTTAACCATGTTTTCGGCCCACAGAAACCCACACATAAATATCATGTAACCCACCCTGCCCTGCATATCCCATCTGTTGCCCGCACCCGCCCCGCCAAGCAGAGAATTATTTTTTTGCCCGCCCCGCCCCACAAAAACCTGAAAAAATCAGCCCGCAGGGGCATGCAGGGCAGGGAAGTTGCGGGCCCCCGCAGCCTGCAGGCAGGTATGGGCTCTAGCAGGAACAGAATAGGGAGAAGAAAACCTACTGCTTTTGCAAGCCATAGCTTAACACAAACGGAGTCTAGATATCCAGCGCACCGTTGGAATTTCTATCTTTAAAGTGGAGCATTACAGATAAATTCAAAGACTATCTTTACGGCTACCGTTTCACTGTTTTTACAGATAATAAACCTTATTACTTATGTTCTCTCCACAGCAAAGCTTGATGCCACAGGACTACGATGGGTTGCCAAACTTGCAAACTATGAGTTTAGTATACAATATCAATCAGGAAAGCATAATATAGATGCCGAGGAGCTCTCGCAAATTCCTAGATCTACTCGTGATAAAGATATAGGCGAAGGACAGGAAATTACTCTTGAGGTTGTAAAGGCTATATGTAACCCCGACGTAGCAACACCAGCTTTGATATCCACCATAACATGTATGCCTGATTCTGTCTTTTATGTATGGACATCCCTTCTACATCTTTGTTTCAGGATCTGCAGGATATACACTCTGCACAATGGCAGGATGACCTGTTGAAACCCTTCATTCTTTATCTGAAGGATGGTACCTGAATAAGTAAACCCACTCTAAAGCCAGATCAGATTGATCTTTTCAGGTATTTAGATTCACTTGTTCTAAAGGATGGGATTCTCTACCGTCATAGCCTTTGTGATGGTAAAGAACAATTCCAGCTAGTAGTTCCTTCACAATGTCGACAAACTGCCATGTCAGGTATTCATAATGACGTTGGCTATCTTGGTCGCAATCATACATTACAACTTGTTCAAGATAGGTTTTTCTGGCCAAAGATAACACCTGATATAGAGAAGTATGTCACTGCCAGATACTGCTCCTTTAGTTTCCCTATCCTCCAGTGGACCGATGGAGCTACTTTGTATTGTACAGAACCCTCTAGGGGTGGGGTAGAAATTGTCCTTGTAATGACAGACCATTTTACTCAATACCCAATGGCGATTCCCTGTGGAAGTACTAAGGCTAAACAAACTGCTATGATGCTACTGGACACCTTTGTAAACCACTATGGATTTCCCAGTAGAATCCATAGTGACCAAGGTAGACAGTTCGAGTCTCAATTGATACATGAACTTTGTCGCCTCTGTGGTATAAAGAATTCTTGTACAACTCCTTACCATGCCCCGGGTAACCCAGGAACTGCTTCAACTGTGCACTATTAAGTATGTTGGGTACCCTGGAGGATGAACAAAAGCGAAACATGAAAGATAACATTGGCCTGCTTACTCATACATACAATTGCAGCAAAAAGGAGTCTACCAGGTTTTTCTTAATGTTTGGGCGTCATCCTCAACTCCTGATTGATTAAGCTGACCAACAAGCATACTGAATTTAGGTTTCTGATTTGAAAAATCAGTTATCAACGGCTTACAATATTGCTCAACGCATTTCTGCTGCTTCAAAACACCATCATAAGAAATTATAAGACCATTGGTTGCATAGCGCTGTACTTGACATCGGTGATCGCGTGTTAGTTCGTAATGTAGCTTTTACAGGAAAACACAAATTGGCAAATGAATGTGGACAACAGGTTTATGTTGTTAAAATGCAACCAAAAGCAGGGATACCCGTTTATGTTGTCTCTCCTGTTGGCAATCCCTCGCTCAGTCGTATGCTATATCGTAATCTTCTCCTGCCAACTGATTATATTCCTGATCCTGCAACTGCCAATGTACAGAGAACTGTACCGGTCTCTCAGAATTCCAGTGATTTTTCATCTGATAGTGATTCAGATGCTATTGTGATTCAGATTCTTGGTGATTGATTCTGAGCATTCTATGTCCAATGAGAATGATACCAATTATGATAATCTTTCTATTTCAGAACCAACTTTTACTCAAATTCAAGATGATGTACCTGTACTATCTGCACCTGAATCTGTAATCTCATCGGATGACCAGTCTGTTAACCTCCTTGGTGTGTGATAACGAGGGCCCCTGGGTTCAGTCTCCTGTATTTATAACTTTCATCTCTAAATAGTCTCTATATACGCTTTAACGTAACTATTTACATTGACACTGTTTCGCTCTTGAGCTTAAACATGATCTCCGATTTGCTCTCGAGCTTAAACGTAACTTTAACTGTCTCCATATTACTATCTCTGTTACCCGATTTAACTTTTGCTCTCGTGTGTAAAGAACATGCATGCGAGTGTTTTCTTAATGTATTTGTTAATTATAAATATGTAAATATGTATATCTCCGTATGTCTTTGTGTATGGTAAAACTTGTATAAAAGGATTCCGCTCTTATTGCTGGTCCTGGCAGCACGCCACTATACTTTGTCTCTGTTGTAGTAAATGTTTGTACCACCGCTTGGCGTCACTTTGTCTTTGAAAGCCCAATGTACATCTCCCTGAACACATATCTAAGACCCCGTTACATATATTTTCTGATTTTTGACAAAGTACATTATGTTAGGGCCCATAACTTCAAAGATTTATGCAATATTGACCTAATTTCTGGCATGTAAATAGGAATATATACAAGAATGGTTATATCAAATATGAATAGATTAACAACAGCGGTTTTCATAGTGGGGAGTTTAACAAGAGGTTTTTACTGGAAAAGGGAGGTTTTTCCTTAAAATCTTGAAGGAACAAATTCCCAGTGACCCAGTTGCAGGTTTGGTAAAAGAATTTAGGGACATTAACTCTTTGTTCAATTTTGTATCAAACAAGGCCTACAGGCCTAGTGCGAACCTGTGCATTGGGAAATACACCAGGTATAATGCTTCAATGCTGGACCATTACTTCTCATGTATATGAACAATGCAAGTACTAAACATTTTGAATAAGAAACAATTACACAAACATCACTGCTGATATTCTGGCATGGGTGCACACAACACAAAAATGATTGTAGCTGGCACCATCAGTCTTGTATACAATGAAGCTATCAGAGATATATACATATGCCCAATTTCAGGCTGATATATCAAATTCCTCTGTAGAAATAAGCAGGCACATACACTGTGCAAAAGTCATTGTAGGTGGTGACACCTGTCTTGTGAACGAGAAAGCCATCAAAGACACATAGACAGGTCAAAATATCAGGCCAATACATCAAACTTACCTTGAGTCTGATGCATTTGGCTGACCACGCTTAGGTGAGAAAGGCAGTTGCCCCAAGTGAACTGTGACAAATTTGCTGACTGGCTCAGGCTACTGCACTAAGTGAACTCATGACCTGCACCTGGCTAGACTGAGTGAACTTTGACCTGTACCTGGCTGCACTGAGTGAACTCCTGACCTGTTGCATAATCTGACACAGTTGGTAGTCCACATGCAGCCCTGAGGGGCATGACACCCATGAGTTGATCACATGGTGGCCATGAGGTGTTCACATGTCACCCATGAGGTGATCACATGCCTTGTGCTTGGCTGCACTGACTGAACTCTTGACCTATATCTGGCTGCACTGAATGAACTCTTGATCTGTTGCTAAATCTGAAACAGTATGCAGTTTCTCAACATATTTAAAGATACAAACACAATCTTGGTCTGTTGGTAAATCTGTTTACACATACTGAAAGACTTTGGCTAAAATGCTTTTTTTTCAAGCTGACATATTCATAAACTTTTGATCAAATATTTAAATTAACAAAACATGCAGTTCTTTCATTTATAAAAGGTCCAATAATTCTGCCAAAAATCATTCAAGTAAACTTGAACAAAGGCCACCTAAGAATAATATTTGTGCAATGTTACAGAAGTTATAATTGAAACAATAATTTTGTAGAAGAACAGTTTTGCAGTCCCCAGTTTGAAATAGACATAATAATGGCCATAAGACCAACTTAAGCTTTTCTGATATGATTTAAAGAACCATGTTCTAGGATAATTCTTTTGAAAAATTGAACGATTCAACTTGACAGTTTCATCATAAACATTTTAAGCTGAAAGAGGCTAAAATTATGAGGTTTTGCCATAAAAAAAAAACAGGTAAATGTAGGTGGCACCACAAAATCTGCAACTTCAAATATGAGTCATGTGACCAACATTTGCACAATACTTGGTAATGCTAGCTTCTGTCATTTCTGAGATTAATAATACTATGTCAGTATGCTTAATTGGCAAAGTGACTGTTCAAATTTGTGTAACACCACTAAAATTCATCAAATGCAAACCATTTGAACAAACTTGAGAGGGCTTGTCTCTGGGATCATTTTTTTAAAATAAGAAGACTTTTAAAGGTTTTTCAGCTTTTTCCTTATAAAATCTAAGTAAATGCAGATAGCAAATAAATAAGCTAAATCCCACAACATTTGATATGTGACAGATTATTGCATTAAATCTAGGGATGGTAGCTCCTGCTATTCCTGAGAAATTATGGGTTAACGTACAGATGACCAATGACCCCCGTACAAAAAAGGTCAATGCAGGTGGCACCATCAATACCTGAATTTCATATGTAACTCATGTGACCAACACTGGCATAAAATTTGGTGATGATAGCTCCGGCTGTTTCTGAGATTGTCATTTTAGTATGCTTTTTTGGACAGTTAACTAAGTTTAACTTCCTGTAACTCAGCCAAAATTCACTGAACTTGAACCATTCGAACAAACTTGAGAGAGTAGTAAAAAAGATTATTTCTGTGAAATACTGAACAATTTGGCTTGACTGTTTCGGTGGAGAAAATTTTTAAAGTTTTTTTAGCCATTTCTCAATAAAATCTAAGAAAATGCAGAGTTTTTCAGATGGCTAATTTTTTGCATTATATTTCATGATACTAGCTCCAATTGTTTTCGAAATAGTATGGGTTAACGACGACGACAGACAATGCAAAACCATCGCATTAGCTCACAGGTTCACTAAAAATTACTACAGATGCATATTGAATGCAAAATTATAATACAGATACATCTCATTGATGGCAAAATCTTGAATAAAGTTGAGTATGGACACCAATTATTTATAATCCATGTACAGCCATCTTTATACCCCTACAGAGAGCTGTATACCTGTGACTGTAAATATTGCCAGGCATGAGGAATATCCAAAATCATAAATCTACATTTTCTAAAAGCTTTTAAAAAACATTCTTGTCAATATTAACCATAGATAACCTGAAGTCTAAATGTCTAGAGGCATGATGTAACGGACGCTGATAAACTGGTGCCAGGCTAGATGTATCTGCTTCACACAGCTAACATATATAGTAAAACTAGACATTTCTTGGCACCGCTGGTGCCATAGTATCGCCAGACAAATGAGGTTTTGTGGTATTTTGTTGATATAATGTGATGTATTTGTATTTTAGCAATGAATGTGAGAAACATTTGTACAAAATATAGGAATATTTAAAGTGAAGGCAATTGTTATGTAAAAGGTTATGTATAAATAGAAGTATATATTTAATGATGTTTTGAGTTGTATATGTATGTTTGGAGTAACTTGTTTGAGAATAATATAGAGTAAAGCAGAAAGAAAGAGAAAGAGATAACAGGATTTCAGAGAGATGGAGAGATATGATAATGAGAATGAAATAATAATATCTGTTATATTTTGTTTCACATCATATTTTGTTCTTTGTAATAAATTGTTATATTGTCATAAAAATTGTCATTTGTTCCTTATCAATAGCATAAATTGTGGAAAAACAAAAAAATAGAGTAGGGGGTGCCACCATGCAGTTCCCAGCAAATGACTCATCACATTACCCATATCTATCTATATGCATAATATGAAAGATATCTGCCAATTAGTTTCCAGCACATGACAACACTATCCAACAACTTTTTAATTTTTATTTTATAATGCTGACAATACTGTCAAGTCCCATATAGGCAACATTCATGAGCCATTTTAAATAGTCTTCGTCCAAAGGTCAAGACCACTCTCAAAGGAAAATGATCCAGTTGTGACTCTGTGGTACACCCAGTGCACTAATTCATTTATCACTGACCATCATATCTATTTATAGAATCTGACCATGGCCCAGAACTGTTGATGTTTGGGCAAAACATGATGCAACACCATATGCAGACCACTAGCTGAAGCAATCCCCCAGGTTCACTGGAGATTTTCATGATTGTTGGTGATTTTTACCATATATGGCAATATTTAAAGTCAAGTCCACTCTCATATGCAAGGTTAGGACCCAAATTTAAATATATCTCATCCCATAATCCAAATCTATGTATATGCATAATATAAAAGAAATCTGTCCATTAGTTTTTGACTTATAATGCTCATAGTGCTGTCAAGTGGCCCTTTTTAAGATATTCATGATTTTATGTTTTTCACCAAATATGGGAATATTCAAGGTCAAGGTCACTCTCATAGTCACGGTCATGACCCCAAATCAATAAACTGCATTCCAAAATATCCAACATTTGAAAAAAAAAATTAAATTGAAAAAAAAAATAATTTAAATTAAATTAAATTTTAAAATTAAATTTAAAATTAAATATACCTCATTCCATAAACCATATCTATATACATACATAACATGAAAGAAATCTGTCCATTACTGTTTGACTTATAATGCTCACAGTATATACTGTCAAGTGGCAATGATGGGGTATTCAAAGGCGCAAAAAACAAGAAAAGGACAACAGGTGGCACCACCTATCTTCTGCAAAAGACAAAACTATCCAAGATCTTCCGTCAACTTGATTTTTGGACCAATCCATGCATCCCTTTTTAAGATATTCATGATTTTATGTGATTTTCACCATATATGGTAATATTCAAGGTCAAAGCCACTCTCAAAGGAAAGGTCATGACCCCAATTTTAATATACATCATCCCATAACCCATACCTATGTACATGCATAATACTGAAGAAATCTGTCAATCAGTTTTTGACTTGTGATGCTAAAAGTACTGTCAAGTGGCAATGATGGGGGTATTAAACGGCACAAAAACAAGAAAAGGATACTAGGTGGCACCACCAGTTTCCGGTACATGACATCACTATCCAAGATCTTTGTCCAACTTGATTTTTGGATAAATCCATGAAAGATTTCTTGAGATATTTAAGAATTTGTGTGATTTTCCCCAAAAATGGATCTATTCAAGGTCAAGGTCACTCTCCTAGTTGAGGTCATGACCCCATTTTGAATAGGCTTCGTCCTCTCACCTATATCTATAAATGTGTCAAGTTTGAAAAAGATCCTTGAAATATTTTTTGAGTTATTGTGTCCAAGAGAAATCTCTGCGGCGGCGGCGCAACCGTGCCTAAACCATAGTATCTCCAGACTATGTCTGGCGATACAATGACTCAATTCAATCTTTATAATTCAGCCAAAATTCATTCTTTGGAACCATAACAGACAATTATTATAAGAATTATTCAGGGGATTGTTCCTGTAATATATTAAACAAATTGGCCTCAGTGGCATCAGTCAAAAAACGTTTTGCAGGTTTATAACTCATATGGGAAAATACAGCAAAATGGCTAAGTTAAGCTTCCCATAACTCAGCCAAAATTAACTGAACCAAAACCATTTGAACAAACTTGATTTATCAACATCTAAGGATAATTTATGTGTGAGATTTAAGAATTTGGCCCAATGGTTTTCTGAAGAAGTTCTTTGTAGCCAATGAGCTAAAATGGGCTGTTATGGCATATGACTAAATTCAGCTTCCCATAACTCAGCCAAAAGTCAATGAACTGAGAACATTTGAACCAACTTCAGAAAGCACACTCTAGGATCATTTCTGTGCGATATTAAACAATTTTGGCAATATGGTTTCAGAGAAGAAGTTTTTTGTAGCAGTCTGCATGATAGGGGCACTGATGACCCCCGTACAAAAAAGGCCGATGCAGGTGGCGCCACTAATACCTCAATTTCAGATATGACTCATGGGACCAAGATTGGCATAAAATTTGGTGATTATAGCTCCAGCCATTTCTGAGATTGTAATTTTAGTATGCTTTTTTGGACAGATGACTAAGTTCAACTTCCTGTTACTTGGCCAAAAATCACCGAACTTTAACCATTAGAAAAAACTTGAGAGAGATTGTTCCAGGGATCATTTCAGTGAAATATTGGACAATTTGGCTGAAGTTTCGGATAAGAAGTTGTTTAAAGCTTTTTTAGCTTTTTCCCTATAAAATCAAAGAAAATGCAATTAGCCAAAAAATAAGCAAAATCCTATAGAGTTTTTTAGATGACTAATTTTTTGCATATTATTTCGTGATGCTAACTCGTGGCGTTTTCAAGATAGTATAGGTTAACGTATAGACGACGGACAACGGACGCCGGACGACGCCACACCATCGCATAAGCTCACAGGTTCGCTAAAAAAGGTCTAACGATTTCATAACATGCACTGGACATAGGACCAGACTATAGCTCAGGTGACTTATAGTCAGCTGAGCTATAAAATCTTTCTATGTACGTGATAATATCTTCACAAGGTGATTGTAGTTTGATGCACTGGTTAAAGTAGAGTGACAAAAGTGACGGAAGCTTTAACAAACTCACCTGAATAAGAGTAGCTGCAGCAGGTATTTGCCTGTTGAAATGCTTCTGTCGTTGTTTCTGCTGCACCTTCAATGCA
This sequence comes from Sipunculus nudus, assembly GCA_026874595.1. Lineage (NCBI taxonomy): Eukaryota > Metazoa > Annelida > Sipuncula > Golfingiida > Sipunculidae > Sipunculus > Sipunculus nudus. Next base: position 43,705,570 of record CM049311.1, read on the forward strand.
AACCCTGAGCCCAGGATGCCCTAAAACCAAAACCAAACTAGAATGGCTTTGCATCGTAAAAACAGATACGTGTCTCCCTCCTATGGGCTATCCCAAAACATTAGGGGTAAAATATGTACTATCTCAAAACAATGATTATAGAATTCAGCCAATTTGACCTTGAAGGTCAAGGTCACAACTTTTCAAACTCATCTGAGATTTTGGCAGAAAGAACTGGTGTGTCAAATTTGAGGACAAAATGTGAAATACTTCAAAAGTTATGTGGTTCACTAAAACTTTACATTTCGGCAGATTTGACCTTGAAGATGAGGTCAAGGTCACCAGGTTTCAAACTCCTCTGAGATTTTGGTAGGAACAATGAGTGTTTTGAAAAAGCTTTTGATTATTTGAAATTGGACTATATTTACAAAATATTAAATCTAATAAACTTTTATTGACTCAAACACAATCGCAATGATCAAAACAATAATCAATGATACTTTCTTTGTATAGAAATTCTCGCCAGTGCTATAAGAGCAGATCAAGACATTCGAGGTATAAAACTTTTTGATAATGAAATAAAAATGTTACAGTATGACACAACATTGCTAATTAAGGATTATAACAGTATCAAAGAAACATAATGTATATTTGAAGATTTTAATAACATATCAGGACTAAAAATGAATAAGGACAAAACTGTAGTAATGCCTTTAAAACTTAATGACCATAAAGATCAACAAAAAATAGAGGATCTTGGAGTAAAATAGACTGACAAAGAAATTTTATTGCTTGGAGTTACAGTAAGCCCATCATTGGATAATATGGTTAATATAAACTTTAAAGACAAGTCAACAAAAATATCCAACAGCTTACACCGCTGAATAGAATTACAATAATAAAAACATGCATTCTTCGACAATTAAAATTCAACTGTTTAGTACTACCTACACCACCTAAAATTTTGAAAAAAAAATAGAATCATGTCAATTCAAATTTGTTTGGGGAAATCGGAAAGATATAATCAAAAGAGAAGTTTTAATTCCATCCACAGAACAAGGGACCCATGGATCAAGGCACCCAGCTGAAGTTTAAAATTTTAGCAAATGCAAAATATGCTTATAGGTTATAGGAAAGTTCTAAATATATGATTGCACAACTAATACTCTGACAAGACTGTAAAGAAGAAAAACAGTAAAAGTTTTGAGATACTGTGATGCATATGAAAAATTAACAGATGGACAGGCAAGTGGACAGAATAGACTAATACCTTTATTTCACTTTCAGGGGAATAATGCATTTAAGTTTTTATGAAACCCTATTTTTTTAGCATATCCACTTTTTCAATTAATGGTTTTTATCAGATTCATTTTTGTTAAATTTACAAGTTTTATAAATTTCTAATAAAAAAATCTGAAAAAATAAGTTAAAATATCAGAATTGTAAGATGCAATCATTATTTATCCAGAGTTTAGCACAGATCAGGTCATATTATGCATCACAAATGTTTAAACTGAATTTAAAAGAGAACTAGTATACGGGTAGTCAACAAGCAACTACTTGTTTCCGCTGAAATCAGAGTGGGACGGTGAAGTGAGGCATGGATTGAGTGGCAAGGGGTGAAAGAGTGAGGTGTGTTTCATATTAGCTTGGATGTCTGCAGCCAAAATGTGTATGTAGGTGGCATCACCTACCACAAAATCCAGAAAGCTATCCAAGTTGTATACATATGCAAAATTTTAGACAGATAATTCAAACCACTACTTGCATATGAGTGATTTTATCCCACAGCAGACAAACAGAAGGACGCTGTGCAAAAATGGTGGCAGGTGGCACCACCAATGTTGTGTATGATTAAGAGCTATGTGAGATCTATACACATACAAAATTTCAGGGGGATTAGTCAAACCAGTCCTGAGACATAAGCCTGAATGTCTGCAGTGTAATTATAAATGTAGGTGGCGCAACCTGCCTCAAAATTGAGAAAGCTATCCAAGATGTATACACATGCAAAATTTCAGGAGGATAAGACAAACCACTGCCGAGATAAGAGTGATTTAATCCCATGGCAGACAGACAGACACTGTGCAAAAATGGTGGCATGTGGCGCCACCAATTATGTGTATGATTAAGAGCTATGTGAGATCTATACACATGCAAAATTTCAAAAGGAAATGTCAAACCAGTCTTGAAATACAAGCCTATATGTCTGCAGCCTGAATGTAAAAGTAGGTGGCACCACCTGTCATAAAATCAAGAAAGCTATCCAGGATGTATAAACATGCAAAATTCTGGTGGATAAGTCCAGCCAATGTAAAAGATATGAGTGATTTTATCCCAAGGCAGATGAACAGATGGATGCTGTGCAAAAATGGTTGCAGGTGGTGCCACCATCTTTAGTGTATGTTATAAAGCTATCCAAGGGCTACATTTGTGCAAAAATTTTAGCCTGATCGGTCAAACAGTTCCCGAGATATGTGGGTTTATGTGTGGAAACAGATGCACAAATAGACGCTGCATGGGCAGAAAAGAAAGGTCAGAGGTCAACCAAAAATGAGTGCGCAGCAGTTCACAATTGACCTGATCACGATTCGGAATTTTAAAAAATTCCGCCCAGTGGTTACAGAGGAGTTCTCCAGAAACCTATGCAGCGGCGGCGGTTGCGGCAGTGGCTGACTGAAAACATAGTATCCACAAAACTCTGTTTTGGCGGATACAATAATGCCACAACATGGGATCTTCATCTGTTGGTTGAATGAGGGACAAACAATATCATTTTGCTAATTACTATCTCAGCTTTAATTTATTATTGGAATTAATATTAAATTTCACACCTTGTGAAGTTTTTACTCTTCTGAAGTAAGGAAATTTCTTATCTGATGAACATCCACATTTTCATAGCAAGTTGGAAAATTTTAAGGTATTGGTTTTTTATTTATGCTAATAACTTGCAAAATTTGCAAAATTCAGATCTAATTTTGGGTAAACAATTTAATCTGGATTAAATAAAATTATATCCCTGAAAAAAAGGTCTCTAGCTTCAGCAGTTCTTATGTTAAGTGAGAAAATATACTTCTTGATTTTTAACAAGGTGCATTATGTTAGGGCCCATAACTTCAACACATTATGCAATACTGATCTAATTTTTGGTATGTACACAGAAAATGTATAAAAGAATATGCTTACTAAATATGATTAAAATAGATTAGTGGTTTTGATATTAGGCAGCCTTGAAGTGTAACAATGGGTTTCTAATGGAAAAGGGAGGTTTTTCCTTAATATCTCGAAGGAACGAAGTCCCAGTGACCCAATTTTCTGTATGATAGGAGATTTGGGGGACATCTAACTGTATGCAAATTTTGGATTCCTAGGTCCAATGGTTTCAAAATGTTCCCTGTTAAAGGATGGATGGACAAAGGACCACAACTATAGTTCAGATGACTTACAGTCAGCTTAGCTAAAAAGGAGGCCTAAATATGGTCCATCTGGCTTAAAGAAATTCTGCATTAAAACTTGCATGGATAAAGAAGTTAATGTAGAAAAATTCCAACTATATCTGTGAAAGATTTCTTTTGGAAACTAAGAAACTTTAGGAATTTTCCTTTCAATGTAACACTTCACACAGAGACGTAAAAGATTTTATAAAATATAAATTTTGTTTTTGGGAAGACGTAATGAGACATTGGTGCATATTCAATCATAGTAACCCATGTAATGTTAATGATAATGCATTTGGTACAACTCCCACATAAAATTAGTAATAAAAACACTATTTTACAGTTAGCTGTATATAAATGGGGTAAAATTCAATTCAGATCTGTTGATCATTAAAGACAATAAAATGGAATTTATGAATTGCCAAGAATTTTGTGATAAACATTCCATGATATTAAATGGTCAGATTTACCATTGTTTATTAAGAACTGGTTTGATATTTCAGATTGATGTGACAATAAACGGGATTTTCTATTAACCGATATGACACAAAGTGGGCTCGACTGTATATATTTGCATGTGTATGTAAATATGTATATAACTATATATATATATATATATATATGTGTGTGTGTGTGTGTGTATATATGTGTATACCGTAAAATTTGTGAAATTTCCTACCTCGATGAATTTCGTAAACAGTCTTTCTTCAGTAACCATAATTATTAAAATGACATGTTAAATTTCGAACTGCAGATGGTCTGTTACGCCATATTTGACGTTAGCACCACTGCCATGAATGTAACACTGACATAATCTCACCCTGTTATCTGGTTTTGAACAAGCCTACTGGTCCGATCAATGTGAATTCCATGCTATTGATTATTAATATGAATTATATCTACATCATATAGAATATAATTTGACTGAAAACTAAGATTTTTGTTTCAGCGACAATAAAAAAACTTAAAATATCTCGAATGTGAGTTGCTTAATTGTCCGGGATGCGAGTGACACACCGTGAATAACTGGCAGACATCCATGAAGTTTGACGGAGGTTGGAAATTTGATATTGGATAATCAGGATTAACTCCCTAAATGATATCAAGACCAATAGCTTCATGTGCACCGTAAAGGGGGATTTCTATGTGTAAGCCAGGTTCAAATTGTTCTCTTTCAAGCAAGCACAGCGCTCCAATGTGTATGGAATGCCAGTGTTAATCAGTTTGAAAATTAATGTTAATTTCCATTAAAACATTTACAATAAACATCTTGAATGTCATAGCAGAATGACTCAGTTTCGAGTACCCCGGCTCCGTATCACCCAACAAACAAGTCAACCGAGATCAAACGGTACATCAAAGCACTGGCAGACGTTCATGAAGTTTAACGGAGGTTGGATATTTGATATTGGATAATCAGGATCAATTAACTCTTTAAGTGATCTAAAGACCTCTAGCTTTTTGTGCATCATTAGCGGGGATTTCCATGCGTACGCCACCTGAAAACGATCTCTCCGGGCAAAGCCCCAGATATCACGCAAGCATGTACGGGTGTCAAGCTGCAAGACAGGATTAAATCCTTCAGATATACATTTCAGATTCCTTTTCCAAACTGATTTTAATATAAAATAAACAACAAGTATAGAAAATAATGTTTTTATTCATGAAACGTCATGGTTCACACGGATGAATGCAAAATCGGCGAGTGAATACTTGAGGCTCCAATAAATCGCCAACTGCCAACAGGGCATCTTAACTTGTCAAAACTATAATTTTAAAACTGCTGAAATCGACTGTTAAATTTTGGACTTCAACAAATTTAATTATTTTTTGCTTTACGAAATTTCACAGATTTTACGGTATATTATGAACACATGTTTCATGTAATCATGCATATTTCATATATTGACATGTTTTTTTTAGATATATATTGTGCCATGGTTACAGAACAGTGTTGAATAATAATTATAATGATAATAAGAATAAGAACAAGGACAAAGACAATATTATTCAGCATTGATCTGCACAAAAACAGAGGCATGTACAATTGTCATTCATTTACATAATGTATAAATTGTTATCCAAATTTTATCATAAATACTATATGTGTGTATATGTATGTATGTATGTTTTATGTACATTATCTTTTGATGTAAATGTATAATTGTATTATATGTTTAATAAAAAACAAGGGACCTATGGGTCACTGTGCTCAGCTGACGTTTACCTTGAAGGTAAAAATCTAAAATAATATGGAATGGAGATAAAGTGTATGAGGAAGAGGTAATAAAGGCCATGGTTGGTTTATATGATTGGTTTGTATTGATGAGCAAGAAATTGTTGCAAAAAATATTTTGTGACCTGACCATGTGTTTCCTAATGTTGAAACTAAAGCATGTGAGCAGTTTGTGAACAAATGATCTGTACTATTACCATGATCATTAGTTGGTTTTTCGATTAACTGTTGACATTTCAGTAGTTTACACATTTGTTCAATGGAATCTATTTTTTTGTATAATATATATTATTAAATATATATGTATTTTTTTATGAAATGTATACAGTTGAAATATAGCTAATTAACAACATAAAACAGGGCAAACAAAGCCTGATCTCAAATTCTGCTGAGGCAGGAAAATAATGAACAAATGTTTGTATTAAATCCTCATTTTTTTATCACATCAATTATTTTCTAATTTAAGTTTATATTTCTATACATTTCCAATTTAACATATATATGAATATAAAAGTTGATTCATAATTCTCAATTGCATCATCATAAATCTCAATCTTGTCAGATAACACCAAATCATGCATACAAATGTTTATTTATTTTTTTCCACAAAAATATATCTTTTAAATCTGCAAAACAATAAATATCTTAAAATAATACTTGATTTAGATTTCACAATTTTAATTGTGTCTTTATTTATCCATAATGTGCTTCATATTTTATAATTTAAGCATACTGATGGGTTCAATTATATTTGTTAAAATCATTTTAAAAAAAATTGATTTCTTTAAAAATGCTACATTACACAACATTGCATCTTCTGGATTACACCTTGAATTATTTTTTAAAGGAAAGTTTTTGCATATTGGAGTGGAAACAGCATTACAATAAGGAGATACAGTGAAAACAATAACAATTACTGCATAACACTTGGTGGGTTGGGTTTGCGGGGGGGGGGGGGGGGGGGGGGGGGGGGGGGGGGGGGGTGATTGGGGTGGTGATATAAGAATCCTGTACACCTGTCACAGCAGGGGATCTCCCCCAGTGACTGTAACAAATCAGAAACCCTGGCATAGCTGACCTCCAGTGACCTGGAGTGGGACCCTGCATCTGTAATCAAAGCAAGTGACTACAGAAAAAAAAATCAACAACTAGCTTATTTTATACAACTAGCTTTTATTTTCAAATTTCAGATTTAGACAAACTAAATATTTATGTTTACTTGCTGTGAAGATTAAATCAATGGTGCTTACAAGAAAAAAACGTGCCATGGTCAAAGTTGGGCAAAATTTAAGGTACTGATTTTTTTTTTATGCTAATAACTTAAACAAGGGACCTATGGGTCACGACGCTCAGCTGTTATATATGATAAAAAAATATTATTTAGAAATGAGGCACATGCTGGTTTTGTGTGGAAATAAATATAAGCTGTATTATGAGTTGTTGTTGTTTAGCTTATGTATGATTTTGATAGTACCTTTGGAGACAGGGAAGAGGATTGATTTCATTAATTTTATTAACAAATGGAGTACTATTGTCACACAGATTTTGACTTGGCCAAATAACTTATAAGCAGAACATATAATATAAGAGTTTAACTATTTATTTAAAAAAAAATTACAAATATTGTCCCAAATATAATTCTTATAAAAAATAATAAGAGAATCATGATTTTTTTAATTGAAATATAACTGATATGATTATTAAAATAATATTAAAGAATATATTCATGAATGCATTCATGAATACATTTTGAAAGTATTTGCACGAGTATTCATATACTTTCATTTTTACCTGAATTCCTATTCTTTATGCAAGAAATTTTATAATGGAGTACATAATCATATTCGTATTTAAATACAATTACAAAGTATTCGCACCATGTCTGGTATTTATTCAGTTTCACCAACCAATGATGTTGAGAATCCAGAATATACAAAATTCACACATTTAAATAATGATCATAAGTACCTGGTTTTATGGCTTTTATTTATATTAAAAAATAACTGTAAAAAATTCATTTTGGACTAATTTCACATCAATGTACACACTAGACACAGTAGGAATCTAGATTAATATTATCAACTGCATCTTTGTCTATCATTAATTTCCTTCATATGATCCCTAATGATTAGTAATGAATAATATGATTTACTTCTTTATCATTAAAATTGAACTGAAAAATGCCATAGGTGACTGCATGGTGTTATTTGGAATATGTGACATTCTACCCATCGATACAAGATTCTTATATCATCAGTAACTGCAAGTTAATTTCCTGTTATTATAAACTAACAAATTCCTTTTCTATTTTTCTTTAATTTGTTATTAAAAACCAATAAAAATTTATTAATTTATTGTTTATTGTTATGTTGTTGGTTAAAACTACTAGATGAGTTGGGTTGGACACCTGGATCAACTGTGGCTGGCCATCAACTGCCTGGATTCCTGTATGCCTCGCCTCAAGCGTGCATAATTTGATGAAAGGTCAACAAGGTCAACATACAGGTGACTCAAGAGGGGCTGGAGAGAGCCAAAGTCTGACAGGGTCTCATAAAAAACATTAATAAAAGCTACAATTTTTGGCCAATTTCTTTCAGCTTTCTAAACTAAAAAGCTGAAATCCTAATGTGTGCATGATATGAAAATTATATCAACAGTGCTCACAGGACACAAACGTGCCATGGTCACAGTTGGGCAAAATTTAAGGTACTAATTTTATATTTATACTAATAACTTATAAAATTTGAAAAATTCAGAACTAATTTTGGGTATTCAATTGAATCTTGATTAAATAATGTTACATCCCTGACAAAAAAAATCTCTAGCTTCAGCAATGCCCTTGTTAAGGGAGTAAATATATTTCTTGATTTTTTACAAAGTGCATTATGTTTGGGCCCATAACTTAAAACAATCACGCAATACTGACATCATTCTGGCATGTGCATAGAGAAAGAAAAATATGTATATTATTTATGATTAAAGTCAGATCAGTGGTTTTGATATTAGGCAGTCTTGAAGTGTAACAATGGGTTTTTAATGGAAAAATGAAGTTTTTCATTAATATCTCGAAGGTATTAAGTCCTAGTGACCAAATTCTTGGCATGGTAGGGGATTTTGGAGACATCTAACTGTATGCCGAATTTAAGGAACTAAGAGCTGAAGCTGGGGAGCTGAGCTCTTGCAAACTGCATAACACTAGCTTGATGTAAACAATATGTTACATGGTGCTTGAAAACTTATTAAAATCTACAGTTTTTGATCAACTGGTTTAAAATTTTTGGTGTCAACAGTTGAAATGCTAACAAAAACATGCTGTGAAAATTAAATCCACAGTACTTACAGGAAAAAAACGTGCCATGGTCAAAGTTGGGCAAAATTTAAGGTACCAATTTTTTATTTTTATTAATATTTTAGAAAATTTAAAAGATTTTCATCTAATTTTGGGTATACAATTTAATTTTGATTAATTAAAGTTATATTACTGGAAAAAAGGTTGATAGCTTTAACATTTTTTGTGTTAAGTGATCAAATATCTTTCCTGATTTTTTAAAAAATGCATTATGTTTGGGCCCATAACTTTTTTAAATTAAATAATACAGACATAATTTCTGGCATGTACATAGGAACTATATAGAGGAATATTTATGGTAAATATGAGGAAAAACAGATGAGTGGTTTTGATATTAGGCAGTCCTGAAGTGTGAAAATAGGTTTTTAATAAAAAATTGAGGTTTTTCCTTAATTTCTCAAAGGAACTAAGTTGCAAAGACCCAGTTTTCGGCTTGGTAGGAGATCTTGGGGACATCTAACATTATGCCGAATTTTGGATTCCTAGGTCTTACGGTTTCAAAACGTGCCACATCTACGGACGGACGGACGGACGGACGGACGGACAGACGGACGGACAATGGACCACGACTATAGCTCAGATGACTTATAGTCAGCTGAGCTAAAAATTTACAAAATTCAGATCTAATTTTGGGTAAACAATTGAATCTTAATTAAACATAGTTATATACTTGAGAAAATAGACTCTAGTTTCAAAATTTTTCGTGTTAAGTGAGTTATTATTTTTCCTGATTTTTTACAAAATCCATTATGTTTGGGCCCATAACTTAAAGAATTTATACTTTACAGACTTAATTTCTGGCATATACATAGGAACTATATAGAGGAATATTTATGGTAAATATGAGGAAAAACAGATGAGTGGTTTTGATATTAGGCAGTCCTGAAGTGTGAAAATAGGATTTTAATAAAAATTTGAGGTTTTTCCTTAATTTCTCAGAGGAATGAAGTCGCAAAGACCCAGTTTTCGGCTTGGTAGGAGATCTTGGGGACATCTAACATTATGCTGAATTTTGGATTCCTAGGTCTTACGGTTTCAAAACGTGCCACATCTACGGACGGACGGACGGACGGCACGACGGACGGACGGACAGACGGACGGACAATGGACCACGACTATAGCTCAGATGACTTATAGTCAGCTGAGCTAAAAAAACTATTATTTGGTTGATTTGACCTTGAAGATGAAGATGAAGGTCACCAGGGTTCGAACTTGTCCGAGATTTTTGGATGAACAATTTGTGTTTAAAATTTTGGAGGAAAATATGCAGCCCTTCAAAAGTAATCTCATTCACAAGATATCCTACAGATGACGACAGAAGATGGCACTGAAACAGAATGATTCCCTTGGAGGGGGGGACATAACAAGTGACCCATGGGTCATGACGCTCAGCTGACTTGGAAGAGATTTGCAAAAGGAAATTTATAATCTGAATGGTAGTATATACCCATTCAACTGAAGCATCAAACAGATTAATCAACAGGCCAAGATTGTTTCTGTATTTATATATCTCAAAAATAGAGAAAAAATGCGTAAAAAAATACAGGTGGCTCCACCAGTCTGCAAAAACACATGGTCAATATCCATGCAAAGAATCATGGTGATCTCTGCATTAGTTGTTCAGATACTTCAGCTTTTGTATCAAATTTTCCATTATTCTGACGGATACTTCTGAGTCCTATAGCTTGAAGGATATGGGAAACAGAGACCTAATTTCAGGTTTCCACAGACACTTTTCATGGGTCTCCTCGCATGACAAGAATGAAGAATCTAGGTCCAGTTGTTACGATTTGTACCCTGTTGACAGATAACAACATCTTTAAAGGTCTCAAAAAATAAAGAAAAAACAAGGGACCTATGGGTCACGACATAAAAAAATATTATTTAGAAATGAGGCACATGCTGGTTTTGTGTGGTAATAAATATAAGCTGTATTATGAGTTGTTGTTTTTTAGCTTATGTATGATTTTGATAGTACCTTTGGAGACAGGGAAGAGGATTGATTTCATTTATTTTATTAAAAAAATGGAGTACTACTGTCACACAGATTTTGACTTGGCCATATAACTTATAAGCAGAACATATAATATAAGAGTTTAACTATTTATTAAAAAATTACAAATATTGTCCCAAACATAATTTTTATTAAAAATAATAAGAGAATCATATGATTTTTTAAAATGAAATATAACTGATATGATTATTAAAATAATATTAAAGAATATATTCATGAATGCATTCATGAATACATTTTGAAAGTATTTGCATGAGTATTCATATACTTTCATTTTTACCTGAATTCCCATTCTTTATGCAAGAAATTTTATAATGGAGTACATAATCATATTCGTATTTAAATACAATTACAATGTATTCGCACCATGTCTGGTATTTATTCAGTTTTCACCAAACAATGATGTTGAGAATCCAGAATATACAAATTTCACACATTTAAATAATGATCATAAGTAACTGGTTTTATGGCTTTTATTTATATTAAAAAATAACTGTAAAAAATTCATTTTGGACTAATTTCACATCAATGTACACACTAGACACAGTAGGAATCTAGATTAATATTATCAACTGCATCTTTGTCTATCATTAATTTCCTTCATATAATCCTTAATGATTAGTAATGAATAATATGATTTACTTCTTTATCATTAAAAATGAACTGAAAAATGCCATAGGTGACTGCATGGTGTTATTTGGAATATGTGACATTCTACCCATCGATACAAGATTCTTATATCATCAGTAACTGCAAGTTAATTTTCGGTTATTATAAACTAACAAATTCCTTTTCTATTTTTCTTTAATTTGTTATTAAAAACCAATAAAAATTTATTAATTTATTGTTTATTGTTATGTTGTTGGTTAAAACTACTAGATGAGTTGGGTTGAACACCTGGATCAACTGTGGCTGGCCATAAGCTGCCTGGATTCTCCCCTCAAGCGTGCATAATTTGATGAAAGGTCAACAAGGTCAACATACAGGTGACTCAAGAGGGGCTGGAGAGAGCCAAAGTCTGACAGGGTCTCATAAAAAACATTAATAAAAGCTACAATATTTGGCAAATTTCTTTCAGCTTTCTAAACTAAAAAGCTGAAATCCTTATGTGTGCATGATATGAAAATTATATCAACAGTGCTCACGGGAAACAAACGTGCCTTGGTCAAAGTTGGGCAAAATTTAAGGTACTAATTTTATATTTATACTAATAACTTATAAAATTTTAAAAATTCAGAACTAATTTTGGGTATTCAATTGAATCTTGATTAAATAATGTTACATCCCTGACAAAAAAAATCTCTAGCTTCAGCAATGCCCTTGTTAAGGGAGTAAATATATTTCTTGATTTTTTACAAAGTGCATTATGTTTGGGCCCATAACTTAAAAAAAATACACAATACTGCCATCATTTCTGGCATGTGCATAGTGAATGTATAGAAAAATATGTATATTATATATGATCAAAGTCAGATCAGTGGTTTTGATATTAGGCAGTCTTAAAGTGTAACATTGGGTTTTTAATGGAAAAATGAAGTTTTTCATTGATATCTCGAAGGAATTAAGTCCTAGTGACCAAATTCTTGGCATGGTAGGGGATTTTGGAGAAATCTAACTGTATGCCAAATTTAAGGAACTTAGAGCTGAAGCTCGGGAGCTGAGCTCTAGCAAACTGCATAACACTAGCAAATATGTGACATGGTGCTTAACAACTTGAATAAAATCTACAGTTTTTGATCAACTGGTTTCAAATTTTTAATGTTAACAGTTGAAATGCTAACAAAAACATGCTGTGAAAATTAAATCCACAGCAGTTACAGCAAAAAAAACGTGCCATGGTCAAAGTTGGGCAAAATTTAAGGTACCAATTTTTTATTTTTGCTAATATTTTTAAAAATTTAAAAGATTTTGATCTAATTTTGGGTATACAATTTAATTTTGATTAATGAAAGTAATATTACTGGAAAAAAAGTGCTTAGCTTTAACAAGTTTTGTGTTAAGTGATAAAATTTCTTTCCTGATTATTTACAAAATGCATTATGTTTGGGCCCATAACTTTTTTAAATTAAATAATACAGACCTAATTTCTGGCATATACATGGGAATTATATAGAGGATTATTTATAGGAAATATGAGGAAAAACAGATGAGTGGTTTTGATATTAGGCAGTCCTAAAGTGTGAAAATAGGTTTTTAATAAAAAATTGAGGTTTTTCCTTAATTTCTCAAAGGAATGAAGTCGCAAAGACCCAGTTTTCGGCTTGGTAGGAGATCTTGGGGACATCTAACATTATGCTGAATTTTGGATTCCTAGGTCTAACGGTTTCAAAACGTGCCACATCTACGGACGGACGGACAGACGGACAGACAGACGGACGGACGACGGACAATGGACCACGACTATAGCTCAGATGACTTATAGTCAGCTGAGCTAAAAATCATAAAAATTTGATAAAAAATAGAGGTGGCCCAGTCTGCAGAAACTGAAGGGAAACCTCATGATCAATATGTATGCCCAAAATCATGAGCATCAGTGTTGTAGTTATTGAGATACTGCAGTTTTTGTATCAAATTTTCCATTATTCTGGGGGGTATTTTTGAGCCATACAGCTTAAAGGATATGGTAACAGAGACCTAATTTCAGGTTTCCATGGAAACTTTTCATGGATCTCCCTGTGTGTCAAGAATGAAGATTCTTGGTCCAGTTGTTATGATTTGTGCCCTGTCAACAGATGTTAATATCTTTAAAGTTCTCAAAAATTGAGAAAAAAATTTGTAAAAACACCCGAATAAATACAGATGGTGCCATCAGTCTGCAGAAACTGATAAAACACTCAATGATCAGTATCCATGCAAACAATTATGATGATCTCTGCATTAGTTGTTCAGATACTTCAGCCTTTGTATCAAATTTTCCATTATTCTGAGCTGTACTTTTAGAGTGCCATAGCTCATAGGACATGGGTAACAGAGACCTAATTTCAAGTTTCCATGGAGACTTTTCATGGGTCTCCCTGTGTGTCAAATTTCTTGGTCCAGTCTTTAGGATTTGTGACCTGTTAACAGATGTTCATATTTTTAAAGGTCTCAAAAATAGAGAAAACAATTCGTAAACAAGGGACCCATGGGTCACAGCGCTCAGCTGTTATAAATGATCACAAAATATGATTTGAAAGAGGAGGTAGGCAAAGGCTGGTTTTGTGAGGTATGTAAGCTATATTATGAGTTGATGGTGTTTAACTCAAGTTATGTAAGATTTTGATATCCTTGGAGACAGGGAAGAGGACTGATGTCATTAATATTATTTACAGTTGGAAATGGTGTGCTATTATCACATAGGTTTTGACTTGGCCATAAAACTTAACCTACATTGCAGCAGAATTATTTGAAAAGTTAAACTATTTATATATTTATAATATACTGTGGTTGACTTCTTATTCGTGAGGCTAAAATTTCGCGATTTCTTCATTTTGAATGTTTCGCGAGGGTTTCATTTTCGCAATCTCAACATGTTCCAATAAAATCATAATAAATCAGTTTTTATGCTTAAGCTCTAATAAAATAATAAATTGCACCATACTTCATTCAATTCAGTAACTGTCGTTATTGTTATGACCTATGTCACGGTCGATCAACCCTGGTAATTACCTCATGTTTGCACAACAATGCACGGCCCCTGCCAATACCATACACGGACCAGGATACTGATCAGCAAGTCGGGTCTTCATTAACAACTCACCTGTCACCAGAGGTATGATAACTAATCTGTTTGTGTAGATGCACCATTCCCTGTTGTTATAGGATGGCTCCCTTTGATGCGGGGTTTCTGTGTGCCCGCGAGTTTATGAAATTCTACTCCTATAACAATAGCCTCGTACAAACAACCCCTGTGTTTTAGATCAAAGAGAATGTTTTCCCTACCTGCAAACTATTATAAAAGATTTTACTAATCTGACCTTATCACAAATATTAGTGACACCAAACAAGATGGACATTACCAATTGGCTTAAGCGAGGACCGTCTCTAAAGAGGCCCCGTACTGAAGGTTTGCCTGATCCGCGTGAATGTACGACAGAACAGAGTGCACAGGAGTACCAGGCCGCAAATGATCAGGTCGATCAGCTGACATCACAACCAAAACCCAAGAAAAGACGTGGGGAATACCAAAGGTTGGATGACTGTGAGAGACTAAAAATTGCTAAATCTGTCATAGCTATCGGTGCCAGTAAAACAGGCCGAAAATATGGAATTAGTGAATCAACTGTGAGATCCATCAAGACCCGCTACTTGCAGATGAAAAGACGCACCGGCGGGGATGAGCTCAAGAGTTTGCCCCATTTGACGAGAGGACCGGGATGCAAACTGGGCGATCTAGATAACAAGGTAAGGTTAATAAATAATTCTAAAATTTTAGTGTGAATATATGAGTGAGAACAAAAAATTTTAAATCAAGTACAATATATTTTATTGCATAGTGCTATTTTATAATTGACTGTAAGTTTACTTAATTTTTAGTGTGTAATGAATTTGCTTAAATCTCATCTCAGACTGACAAACGCCTTTGGCTTATGCCTATGGCTATGATAAGGACTCGAATAGAAGTAGCATTTCTCATAAACTAGATGTGAAGCATTTGTTTTAAAATCAGACCCCCATTTTATATATAAACAGAAGTCTAATTTTTTTTTAACTACGGGCTCACTAGAACTAGCACCGAGTTGTCAGTAGGCTATTGGTCTATCACACTGCATGTAAGGAAAAAATACACTGATGATCATTTGATAAACCGTCCCCTTGAAACTTATAAACTATAATTAATATAAAGTGTATTTATTTTTATCACAACAGGTTCAGCTTTGTATCAAGGCGGCCAGGGAGAATGGGGCGGCAGTGAACGCTAGAGTGGTCATGGCAGCGGCAGATGGGATTGTAAAAAAGTTTGCCCGACACCAACTTGCTGCGAACGGAGGACACATCACGATTACGAAGACATGGGCCAGGTCGGTCTTAAGAAGGATGGGGTTTACCCAACGAAAGGGAACAAAAGGCGTCAAGCATCTACCCAAGGATTTCGCCACCATAAAGGAGAACTGGCTTGCTAAGGTTACAAAGTTTAGGGAACAAGACCGCATCCCCGCTGAGATGGTCATCAACTGGGACCAGACAGGGTGCAACCTCGTGCCCGGTGGAAACTGGACCATGGAGAAGAAGGGGAAGGCACAGGTTGGTATTTTATATTATAACATAAAGAAAATCTATGAATCTATATTATAATGTGGCTAAAAATAAACCATGTAGAATTATAATGTTTTAAAGAGATAAATAATATATCATTATATCGTAATAATTACTGTGTACTTAGTGGTTTATTATACCTAGAAGTAATTACATTTATCACTCTTTATACAAGTAATTTACTTAATGTTCACGTTTTTTTTACGTGTATGGAAGGCACTTGAAGACCGGAATGCCTGTGGTGGGAAAATCTATAAATTTAATTGATGTCAAAGATTAGAGTACATAAAAGTAAAGAATAATTCTTATCGTATTTGCATTCATAGGTTCCAATACATGGAATGGAAGACAAGCGTCAGATTACAATTCTTTTGAGTGTCACCATGGCCGGCACAATGCTCCCTCCCCAGCTACTCTACTCTGGAAAGACACCTAAGTGCCTCCCGTCAACTCCGTTTCCTGAGGATTGGGACGTTTTCTACTCAGAAAACCACTGGAGTAATGAAACCACAATGCTCCGCTTCCTGGACCTAATTATCATCCCCTACGTGAACAAGCAGAGAGAGACCAGGTGCACCCCTGACCAGGCCGCGTTGGACTTGTTTGATGTTTATGCCGCACACCGGACTGACAAGGTCATCAAGAAGCTGGTGGATAACAACATCAGGTATTGCATGGTGCCGGCCGCATGTACCGACAAACTTCAGCCACTTGACTTGGCCGTCAACAAGGAATATAAACACGCTCTGAAGACCCGCTACGACCAATGGTACACTGACCAAGTAGCATCACAGATCACCGATATCAAGGATGAAGACGACATTGGGACCGTGAAAGTGGACACGCGCATGTCAGTTATTAAGCCTATCCACGCTAGATGGCTTACAGAGGTTCACAGTGAAACAAGCAAGAAGAAAGCCCACATTCTGGACGGCTTTGTGAAAGCTGGATTGTTAAGACAGGGACAGGACTAAAAGCAGTAATGCTATGGTGCACGGTTGGGCCAATCTGAAAGTGAACAATTCAGTGTTTGACACATTACAAAATGTTTTAGACTTTTGCATTGTTATAATGTACTTAGGATACTATTTCTTTTTACATTATTTGTACATACATAGTTGTTTATCTTGTTAGCAATATTAATATGATTTGTAAATTGACAAATTAAGGTCTTCTGCTCCATTTTAATATGGATACTGTATTTATGGCATACTAGTATTTATTACAAACAGCATCCGTCCAGAATGTGTATAAACGTTTAAGAGTAAATGATACGGTTATATTTAAAAACTGAAGAGTTTTGCATTAATTGTTATTATGTAATTAGGGTGTTTATTTAATTACCTGTACATATATTGCTTTCCCCAAAATTAATATGGTGCGTAAATTTACCAAACCAAGATTTTTTGCTTTATGTATTGCTTACCCTGAAATTCCAATAAAATAATTTTTCTTTCAGTTCAAAATCTGAAAAGAGTATTTGTAACATGGTAACAGTAAGTCATTTACGCGAACTTAACGACCCAGTTTGTGGCGATAATGATCGTTGTTCCATTAGTAATTGGTATCGCCATCTACCGGCAACTCAGAAAACTAACCATTAAAGTTGATGTAACCAAGAGGCGTCTTATTCCCGAGGGTTTCATATTCGCGATTCTTTCCCTTTCGCCAATATCGCGAAATTAAAACCCTCGCGAACAAAAAGGCAACCACAGTATATATATTTATAATAACAGTATCATGTTTTTTTCATCAAAGATTTTTAAATAATATTATCAAAATAAATGATTATTAAAATAATATTATAGAATATATTCATGAATGCATTTTTATTCAAACATTTTCATTTTTACCTGTATTCCTATCCTTTTAGTTTTACATGAAATTATAGAGTACATATTCATATTTGCATTCAAATACATTTGCAAAGTAATGCACCATGTCTGGTATTTATTCAGTTTCAGCCAAACAAAGTTCTTAAGAATCCAGAATAAACAAATATCACAAATTTAAATAATGATCATAAGTACCTGGTTTTATGAATTTTATTAATGTTCAAAACTATAATATTCACTTTGGACTACCTTCACATCAATTTACACACTAGACATAGCAAGATTCTTATGACAATTATTAACATTACAGAAATCATAATGAGAACTTGTCTAAGATCTGATTTTTTATCATATTCAAATTTTTGTTATTAAAAAAAATGTATCAGAAAAAAATTTGAAGTATCTCAGCTATGAAACCATAAAATGTGTAAAAAATAACCCAAGGATAAGAATACCCTATAAATTATACAAGGAGAAAACTAGAGATGGGCAAATTTATTAACTGAAAAATAGGAACCAGTGATATAAATTTTGATTATTTACATTCTTGTGACAGCTGTTACAGCCATGTATCTGAATGTCACAAGTGAAACATATTGACATCTTTAATCAGTACTTGTCCGAGTAAAATTTTAAAATTTTAACATATTTTAACTTTTTAAAATATGAAATAAATATAATTTAACAAGCTGAAACACTTGGAAAAGACCTGGGAATTTAGATTTATATTATCAGCTGCATCTTTGTCAATCATTAATTTCCTTCATATAATCCCTAATAGTATAGAACAATATAATTTAATTTTTTTTTTTTCATTATTAAAATTGAAAAGAACTAGATGTGTCGGAACGACACGAATGCCCCCGCCTGGGGCAAATTAGAAACATTTGTAAAATTTTGAAAATTTTTTTAAGTTCTGGAGGTGTCGTATGTTCAAAAGTAGATCAACAAGGGCAAAATGCAAACTCGATCTGTAACGGGTCATTATCAAGCAACACACCAAAAATCATGCCAGTATATGCAGGCATTGTGAAAAAAAGTCCATACATGTGCATTTTCCATAAAAATTTCTGTCTTTCATGAAATTTTCTATGTTTAGGAGCCGTAAAACAATCAAAAGTAGGTCAACCGGGATGAAACGCAAACTCGATCTGTAACTGTCATTATCTGCCCACACATAAAAAATCAGGGTGGTATCTGCAGGCATTGAGGAAAAAAAGTAAGTACATATGCATTTGTTATGAAAATTTATATTTTTCATGAAACTTTCTATGTTCAGGAGCAGTCAAATGGTCAAAAGTAGGTCAACTGAGAGAAAACAAGAACTTGATCTGTAACTGGTCATTATCTGCCTACACACCAAAAATCAGGCCCGTATCTGCAGGCACTGCGAAAAAAAGTCCATACATATGCACCTTTTTATGAAATTTTCTTTGTTAGAGCACCGTCAAACGGTCAAAAATAGGTCAACTGGGACAAAACGTGAACTTGATCTGTAACTGGTCATTATCTGCCCACACACCAAAAATCAGGCCAATATCTGCAGGTATTGTGAAGAAAAGTCTGTACAAGTGTATTTGTCATGAAAATTTATGTTTTACATGAAATTTTCTATGTTCAGGAGCCGTAAAACAGTCAAAAGTAGGTCAACCAGGACGAAATGCAAACTCAATCTGTAACTGGTCAATATCTGGCCACACATTAAAAATCAGGCCAATATCTGCAGGCATTGTGAAAAAAAATCCGTACATGTGTATTTGTCATGATATTTCATATTTTTCATGAAATTTTCTATGTTCAGGAGCCGTAAAACGGTCAAAAGTAGGTCAACCAGGACGAAACACGAACTCGATCTGTAACAGGTCTATATCTGCCCACACACCAAAAATCAGGCCAATATCTGCAGGCATTGCGAAAAAAAGTCTGTACATGTGTATCTTTCATGAATATTTCTATTTTTCATGAAATTTTCTATGTTTGTACAACGGTCAAAAGTAGGTCAACCGGGACGAAATGCGAACTTGATCTGTAACTGGTCTATATTTGCCCACACACCAAAAATCACGCCAATATCTGCAGGCATTGCGAAAAAAAGTCCGTACATGTGTATCTGTCATGAATATTTCTATTTTTCATTAAATTTTCTAAGTTTAGGAGCCGTAAAACAGTCAAAAGTAAGTCAACCGGGACGAAACGTGAACTCAATCTGTAACTGGTCTATATCTGTCCACACACCAAAAATCAGGCCAATATCTTCAGGCACTGCGAAAAAAAGTCCGTACATGTGTATTTGTCATGAAATTTCATATTTTTCATGAAATTTTCTATGTTCAGGAGCCGTAAAACGGTCAAAAGTAGGTCAACCAGGACGAAACGCGAACTCGATCTGTAACTGGTCTATATCTGCTCACACACCAAAAATCAGGCCAATATCTGCAGGCATTGTGAAAAAAAGTCTGTACATGTGTATCTGTCATGAATATTTCTATTTTTCATGAAATTTTCTAAGTTTAGGAGCCGTAAAACGGTCAAAAGTAGGTCAACCGGGACGAAACTCGAACTCGATCTGTAACTGGTCTATATCTGACTACACACCAAAAATTAGGCCAATATCTGCAGGCATTGCGAAAAAAAGTCCGTACAACTGTTTGATTTCGGAATGACGGAATGACGGAATGACGGACATGGCTAAAACTATATGCCCCGGCCACTTTGTGGCGGGGGCATAAAAATACCATAGGTGACTCAATGGTGTTACTTGGAATACATTTTCATCCATCCATAAAAAATCCATAAAACATCAGTAACTACAAGGTAAATTCCCTTTTAGTGTTACTCATCAACTGTCAATTTCTTTTCTATTGATTATTTTTAAAGTTGTGATTATAGACCTATAAAAATTTATTTATTCATTGTTTATTGTTATGCTGTTGGTCTAAACAACTTATAGATGAGCTGGGTTGGACACCTGGATCAGCTGTGGCCAGCAATGAGCTGCCCAGCTGCAAGTATATGCCCCGCATCAAGCGTGCATAATTGGCCTGAAAGGTCAACTTTAGGACATACAGGTGACTGAATAGGAGCTGGGTAGAGCCTAGGTCTGACATGGTCTCATAAAAACTTTAATAAAAGCTACAGTTTTTGGCCAATTTCTTTCATCTTTCAAAACTAACAAGCTGAATTCCTTATTTCTGTATGATATGAAAATTATATCAACAGTGCTCACAGGAAACAAACATGTGATGATCAAAATTAGGCAAAATTTAAGGTATTGATTTTCTATTTATATTAAAAACTTATAAAATTTGAAAAATTCAGAACTAATTTTGGGTATATAATTGAATCTTGATTAAATAATGTAATATCCCTGACAAAAACAAGGGACCTATGGGTCACGGCGCTCAGCTGTTATACATGATAAAAAAATATGATTTAGAAATGAGGCACATGCTGGTTTTATGTGGTAATAAGTATAAGCTGTATTATGAGTTGTTGTTGTTTAGCTTATGTATGATTTTGATAGTACCTTTGGAGACAGAGAAGAGAATTGATTTCATTTATTTTATTAACAAATGGAGTACTATTGTCACACAGATTTTGACTTGGCCATATAACTTATAAGCAGAACATATAATATAAGAGTTTAACTATTTATTAAAAAAATTACAAATATTGTCCCAGATATAATTTTTATTAAAAATAATAAGAGAATCATATGATTTTTAAAATGAAATATAACTGAAATGATTATTAAAATAATATTAAAGAATATATTCATGAATGCATTCATGAATACATTTGGAAAGTATTTGCACTGGTATTCATATACTTTCATTTTTTCCTGAATTCCCATTCTTTATGCAAGAAATTTTATAATGGAGTACATATTCATATTCGTATTTAAATACAATTGCAAAGTATTCCCACCATGTCTGGTATTTATTCAGTTTTCACCAAACAATGGTGTTGAGAACCCAGAATGTACAAAATTCACACATTTAAATAATGATCATAAGTACCTGGTTTTATGGCTTTTATTTATATTAAAAAAAATAAATGTGATATATTTATTTTGGACTAATTTCACATCAATGTACACACTAGACACAGTAGGAATCTAGATTAATATTATCAACTGCATCTTTGTCTATCATTAATTTCCTTCATATGATCCCTAATGATTAGTAATGAATAATATGATTTATTTTTTTATTATTAAAATTGAACTGAAAAATGTCATAGGTGACTGCATGGTGTTATTTGGAATACGTGACATTCTATTCATCAATACAAGATTCTTATATCATCAGTAACTGCAAGTTATTTCCCTATTAATATAAACTAACAAATTCCTTTACTATTTTTCTTTAATTTGTTATTAAAAACCAATAAAAATTGATTAATTTATTGTTATGTTGTTGGTTAAAACTACTTGATAAGTTGGGTTGGACACCTGGATCAACTGTGGCTGGCCATAAGCTGCCTTGCTGCCCCCCCCCCCCCCCCCCCCCCCGCAACCCCATACAGGTGACTCAAGAGTGGCTGGAGAGAGCCAAAGTCTGACATGGTCTCATAAAAACATTAATAAAAGCTACAATTTTTGGCCAATTTCTTTCAGCTTTCTAAACTAAAAAGCTGAAATCCTTGTGTGTGCATGATATGAAAATTATATAAACAGAGCTCACATTAAACAAAAGTGAAATGGTCAAAGTTGGGCAAAATTTAAGGTACTAATTTTATATTTATACTAATAACTTATAAAATTTTAAAAATTCAGAACTAATTTTGGGTATTCAATTGAATCTTGATTAAATAATCTTACATCCCGGACAAAAAATCTCTGGCTTCAGCAAGCCCCTTGTTAAGGGAGTAAATATATTTCTTGATTTTTTACAAAGTGCATTATGTTTGGGCCCATAACTTAAAACAATTACGCAATACTGACATCATTTCTGGCATGTGCACAGAGAATGTATTGAAAAAAATGTATATTATATATGATTAAAGTCAGATCAGTGGTTTTGATATTAGGCAGAATTGAAGTGTAATAATGGGTTTTTAATTGAAAAATGAAGTTTTTCATTAATATCTCAAAGGTATTAAGTCCTAGTGACCAAATTCTTGGCATGGTAGGGAATTTTAGAGACATCTAATTGTAGGCCAAATTTTAGGAACTGAGAGCTTAAGCTGGGGAGCTGAGCTCTTGCAAACTGCATAACACTAGCCTGATGTAAACAATATGTTACATGGTGCTTGAAAACTTGAATAAAATCTACAGTTTTTGATCAACTGGTTTCAAATTTTTGGTGTTAACAGACAAAATGCTAACAAAAACATGCTGAGAAAATTAAATCCACAGTACTTACAGGAAAAATACGTGCCATGGTCAAAGTTAGGCAAAATTTAAGGTACCAATTTTTTGTTTTTGCTAATATTTTAAAAAATTTAAAAGATTTTGATCTAATTTTGGGTATACAATTTAATTTTGATTAATTAAAGTTATATTACTTGAAAAAAAGTCCATAGCTTTAACAAGTTTTGTGTTAAGTGATCAAATATCTTTCCTGATTTTTTACAAAATGCATTATGTTCTGGCCCATAACTTTCTTAAATTATATAATACAGACATAATTTCAGGCATGTACATAGGAACTATATAGAGGAATATTTATGGTAAATATGAGGAAAAACAGATGAGTGGTTTTGATATTAGGCAGCCCTAAAGTGTGAAAATAGGTTTTTAATAAAAAATTGAGGTTTTTCCTTAATTTCTCAAAGGAACAAAGTCGGAAAGACCCAGTTTTCGGCTTGGTAGGAGATCTTGGGGACAGCTAACATTATGCCAAATTTTGGATTCCTAAGTCTTACGGTTTCAAAACGTGCCACATCTACGGACGGACGACGGACAATGGACCACGACTATAGCTCAGATGACTTATAGTCAGCTGAGCTAAAAATCTCTAGCTTCAGCAATTTTCATATTAAGGGAGTAAATATATTTCTTGTTTACAAAGTGCATTATGTTCTGGCCCATTACTTAAAACAATTTCGCAATACTTACATCATTTCTGGCATATATGCAAAGAGTATAAATAGAAGAACATGTGTATTTTATATGATCACAGTCAGATCAGTGGTTTTGATATTAGGCAGTCTTGAAGTGAAACAATGGGTTTTTAATTGAAAATTAAAGTTTTTTCTTAACATCTCGAAGGAATGAAATTCTAGTGACCAAACTTTTGGTATGGTAGGGGGGTTTGCGGGACATCTAACTTTATGCCAGATTTAGGAGCTGAGAGCTGGCCTTGGGAGCTTACCTCTAGCAAACTGCATAACACATGCTTGATCTAAACAATACTTTACATGGTGACATCTAAAGGTATGCCAAATTTCAGATTCGTAGGTCCAATGGTTTCAAAACGTACCAGTTTAACGGATGGACGGACGGACGGACAGATGGACGGACGGACAGCCGATAGACAAAGGATCATGACTGTAGCTCAGATGACTTATAGTCAGCTGAGCTAAAAATAAAAAAATAAAAAATCGAACAATACAGGTGGCGCCACCAGTCTGCAGAAACTGATGGAACATCTCATGATCAATATGTATGCCAAAAATCTTGAACATCAGTGATTTAGTTAATGAGATATTGAAGTTTTTGTATGAAATTTTTGACTGTTCTGGGGGGGTACTTTGGGGCCCCATAGCTCGAAGGATATGGGTAACAGAGACCTTATTTCTGGTTTCCAAGGAGATTTTTCCTGGACCTCTCAGAATGTCAAGTTACAAGTTTCTAGGTCCAGCGGTTACGATTTGTGCCAGGTTAACGGACAGATGGACGGCTAGACAGACGGACAACGGACAAAGGGTGAACGCTATAGCTCTGATGACTTACAGTCAGCTGAGCTAAAAAGACCTTTACCTGGGTGTTAAACGCTCAAAGCTACTACATCTCCTGGATCATAATCACTCAGTACGGTGGCCAAAGACAAAAAAGTAACTTATTTAAACTTCCTGTTGCAACCAATTTGCGACTTGTAGCGACCACTTAAGCTGAAAAGCTTATGATATGTAGTATTAGGAATGGAACATGGCCAAACCTGTATCTGGTTGCTACCAATGCATATTTCGAGACCACCCAGAAATAACTATGAACAGCTAAAAATCAGGTCAATATAGGTGGCACCACAAAAACTACAATTTCAAATATGAGTTGTGTGACCAACATTTGCAAAAAACTGTGTAATGCTAGCTCCTTTTGTTCATGAGATTGTTATGTCAGTATGCCTGCTTGGAGAAATCACTAAGTTCAAATTCCTGTAACTCCGCCAAAATTCATCAAACCCAAACCACTTGAATAAACTTGAGAGAGCTTATTTCTGGGATAATTTCTGTGAAATATTGAACCATTTGGCTGAATGATTTCCAGAGAAGAAGATTTTCAAAGGTTTTTTACCCATAAAATGTAAGTTAATGCAGTTGGTGCCACAAAACGCTAAATCCCACAACATGGGATGTACATAAAGTCTAAGAGGAAGAGGTAATCTAGGCCGTGGATGGTTGATATGATTGAAGAAATTGTTGCAAATAAGTTTTTGAGATCTAACCATGCGTTTTCATTGGTTACCTTTTTGATAAGCTGTTGACAGTTCAACATTTTACACAGTTGTCTAATGAGATCATATTTTTTTTAATAAACCTTTTTTTCTATTTTATGATATGATATGGTGGGCGTTGCAGCACCCTTGCATATACATTCAGGATATCAATTCAACAGTGCTTACAGGAAAAAAACTTTATTCAATAAAATTAAATATTTAAAACAGGCAGAAAGATGGAGAAACAAAGCAAATCATTTTAATTCCCATTCTACTGAGCCAGGAAAAATTAATGATATTTGCATTATTTCCTTTTACTCATTACATGAATTCTTTTGTTACTAAGCATTTACAGTATAACATATATATGTGAATATTTCAGCTTATTCACATTTCTAAATTGGATCAACATTTATAGCTAATTAATCTGGTTTATATTACCTGTCAACAGGATGGGATGGAGGGAGGCATAGGGGTGTGTGAGAGAGAGAAAGAGAGAGAGAGAGAGAGAGAGAGAGAGAGAGAGAGAGAGAGAGAGAGAGAGAGAGAGAGAGAGAGAGAGAGAGAGAAAGAGAGCTAGACTGTCATGGAGAGAGAGAGAGAGAGAGAGAGAGAGAGAGAGAGAGAGAGAGAGAGGCTCTTTGGTAATTACTGCCTGACCCAGCCTGACCCAGACACTCACAGAGGCAGTAGGTCAGAAGCAAATGGGTTATGTAACAGCCAAGTACACTGCATATGACTGACTTGATGTAAACAAACAAGACATGGTGCTTGAAAACTTTAATGAAATCTACAGTTTTTGATCAACTGGTTTCAAATTTCAGATTTTAACAGATGGAATGCTTATGTGTAAATCCACAGCACTAACAGGAAAATAACTGTCATGGTCTAAATGGCCAAATTTGGGCAAATTGTAAGGTACTGATTTTAAATTTATGCTAATAACTTAAAACAAGGGACCCATGGGTCATGGCACTGAGCTATTATTTATGATCATAAAATATTATTAGGGAGAAGGTAGAAAAATATTGGTTTTGTGTGGTAATATAAGCTGATTTATGAGGATGATGGCCTTTAACTCAAGTTATGTAGAGATTTTGATAAAATCCTTGGAGCGGGTAGAGGACTGTTGTCATTTATATTATTTACATTTGGAAAAGGAGTGCTATTGTCATACAGGTTTTCACTTTGGCCTAATAACTTTATCTACATTGCAGCAAAATTATATGAAAAAAAATATTTCCACTTTCAGTCATGTTAATTATCATGCATGCTTTTTACAAAGGAGTTAACTGTTATTCAATAAGTTAATTGCAATTATGCGGCCAAATATAATTTTAATTAGACAATACTAAGAGTATCATCTGATAAGATTTTTTTCAATAATATAATTAAAATAAATGATTATTAAAATAAAATTATAAATGTATTCATGAATGCATTCATTAATACATTTTGAAAGCATTTGCACTTGCATTCAAATACTTTCTTTTTACCTGCGTTAGTATTTGTATTCATTTTCATGGTAGAACTATTGAATAATTGTATTCATATTCAAATACAATTATAAAGTATTTACTCAATGTCTCGTATTTATACAGTTTCTGTCAAACAAAACTGTTGAAAATCCGGGCTATTAAATTTTCACAAAGTTAAATACAGTAAATCCTGTTTTATCACCGCGGCCTTAAAAATAAACTCAAAATCGAAAATCTCGACTTTTTTCTGAACTTGGGATACAACCTTGTATAGATGGTTTTTCTTAAATGAACTGTGAGAAGAACACTCTCCTGGACACGGCCCTCCTTTGGGCAACATATGTGATGGATGGGCCCAGTGACCTTGACCTTTGACCTATGACCCAAAAATCAAAAAGAATCTTCCCCTGTTGGCAGGTTAACAATATCTTGAAGATGGAAGCTTTGGGATGAAAAGTTTGACTTCAAATGCATATGCATTCTTTTTAAAGAAGTGGGTCCTGTGACCTTGACTTTAGCCTTATGACCTCACAATCAAAAGAGTTCTTACATTATTGGTGGGTCATATATAAGTCAAAACTGAAACCAATATGTCAATCCAAACTGGAGTTATCATCCAGAAACTAAACTGTGAACAGATGTGCCCCTGTGACTGTGAGCGTGACCTTTGACCATGTCAAATCAATCAGGTTCTTCCCCTATTGGCAGCTCAGCTATATATTCGCAAGATGGAAGGTTTGGGATGAAAGGTTTGCTTTAAAATGCATGCATAATCTTTCTGAAAAAGCGGGTACTGTGACCTTGACCTTTGACCTCATGACCCCAAAACTGAACAGAATCTTCCCCTACCGGCAGATTAGCAATATCTTGAAGATGGAAGGTTTGGAATGAAAAGTTTGGCTTCCAATGCATATGCATTCTTTTAAAACAAGGCCTACAGGCCTTATGCGAACCTGTGCATATGGATATACACCAGGTATAATGCTTCAATGCTGAACCACTACTTTTCATATATATGAACAATGCAAGTACTAAACATTTTGAACAAAAAAACAATACAAAAACATCACTGCTGAAATTCTGGCATGGGTGGACACAACGAAAAAATTATTGTAGGTGGCACCACCAGTCTTGTATACAACAAAGCTATTTGACATGTATAAATATGCCCAATTTCAGGCTGATATATCAAATTCCTCCGTATAATTAAGCAGGCACATACACTTTGCAAAAGTCATTGTAGATGGCGACACCTGTCTTGTGAACAAGAAAGCCATTAAAGACACATAGAAAGGTCAGAATATCAGGCCAATACATCAAACTAACCTTAAGTCTGATGCACGGGGCTGACCAGGCTTAGGTGTGAAAGGCTGTTGCCCCAAGTGTACTGTGACAAATTACTGGCTCAGGCTACTGCACTGAGTGAACTCTTGACCTGCACCTGGCTTGACTGAGTGAACTTTTGACCTGTACCTGGCTGCACTGAGTGAATTTTGACCTGTTGCATAATCTGACACAGTTGGCAGTCTGCCAAAGCTATAAATAAATCCAGGCTGACCTTTTGCCTATTGCCAAATCTGAAATAGTAGCCACACAATTGCATAAGCTCACAGATTGGCTCTATATGCAGCCCTGAGTGGCATGACACCCATGAGGTGATCACATGATACTCATGAGGTGATCACATGCTACCCATGAGATGATCACATGACACCCATGAGGTGATCATATGCCTTGTGCTTGGCTGCACTGATTGAACTCTTGACCTATATTTGGCTGCACTGAATGAACTCTTGATCTGTTGCCAAATCTGAAACAGTTGGCAGTTTCTCAACCTATTCAAGAAACATACACAGTCTTGGCCTGTTATGTAACTCTGCTAATATTTATCCAACACAAACCATTTGAACAAACTTTAGAGGGCTCGCCTCTGGGATCATTTCTGTTAAATATTGAACAATTTGGCTGGACCGTTTACAAGAAGAAGACTTTTAAAGTTTTTTCAGCTTTTTCCCTGTTATATCTAAGTAAATGCAGATAGCAAAAATAAACTGAATCCATCAACATTTGATATGTGACATATAATTGCATAAATTTTGGGGAAAGTAGCTCCTGCTATTCCTGAGAAATTATGAGTTAGTGTACAGATGATATGTAATATCATAAATCTATATATATTATAAAAGCTTTTAAAAAACATTCTTGTCAATATTTTCCATAGATAACCTGAAATCTAAATGTCTAGAGGCATGATGTAATGGATGCTGATAAACTGGTGCTAGGCTAGATGTATCTGCTTCACACAGCTAATATATATGGTAAATTGACTCAATTCAATCCTTATAATTCAGCCAAAATTCATTCTTTGGAACCATAAAAGACAATTATGATAAGAATTATTCAGGGAATTGTTCTTGCAAAATATTAAACAAACTGGCCTCAGAATCATCAGTCGAAAAACATTTTGTAGGTTTATAACTAATTTGGGAAAATAACAGCAAAATGGCAAAGTTCAGCTTCCAATTACTCAGCCAAAAATCATTGAACCAAAACCATTTGAACAAACTTGAATCATCAACATCTAAGGATAATTAATATGTGAGATATAAGAATTTAGCCCAGTGGTTTTTGTTGAGTGGATTTTTGTAGCCACTTAGCTAACATGGGCTGTTATGGCATATGACTAAATTCAGCTTCCCATAACTCAGCCAAAAGTCACTGAACTGAGACCATTTGAACAAACATGAATTATCAACATCTAAGGATAATTAATGTGTGAGATTTAAGAATTTGGCCAAGTAGTTTTTGAGAAGAAGATTTTTGTAGCTACTTAGCTAACATGGGCTGTTATGGCATATGACTAAATTCAGCTTCCCATAACTAAGCCAAAAGTCACTGGACTGAGACCATTCGAACAAACTTGAATTATCAACATGTAAGGATAATTAATGTGTGAGATTTAAGAATTTGGCCCAGTGGTTTTTGAGAAGAAGGTTTTTGTAGCCACTTAGCTAAAATGGGCTGTTATGGCATATGACTAAATTCAGCTTCCCATAACTTAGCCAAATGTCACTGAACTAAGACCATTTGAACAAACTTCAGAAAGCACTACCCTGGGATCATTTCTGTGCGATATTAACCAATTTGGCCATATTGTTTCAGAGAAGAAGTTATTTGTAGCTGTCAGTATGATACTGGCACTGATGACCCCCGTACAAAAAAGGCCAATGCAGGTGGCGCCACCAATAACTAAATTTCAGATATGACTCATGTGACCAAGATTGGCATAAAATTTGGTGATGATAGCTCAAGCCATTTCTGAGATTTTAATTTTAGTATGCTTTTTTGGACAGATGACTAAGTTCAATTCCTGTAACTTGGCCAAAAATCACCGAACTTAAACCATTCAAACAAACTTGAGAGAGATTGTTCCAGGAATCATTTCTGTAAAATATTGAACAATTTGACTGAACAGATTCGGAGGAGAAGATTTTTTAAATTTTTTAGCTTTTTCCCTGTAAAATCTAAGAAAATGCAGTTAGCCAAAAAATAAGCAGAATCCGATAGAGTTTTTTAGATGACTAATTTTATGCATAAAATTTCGTGATGCTAATTCTTGCCGTTTTCAAGATAGTATGGGTTAACGTACAGACGACGGACGCCGGACGCCGCCACACCATCGCATAAGCTCACAGGTTCGCTAATAAGTTTACCCAGGTAAGGCTGTAGGGACCAGACATGCCTGGTCTGGAGGTTCCAAATATAAATACATAAGAGCCTCCGAAAAACTTCAATAACTAGAATAATTTTTAAGCTTTTACTTTCAAATTTCAGAATTTAACAGGATAAATCTATATATATACTGACTGTGAAAAGTAAATCAAATGTTCTTACAAGAAAGAAACATGTCATGGTCAAATTTAAGATACCAAATTTATATTTTTGCTAATATTTAAAACAAGGCCTACAGACCTAATGCGAACCTGTGCAAAGTTTGGGAGTATGAATGGAGGTTTTTTTTTTTTAAATTTTATATTGATCCTTTTAAATCCTGCATTTCTACCTTAGTCATTATGATTTCAACAAAATTTCGGACCTACAAGTTTCAGACTAGGACATTTTAAAACTAGAATATGGGTAGTCGACCAGCAACTATGTGTATCTGCAGAAATCAGAGAGGGACAGGTGAAGTGAGGCACGGATTAAGTGGCATGGGGAATAGAGTGAG
Organism: Sipunculus nudus; assembly: GCA_026874595.1. Classification (NCBI taxonomy): domain Eukaryota; kingdom Metazoa; phylum Annelida; class Sipuncula; order Golfingiida; family Sipunculidae; genus Sipunculus; species Sipunculus nudus. The sequence goes on from CM049311.1 coordinate 43,736,962, forward strand.
GTTTGTTGCATATTAGCATGGATGTCTGCAGAGTAAACGTGAATGTAGGTGGCGCCACCTGTCATAAAATTGAGAAAGCTGTCCAGGATGTATAAACCTGCAAAATTTCAGGTGGATAAGTCAAACCACTGCTGAGATATGAGTGAATTATACCACAGCAGATGAACAGATGGACGGTTTTCATAAGTGGTTGCAGGTGGCACCACCAGTTTTGCTTATGAAGAGATGAGTGAGATCTATACACATGCAAAATTTTGGCCCAATCGGTCAAACGTTTCCTGAGATATGAGCTTGGATGTCTGCAGAGTATACATGAATGTAGGTGGCGCCACCTGTCATAAAATCAAGAAAGCTGTCCAGGATGTATAAACCTGCAAAGTTCAGGTAGAAAAGTCAAACCACTGCTGAGATAGAAGTGATTTTATCCCAAGGCAGATGAACAGATGGGTGCTGTGCATTAATGGTTGAAGGTGGCGCCACCATTTTTTAGTGTATGTTATAAAGCTATCAAAGGGCTACATTTGTGCTAAATTTTTAGCCTGATCGGTCAAATGGTTCCCGAGATATGCAGGTTAATGTGTGGAAACAGACGCACAAATGGATGCTTGGCAGCGAGGAAAGGTCAGAGGTCAACCAAAAATGAGGGTGCAGCAGTTCACATGTGACCTGATGATAAACCCAATTCACTTTAAATGCAAACCAAGTTTTTTTAAACAGTTGAAAGATATAGTTCCAATAATCTGGGAATTCTGCATCTAAACATTGTCTAGACATCTAGACACTGTGTCTAGACGTCTAGACACATTGTCTAGACACTCCCCCAGAGCCAGGTCAGTTGCCATGGTAATGTCTGGACCCCACCTGTTTGTACTGAGTGACCTCTTGACTTGGCTGCTGAAACTCAAATCTGTTTTCAAATACAAAAAGCCTTTTTCAATTGGCTACAATGTCTTTTTTAAAACTGTATTTACCCAATCTATTCTTATAAAACTGGCAGAACCCTACCATAGAATAATCCTTGAAAGTTTAAACCAATCAGCTTAACAGTTTCATCATAAATCATTGTATAAGCTAGAAGAGTTTAAAATTACATTTTCGCTTGTAAAAAACACATCAATGCAGGAGGCGCCACCAATACCTCAAAATCAGATATGACATATGTGACAAACATTGGCAAAAAATTTGGTGATTATAGCTCTAGCCGTTTCTGAGATTTTAATTTTATTGTGCTTTTTTGGACAGATGACTAAGTTCAACTTCCTGTAACTCGGCCAAAAATCTCCGAACTGGAACCATTTGAACAAACTTGAGACAGATTGTTCCAGGGATCATTTCTGTGAAATATTGGACAATTTGGCTGGACAGTTTCAGAGAAGAAGATTTTTAAATGTTTTTAAGCTTTTTCTCTATAAAATCTAAATTAATGCAGATAACCAATAATAAGCTCCAGGGCACCAAGTTTCACATGTAACTAATTCTTACATATTATTTGGAGCTGCTAGCTCGGACGGTTTCTGACTTACAGCCATGGACGGCAGAAAGCCAGCCCTGGATGGCGGACGGCTGACGATGGAAGGACGACGCTGCGCAATTGCATAAGCTCACAGGTTCACTAAAAAAATGAGTCCTGTGACCATGACCTTTGACGGTTGGACCCCAAAATCGACAAGGTTCTTACTTTAGTGGTGAGTCATATATAAGTTAAGTTTGAAACCAATATGTCAAACTAAACTGGAGTTATCATGTGGAAACTAATTTGTGAACAGATGGCCCCTGTAACCTTGACCTTTGACCATGTGACCCCAAAGTCATTTATGCTCTCCCCACAGTGGCAAGACGGCTAAATGTGTAAAATGGAAAGTTTAGGATGAAAAGCTTGGCTTAAAATGCAGCCATAATCTTTTTTAAAATAAGTGAGTCCTGTGACCTTGACCTTTGACCATGTGACCCCAAAATAATTTAGGTTCTTGCTTTAAGTGGTGGGCCATATGTAAGTCAAGTTTGAAATCCATGTGTCAATACAACCTGGAGTTATCATCTGGAAACAAATTTGTGTGGATGGACGGATGGACAGACGGAGAGACAAACAGACAGACAGGGTGAAAACTATATGGCATCCACTTGTGATCAATAAACACACCAGGTTTTGGGACACTAGATGTAATAACAGCTGAGATATTGACATGATTGTTGTCATTTTATAGTAAAAAAAAATGAAAAATATTCATTAAAATAACAAAAAATACAGGTGGCGCCACCACTTTTTGGGAACTGACAAAACTGGTCATGGTCAATATTCAAGGCAAGATTCATGACAATCCATGCATTAATTATCAAGATATTGGAGGTTTTGTATTATATTTTTGATTTTTCTGGGGGTACTTTCAAGCCCCATAGCTCGGAGGATCTAGGTCACAGTGACCTAATTTCAGGTTTCCAAGGAGATTTTTTATTGACCTCCTTGGATGTTCACTTAGAAGTTTCTAGGACCAGCAGTTACGATTTGTGCCCTGCTAACGAACAGCCGGACGGCCAGATGGCCGGACCAGAAGGCCAGACAGATGACAGACAAAGCGCCATTCCTATACCTCAGTTGACTTACAGTCAGCTGAGCTAAAAATTCAATAACTGGCCTAATTTTTTTAAACTTTTTTTTTCAAATTTCAGATTTAAACAAACTAAATATTTACGTTTACATGTTGTGAAAATTAAATCAATAGTACTCATAAGAAAAACGTGCCATGGTCAAAGTCGGGCAAAATTTAAGGTACTGATTTTATTTTTATGCTAATAACCTTAAAAATTTACAAAAATCAGATCTAATTTTGGGTATACAATTGATTCTTAATTAAACAAAGTTATATACTTGGAAAAAAAGTCTTTAGTTTCAATGTTTTTCATGTAAAGTGAGAAATTATTTTTCCTGATTTTTTACAAAGCCCATTATGTTCGGGCCCATAACTTAAAGAAATTACAGTTAACAGACTTTATTTCAAACATGTGTATAAGAAATATATAGGAGATTATTTCTGGTAAATATTAAGACAAGGGACCTATGGGTCACGACGCTCAGCTGTTATATATGATAAAAAAATATTATTTAGAAATGAGGCACATGCTGGTTTTGTGTGGTAATAATATAAGCTGTATTATGAGTTGTTGTTGTTTAGCTTATGTATGATTTTGATAGTACCTTTGGAGACGGGGAAGAGGATTGATTTCATTTATTTTATTAACAAATGGAGTACTATTGTCACACAGATTTTGACTTGGCCATATAACTTATAAGCAGAACATATAATATAAGAGTTTAACTATTTATTTTAAAAAATTACAAATATTGTCCCAAATATAATTTTTATAAAAAAAAATAAGAGAATCATATGATTTTTTAAAATGAAATATAACTGATATGATTATTAAAATAATATTAAAGAATATATTCATGAATGCATTCATGAATACATTTTGAAAGTATTTGCACGAGTATTCATATACTTTCATTTTTACCTGAATTCCCATTCTTTATGCAAGAAATTTTATAATGGAGTACATAATCATATTCGTATTTAAATACAATTACAAAGTATTCGCACCATGTCTGGTATTTATTCAGTTTTCACCAAACAATGATGTTGAGAATCCAGAATATACAAAATTCACACATTTAAATAATTATCATAAGTACCTGGTTTTATGGCTTTTATTTATATTAAAAAATAACTGTAAAAAATTCATTTTGGACTCATTTCACATCAATGTACACACTAGACACAGTAGGAATCTAGATTAATATTATCAACTGCATCTTTGTCTATCATTAATTTCCTTCATATAATCCCAAATGATTAGTAATGAATAATATGATTTACTTCTTTATTATTAAAATTGAACTGAAAAATGCCATAGGTGACTGCATGGTGTTGTTTGGAATATGTGAAATTCTACCAATCGATACAAGATTCTTATATCATCAGTAACTGCAAGTTAATTTCCTGTTATTATAAACTAACAAATTCCTTTTCTATTTTTCTTTAATTTGTTATTAAACACCAATAAAAATTTATTAATTTATTGTTTATTGTTATGTTGTTGGATAAAACTACTAGATGAGTTGGGTTGGACACCTGGATCAACTGTGGCTGGCCATAAGCTGCCTGGATTCTCGCCTCAAGCGTGCATAATTTGATGAAAGGTCAACAAGGTCAACATACAGGTGACTCAAGAGGGGCTGGAGAGAGCCAAAGTCCGACAGGGTCTCATAAAAAACATTAATAAAAGCTACAATTTTTGGCCAATTTCTTTCAGCTATCTAAACTAAAAACCTGAAATCCTTATGTGTGCATGATATGAAAATTATATCAACAGTGCTCACAGGAAACAAACGTGCCATGGTCACAGTTTGGCAAAATTTAAGGTACTAATTTTATATTTATACTAATAACTTATAAAATTTGAAAAATTCAGAACTAATTTTGGGTATTCAATTGAATCTTGTTTAAATAATGTTACATCCCTGACAAAAAAATCTCTAGCTTCAGCAATGCCCTTGTTAAGCGAGTAAATATATTTCTTGATTTTTTACAAAGTGCATTATGTTTGGGCCCATCACTTAAAACAATTATGCAATACTGACATCATTCTGGCATGTGCATAGAGAATGAAAAATATGTATATTATTTATGATTAAAGTCAGATCAGTGGTTTTGATATTAGGCAGTCTTGAAGTGTAACAATGGGTTTTTAATGGAAAAATGAAGTTTTTCATTAATATCTCGAAGGTATTAAGTCCTAGTGACCAAATTCTTGGCATGGTAGGGGATTTTGGAGACATCTAACTGTATGCCGAATTTAAGGAACTTAGAGCTAAAGCTGGGGAGCGTAGCTCTTGCAAACTGCATAACACTAGCTTGATGTAAACAATATGTTACATGGTGCTTGAAAACTTGATTAAAATCTACAGTTTTTGATCAACTGGTTTCAAATTTTTGGTGTTAACAGTTGGAATGCTAACAAAAACCTGCTGTGAAAATTAAATCCACAGTACTTACAGGAAAAAAACGTGCCATGGTCAAAGTTGGGCAAAATTTAAGGTACCAATTTTTTATTTTTATTAATATTTTAAAAAATTTAAAAGATTTTACAAGTTTTATAAATCTGTATTAAAAAAACACTGAAAATATAAGTTAAAATATTAGAATTCTTAGTTGCAATCATTATACATCCAGAGTGTAGCTCATATTGGGTCATATTATGCATACACATATATTTTTATTATTTTTAAATCAAAAAATTTTTAAACTGAATTTAAAAGAAAGTAATGCCACAACATGGCATCTACAAGATTATTCCTTGAACCACTATTAAAAAGTTTTGCACATTGGAGTTTTCAGTACATGCTTAATCTTATTCACCAAAATTAAATAAGATTCTGTAAATTTGGTAAAATAAAAACATCTTTTCAAATAAAGTATACACACTGTTGGTTGAATGAGGGACAAACAATATCATTATGCTAATTACAATCTAAGCTTTAATTTATTCCTGGAAATAATAGTCAATTTCACACCTGGTGAAGTTTTTACTCTTCTCTAGGAAGGAATTACTTGTCTGATGAACATCCACACTTTCATAGCAATACACCATTTTGTGGACACAATTAAATGTGCACTTTAATCATTGTAACCCTGGTGGTAAATACAAAATCTAAAATGTAGCATAGCCAAGAATAAAATGAAATACAGAAAATTATAACATTCATCTAGTTAATGCACCATCTAGGGGGGGGTGTGCAGGGCAGGGGGAAGCCTGCTAGTAGTGGCCCAGCTGAGCCAAGACAAGCTGCCTGGGGTGGGTTACATAATGCAACTGAAGGCTTTACTACTAGGTGGGCTAGATGTAAACAACACTTGACATGGTGTATGAAAACTTGTATAAAAGCTACTCTTTTCAATCAATTCCTTTGAAATTTCAGATTTAAAAAGATAAAATCCTTATGTATATAGGCTGTGAAAATTAAATCAACAGTGCTTACAGAAAAAAAAGTGCCATTGCCAAAGTTGGACAAAATTTAGGGTACTGATTTTTTATTTAAGCTAATAACTTGAAAAATTTGCAAAATTCAGATCTAATTTTGGGTAAACAATCAAATCTTGATTAAATAAAGTTATATTCCTGACAAAAAGTCTCCAGCTTCAGCAATTCTCATCTTATGTGAGTAAATATATTTCTTGATTTTTAAAAAAGTGCATTATGTTTGGGCCCATAACTTAAAAAAAAATATGCAATACTGACATCATTTCTGGCATGTGCATAGCGAATGTATAGAATAATATGTATAATATATATGATCAAAGTCAGATCAGTGGTTTTGATATTAGCTATATATATAGGCAGTCTTAAAGTGTAACAATAGGTTTTTAATGGAAAAATGAAGTTTTTCATTAATATCTCAAAGGAATGAAGTCCTAGTGACCAAATTCTTGGCATGGTAGGGAATTTTGGAGAAATCTAACTGTATGCCAAATTTAAGGAACTTAGAGCTGAAGCTCGGGAGCTGAGCTCTAGCAAACTGCATAACACTAGCAATATGTGACATGGTGCTTGAAACTTGAATAAAATCTACAGTTTTTGATCAACTGGTTTCAAATTTTGGGTGTTAACAGTTGAAATGCTAACAAAAACATGCTTTGAAAATTAAATCCACAGCATTTACAGGAAAAAAACGTGCCATGGTCAAAATTGGGCAAAATTTAAGGTACCAATTTTTTATTTTTGCTAATATTTTAAAAATTTTAAAAGATTTTGATCTAATTTTGGGTATACAATTTAATTTTGATTAATAAAAGTAATATTACTGGAAAAAAAGTGCTTAGCTTTAACATGTTTTGTGTTAAGTGATAAAATTTCTTTCCTGATTATTTACAAAATGCATTATGTTTGGGCCCATAACTTTTTTAAATTATATAATACAGACATAATTTCTGGCATGTACATAGGAATTATTTAGGACATAGGATTATTTATAGGAAATATGAGGAAAAACAGATGAGTGGTTTTGATATTAGGCAGTCCTGAAGTGTGAAAATAGGTTTTTAATAAAAAATTGAGGTTTTTCCTTAATTTCTCAAAGGAATGAAGACGCAAAGACCCAGTTTTCGGCTTGGTAGGAGATCTTGGGGACATCTAACATTATGCTGAATTTCGGATTCCTAGGTCTTACGGTTTCAAAACATGCCACATCTACGGACGGACGGACGGACGGACGGACAGACGGACGGACGACGGACAATGGACCACGACTATAGCTCAGATGACCTATAGTCAGCTGAGCTAAAAAACAGATCAGTGGTTTTGATATTAGGCAGTCAGCTTAGCTTAAAACGGATCAGTGACTTTGATATTAGGCAGTCTCCAAGTGTAACAATGGTTTTTAATGGAAAACAGAGGTTTTACCTTAACATCTCGAAGGAACAAAGTCCTAGTGACCAAATTTTCGGTATGGTAGGAGATTTTGGGGACATCTAACAGTATGCAAAATTTTGGATTAGGTCCAACGGTTTCAAAACATGCCCTGCTAACCAATCGATGGCCGGTGGCCAGAAGACGGACAAAGGACCATGACTATAGCTCAGATAACTTAATAGTCAGCTGAGCTAATAATGCAAGTGGCACCACCAGTTTTTTGGGGAACTGACAAACCTGGTCATGGTCAATATTCAAGGCAAGATTCAGAGCAATCCATGCATTAATTATCAAGATACTTGAAGTTTTGTATCAAAAATTTTATTATTCTAGGGGGTACTTACAAGGCTCAAAGCTGGGAGGATACAGGTCACAGTGAACTAATTTCAGGTTTCAGAGATTTTTATTGACCTCCCTGGATATTCAGTTACAGGTTTTTATAGGTCCAATAGTGTCAAAACATGCCAGTCTAACAGGAAGACGGACAGACAGACACAAAGACGGACGGATGACGGATGCTAAACAATCACTATAGCTCAGTTGATTTACAGTCTGCTGAGCTAAAAAAGGACTCAAAAATATTTATATCTTCTCATGGATCCAATCATCCATAAAATTTGCACTTGCTAGAATTGTTCTTGAGATAATGAGGTTGTGAAAATGCAACTTACTGCTGGCAATGCGAAGAACGATATGGCGAACACTGAAAAACATGAGGCCACTATTTTCCCCATCCAGGTCTGTGGAACTGTGTCCCCATAGCCTATTGTAGTGACGGTTATCTAAAAAAATGTTATAAATATTACATTTTGTAGATAAAACAAGGGACCCATGGGTCACAGTGCTCAGCTGATCATGATTGGACTATAAATGTATCACCATTGTGATACTAAATCGAGTCAATAAAGCTTATGAATATCATGGACATGTTGCGCTATTATAAAGGAATATAATGTAATATGTGAGTAAATGATATATATAATTACCTGACTGATGGATTAAAATGGAGTAAAATATAGTGGTTAATTTTTTATTTATTTGGGAGGGGTTGAAAATAGCAAAATATTTGAGCAAATATGAATGCAATGACAGCAGTAATAAGCAGTAGCAGAATGATGAAAAGGCTATTTGTTGAAGGATCTCTAGTGAACAAGGCCTACAGGCCTAATGCTAACCTGTGCAATGGTTTATACACCAGGTATAATGCTTCAATGCTGGGCCATTACTTTTCAAGTAGGCCTACATGTCTTGTATATGACGAAGGTATCAGAGATATATACATATGCCCAATTTCAGGCTGATATACTACATCCCTCATGAGAAATAAGCAGAGACATACACTGTGCAAAAATTATTGTAGGTTGTTACACCAGTCTTGTATATGACAAAGCTATCTGGTATGTATAAATATGCCCAACTTCAGGCTGATATATCAAATTCCACAGTAGAAATAAGCAGGCACTTACACTGTGCAAAAGTCATTGAAGGTGGCAACACCTGTCTTTTGAACGAGAAAGCCATCAAAGACACATAGACAGGTCAAAATATCAGGCCCATACATCAAACTTCTCGAGTTTGATGCACTGGGCTGACCAGGCTTAGGTGAGAAAGACAGCTGCCCCAAGTGAATTGTGACAAATTGCTGGCTCAAGCTACTGCACTGAGTGAACTCTTGACCTGCACCTGGCTAGACTGAGTGAACTCCTGAACTATACCTGGCTGCACTGAGTGAACTCTTGACCTATTGCCTAATCTAATACAGTTGCCAGTTTGTCAAAGCTATAAATAGATCCAGGCTGACCTTTTGCCTGTTGCAAAATCTGAAATAGTTGGTAGTCTGTCAAGCTACTTAACCTGAAATCTAGTGGCATGATGTTATAGATGCTGATAAACTGGTGCAAGGCTAGATGTAACTGCTTCACACATCTAACATATATGGTAAAATGACACAATTCAATCTCCTTAATTCAGCCAAAAATCATTCATGTGGAACCATTTAAGACAATTATTATAAGAATAATTGTGGGGATTATTCTTGTAAAATATTTAACAAATTGGCTTCAGTGGCGTCAGTTGAGAAATGTTTTGCAGGTTTATAACTCATATATTAAGATACAGCAAACTGGCTAAGTTCAGTTTCCCATAACTCAACCAAAATGCACTGAACCAAACCATTTGAACCAACCTGAATTATCAACATCTGAGGATAATTAATGAGTGAGATTTAAGAATTTGGCCAATGGTTTTTGAGAAGAAGCTCTTTGTAGCCACTGAGCTAAAATGGGCTGTTATGGCATATGACTAAATTCAACTACTCATAACTAAACCAAAAGTCACTAAACAGAGACCATTTAAACAAACTTCAGAAAGCACTACCCTAGGATTATTTCTGTGTGATATTAAACAATTTGGCCATATGGTTTCAGAGAGTAAGTACTTTGTAGCCTTCAGTATGATACAGGCACTGATGCACCATTGCATTAGCTCACAGGTTCGCTAAAAATATGAATATATCCGATTCATGTTGTTCTTGTTTACTGAGGCTGACATTGGGATGGGGTTCAGAGAAGGGAACAGTGAGGGCAGCAAGGTGGATGTAGAGAGAAAAGGAAAGAGAGAGAGACAACAGTACTTAAACACCTGGAAGGATAAAATCTAAAATATTATGAAATGTAGTGAAAGTCTGAGAGGAAGAGGTAATCTAGGCCATGGTTGGTTGATATAATTGAAGAAATTGTTGCAAATAATATTTTGAGTTCTGACCATACGTTTCTATTTGTTACCTTTTTGATAAGCTGTTGACAGTTAAACAGTTTTTACATTTGTCTAATGAGATCGTATTTTTTTAATAAACCTTTTTTCATCTTTTATCATAAGTATACAGTTGCTATAACATCCCACTCCACAAGTGCAAGGACTTGATGGGGGGGGGGGGGGGGGGGTTATGATGGGAGTTACAACACCTCTGTCTCTCTGTATATATTTTCTTTAATTTTTAAATTTTATGCTCTAGCAATAGAACTATTGTTCACAGTGCCAAGGAGCAAGGACTTATTAGGGTGGGGGAGGGGGATGGTGGGAGTTATAATACCCTAGCATATACATACAGGATATGAAATTTAATTAATCAGTGCTTACAGGAAAAAAAGTTTATTCATAATTATTAAATATTTAAAACAGGCAGAAAGCTAGAGAAACAAAGCAAATCATTTTATTTCCAATTTTTTTCTGAGCCAGGAACTTATGAACAATTTTTACATAAATTCCTTTTTTTATAACATCATTTTTTTTCCAGGTTTAAAAATGTAACTATACATTTATAGAATAACATATATATGTGAATATTTCAGTTGATTCACATTTCTAAAGTGCATCAACATATATATCTAATAAATCAGGTTTATAGTACCTGTCAACAGAATGGGGTGGAGGGAGGAAGGGAGGCATAGGGGAGAGAGAGAGAGAGAGAGAGAGAGAAAGAGAGAAAGGGAAAGAGGGAGAGAAGAAAGGCTCTCTGGTAATTACTGCCTGACCCAGCCTGATCCAGACACACACAGAAGCAGCAGGCAAGGAGTGAAGGTGTTATGTAACAGCCTAGCACACTGTTAACCAATGACTTGATATATGGGTCACTGTGCTCAGCTGAAGTTGACCTTGAAGTTAAAAATCTAAAATAATATCAAATGGAGATCAAGTCTAAAAGGAAAAGGTAATATATGCCATGGCTGGTTGACATGATTGGTCTGTATTGATGAGTAAGAAATTGTTGCAAATAATATTTTGTGACCAAACCATGCATTCTCTAATGTCAAAATTGAAGCATGTGAGCAGTTTGTGAACATAAGATGTATATTATTACCATGATCATTGGCTGGCTTTTTGATAAATTGTTGACAGTTCAGTTGTTTATACATTTGCTCAATTGGATCTATTTTACAGAATATATATTATATATTATTAAATATATGTATTTTTTTTTATTTTATAAAATGTATACAGTTGAAATATAACTGATGTCCCCAGTCCCCAGATGCAAGGACTTGGTGGTGGTGGGGGGGGGGGGGGGAATTAAGGGCTGGAATGATGGGAGTTACAACATCTCTGTATTAATATACTGTATATACATATAGGATTTTCACTTAATTCAACAATACTTACAGGATAAAATAATTTATTCACAATTACATAATATTTAAAAAAGGACAGACAGACTGTTAGACAAACAAAGCTGATAATAAATTTTAATATTTTAAAGTTTTTCATCTGCAATATTACACATCTGAATATATATGTTGCTTTCACATTTCAGACTTTAATAGCTTAAATCCATACACATACAGCATATGAAAATTATTTCAACAGTGCTTAAAGGAATAATTTCATAATTAATATATATAAATTTAATGATAATGGAGAGATGATGGACAGACAGAGCTGATCACTTTATGTTCCATTCTCCTGAGGCAAGAATATGTTTCAATTAGATCTTAACATTTTCTAATCCAATTATTTTTCAAATTAAAAACATTGCACACATTTGCAATAAAAACTAATGTCCCAGTGCACAGGTGCAAAGGATCAATGACAGCTGGGGGGGGGGGGGGGGAACGTGATATATAACAACACTTTTGCATATACATTCAGGGCAAACAAAGCCTGATCTCCAATTCTGCTGAGGCTGGAAAATAATAAAAACATGTTTGTATTAGATCCTCATTTTTTTATTTTAAGTTTAATTTCTATACATTTCCAATATAATATATATTTCTGAATATAAAAGTTGATTCATAATTCTAAATTGCATCATCATAAATCTCAATTTTGTCATATAACACCACATCATGCATACAAATGTATATTTATATATTCATAGGGGGGGGGGGGGGTGTTATGAGAACAACTGTACACCTGTCAAAGCAGGGGATCTCCCCCAGTGACTGTAACAAATCAGGAACCCTGGCATAGCTGACTTCCAGTGACCTGGAGTGGCCTACCTGCATCTGGAACAAAGCAAGTGACTACAAAAGAGCCTCAAGAAAAAATTCAATAACTAGCCTTATTTTCAACCTTTTATTTTCAAATTTCAGATTTAAACAAATTAAATACCTTTGTTTACATGCTGTGAAATTAAATCAACAGTACTCACAAAAACAAGGGACCTATGGGTCACGACGCTCAGCTGTTATATATAATATAACATATAAAATATAATTTAGAAATGAGGCACATGCTGGTTTTGTGTGGTAATAAATATAAGCTGTATTATGAGTTGTTGTTGTTTAGCTTATGTATGATTTTGATAGTACCTTTGGAGACAGGAAAGAGGATAAATATTATTTATTTTATTAACAAATGGAGTACTATTGTCACACAGATTTTGACTTGGCCATATAACTTATAAGCAGAACATATAATATAAGAGTTTAACTATTTATTAAAAAAAATTACAAATATTGTCCCAAATATAATTTTTATTAAAAATAATAAGACAATCATGATTTTTTAAAATGAAATATAACTGAAATGATTATCAAAATAATATTAAAGAATATATTCATGAATGCATTCATGAATACATTTTGAAAGTATTTGCACGAGTATTCATATACTTTCATTTTTACCTGAATTCCCATTCTTTATGCAAGAAATTTTATAATGGAGTACTTAATCATATTCGTATTTAATTACAATTACAAAGTATTCGCACCATGTCTGGTATTTATTCAGTTTTCACCAAACAATGATGTTGAGAATCCAGAATATACAAAATTCACACATTTAAATAATGATCATAAGTACCTGGTTTTATGGTTTTTATTTATATTAAAAAATAACTGTAAAAAATTCATTTTGGACTAATTTCACATCAATGTACACACTAGACACAGTAGGAATCTAGATTAATATTATCAACTGCATCTTTGTCTATCATTAATTTCCTTCATATGATCCCTAATGATTAGTAATGAATCATATGATTTACTTCTTTATCATTAAAATTGAACTGAATAATGCCATAGGTGACTGCATGGTGTTATTTGGAATACGTGACATTCTACCCATCGATACAAGATTCTTATATCATCAGTAACTGCAAGTTAATTTCCTGTTATTATCACCTAACAAATTCCTTTTCTATTTTTCTTTAATTTGTTATTAAAAACCAATAAAAATTTATCAATTTATTGTTTATTGTTATGTTGTTGGTTAAAACTACAAGATGAGTTGGGTTGGACACCTGGATCAACTGTGGCTGGCCATGAGCTGCCTGGATTCCGTGTATGCCTCGCCTCAAGCATGCATAATACAGGTGACTCAAGAGGGGCTGGAGAGAGCCAAAGTCTGACAGGGTCTCATAAAAAACATTAATGAAAGCTACAATTTTTGGCCAATTTCTTTCAGCTTTCTAAACTAAAAAGCTGAAATCCTTATGTGTGCATGATACTAAAATTATATCAACAGTGCTCACAAGAAACAAACGTGCCATGGTCACAGCTGGGCAAAATTTAAGGTACTAATTTTATATTTATACTAATAACTTATAAAATTTGAAAAATTAAGAACTAATTTTGGGTATTCAATTGAATCTTGATTAAATAATGTTACATCCCTGACAAAAAAATCTCTAGCTTCAGCAATGCCCTTGTTAAGGGAGTAAATATATTTCTTGATTTTTTACAAAGTGCATTATGTTTGGGATCATAACTTAAAACAATTACGCAATACTGACATCATTCTGGCATGTGCATAGAGATTGAAAAATATGTATATTATGTATGATTAAAGTCAGATCAGTGGTTTTGACATTTGGCAGTCTTGAAGTGTAACAATGGGTTTTTAATGGAAAAAATGAAGTTTTTCATTAATATCTCGAAGGTATTAAGTCCTAGTGACCAAATTCTTGGCATGGTAGGGGATTTTGGAGACATCTAACTGTATGCCGAATTTAAGGAACTTAGAGCTGAAGCTGGGGAGCTGAGCTCTTGCAAACTGCATAACACTAGCTTGATGTAAACAATATGTTACATGGTGCTTGAAAACTTGAATAAAATCTACAGTTTTTGATCAACTGGTTTCAAATTTTTGGTGTTAACAGTTGAAATGCTAACAAAAACATGCTGTGAAAATTAAAACCACAGTACTTACAGGAAAAAAACGTGCCATGGTCAAATTTGGGCAAAATTTAAGGTACCAATGTTTTATTTTTATTAATATTTTGAAAAAATTTAAAAGATTTTCATCTCATTTTCGGTATACAATTTACTTTTGATTAATTAAAGTTATATTACTGGAAAAAAGGTCCATAGCTTTAACATTTTTTGTGTTAAGTGATCAAATATCTTTCCTGATTTTTTACAAAATGCATTATGTTTGGGCCCATAACTTTTTAAAATTAAATAATACAGATATAATTTCTGGCATGTACATAGGAACTATATAGAGGAATATTTATGGTAAATATGAGGAAAAACAGATGAGTGGTTTTGATATTAGGCAGTCCTGAAGTGTGAAAATAGGTTTTTAATTAAAAATTGAGGTTTTTCCTTAATTTCTCAAAGGAAGGAAGTTGCAAAGACCCAGTTTTCGGCTTGGTAGGAGATCTTGGGGACATCTAACATTATGCTGAATTTTGGATTCCTAGGTCTTACGGTTTAAAAACGTGCCACATCTAGAGACGGACGGACAGACGGACGGACGACGGACAATGGACCATGACTATAGCCCAGATGACTTATAGTCAGCTGAGCTAATAAACGTGCCATGGTCAAAGTTGGGTAAAATTTAAGATACTGATTTTATGTTTATGCTAATACCTTAAACAAAGTTATATACTTTAAATTCTCAAGCTTCAATAATTTTCATGTTATGTGAGTAAATATTTTTCCTGATTTAAATTTTTGGGCCCATAACTTAAAGAAATTAAACTTTACAGACTTAATTTCTGGCATGTGTATAGGAAATATATAAAAGAATACTCCTGATAAATATTAAGAACAAGGCCTACAGGCCTAATGCGAACCTGTGCAAAGTTAAGGAGTATGAATGGAGGTTTATTTTTAAATTTAATATTGATCCTCTCAAGTCCTGCATATTTACCTTAGTCATTATGATTTCAGCAAAATAAACGTTTCGGACCTGCAAGTTTCAGACTAGGACATTTTAAAACTATGTGTATCCGCAGAAATCAGAGTGGGACGGGTGAAGTGAGGCATGGATTAAGCGGCAAAGGGAATAGAGTGAGGTGTGATGCACATTAGCATGGATGTCTGCAGTGTAATCATGAATGTAGGTGGTGCCACCTGTCATAAAATCGAGAAAGCTGTCCAGGATGTATAAACCTGCAAAATTTCAGGTGGAAAAGTCAAACCACTGCTGAGATATGAGTGATTTTTTCGCAAGGCAGATAAACAGATGGACGCTGTGCATAAGTGGTTGCAGGTGGTGCCATCAGTTTTGCCTATGATGAAGAGCTATGTGAGATCTATACACATGCAAAATTTTGCACCATCAGTCAAACGGTTCCTGAGATATGAGCTTGGATGTCTGCAGAGTAAACATGAATGTAGGTGGTGCCACCTGTAAAAAAATCGAGAAAGCTGTTCAGGATGTATAAACCTGCAAAAATTCAGGTGGATAAGTCAAACCACTGCTGAGATATGAGTGATTTATCCCAAGGCAGATGAACAGATGGACGCTGTGCATAAATGGTTGCAGGTGGCCCTACCAGTTTTGCCTACAATGAAGAGCTATGTGAGATCTATAAACATGCAAAATTTTGGCTCAATCGGTCAAATGGTTCCTGAGATATGAGCTTGGATGTCTGCAGAGTAAACATGAATGTAGGTGGCGCCACCTGTCATAAAATTGAGAAAGTTGTCCAGCATGTATAAACCTGCAAAATTTCAGGTGAATTAGTCAAACCACTGCTGAGATATGAGTGATTTTATCCCAAGGCAGATGAACAGATGAAGGCTGTGCAAAAATGGTTGCAGGTGGCGCCACAATTTATAGTGTATGTTATAAAGCTATCAAAGGGCTACATTTGTGCAAAATTTTTAGCCTGATCGGTCAAATGGTTCCCGAAATATGTGGGTTTATGTGTGGAAACAGACGCACAAATGGAAGCTGGGCAGTGAGGAAAGGTCAGAGGTCAACCAAAAATGAGGGTGCAGCAGTTCACATGTGACCCTATGATAAACCCAATTTGCTTAAAATGCAAACCAAGTTTTTTCAAACAGTTGAAAGATATAGTTCCAATAATCTTGGAATTCGGCATCTAGACATTGGTTCCAGATGTCTAGATGCTGTGTCTAGATGTCTAGACACATTGTCTAGACATCCGCCAGAGCCAGGTCAGTTGCCATGGTGATGTCTGGACCCCCACCTGTTTGTACTCTATGACCTCTTGACTTGGCTGCTGAAGCTCAGCATGTTGTCAAATCTGTTTTCAAACACAGAAAGCCTTTTACAATTGGCTACAATGCTTTTTTAAAGCTGTATTTTTCCAATCTATTCTTATAAAAAAAACTGGCAGAACTCTACCATAGAATAATTCTTGTAAAGTTTAAACCAATCAGCTTAACAGTTTCATCATAAATCAGTGTATAAGCTAGAAGAGTTTAAAATTACATTTTCGCTTGTAAAAAACACATCAATTTAGGTGGCGCCACCAATACCTCAATTTCAGATATGACATATGTGACAAACATTGGTATAAAATTTGGTGATTATAGCTCTAGCCGTTTCTGAGATTTTAATTTTAGTGTGCTTTTTTGAACAGATGACTTAGTTCAACCTCCTGTAACTTGGCCAAAAATCTCCGAACTGGAACCATTTGAACAAACTTGAGAAAGATTAATCCAGGGATCATTTTTGTGAAATATTGGACAATTTAGCTGGACAGTTTCATAGAAGAAGATTTTTAAAGCTTTTTTAGCTTTTTCCCTATAAAATCTAAGAAAATGCAGTTAGAAAAAAAAATAAACAAAATCTGATAGAGTTTTTCTGATGACTGATTATTAGCAAAAAATTTGGTGATGCTAGCTTTTGCCGTTTTTGAGATGGCTATGGTAAATATACAGAGGAGGCACAACGCACAACACACAACGGAAGACGCCACACCATCGTTTGCTAAAAACAGATAAGTGGTTTTGATATTAGGCAGTCTTGAAGTGTAATAATAGGTTTTAATGGAAATTTGAAGTTTTTCCTTAATTTTAGAAGGACCGAAGTCACAGTGACCCAGTTTTCTGTTTGGTAGGAGATTTTGGGGACATCTAACAGTATGCTGAATTTCAGATTGGTAGGTCCAACGGTGTCGAAACGTGCCTGTCTTACGGATGGATGCCAGGACAGACAGACAGATGGACGGACAACGTACAATGGACCACGACTATAGCTCAGATGACTTATAGTCAGCTGAGCTAATTATACAAGGAGCAAAACTGGAGTTGGGAATGTTTAATTTTATTATCTGAAATAAAAGAATCAGTAATATAAATTTTGATTATTTACCCAGTATCACGTAACAGCTGATAAAGCCAGGAGTTTTAGTGTCATTAGTCAAACATATTGACGTCTTTAATGAGCACTTGTCTGAGTAATATTTTAATTTTTGACATATTTCATATTTTTTTTAATTTTGTAATAAATATAAACCAACAAATTAAACAATGGAAAAGACCTGGAAATTTATATTAATTTAATATAATCAACTGCATCCTTGTCTATCATTAACTTGCTTCATATAATCCCTAATAGTAAACAACAATTTTTATTTAATTATTTATTTTTCATTTTTATGATTTAAATGAAAGAAATACCCAATGGTGACTGTATGGCGTCATTTAAAATACATTTTTCAGCCATCGATGGAAGATCGATCCATAAAATTCCCTGTTACTCATTAACTATAAAATTCATTTTCCATTTATTTTCTTAAAGTTGTTATTATAAACCAATAATTTTTTTTATTTATGTTTATTGTTATGTTTTTCGGCCAAAACAACTTCTAGAGGAGGGGGTTGGACAGTTTGATCCAGCTGAAGCCACCAAAGAGCTGGCTGTCTGCAGTGTATGCCTCACTCCAAGCATGCATAATTGGCCTGAAAGGTCAATATGGGGACATATAGAGGGGCTTCAGTATAGCCTTGGTGTGACATGGTCTCATAAAAACTGTAATAAAAGCTACAGTTTTTGGTCATTCCTTTCAAATTTCAGAATTTAGAAGGTGAAATCCTTATGTGTGCATGATATGAAAATTAAATCAACAACTCTTACAGGAAAAAACGTGCCACGGCCAAAATTAAGCAAAATTTAAGGTACTGATTTTATATTTTGCAAATAACTTATAAAATTTGTAATATTCAGATCTTATTTCCCATATACAATTGAATCTTGATTAAACGAAGTTATATCCCTTAAAAAAAGCTTCAGCTTCAGCAATTCTTATGTTAAGTGAGTAAATATATTTCCTGAATTTTTACAAGGTGCATCATGTTCGGGGCCATAAGTTCAACAAATTACACAATAACAATTAAGACATGAAGGCACACCTTTCTTCCCTAATAGATAAGATAAGATATAGTTTATTGCTATATATATGTAATAAAATCATCACATACAATAGTATTTGGCTCGACTGACTTGCTTAAACAATCACATTAAACAAGAAATAATAAAATAAAATTGTGTATGAAAAAAAAAGACATCTGACTAAAAATATTTGACTAGGTTAGTGTGCTGCAAGTGGTTTATTCAACTGCTGAACGGCCTATGTGTATGTAGTAGTTTGAGTTCTTTTGGAGTTGCCTGATAGCGACCTATAGTGAACCCCCAATATCACTTTTTTAAACAAATAGTTTGCTGGATGACTATGGACCTCTAAAATATCATTTGCTTTCTTCAACAATAGTGTTTGAGATATGGAGTCGTCAGTGGGTTAAGGAACCCCAATGATCCTCTCAGTTGTTCTAACTAACCTCAAAAGACGGTTCCTTTCCTCGACAGTTATACAACCTCCTCATACAGTGACTGACAACGTCAGGACACCCCCAATTACTGCCCAATAAAACTTTTAAAATAGGATCGGTTGGCTAAGCCCAAAATCTCTTAGGTTCCTTAGAAAGAATAATCTTTGTTGTGCATTCTTTACACACTAATTAACATTTTCAGCCCATTTAAAATCAGTAGAAATATAAATTCCCATAAATTTAAAATAGTCAACAATTTCAACCTTTAAGCCATCAATTACTACAGGTAATATTTCAGTTTTCTTAATTCAGGTTTCCAAGAAGACTTCTCATGGACCTCCCTGGATGTCAAGTAAGAAGTTTCTAGGTTATAGTGGTTATGATGTATGCCCTGTTAAGAGACGACTGCATCTTTAAAGGTTTCAAAAGAATAGAAAAAAATTCCTAAAAATTAAAACATTAACAGGGGTAATGACACTCTGCTGACCAGGAACACATTCACAAAGAAATGTTATCATCTGAATGCCAAAGTTTGTATGTGGTATCCAAATTCAGCATATAAGGTCAGAGGATATGAGAACAGAGGCATAATTTCAGGTTTCCAAGGAGATTTTTACAGACCTCCCAGGATGTCAAGTTAAATGATTGCAGGGGCAATGGTAACCATATGTGCCCTGTTAACTGACGACCACATCTTTGAAGGTCTCAAAAATAGGGTAAAAAGGTGTAAATTTTTTTTTAACATGGGACCCTTAGGTAACGGCGCTCAGCTGATTGTGACGGTTACAACTGCATCACCATAGATTTTTTGAAGTTGCAATAAAAATACTATCCTAAGTGCTCAGGAACTAGGGCTCAATGATGGGGGGGGGGGGGGGGGGGTTACAACACCTTTGGATAGAATTACTGAATACAGAATTAAATTCAATTATGCTTACAGGGACTGGTGGGAGTAACAGCACCTCTGCATAAACGTAAAGGATAAAATTTAATTTAAATGAAATTATTTTTAAATATTTAAAAACAGGCAGAGGGATGGAAAACAAAGCAAATAACTTTAATATCCATTCTACTGAGACAGGAAAGTAATGAACAAATATTTGCATTAGATCCTATTTTTTCTTTTGTTATGTCATTTTTTTTAAGTTTATAAATTTTACTATATATTTACAGTATATCATATATATCTAAATATTTAAATTGATTCACAAATCTAAATTGCATCAACATTTATACTTTATTTAGTCAGGTAACATCACATTTTGCACACAGATATATTTATTTTTTTTTTATAAAATATATTTTTTAAATTTGCAAAGCAATAAATATATGAAAATAACACTCCAGAATTCAAAATTTTAAATTGCACCATTATTTATCCATGATTTGTTTTATAATATCTAATTATGCCTACTGATGGGTTAAATTATATTTTGTTTAATTATTTTAAAGGAAATAAATTCTTAACAAGGCCTACAGGCCTAATGCGAACCTGTGTAATGAGATTACACCAGGTATAATGCTTCAATGCTGGACCATTACTTTTCAAGAACATGTGTAACATGTATATGAACAATGCAAGTACTAAAAACTTAGAACAAAAAACAATTAAACAAACATCACTGCTGCAATTCTGGCATGGGTGCACACAACACAAAAACTAGAAAATGGGTAGTCAACAAGCGACTACGTGTATTGCCAAAATCAGAGTAGAAAAGGTGAAGTGGGGCATGGATTGAGTGGCAAGGGGAAATAGAGTGAGGTGTGCTGCATAATAGCCTGGATGTCTGCAGTCGAAATGTGTATGTAGGTTGCACCGCCTACCCCAAAATCAAGAATGCTGTCCAAGATGTATAAAATGCAAAATTTTAGGCAGATAAGTCAAACCACTACTGAGTTATGAGTGACTTTAGCCCACGGCAGAAAAACAGAAGGACGCTGTGCAAAAATGATTGCAGGTGGCACCACCAGTTTTGCGTATGATAAAGAGCTATGTAAGATCTATACACATGCAAAATTTCAGAGGGATATGTCAAACCAGTCCTGAGATATAGCCTGAATGTCTGCAGCGTATACATGAATGTAGGTGGCGTCACTTGCCAAAAAATCCAGATAGCTATCCAAGATGTATAAACATGCAAAATTTTAGGCAGATATGTCAAACCACTGCCTAGAAATGAGTGATTTTATCCCACGGCAAACAAACAGACAGACGCTCTGCAAAAATAGTTGCAGGTGGCACCACCAGTTTTGCATATGATAAAGTGCTATGTGAGATCTATAAACTTGTAAAATTTTTGCACAATCGGTCAAATGGTTCCTGAGAAATGAGCTTGGATGTCTGCAGTGTAAATGTGAATGTAGGTTGCGCCACCTGTCATAAAATCAAGAAAGCTGTCAAGGATGTATATGCCTGCAAAATTTCAGGTGGATAAGTCAAACCACTGCCAAAATATGAGTGATTTTATCCCATGGCAGATGAACAGATGGACGCTGTGCAAAAATGATTGCAGGTGGCGCCACCAGTTTTGCGTATGATAAAGAGCTATGGGAGATCTATACACATGCAAAATTTTGGCCCAACTGGTCAAACGGTTCCGGAGATATGAGCTTTGATGTCTGCAGCTTAAACGTGAATGTAGGTGGCGCCATCTGTCATAAAATCGAGAAATTGTCCAGAATGTATACACATGCAAAATTTCAGGTGGATAAGTCCAACCAATGCAGAGATATGAGTGTTTTCATCTCAAGGCAGATAAACGGATGGACGCTGTGCAAAAATGGTTGCAGGTGGCACCACCATTTTTAGTGTATGTGATAAAGCTTTCCAAGGGCTACATTTGTGCAAATTCTTTCGGCTAATTAGTCAAACGGTTCCCGAGATATGTGGGTTTATGTGTGGAAACAGACGCACAAATGGACGCCTGGCAGAGAGGAATGGTCAGAGGTCAACCAAAAATAAGGGTGCATCAGTTCACATGTGACCGATCATAATTCCGAATTTTAAAAAATTCTGCCCGGTGGTTATGGAGGAGTTCTCCGGAAACCTATGCGGTGATGGCGGCAGCATCTGCGTGCGACTGAAAACATAGTATCCGCAAAACTCTGTTTTGGCGGATACAATGATTGTAGCTGGCACCACCAGTCTTATATACAATGAAGAGATATATACATATGCCCAATGTCAGACTGATATGTCAAACCCCTCCTGTAAAATAAGCAGGGACATACACTGTGCAAAAATTATTGTAGGTGGCGCCACCAGTCTTGTACACTATAAAGCTACCCGATATGTATAAACATGCCCAATTTTAGGCTGATGTATCAAATTCCACTGTAGAAATGAGCAGGTGCATACACATCAAAAGTCAATGTAGGTTGCACCACCTGTCTTGTAAGTGACGCATAGACAGGTCAAAATATCAGTCCAATACATCAAACTTCCCCAGAGTTTGATGCACTGGGCTGACAAGGCTTAGGTGAGTAAGGCAGTTGCCCCCGAATGACCTGGGACAAATTGCTGCCTCAAGCTAATGCAATGAGTGAACTCTTGACCTGCACCTGGCTAGACTGAGTGAACTTTTGACCTGTACCTGGCTGCACTGAGTGAACTCTTGACCTGTTGCATAATCTGACACAGTTGGCAGTCTGCCAAAGCTATAAATAGATTCAGGCTGAACTTTGGTGCCAAATATGATGCAGTGAGCAATATGCCAAAGCTATAAATAGAATGCAGCTACTGCACTGAGTGAACTCTTGACAAATACCTGGCTGCACTTTTTCCAATCCTGGCACTGTGCCAAAACTATATAGAGAGCTGACATCATCTTGGCTAATGGCCAATATCCAGGCACTGGCAATCTGCCAATGGTAATCCAAGTGCTGCCATCTGTACACAAAAGTGGTCCCTACTTGAAATAACTTTGAAATTTATTTCCCAAAACAAAATGCTTTTCAGCTGACTTTTTTTATAAAACAAGGCCTACAGACCTAATACGAACCTGTGCATTGGGAAATACAACAGGTATAATGCTTCAATGCTGGACCATTACTTTCATGTATATGAACTATGCAAGTACTAAACATTTTGAATAAGAAACAATTACACAAACATCACTGCTGAAATTCTGGCATAGGTGCACACAACACTAAAAAGATTGTAGCTGGCACCACCAGTCTTGTATACAACGAAGCTATCAGAGATATATAAATAAGCCCAATTTCAGACTGATATATCAAACCCCTCCTGAGAAAACATATGCAAAAGTCATGGTAGGTGGCGACACCTGTCTTGTGAGCGAGAAAGCCATCAAAGACACATAGACAGGTCAAAATATTAGGCCAATACATCAAATTTACCTTGAGTCTGATGCATGGGGCTGACCAGGCTTAGGTGAGAAAGGCTGTTGCCCCGAGTGAACTGTGACAAATTGCTTGCTCCGACTACTGCACTGAGTGAACTCATGACCTGCACCTGGCTAGATGGAATGAACTTTTGACCTGTACCTAGCTGCACTGAGTGAACTCTTGACCTGTTGCATAATCTGTCACAGTTGGCAGTCTGCCAAATCTATAAATAGAATGCAGCTACTGCACTGAGTAAACTCCTGACCCATACCTGGCTGCACTGAGTGAACTCTTGACCTGTTGCCTAATCTGATACAGTTGGCAGTCTGCCAAAGCTATAAATAGATCCAGACTGACCTCTAGCCTGTTGCCAAATCTGAAATAGTAGCCACGTCATTGCATAAGCTCATGCAGGGGCCCTGCCCTGAGGGGCTTGATACCCATGAAGTGATCACATGGTGCCCATGAGGTGTTCACATGTCACCCATGAGGTGATCACATGCCATGTGCTAGGCTGCACTGATTAAACACTTGACCTATATCTGGCTGCACTGAATGAACTCTTGATCTGTTCCCAAATCTGAAACAGTTGGCAGTTTCTCATCCTATTTAAAGATACAGATTCAATCTTGGCCTGTTGGTATATATGTTTACACCAACTGAAAGACTTTGGTTAAAATTTCCTTTTTCAAGCCCACATATTCATAACTTTTTATCAAAATATCTAGAATAATAAAAGATGCAGCACTTTCATTGTTAAAGGTCCAATAGTTCTGCCAAAAATCATTCTAGTAAACTTGAACAAGGCCTACAGGCCTAATGCGAACCTGTGCATTGGGAAATACACCAGGTATAATGCTTCAATGCTGGACCATTACTTTTCATGTATATGAACTATGCAAGTACTTAACATTTTGAATAAGAAACATTTACACAAACATCACTGCTAAAATTCTGGCATAGGTGCACACAACACTTTAAAGATTGTAGCTGGCACCACCAGTCTTGTATACAACGAAGCTATCAGATATATATACATACGCCCAATTTCAGACTAATACATCAAACCCCTCCTGAGAAAAACGAGTGCAAAAGTCTTAGTCGGTTGCTACACCTGTCTTGTGAGCGAGAAAGCCATCAAAGACACATAGACAGGTCAAAATATTAGGCCAATACATCATACTTACCTTGAGTCTGGTGCATAGGGCTGACCAGGCTTAGGTGAGAAAGGCTGTTGCCCCGAGTGAACTGTGACAAATTGCTTGCTCCGACTACTGCACTGAGTGAACTCATGACCTGCACCTGGCTAGACTGAGTAAACTTTTGACCTGTACCTGGCTGCATTGAATGAACTCTTGACCTGTTGCATAAACTGACACAGTTGGCAGTCTGCCAAAGCTATAAATAGAATGAAGCTACTGCACTGAGTAAACTCCTGACCCATACCTGGCTGCACTGACTGACCTCCAGCCTGTTGCCAAATCTGAAATAGTAGCCACACCATTGCATAAGCTCATGCAGGGGCCCTGCCCTGAGGGGCTTGACACCCATGAAGTGATCACATGGTGCCCATGAGGTGTTCACATGTCACCCATGAGGTGATCACATGCCATGTGCTTGGCTGCACTGATTGAACTCTTGACCTATATCTGGCTGCACTGAATGAACTCTTGATCTGTTCCCAAATCTAAAACAGTTGGCAGTTTTTCAACCTATTTAAAAATACAGATTTAATCTTGGCCTGTTGGTGTATCTGTTTACACATGCTGAAAGACTTAAAATTTCTTTTTTCAAGCCGACATATTCATAAACTTTTTATCAAAATATCTAGAATAATAAAAGATGCAGTACTTTCATTGTTAAAGGTCCAATAGTTCTGTCAAAAATCATTCTAGTAAACTTGAACAAAGGCCACCTAAGAATAATTTTTGTGCAATGTTACAGAAGATATAATTGAAATAATAATTTTGTAGAAGAACACTATTGCAGTCCTCAGTTTGAGAAAGACATAATAATGGCCATAAGACCAACTTAAGCTTTTCACAACTCAACCAAAAATTAACAAACTCAGTATATTCTGATATGATTGAAAGAACCATGTCCTAGGATAATTCTTTTGAAAAATTGAATGATTTAACTTGACAGTTTCATCATTAAGCTGAAAGAGGCTAAAATTATGAGGTTTTTTTGCCCATAAAAAACAGGTCAATGTAGGTGGCACCACTAAATCTA
The DNA here is from genome assembly GCA_026874595.1 of Sipunculus nudus. Lineage (NCBI taxonomy): Eukaryota > Metazoa > Annelida > Sipuncula > Golfingiida > Sipunculidae > Sipunculus > Sipunculus nudus. The sequence goes on from CM049311.1 coordinate 43,762,977, forward strand.
CAACTTCAAATGTGAGTTATGTGACCAACATTTGCACAATACCTGGTAATGCTAGCTTCTGTCATTTCTGAGAGTACTATGTCAGTATGCTTACTTGGCCGAATGACTTTTCAAATTTGTGCAACTCCACTGAAATTCATCAAATGCAAACCATTTGAACAAACTTGAGAGGGCTTGCCTCTGGGATCATTTATGTAAATTTGGCTGGACCGTCTACAAGAAGACGACTTTTAAAATATTGTCAGCTTTTTCCTTATAAAATCTAAGTAAATGCAGATAGCAAAAAAATAAGCTGAATCCCACAAAATTTGATATGTGACAGATTATTGCATAAAATCTGGGAATGGTAGTTCCTGCTATTTCTGAGAAATTATGGATTAATGTACAGTTGACCAATGTACCCCGTACAAAAATAGGTCAATTCAGGTGGCGCCACCAATACCTGAATTTCATATATGACTCATGTGACCAACACTGGCAAAAAATTTGGTGATGATAGCTCTGGCTGTTTCTGAGACTGTCATTTTAGTATGCTTTTTTGGACAGATGACTTAGTTCAACTTCCTGAACAAAATCGAGGGAGATGGTATAAAAGATTATTTCTGTGAAATATTGAACAATTTGGCTTGAGTGTTTCGGAGGAGAAGATTTTTTTAGCTATTTCTCTATAAAATTTAAGAAAATATTCAGATGGTTAATTTTTTGCATTAAATTTCATGATGCTAGCTCCTATCATATTCAAAATAGTATGAGTAAACGTACAGAAGACAAATGCCGCCACACCATTGCATTAGTTCACAGGTTCACTAAAAATTAATACAGATGCATATTGAATGCAAAATTGTAATACAGATACATCTCACTGATGGCAAAATCTTGAATTAATTTGACTATGGATACCAATTATTTATAATCCATGTACAGCCGTCCTTATATACCCACAGAGAGCTGTATAGCTGTGATTGTAAACATTGCCTGGCATGAGGAATATCTAAAAATCATAAATCTACATTTTTTAAAAGCTTTTAAAAAACATTCTTGTCAATATTAACCATGGATAACCTGAAATCTAAATGTCTAGAGGCATGATGTAATAAATGCTGATAAACTGGTGCCAGTCTAGATGTATCTAGATGTATCTGTGTATCTGCTTCACACAGCTAACATATATGGTAAAATGACTCTATTGAACCTTTATAATTCAGCTAAAATTCATTCTTTGGAACCATAAAAGACAATTATTATAAGAATTATTCAGGGGATTATTCTTGTAAAATATTAAACAAATTGGCCTCAGTAGGGTCAATCAATAAAAATTTTACAGGTTTATAACTCATATGGGAAAATACAGCAAAATGGCTAAGTTAAGCTTCCCATAACTCAGCCAAAAATCACTGAACCAAAACCATTTGAACAAACTTGAATTATCAACATCTAAGGATAATTAATGTGTGAGATTTAAGAATTTGGCCCAGTTGTTTTTGAGGAGAAGATCCACTGAGCTAAAATGGGCTGTTACAGCATATGACTAAATTCAGCTTCCCATAACTAAGCCAAAAGTCACTGAAAAGAGACCATTTGAACAAATTTCAAAAGCATTACCCTAGGATCATTTCTGTGCGATATTAAACTTTTTGGCCATATAGTTTCAGAGAAGAAGTTTTTTGTAGCCGTCAGTAAGATACGGGCACTGATGACCCCCGTACAAAAAAGGTCGATGAAGGTGGCGCCACCAATACATCAATTTCAGATATGTCTCATGTGAACAACATTGGCATAAAATTTGGTGATGATAGCTCCAGCCTTTTCTGAGATTGTAATTTTAGTATGCTTTTATGGACAGATGACTAAGTTCAACTTCCTGTAACTCGGCCAAAAATCACCGAACTTAAACCATTCGAACAAACTTGAGAAAGATTATTCCAGGAATCATTCCTGTGAAATATTGGACAATTTGGCTGAACAGTTTTGGAGAAGAAGATTTTTAGAGCTTTTTTAGCTTTTTCCCTATAAAATCTAAGAAAATGCAGTTAGCCAAAAAATAAGCAAAATCCGATATAGCTTTTTAGATGACTAATTTTTTGCATAAAATTTCGTGATGCTACCTCTTGCCATTTTCAAGATAGTATGGGTTAACATACAGACGACGGCCGACGCCACACCATCGCATAAGCTCACAGGTTCGCTAACAAATGGAGTACTATTGTCACACAGATTTTGACTTGGCCATATAACTTATAAGCAGAACATATAATATAAGAGTTTAACTATTTATTTAAAAAAATTACAAATATTGTCCCAGATATAATTTTTATTAAAAATAATAAGAGAATCGTATGATTTTTAAAATGAAATATAACAGAAATTATTATTAAACTAATATTAAAGATTATATTCATGAATGCATTCATGAATACATTTGGAAAGTATTTGCACTGGTATTCATATACTTTCATTTTTACCTGAATTCCCATTCTTTATGCAAGAAATTTTATAATGGAGTACATATTCATATTCGTATTTAAATACAATTGCAAAGTATTCCCACCATGTCTGGTATTTATTCAGTTTTCACCAAACAATGGTGTTGAGAATCCAGAATGTACAAAATTCAAACATTTAAATAATGATCATAAGTACCTGGTTTTATGGCTTTTATTTATATTAAAAAAAAAATAAATGTGATATATTCATTTTGGTCTAATTTCACATCAATGTACACACTAGACACAGTAGGAATCTAGATTAATATTATCAACTGCATCTTTGTCTATCATTAATTTCCTTCATATGATCCCTAATGATTAGTAATGAATCATATGATTTACTTTTTTATTATTAAAATTGAACTGAAAAATGCCATAGGTGACTGCATGGTGTTATTTGGAATACGTGACATTCTATCCATCGATATAAGATTCTTATATCATCAGTAACTGCAAGTTAATTCCCTATTATTATAAACTAACAAATTCCTTTTCTATTTTTCTTTAATTTGTTATTAAAAAACAATCAAAATTGATTAATTTATTTTTTATTGTTATGTTGTTGGTTAAAACTATTAGATGAGTTGGGTTGGACACCTGGATCAACTGTGGCTGGCCATAAGCTGCCTGGCTGCCCCAGTATATGCCTCGCCTCAAGCGTGCATAATTTGATGAAAGTTCAACAAGGTCAACATACAGGTGACTCAAGAGTGGCTGGAGAAAGCCAAGGTCTGACATGGTCTCATAAAAACATGAATAAAAGCTAATTGGCCAATTTCTTTCAGCTTTCTAAACTAAAAAGCTGAAATCCTTATGTGTGCATGATATGAAAATTATATAAACAGAGCTCACATGAAACAAAAGTGAAATGGTCAAAGTTGGGCAAAATTTAAGGTACTAATTTTATATTTATACTAATAACTTATAAAATTTTAAAAATTCAGAACTAATTTTGGGTATTCAATTGAATCTTGATTAAATAATGTTACATCCCTGACAAAAAATCTCTAGCTTCAGCAAGCCCTTTGTTAAGGGAGTAAATATATTTCTTGATTTTTTACAAAGTGCATTATGATTGGGCCCATAACTTAAAACAATTACACAATACTGACATCATTTCTGGCATGTGCACAGAGAATGTATAGAAAAACATGTATATTATATATGATTAAAGTCAGATCAGTGGTTTTGATATTAGGCAGTATTGAAGTGTAACAATGGGTTTTTAATTGAAAAATGAAGTTTTTCATTAATATCTCAAAGGTATTAAGTCCTAGTGACCAAATTCTTGGCATGGTAGGGAATTTTGGAGACATCTAATTGTATGCCAAATTTTAGGAACTGAGAGCTTAAGCTGGGGAGCTGAGCTCTTGCAAACTGCACAACAGTAGCCTGATGTAATCAATATGTTACATGGTGCTTGAAAACTTGAATAAAATCTACAGTTTTTTATCAACTGGTTTCAAATTTTTGGTGTTAACAGACAAAATGCTAACAAAAAACATGCTGAGAAATATAAATCCACAGTACTTACAGGAAAAAAACGTGCCATGATCAAAGTTAGGCAAAATTTAAGGTACCAATTTTTTATTTTTGTTATTTTTTATAAAAAATTTAAAAGATTTTGATCTAATTTTGGGTATACAATTTAATTTTGATTAATTAAAGTTATATTACTTGAAAAAAAAGTCCATAGCTTTAACAAGTTTTGTGTTAAGTGATCGAATATCTTTCCTGATTTTTTACAAAATCCATTATGTTAACTTTCTTAAATTATATAATACAGACATAATTTCAGGCATGTACATAGGAACTATATAGAGGAATATTTATGGTAAATATGAGGAGAAACAGATGAGTGGTGTTGATAGTAGGCAGCCCTGAAGTGTGAAAATAGGTTTTTAATAAAACATTGAGGTTTTTCCTTAATTTCTCAAAGGAACAAAGTCGCAAAGACCCAGTTTTCGGCTTGGTAGGAGATCTTGGGGACATCTAACACTATGCCGAATTTTGGATTCCTAGGTCTTACGGTTTCAAAACGTGCCACATCTACAGACGGACAGACGGACGGATGGACGACGGACAATGGACCACGACTATAGCTCAGATGACTTATAGTCAGCTGAGCTAAAAATTCTGCCCAGTGGTTATGGAGGAGTTCTCCGGAATCAAATGCCGCGATTGCGGTATCATCGGCGTCCGACTGAAAACATAGTATCCGCAAAACTCTGTTTTGGCGGATATGTTATGTGGTAAGAGGTGTTAATATCTATTATAATTAATTACTGATTTTAACGCAATATTTTGGTACACATAAGATCAGTTACCAGTTCAGCAGATGGAAAGACAGATTGAGCGACAGAGAGAAATGATAATAGCCTAAATTGGTGTACCAACGCATTGTCTACCATTGTAAGACAGGTGTTTGGATTCCGATCTCCATATGTCGGTTAGCATATAGGTTTAGAAAAGAAGCTGATAAATGAGTATTTTAATGGACATAAATTCTGAATGCAGACAACCAGTGATTACTATAGACTGGTATAATTGTTATAGCCATGTGAATGTAAACTTAATCAAGTAAGCCAAAATAGATTCTGTTATTATAGGCATCAGCAGAAGCCAGGTTTAGATCTGGATGACAGGGTAAAATGATATAAAAGTCAAAGGTACGGTGAATACCGGCCTGCGCATGAGGCAGTAATTTAGGACAGGAAAACTGTACCAAAAGTGAGTCAGTAAGTAGCTGGGTCACACAGAATTGATCAGGAGACAAATATGTACCCTGAATATATTAATATCAGGAATATAATGATATTACATGAGTTTTAGGTAAAACAAGGAAAAAGTTTGTGCGTAGGCGAAAGCCGAAGCCATATATGGTTATCTAAACATTCAGGTGCGTCATAATGATACATATCCAATATCCAATAGAAAAAGTGTAAGATGATGTAAAGGTTTGTGACGTAGTAATACTGATACAAAATCCTGTGTTGGGCTGGGAACAGGCAGACAGACCCACGCCATCATCAACATGTAAACCAAGACAACTGGAAATAAAACAGCACAATATCCAACTTGGACTGTCTCAGTTATTCACCTGACGCGCCGTGTGACTGTGTTATGGCCAGGGAAGAACTCCCCTAATTCCCCGTTGTAACACATTGGTGGAGATCCGGTTTTGGTACAACGATCTACCTCGTCACGACATAATCAATATGGCACCAACAGGACAGAAGACCTCATCAGATTCTACACCGTCAGGTAAAATAGACTGTTCAGTTATTCCCATGTTTTATGGAGATGGTGACACAGATGCAATTGACTGGCTCGAACGTTTTAACACCACGGCTGTCCTACTAGGCTGGACGAAACCGTCCGTAGAAGGTCTTAGAAGCGATCAGAGAGCTGAAATATTCTCCTTAAAACTAGCTCCAGGTAGTGTTGCCGCGTCTTGGTATCGTTCTCTACCTTTAGACACGCGTAAAGACTTTACAAAACTAGCAGAAGCTTTTACACAACGTTTCGCGCGTAAAGGTCAGAGACTCGCTATTTTAAGAACTTTTAATACAAGAGTTTTTCAGTCCAACGAAACTGTTGATCATTACATTGATCACCTCCGTAATATAGGAGCGCAGCTCGGTAAATCTGAACAGGATATCATGGACGCCATTAAAATTGGGTTTCCTAGAGGAATCCAACAATACATAGACTTAAAAGACCCACAAAATCTTGAAGATTTGACAGAACTAGCTCGTAAGGCTGTTGAATTTCATCCCATTACCAACTCGCCGATTCCACCACAACTTAATATAACGGAGCTGTGTGAAGAGATCAGCAACGCTGTTTGGCAGCGGGCCCCGTCGACCGCCACCGAATCTCCGCTGAGACGACCTCGCACACCATCACGTGAGCACACAGGAATGCGTTCCGCATCACCTGCACCCCCTCCCCGCTGGCGATCTCCGGGACCACAACAACAACGCTCCACTCAAGGTTACAGACAACCCAGACGACCATTGCCAGGTAACAGTCAGCCACCTTCGCCGTGTCCACGGTGTGGTTATAATCATTGGGCTTATCTATGTAGATTTAAAAATGTTAGCTGTAATTTTTGTGGTGAAATAGGCCATTTGGCCCGTGTATGTCGCAACGCTAAAACTACTCCTAAAACTGTACGGTTTGATAGAGTAATGTTTAAATAGGATATAACGCCTGATCTTGAACTGGACCGTAGCGCTTTAACACAAAATTCTCCATCAATCAGTAGACATAACCGTCCTCTGAACCAGGTCCTTAGAGACCCCGATATCAAATGTCCCCATATTTTAGTCAATCTTCAAAATAACAGATATAATAATTTGGTTACAGCTACAGTTAATTCCCTCGAAGTCCAATGTTTATTAGACACGGGAGCTCAAGTCTCTTGTATTGATTGGCATACGATACAAAATCTAAACAACAGGGGTACTATTCCGGTTAATCCAGTAAACATTTCATATGTAAAAGGGATCGGAAATATCCATGTTAAAGTTATGGGTCAGGTTGATTTAACTCTTAAATTGGGGGAATTCGGTACCACACATTCCTTTCTGGTCTTAACATCTAGTAGTGTACCCATAATATTAGGTACGGATTATTTACAGAAGTACCAAGCCCAAATTGATTTTTCTCATAATGTTCTCTCCTTAATGAATGGTAAATATCACATTCCACTGTGTAGTAAGGGACGGCCCTCTAATCACTCGTATCTCAGAGTTGCGATTAATACTACCTGTCAACCGCTCACAGAAACAATATTACCTGTTTATACTCCGGATCCATACTTCTCGGATACCATTGGACAGGTCATTCCTCTTAGCTTATTAAGAAAGTCGAAACGATTAGCTGGGGCGTATAGCATCAATACCTTAACCAATTCAAAAACTGTCATGCGTGTTATGAATCCTTATACCAAACCAATTAAACTCTCACAGGGTTATCCAATTGCCTCATTCCGTTTACTTTCACCCACATCTGACGCATTCACCATTATCGATCGCCAAGTCAGTATGGACATTAATCAGGTTAGTGCTAGTAATACCAATGAGGATAACGAGAAGGAATATTATAAAATAGCCCAATCCTTAAACTTCAACTTAGAAGGAACAGAATTAAATGAACAGGAAAGATATAAATTACTGGCATTTTTAGGTTCAAATCGGGACATTTTTGCTACTAATATTACTGAATTAGGCCGTACAAATGTATTCTCTCATTCAATCGATACTGGTGATGAAACTCCCATTCGACTGGCCCCATACAGAGTAAGCCCCACTAAAAAGGCTGAAATAGATAGGCAAGTTCAGGAAATGCTCGATACGGGCATCATCCAAGAATCTACATCCTTATGGCAAGCTCCTGTTTTATTAGTTCCTAAGAAAAATGGACAATATAGATTTGCTGTGGATTATAGAAAATTAAATGCTATAACTAAGCCAGTAAGTCATCCTTTACCTCGAATTGAGGATGTTTTTGATAGTATTGGACAAGCAAAAGCGCGCATATTCTCTGTTCTAGATATGGCCTCTGGATTTTGGCAGATTCCAATGCACCCTGACTCTATTGACAAAACTGGATTTGTCACGCATTCAGGTACATATACCTGGAATGTTATGCCCTTCGGTCTTCGTAATGCACCATCATCGTTCTCTTTTACAGTTGGAACTATTTTAAAGGGTTTAAACTTTAAAAATGCTGTAGTATATGTTGATGATATACTTGTTTATAGTCGTAATTTATCTGAACATCTCACTCATTTGTCTCAAGTTTTTACTAGACTACGACAAGCTAACTTAAAACTGAAACCATCCAAATGTCATTTTGCCACTCCTAAGGTCAATTTTTTAGGTCACTATATCACAACTAGTGGTGTTGAAATGGACACAGCGAAGACACAAGCTGTTGCCACCTTTCCCAAACCTAAGAACCCTAAACAAATGCGCAGTTTCTTAGGATTATGTAATTACTACAGAAAATTTGTTAAAGATTATTCAAAAATTGCTTACCCATTGACCAGATTATTGCATAAAGATATTCCATTCAACTGGGATACTGCGTGCCAAAATGCTTTTACTAAACTGAAACAGGCTCTGACTACGGAACCTATTGTTTTGGTGTATCCTGATTTTGACAAGGAATTCATTTTATATACTGATGCATCCGATTATGCTATTGGTTATATTTTGGGTCAAAAAGAGGACCATGGCAAGGAGCGTGTTATTGCCTATGGTGGCCGAAATTTGAGAAATAACGAAACCAGATGGGGCATAACAGATAAAGAGTGTTTAGCTATTATAGAAGGTATTAAACATTACAATGTGTATCTTGCAAACGACCGGCCATTCACAATCGTGACAGATCATAGGGCTCTGACTTATTTGGACTCCTGTAAAAATTCATCAGCAAGGCTCGCTCGCTGGGCTATGAAATTACAGCCATATAAATATACAATAGTATATAAGTCTGGAAAATCAAACGTTAATGCGGACGCTCTTTCAAGAAGAAATTATGATATTAGTTTACAACCCATATCTCGGGAGGACACCCGTGATGTGTCTAGTCTTAGTTTACCTTCTACGCAGACTATTCCGGATCAGACATCTGATTTAGTTGAACATTGCTTTACTTATAGCTCTCAGATCATAACTCCTGAAATTAATCAATTACAAGAGTTGGCTCAAGCCTCGCAAAATTACACGGACGCGACTCCACAACAGTTATTGGAACATCTTCTTCCTGAGATTACCCCGATACAGGAATTACAGGGTCAAGATGAGGATTTAATACCTATCATAAAATACCTTAGGAATAAAACTGACTTACCTGATAATCAACGTTTAGCCAGAAACGTTATTTTAGAAAGTCAAAATTATTTTCTGGATAATAATATTCTATACCATCGTTATTATCCTCGCTCCAGCAGTAAACAAAAAAATGCACCATATATTCAGTTAGTCATTCCCCATATCTTGCGTGATGATATTTTAAGATCTTATCATGATTCTTTGGCTGCTGGTTGTCATTTTGGTATTAATTCTACCTACGAAGCCTTACGACAGAAGTACTACTGGCATTCTATGTATGCTGATATTACAAAATACATACGATCTTGTGACGCTTGTCAGGTTGCAAAACGACATTTCCATGCAAGGGATGCACCACTTATTAATTACCCACTTTCCTCTGTGTTCTCTCGAGTCCATGTAGACGTCTGTGGCCCCCTGAAAACAACTCCAAAAGGATATAAATATGTTCTTGTCATGGTTGACAGTTTTTCAAAATGGGTAGAGGCTGTTCCATTACGAGAACAGAATGCACAGTCTATCGCCAAGGCTATTTATAATACCTTTATTACCAGGTTTGGACCCCCGCATAGTCTCGTTTCGGATAGAGGTGCTAACTTTATGTCCCATTTGATTAAACAATTATGTAAACTTTTTCAAATTACAAAAGTAGAAACAAGTGCTTACCACCCAGCCTCGAATGGTCAGGTGGAAGTTTATAACCGCACTTTAGTCCAGTCACTTCGGACATATATAGAAGCGGATCAATCTAATTGGGCTGATTTAATTCCAAGTTTATTAATGGCTTTTCGTTTCAGACCTCAGGCACAACTTGATGGCTTTAGCCCATATCAAATTTTGTTTGGTAAGAAACCAACACTTCCAATTGATGTGCAGTTGTTACCTGCACCTAAACTGTCCACTCCCGATCAGGCATACCTTGATTTATTAACTACACGCCTGAAACAAATTAGGGAGATAGTAGCTGATATTACTTCTGAGACCAAGGATAAAATTAAACAGCGACATGATATAAAAGCATCTCAACCTGACTTTCAGGTCGGTGATCGTGTTCTGTTAAAACGTATGGCCAAAACCCCGGGTCTTACGCCAAAATTACTCCCCAAATACTTAGGCCCATACTACATTGCAATAGCCAATTCTAATAATACGTATAAACTTATTGATTGCCGTACTAACAAAGCTTTACCCGCTTTCGTGCATAGTAATAGGTTAAAAAAATATTTTGATCCCCAGGATCGTCCGACAAATCGTCGCAATCCCCCCGATCATCCCACCAATTATCCACCCTCGACCCGTGTAGATTCATCCCAGCGTGATACATCCTCTAGAGATCGTGCTATCTTGGATCCAGATAGTCCAGGTCGATCTCAAACTTCCCATGATGCATACGCTGCCGTTAATAGGCTTATGAAGTGTTCAAAACACCAAGGAAAGCGTGTGTATTTCGTGAAATGGGTAGACAAATCACGGAAATCTTCCTGGGAATATGCTGACGATATTTCGCCCGCACTTATCCGTGAATTTCACATTAAACGAACAATGACCGGTCAGGTACGCAAACGTAAAAACAAACGTTAAATACACTGACTGTACTCACCCGTATATAGACCCTAATAGTGAGATGACGAGGATATCATCCGTTTCATTTTCATATATTATATCATCACTCTGCAGATGTGTGGATCTTACACATACAGAGCTCACAATAAAATTACCATCTTAAATCCTTAAGGTTAAGATCAATACACACATTTGTGGAGAGATTTACTATTCTCATATGTCATTCCTCATACTTATTCATCCATTCCTTGTCCCCTTACAGAAAATGGGCATCACACGGGAAGAAATACATTCCACTTACTGTTAGGAATCCTTCTTTGGACAACAGTTTGTGCAGCATCAGATCAACGGGATCCCTTACAACAACGACTGAACTATGGTGTTATTTTTCAACGTAGAGGTATACTTAATCATGCGGAACAAACATGGACTCATACATTTGCTTTCGACATCCCAGATAATCCTGTCGTTACGCCGTTCACTTTGTCTCGTTGTCGATCGGCGCCCGGAACTGTTATCACATGTAATACCATCCTTACAATTGTCCATGAATTAGAAGTTGCCCGAAATCAATTAGCCAGGTATATCCAAAATGTTACAGATGAAATACGAACTCTGATTCCAGAGGTTCCTAAACTGTCAACGCGTCAACAACGGACGATATTTTCATTCATAGGTGACATATCTCATGCACTTTTTGGAACTGCTACTGAACATGAAATTCAAGTATTACAAGCTCATATAAAACAATTAACTAATGTTACAGGTAAATTGGCGTACACTCTCCAAACTCAACATAAAGAAATGACCAGTTTTATGACAGCCGCTACTCATCAACTTCAGTCTGCTCTTAAAGCTATTGAATTAAATCATAATACTATTACTGCAATGGTTAACTCTCATCATAATCTTCAAATAGCTATGATTTCATTTCGAGGTTTACAAGCTAAAACCATTCTCCATTTAACACGTTTCGAAATTCTTCGTTCACAATTTACAGATTTTCTTTCTGGTATACATGCTCTCGTTCGTCATCAACTATCTCCATCCCTTATAAAACCACAGGTATTAATTCAAATGTTACATCACGTTTCGTATCAACTTAGCCAAAATTACCCTGGGTATACTATTGCTACTTTTCACCCGCTTGTTTATTATAATACGCCTGTTATTAGTGCTCGTCATAATAATACTATTTTTGTTACACTTAAAGTCCCTGTTCAGGTCCGTCCTGACATTCTAACCGTTTATCGAGTACTTTCATTTCCGAATCCGTTACATAATACCTCAACACATGCCACTCAGCTCACGGATTTACCTGAGTTACTAGCCGTATCAAATTCTGGTAAATCCTTTATTGAAATCACACATCAACAGGCTGCCCTGTGTACCGGCGATGAGCAATTATGGTGTCCAATGTTGGACGCTCACCGCCCAATCAATAAACCGTCGTGTGCACTAGCTATCTATCGCAATGATATGCAAATTGTACATTCCTTATGTCAATTTAAATTTCTGCCGGACGTTATTGTTCCACGGGTTACTCATATTGATAACTCTCACATTGTCCTTTCTAATATTACTCATATTTCTAGTTCATGTCATGGTGGTAATATCCATACTTCTCCTGGATGTTCCTTTTGTTTATTAAAACTTAAATGTCAATGTACATTATTTTTGGATGATTATCATATCCCCCCTCGTATTCAAGGTTGTTCATCTCAAAACGTTAGTTTTAAATTGCTTCACCCTGTTAATTTAGCTGTTCTTCAGTCCTTCTTCGCCCCAGATGCATTAAAACATTTTACACCTAGTAAACTATTTCAACAATCCATTAATTATTCTATCCCTTCATTTAACCTGTATGCTCATAATTATTCTGCTATCATTGCCGATGCTTATCAGACACAGTTAAGTCTCACGAAAGCCGTACAGGCCGCTAAAAATAATCGACCTATTTATTCATCTCTTACTGATCCTTTATTAGCAGGTGAATGGCTGCCGCCTTCTTCTCACGATCCGTGGCAGTTTACTTCAAAAATTCTTCAATATGTATTTTGGGCTTTACTCGTCCTTCTTTCGATATTTATTGTCTTGTTGTCAGTCAAGGTACGTCAACTCACGTTTGCTATATCTCTGTTGCGTCTTCCAGCCCCTACGGAAGCCCTTGACCTTGTTTGGTCCTTGCCTCCAATCCCTCGCCCGACTGATTCATTTATTCACCCCACTGTCCAATTTAATACAGCCATTTCTACCTTCTGGGTCTTCTTCATTATCATGTGTATTATACTTATTATGGCTAAATGTTACCGTCGTGTCTGTCACGGCCGACTGATTCTTTTGGTAACCACTGGGCGCGAGACTCAACATATTTCATTACTACAACTTCCATTCTGCCCGACTTATTATACTATACCTACTAATTTGAGAGTGTATGATTTGACAGTTCGCCGCACTTACCTGTGCTATCAATTGATTATTAGCTGGCATGGCAACCCTGTTGTTTCCACTCGTATGATTAACAATGACACAGTCCCCATACCTCACCACGTTTATATATCGTTTTGGCAATCATGGAAAGTAAAACGCATGTTGCGTCACGGACTTCCTATTACGATTCTTACGATGAAACATCACGGCGTAGTGTATTTGGTTAACTCGTGTCCTACACGGGAGGACCCCACTTCCTATGAAACGGACGTAGACAATAAAGTCGCTACAAATCCATTAAAAGTTCCGGGTCAGGCACTCAAAACAGCAATGTTTCCTGCTGTACCTCCGTTCATGGCATCGTTGTCCACGATGTCCATGACGGATAATACAACGCATGCTACGTTGTATCCACTATCTGATAATGTATCATTAGATGGTGCAATATCACGTTGAGGTTATTTACTTATGTAGCGTCTATTTAGAAAATTGTCGCTATATGTGTATATATATATATCTTTGTTATATGATACTGTCTTTTATGATATTTCTTGATTATACATGACATAGGTAGCATTAATCTTGTTGTTACGATTGTACATATACTTATTCTTATTGTTCCTTAATACGTGCATATTGAATAAAAAAAAAAAAAAAAAAACAATGAAAAAAAATGTACAAAAGCTTTAAAATCCCTAAAGAAAAAGGCTGTTTGACTACTAATATGTATAATTTTTGCCTCTTTGCAAATAAGCCATGCATATATCTGTATACTTATTATCCCTTATCATTACATCTTATGTGTAGTTAATCATCACTTTATACCATGTGTAGATCTCATTGATGTATATTTATCCTGCATTATATTCTTATCATATTATGTATATTGGTCTTTTCATATGTATATTTAAATATATATATATCTATAATGTATTTCCCTGTGATTGTACCTTCATGAAACTTATTGAATATTATCATACAATTACGGGACTACTATTTTATCTTCTTGCTGTGTTACGATAAGATGTACTCCAACACACACAAAAAAATATATATAAACAAAAAACAAACTAGCATACTAGAGATAGCTACTAGTATATTGTATTTTCCATGTTTCCTGATACTATATTGATGCTTATGGATTGTACTGCCGCTGCAGCCAGTACTTTGATGCGATTTTTCATGTTATACTATTGATACTTCTTGTATTTTATATATGTCTATCATTATGATCATTATTGTTATTATACATATATTCACCGATTTATCCTATTATTCTTGCTTACATTGTTCTAATGTTGTACACATTGTCCCCGGTGTGTTGTTCATCTTACTGTGTATTTGACCCGGAGTTCAAATTTTGAGCCCCAGGGATATGTTATGTGGTAAGAGGTGTTAATATCTATTATAATTAATTACTGATTTTAACGCAATATTTTGGTACACATAAGATCAGTTACCAGTTCAGCAGATGGAAAGACAGATAGAGCGACAGAGAGAAATGATAATAGCCTAAATTGGTGTACCAACGCATTGTCTACCATTGTAAGACAGGTGTTTGGATTCCGATCTCCATATGTCGGTTAGCATATAGGTTTAGAAAAGAAGCTGATAAATGAGTATTTTAATGGACATAAATTCTGAATGCAGACAACCAGTGATTACTATAGACTGGTATAATTGTTATAGCCATGTGAATGTAAACTTAATCAAGTAAGCCAAAATAGATTCTGTTATTATAGGCATCAGCAGAAGCCAGGTTTAGATCTGGATGACAGGGTAAAATGATATAAAAGTCAAAGGTACGGTGAATACCGGCCTGCGCATGAGGCAGTAATTTAGGACAGGAAAACTGTACCAAAAGTGAGTCAGTAAGTAGCTGGGTCACACAGAATTGATCAGGAGACAAATATGTACCCTGAATATATTAATATCAGGAATATAATGATATTACATGAGTTTTAGGTAAAACAAGGAAAAAGTTTCTGTGTAGACGAAAGCCGAAGCCATATATGGTTATCTAAACATTCAGGTGCGTCATAATGATACATATCCAATATCCAATAGAAAAAGTGTAAGATGATGTAAAGGTTTGTGACGTAGTAATACTGATACAAAATCCTGTGTTGGGCTGGGAACAGGCAGACAGACCCACGCCATCATCAACATGTAAACCAAGACAACTGGAAATAAAACAGCACAATATCCAACTTGGACTGTCTCAGTTATTCACCTGACACGCCGTGTGACTGTGTTATGGCCAGGGAAGAACTCCCCTAATTCCCCGTTGTAACAGATACAATGATTGTAGCTGGCACCACTAGTAATATATACAACGAAGAGATATATAAATATGCCCACGTCAGACTGATATGTCAAACCCCTCCTGTGAAATAAGCAGGGACATACACTGTGCAAAAATTATTGCAGGTGGCGCCACCAGTCCTGTACACTATAAAGCTACCCGATATGTATAAACATGCCCAATTTTAGGCTGATGTATCAAATTCCTCTGTAGAAATAAGCAGGCGCATTCACTGCAAAAGTCAATGTAGGTGGCACCACCTGTCTTGTAAATGAGAATACCATCAAAGACGCATAGACAGATCAAAATATCAGTCCAATACATCAAACTTCCCAAGAGTTTGATGCACTGGGCTGACAAGGCTTAAGTGAGTAAGGCAGTTGCCCACGAGTGACCTGTGACAAATTGCTGCCTCAAGCTACTAGACTGAGTGAACTTTTGACCTGTACCTGGCTTCACTGAGTGAACTCTTGACCTGTTGCATAATCTGACACAGTTGGCAGTCTGCCAAAGCTATAAATAGATTCAGGCTGAACTTTGGTGCCAGATATGATGCAGTGAGCAGTCTGCCAAAGCTATAAATAGAATGCAGCTACTGCACTGAGTAAACTCTTGACCTATACCTGGCTGCACTTCTTCCAATTCTGGCACTGTGAAAAAACTATTTATAGAGCTGACATCATCTTGGCTAATAGCCAACATCAAGGCACTTTTAATTATTATTAAACTAATATTAAAGATTATATTCATGAATGCATTCATGAATACATTTGGAAAGTATTTGCACTGGTATTCATATACTTTCATTTTTACCTGAATTCCCATTCTTTATGCAAGAAATTTTATAATGGAGTACATATTCATATTCGTATTTAAATACAATTGCAAAGTATTCCCACCATGTCTGGTATTTATTCAGTTTTCACCAAACAATGGTGTTGAGAATCCAGAATGTACAAAATTCAAACATTTAAATAATGATCATAAGTACCTGGTTTTATGGCTTTTATTTATATTAAAAAAAAATAAATGTGATATATTCATTTTGGACTAATTTCACATCAATGTACACACTAGACACAGTAGGAATCTAGATTAATATTATCAACTGCATCTTTGTCTATCATTAATTTCCTTCATATGATCCCTAATGATTAGTAATGAATCATATGATTTACTTTTTTATTATTAAAATTGAACTGAAAAATGCCATAGGTGACTGCATGGTGTTATTTGGAATACGTGACATTCTATCCATCGATATAAGATTCTTATATCATCAGTAACTGCAAGTTAATTCCCTATTATTATAAACTAACAAATTCCTTTTCTATTTTTCTTTAATTTGTTATTAAAAAACAATCAAAATTGATTAATTTATTTTTTATTGTTATGTTGTTGGTTAAAACTATTAGATGAGTTGGGTTGGACACCTGGATCAACTGTGGCTGGCCATAAGCTGCCTGGCTGCCCCAGTATATGCCTCGCCTCAAGCGTGCATAATTTGATGAAAGTTCAACAAGGTCAACATACAGGTGACTCAAGAGTGGCTGGAGAAAGCCAAGGTCTGACATGGTCTCATAAAAACATGAATAAAAGCTAATTGGCCAATTTCTTTCAGCTTTCTAAACTAAAAAGCTGAAATCCTTATGTGTGCATGATATGAAAATTATATAAACAGAGCTCACATGAAACAAAAGTGAAATGGTCAAAGTTGGGCAAAATTTAAGGTACTAATTTTATATTTATACTAATAACTTATAAAATTTTAAAAATTCACAACTAATTTTGGGTATTCAATTGAATCTTGATTAAATAATGTTACATCCCTGACAAAAAATCTCTAGCTTCAGCAAGCCCTTTGTTAAGGGAGTAAATATATTTCTTGATTTTTTACAAAGTGCATTATGATTGGGCCCATAACTTAAAACAATTACACAATACTGACATCATTTCTGGCATGTGCACAGAGAATGTATAGAAAAACATGTATATTATATATGATTAAAGTCAGATCAGTGGTTTTGATATTAGGCAGTATTGAAGTGTAACAATGGGTTTTTAATTGAAAAATGAAGTTTTTCATTAATATCTCAAAGGTATTAAGTCCTAGTGACCAAATTCTTGGCATGGTAGGGAATTTTGGAGACATCTAATTGTATGTCAAATTTTAGGAACTGAGAGCTTAAGCTGGGGAGCTGAGCTCTTGCAAACTGCACAACAGTAGCCTGATGTAATCAATATGTTACATGGTGCTTGAAAACTTGAATAAAATCTACAGTTTTTTATCAACTGGTTTCAAATTTTTGGTGTTAACAGACAAAATGCTAACAAAAAACATGCTGAGAAATATAAATCCACAGTACTTACAGGAAAAAAACGTGCCATGGTCAAAGTTAGGCAAAATTTAAGGTACCAATTTTTTATTTTTGTTATTTTTTATAAAAAATTTAAAAGATTTTGATCTAATTTTGGGTATACAATTTAATTTTGATTAATTAAAGTTATATTACTTGGAAAAAAAAGTCCATAGCTTTAACAAGTTTTGTGTTAAGTGATCAAATATCTTTCCTGATTTTTTACAAAATCCATTATGTTAACTTTCTTAAATTATATAATACAGACATAATTTCAGGCATGTACATAGGAACTATATAGAGGAATATTTATGGTAAATATGAGGAGAAACAGATGAGTGGTGTTGATAGTAGGCAGCCCTGAAGTGTGAAAATAGGTTTTTAATAAAACATTGAGGTTTTTCCTTAATTTCTCAAAGGAACAAAGTCGCAAAGACCCAGTTTTCGGCTTGGTAGGAGATCTTGGGGACATCTAACACTATGCCGAATTTTGGATTCCTAGGTCTTACGGTTTCAAAACGTGCCACATCTACGGACGGACAGACGGACGGACAGACGACGGACAATGGACCACGACTATAGCTCAGATGACTTATAGTCAGCTGAGCTAAAAATTCTGCCCAGTGGTTATGGAGGAGTTCCCCGGAAACAAATGCGGCAATTGCGGTATCATCGGCGTCCGACTGAAAACATAGTATCCGCAAAACTCTGTTTTGGCGGATACAATGATTGTAGCTGGCACCACTAGTAATATATACAACGAAGAGATATATAAATATGCCCACGTCAGACTGATATGTCAAACCCCTCCTGTGAAATAAGCAGGGACATACACTGTGCAAAAATTATTGCAGGTGGCGCCACCAGTCCTGTACACTATAAAGCTACCCGATATGTATAAACATGCCCAATTTTAGGCTGATGTATCAAATTCCTCTGTAGAAATAAGCAGGCGCATACACTGCAAAAGTCAATGTAGGTGGCACCACCTGTCTTGTAAATGAGAATACCATCAAAGACGCATAGACAGATCAAAATATCAGTCCAATACATCAAACTTCCCAAGAGTTTGATGCACTGGGCTGACAAGGCTTAGGTGAGTAAGGCAGTTGCCCACGAGTGACCTGTGTCAAATTGCTGCCTCAAGCTACTAGACTGAGTGAACTTTTGACCTGTACCTGGCTTCACTGAGTGAACTCTTGACCTGTTGCATAATCTGACACAGTTGGCAGTCTGCCAAAGCTATAAATAGATTCAGGCTGAACTTTGGTGCCAGATATGATGCAGTGAGCAGTCTGCCAAAGCTATAAATAGAATGCAGCTACTGCACTGAGTAAACTCTTGACCTATACCTGGCTGCACTTCTTCCAATTCTGGCACTGTGAAAAAACTATTTATAGAGCTGACATCATCTTGGCTAATAGCCAACATCAAGGCACTGGCAATCTGCCAATGGTAAACCAAGTGCTGCCATCTGTACTCAAAAATGGTCCCTACTTGAAATAACTTTGAAATTTATTTTCCCAATACAAAATGCTTTTCAGCTGACTTTTTATAAAAAAGAAATCAGGAATATATGTAAAATTATTACTGATGCATACTGAATCCAAAATTAAAATACAGATAAATCTCATTGATGGCAAATTCTTGAATTAAATTGAGTAGGGATACCAATAATTTATAATCCATGTACAGTTATCTTTATATACAAACAGAGAGCTGAATATCCATGATTGTAACATTGCCTGGTATAATGAATAACTTAAATCATAAATCTACTTTTTTTAAAAGCTTTAAAAAAAAACATTCTTGTCATTATTAACCAAAGATAACCTGAAATCTAAATGTCTAGTAGCATGATGTAATAGATGCTGATAAACTGGTGCCAGGCTAAATGTAACACCATAACACATAACACAATAACATATATGGTAAAATGACTCAATTCAATCTCCATAATTCAGCCAAAAATCATTCATGTGGAACCATGAATGACAATTATTATAAGAATTATTGTAGGGATTATTCTTGTAAAATATTAAACAAACTGGCTTTAGTGGCATCAGTCGATAAACGGTTGCAAGTTTATAACTCATATAGGAAGATACAGCAAACTTCCAGTAACTCAGCCAAAAAGCACTGAACCAAAACCATTTAAACAAACTTGAATTATCAACATCTGAGGATAATTAATGTGTCAGATTAAAAAATTTGGCCCAGTGGTTTTTGAGAAGATCTTTGTAGCCACTGAGATAAAATGGGCTGTTATGGCATATGACTAAATTCAGCCTCCCATAACTTAGCCAAAAGTCACTGAAAAGAGACCATTTGAACAAACTTTAGAAAGCACTACCCTAGGATCATTTCTGTGCAATATTAAACATTTTGGCCATATGGTTTCACAGAAGAAGTTTTTTGTAGCCCTCAGTGTGATACAGGCACTGATGACCCTGTACAAAAAAGGCCGATGCAAGTGGCGCCACTAATACCTCAATTTCAGATATGACCTATGTGACCAACATTGGCATAAAATTTGGTTATGATAGAGATTTAAATTTTAATATGCTTTTTTGCACAGTTAACAAAGTTCAACCTCCTGTCACTCGGCCAACAATCTCTGAACTGGAACCATTCGAACAAACTTGAGAAAGATTGTTCCAGGGATCATTTCTGTGAAATATTGAACAATTTGGAGAAGAAGATTTTTAAAGCTTTTTAAGCTTTTTCCCTATAAAATCTAAGAAAATGCAGTTAGAAAAAAAATAAACAAAATCCGATATAGTTTTTTGGATGACTGATATTTGCAAAAAATTTGGTGATGCTAGCTCCTGCCGTTTTTGAGATAGCAAAGGTTAACGTACAGACGATGCACCACGTACAACACCACACACGACATATGACGGACGATGCCGCACCATCGTATAAGCTCACAGGTTCGCTAAACACAGATCGGTGGTTATAATATAAGGCTGTCCTGAAGTGTGATAATCGATTTTTAATTGAAATTTGAGGTTTTTCCTTAATGTCCTAAAAAGAAGTTTCAGTGAGCCAATTTTCGGTTTGGTAGATCTTGGGGACATCTTACAGTATGCCAAATTTTTGATTCGTAGGTCTGACAGTTTCAAAACATGCCAGTCTAACAGACGGACGGACGACGGACAATGGACCACGAATAAACCTAAGATGACTTATAGTCAGCTGAGCTGGAAAAATCCAGGTGGCGTCATCAGCCTGCAGGAACTGATGAAACACTCCATGATGAATATGCATGCAAAGAATCAAGGTGATCAATGCATTAGTTGTTCAGAGACTGGAGGTTTTGTATCAAATTTTTATTTATTCTGGGGGGTACTTGGCAGCCCCATAGCTCAGAGGATATGGGTAACAGAGACCTAATTTTAGGTTTCCATGGGAAACAGAGACCTTATTTCAAGTTTACAAGGAGATTTTTATGGGCTTCCAGGATGTCAAGTAAGAAGATTCCAGGTCCAGCAGTCATGATTTGTGCCTGGTTAAAGGACAGATGGACGGACGACAGACAAAGACTGATCACTAAAGCTCAGCATGACTGACACTTGTCAGCTGAGCTAAAAACAGGGGCAATATGAAAATTTGCTGCCAACAAGTAATTCATGGATCAAATTTTTAGCATCCTTAGATGAAAAGGTTATATACTCACCACCCCCCACCAAAGGGCATCTGCATAGCTAGCGAAATCGGTTTTCCCATTTGCTCCCATGGTGTCTTTTTCAGCCAAAAACACAAAGTATGATGAAAAGATGAGTCCCAAGAATCCTATATACAATGTGGTGATTAATTCCTACAAAACAAAAAAAAATGAAAAATCAATCAGACTAATCATGATACATGATACATGTATAACAAGTGACCGATGGGTCATGACACTCAGATCACAAGCATTACATTCACAACTGATTGTACATCTCTTAACAAGGGACCCAAGGGTCAAGGTGCTCAGCTGAAGTTGACCTTCAAGATAACTAGGAACCCATGGGTCTGGACACTCAGCTATATTTGTCTTTAAGGATTTTTTTAAAAGAAAATTTTCAGAATGACTGTCTGGTTACCTTAACCAATGACCTTGTGAACTTGTTATCTTTGAACTTGAAGCATTTAGATTTAATCTTTTAACCAGATATATTTGAATTTGCTTGCAAATTCAGGCCTCCCCTTTGACCAGCTAAAAAGTAGAGGCTACTGGTTCCAGGAAGACTGGAAAACAACATGACAGACCATGCTAAACATAAATATGCAAATGGGTGCATCAGTAAGCAATAGAATAATGTCCTCCATGAAAAGGTATAACATGTTCAAACATGTAATGGATAGACTTGAGAATTTGATAAAACTGACAAATTTACACATGGCTGATTTACAGAATTATGCAAATGACCTACTTAATATGCACAGCTTGACCCAAAAAGTCAATCAACTTCTCAGATGGGTACTCTCAGTGTATTGACAAAGTTTTGTACAATCACATTTACAGTTATGTTTGAGTGCAAGCACAAAGAAAACTGCTGATCATTATACTTATTAGCATAATTGAACTGTTGAGAGGACTCTCAAATTCTAATCAAGTGTTGCCTCTTACTTGATAAGTACACATATGAAGTAAAAGCCTAATTGGCCCAGCAGAACTTGACTTATCGAGGTGGCAAGAAGTACATATGGGAAGGTAATTAATATGCAAAACAGGCATAAACATCCATATTAGGCATAAATATTCAAAAGAGTTCATTAGTACTCATTTGAAACAATTCCTCAGTGAAACAAGAGATCCATTGTCATGGCGCTCAGCTGTATGTGACAGATATTATTGTATCACCATTGTTGTATGTAGGTCTGTAAGATTTCATGTTGACAAATGTAAATTTTTTGTATTAATTACGTAGTTGAGCGGAATAGTAATATAGAAGTATCAGTATTTCAAATATGTACAAGAATGTGTCTAAAATTTTGCATTAGGAATGACCAGATGTTGTAAATTGCATAGGAAGGAAGTAAAGATTTGCAAGTATAAAAATACATATTTAATAAATCAAAATAATTAGGGAGAAGTAGAAAACTGATATGTTTTGGGTAGCAGTTGTTGCTGATTTGGAGAGGAAAGAGAATGTCTCAAAAAGTATTTATAGAGAAGAAATGGTAGATTAAGCTATGAGAGGTTGCCATGTTTGATCTGAATTGAAGAATGGGGGGGGGGGGATGAGAGTTTTAAAACACCTTTGTACCTCTGTATATTTTTTTCTTTATTTACCAGTAATAAATTTTATGCAGTTGCCAGAAGAATACTGTGCATAACAAATACTCAGTGGCAGGGAGTGAGGAAAGTTACAACACGTTTGCATAAACATACATGATACAAAATTTAATCCAAAAGTTCTTACATGTAAAAAAAAGTTTTATTCATAATTATTGAATATTTAAAAACAGACAGAGAGATAGAATAACAAAGCAAATCACTTTAATTCGCAAAGACCCAGTTTTCGGCTTGGTAGGAGATCTTGGGGACACCTAACATTATGCCGAATTTTGGATTCCTAGGTCTTACGGTTTCAAAAAGAACAAGGCCTACAGGCCTAATGCGAACCTGTGCAATGGGATTACACCAGGTATAATGCTAGAATGCTGGACCATTACTTTTCAAGAACATGTGTAACATGTATATGAACAATGCAAGTGTTACACACTTTGAAATTCTGCTTAAATTCTGGCATTGGTGCACAAAACACAAAAATGGTTGTAGCTGGCACCACCAGTCTTGTATACAACAAAAAGAAATATACATATGCCCAATGTCAGACTGATATGTCAAACCCCTCCTGCAAAAATAGCAGGGACATACACTGTGCAAAAATTAATGTAGGTTGTGCCACAAGTCTTGACATAATAAAAAGCGACCCGGTATGTATAAATATGCCAAATTTCAGGCTAATGTATCAAATTCCCCTGAGAAATAAGCAGGCGCATACACTGTGCAAAAGTCAATGTAGGTGGCAACGAATGTTTTGTAAACGGGAAAGCAATCAGAGACGCAAAGACAGGTAGGTCTAAATATCAGGCCAATACATCAAACTTCCCTCAAGTCTGATGCACTGGCTGAACAGGCTTAGGTGAGTAAGGCAGTTGCCCAAAGCGAACTGTGACAAATTGCTGCCTCAAGCTACTGCACTGAGTGAACTTTTGACCTGTACCTGGCTGCACTGAGTGAACTCTTGATCTGTAGCATAACCTGACACATTTGGTAGTCTGCCAAAGCTATAAATAGATCCAGGCTGAACTTTGGTGCCAAAAATAGAATGCCGCTACTGCACTGAGTGAACTCTTGACCTATACCTGGCTGCACTTCTTCCAATCCTGGCACTGTGCCAAAACTATTTATAGAGCTGACATCATCTTGGCTAATGGCCAACATCAAGTCACTAGCAATCTGCCAATGGTAAACCAAGTGCTGCCATCTGTACACAAAAGTGGTCCCTCCTTGAAATAACTTTGAAATTAATTTTCCCAATACAAAATGCTTTTCAGCTGACTTTTATAATAAAGAAATCAGGAATTTATGTGAAATTATAACAGATACATACTGAATGCAAAATTATAATACAATTACATCTCAATTGATGGCATATTCTTGAATTAAGTTGAGTATGGATACCAATAATTGATAATCCATGTACAGTTGTCTTTATATAGCCAAAGAGAGCTGAATATCCATGATTGTAACATTGCCTGGTAAGATGAAAAATTAAAATCATAAAACTAATTTTTTTTAAAGCTTTTAAAAAACATTCTTGTCAATATTAACCAAAGATCACCTGAAATCTAAAAGCCAGGTCAGTTGTTATTGTGATGTCTGGACCCCACCTGGTTGTACTGAGTGACCTTTTGACTTGGCTGCTGAAACTCAGCATGTTGTCAAATCTGTTTTCAAACACAGAAAGCCTTTTTCAATTGGCTACACTACTTTTATAAAGCTGCATTTAACCAATTTATTCTTATTTATTCTTATAAAACTGGAAGAACCCTACCATAGAATAATTCTTGTAAAGTTTAGACCATTCAGCTTAACATTTTCATCATAAAACAGTGCAAGTATAAGCTAGAAGAGTCTAAAATTACATTTTTGCTTTAAAAACAGACCAATGTAGGTGGACCACTAATACCTCAATTTCAGATATGACTTCAGTGACAAACTTCAGAAAGCACTACCCTAGGATCATTTCTGTGCGATATTAAACAATTTGGCCATATGATTTCAGAGAAGAAGTTTTTTGTAGCCCTCATTATGATACGGGCACTGATAACCCCCGTACAAATCAGGCCGATGCAGGTGGCGCCACCAATACCTCAATTTCAGATATGACTCATGTTACCAATAACGCATAAAATTTGGTGATGATAGCTCCAGCTGTTTCTGAGATTGTAATTTGAGTATGCTTTTTTGGACAGATGACTAAGTTCAACTTCCTGTAACTCAGCCAAAAATCACTGAACTTAAACCATTTGAACAGACTTGAGAGAGATTGTTCAAGGGATCATTTCTATGAAATATTGAACAATTTGGCTCAACAGTTTCGGAGAAGAAGATTTTTAAAGGTTTTTAAGCTTTTTCCCTATAAAATCTAAGAAAATGCAGTTGGCCAAAAAATAAGCAAAATCTGATAGAGTTTCTTAGATGACTAATTTTTTGCATAAAATTTCGTAATGCTCACTCTTGCCGTTTTCAAGACAGTATGGGTTAACGTACAGACGACGGATGCCAGACGACGCCACACCATCGCATAAGCTCACAGGTTTGCTAAAAAAGTGAATGTGAAAATACTATTATTCCTTTCAAAGTGGACACTGTCCTATTGCACAAGGTAGGTGGTGCCACCTGTCTGGTTTACGAGAAAATTTTCCAAGATGGATGTACATGCCAAATTTCAGACCAATACCTTGAACTACCTCTAAGATATGAGCAATTTTCACCCAAAGCAAATGAATGGATTGACACCATGCAAAAACGAATGCAGACGGTGCCACCAGTCTTGTTTATCAGATGGAGGTGTTGAGTATCTATGGACATGCACAATTTCAACTCAATACACTGAACAACCACTAAGATGAACAGATGGCAAGTCCAGAGATGGACGCTAAGCAAAAAGTGCTGTAGGTGGCCCCACTATTCTTCATATTCTTCATAAAGAGATAGAGAGATCCACTATCTATGGATATACAAAATTTCAGCTCAAAACATTGAACCACTCCTGAGATATGGGCCATTATCTAATTGACACCCAGGTTCATACTGCACAGGAAGGATTGCAGGTGGCGCCACCCATCATTGTTAAGCACAACTACTTAGATGAGGGAACAACTATGCCGGGTTTCAGAAAGATCGGTCCAAGGGTCTCAGAGAAGACTCTGTTTTGCAGATTATAACAAATAAATATTTGGTAACAGACAATACAATATAAACGGAAACACATCAAGTTGTCAAATTTTGCAATCGACACAATTCGAAGTTCCGTACAGATGCCATCTTGAAAATGACTTGACTGAATTTATAATCAAACTACTCCCCTTCCTCTAAGGAACTGCTGACTATGATATGAAAGCCAAAATATTAATACTTTATGACACATCTTGGAAAAAGCAGAAATGACCATTACAGCCTGCAGAATGTCGGTCAACAGAGGTGGCGCCACCTGCAGGTCAAAATCATTTAGCAGTCACATGATCAATATTCCTGTGAAATTTGAAAATGAAGGCTGCAGCAGTACCTAAGATATTTGGTAACAGTTAAATCATTATGTATGGAAACACATCAAGTTGTCAAATTTTGCAATCGACACAATTTGAAGTTCCATAAAGGACGCCATCTTGAAAATGACTTCACTGAATTTATACTCTAACTAGACATTTCTTGGCACTGCAGGTGCCAGAGTATCCCCAGATATAGTACGCCCCCCCCCCCTATAAGAATAGGCCCCCACTATTTAGCAGCATATACTGACACTTGGCAAGCAATTATTGTTTCTTCCATCTACCAATCCACAATCTTTTTGAAGATGTTGGTCCTGTGACCTTGACCTTTTTTTCGCATATCACAAGGCTATCCAAGAAATTGACAGGCGTCTTCCTCTATTGGCAGGGGGACTGTATGTGCAAGAAGAAATGTCTGAGATGAAATGTTTGGCTGAAAATGCATCCACAATCTTTTTAAAGATGTGTCCTGTGACCTTGACCTTTGACCTCATGACCCAAAAATCAATTCGGGTCTTGCTTTTCCAATAGGACATATACAAGTCACGTTTTAAATCTATACATCAATAAAAGCAGGAATTATCATCCAGAAACTAATTTTTGGACAGATGGCTCCTGTGACCTTCACATTTGACCTTGTGACCTGAAAACTGATAGGGTTCTTCCTCTCTTGACATATGAACTACTATGTGCAAGATGAAAGGTCTGAGATGAAATGTTTGGCTGAAAATGCATCCACAATCTTATTAAAGTTGTTTTTGTGACCTTGACCTTTGACCTCATGACCCCAAAACCAATTGGAGTCTTGCTTTATCAATGGGACATATATAAGTCAAGTTTGAAATAAACACATCAATAAAAGCAGGTATTATCATCCAGAAACTAATTTTTTGACAGATAGCTCCTGTAGCCTTGACCTTTGACCTTGTGACCCCAAAATTGATATGGATCATCCACTATTGGCAAGTGAGCTATATATTCAAGATGGAAGACCTGGGATGAACGTTTGGCTTAAAATGCATCCACAGTATCTTTTAAGATGTGAGTCCAGTGACCTTGACATTTGACCTCATGACCCTAGAACCTATAGGGTTCTTACTTTAGTGGTGGGCCATACATAAGTCACGTTTGAAATCCATATGGCTATCAACACTGGAGATATCATAAGAGGTGTGTGATTTTCACAAAATATGGACACATTAAAGGTCAAGGCCACTCTCATGGTAAAGGTCATGACCCAAATATAAATAGACCTCATCCCATAACCTATCTCTCTACATGTGCATAATATGAAAGAAATCTGTCCATTAGTTTTTGACTTATAATGCTTACAGTACTGTCAAGTGGCAATTATGGGGGTATTAAAAGGCGTAAAAACAAGAAAAAGATAATAGGTGGCGCCACCAGTTTCCGGTATATCACAAGGCTATCCAAGATCTTTGGTCACCTTGATTTTTGGACCAGTTCATGCAAGCT
The DNA here is from genome assembly GCA_026874595.1 of Sipunculus nudus. Classification (NCBI taxonomy): domain Eukaryota; kingdom Metazoa; phylum Annelida; class Sipuncula; order Golfingiida; family Sipunculidae; genus Sipunculus; species Sipunculus nudus. The sequence goes on from CM049311.1 coordinate 43,791,211, forward strand.
TACTTGAGATATTTCAGAATTTGTGTTATTTTCAGCAAAATTGGACCTATTCAAGGTCAAGGTCACTCTCCTAGCATAGCTCATGACCCCATTTTAAATAGGCTTCGTCCCCTTACCTGTATCTATACATATGTAAAGTTTGAATAAGTTCAGTGAAATATTTTTTTAGTTATCCAGCCCACAAGGTTTTTCTGCGGCTGCGGCCGCGGGACCGTCATGAAACCATAGTATCCCGACTTTGTCTGGGGATACAATTATTCCCCTTCCTCTAAGGAATTGTTGACTATGATATGAAGGCCAAAATATGAATACAAGTTTAATGACTTATCAAGGAAGAAGTAGAAAAGACGATTTTGGCCCGCAAAAAGTAGGTCAACATAGGTGGCGCCACCAAAAGCTTATTTTTGCATATTAATCCCATGATCAGTAATTCTGCAAAGTTTCATGAATAGTGCTGCTGTGGCTGTTGAGATATTTAGTAATAGAAGGTGGACAGTGGACAGTGGACGCTGCGCCATGGCATAAGTTCACAGAGTGAACTAAAAAGTGGCTTCTGTGACCTTCACCTTTGACTTCTGGACCCTGAATAACAAAATGTTACTGACTAAAGTTGGTTAATTAATTATACAAATTTCAAGCCAATCTGTCTTTTCAAAGCAGAATAATCATCCATAAACTAATTTGTGAAATGATGGGTGCTGTGGACTTGACCTTTGACCCTATGACCCCAAAATAAAAACAAGGCCTACAGGCCTAATGCGAACCTGTGCATTGGGAAATACACCAGGTATAATTCTTCAATACTGGACCATTACTTTTCATGTATATGAACAATGCAAGTACTAAACATTTTGAATATGAAACAATTACACAAACATCACTGCTGAAATTCTCGTATGGGTGCACACAACACAAAAATGATTGTAGCTGGCACCACCAGTTTTGTATACAACAAAGCTATCAGAGATATATACATATGCCCAATTTCAGACTGATATATCAAACCCTCCTGAGAAATAAGCAGGGAAACACTGTGCAAAAATTATTGTAGTGGCACAACCAGTCTTGTATATTCGATATGTATAAATATGCCCAATTTCAGGCTGATTATATCAAATTCCTCTGTAGAAATAAGGAGGAATATACATTGTGCAAAAGTCATTGTAGGTGGCGACACCTGTCTTGTGAACAAGAAAGCCATCCCAGACAGGCAAATATATCAGGCCAATACATCAGATTTACCTGGAGTCTGATGCATGGGGCTGACCAGGCTTAGGTGAGAAAGGCAGTTGCCCCAAGTGAACAATTTGGCTTGACTGTTTACAAGTAGAAGACTTTTCAGCCTTTTCCCTATAAAATTTAAGTAAATGCAGATAACAAAAAAAATAAGCTGAATCCCACAACATTTGATATGTGAGAGATTATTGCATAAAATCTGGCGATGGTAGCTCCTGCTATTCCTGAGAAATTATGGGTTAATATACAGATAACCAATGACCCCAGTTCAAAAAAAGGTCAAGGCAGGTGGGGCCACCAATACCTGAATTTCATATATGACTCATGTGACCAACACTGGCATAAAATTTGGTGATGAAAGCTCAGGCCATTTCTGAGATTGTCATTTTAGTATGCTTTTTTAGAAAAATGACTAAGTTCAACTTCCTGTAACTCGGCCAAAATTCACCCAAATTTAACTATTTGAACAAATTTGAGAGAGATGGCATAAGAGATTATTTCTGTGAAATATTGAACAATTTGGCTTGACAGTTTTGGAGGAGAATATTTTAATCAATTTTTTAAGCTTTTTCTCAATAAAAACTAAGAAAATGCAGAGTTTTTCAGATGGCTACTTTTTTACATTAAATTTCATGATGCTAGCTCAAGTCATTGTAAAATATTAAACAAATTAGCCTCAGTTGTGTCCTTCAAAAATGTTTTGCAGGTTTATAACTCTTATAGGAAAATACAGAAAAATGGCTAAGTTAAGCTTCTCATAACTAGGCCAAAAATCACTGAACCACAACCATTTGAACAAAGTCTTCAAATGTTTGTCTTAAAATGCATACACATTCCTTTTAAAGAAATTGGTCCTGTGACCTTAACCTTTGACCACTGGACCCCAAAATCAACATGGTACTTACTTTAGTGGTGGGCCATTTATAAGTTTAGTTTGAAACCAATATGTCAAACTAAACTGGAGTTATCATCTGGAAACTAATTTGTGAACAGATGGCCCTTGTGACCTTGACCTTTGACCTTGTGACCCCAAATTAGTTTATCCTCTCCCCATACTGGCAAGTCAGCTAAATGCGCAAGATGGAAAGTTTGGGATGAAAAGCTTGGCTTAAAATGCAGCCATAATCTTTTTACTTAAGTGAGTCCTGTGACCGTGACCATTGACCTCATGACCCCAAAACCATATAGGTTCTTGCTTTAGTGGTGGGCCATGTGTAAGTCAAGTTTGAAATCCAAGTGCCAATCCAACCTGGAGTTATCGTCTGGAAACAAATTTGTGTGGATGGACGGATTGACAGACAAATAGACATAAAAACAGACAGACATACAGACAGGGTGAAAAGTATAGAGCATCCACTTGTGATCAATAAATACACCAGGTTTAGGGAGACCAGATGTAATCACAGCTGAGAAACTGACATGACTGTTGTTATTTTATAGTAAATAAATAGAAAATTATTCGTTAAAATAGGAAAAACTACAGGAGGCGACACCACGTTTCAGGAATGTTACTATTCTTGGGGGTACTTTCAAACCCCATCACTCAAAGGATATAGGTCGCAGTGACCTAATTTCAGGTTTCCAAGGAGATTTTTTATTGACCTCCCTGGAAGTTTCTAGGACCAGCCATTACAATTTGTGCCCTGCTAATGGCATGCCTGAAACCTGGACGTCCGGATGGACGACATACAGGTGCAATTCCTATACCTCAGTTGACTTGCAGTCAGCTGAGCTAAAAATGATTGTAGCTGGCACCTCCAGTCTTGTATACAACAAAGCTATCAGAGATATATATATCCCAAGTTCAGACTGATATATCAAACCCCTCCTTAGAAATAAGCAGGGACACACACTGTGCAAAAATTACTGTAGGTGGCACCAACAGTCTTTAATACGACAAAGCTATTTGATATGTATAAATATGCCCAATTTCAGGATGATATATATATATATATATATATATATATATATATATATATATATATATATATAAATTTCATGATATATGTCAAATTCCTCTATAGAAATAAGCAGGCACAAAAGTCACACACTGTGAAAAGTCATTGTAGGTGGTGACACCTGTCTTTTGAACAAGAAAGCCATCAAAGACACAAAGACAGGTCATAATAGCAGGCCAATACATCAAACTTACCTTGAGTCGGATGCATGGGGCTGACCAGGCTTAGGTGAGAAAGGCAGTTGCCCCGAGTGTACTGTGACAAATTTGCTGGCTCAGGCTACTGCACTGAGTGAACTCACCTGGCTAGACTGAGTGAACTTTTGACCTGTACCTGGCTGCACTGAGTGAACTCTTGACCTGTTGCATAATCTGACACAGTGGGCAGTCTGCCAACGCTATAAATAGAATGCAGCTACTGCCCTGAGTGAACTAGCTACTGAGTGAACTTTGACCTGTACCTAGCTACACTGAGTGAACTCTTGACCTGTTACCTAATCTGATACAGTTGGCAGTCTGCCGAAGCTATAAATAGATCCAGACTGACCTTTGGCCTGTTGCCAAATCTGAAATAGTAGCCACATCATTGCATAAGCTCACAGATTGGCTCCACATGCAGCCCTTAGGGGCATGACACTCATGAGGTGATCACATGACACCCATGCAGTGATCACATGCCTTGTGCTTGGCTGCACTGACTGAACTCTTGACCTATATCTGGCTGCACTGAATGAACTCTTGATCTGTTGCAAAATCTGAAACAGTTGGCAGTTTTTCAACCTATTTAATGATACAGACACAATCTTTGCCTGTTGATAAATCTGTTTACACATACTGAAAGACTTTGGCTAAAATGCTTTTTTTTTCAAGCTGACATATTCATAAACTTTTTACCAAAAATATCTATAATAATAAAAGATGCAGTTCTATCATTGCTAAAGGTCCAATAATTCTGCCAAAAATCATTCAAGTAAACTTGAACAAAGGCCAACTAAGAATAATTTTTGTGCAATGTCACAGAAGTTATAATTGAAACAACAATTTTGTAGAAGAACACTATTGCAGTCCTCAGTTTGAAATAGACATAATAATGGCCATAAGACCAACTTAAGCTTTTCACAACTCAACCAAAAATCAACAAGGTTTTTTAAGCTTTTTCTCTATAAAATCTGAAAAAAGTAGATTTTTTCAGATGGCTAGTTTTTTACATTAAATTTCATGATGCTAGCTCTAGTTATTTTTTAAATAGTGTGGGTTAACGTATACCTGTGATTGTAAACATTGCCTGGTATGAGGAATATCTAAAATCATAATTCTACATATTTTAAATGGTTTTTAAAAAACATTCTTTCAATAATAACCATTGATAAACTGAAATCTAAATGTCTGGAGGCATGATGTAAATGATGCTGATAAACTGATTCCAGGCTAGATGTATCTGCTTCACACAGCTAACATATATGGTAAAATGATTCAATTTAATCTTTATAATTCAGCCAAAATTCATTCTTTGGAACCATAAAAGACAATTATTATAAGAATTATTCAGGGGATTATTCCTGTAAAATACTAAACAAATTGGCCTCAGTGGCGTCAGTCAAAAAACATTTTGCAGGTTTATAACTCATATGGGAAAATAAAGCAAAATGGCTAAGTAAAGCTTTCCATAACTCAGCCAAAATCACTGAACCAAAACCATTTATACAAACTAGAATTATCAATATCTAAGGATAATTAATGTGTGAGATTTAAGAATTTGGCCCAGTGTTTTTTGCGAAGAAGATCTTTGTAGCCACTGAGCTAAAATGGGCTGTTATGGCATATGACTAAATTCAGCTTTCCATAACTCATCCAAAAGTCACTGAACTGAGACCATTTGAACAAACTTCAGAAAGCACTACCCTAGGATCATTTCTGTGCAATATTAAACAATTTGGCCATATAGTTTAAGAGAAGAAGTTTTTTGTAGCTGTCAGTATGATACGGTCACTGATGACCCCCGTACAAAAAAGGTCGATGCAGGTGGCCCCACCAATACCTCAATTTCAGATATGTCTCATGTGACCAACATCGGCATAAAATTTGATGATAATAGCTCCAGCCATTTCTAAGATTTTAATTTTAGTATGCTTTTTTTGACAGATGACTAAGTTCAACTAGTGTAACTCGGCCAAAAATCACAAAACCATTTGAACAAACTTGAGAGAGATTGTTCCAGGGATCATTTCTGTGAAACATTGGACAATTTGGCTGAACAGTTTCGGAGAAGATTTTTAAAGATTTTTTAGCTTTTTCCCTATTAAATCTAAGAAGATGCAGTTAGCCAAAAAATAAGCAAAATCTGATATAATTTTTTAGATGACTAATTTTTTGCATAAAATATCGTGATGCTAACTCAGCTGTTTTCAAGATAGTATGGGATAACGTACAGACGATGGACGACGGACGACGCGAAACCATCGCATAAGCTCACAGGTTCGCTAACAAGGGATCCCATGGGTCACAGCACCCAGCTGTTATGTATGATCACAAAATATGATTTGAAAGAGGAGGTAGGCAAATGCTGGTTTTGTGTGGTAATATAAGCTGTATTATGAGTTGATAGTGTTTAACTCAAGTTATGTAAGATTTTGATAATATCCTTGGAGACAGGGAAAAGGAATGATGTCATTAATATTATTTACAGTTGGAAATCGTGTGCTACTATCACATAGGTTTTGACTTGACCATATAACTTTATCGACATTGCAGTAGAATTATTTGAAAAAAAAAACAAGTGACCCATGGGTCATGACGCTTAGCTGCTTTGGCTGAAAATGCATCCACAATCTTATTAAAGATGTTTCCTGTGACCTTGACCTTTGACCTCATGACCCCAAAACCAATTGGAGTCTTGCTTTTTCAATGGGACATATATAAGTCAAGTTTGAAATCAAAACATCAATAAAAGCAGGAATTATCATCCAGAAACTAATTTTTTGACATATAGCTCCTGTGGCCTTGACCTTTGTTCTTGTGACCCCAAAATTGATATGGATCATCTACTATTGGCAAGTGAGCTATATATTCAAGATGGAAGACCTTGAAAGTTTGGCTTTAAATGCATCCACAGTATCTTGTAAGATGCAAGTCCAGTGACCTTGACCTTAGACCTCATGACCCTAGAACCTATAGGGTTCTTAATTTAGTAGTGGGCCATATGGCTATCAACACTGGAGATATCATAAGAGGTGTGTGATTTTCACAAAATATGGACACATTAAAGGTCAAGGCCACTCTCATGGTAAAGGTCATGACCCAAATGTAAACAGACCTCATCCAATAGCACATCTCTCTACATGTGCATAATATGAAAGAAATCTGTCCATTTGTTTTTTACTTATAATGCTTACAGTACTGTCAAGTGGCAATTATGGGGGTATTAAAAGGCGTAAAAACAAGAAAAGGATAATAGGTGGCGCCACCAGTTTCCGGTATATCTCAAGGCTATCCAAGATCTTCGGTCACCTTAATTTTTAGACCAGTCCATGCAAGCTTACTTGAGATATTTAAGAATTTGTGTTATTTTCAGCAATAATGGACCTATTCAAGGTCAAGGTCATTCTCCTAGCATAGGTCATGACCCCATTTTAAATAGGCTTCGTCCCCTTACCTATATCTATACAAATGTAAAGTTTGAAAAAAATCAGTGAAACATTTTTTGACTTATCCCACTCACAAGGTTTTTCTGCGGCGGCGGCGGCGGGACCGTCGTGAAACCAAAGTATCCCGACTTTGTCTGGGGATACAATGATGGTCTGAGGCAAAATGTATGGTTGTTGAGCTATCAGGAACTCATCCCACAGCTTGCTTGATACCTGTCAGTCTCAAAAGGAATACCACACAGGCCACATTTAAGATCAAAATATAGCAAAAGATCAAGGAAATCCATGCAAGAATTATTGTGAAACGGGTGCTTCCATATTAATTTTTATTCAATACAAGTCAACTGTACTGAGCTTTCATAAATGATGGTCATATTTATTAAGAAATCTTTGACTTAATGCAAGATAACATTAATATACATCCCACTGCATTCACTTTAATAGTTCTTGAGATAATATGTTCTAAAGGAATTTAAAGATGGCTTCCTGGTGGCCATATTGGATTTCTGACAGGTTGGAAATTGAACAACAAACATCCTCTAAAAGGGACCAAACATCATAAAACAAGGGACCTATGGGTCACGACGCTCAGCTGTTATATATGATAAAAAAATATTATTTAGAAATGAGGCACATGCTGGTTTTGTGTGGTAATAAATATAAGCTGTATTATGAGTTGTTGTTGTTTAGCTTATGTATGATTTTGATAGTACCTTTGGAGACAGGGAAGAGAATTGATTTCATTTATTTTATTAACAAATGGAGTACTATTGTCACACAGATTTTGACTTGGCCATATAACTTATAAGCAGAACATATAATATAAGAGTTTAACTATTTATTAAAAAAATTACAAATATTGTCCCAAATATAATTTTTATAATATGATTTTTTTAAATGAAATATAACTGATATGATTATTAAAATAATATTAAAGAATATATTCATGAATGCATTCATGAATACATTTTGAAAGTATTTGCAAGAGTATTCATACTTTCATTTTTACCTGAATTCCTATTCTTTATGCAAGAAATTTTATAATGGAGTACATAATCATATTCGTATTTAAATACAATTACAAAGTATTCGCACCATGTCTGGTATTTATTCAGTTTCACCAACCAATGATGTTGAGAATCCAGAATATACAAATTCACACATTTAAATAATGATCATAAGTACCTGGTTTTATGGCTTTTATTTATATTAAAAAATAACTGTAAAAAATTCATTTTGGACTAATTTCCCATCAATGTACACACTAGACACAGTAGGAATCTAGATTAATATTATCAACTGCATCTTTGTCTATCATTAATTTCCTTCATATGATCCCTAATGATTAGTAATGAATAATATGATTTACTTCTTTATCATTAAAATTGAACTGAAAAATGCCATAGGTGACTGCATGGTGTTATTTGGAATATGTGACATTCTACCCATCTATACAAGATTCTTATATCATCAGTAACTGCAAGTTAATTTCCTGTTATTATAAACTAACAAATTCCTTTTCTATTTTTCTTTAATTTGTTATTAAAAACCAATAAAAATTTATTAATTTATTGTTTATTGTTATGTTGTTGGTTAAAACTACTAGATGAGTTGGGTTGGACACCTTGATCAACTGTGGCTGGCCATAAGCTGCCTGGATTCCTGTATGCCTCGCCTCAAGCGTGCATAATCTGATGAAAGGTCAACAAGGTCAACATACAGGTGACTCAAGAGGGGCTGGAGAGAGCCAAAGTCTGACAGGGTCTCATAAAAAACATTAATAAAAGCTACAATTTTTGGCCAATTTCTTTCAGCTTTCTAAACTAAAAAGCTGAAATCCTAATGTGTGCATGATATGAAAATTATATCAACAGTGCTCACAGGACACAAACGTGCCATGGTCACAGTTGGGCAAAATTTAAGGTACTAATTTTATATTTATACTAATAACTTATAAAATTTGAAAAATTCAGAACTAATTTTGGGTATTCAATTGAATCTTGATTAAATAATGTTACATCCCTGACAAAAAAATCTCTAGCTTCAGCAATGCCCTTGTTAAAGGAGTAAATATATTTCTTGATTTTGTACAAAGTGCATTATGTTTGGGCCCAAAACTTAAAACAATTACGCACTACAGACATCATTCTGGCATGTGCATAGAGAATGAAAAATATGTATATTATTTATGATTAAAGTCAGATCAGTGGTTTTGATATTAGGCAGTCTTGAAGTGTAACCATGGGTTTTTAATGGAAAAATGAAGTTTTTCATTAATATCTCGAAGGTATTAAGTCCTAGTGACCAAATTCTTGGCATGGTAGGGGATTTTGGAGACATCTAACTGTATGCCGAATTTAAGGAACTAAGAGCTGAAGCTGGGGAGCTGAGCTCTTGCAAACTGCATAACAATAGCTTGATGTAAACAATATGTTACATGGTGCTTGAAAACTTATTAAAATCTACAGTTTTTGATCAACTGGTTTCAAATTTTTGGTGTTAACAGTTGATATGCTAACAAAAACATGCTGTGAAAATTAAATCCACAGTACTTACAGGAAAAAAACGTGCCATGGTCAAAGTTGGGCAAAATTTAAGGTACCAATTTTTTATTTTTATTAATATTTTAGAGAAGAGGTTTTTCCTTAATTTCTCAAAGGAACGAAGTTGCAAAGACCCAGTTTTCGGCTTGGTAGGAGATCTTGGGGACATCTAACATTATGCCGAATTTTGGATTTCTAGGTCTTACGGTTTCAAAACGTGCCACATCTACGGACGGACGGACGGACAGACGGACGGACGACGGACAATGGACCACGACTATAGCTCAGATGACTTATAGTCAGCTGAGCTAAAAATCACAGAAACTGCCCTGGCAAAAGGATTTCTAAAATGGCTACCTGGCAGACATAATGTTTTTCTTACAAATCTGACATTTGATATCACACATCCTCCAATAAGACACTAAACTTGTAGCAACTGCTTCAAAGAATGTAACAGTTATGAATGTCCAAAACAATTTAAAAGGCATGATCAGGTTGGAGAGCTCTCATATCAGATTTATGAACATGCAAATGTAAAAAGTGCAAGTCCAATTTGTTTTAATTATCAGCTTGCTATTCAATGGGGTCAGCAGGGTAGGTAAACTGCAAAACCTAAAAGAAAAGAAATGCAGAAAGCATCACTAAGAGTCTTGTAATCAAATAAAGCCATCCTAAATCCAGGTAAAGACCCACATATTATCAGAACAAACACTTGCTGGTATATCTGATGATTTGTATAATAATATTCAGATATCTAGAAAACTAAGTTTATTGCTATGATTACATGATATAAACTGCAAAATGTTCCCATCATTTTATAAATCAGTAGCTAAACCTTAACACTTAACTCTCATAGTCTTAATGCCTGGCCAAAGCATTCCGGCAACAGTGTTTTTGTTTTGCACTAATGATATATCCTTATCACTCCATGAGCTGATACAAAAGGGAGTCATATATCACAAGTGTCACTGACAATTATGGGCACATAGTGAGATGTACCAGTTGTGAGTGCCATGGTAATATATACAAGAAAACAAGAAAAATGGAGATGGTCTACAAAATAAAATATTGTGAACATCCCTGACCTATGACCTTGGCCACATATCAACTGGATTCTTTCTAAATGATGGGTAACTACTTACCACTTACATCTGGCCGGGTGTAATTACTTGGCAACCAATGAGTGAATAACTTAGACCTGCAACCTTTAACCTCCTGACCAGCTGACCTCAAAATCAATTAGTTATTTCTTCATGCAAAAAGACCCATAAATATGAAGTTTGAATCAAATTCAGTGATGCATAGATGTGGCATATGTGAAAGACTGAAGGTTTGGGTTGAACAGTTTCACTTGAAATATGAAAAGGTCTTTTCCCCTGTTGGCAGAGAAGCGATATCAGTGCTGAAAGGTTTGGAATGAAAGGTCTAGCTTGAAATGTGACCACAGCCTTTTCAAAGAAGTGGATCCTGTGACCCTGACTTTTGACCTTGTGACCTCAACATCTATAGGACTCTTCTCCCACTTAGTAGGTGAGCTATATGTGAAAGATCAAAGAATTGGGATGAAAGGTTTGGCTTAAAATGCATCCTGGGGCTTTTTAAAGAAGTTGGTTCTGTGACCTTGACCTTTGACCTTGTGACCTCAAAATAATTATGGTTCTTCCCCTGTTGGTAGGTGAGCTGTATGTGAAAGATGGAAGGTTTTGGATGAAAATTTTGGCTAAAAGAATTATTTCTGGGGGGGCAAACACACCCCATAACTTCGAGAATATAGGTCGCAGTGACCTAATTTCAGGTTTGCAAGGAGATCTTTTTAGAACCTCTAAGACTGCATAGGGTTCATGGCCCTTGCCCCTACGGTTACGATTTGTGCCCTGCTAACGGACGGACGGCCGGCCGGACGGACAGACGGAAGGACGCCGGACAAAGACCCATCGCTATAGCCCAGCATGACTGAAAGTCAGCTGAGCTGAAAAACTGTCCATTATCAGTCATATTAATTATGCTTTTTACAAATGAGTTAACTGTTATTTATAAATTACAGGTTATCCCTACCCAAGAGTAGCTCTAGCACAAATAATATAAGTTTAACTATTTATTAAAAATTAACAACAAATATTGTGTCAAATATAATTTTAATTTTTTAAAATTTAAATTAAATATAATAACAGTATTATCTGAAAATGATATTATCAAAATAAATGATTATTAAAATAATTTTCCAGAAAATATTCATGAATACATTTTTATTCAAATACTTTCATTTTTACTTGTGTTCCTATTCTTATAGATGAAATTATGGAGTAAATATTCATATACACATTCAAAAACATTTGCAAAGTACAGCACCATGTCTGGTATTTATTCAGTTTCAGCCAAGCAAAGTGTTTGAGAATCCAGAATATACAAATTTTACAAATTTAAATAAAGATCATAAGTACCTGGTTTTATGAATTTAATTTATATTTAAAAAATAAAACTATTATATTCACTTTGGACTTCCTTCACATCAATCTACGCACGAGACTTAGCAAGAGTCTTATGACAATTATTAACATACAGATATCATAATGAGAACTTGTCTAAGATCTGACTTTTTTATCATATTCAAATATTTTATTTTTGTTCAAATGAATCAGAAAAAAAATTTAAAGTAATCTCAACTATGAAACCATTATATATGTAAAAAAAAACCTGAGGATAAAAACACCCTATAAATTATACAAGGAGAAAAAAAGTAGATGGGCAAGATTAATTTTATTTACTGAAATAAAGGAACCAGTAATATAAATTTTGATTATTTACATAGTCTTGTGACAGCTGAAATATGTCATTAGTGAAACATATTGACATCTTTTATCAGTGTTTGTCTGGTTAAAATTTTAAAATTTTGACATATCTTAAATTTTTTTTTAAATTTTAAAATAAATATAAATTAACAAGCTGAAACACTTGGAAAAGACCTGGAAATTTATATTAATATTATCAACTGCATCTTTATCATTAATTAAAGAGCAATATAATTTAATTATGTTTTTTTTAATTAATAAAATTCAAAAGAAAAATACCTTAGGTGACTCAATGGTGTTATTTGGAATACATTTTCATCTATCCATACAAAAACTATAAAACATCAGTAATTGCAACATAATTCCCTGTTATTCATGAACTATCAAATACTCATGAACTATCAAATTCCTTTTCTACTGATTTTTCTTAAAGTTGTTATTTCAGACCTATAAAAATTTATTTATTTATTGTTTATTTATTGTCATATTGTTGGTCAAAACAACTAATAGATAAGCTGAATCAACTCTGGCCAGCCTTAAGCTTCCTTAATGCCAAGTATAGTCGTGACTTGATAATCTGACACTAATTGTAATACCCTAATTTAGTTCGGATTGTAAGGCTGTTGGATTGTCAAATCAATAAAGGTGACGGAGGGTCAAGATACAATATGACCTAAATGTTTGGAGGACTTGACATAATTCATCAAGTATTTCGTTATAATTAATGACATATATAATATTTTTATGATTTATGTGAATTGGAAAAAAACATCCATCATGGAGTACTATTTTATTTCATATATACATGTCTATATATACTACGCTCGTCAAGATTGACAACCTCATAATGCAGATTCTACCATTATGAGACATGCTTATATTTCTGAACAAATATGAATTAAATGCATATAATAAATGAACCAGCAGTTAATCTACTGAGTTTATGTACGTTTAAAGAATGCAAGCATATCTATCTGGTAACTGTTTTTTGTTTTGATTTTCACGGACTTTTCTAAGCAGTGAGCTGTCGGCATCAACATCCCCTGCAGCAAAGCCCTGCTCCTCAATATACCATTTCCATTCCCCAATCGTGTCTCCGGGAGTGACTGGTTAAGGAGGACCATCTTCTCCCTCAGACTCGCTGTCACTGTCACCTCTGTCTTCTTTGACCATTGACACAATATCAGCGGCCATTGGCATTGCTTCCATGCGCTCCATGATGTCCAATATGAGGTATTCCTCCATGTCACGTGGTCAGTGCTGTTGAGTGCCTGGATAAGGTCCCTGATATCGTTCTACACCTCCGCGTATTCCACACACCGAGAGGTTCATGTCTGCCACATACAGATCTAAACTGCCTTAATTAGTGAGCCAAATTGACTCAATAATTGGCTGTATTGTACAGTTAGAACAATACGCATCGCTGCATTTCATGCCTAATTGATCAGGGTGCTGTGTGCACGAGCCTGACGACTGACATCAAAGGACAATATATCTGTTGGATTGTCAAGTCAGATAAAACATTGGTATCCATGTTTGTGTTGGGAAATGTCATGTCGGAGTCGGAATCCAAGGCTGTCAGTTTTGAAGGCTAATTTCTATGGGTCCCGTTCGTTTAGTAGTAGGATTGCAAGGTTTTTGGATTGTTAAGGATCGTAATGTCAAGTCACGACTGTATATGCCTCTCCTCAAGCATGCATAATTGGCATGAAAGGTCAACCAGAGGACATACAGGTGACAGAAGAGGGGCTGGGTAGAGCCTGGGTCTGACATGGTCTCACAAAACTTTAATAAAAGTTACAGTTTTTGGCCAATTTCTTTCAACTTTCAAAACTAACAAGCTGAAATACCTATTTCTAAATGATATGAAAATTATATTAACAGTGCTTACAGGAAACAAACATGCCATGGTCAAAGTTAGGCAAAATTTAAGGTACTAATTTTATATTTATGCTAATAACTTAAAAAATTTGAAAAATTCAGAACTAATTTTGGGTGTACAATTGAATCTTGATTAAATAATGTTATATCCCTGACAAAAAAATCTCTAGCTGCAGCAATTCTTGTGCTAAGGGAGTATATTGCTTGATTTTTTACATTATGCATTATGTTCGGGCCCATAACTTAAAACAATTACGCAATACTGTCATCATTTCTGGCATGTGCAAAGAGAATGAATAGAAGAACATGTATATTATATATAATCAAAGTCAGATCAGTGGTTTTGATGTTAGGCAGTCTTGAAGTGTAACAATGGGTTTTTAATGGAAAATTGAAGTTTTTTCTTAATATCTTGAAGGAATGAAGTTCTAGTGACCAAACTTTTGGTATGGTAGGGGATTTTGGAGACATCTAACTGTATGCCAAATTTAAGGAACTTAGAGCTGAAGCTGGGGAGCTGAGCTCTAGCAAACTGCATAACACTAGCTTGATGTAAACAATAGGTGAAATGGTGCTTGAAAACTTGAATAAAATCTACAGTTTTTGATCGACTGGTTTAAAATTTTTGGTGTTAACATTTGAAATGCTATCAAAGCATGCTTTGAAAATTAAATCCTCAGCAGTTACAGAAATTAAAACGTGCCATGGTCAAAGTTGGGCAAAATTTAAGATACAAATTTTTTATTTTTGCTAATATTTTAAAAAATTTAAAAGATTTTGATCTAATTTTGGGTATACAATTTAATTTTGATTAATAAAAGTTATATTACTGGAAAAGAGTGCTTAACTTTAACAAGTTTTGTGTTAAGTGATCAAATTTCTTTCCTGATTATTTACAAAATGCATTATGTTTGGGCCCATAACTTTTTTAAATTATATAATACAGACCTAATTTCTGGCATGTACATAGGAACTATATAGAGGATTATTTATGGTAAATATGAGGAAAAACAGATGAGTGTTTTTTTTTCATATTATACAGTCTTGAAGTGTGAAAATAGGTTTTTAATAAAAAATTGAGGTTTTTCCTTTATTTCTCAAAGGAAACAAAGTCACAAAGACCGAGTTTTCGGCTTGGTAGGAGATCTTGGGGACATCTAACATTATGCCAAATTTTGGTCTTAGGGTTTCAAAAATGTGCCACATCTACGGACAGACAATGGACCACGACTATAGCTCAGATGACTTATAGTCAGCTGAGCTAAAAATAAGCAAAATTTTTAGATAAATAATTTTTTGCATAAAATTTGCTGATGCTAGCTCCTGCCGTTTTTGAGATAGTATGGATTGACATACAGACACGTGTACGATGGACGATGCCACACCATCGCATAAGCTCACAGATTCGCTAAAAAGTCATATCTTTTAAAAATTTGGTCTCCCTGTTTAATCTTTTTATGATGAAAATCTGAAAACTAAAACTCATCTGACCTAAAAATGAATTACTTACCTGTCTGTGAATATATACTACGGATCCTAATAATCGCCATGTTCCCCCTTGTCTGTCTACATGTAACATACGTAGAATTTGGAGAAATCTCACCCCTCTGAAATATATCAACAGCATCATAGCTCATTAGATGCTAAAACAAGGGACCCATGGGTCATGGCGCTCTGTTAATTTTGTCAAATTTTAGAAAATGCAACATATACTTATTTCAATGGTTATTATTTTGCTATATATTAACATTTGATAAGCCTAGAGGAAATGGCCCTCCTACTTGGTGAAAATAAAGCACTAAAAATATGATTACAAAACAAGTACTCTTACATGACTGCCATGCAAAAAACAGTTAAAGTTTTGAGATACTGCATATGAAATATTAACAGATGGACAGACAGGTGGACAGTTACATAACATAGGTGAGGTCTGCAACACTCACTGCAGACCACTGTACCGGAATTGGCAAAATGTAAACAACACTTGACATGGTGTCTAAAACTTGAATAAAATCTCAATACAAGAAAGATCAATAAAAGAATTAATCTTTCTGATCAATTCTTTGAAATTTCAGATTTTAAAAGATATTGAATCATTATGTGTATATGCAGTGCTTACAGGGAACATATTACATAAGAACGGTACTTGAATATCATATTCGCCTACTGTTAATATTAACAAGCCAACCCATTTTCGTAGCTGATGCCATCTGCTGCTTATCACAGGACTGAAAATCCTAAAAAACGGGCGCTAAAACCTAAACAAGTCCTCCTATTTTATTTTAATTATTAAATAAATATAGCCCGAAACAAGGCACTTTTTTATGTGTAACCATCTTTCAGAAATTGCAAATGCCGATCGAATCCATATCCTTACATTTCTGAGGAACTAAGCAGTCGGATGTCGGCTGTTAATTGTTGAAAAACTAACAAGGTTTCTATGTGTCAAAAGAATGTAGCCTGGAAGGTGCTTGCATGTTTCAACCACGGGAACTTTTTTTAATAACAATGTAATTTTCTCAAGTGAATCTGGCCAAACTGTCATATTTTGATGTAACACTCAGGAAAAGTTGGTGAACTGGCGTGACCTATACAACACAGTTTTCCCTCATAATTAATGCAACCGACCAGAGCGCTGATATTCCCTTCCATGGACGGTACATACCGTTTAGATATATTTAAGATGGAAAGCGATGATGTAAATAGTAAATACGTTATGGAAAATTCCATCGTATAAATGTGATGCTGTTCTAGTTTAAGATTTGTCATGGGAACTGATGCTGAATTACATTAATGTCATGGAAATTGTTGCAAGGAATAGAGAGAAAGCTCCCTCAAACGATAAAAATTGGAAATCATGCCAGACAACTGCCAATGTACATTAATTATGTTCACAAATGCTTTAAGGCTGTTTATTTCAAGAGTTTTAGAGAAACAAGGCCTACAGGCCTAATGCGAACCTGTGCAATGATATTACACCAGGTATAATGCTTCAATGCTGGACCATCACTTTTCAAGAACATGTGTAACATGTATATGAACAATGCAAGTACTAAACACTTAGAACAAGAAACAATTAAACAAACATCACTGCTGAAATTCTGGCATGGGTGCACACAAGGCAAAAACTAGAATACGAGTAGTCAACAAGCGACTACCTGTATCTGCCAAAATCAGAGTGGGACAGGTGAAGTGAGGCATGGATTGAGTGGCAAGGGGGAAATAGAGTGAGGTGTGTTGCATAATAGCCTGGATGTCTGCAGCTGATATGTGTATGTCGGTTGCGCCACCTACCACAAAATCCAGAAAGCTGTCCAAGTTGTGTACATATGCAAAATTTCAGGTGGATAATTCAAACCACTACTTGTATATGAGTGATTTTATCACAAGGCAGACAAACAGAAGGACACTGTGCAAAAATGGTGGCAGGTGGCACCACCAGTTTTGTGTATGATAATGAGCTATGCGAGATCTATAAACATGCAAAATTTTTGCCCAATCTGTCAACTGGTTCCTGAGATATGAGCTTGGATGTCTGCAGTGTAAATGTGAATGTAGGTGGCGCCACATGTTATAAAATCAAGAAAGCTATCCAACATGTATAAACCTGCAAAATTTTAGGCAGATATGTGAAACCACTGCCAAGATATAAGTGATTTTATCCCATGGCAAACAAACAGACGGACGCTGTGCAAAAATGGTTGCAGGTGGCGCCACCAGATTTGCGTATGAAAAAGAGCTATGTGAGACCTATAAACATGCAAAATTTTTGCCCAATCGGTCAAATGGTTCCTGAGATATGAGCTTGGATGTCTGCAGCGTAAATGTGAATGTTAGTGGCGCCACCTGTCATAAAATCAGGAAAGCTGTCAAGCATGTATAAACCTGCAAAATTTCAGGTGGATAAGTCAAACCACTGCAGAAGTATAAGTTATTTTATCCCAAGGCAGATGAACAAATGGATGCTGTGCAAAAATAGTTGCAGGTGGGTCCACCAGTTTTGCGTATGATAAAGAGCTATGGGAGATCTATACACATGCAAAATTTTGGTCCAACAGGTCAAACGGTTCCCGAGATATGAGCTTGGATGTCTGCAGCTTAAATGTAAACGAAGGAGGCGCCACCTGTCATAAAATCAAGAAAGCTGTCCAGGATGTATACACATGCAAAATTTTCAGGTGGATAAGTCCAACCAATTCAGAGGTATGAGTGATTTTATCCAAAGGCAGATGAACAGATGGATGCTGTGCAAAAATGATTGCAGGTTGTGCCACCATTTTTAGTGTATGTTATAAAGCTATCCAAGGGGTACATTTGTACAAAATTTTTAGCCTGATGGGTCAAACGGTTCCCGAGATTTGTGGGTTTATGTTTGGAAACAGACGCACAAATGGATGCTGGGCAGAGCGGAAAGGTCAGTGGTCTACCAAAAATGAGGGACTAGCAGTTCACATGTGACCTGATCATAATTCCAAATTTTAAAAAAATTCTGCCCTTTGGTTACGGAGGAGTTCACGGGTAACCTATGCGGCAGTGACGGTCGCAGCGGCAGCTAAAAACTCTTGACCTGTTGCATAATCTGACACAGTTGGGAGTCTGCCAAAGCTATAAATAGATCCAGGCTGAACTTTGGTGCCAAATCTGATGCAGTGAGCAGTCTGCGAAAGCTATAAATACAATGGAGCTACTGCACTGAGTGAACTCTTGACCTATACCTGGCTGTACTTCTTTTAATCCAGGCACTGTGCCAAAACTATTTATAGAGCTGACATCATCTTGGCTAATGGCCAACATCAAGGCACTGGCAATCTGCCAATGCTAAACCAAGTGCTGCCATCTGTACGCAAAAGTGGTCCCTACTTGAAATAACTTTGAAATTAATTTTCCCAATACAAAATGCTTTACAGCTGACTTTTTATAAAAAAAGAAATCAGGAATACATGTAAAATTATTACAGATGCATACTGAATGCAAAATTAAAATACAGATATATCTCACTGATGGCAAATTCTTGAATTAAGTTAAGTAGGAATACCAATAATTTATAACCCATGTACAGTTGTATTTATATAGCCACAGAGAGCTGAATATCCATGAATATCCCATTGCCTGGTATGATGAATAACTTAAATCATAAATATAATTTTTTAAAAGCTTTTAAAAAAACTTTCTTGTTAATATTAACCAAAGATAACCTGAAATCTAAATGTCTAGTGGCATGATGTAATAGATGCTGATAAACTGGTGCCAGGCTTGATGTAACAGCATCACACAGCTAACATATATGGTAAAATGACTCAATTCAATCTCCATAATTCAGCCAAAAATCATGCATGTGACAATGACAATTATTATAGAATTATTGTAGGGATTATTCTTGTAAAAGATTTAACAAACTGGCTTCAGTGGCAACAGTCGAAAAAACGTTTTGCAAGTTTATAACTCATATAGGAAGATACAGCAAACAGGCTAAGTTCAGCTTCCAGTAACTCTGCCAAAAAGCACTGAACCGAAACCACTTGAACAAACTTGAATTATCAACATCTGAGGATAATTAATGTGTGAGATTTAAGAAATTGGCCCAGTGGCTTTTGAGAAGATCTTTGTGGCCACTGAACTAAAATGGGCTGTTATGGCATATGACTAAATTCAGCTTCCCATAAAATCCATAACTTAGCCAAAAGTCACTGAACAGAGACCATTTGAACAAACTTCAGAAAGCACTACCCTGGGATCATTTCTGTGCGATATTAAACATTTTGGCCATATGGTTTCAGAGAGGAAGTTTTTTGTAGCCCTCAGGGTAATACAGGCACTGATGACCCCGTACAAAAAAAGCCGATGCAGGTGGCGCCACCAATACCTCAATTTCAGATGAGACCTATGTGACCAACAATGACATCAAATTTGATGATGATAGCTCCAGCGGTTTCTGAGATTTAAATTTTAATAAGCCTTTTTGGACAGATGACAAAGTTCAACCTCCTTTAACTCGGCCAAAAATCTCTTAACTGGAACCATTCGAACAAACTTGAGAGCAATTGTTCCAGGGTATCATTTCTGTGAAATATAGGACAATTTGGCTGGACATTTTCGGAGAAGAAGATTTTTAAAGCCTTTTTAGCTTTTTCCCTATTAAATCTAAGAAAATGGTGTAAGAAAAAAAAAATAAACAAAATCCGATATAGTTTTTCGGATGACTGATTATTTGCAAAAGTTTTGGTGATGCTAGCTCCAACCGTTTTTGAGATAGCTATGGTTAACGTACAGATGACGCACGATGCATGACATACGACGCACGAGGGACGACGACGCACCGTCGCATAAGCTCACAGGTTCGCTAAAAATTGATGTTTACTTGACTGAATTCTTCCTTAAACTCTCTGTATTATCCATTTGTCGACTGACAGCTATCAACTATGGTGCAGGATTCTATACATGACCATGCATGCATATAATTAGGTGGTATGGCCTTTTCACACTAGGCGGCATGGGCGCATTCTATAGTCCGCCTCAGCCTAAATTAAAAAGTGCGTGTTTATCTTAATATGTTTAAATTTTATCATGGAAAGTTTTCAGTGAACTGCTTGGTAAGCTATAACAAGCTCAGTTAGATAACTTTATTCACAATTTATGGCGATGATCTGAACACTGTTTATGTTCTGGTAAAGGCCTGCCGAGATAATGGAAAGCAGAATGATCAAGATCAGAGAAGTCCATTTTTGGTTGTAAGATTCGACAGTTAACATTTTCAAATACCGTGGCAAGTATCATTTTCTATCCCAAACTTGTTTGAAATATCCATGGAAGGAAAATAATGTTTCATTTAATTACACCCTTTTGTCACTTTTTCATAAAAATTTAGGTTTCGTTAATTTATTTTGTGGGACGTATTTTGCTCCTTGAAAAATGAATGCTTTTTCCAAGACTAAAGTAGCCTAGTCACTTCAGTCTTGATCGAAACTAGGTTTAGATAAGACTTTTAAGAGGATTTTAGGGAAACACTAAGTCAATCTTTATCGGCTTGGGATACCTTGACATAATTTCACGCCCTAAAAATCATCAAGTGAGGTTGTGAAAATAACTGTCAAATATGGTATATTAAACATAAAGTCTATTAACATCAAATCAGCTGGCAAGTCTGGTAAATTCAAAATGAACTTAAATACACTTGTAAGAATTTCAGTTTATCATATTGCTATGTTCATGATAATTCAGTAAATCCTTACTGATCATATTGTTACATTTCGTCAGGAAATGAATAAAAATATAGAACACCCCAGACTTTATAACTGTTTTAACAAAGTGCAAATATAACAAGGGACCCATGGGTCACTGTGCTCAGCTGAAGTTGACCTTGAAGGTAAAAATCTAAAATAATATAAAATGGAGATAGTCTAAGAGGAAAAGGTAATATAGGTCATAGAATGATGGGAGTTACAACACCTTACGCTCTTTACACAGCGCTTTAACTATGGGCCTAATGCCTATATGGTAAGCGCTGTTTGTTATGACCTCGTATCCTGAATTGCTACACCAGAGGGGAGCACTGTATTTTTGTCCAATCAGATGAAACCTTGTGCTAGAAGACACGGCCAAGCGAGGAATACACAGAGCCAATCATGTTCATTTTGTTTTGGGTGACAGCTCATCGTCCTGGTAACCGTCTGAACAGGCCACAGGCTCGGACAGAATTGCCACAGACATGGTTTGATTAGGGCCTTAGGCACATATGATGCCCGGTCGGCGAGCTGTAATTCAAACGAAACGTAACAACAAAGGCTGCGTGCACACCTCGCTGGCTGGTTTTAGTTCTGCAGACAACAGATACATGGCTACGCTAACACCGTCATACTGTCAGACCGAATCGGTCGATGATGCGAGAATGCAGAGGGAGCAATTAAAATTCGACCATTATCTGTCTTCAAACGGCGCTTGAAGCGCAGCTATGGGCGGAGCCAGGATGCCTATCGAGTGTTTGTTTATTGGCATCTGGTTGGCTGCTTGTCACATCATACGCTTGTGTTTTTCAGCGGACAACGAAGCGCCATCTGGTGTCTAAATATATCATAAACGGTCAAAGCTGGCAGCGTGAAAATCAGTTGCTTCTTTAGAAGCGTAAGATTTCCGCTGCCTCGGGAGCGTACAACATCTCTGCATTATTATAGTGAATATCCATAGGATTTTCATTTAACAATGCTTACAGGATAAAATAGTTAATTCACAATTACTTAATATTTAAACAAGGCTTACAGGCCTAATGCGAACCTGTGCAATGGTTTATACACCAGGTATAATGCTTCAATGTTGGGCCATTACTTTTCAAGTAGGCCTACATGTCTTGTGTACAACAAGGTATCAGAGATGTAAACTTATGCCCAATATCAGGCTGATATCCCTCCTGGGAAATAAGCAGGGACATACACTGTGCATAAATTATTGTAGGTGGCGCCACTATTCTTGTATATGACAAAGCTTTACAATATGTAAAAATTTGCCCAAATTCAGGCTGATATATCAATTTCCTCTGGAGAAATAAGCAGGCACATACACTGTGCAAAAGTCATTGTAGGTGGCGACACCTGTCTTGTGAACAAGAAAGCCATCACAGACAGGCAAATATATCAGGCCAATACATCAAACTTCTCGAGTTTGATGCACTGGGCTGACCAAGCTTAGGTGAGAAAAGCAGTTGTCCCGAGTGAACTGTGACAAATTGCTGGCTAAAGCTACTGCACTGAGTGAACTCTTGACCTGCACTTGGCTAGACTGAGTGAACTTGTGACCTGTACCTGGCTGCACTGAGTGACCTGTTGCATAATCTGACACAGCTGGCAGTCTGCCAAAGCTATAAATAGATCAAGGATGAACTTTGGTGCCAAATCTGATGCAGTGGGCAGTCTACCAAAGCTATAAATAGAATCCAGCCAACGCACTGAGTGAGCTCTTCACCTAAGAGTGACGCACTGGCACTTCCCGTTAATACTGGTTACAAGTGCATTGGGTGGTGTGTAGTCTGAGGCTTATATTGTAGAAACTCTCACTGAATGGCTCTCGGACTCAATATATGGCAGGGCCTTATAATATTGAGTTTGATTAAATCAGGCTAGTGATCAACATCTGCATAAAATTTGGTGATGATAGCTCCAGCCGTTTTCTGAGATTGAAATTTTTAGAATGCTATTTTGGCCAAATGAGTTCAGCTTCCTGTAATTTAGAAACAAGTGACCCATGGGTCATGACGCTCAGCTGACTGGGAAGAGATTCACTAAAGGAAATTTTATCATCAGAATGGTAGATACCCATTCAACTGAAGCATCAAACAGATTAACCAACAGGCCAAGATTTAGTCTGTATTTATATATCTCAAAAATAGAGAAGAAATATGTAAACTTTAACAACTAGAATACGGGTTGCCGACAAGTGACTACGTGTATCTACCAAAATCAGAGTGGGACGGTTGAAGTGAGGCATGGATTGAGTGGCAAAAGGAAATAGAGTGAGGTATGTTGCATATTAGCATGGATGTCTGCAGCCTAAATGTGTATGTAGGTTGTGCCACCTACCACAAATCCAGAAAGCTGTCCAATTTGTATACATATGCAAAATTTTAGGCAGAAAAGTCAAACCACTTCATGTATATGAGTGATTTTAGCCAACGGCAGACAAACAGACAGACGCTGTGCAAAAATGGTTGCAGGTGGCTCCTCCAGTTTTGTGTATGATAAAGACCTATGTGAGATCTATACACATGCAAAATTTTGGCCCAATCGTTCAAACGGTTCCAGAGATATGAGCTCGGATGTCTGCATCATAAACTAGAATGTAGGTGGCGCCACCTGTCATAAAATCAAGAAAGCTATCCAGGATGTATAAAACTGCAAAAGTTTAGGCAGTCAAACCACTGCCGAGATATGAGTGACATTATCCCACGCAGAAAACAGACAGACGCTGTGCAAAAATGGTTGCAGGTGGCGCCACCAGTTTTGCGTATGATAAAGAGCTATGTGAGATCTATACAAATGCAAAATTTTGGCCCAATCGGTCAAACGGTTCCTGAGATATGAGCTTGGATGTGATCAGCGTGAACGTGAATGTAGGTGGCGCCATCTGTCATAAAATCAAGAAAGCTATCCTGGATGTATATGCATGCCGAATTTCAGGTGAATTAGTCATTTCACTGCAGAGATATGAGTGATTTTAACCCAAGGCAGATGAACAGATGGACACATGGTTACAGGTGGCGCCACCATTTTTATGTTATAAAGCAATCCAAGGGCTTCATTTGTGTAAATTTTATTTCCTGATTGGTCAATCGGTTCCGGAGATATAAGGGTTTATGTGTGGAAACAGACGCACAAATGGACGCTGGATAGAGGGGAAAGGTCAGAGATCAACACAAATTAGTTAGGCACTAGTTCACATGTGACTCGATAATTGGTGTAAGTTTCGGAAAAATCGGTCCATTTTTATCAGAGGAGCTCTCTGGATACAAACGTGGCGGCGGCGGAGGAACCCGGTCGAAACATAGTATCTGCAAAACTTCGTTTTGGAGGATACAAAAATACAGGTGGTTCCACCAGTCTGCAGAAACTAATAACAAGGGACCTATGGGTCACGACGCTCAGCTGTTATATATGATAAAAAAATATTATTTAGAAATGAGGCACATGCTGGTTTTGTGTGGTAATAAATATAAGCTGTATTATGAGTTGTTGTTGTTTAGCTTATGTATGATTTTGATAGTACCTTTGGAGACAGGGAAGAGGATTGATTTCATTTATTTTATTAACAAATGGAGTACTATTGTCACACAGATTTTGACTTGGCCATATAACTTATAAGCAGAACATATAATATAAGAGTTTAACTATTTATTAAAAAAATACAAATATTGTCTCAAATATAATTTTTATTAAAAATAATAAGATAATCATATGATTTTTTAAAATGAAATATAACTGATATGATTATTAAAATAATATTAAAGAATATATTCATGAATGCATTCATGAATACATTTTGAAAGTATTTGCACGAGTATTCATATATTTTCATTTTTACCTGAATTCCCATTCTTTATGCAAGAAATTTTATAATGGAGTACAAAATCATATTCGTATTTAAATACAATTACAAAGTATTTGCACCATGTCTGGAATTTATTCAGTTTTCACCAAACAATGATGTTGAGAATCCAGAATATACAAAATTCACACATTTAAATAATGATCATAAGTACCTGGTTTTATGGCTTTTATTTATATTAAAAAATAACTGTAAAAAAATTCATTTTGGACTAATTTCACATCAATGTACACACTAGACACAGCAGGAATCTAGATTAATATTATCAACTGCATCTTTGTCTAATTTCCTTCATATGATCCGTAATGATTAGTAATTAATAATATGATTTACTTCTTTATCATTAAAACTGAACTGAAAAATACCATAGGTGACTGCATGGTGTTATTTGGAATATGTGACATTCTACCCATCGATACAAGATTCTTATATCACCAGTAACTGCAAGTTAATTTCCTGTTATTATAAACTAACAAATTCCTTTTCTATTTTCTTTAATTTGTTATTAAAAACCAATAAAAATTTATTAATTTATTGTTTTTTGTTATGTTCTTGGTTAAAACTACTAGATGAGTTGGGTTGGACACCTGGATCAACTGTCGCTTGCCATAAGCTGCCTGGATTCCATGTTTGCCTCGCCTCAAGCGTGCATAATTTGATGAAAGGTCAACAAGGTCAACATACAGGTGACTCAAGAAGGGCTGGAGAGAGCCAAAGTCTGACAGGGTCTCATAAAAAACATTAATAAAAGCTACAATTTTTGGCCAATTTCTTTCAGCTTTCTAAACTAAAAAGCTGAAATGCTTATGTGTGCATGATATGAAAATTATATCAACAGTGCTCATGGGAAACAAACGTGCCATGGTCACAGTTGGGCAAAATTAAAGGTACTAATTTTATATTTATACTAAATAAAATTTGAAAAATTCAGAACTAATTTTGGGTATTCAATTGAATCTTGATTAAATAATGTTACATCCCTGACAAAAAAATCTCTAGCTTCAGCAATGCTCTTGTTAAGGGAGTAAATATATTTCTTGATTTTTTACAAAGTGCATTATGTTTGGGCCCATAACTTAAAACAATTACACAATACTGACATCATTCTGGCATATGCATAGAGAATGAAAAATATGTATATTATTTATGATTAAAGTCAGATCAGTGGTTTTGATATTAGGCAGTCTTGAAGTGTAACAATGGGTTTTAAATGGAAAAATGAAGTTTTTCATTAATATCTCGAATGTCCTAGTGACCAAATTCTTGGCATGGTAAGGCATTTTGGAGACATCTAACTGTATGCCGAATTTAAGGAACTTAGAGCTGAAGCTGGGGAGCTGAGCTCTTGCAAACTGCATAACACTAGCTTGATGTAAACAATATGTTACATGGTGCTTGAAAACTTGAATAAAATCTACAGTTTTTGATCAACTGGTTTCAAATTTTTGGTGTTAACAGTTGAAATGCTAACAAAAACATGCTGTGAAAATTAAATCCACAGTACTTACAGGGAAAAAATGTGCCATGGTCAAAGTTGGGCAAAATTTAAGGTACCAATTTTTTATTTTTATTAATATTTTAAAAAATTTAAAAGATTTTCATCTAATTTTGGGTATACAATTTAATTTTGATTAATTAAAGTTATATTACTGGAAAAAAGGTCCATAGCATTAACATTTTTTGTGTTAAGTGATCAAATATCTTTTCTGATTTTTTACAAAATGCATTATGTTAGGGCCCATAACTTTTTTAAATTAAATAATACAGACATAATTTCTGGCATGTACATAGGAACTACATAGAGGAATATTTATGGTAAATATGAGGTAAAACAGATGAGTGGTTTTGATATTAGGCAGTCCTGAAGTGTGAAAATAGGTTTTTAATAAAAAATTGAGGTTTTTCCTTAATTTCTCAAAGGAACGAAGTTGCAAACACCCAGTTTTCAGCTTGGTAGGAGATCTTGGGGACATCTAACATTATGCCGAATTTTGGATTCCTAGGTCTTACGGTTTCAAAACGTGCCACATCTACGGACGGACGGACGGACGGACGACGGACAATGGACCACGACTATAGCTCAGATGACTTATAGTCAGCTGAGCTAAAAACACTTAATGGTCAATATTCATGCAAAGAATCATGATCATCTCCGCATTAGTTGTTCAGATACTTCAGCTTTTGTATCAAATTGTCCATTATTCTGAGGGATACTTCAGAGTCTTATAGCTTGAAGGATATGGGTAACAAAGACCTAATTTCAAGTTTCCACAGGCACTCTTCATGGGCCTCCTTGCATGACAAGAATGAAGTTTCTAGGTCCAGTTGTTGCAATTTGTGCCCTGTTGACAGATAACCACATCTTAAAAGGTCTCAAAAAAAGAGAAAAAAAATTCGTAAAAATTTGAAAAAAAAGAGGTGGCGCACCCAGTCTGCAGAAACCGTTGGAACAGCTCATGATCAATAATGTATGCCAAAAATCATGACCATCAGTGTTGTAGTTATTGAGATACTGCACTTTTTGTATCAAATTTTCCATTATTCTGGGGGGTATTTTGGAGCCATACAGCCTAAAGAATATGGGTAACAGAGACCTAATTTCAGGTTTCCATGGAGAATTTTCATGGGTTTCCCTGTGTGTCAAGAATGAAGATTCTAGGTCCAGTTTTTATGATTTGTGCCCTGTTAACAGATGTTCATATCTTTAAAGGTCTCAAAAATAGAGAAAAAATTCGTAAAAAAACCCGAACAAATACAGGTTGTGCCACCAGTCTGCAGGAACTGATGGAACACCTCTTGATCAGTATGTATGCCAAAAATCATGACCATCAGTGATGTAGTTATTGAGATATTGAAGTTTTTGTTTGAAATTTTTTACTACTCTGGGGGGTACTTTGGGGCAACATAGCTCGAAGGATATGGGTAACAGAGACCTAATTTCTGGTTTACATGGAGATTTTTCATAGGTCTCTCAGTGTATCGAGAATGAAGATTCTAGGTGCAGTCGTTACGATTTGTGCCACGCTCACAGATGACAGCATCCTTAAAGGTTTCAAAAATAGAGGAAAAAATCGTAAAAAATCAAACAATACAGGTGGCTCCACCAGTCTGCAGTAACTGATGGAACATCTCATGATCAATATGTATGCCAAAAATCATGACCATCAGTGATGTAGTTGTTGAGATATTGAAGTTTTTGTATGAAATTTGTGACTACTCTGGGGGGTACTATGGGGCCCCATATCTCGATGGATATGGGTAACAGAGACCTAATTTCTCGTTTCCATGGAGACTTTTCATAGGTCTCTCAGTGTGTCGAGAATGAAGATTCTAGGTGCAGTCGTTACGATTTATGCGACGTTAACAGATGACAGCATCCTTAAAGGTCTCAAAAATAGAGGAAGAAATCGTAAAAAAAATCAAACAATATAGGTGGCTCCACCAGTCTGCAGGAACTGATGGAACATCTCATGATCAATATGTATGCCAAAAATCATGACCATCAGTGATGTAGTTATTGAGATATTGAAGTTTTTGTATGAAATTTTTGACTACTCTGGGGTGGTACTTTGGGGCCCCATAGCTCAAAGGATATGGGTAACAGAGACCTAATTTCTGGTTTCCAAGGAGATTTTTCATGGACCTCTCAGTGTGTCAAGAATTAAGATTCTAGGTCCAGTCTTAACGATTTGTGCCTTGTTAACAGATGGTCACATTTTGAAAGGTCTCAAAAATAGAGAAAAAAAAATCGTAAAAAATTGAACGATACAGGTGGCGCCACCAGTCTGCAGGAAGTGATGGAACATCTCATGATCAATATGTATGCCAAAAATCATGACCCTCAGTCAAGTATTTAATGAGATATTGGAGTTTTTGTATGAAATTTTTTACTTTTCTGGGGGGTTTTTTCGGGCCCCATAGCTCGAAGAATATGGGTAACAGAGACCTAATTTCTGGTTTCCATGGAGACTTTTCATAGGTCTCTCAGTGTCTAGAGAATGAAGATTCTAGGTCCAGTCGTTACGATTTGTGCCATGCTAACAGATGTTCACATTTTTAAAGGTATCAAAAATATAGAAAAAAATTCGTAAAAAATTGAACGATACAGGTGGCGCCACCAGTCTTCAGGAACTGATGGAACATCTCATGATCAATATGTATGCCAAAAATCATGACCATCAGTCATGTAGTTAATGAGATATTGAAGGTTTTGTATGAAATTTTTACTTTTCTTGGGGTACTTTGGGGCCCAAAGCTCGAAGGATATGGGTAACAGAGACCTAATTTATGGTTTCCAAGGAGATTTTTCATGGACCTCTCAGAATCTCAAGTAACAAGTTTCTAGGTCCAGCGGTTACGATTTGTGCCTGGTTAACGGACACATGGACAGACGGACAGACGGACGGACAGATGGACGACGGACAAAGAGTGATCGCTATAGCTCAGATGACTTTCAGTCAGCTGAGCTAAAAATCATTCAACTGGAACCATTCAAACGAATTTGAGATGTTTCAGGGATTATTTCTGTGCAATATTGAACAATCTGGCTGGCCAGTTTCAGAGAAGAAGATTTAAAAGTTTTTTTATTTTTTCCTATAAAAATAAAATCAATCCTACAGAGTTTATAAGATGACTGACTTTTTGCACAAAATTTGGTGAAGCTAGCTCCTGCTGTTTTGAAATAGTATGGGTTAATGTACAGACAACGGAGACAGTTGACTGATAATGCCAAACCATCACATAAACTCACAGGTTCGCTAAAAAGGATAAATGATTATTTAATATTTTCTTGAAGCATTTGTCAAATTTTGTGCATAAAAATTACTGAAAGACAGTGAATAACAAGCTCTATTAATTACAGTGTCCACAACACCAAAAGTTAAAGGCCACCAAAATCACCATGGACCTGGCCTTAAATCACATACCTTATTGCAGAAGTGGCAAACACTTGCCCATTTGAACCAACTCCTAAAACTACTATTGAGGCTACTACCACAATCAAATCTGAAATGATATAATGCAATGTGGCAAGATGACTCAACATGCTATGAGTTTGTAAGTACAATCAAATTAGTTGTAACATACCATACTGTATTTTGCACTAGTAATACTTTATAATCTTGCAAGGGGAGATCAAGAAAATGCATGTCAGATCTAATTGTTTCCATAAGGCTATGATAAGCATGCTCTTTTATTTAAATGGCTTTCTATCATGACAGAGCAATGCATAATTTAATACCAGGTTTGCTATAAAGGCAGTAGCCAGGGAATCAGTTACTGGTCTGCAGGTTTTCACTTTTCTTTGAAATACAATATGGTATATATACTGCATTAGAAGGATCACTGTTTTCAGGCTTATCACCTGTTGTTCCTTTAATTAAATTTCTATCCTGTCATAGTCTTATTATTACAGAAAAAAGGGAAAGTAAACCCTTTTCATTTCTCTAATTAAACTTTTTTACACCCCTGAGTTATTCATATAGTTCCAGGTATCCACACATAAAACAGAACAATCTTCTTATCTCTCAATATGATACCAAGCTTACAGTTTCACACTCACATAAATGAACATACCAATGTGTGTTGTTTAAACATTCCCCTAATTATCACAACAAAGAAGGAAATAATTTATGTTTGACTTATTTTGTTTTCTTTACATTAACCCTGCAGTATCAGGTATGAACAGCTGATCCTTCCATTGCAAAGAACAGTCATTTCAAAGCGTGAAAGACAGTAATGGGTTATGGTCCCTTTGACAGCCAAAGCCATCTGAATGGCCCTGTGTGTCTGTAACATAAAACAGGGCAGTCAACAGTAAATTCAGGTACCAATAAAACAGTATACAGCATTTATACAGCATAACTTGATTCAGAAGAAGGCCTGCACAAAGGAAAATGCTCTTTGCACAGATGCAGATCCACTACAGACAGCAGCTGATTCGAAACTTGAAGCACATATGAGGATATCATTGACATCAGCATCCATTCTTACCTGATGGACGAGGCAGCGAAAACCTGTCCGTTTGACCCACATGACAGAACTACCAGTGAGGCAGTTACCACTAAAAAATCTGAAAGAATATTGCATCCAACAATCTACCCTGTAGCTAAATATAGAAATACCTTTACATTGTGTCAACAGATCTGAGCAAAATACTGACACATCTAAGCAAAATAATTATTGATTTAAGTATCAAAATTTGGTAAAGACCTGTAAAGCAATACCCGTTTAGAATAATTACAACAGAATCACTTTAACACTTACACCTATGTTTTAGTCACAGGTTTCATGCTTCCAGAAAAGAATGTCATGACTTTTTCAGGACATTTTCATGACCTTTAATAAATTTTCATGACATTTTACCATTCATTTTGATATGTAACTGTTACATACAAAACAGGCAATAAAGATCATCTATCAACATTTACAAATGCAGAAATGAGGGTCATAATTAATTATATATTTCTGGCATAGAAGATGCAATAGTAACACCAGACTGGGCATACCCCCTTTTAAGATAGGCATCCTTTTTCTGAAGCATATATTAATACACTACAAAGTACAGTCCACCAGGATCAAGATCACCAACTTTTTTACTTTTTTGACAAATTGGTTGAACAATTTGTATATCAAATTTGAGTGTAACAAGGCCTTCAGGCCTAATGCAAACCTGTGCATTGGGAAATACACCAGGTATAATGCTTCACTGCTGGACGTTGACTTCTCATGTATATGAACCATGCAGGTACTAAACATTTTGAATAAGAAACAATTACACAAACATCACTGCTGAAATTCTGGCATGGGTGCACACAACACAACTCGGGACCCATGGGTCTCAACGCTCAGTTGAATTTGTCTATAAGGATATTTTTAAAGAAATTTTTCAGAATGACAGTCCTGTGACCTTAACCAATGACCTTGTAACCAAAAAATCTTAGAACTTAATATCCTTGAACTTGCAGCATTAGGATTATTGTAACAATCTTTTAAAAGTGACTTTGACCTCTGACCAGATAACCTCAAATTCTACAGGTTTTCTACAGGTTTTTCTACTTTGGGCAAGTAAGCGATGTGTGAACGTTGGAAAGTTCAGGATAAAAAGTTTGATTTACAGTGCATCCACAATCTTTTTAAAGATGTGGCTTCTGTGACCTTCAACTTAGATTGCTTGACCCTGAAAATCAAAATGAATTTACATATGTGGTTGGTCATTATTAAATCAAGTTTGAAGCCAGTCTGTCTATCCAAAGCAGAATTATCATCCATAAACTAATTTGTGAATGGATGGGCAATGTGACCTTGACCTTTGACCTATGACCCAAAAATCAAACAGAATCTTCCCCCAGTGGCAGGTTAGCAATATCTTGAAGATGGAAGGTTTGCGATGAAAAATTTGGCTTCAAATGCATACACATTCCTTAGTGGTGGGCAATTTATAAGTTAAGTTTGAAACCAATATATCAAACTTAACTCGAGTTATCATCTGGAAACTAATTTGTGTGGATGGACGGATTGACAGACAGACAGACATACAAACAGACAGACTGACAGACAGGGTGATTAGTATAGGGCATCCACTTGTGATCAATAAACACACCAGGTTTTGGGACACCAGATGTAATGACAGCTGAGAAACTGACATGATTGTTGTCATTTTATTGTAAATAAATAGAAAAATATTTGTTAAAATAGGAAAACCACCACATTTCAGGAACTGACAAAACTAGTCATGGTCAATATTCAAGGCAAAATTCATAACAAACCACGCATTAATTATCAAGATACTGGCGGTTTTGTATCAAATTTTTTAATATTCTGTGGGGTACTTTCAAGCCCCATAGCTCGAAGGAAAAAGGTCACAGTGACCCAATTTCAGGTTTCCAAGGAAATTTTTAATTGATCTCCCTGGATGTTCACTTAGAAGTTTCTAGGACCAGCTGTTATGATTTGTGCCCTGCTAACGGACGGCCGGACGTCCAGACAGATGACGGACAAAGCGCCATTCCTATACCTCAGTTGACTTACAGTCAGCTGAGCTAAAAATGATTGTAGATGGCACCACCAGTCTTGTATACAAAAAGGTTTCAGAGATATATACATATGCCCAAGTTCAGACTGATATATTAAACCCCTCCTGAGAAAAAAGCAGGGACACACACTGTGCAAAAAATTATTGTAGGTGGCACCACCAGTCTTGTATACGACAAGTATATGATAATTAAAATACGACAGGTATAAATATGCCCAATTTCAGGATGATATATCAAATTCCTTTATAGAAATAAGCAGGCACAAAAGTCACACACTGTGAAAATGTCATTGAAGGTGGTGACACCTGTCTTGTGAAGGAGAAACCAATCAAAGACACATAGACAGGTCAAAACATTAGGCCAGTACATCAAACTTACCTTAAGTCTGATGCATGGGGCTGACCACGCTTAGGTGAGAAAGGCAGTTGCCCCGAGTGAACTGTGACAAATTTGCTAGCTCAGGCTACTGCACTGAGTGAACTCATGACCTGCACCTGGCTAGACTGGGTGAACTTTTGACCTGTACCTGGTTGCACTGAGTGAACTCTTGACCTGTTGCCTTATCTGATACAGTTGGCAGTCTGCCAAAGCTATAAATAGATTGGCTCCACATGCAGCCCTGAGGGGCATGACACCCATGAGGTGATCACATGGTGCCCATGAGGTGTTCACATGTCACCCATGAGGGGATCACATGCCTTGTGCTTGGCTGCACTGACTGAACTCTTGACCTATATCTGGCTGCACTGAATGAACTCTTGATCTATTGCCAAATCTGAAACAGTTGGCAGTTTCTTAACCTATGTAAATATACAGACACAATCTTGGCCTTTGGCAAAATCTGTTTACACATACTGAAAGACTTTGGCTAAAATGGTTTTTTTTTTCAAGCTGACATATTCATAAACTTTTTATCAAAATATCTAGAATAATAAAAGATGCAGTCCTTTCATTGTTTCAGGTCCAATAATTCCGCCAAAAATCATTCAAGTAAACTTGAACAAAGGCCACCTGAGAATAATTTTTGTGCAATGTTACAGAAGTTATAATTGAAACAATAATTTTGTAGAAGAACAGTTTTTCAGTCCACAGTTTGAAACAGACATAATAATGGCCATAAGATCCACTTAAGTTTTCTTATATGACTGAAAGAACCATGTCCTAGGATAATTCTTTTGAAAAATTGAACAATTCATTTCAACAGTTTCATCATAAACATTTTAAGCTGAAAGAGGCTAAAATGATGAGGGTTTGCCCATAAAAAAACGGGTCCATGTAGGTGGCACCACAAAATTTGAAACTTCAAATATAAGTCATGTGACCAACATTTGCACAATACTTGGTTATGCTAGCTACTGTCATTTCTGAGATTACTATGTCAGTATGCTCACTTGGCCAAATGACTGTTCAAATTCCTGTAACTCCACTAAAATTCATCAAATGCAAACCATTTGAACAAACTTGAGAGGGCCTGCCTCTGGGATCATTTCTGTAAAATATTGAACAATCTGACTGGACCGTTTACAAGAAGACTTTTGAAAGTTTTTCAGCTTTTTCCCTATAAAATCTAAGTAAATGAAGATAGCAAAAATATAAGCTGAATCCCACAATATTTGATATGTGACAGATTATTGAATAAAATCTGGGGATGGTAGCTCCTGCTATACCTGAGATATTATGGGTTAATGTACAGATGATCAATGACCCCCGTACAAAAAAAGGTCAATGCAGGTGGCGCCACCAATACCTGAATTTGATATATGACTCATGTGACCAACACTGGCATAAAATTTGGTGATGATAGCTCCGGCCGTTTCTGAGACTGTCATTTTAGTATGCTTTTTTGGACAGTTGATTAAGTTCAACTTCCTGTAACTCGGCCAAAATTCACCGAACTGGAACTATTCAAACAAACTTGAGAGAGATGGTATAAAAGATTATTTCTGTGAAATACTGAACAATTGGCTTGACCGTTTAGGAGGAGAAGATTTTTAAAGATTTTTTGCTTTTTCTTTAGTAAATCTAAGAAAAAGCAGAGTTTTTCAGATGGCTAATTTTTACATTAAATTTCATGATGCTAGCTCCAGTCGTTTACGAAATAGTATGGGTTAACGTATAGATGACAAACGCCGCCACACCATCGCATTAGCTCACAAGTTCGCTAAAAATTACTACATATGCATATGGGATGCAAAATTATAATACAGATCTATACATCTCACTGATGGCAAAATCATGAATTAAGTTGAGTATGGATACCAATTATTTATAATCCATGTACAGCCATCTTTATATACCCACAGACGACTGTGTACCTGTGATTGTAAACATTCCCTGGCATGAGGAATATCTAAAATCATAAATCTACATTTTTTTAAAGATTTTATAAAACATTCTTGTCAAAATTAACCATAGATAACCTGAAATCTAAATGTCTAGAGGCATGATGTAACGGATGCTGATAAACTGGTGCCAGGCTAGATGTACTGCTTCACCCAGCTAACATATATGGTAAAATGACTATATTCAATCTTTATAATTCAGCCAAAATTCATTCTTTGGAACCATAAAAGACAATTATTATAAGAATTATTCAGGGGATTATTCTTGTAAAATATTAAACAAATTGGCCTCAGTGGAGTCAGTCAAAAAATGTTTTACAGGTTTATAACTCATATGGGAAAATACAGAAAAATGGCTAAGTTCAGCTTCCCATTACTCAGCCAAAAATCACTGAACAAAACCATTTGAAAAAATTTGAATTATCAACATCTGAGGATAATTAATGTGTGAGATTTAAGAATTTGGCCACCAATACCTCAATTTGGCCCAGTGGTTTTTGAGGAGAAGATCTTTGTAGCCACTGAGCTTAAATGGGCTGTTACAGCATATGACTAAATTCAGCTTCCCATAACTCATCCAAAAATCACTGAACTGAGACCATTTGAACAAACTTCAGAAAGCACTACACTGGGATGATTTCTGTGTGATATTAAACAATTTGGCCATATGGTTTCAGAGAAGAAGTTTTTTGCAGACGTCAGTATGATACGGGCACTGCTGACCCCGGAACATAAAAGGCCCATATAGGTGGTGCCACCAATACCTCAATTTCAGATATGTGACCAACATTGGCATAAAATTTGGTGATGATAGCTCCAGCCGTTTCTGAGACTGTAATTTTAGCATGATTTTTTGGACATATGACTAAGTTCAACTTCCTGTAACTCGGCCAAAATCACTGAACTTAAACCACTCGAACAAACTTGAGAAAGGTTGTTCCATGGATCATTTCTGTGAAATATTGGACAATCTGGCTGAATAGTTTCAGAGAAGAAGATTTTTAAAGCTTTTTAGCTTTTCCCTATAAAATCTAAGAAAATGCAGTTAGCCGAAAAATAAGCAAAATCCGATAGATGACTAATTTTTTGCATAAAATTTGGTGATGCTAACTCTTGCCATTTTCAAGATAGTATGGGTTAACGTACAGACGACATACGACGGACAACGGATGACGCCATACCATCCCATAAGCTCACAGGTTCGCTAAAAAAATGTATCCATAATTCAGCCAAAAATCATTCATGTGGAATCATTATAGACAATTATTATGAGAATTATTGTGGGGATTATTCTTGTAAAATATTAAACAAACTGGCTTCTATGGAGTCAGTCGAAAAACGTTGCCTAGATCTAGGCCTAGGTCAAAATTGGGCAAAATTTAAGGTACTGATTTTATTTTTATGCTAAAAAACTTTAAAAATTTACAAAATTCAGATCTAATTTTTGGTATACTATTAATTTCCTAATTAAAGAAAGTTATATACTTGGGAAAAAGTCTCCAGTTTAAAAATTCTTCATGTTAAGTGAGTAAATATTTTTCCTGATTTTTTACAAAGTCCATTATGTTCGGGCCCATAACTTAAAGAAATTACACTTAATAGACATAATTTCTGGCAAGTATATAGGAAATATAAAGAAGAATACTTCTGTAAATATTAAGAAAAACAGATAAGTGGTTTTGATATTAGGCAGTCCTGAAGTGTGATAATAGGTTTTTGATTGAAATTTGAGGTTTTTCCTTAATATCTCCAAGAAACGAAGTCACAAAGACCCAGTTTTTGGCTTGGCAGATCGTGGGGACATCTAACATTATGCTGAATTTTCGAATCCTAGGTCTAACGGTTTCAAAACGTCCCAGTCTAACGGACGGACAGATGGACGGACGACGGACAATGGACCATGACTATAGCTCAGATGACATATAGTCAGCTGAGCTAAAAATTCGTAAAAATCCAAGAAATACTGATGGCCCCACCTGTCTGAAGAAAGTGATCAAACATTCCATGACCAATATCATGCAAAACATCATGGTTTTCAATGCATTAGCTGTTCAGATACTGGAGCTTTTGTATCAAATTTTCAATTATTCTGGAGAGTACTTCGGAGCCCCATAGCTCAAAGAATATGGTTAACAGAGATCTTATTTTAGGTTTCCAAGGAGACTTTTCATGGACCTCCCTGCATATTTAGAGAAAAGATTCTAGGTCCAGTTGTTATGATTTGTACCCTGTAAACAGATGACTGCATCTTTAAGGTTTCAAAAATAGAGAAAAACAAGGGACCCATGGGTCACGGCGCTCAGCTGATTGTGATTGGACTATAAATGTTTCTCCACTGTGATACTATATCGAGTTGATAAAGCTTATGAATATCATGGACATGTTGGGCTATTATAAAGGTATGTAATGTAATATGTGAGTAAATGATGAATGAAATTACCTGACTGATGGCTTAATAGAGTCAAATATAGTGGTTTATTTTTTATTTATTTAGGAGGCGTTGAAAACTGTGATATATTTGAGCAAATATGAATGCAATGACAGCAGTAATAAGCAGTAGTAGAATGATGATAAGGCTATTTGTTGAAGGATCTAAAGTGTATGGTAGTCTGCAAGCTTTCAATTTGACAGATATGATGTTATGATTAACTATGCTGATGAAGTGATTTATGAATTTGTGACTGTATGACACAATATCTCTCTTTAGTCTTGACAAGGTACATTACTGTGATGCCTACTATGTCTACATATTACACAATATTGACATAATTTCTGGCATGTACATATGTACCTATTGACGAATAGTTATACAAAATATTAAAGTATGAATATATCTGATTCATCTTGTTCTTCCTTACTGAGGCTGACTTTGGGATGGGGTTTGGAGAAGGGAAAAGTGAGGGCAGCACGAAGGTGGATGTAGAAATATTCTATTGTAATGTTTTTCATTTACATAAGAATATGAAAAGCTAAGAGGAAAGGGGCCCTCCTACTTGGTTATAGTAAACTTCTAAATATATGATTGCAAACTAATACTCTGACAAGACTGTCATGAAGAAAAACAGTAAAAGTTTTGAGATACTGTGATGCATATGAAAATTAACAGATGGATAGGCAAGTGGACAGAATGGATAATACCTTTATTTCAATTTCACTTTGATGGGAATAATGCATATAAGTTTATGTATAAGCCTATTTTTTTGGCATATCCACTTTTTCCAATAAAAGTTTTTATCTGAATCATTTTTTATTTACAAGTTTGATTAATTTTTAATAAAAAAACTGAAAATACAAGTTAAAATATTAGAATTGTTGCAAAAGTTGCAATCATTATATATCCAGAGTAAACGAGAATATCAGCAAAAGCTGACAAAAGCCCTCAGCCAAAAGAACAGTGTTATAGGTGGTAACAGTAAAGTACTAAATAACTGTTGTCACATGGATGTATATCTGTACATGTCTCAGTTATAAATTTAAACTGGAGAGGTATGTACATGTACCATAACAATCCACCAAATGCTTCCTGAGAAATAAGCACCTAAGTTTTACTCTATTCTAAGCTCTGTAACCTTGAAATAGGTCAAGGTCACCCATCTTTGAACATGACCAAGATTTTGTAAATATGCATCAGAACTGTGGAAATGAAGTTCCTGTGTAGAATACCTTTGGAGATATTCCGCTCACAAGGCCAACGTTGAAAAATCCGATAAAAATTCATTAACAAGGGACCTATGGGTCACGACGCTCAGCAGTTATATATGATAAAAAAATATTATTTAGAAATGAGGCACATGCTGGTTTTGTGTGGTAATAAATATAAGCTGTATTATGAGTTGTTGTTGTTGTTTAGCTTATGTATGATTTTGATAGTACCTTTGGAGACAGGGAAGAGGATTTATTTCATTTATTTTATTAACAATTGGAGTACTATTGTCACACAGATTTTGACTTGGCCATATAACTTATAAGCAGAACATATAATATAAGAGTTTAACTATTTATTAAAAAAAATTACAAATAATGTCCTAAAAATAATTTTTATTAAAAATAATAAGAGAATCATATGATTTTTAAAAATGAAATATAACTGATATGATTATTAAAATAATATTAAAGAATATATTCATGAATGCATTCATGAATACATTTTGAAAGTATTTGCACCAGTATTCATATACTTTCATTTTTACCTGAATTCCCATTCTTTATGCAAGAAATTTTATAATGGAGTACATAATCATATTCGTATTTAAATACAATTACAAAGTATTCGCACCATGTCTGGTATTTATTCAATTTTCACCAAACAATGATGTTGAGAATCCAGAATATACAAAATTCACACATTTCAATAATGATCATAAGTACCTGGTTTTATGGCTTTTATTTATATTAAAAAATAACTGTAAAAAATTCATTTTGGACTAATTTCACATCAATGTACACACTAGACACAGTAGGAATCTAGATTAATATTATCAACTGCATCTTTGTCTATCATTAATTTCCTTCATATGATCCCTAATGATTAGAAATGAATAATATGATTTACTTCTTTATCATTAAAATTGAACTGAACAATTTTTTTAGGTGACTGCATGGTGTTATTTGGAATATGTGACATTCTACCCATTGATACAAGATTCTTATATCATCAGTAACTGCAAGTTAATTTCCTGTTATTATAAACTAACAAATTCCTTTTCTATTTTTCTTTAATTTGTTATTAAAAACCAATAAAAATTTATTAATTTGTTGTTTATTGTTATGTTGTTGGTTAAAACTACTAGATGAGTTGGGTTGGACACCTGGATCAACTGTGGCTGGCCATAAGCTGCCTGGATTCCTGTATGCCTCGCCTCAAGCGTGCATAATTTGATGAAAGGTCAACAAGGTCAACATACAGGTGACTCAAGAGGGGCTGGAGAGAGCCAAAGTCTAACAGGGTCTCATAAAAAACATTAATAAAAGCTACAATTTTTGGCCAATTTCTTTCAGCTTTCTAAACTAAAAAGCTGAAATGCTTATGTGTGCATGATATAAAAATTATATCAACAGTGCTCACGGGAAACAAACGTGCCATGGTCACAGTTGGGCAAAATTTAAGGTACTAATTTTATATTTATACTTATAACTTATAAAATTTGAAAAATTCAGAACTAATTTTGGGTATTCAATTGAATCTTGAATAAATAATGTTACATCCCTGACAAAAAAATCTCTAGCAATGCCCTTGTTAAGGGAGTAAATATATTTCTTGATTTTTTACAAAGTGCATTATGTTTGGGCCCATAACTTAAAACAATTATGCAATACTGACATCATTCTGGGATGTGCATAGAGAATGAAAAATATGTATATTGTTTATGATTAAAGTCAGATCAGTGGTTTTGATATTAGGCAGTCTTGAAGTGTAACAATGGGTTTTTAATGGAAAAATGAAGTTTTTCATTAATAACTCGAAGGTATTAAGTCCTAGTGACCAAATTCTTGGCATGGTAGGGGATTTTGGAGACATCTAACTGTATGCTGAATTTAAGGAACTTAGAG
This sequence comes from Sipunculus nudus, assembly GCA_026874595.1. NCBI lineage: Eukaryota > Metazoa > Annelida > Sipuncula > Golfingiida > Sipunculidae > Sipunculus > Sipunculus nudus. The sequence continues at coordinate 43,832,274 of CM049311.1, forward strand.
CTGAAGCTGCGGAGCTGAGCTTTTGCAAACTGCATAACACTAGCTTGATGTAAACAATATGTTACAAGGTGCTTGAAAACTTGATTAAATTCTACAGTTTTTAATCAACTGGTTTCAAATTTTTGGTGTTAACAGTTGAAATGCTGACAAAAACATGCTGTGAAAATTAAATCCACAGTACTTACAGGAAAAAAACGTGCCATGGTCAAAGTTGGGCAAAATTTAAGGTACCAATTTTTTATTTTTATTAATATTTTAAAAAATTTAAAAGATTTTCATCTAATTTTGGGTATACAATTTAATTTTGATTAATTAAAGTTATATTACTGGAAAAAAGGTCAACAGCTTTAACATTTTTTGTGTTAAGTGATCAAATATCTTTCCTTATTTTTTTCAAAATGCATTATGTTTGGGCCCAGAACTTTTTTAAATTAAATAAAACAGACATAATTTCTGGCATGTACATAGGAACTATATAGAGGAATATTTATGGTAAATATGAGGAAAAACAGATGAGTGGTTTTGATATTAGGCAGTCCTAAAGTGTGAAAATAGGTTTTTAATAAAAAAATTGAGGTTTTTCCTTAATTTCTCAAAGGAACGAAGTTGCAAAGACCCAGTTTTCGGCTTGGTAGGAGATCTTGGGGACATCTAACATTATGCCGAATTTTTTATTCCTAGGTCTTACGGTTTCAAAACGTGCCACATCTACGGACGGACGGACGGACGGACGGACAGACGGACGGACGACGGACAATGGACCACGACTATAGCTCAGATGACTTATAGTCAGCTGAGCTAAAAATGAGAAATTGTAGGAGGCACCCCGAAACTTGTCCAGCAGGTACATACATCAGTCCCAATAATCATAGTAAGTTTTGTGAAAATCCACCAAATGGTTCATGAGAAATTAGCTTCTTAATGTTTTTCTATAATCAGCTCTAAGACAAAGAAAAATAGGTCAAGGTCACCCATCTTCGAACTTGACCGAGATTTTGTAGATATACATCTTCACCAAAGAAATAAAATTCCTACGGTGAATCCTTTTAGAGATATCCTGCTCACAAGGCCAAAGTTTAAAGAAACGAGAAAAATTCAGTAAAAATCATAAATTGTAGGTGGCACCCCAAACTTGTGCAGCAGGTACAGACCAACAGTCCCAATTATCATAGTAAGTTTTGTGAAAATCCAGCCAATGGTTCCTGAGAAATAAGCTTCTAAGTGTTTTTCTATAATCAGCTCTAAAACGTAGAAAAATAGGTCAAGGTCACTCAACTTCGAACTTGACCGAGATTTTGTCGATATACATGTACACCGAAGAAATAAAATTCCTAAGGTGAATCCTTTAAGAGATATCCTGCTGACAAGGCCAAAGTTGAAAAATCCGAGAAAAATTCATTAAAAATCAGAAATTGTAGGTGGCGCCTCCTACCTTGTGCAGCAAGTACAGACCATCAGTCCCAATAATCTAGTAAGTTTTGTGAAAATCCACCTAATGGTTCCTGAGAAATAAGCTTCTAAGTGTTTTTCTATAATCAGCTCTAAAACTTAGAAAAATAGGTCAAGGTCACCCATCTTCGAACTTGACCGAGATTTTGTCGATAAACATCTTCACCGAAGAAATAAAATTCCTACGGTGAATCCTTTAAGAGATATCTCGCTCACAAGGCCAAAGTTGAAAAAAACAGGAAAAATTCAGTAACAAGGACTACAGGCCTAATGTGAACCTGTGCATTGGGAAATACACCAGGTATAATGCTTCAATGCTGGACCATTACTTTTCATGTATATGAACTATGCAAGTACTAAACATTTTGAATAAGAAACAATTTCACAAACATCACTGCTGAAATTCTGGCATAAGTGCACACAACACTAAAAAGATTGTAGCTGGCACCACCAGTCTTGTATACTACAAGGCTATCAGAGATATATACATAAGCCCAATTTCAGACTGATATATCAAACCCCTCCTGAGAAAAACGTGTGCAAAAGTCATGGTAGGTGGCGACACCTGTCTTGTGAGCGAGAAAGCCATCAAAGACACATAGACAGGTCAAAATATTTGGCCAATACATCAAACTTACCTTGAGTCTGATGCATGGGGCTGACCAGGCTAAGGTGAGAAAGGCTGTTGCCCCGAGTGAACTGTGACAAATTGCTTGCTCAGACTACTGCACTGAGTGAACTCATGACCTGCACCTGGCTAGACTGAGTGAACTTTTGACCTGTACCTGGCTGCACTGAGTGAACTCTTGACCTGTTGCATAATCTGACACAGTTGGCAGTCTGCCAAAGCTATAAACAGAATGCAGCTACTGCACTGAGTAAACTCCTGACCCATACCTGGCTGCACTGAGTGAACTCTTGACCTGTTGCCTAATCTGATACAGTTGGCAGTCTGCCAAAGCTATAAATAGATCCAGACTGACCTCTAGCCTGTTGCCAAATCTGAAATAGTAGCCACACCATTGCATAAGCTCATGCAGGGGCCCTGCCCTGAAGGGCTTGACACCCATGAAGTGATCACATGGTGCCCATGAGGTGTTCACATGTCACCCATGAGGTTTGTTTGAGATATTTTATTGAATATGCACATATCTTATGGTACAGACATCAATGGGATTAAGTGCAAGCTACTTAAAGCTTATCTTGACTCTCTCCCTAATATTTCTAGTATAAAATATAAAATATAAAATATAAAACGATGGCAGTATTCAGTGTTATGGTAGGGGTTGTGTTTGGTAGTGGATGTTTGGTAAGTGGAAGTGTTATAGTTGTATGTCTGTGTTTTGGAGGTGTTGTGGGAGATTTTTATGTTTTGAACCGGTTTGTGTTTTCTATGTATGAACATACAGATGTAAAGATTTCTTCATTTCTGGTGTTGTTTGCATATGCGCTACCATAGAGGAGTTCTTCTACAGATATATCTTGGGGGAGATATTTATTTCTAGAATTGACATGGAGTTGGCATTGCAGCAGATAATGTTCAGCATTTTCTGTTTCGTATTCACATTGACATTTTGGGTCGTTGGATAGGTGTCTTCTTTATAGATCGTAGTTTAAGTCACTGCTTTGTGTTCGCAGTCGGGTATGAATTATCTGGGCCTTTCTTGTACCTGAATTGAAGTATTTTGGTGGTTTGTTTCTTGCAATTTCCCTGGATATATTATATTTAAGTGATTTGCTGGTTTGACAGTGTTTAAGTCTTTCATCTAATTTATTCCATAATCTTATAGATTTTGGTAAGAATGAATTATAGTAGATCTCTGTTCTACAGAAAATGTCTTGTATATTGAGTCGATCACTAGATCTTGTATTAAAGGTGGTGTTTCTGTGTGGCCGTAATAGTAAGTACAGGTACTGGGGGGATTCTAGCTTTATCATTTTGTGCAGCTGGATGACCATTGAGTTTTCTCTACGCGTTTTGAGTAGGGGCCAGCCTGTTTCTTTGTAGAGTTTTGCATGGCTAGTTCCCCTGACGCAGCCTGTTACTATTCTGGCAGCTTGTAATTGCACAGCTTCTAGTGTTTCGCTTTGTTCTTGTGTGCAGTTACACCACATAACATTACTGTATTCTAGTATTGGCCTTATATATGTATAATATATGTTTTCTAGAGTTTTCCTATCAAGCATATATTTTAATTTGCTCAATATTAAGATTTTAGAGTTTGCTTTTGCTTTTATATTTTCTATATGATCGTTCCATTTGCAGTCCTTTCTAAGTGTTATTCCTAAATGTTTATGGGTGTTAGATTTATCTATTTTAATACCATTGAAATATAGGTCAGGATGGTCTGTTTTTGGTTTCATTGAGAATAACAGTGATCTGGTTTTTTTTGCATTGAAGGTGACTAACCATTTTTTTTTAGATTTGTTCCAAGTCTCTATTTAGTATTTTTGCTGCTAAAGATCGGTTTTCAATGGTGAGATACAACATGGTGTCGTCTGCAAATAGTCTAATGTTACTTGTTATGTTGTCTGTAATGTTGTTAATGAATATTAGAAATAATAGGGGTCCCAGTATGGAACCTTGGGGTACCCCAGCATGAAGTGTTTCCCAATGGGAGAAATCGTTTTCGATTAATACTCGTTGTTTCCTATTTTTCAGGTACTGGGCAATCCAACGAAGCACTTTACCTTTTATTCCAGCCGATGACAGTTTGGCGAGGAGACCTTCTGACCAGACCTTGTCAAAGGCTTTGCTTATGTCTAGGAAAATAGCCTGTACTTCTTTGCCTTTATCTATATCTTGGATAATTGAATTATAGAGGTCAGAGAGTTGGTAGACCGTGGAGTCTCCAGGTATGAAGCCGGACTGATGTGGACTGATTATATTGTTATTATCAAAGAACTTATACATTTGATCGAAGATAATTTTCAAATAGTTTGCATACGCAAGATGTTAAGGATATAGGGCGATAGTTGATTGGCTTATTTTTTTCTCCATTTTTATAGATTGGCGTTACATTTGCTTTTTTCCAGAGTGATGGAAGTTGTCCTTTTTCCATTGATAATGTAAGAAGTTTCCAGAGTGGATATACAAGTTCTTTGTGGCATTCACGAAGGATGATGGGGGGGATTTCATCAGGGCCTTGGGATTTGTTACATTTAAGATTCTTCATAATTGATTCCAGTTCGTGAATATCTATTTTAATGTTATCGAGTCTATTGTAATTCTTACTAGCTAAGTATGGAGTAGAAAAATGTTGTTTTTGAATTATTGTTTGTTTAATAAATTGTTCATTTAGTAAGTTAGCCTTTTCCTTTGGTTCAGTTGCAAATGTACCATCATTGTTGATAAGTGGTGGTATATTTTGTTGATTATTGCCCTTCATTAAAACATTTATTGTTTTCCACCACAGTTTTTCATTATGTAGATTATTTTTAAGTTCTGCCGCAATTTTGGAGGGGTAGTTTGCTTTGGCTTTTCTTGCTTCTTTATTAAAGTTATTTCTAGATGTTTTATAATTTTCCATGTCTTTAGGTTTGTTTGATTTCATAGCTTTTGTACGTAGCCAGAGGCATTTACTTTTTAGAAGTTTAAGATCACGGGTATACCATTCTCTATTATATGAATTATGAGTGATATTATGAAATGGTATGCATTGCTCTTTTATAATATTAATTTCCTTAAGTATTTTATCATAGATGATTTCTATATCAGATGTTGAGTTATATATATCATTCCAGTTGATATTCCTTAATTTATTTCTCATTTCCTCATAGTTTCCTTTTTGGTAGTTCCATGTTTTAATCGGATTAGGTGAGGTGTGACTGTTTGTCGTCCAATTTATCTTTATATATATACTATTATGATCACTGTATTTCCTTGGAAAGGTACCTGATTTGATAATATATAATCATTAAAGTTAGTAATAGCTACATCGAGAAGTGTTGCAGTATTATTGGTTATTCTGGTAGGTTGACTTATGTGTTGGTAGAGATTGAGTTCTTTTATTATGGTTTTGAGTTTTGGGGAGGGTGAGTTTATCATCATATCACAATTTAGGTCTCCGACAATAACATGTCTAGTACTTGGTAGGGAATTAAGATCAAAGAAGAAATCGTTCAGGTTTTCCCAGCTTTCTACAGGTTGGTTTGGTGGTTTGTACACTGTTGTGCAAATAAATTTGGATGGTTGGTTCATAATTTCAATACAAATCGATTCTATATGTTTGGATTCAATATCATGTTTTCTTTTGTATGCAAGAGTATTTTTAATGTATACTGCAATGCCACCTCCATGTCTCGATCTATCTAGCCTTTCTGGTGGCTGATATCCGGGTATTAAAATTTGTTCGTTTGTAATTGAGCTGTCTAGGTGTGTCTCTGTAAAGCAGACGATGTCGAAGTTTTGTATTTCTATTTCTATGTTTTCTATTTTGTTTAAGATACTCCGTATATTAATATGGTATATATCTAGAGTTTTTGTTTTGGGGCCAGGGTTTAATTCGATGTCACAACAATTTTTTACTTTTTTAATAATTACTAGGTAAAGGTGAGTACAGTTTGAAAAGCGGTAAATGGAAATTTGCTTAGCCATGTTGACGTTACCTTTTCTTCCGGTTGGTGTGGTGTGCATGCTGGGATATGTTGTGTGGGAGCGTGTTGTGTGTGTGTCTCTGTTACCCATACTGGGTTGTCAGCCGGTCACGCAGGTAAATCTATTAAAATTTAGTTAGAATGTGATGACAACGTAATGTGGTCGCATCTATAACGCTTTGAACGGCTTTGTATGCATTACTATGTGTGTAGATTATTATATATATATTTAAAATAATGATCCTTGGATGGTTTAATGTCCATTGTTTACGTTGGATACGCCCGGTGCATTATGGGAGGAGCGATCAGCTGTTCCTTTCTTCACGGGGGGTCTCGTTGCTATCATCTGTTAATTTCAACCACTCCTCGTATTTTTTTAATGTTGCCTTATTTTTAATCAATGTTGGGCTGTCTTCACGGTCTTGTTTTGCGTAGATTTTCCCATTGTTTGTCCACACAGAGTGTAATAAGTTGTTGGGTTTCTTTTTCAGTTTTCTTGTTTCGTACAATAGCTCCGCTTGGTCCGCTGTCAGGTCCTCATTGATATAAATTGCTACTCCGTCCAGACTGATGTTCCGCAGTTTCACCCTTGCTTTGTATACTGTGTCCTTTGTTGTGGTGTTATGAAATTTAACTAGGAGCTTCCGGGGTCTCGTTTGTTGCTTTCCGTCCGTACCTTGTTTTGGTTTTAGCCTAAATACTTGGCTCATTTCGGACTGACTGGTGTTGAGCCCCATTGCTTTGAAGACCTCCATGGCCCTTTCCATTGGTTTTTCGTTTTCAGATTCTTTGAGGTTTTCGAAGATCAGATTTTTCTGTTTGGTTGCCTCTTCTTGGTCTTGCTTTTTCATAAGGAATTCTTTTTCTAGTGTTTCATGTTTTTTTTCCAGGTTAGCGATTTTTTCTTCGTGCGATTTTATTACTTCTTCGAGTTGGCCGATTTTTTTGTCCATCGATCTCTGAAGAGGGATTACGATATTTGATGCCAGTGCATTTTGCACCTCCTGGGTTTGCAGTGCTTCCCTGATGGCTAATATTAATTGGATTTTGTTTACATCCATGGTTATTTGGTGATATTTAATTGTTTACTTACGATTTTTGCAGACGTTTCCGTTATATTAATAGTATATGCCCGTTGCTAAGGCCCTGTCAAGCTCGAGCGGTCGCGCGATCTTTGGTCCAGGATTTTCTTTTGTTGACTGGTCCTTCTGCGTCAGATCTTCTTCGGATTTTCAGAGCGATATAGTTTTGCTTTTTTCTATCGATCCTCTTTTGATTTTACTTATTTTGGTACATTTTCCAAGCCTAGGAAGCGTTATTATGCAGAGCAACTATTTTAGACGTCTGTCGCCATCGCAGTCTCACATACCCTAGTCTCACCCATGAGGTGATCACATGCCTTGTGCTTGGCTGCACTGATTGAACTCTTGACCTATATCTGGCTGCACTGAATGAACTCTTGATCTGTTCCCAAATCTGAAACAGTTGGCAGTTTCTCATCCTATTTAAAGATACAGATTCAATCTTGGCCTGTTGGTATATCTGTTTACACATACTGAAAGACTTTGGTTAAAATTTCTTTTTTCAAGCCGACATATTCATAAACTTTTTATCAAAATATCTAGAATAATAAAAGATGCAGTACTTTCATTGTTAAAGGTCCAATAGTTCTGCCAAAAATCATTCTAGTAAACTTGAACAAAGGCCACCTATGAATAATTTTTGTGCAATGTTACAGAAGATATAATTGAAATAATAATTTTGTAGAAGAACACTATTGCAGTCCTCAGTTTGAACAAGGGACCCATGGGTCACGGCGCTCAGTTGATCGTGATTGGACTATAAATGTTTCTCCACTGTGATACTATATCGAGTCGATAAAGCTTATGAATATCATGGACATGTTGGGCTATTATAAAGGAATGTAATGTAATATGTGAGTAAATGATAAATGAAAAAACCTGACCGATAGATTAATAGAGTCAAATATAGTGGTTTATTTTTTATTTATTTAGGAGGGGTTGAAAATTGTGATATATTTGAGCAAATATGAATGCAATGACAGCAGTAATAAGCAGTAGTAGAATGATGATAAGGCTATTTGTTGTGTATGGTAGTCTGCAAGCTTTCAATTTGACAGATATGATGTTGTGATTAATTATGCTGATGAAGTGATTTATGAATTTGTGACTGTATGACACAATATCTCTTTAGTCTTGACAAGGTACATTATTGTGATGCCCACTATGTCTACATATTACACAATATTGACATAATTTCTGGCATATACACTACCTATGGACGAATAGTTATACAAAATATTAAAGTATGAATATATCTGATTCATCTTGTTCTTGCTTACTGAGGCTGACTTTGGGATGGGGTTTGGAGAAGGGAAAAGTAAGGGCAGCACGAAGGTGGATGTAGAAATATTCTATTGTGTTTTTCATTTATATAAGAATATGAAAAGCTAAGAGGAAAGGGACCCTCCTACTTGGTTATAGTAAAGTTCTAAATATATGATTGCAAACTAATACTCTGACAAGACTGTCATGAAGAAAAACAGTAAAAGTTTTGAGATACTGTGATGCATATGAAAATTTACAGATGGACAGGCAAGTGGACAGAATGGACTAATACCTTTATTTCACTTTCAAGGGAATTAATGCATTTAAGTTTATATATAATCCTATTTTTTTTTAAGCATATCCACTTTTTTCATTAAGAAGTTTTTATCTGAATCATTTTTTTTTATTTACAGGTTTTATAAATTTTTAATAAAAAACCCTGAAAATATAAGTTCAAATATTAGAATTGTTGCAAAAGTTGCAATCATTATATATACAGAGTAAAAAAACTGAAACTATAAGTTAAAATATTAGAATTGTTGCAAAAGTTGCAATCATCATATATCCAGAGTGTAGCTCATATTGGGTCATATTATGCTTACACATATATTTTATTATCTTTAAATCATAAATGTTTAAACTGAATTTAAAAGAAAATAATGCAACAACATGGCATCTACAAGAATATTCCTTGAATCACTATTAAAAAGTTTTGCACATTGGAGTTTTCAGTACATGCTTAATTTTATTCACCAAAATAAAATAAAAGATTCAGTAAATTTGATAAAATAAAACATCTTTTCAAATAAAGTATACACACTGCTGGTTAAATGAGGGACAAACAATATCATTGTGCTAATTACTATCCCAGTTTTAATTTATTACTGGAATTAATAGTCAATTTCACACCTGGTGAAGTTTTCACTCTTCTGAAGTAAGGAATTACTTATCTGATGAACATCCACACTTTCATAGCAATACACCACTTTGTGGACACAATTAAATGTACACTTTAATCATTGTAACCCTGGTGGTACAATACAAAATCTAAAATGTAGCATAGCCTAGAATAAGAATGAATCAAATACAGAAAATAATAACATTTATCTAGTTTATGCACCATCTGGGGGGGGGGGGAGTGCAGGGCAGAGGGGAAGCCTGCTGGTAGTGGCCAAGCTGACCCAAGGCAAGCTGCCTGGGGTGGGTTACATAATGCAAGTGAAGGCTGTACTACTTGGTGGGCTAGATGTAAACAACACTTGACATGGTGTATGAAAACATGAATAAAAGCTATTCTTTCCAATCAATTTCTTTGAAATTTCAGATCTTAAAAGATTAAATCCTTATGTATATATGCTGTGAAAATTAAATTAACAGTGCCAAAGTTGGACAAAATTTAAGGTACTGATTTTTTATTTATGCTAATAACTTGAAAAATTTGCAAAACTCAGATCTTTTTTTTTTGGTAAACAATTGAATCTTGATTAAATAAAGTTATATTCCTGAAAAAAGTCTCTAGGTTCAGCAATTCTCATGTTAGGTGAGTAAATATATTTCCTGATTTTTTTTTAAAATGTATTATGTTTTGGCCCATAACTTCAAAATAATACCCAATACTGACCTAATTTTTGGTATGTTCATAGAAAATGTATGAAAGAATGTGAATACTAAATACGATCAAAAACAGATCAGTGGTTTTGATATTAGGCAGCCTTGAAGTGTAACAATGGCTTTTTTATGGAAAACAGAGTTTTTTTTCCTTAATATCTCGAAAGAACGAAGTCCTAATGACCCAATTTTCGGTATGGTAGGAGATTTTGGGGACATCTAAAATTATGCCAACAGCCTGGGGAGCATAGAGATGTGCACTGAATGACCTACAGTCATCAAAGTGGACTGCTTGACAATGCAAGGGAATACAACAAGAGCCTCCAAAAAAATTCAATAACTAGCCTAATTTTGCAGCTTTTATTTTCAAATTTCAGATTTAAACAGATTAAGTCCTTATGTATACATGCTGTAAATATTAAATCCACAGTACTTACAGGAAAAAAACGTGCCGTGGCCAAAGTTGGGCAAAATTTAAGGTACCAATTTTATATTTTTGCCAATATTTAAAAAAATTTAAAAGATTTTGATCTAATTTTTGGTATACAATTAAATTTTGATTAATTAAAGTTGTATTACTGGAAAAAAGTCCCTACCTTTAACACTTGGTCTTAAGTGACCAAATATCTTCCTGATTTTTTTACAAAGTCCATTATGTTTGGGCCCATAACTTTTTTAAATTATATAATACTGACTTAATATCTGGCATGTACATAGGAACTATACAGAGGAATATTTATGGTAAATAAGAAGAAAACCAGATGAGTGGTTTTGATATTAGGCAGTCCTGAAGTGTGAAAATAGATTTCTAATAAAAAATTGAGGTTTTTCCTTAATATCTCGAAGGAACGAAGTCCTATTGACCAATTTTCGGCATGGTAGGAGATTTTGGGGACATCTAACTGTATGCCGAATTTCAGATTCGTAGGTCCAACAGTGTGGAAACGTGCTAGTCTTGCGGACGGACATCCGGACAGATGGACGGACGGACGGACAGACAGACGGACGGACGAGGGACAATGGACCATGACTATAGCTAAGATGACTTATAGTCAGCTGAGCTAAAAAGACATAATAATGGCCATAAGACCAACTTAAGCTTTTCACAACTCAACCAAAAATCAACAAACTCAGTATATTCTGATATGATTGAAAGAACCATGTCCTAGGATAATTCTTTTAAAAAATTGAACAATTCAACTTAACAGTTTCATCATTTGCCCATAAAAAACAGGTCAATGTAGGTGGCACCACTAAATCTACAACTTCAAATATGAGTCATGTGACCAACATTTGCACAATACCTGGTAATGCTAGCTTCTGTCATTTCTGAGAGTACTATGTCAGTATGCTTACTTGGCCGAATGACTGTTCAAATTTGTGTAACTCCTCTAAAATTCATCAAATGCAAACCATTTGAACAAACTTGAGAGGGCTTGCCTCTGGGATCATTTATGTAAAATATTTAACAATTTGGCTGGACCGTCTACAAGAAGACGACTTTTAAATATTGTCAGCTTTTTCCTTATAAAATCTAAGTAAATGCAGATAGCAAAAAAATAAGCCGAATCCCACAAAATTTGATATGTGACAGATTATTGCATAAAATCTGGGAATGGTAGCTCCTGCTATTCCTGAGAAATTATGGATTAATGTACAGATGACCAATGACCCCCGTACAAAAATAGGTCAATTCAGGTGGTGCCAACAATACCTGAATTTCATATATGACTCATGTGACCAACACTGGCAAAAAATTTGGTGATGATAGCTCTGGCTGTTTCTGAGACTGTCATTTTAGTATGCTTTTTTGGACAGATGACTAAGTTCAACTTCCTGAAAAAAATTGAGGGAGATGGTATAAAAGATTATTTCTGTGAAATATTGAACAATTTGGCTTGAGTGTTTCGGAGAAGATTTTTATAGGTTTTTTTAGCTTTTTCTCTATAAAATTTAAGAAAATTTTCAAATGGCTAATTTTTTGCATTTAATTTCATGATGCTAGCTCCAATCATTTTAAAAAAAGTATGGGTAAACGTACAGAAGACAAACGCCGCCACACCATCGCATTAGTTCACAGGTTCACTAAAAATTACTACAGATGCATATTGAATGCAAAATTGTAATACAGATACATCTCACTGATGGCAAAATCTTGAATTAATTTGACTATGGATACCAATTATTTATAATCCATGTACAGCCGTCTTTATATACCCACAGAGAGCTGTATAGCTGTGATTGTAAACATTGCCTGGCATGAGGAATATCTAAAAATCATAAATCTTCATTTTTTAAAAGCTTTTAAAAAACATTCTTGTCAATATTAACCACAGATAACCTGAAATCTAAATGTCTAGAGGCATGATGTAATAAATGCTGATAAACTGGTGCCGGTCTAAATGTATCTAGATGTATCTGTGTATCTGCTTCACACAGCTAACATATATGGTAAAATGACTCAATTGAACCTTTATAATTCAGCCAAAATTCATTCTTTGGAACCATAAAAGACAATTATTATAAGAATTATTCAGAGGATTATTCTTGTAAAAATATTAAACAAATTGGCCTAGGTAGGGTCAGTCAAAAAAAATTTTACAGGTTTATAAATCATATGGGAAAATACAGCAAAATGGCTAAGTTAAGCTTCCCATAACTCAGCCAAAAATCACTGAACCAAAACCATTTGAACAAACTTGAATAATCAACATCTAAGGATAATTAATGTGTGAGATTTAAGAATTTGGCCCAGTGGTTTTTGAGGAGAAGATCTTTGTAGACTGCCAAGATATGAGTGATTTTATCCCAAGGCAGATGATCAGATAGATGCTGTGCAAAAATGGTTGCATGTGGCACCACCAGCTTTGCATATGATAAAGAGCTATGAGAGATCTAAACACATGCAAAATTTTGGCCCAACTGGTCAAACGGTTCCCAAGATATGAGATTGGATGTCTGCAGCTTAAACGTGAATGTAGGTGGCGCCACCTGTCATAAAATCCAGAAAGCTATCCAGGATGTAAACACATGCAAAATTTCAGATGGATAAGTCCAACCAATGCAGAGTTGTTTTTTTCCCAAGGCAGATGAACAGATGAACACTGTGCAAAAATGGTTGCAGGTGGTGCCACCATTTTTAGTGTATGTTATAAAGCTTTCCAAGGGCTACATTTGTGCAAAATCTTTAGCCTTATTGGTCAAACGGTTCCCGAGATATGTGGGTTTATGTGTGGAAACAGACGCACAAATGGATGCTGGGCAGAGAGGAAAGGTCAGAGGTCAATGAAAAATGAGGGCGCACCATTCACATGTGACTGATCATAATTCCGAATTTTAAAAAATTCTGCCCAGTGGTTATAAAGATGTTCTCCGGAAACCTATGCAGCCATGGCGGCAGCGTCGGCGTCTGACTGAAATCATATTATCCACAAAACTCTGTTTTGGCGGATACAATGATTGTAGCTGGCACCACCAGTCTTATATACAACGAAGATATGTCAAACCCCTCCTGTGAAATAAGCAGGGACATACACTGTGCAAAAATTTTTGTAGGTGGCGCCACCAGCCTTGTACACTATAAAGCTACCTGATATGTATAAACATGCCAAATTTTAGGCTGATGTATCAAATTCCTCTGTAGAAATAAGCAGGCGCATACACTGCAAAAGTCAATGTAGGTGGCACCACCTGTCTTATAAGAATACCAACATGTCTTATGAGAATACCATCAAAGACACATAGACAGGTCAAAATATCTGTCCCATACATCAAACTTCCCAAGAGTTTGATGCACTGGGCTGACAAGGGTTAGGTGAGTAAGGCAGTTGCCCCCGAGTGACCTGTGACAAATTGCTGCCTCAAGCTGCTGCACTGAGTGAACTCTTGACCTGCACCTGGCTAGACTGAGTGAACTTTTGACCTGTACCTGGCTGCACTGAGTGAACTCTTGACCTGTTGCATAATCTGACAAAGTTGGCAGTCTGCCAAAGCTATAAATAGATTCAGGCTGAACTTTGGTACCAAATATGATGCAGTGAGCCAAAGCTATAAATAGAATGCAGCTACTGCACTGAGTGAACTCTTGAGCTATACCTGGCTGTAGTTCTTCCAATCCTGGCACTGTGCCAAAATTATTTATAGAGCTGACATCATCTTGGCTAATGGCCAATATCAAGGCACTGGCAATCTGCCAAAGGTAAACCAAGTGCTGCCATCTGTACACAAAAGTGGTCCCTACTTGAAATAACTTTGAAATTTATTTTTCCAATACAAAATGCTTTTCAGCTGACTTTTTATAAAAAAGAAATCAGGAATGTATTTAAAATTATAACGGATGCATACTGAATGCAAAATTAAAATACAGATATATCTCACTGATGGCAAATTCTTGTTTTAAGTTGAGTAGGGATACCAATAATTTATAATCCACGTTCAGTTGTCTTTATATAGCCACAGAGAGCTAAATATCCTTGATTGTAACATTGCCTGGTATGATGAATAACTTAAATCATAAATTTAAAATTTTTAAAAGCTTTTAAAAAAACTTTGTCAATATTAACTAAAGATAACCTGAAATCTAAATGTTTAGTGGCATGATGTAATAGATGCTGATAAACTGGTGCCAGGCTAAATGTAACAGCATAACACAGCTAACATATATGGTAAAATGATTCAATTCAATCTCCATAATTCAGCCAAAAATCATTCATGTGGAACCATTAATGACAATTATTATAAGAATTATGGTAGGGATTATTCTTGTAAAATATTTAACAAACTGGCTTCAGTGGCATCAGTCGAAAAACGTTTAACAGGTTTATAACTCATATAGGAAGATACAGCAAACTGGCTCAGTTCAGCTTCCCGTAACTCAGCCAAAAAGCACTTAACCAAAACCATTTGAACAAACTTGAATTATCAACATCTGAGGATAATTAATGTGTGAGATTTAAGAATTTGGCCCAGTGGTTTTTGAGAAGAAGATCTTTGTAGCCACTGAGCTAAAATGGGCTGTTATAGCATATGATTAAATTCAGCTTCCCATAACTTAGCCAAAAGTCACTGAAAAGAGACCATTTGAACAAACTTCAGAAAGCACTACCCTAGGATCATTTCTGTGCGATATTAAACATTTTGGCCATATGGTTTCAGAGAAGAAGTTTTTTGTAGCCCTCAGTGTGATACAGGCACTGTCGACCCTGTACAAAAAAGGCTGAGGCAGGTGGCGCCACCAATACCTCAATTACAAATATGACCTATGTGACCAACATTGGCATAAAATTTGGTGATGATAGCTCCAGCGGTTTCTGGGATTTAAATTTTAATAGGCTTTTTTGCACAGTTTACAAAGTTCAACCTCCTGTAACTCAGCCAAAAATCACCGAACTGGAACCATTCAAACAAACTTGAGAAAGATTGTTCCAGGGATCATTTCTGTAAAATATTGGACAATTTGGCTGGACAGTTTCGGAGAAGAAGATTTTTAAAGCTTTTTTAGCTTTTTCCCTATAAAATCTAAGAAAATGCAGTTAGAAAAAAAATAAACGAAATCCGATATAGTTTTTTGGATGACTGATTATTTGCAAAATATTTGGTGATGCTAGCTCCTGCCGTTTTTGAGATAGCTATGGTTAACTTACAGACGATGCACGACTCACTACACACGACGCACGACGCCGCACCATCGCATAAGCTCACAGGTTCGCTAAAAATCATAAATTGTAGGTGGCGCCCCCTACCTTGTGCAGTAAGTACAGACCATCAGTCCTAATAACCATAGTAATTTTTGTGAAAATCCACCCAATGGTTCCTGAGAAATAAGCTTCTAAGTGTTTTTCTATAATCAGCGCTAAAACGTAGAAAAATAGGTCAAGGTCACCCATCTTCGAACTTGACTGAGATTTTGTCGACATACATCTTTACCAGAGAAAAAAAATTCCTACGGTGAATCCTTTTAGAGATATCCCGCTCACAAGGTAAAAGTTAACGGACGCCGGACGGACGGACAGCTTGGGTGACGACAATAGCCCATCAGCCTAAGGGCTGAGGGCTAAAAAACTGAAATTTAAGTTAAAATATTAGAATTTCTGCAATCATTATATATCCAGGGTGTAGCTCATATTGGGTCATATTATGCATACACATATATTCTATTATTTTTATATCACAAATGTTTAAACAGAATTTAAAAGAAAATAATGAAACCACATGGCATCTACAAGATTATTCCTTGAATCACTGTTAAAAAGTTTTGCACATTGGAGTTTTCAGTACATGCTTAATTTTATTCACTGAAATAAAATAAAAGATTCAGTAAATTTGATATAATAACACATCTTTTCAAATAAAGTATACACACTGTTGGTTGAATGAGGGACAAACAATATCATTGTGCAAATTACTATCTCAGCTTTAATTTATTAGTGGAATTAATAGTCAATTTCACACCTGGTGAAGTTTTTACTCTTCTGAAGTAAGGAATTACTTATCTGATGAAAATCCACACTTTCATAGCAATACACCACTTTGTGGACACAATTTAATGTGCACTTTAAGCATTGTAACCCTGGTGGTACAATACAAAATTTAAAATGTAGCATAGCCTAGATTAAAAATGATGTATACAGAAAATAATAACATATTAACAATAATCATCTTGTTCATGCACCACCTGGTTGGGGGGGGGGGGGGGGAAGCCTGCAGGTAGTGACCAAGCTGAGCCAAGGCAAGCTGCCTGGGGTGGGTTACATAATGCAAGTGAAGGCTGTACTACTAGGTGGGCTAGATGTAAACAACACTTGACATTGTGTATAAAAACTTGAATAAAAGGTAACCTTTTCAATCAATTCCTTTGAAATTTCAGGTTTTAAAAGATTAAATCCTTATATATATATGCTGTGAAAATAAAATCAACAGTGCTTACAGGGAAAAAACGTGCTATTGCCAAAGTTGGACAAAATTTAAGGTACTGATTTTTTATTTATGCTAATAACTTGGAAAATTTGCAAAATTCAGATCTAATTTTGGGTAAACAATTGAATCTTGATTAAATAAAGTTATATTCCTGAAAAAAGTCTAGCTTCAGCAATTCTCATGTTAGGTGAGTAAATATATTTCCTGATTTTTTAAAAATTGCATTATATTTTGGCCCATAACTTCAAAATAAGACCCAACACTGACCTAATTTTTTGTATGTTCATAGAAAATGTATGGAAGAATATGAATACTAAATATGATCAAAAGCAGATCAGTGGTTTTGATATTAGGCAGCCTTGAAGTGTAACAATGGCTTTTCATGGAAAACGGAGGTTTTTTCTTAAAACTCTTGAAGGAACGAATTCCTAATGATCCAATTTTCGGTATAGTAGGAGATCTTGGGGACATCTAATGGTATGCAAAATTTTAGAACTGTAGGTCCAACAGTTTTAAAACGTGCCCTGTTAACGGACGGACGGACGGACAAAGGACCACAACTATAGCTCAGATGACTTATAGTCAGCTGAGCTAAAACCAGATCAGTGGTTTTTATATTAGGCAGCCTTGAAGTGTGACAGTGGGTTTTTAATAGTAAATTTTCTAAATATCTCAAAGGAATGAAGTCCTAGTGACCCAATTTTCAGTATGGAAGGAGATTTTTTTACATCTAACTGTATGCAAATTTTTGGATGAGTAGGTGAATGGTTTCAAAATGTGCCCTGTTAACAGACGGACTGATGGACAAAGGACGGAAGACGGACAAAGGACCATGACTATAGCTCAAATGACTTATAGTCAGCTGAGCTAAAAATGGACAGAAAATAAAAATTTCAGGATTCATAGGAGACCTGCCCAAAACCCTTCTGGATTTCACAATAGAGGGTTCAAAGAAAATGGATACAATTTTTACCCTGTCTGTCTTGGTTCTGGTCCATAGCTTGCAGAATACAGGTCACTATGACCCAATTTCATGTTTCCAAGGAGAATTGCCAAGGACTCCCCTGAATGTCATGAAAGAAGAGTCTAGGGCTAATGAATACAATTTGGGCCCTGTCTGACTGCTCAAAATTATGCATTTGGCCAGTAGAACCTCTCTGGCGTTGGTGTTAGAAGATTCTGGACTTAACAGACAATTTGTACCTGTCTGACAATCATGGTGTTCATATGACATCTTTTTCCTATATGTCACAGAATATAGGTCACAGTGACCTAATTTCAGGTTTCCAAGGACATTTACCTAGGGGCTCCCTAAATGTCTTGTGAGAGGATTCTAGTCCAAATGGATACAATTTGTGCCCTGTCTGACTGTCTAGGTGCTCAAAATCAAGTTTTTCAGCCCATAAGTCACAGAATATAGGTCACCATGACCTAATTTCAAGTTTCTAAGGAGATTAGCCTATGAACTCCCTGGATGTACAGTGAGAAGTTTCTAGGTCTATGATTTGTGCCCTGTTAATGGACGGAGGGCCGGACAGCCAGAAGGCCAGACAACATGACGGATGCCGAACAAAGGGTAATCACTACAGCTCAGATGACTTACTGGTGCCACAAGTCTTCAGGGACTGATGAAACCCAGGAGATTTGCCCAGAACCTCCCAGGATGTTGCGTTTGAAGAAACTAGGCCTAACATATACAATTTGTGCCCTGCCTGACTGTCTGGGTGCTCATAATCATACTTTTGGCCAGTTGCTCAAAAAATGGGTAATCATGACCTTATTTCAGGTTTCCAAGGAGATTTACCGAGGACCTCCCTAAATGTCATGTTATGAGATCCTAATGCAAATGGATACAATTTGTGCCCCGTCTGACTGTCTCGGTGCTCAAAATCATGTTTTCAGCCATTAGTTCACAGAATATAGATCACCATGAAATAATTGCAGGTTTTCACTGAGATTTACCCAGGACCTCTCTGAATGTACAGTTAAAAGTTTCTAGGTCTTACAGTTTAGTACGGTTACAGTTTGTGCCCTGTTAACAGCCAGACTGCTATCAAAAATAGAGAAAAAAATTGCATAAAAATTAGAATACAGGTGGTGCTACTAGTCTTCAGGAAATGATGAATCACTAGATGATCAATTAAAAGAATCATGGCAAACAATGCATAAGTTATTCAGATACTGGAGCTTTTGTACCAAATTTTTAATTATTCTGAGGGTACAAACAGGCCAAATAACTCGGGGATATAGGTCAAAGTGACATATTTCAGGCTTCCAAGGAGATTTTTTATTGACCTCCCTGTATTTTTATTAGAAGTGTCTAGGTCCAATGGTTATGATTTGTGCCCTGCTAACCGACACTCAAACGGCATGACAGAGGGACGATGGACAAAGAGTTATCACTTTAGCTCAAGTGACTTTCAGTCAGCCGAGCTAAAAAAAGGTTAATGCAGATTACAGTTTATGAACTTCATTTGGCACTCACCTATTATTGATATGGGTTTTCTTGCAAAACGTAATCGGCCACGAAGGCCCATATATTTACTCCTGCATCCTGCAGACCACAATCGTATGACATATTCCAGGCCAAAGAACACCACAAGAACAATTTCCTGGAACAAGAAAGTTTAACCAGTGACACATGGCTCACAACACCCAGCGAAAAGCTTCTGGTATTGACAGTCTACTAATCCAGTGATTTAGACAATCCCCATGGTATTTCTTCAAGAATAAATTTCCATTCATAACTGTTGGTACCAATCCTGAAGCTAATTTTCTCATTAATTTGCAAGATGAGAAATCAAGGTGGGATCAGGCTCAATATCATGTATAATTTTTTCACTCATTTTTGTTGTTGGGCTAAATTGCTAAGTATTTCATTGTGATTAATAATAGGGCAAAAGATCATAATGCTCTGCTGATAAGCCCAACTGAGGAAATGAATAACAGCTCAAACTTATAGCGCAATGTGAGCTTTATAAAACGGGGGCAATTAAAGTGGTGCCATTTGCTTGGAATAAGCTATAATCACCAAAGCACAACACAATCCTTATGGGTCAAATAAAACAACAGATGCACCAGGAGAGATGAAACAAGGGACCCATGGGTCACTGTGCTCAGCTTAAGTTGACCTTAAACGTAAAAATCTAAAATAATGTCAAATGGAGATAAGGTCTAAGAGGAAAAGGTAATATAGGCCAGGGCTGGTTGACATGATTGGATGGTATTGATGAGTAAAAAATTGTTGCAAATAATATTTTATGACCATACCAAGCATTTTCTAATGACAAACTGAAGCATGTTAGCAGTTTGTGAACATAAGATGTATATTATTACCATCATCATTGGTTGGCTTTTTGATAAATTGTTGACAGTTCAGTAGTTCACAAATTTGTGCAATTGTATCTATTTTTTTTATAGTATATATATATATATATATATAAATATATATATATATATATATATATATATATATTTATTTATCTTATTAAATATATATATATTTTTTTATATGAATGTATACAGCTGAAATATAATTAATGTCCCCAGTCCACAGGTGCAAGGACATGATGGTGGTTGTTGTGGGGGGGGGGGGGGGATGGGGAGGTGGGGGTGGATAATGGGAGTAATGATTTTCACTTAATTCAACAATGCTTACAGGAAAATATAGTTCATTCACAATTACTTCATATTTAAACAAGGCCTACAGGCTTAATGCAAACCTGTGCAATGGTTAATACACCAGGCATAATGCTTCAATGCTTGACCATTACTTTTCAATTATATGAACAAAACAAGTACTACACATTTTGTACAAGAACCCATTAAAACAAACAAATTCCTGGAATTAATGTCCCCTGCTTTGGGCTCTTGTTGTTCTTCATGCTTGATGCGGACAGACAGACAGAGTGACAGACACACAGACAGAAGCCAGACAATCAAAAACCAATTCCAACGAAGGTGAGCATGAACGCAATCACTAACCAAAATTTGAATGAAATCGGAAAATATTTAGGAAAGTTATAGCACAGAAATGAAAACCTGATGGACTGACAGACAGAGTGACAGAAAGACAGACACCAGACACTCCAAAACCAATCCAAACCAAGGTCAGCAAGAGAGCAATCACTGACACATATTTGAATGAAATTGGATAATATAGGATGGTTATTTCACGGAAAAAATCCTGATGGACAGAAAGACAAAGTGACAGACAGACTGACAGACAGACAGAAGCCAGACACTCATAAAAGCAATCCAAACCAAGGTATTCATGAGAGCAATCACTGACCCAAATTTGAATAAAATCAGATAATATTTAGGAAAATTATCCCTCGTAAAAGAAAACCTGACAGACTGATAGGCAGTGTGACAGACAGACAGACAAACAGTAGCCAGATACTCCAAAACCAATCCCAATAAGCCAGACACTTCAAAAACAAATCCTAACCAAGGTCAGCATGAGAGCAATCACTGACCAAAATTTGAATGACATCAGATAATATTTAGGAAACTTATTGCAGGGAAATGAAAACCTGACATACAGACAGACAATGTGACAGACAGACAGACAAACAGTAGCCAGATACTCCAAAACCTATCCCAACCAAGACATGCATTTGAGCAATGTCTGACCAAAATTTGAATTAAATTGGATAATATTTATGATAGTTTCTGCACGGAAATGAAAACCTGACAGACAGACAGACAAAGTGACAGACAGACAGACAGCTAGACAGACCCTCATAAAAGCAATCCAAACCAAGATATGCATGAGAGCAATGTCTGACCCAAATTTGAATGAAATCAGATATTTAGAAAAGTTATCGCACGGAAATGAAAAAACCTGATGGACGGATGTACAGACAGACAGAGAGCTGGACAGACGGACAGCTAGACAGACAGACTAGACGACCATAGGTTGAGGACTTGCTGGAAGTAGAAATAAGAAAGTCAAACTAACAGACAACAAGCAGCAGAAAGGCAGGGAACATTTGGAACTGGTCAAATGAACAGATATTTAGAAAAG
Source organism: Sipunculus nudus (assembly GCA_026874595.1). Classification (NCBI taxonomy): domain Eukaryota; kingdom Metazoa; phylum Annelida; class Sipuncula; order Golfingiida; family Sipunculidae; genus Sipunculus; species Sipunculus nudus. Next base: position 43,854,219 of record CM049311.1, read on the forward strand.
TTATCGCACGGAAATGAAAAAACCTGATGGACGGACGTACAGACAGACAGAGCTGGACAGACGGACAGCTAGACAGACAGACTAGACGACCATAGGTTGAGGACCTGCTGGAAGTAGAAATAAGAAAGTCAAACTAACAGACAACAAGCAGCAGAAAGGCAGGGAACGTTTGGTTGAGGACTTGCTGGAAGTAGAAAAAGAAAGTCAAACTAACAGACAACAAGCAGCAGAAAGGCAGGGAACATTTGGAACTGGTCAAATGAACAGATATTTAGAAAAGTTATCGCACGGAAATGAAAAAACCTGATGGACGGACGTACAGACAGACAGAGAGCTGGACAGACGGACAGCTAGACAGACAGACTAGACGACCATAGGTTGAGGACCTGCTGGAAGTAGAAATAAGAAAGTCAAACTAACAGACAACAAGCAGCAGAAAGGCAGGGAACATTTGGTTGAGGACTTGCTGGAAGTAGAAAAAGAAAGTCAAACTAACAGACAACAAGCAGCAGAAAGGCAGGGAATATTTGGAACTGGTCAAATGAACAGATATTTAGAAAAGTTATTGCACGGAAATGAAAAAACCTGATGGACGGACGTACAGACAGACAGAGAGCTGGACAGACGGACAGCTAGACAGACAGACTAGACGACCATAGGTTGAGGACTTGCTGGAAGTAGAAATAAGAAAGTCAAACTAACAGACAACAAGCAGCAGAAAGGCAGGGAACATTTGGAACTGGTCAAATGAACAACCCCTATTGTTGGGGAAACAGAAGCATATCTTTATGTGGTTATGCTGATTTTCAAAAGTTGCAGACAAGTCGCAGACGAGTAGAGAGACAAACAGACAGACAGACAGAAAAAAAAACTCCAGGTGAAGGTCATGTACTCATGCCATAAAGAACTGAAAGTATGAATAAAATAAGCCACATAAGTCTATTCGAATAAATCTTCATATTTTGAATTTCAAGAATTGTTACTTATATTAGGTCACCATGGTAAGGGAAGAATATAACAGAGTAACCAAGAGGATAAATGCATTAAATCTAGTTTCAAAAGCTGCAATCAAAGTTGTGACACAGTTGATAGTTTTTGAGATATGGCACAATAATGATTACTGCAGTGCCATCTGGTGGTTATTTTCCAAAATAATAAAAGTAAGCTTCGAGATATTTTAATATAATGTTATTATTATTTTTATGTTCTTATTATTATTATTATTATTAATACAATATATATATATATATATATATACAAACCAGATATCCATCCCTGATTTGACACACCCAACTGCATAATTTAGGATCCGTCCCTGATATTATAGCTGTGATTGTGTTTACCAGCAATCTCTGCATTTAGTAACATTTTGGGGGAGCCTCTCTGTTTGTTTGTTTAAAGGGATTACCCTTTAGAACAGGTCATAAAGCTCTCAATGCAGGGAAATCCTCAAAGTATATCCATACTAAGCATGAAAAGAGGCCACAACCAAAAACACATGTGGGATCAATCCCAACCAATAGTGCCGCTTCAAGGACCATCGTACACCCATAAAACAGTGCTCCAACTGTCAAATGTAATGCTACTGCTGACATTAACTATCACATACTGCTGCCACTTATGGTCACGGCAATGGGATGTACTTTCTTTATTTGAAGAAAAACGATGCAAGATTTGACGAAACTTACAATAACATCACATAATGTGACCAAGAGTGTTAGATGCTATCAAATGGTAAAAACTATAGGTCTTCAGCATGAAAAAAACAGTATTATAGGCGTTTCTTTGAATGGTCCCATGTTCTCGTTTGACAAGAAATGGTGCGAGATATGACAAGATATTCACTTTTGTCACTTAAAACTACTCAAGTGATTCTTGAACAATAGAAAAATAAAATCTCTAGCATGAAAATGACCAAGATATAGAAAATTGTTTGAAGTCTCAAATATTCTTATTTTGCGGGAGATGATACAAGATGAGGAGAGATTTGCGGTTTAATCATGTTCAGCTTCTGAAAAGCTACCAAATGCTGAAAACTACTGCTCTTTAGCATAAACTGTGATCGAGTTATAAGCATTTCTGTGAAATCTCGTATTTTCTTGTTTTTTGGAAAATCTAGCTAGATTTGACAAGACTTGCAATGAATGACTTAAAATCAAGGGAATGCTACCTCGTGTAAAAAACTAGACCTCTGTATAAATATTAACAGAGATAGAAGCAAAAAACTTTATATTTTCAGTTTCCTAAGTTTCACCCCAAAATTTGGTACCCATGGTAACTGCAGCACAAAGCTTCATGTGCAGAGGAATAAGACAATTATCCTATTTTTTGATACAACAATAAAAATTGTGACATGTTTAATATTTTTTTAGATATTGCTGTAAAATGATATGCTTCAGTGTTTCACGCCTCCTGGTGGATATTTCCAAACAAGGGACCTATGGGTCACGACGCTCAGCTGTTATTTATGATAAAAAAATATTATTTAGAAATGAGGCACATGCTGGTTTTGTGTGGTAATAAATATAAGCTGTATTATGAATTGTTGTTGTTTAGCTTATGTATGATTTTGATAGTACCTTTGGAGACAGGGAAGAGGATTGATTTCATTTATTTTATTAACAAATGGAGTACTACTGTCACACAGATTTTGACTTGGCCATATAACTTATAAGCAGAACATATAATATAAGAGTTTAACTATTTATTAAAAAAATTACAAATATTGTCCCAAATATAATTTTTATTAAAAAAAATAAGAGAATCATATGATTTTTTAAAATGAAATATAATTGATATGATTATTAAAATAATATTAAAGAATATATTCATGAATGCATTCATGAATACATTTTGAAAGTATTTGCATGAGTATTCATATACTTTCATTTTTACCTAAATTCCCATTCTTTATGCAAGAAATTTTATAATGGAGTACATAATCATATTCGTATTTAAATACAATTACAAAGTATTCGCACCATGTCTGGTATTTATTCAGTTTTCACCAAACAATGATGTTGAGAATCCAGAATATACAAAATTCACACATTTAAATAATGATCATAAGTACCTGGTTTTATGGCTTTTATTTATATTAAAAAATAACTGTAAAAAATTCATTTTGGCCTAATTTCACATCAATGTACACACTAGACACAGTAGGAATCTAGATTAATATTATCAACTGCATCTTTGTCTATCATTAATTTCCTTCATATAATCCTTAATGATTAGTAATGAATAATATGATTTACTTCTTTATCATTAAAAATGAACTGAAAAATGCCATAAGTGACTGCATGGTGTTATTTGGAATATGTGACATTCTACCCATCGATACAAGATTCTTATATCATCAGTAATTGCAAGTTAATTTGTTGTTATTATAAACTAACAAATTCCTTTTCTATTTTTCTTTAATTTGTTATTAAAAACCAATAAAAATTTATTAATTTATTGTTTATTGTTATGTTGTTGGTTAAAACTACTAGATGAGTTGGGTTGAACACCTGGATCAACTGTGGCTGGCCATCAGCTGCCTGGATTCTCCCCTCAAGCGTGCATAATTTGATGAAAGGTCAACAAGGTCAACATACAGGTGACTCAAGAGGGGCTGGAGAGAGCCAAAGTCTGACAGGGTCTCATAAAAAACATTAATAAAAGCTACAATATTTGGCAAATTTCTTTCAGCTTTCTAAACTAAAAATCTGAAATCCTTATGTGTGCATGATATGAAAATTATATCAACAGTGCTCACGGGAAACAAACGTGCCATGGTCACAGTTGGGCAAAATTTAAGGTACTAATTTTATATTTATACTAATAACTTATAAAATTTGAAAAATTCAGAACTAATTTTGGGTATTCAATTGAATCTTGATTAAATAATGTTACATCCCTGACAAAAAAGATCTCTAGCTTCAGCAATGCCCTTGTTAAGGGAGTAAATATATTTCTTGATTTTTTACAAAGTGCATTATGTTTGGGCCCATAACTTAAAAAAAATACACAATACTGACATCATTTCTGGCATGTGCATAGTGAATGTATAGAAAAATATGTATATTATATATGATCAAAGTCAGATCAGTGGTTTTGATATTAGGCAGTCTTAAAGTGTAACATTGGTTTTTAATGGAAAAATGAAGTTTTTCATTGATATCTCGAAGGAATTAAGTTCTAGTGACCAAATTCTTGGCATGGTAGGGGATTTTGGAGAAATCTAACTGTATGCCAAATTTAAGGAACCTAGAGCTGAAGCTCGGGAGCTGAGCTCTAGCAAACTGCATAACACTAGCAATATGTGACATAGTGCTTGAAAACTTGAATTAAATCTACAGTTTTTGATCAACTGGTTTCAAATTTTTGGTGTTAACAGTTGAAATGCTAACAAAAACATGCTGTGAAAATTAAATCCACACCAGTTACAGCAAAAAAACGTGCCATGGTCAAAGTTGGGCAAAATTTAAGGTACCAATTTTTTATTTTTGCTAATATTTTTAAAAATTTCAAAGATTTTGATCTAATTTTGGGTATACAATTTAATTTTGATTAATAAAAGTAATATTACTGGAAAAAAAGGGCTTAGCTTTAACAAGTTTTGTGTTAAGTGATAAAATTTCTTTTCTGATTATTTAAAAAAAATGCATTATGTTTGGGCCCATAACTTTTTTAAATTAAATAATACAGACCTAATTTCTGGCATGTACATAGGAATTATATTGAGTATTATTTATAGGAAATATGAGGAAAAACAGATGAGTGGTTTTGATATTAGGCAGTCCTAAAAAGTGAAAATAGGTTTTTAATAAAAAATTGAGGTTTTTCCTTAATTTCTCAAAGGAATGAAGTCGCAAAGACCCAGTTTTCGGCTTGGTAGGAGATCTTGGGGACATCTAACATTATGCTGAATTTTGGATTCCTAGGTCTTACGGTTTCAAAACGTGCCACATCTACGGACGGACGGACGGACGGACGGACGGACAGACGGACGGAGGACGGACAATGGACCACGACTATAGCTCAGATGACTTATAGTCAGCTGAGCTAAAAATGAACAAATGACCCATGGGTCATGATGCTCAGCCGACTGACATGTTGACAATATGTCCTTGCACAGGAAACTAAGGTGGCATCATCATTCAAGCATATTAGCTTAAGTTCATCAAGACCCATTAGCACACCAAATTTGATGACAATCCAACCAGCCGTTCCTGGGGAAGCTGGCATTTTGTGTATATTTTGCATTATTTCTGGGGTGCTCAAACATTCCCCAAAACTCTGAGAATATAGGTCACTGTGACCCAATTTCAGGTTTCTGGGGAGAACTTTTGAGGAACTCTCAGGATGTCCAGTTAGAAGATTCTGGGCCCCATGGTTATGATTTGTGCCCTACTTTGGTATCAAATTTTCAATTATTCTGAGGTGTGCTTATAAGCCCCATAGCTCAGAAAATATGGGTAACAGAGATCTTAATTCACATTTCCATGGAGACTTTTCACAGATCTCCCTGTATGTCAAGAAAGAAGATTCTAGGTCTAGTCATTATGATTTGTGCCTTATTATCAGATGACGGCATCTTTTAAGGTCTCAAAAATAGAGGAAAAATCGTAAATAATAAAACAAGGCCTACAGGCCTTATGCAACCGTGTGCATTGGGAAATACACCAGGTATAATGCTTCAATGCTGGACCATTACTTTTCATGTATATGAACTATGCAAGTACTAAACATTTTGAATAAGAAACAATTACACAAACATCACTGCTGAAATTCTGGCATAGGTGCACACAACACTAAAAAGATTGTAGCTGGCACCACCAGTCTTGTATACAATGAAGCTATCAGAGATATATACATACGCCCAATTTCAGACTGATATATCAAACCCCTCCTGAGAAAAACATGTGCAAAAGTCATGGTAGGTGGCGACACCTGTCTTGTGAGCGAGAAAGCCATCAAAGACACATAGACAGGTCAAAATATTAGGCCAATACATCAAACTTACCTTGAGTCTGATGCATGGGGCTGACCAGGCTTAGGTGAGAAAGGCTGTTGCCCCGAGTGAACTGTGACAAATTGCTTGCTCAGACTACTGCACTGAGTGAACTCATGACCTGCACCTGGCTAGACTGAGTGAACTTTTGACCTGTACCTGGCTGCACTGAGTGAACTCTTGACCTGTTGCATAATCTGACACAGTTGGCAGTCTGCCAAATCTATAAATAGAATGCAACTACTGCACTGAGTAAACTCCTGACCCATACCTGGCTGCACTGAGGGAACTCTTGACCTGTTGCCTAATCTGATACAGTTGGCAGTCTGCCAAAGCTATAAATAGATCCAGACTGACCTCTAGCCTGTTGCCAAATCTGAAACAGTAGCCACACCATTGCATAAGCTCATGCAGGGGCCCTGCCCTGAGGGGCTAGACACCCATGAAGTGATAACATGGTGCCCATGAGGTGTTCACATGTCACCCATGAGGTGATCACATGCCATGTGCTTGGCTGCACTGATTGAACTCTTGACCTATATCTGGCTGCACTGAATGAACTCTTGATCTGTTCCCAAATCTGAAACAGTTGGCAGTTTCTCAACCTATTTAAAGATACAGATTCAATCTTGGCCTGTTGGTATATCTGTTTACACATACTGAAAGACTTTGGTTAAAATTTCTTTTTTCAAGCCGACATATTCATAAACTTTTTATCAAAATATCTAGAATAATAAAAGATGCAGTACTTTCATTGTTAAAGGTCCAATAGTTCTGCCAAAAATCATTCTAGTAAACTTGAACAAAGGCCACCTAAGAATAATTTTTGTGCAATGTTTCAGAAGATATAATTGAAATAATAATTTTGTAGAAGAAAACTATTGCAGTCCTCAGTTTGAAAAAGACATAATAATGGCCATAAGACCAACTTAAGCTTTTCACAACTCGACCAAAAATCAACAAACTCAGTATATTCTGATATGATTGAAAGAACCATGTCCTAGGATAATTCTTTTGAAAAATTGAATAATTCAACTTGACAGTTTCATCATTAAGCTGAAGAGGCTGAAATTATGAGTTTTTTTCCCATAAAAAACAGGTCAATGTAGGTGGCACCACTAAATCTACAACTTCAAATATGAGTCATGTGACCAACATTTGCACAATACCTGGTAATGCTAGCTTCTGTCATTTCTGAGAGTACTATGACAGTATGCTTACTTGGCCGAATGACTGTTCAAATTTGTGTAACTCCACTAAAATTCATCAAATGCAAACCATTTGAACAAACTTGAGAGGGCTTGCCTCTGGGATCATTTATGTAAAATATTTAACAATTTGGCTGGACCGTCTACAAGAAGACTACTTTTAAAATATTGTCAGCTTTTTCCTTATAAAATCTAAGTAAATGCAGATAGCAAAAAAGTAAGCTGAATCCCACAAAATTTGATATGTGACAGATTATTGCATAAAATCTGGGAATGGTAGCTCCTGCTATTCCTGAGAAATTATGGATTATTGTACAGATGACCAATGACCCCCTTACAAAAATAGGTCAATTCAGGTGGCGCCACCAATACCTGAATTTCATATATGACTCATGTGACCAACACTGGCAAAAAATTTGGTGATGATAGCTCTGGCTGTTTCTGAGACTGTCATTTTAGTATGCTTTTTTGGACAGATGACTAAGTTCAACTTCCTGAACAAAATTGAGGGAGATGGTATAAAAGATTATTTCTGTGAAATATTGAACAATTTGGCTTGAGTGTTTCGGAGGAGAAGATTTTTAAAGGTTTTTTTAGCTTTTTCTCTATAAAATTTAAGAAAATTTTCAGATGGCTAATTTTTTGTATTAAATTTCATGATGCTAGCTCCAATCATTTTCAAAATAGTATGGGTAAACGTACAGAAGACAAACGCCGCCACACCATAGCATTAGTTCACAGGTTCACTAAAAATTAATACAGATGCATACTGATTGCAAAATTGTAATACAGATACATCTCACTGATGGCAAAATCTTGAATTAATTTGACTATGGATACCAATTATTTATAATCCATGTACAGCCGTCTTTATATACCCACAGAGAGCTGTATAGCTGTGATTGTAAACATTGCCTGGCATGAGGAATATCTAAAAATCATAAATCTACATTTTTTAAAAGCTTTTAAAAAACATTCTTAACCATAGATAACCTGAAATCTAAATGTCTAGAGGCATGATGTAATAAATGATGATAAACTCGTGCCAGTTTAGATGTATCTAGATGTATCTGTGTATCTGCTTCACACAGCTAACATATATGGTAAAATGACTCAATTGAACCTTTATAATTCCGCCAAAATTCATTCTTTGGAACCATAAAAGACAATTATAATAAGAATTATTCCGGGGATTATTCTTGTAAAATATTAAACAAATTGGCCTCAGTAGGGTCAGTAAAAAAAAATTTTACAGGTTTATAACTCATATGGGAAAATACAGAAAAATGGCTAAGTTAAGCTTCCCATAACTCAGCCAAAAATCACTGAACCAAAACCATTTGAACAAACTTGAGTTATCAACATCTAAGGATCATTAATGTGTGAGATTGAAGAATTTGGCCCAGTGGTTTTTGAGGAGAAGATCTTTGTAGCCACTGAGCTAAAATGGGCTGTTACAGCATATGACTAAATTCAGCTTCCCATAACTCAGCCAAAAGTCAATGAACTTAGACCATTTGAACAAATTTCAGAAAGCACTACCCTAGGATCATTTCTGTGCGATATTAAACTATTTGGCCATATGGTTTCAGAGAAGAAGTTTTTTGTAGCCGTCAGTATGATACGGGCACTGATGACCCCTGTACAAAAAAGGTCGATGCAGGTGGCCCCACCAATACCTCAATTTCAGATATGTCTCATGTGAACAACATTGGCATAAAATTTGGTGATGATAGCTCCAGCCGTTTCTGAGATTGTAATTTTAGTATGCTTTTATGGACAGATGACTAAGTTCAACTTCCTGTAACTCGGCCAAAAATCACCGAACTTAAACCATTCGAACAAACTTGAGAAGATTATCCCAGGAATCATTTCTGGGTAATATTGGACAATTTGGCTGAACAGTTTCGGAGAAGAAGATTTTTAAAGCTTTTTTAGCTTTTTCCCTATAAAATCTAAGAAAATGCAGTTAGCCAAAAAATAAGCAAAATCCGATATAGTTTTTTAGATGTCTAATTTTTTTAATAAAATTTTGTGATGCCACCTCTTGCTGTTTTCAAGATAGTATGGGTTTACGTACAGACGACGGCCGACGGAAGCCGGACGACGCCACACCATCGCATAAGCTCACAGGTTCGCTAAAAATACAGGTGGTGCCACCAGTCAGCAAAAACTGATGTAACACCCCATGATCAATATCCATGCAAAGAATCATGGTGAACAATGCTTGAGTTGTTTCAGACACTTGAGCTTTTGTATCAAATTTTTCATTATTTTGGAGGGGTACTTCAGAGCCCAATAGCTTGAAGAATATGGGTAACAGAGACCTAATTCTATGTTTTCAAGGAGACTTTTCATGGACCTATTTGGATGTAAAGTAAGAAGATTCCAGGTCCAGAGGTTATGATTTGTGCCCTGTTAACAGATGACGGCATCTTTTAAGGTCTCAAAATAGAGAAAACAAGGGACCCATGGGTCACATCGCTCAGCTAAATTTTGGAAAATATTAGTAACTGCAAAATATTTTTTTTAATGTATATTATCATTAGAAAAGCTATGAGTAAATGGTCTTGCTAAAATGAAACTCTGAAATTATAGAATAATGGACATGAGCTAAACCATTTAGTGATGCACCAAGGGAACAAATAGGCCTAAGGTAAGTGTTATATAAAAGTAACATTTCATAAACAAATAATGTGTGAAGGTAATTAAGTTTTCAAAAGTAAAATATATGGCCATATGAGTTAAAAATTAATCCCACAAACTTGGACCAATATTCCTAATTTTAATACTAAGTTAACAGTGTTATTCACACCTAGGCCCCGCTAACTTTAAGAGATATGAATGAAATGCTACAAAGTATTTATATCTCTTTAAATCTTGTCAGTTAGCACTTTCATTAGATCCTAATATTTTATTACATTTGAATATTAGGATTAAACTCCTGAAATTTTTTTCTTTAAAAATAATCAAAACTGTCCAGGTATCATAAAAAAGAATTTATTTAACATTAAAATTATAAGATTCATCTTGTTTATTAGTCCTGTGTATTGAAGGGGTGGGTGGGGGAAGGAGTTACTGCTCGTTACTGAAAAACATTTTAATTTTAAGATTCATCTAATTCATAGTACAGGTCTGTCAACAGAATGGGGTGGGGGGGGGGGGGGGAGAGAGAAAAATGCTCCCTATTGTATGGTATTAACTGCAGACAGCCTGATCAAGCTCAGCTCAGTGGAGAGAGGGCCTGCCCCAGTGATGGGATTGCATAACATTATGCCAACAGCCTGGGGAGCATAGAGAGCTGCACTGAATGACCTACAGTGACCAAAGTGGACTGCTTGACAATGTTAGGGAATACAACAAGAGCCTCCAAAAAATTTCAATAACTAGCCTAATTTTGCAGCTTTTATTTTCAAATTTCAGATTTTAACAGATTAAATCCTTATGTGCACATGCCATGAAAATTAAATCCACAGAACTTACAGGAGAACAAGTGACCCATGGGTCATGATGCTCAGCTGACTTGGAAGAGATTCGCTAAAGGAAATTTTATCATCAGAATGGTAGTATATACCCATTCAACTGAAGCATCAAACAGATTAACCAACAGGCCAAGATTTAGTCTGTATTTATATATCTAAGAAATAGAGAAAAAATGTGTAAACTTTAACAACTAGAATACTGGTAGCCGACAAGTGACTACGTGTATCCGCCAGAACAGAGTGGAACGGTTGAAGTGAGGCATGGATTGAGTGGCATGGGGGAAAAAGAGTGAGGTATGTTGCATATTAGCATGGATTTCTGCAGCCTAAATGTGTATGTAGCTTGTGCCACCTACCACAAATCCAGAAAGCTGTCCAAGTTGTATACATATGCAAAATTTTAGGCAGAAAAGTCAAACCACTACATGTATATGAGTGATTTTAGCCGACGGCAGACAAACAGACAGACGCTGTGCAAAATGGTTGCAGGTGGCCCCTCCAGTTTTGTGTATGATAAAGACCTATGTGAGATCTATACACATGCAAAATTTTGGCCCAGTCGTTCAAACGGTTCCCGAGATATGAGCTCAGATGTCTGCAGCATAAACTAGAATGTAGGTGGCGCCACCTGTCATAAAATCAAGAAAGCTATCCAGGATGTATAAAACTGCAAAATTTTAGGCAGATATGTCAAACCACTGCCGAGATATGAGTGACATTATTCCACGGCAGAAAACAGACAGACGCTGTGCAAAAATGGTTGCAGGTTGACCAGTTTTGCGTATGATAAAGAGCTATGTGATATCTATACTCATGCAAAATTTTGGCCCAATCGGTCAAATGGTTCCTGAGATATGAGCTTGGATGTGATCAGCGTGAACATGAATGTAGGTGGCGCCATCTGTCATAAAATCAAGAAAGCTATCCTGGATGTATATGCATGCTGAATTTTTAGTTGAATTAGTCAATTCACTGCAGAGATATGAGTGATTTTAACCCAAGGCAGATGAACAGATGGACACTGTGCAAACATGGTTACAGGTGGCACCACCATTTTTGTGTATGTTATAAAGCAATCCAAGGGCTACAATTTTATTTTCTGATTGGTCATTTGGTTCCCGAGATATGAGGGTTTATGTGTGGAAACAGATGCACAAATGGACGCTGGATAGAGGGGAAAGGTCAGAGGTCAACACAAATTGGTAAGGCACTAGTTCACATGTGACTCTATAATTGGTGTAAGTTTTGGAAAAATCGGTCCATTTTTCTCAGAGGAGCTCTCTGGAAACAAATGTGGCAGCGGCGGAGGAACCCGGTCAAAAACAAACTTTGTTTTGGAGGATACAAAAATACAGGTGGCTCCACCAGTCTGCAGAAACTAATAAAAACACTTAATGGTCAATTTCCATGCAAAGAATCATGATGATCTCCGCATTAGTTGTTAGATACTTCAGCTTTTGTATTAAATTGTCCATTATTCTGAGGGATACTTCTGAGTCCTATAGCTTGAAGGATATGGGTAACAGAGACCTAATTTCAAGTTTCCACAGGCACTCTTCATGGGCCTCCTTGCATGACAAGAATGAAGTTTCTAGGTCCAGTTGTTGCAATTTGTACCCTGTTGACAGATAACCACATCTTTAAAGGTCTCAAAAAAGATAAAAAAAATTCATAAAAATTTGAAAAAAATAGAGGTGGCGCACCCAGTCTGTAGAAACTGATGGAACAGCTCATGATCAATATGTATGCCGAAAATCATGACCATCAGTGTTGTAGTTATTGAGATACTGCACTTTTTGTATCAAATTTTCCGTTATACTGGGGGGTATTTTGGAGCCATACAGCCTAAAGAATATAGGTAACAGAGACCTAATTTCTGGTTTCCATGGAGAATTTTCATGGGTCTCCCTGTGTGTCAAGAATGAAGATTCTAGGTCCAGTTTTTATGATTTGTGCCCTGTTAACAGATGTTCATATCTTTAAAGGTCTCAAAAATAGAGAAAAAATTCGTAAAAAAAAACAGAACAAATACAGGTTGTGCCACCAGTCTGCAGGAACTGATGGAACACCTCTTGATCAATATGTATGCCAAAAATCATGACCATCAGTGATGTAGTTATTGAGATATTGAAGTTTTTGTATGAAATTTTTGACTACTCTGGGGGGTACTTTGGTGCCCCATAGCTCGAAGGATATGGGTAACAGAGACCTAATTTCTGGTTTCCATGGAGATTTTTCATAGGTCTCTTAGTGTGTCGAGAATGAAGATTCTAGGTGCAGTCGTTAAGATTTATGCGACGTTAACAGATGACAGCATCCTTAAAGGTCTCAAAAATAGAGGAAGAAATCGTATAAAAATCAAACAATATAGGTGGCGCCACCAGTCTGCAGCAACTGATGGAACATTTCATGATCAATATTTATGCAAAAAATCATAACCATCAGTGATGTAGTTATTTAGATATTGAAGTTTTTGTATGAAATTTTTGACTACTCTGGGGGGGGGGGTACTTTGGGGCCCCATAGCTCGAAGGATATGGGTAACAGAGACCTAATTTTCTGGTTTCCATGGAGATTTTTCATGGACCTCTCAGTGTGTCAAGAATTAAGATTCTAGGTCCAGTCTTTTCAATTTGTGCCTTGTTAACAGATGTTCACATTTTGAAAGGTCTCAAAAATAGAGAAAAAAATTCATAAAAAATCCAACGATACAGGTGGCGCCACCAGTCAGCAGGAAGTGATGACACATCTCATGATCAATAGTTATGCCACAAATCATGACCATCAGTCAAGTAGTTAATGAGATATTGAAGTTTTTGTGTGAAATTTTTTACTTTTCTGGGGGGTACTTTGGGGCCCCATAGCTTGAAGAATTTGGGTAACAGAGACCTAATTTCTTACAGTCAGCTGAGCTAAAAATTGTAAAAAAAAAAAAAAAAAAAAGTGGCGCCACCAGTCTGCAGAAACTGATGAAACACTCCATGATTAATATCCATGCAAAGAATCATGGTGATCAATGCTTGAGTTGTTCAGATACTTGAGCTTTTGTATCAAATTTAATTTTCATTATTTCGGGGGGTTCTTTGGAGTCCCAAAGCTGGAAGAATATGGGTAACAGAGACCAAATTCAAGGTTTCCCAGAAGACTTTTCATGGACCTCTCTGGATGTAAAGTGAGAAGATTCCAGGTCCACCAGTTACGATTTGTGCCCTGTAAACAGATGACAGCATCTTTTGAGGTCTCAAAAATAGGGAAAAACTAGAAAACTGACAGGTCAGTAAGGGCCCTGCAAAAGATGCAGTCATTATAAATTGAAGTACTGTGAATTTGGTGTACTTTGGTAGCATGGGCTGAAAGAGTGATATATGAAAATTAAAGAACCTGTAAAGAACAGCTGACATGTATAAACTGGAAGAAAAGATATGGTAAAGTGAAAATGTTCAAAGCTATCAAAATAATGATATAAAAGAACTGCATGCATTTTTAGTTTCTGTATTTGTGTATTACCTGTGCCAATTATTCTTGTTTGAAGTCTTGGCTGGGCAGTGTCAAATATCTTTCCAGTATTTGTATGTTGAATTGGCCTTATTATATGTGAGGCTTGAGTCTGAACTTAAAACCTTGCAGTATTAGAGAGAGTCAGCTGTTGGTTAGTAGTGATAAAATGGTCATTCTCTTGAACTGAGATTCAGCTGTTCTTCATCTTGGGTCTACATATGCGCTGTGATGTGTAGAATAGCTACATATGAATATTAATGTAAATTTGTTGATGGTCACTATAATAGGTCCAAATTCCTTGAGATGTTGGAAGTGGAGATAGATTTGTCAAAACATTGTCTAAATGAGAGCTACTGTGGTGCGTTGGGCCAGTGTATCCTTTTCTTGGGAATCTTCAAATTGTCTGTACAAAATATGCTGTGAAAATTTAATGCTGCTGTACACGAATGACTCGCAAAAGATTCATCCATTTCTGGCCTGCTGAATTCGAAGGAAACACCAGCAACTGAACACCAAACTGTGTATTACTTTTTTTTTCCTTCTGACCCAAATATCAACTAGAATACAGGTAGTCGACAAGCGACTGTGTATCCGCCTAAATCAGAGTGGAACGGATGAAGTGAGGCATGGATTGAGTGGCAAGGGGAAATAGAGTTGTGTTGCATATTAGCATGGATGTCTGCAGCCAAATGGTGTATGTAGGTTGCGCCACCTACCACAAAATCCAGAAAGCCGTCCAAGTTGTATACATATGCAAAATTTGAGGCAGATAAGTCAAACCACTTTATGTGATTTTAGCCCATGGAAGACAAACATATGGACGCTGTGCAAAAATGGTTGAAGGTGGCACCACCAGTTTTGCGTATGATAAAGAGCTATATGAGAACTATACACATGCAAAACTTTGGCCCAATCGGTCAAACGGTTCCCAAGATATGAGCTTGGATGTCTGCTCCATAAACTAGAATGCAGGTGGCGCCACCTGTCATAAAATCAAGAGAGCTATCGGGGATGTATAAATCTGCAAAATTTTAGGCAGATATGTCAAACCACTGACAATATTGAGTGATTTTATCCCATGGCAGACAAACAAACAGGAGCTGTGCAAAAATGGCTGCAGGTGGCACCACCAGTTTTGCATATGATAAAGAGCTATGTGAGATCTTTACACATGCAAAATTTTGGCCCAATCGGTCAAATGGTTCCAGAGATATGATGTCTGCAGCGTAAACGTGAATGTAGGTGGCACCACCTGTCATAAAATCAGAAAAGCTATCCAGGATGTATAAGCATGGCGAATTTCCGAGTCAGGTGAATTAGTCAAATCACTGCAGAGATATGAGTGATTTTAACCCAAGGCAGACGAACAGATGGACACTGTGCAAACATGGTTGCAGGTGGCGCCACCATTTTTTGTGTATGTTATAAAGCTCTCCAAGGGCTACATTTGTGCAAAAAATTTTCCTGATCCGTCAAACAGTTCCCGAGATATGTGGGTTTATGTGTGGAAACAGACGCACCAACGGAAGCAGAGCGCAGAGGAAAGGTCAGAGGTCAAAACAAAATCGGGGCGCAGCAGTTCACATGTGACCCAAACATAATCCCGGGTTTCGTAAAATTCCGCCCAGCGGTTACGGAGGAGTTCTCCGTGCAGCTGAAAACATAGAATCCGCAAAACTCTGTTTTGGCGGATTCAATAAGCTTCTCCCTTAGGCCATGGGTGATACATCTTATGTTTGAATCCTATCCATCATATGTTAGGGGAGTTATTATGCAGAAACGAATTTGATTGTTCATCAAATTCTTTGCGAGTTATTGCATTAACATCATTTCAGAATTATCGCCTCTGTCAAGGTCATCCATCTTCGAACTTGACCTAGCCCTTCATAACAAACATTACTGGTGCAAGTTCAGTGAGTGTTAGTCAAATTGTTTGCGAGCTATTTGGTTAACATCATTTTAGCATTATCACCTCTGTGACCTTGAAAATCCATCAAGGTCACCAATCTTCAAACATGATGTAGCCCATCAAAAGGTCCTCTACTGCCGTGAGTCTGGGGACCTTATTTGAAATACTTTTTACGAGTTTTTGTGTTAACTTTAACAATGTGTGTCCTTTTGCATGCATATTTGCTAAGAGAGCGCAACCTTACCAGGTGTTCAGTAATGGTTTTTACCACATAACTTACAGAACAAGTGGCCCATGGGCCATGACGCTCAGCTGAATTCAAGGAGCCTTTTGGTAGGGACAATTGGTGAACCAAACTTGAGGACAAAATGTGGAATACTTCAAAAATTATGGGGTTCACAAAAATTTCACATTTCTGCGAATTTGACCTTGAAGATGAAAGTCAAGGTCAGTGATTTTACAAATTTTTCCTGATTTTGTTTGAAACAATTGGTGTACCAAATTTGAGGACAAAATGTGAAATACTTAAAAAGTTATGGGGTTAAAAACAATTTTACATTTTGGCTGTTTTACCTTGAAGATGATGGTCAAGGTCATCGGCTTTCGAACTCTCCGAGAACTTGGAAGGAACAATAGGTGTACCAAAATTGAGGACAAAATGTGGAATACTTCAAAAGTTAGGGGTTCACATAAATTGCACATTTCTGCAGATTTGACATTGAAGATGAAGGTCAAGGTCACCAATTCTCAAATTCATTTGGGATTTTGGTTTGAACAATCGTTTTACAAAATTTGAGGACAAAATGTGAAACACTTCAAAAGTTATTGGGTTAAAAAAAAATTTACATTTTGGCAGATTTGACCTAGAAGATGATGGTCAAGGTCACCGGCTTTCAAACTCCTCCTAGATTTTAGTAGGAACAATTGGTGTACCTAATTTGGGGACAAAATGTGAAATACTTCAAAAGTTTTTGTGTTCTCAAATCAACAAGTATAATTCCACTGATTTGACCTTGAATATCCTGGTCAAGGTCACCAGGTTACAAGATGAACGCCAAGGTCACCAGTTTTTTTTAACTCCTCCAAGATTTAGATATGAGTGTTTCAAATTTTGGTGGAAAATATGCAGCCCTTAAAATGTTATCATGTTCACAAGATATCCTACAGATAAGGAAGACACTGACAGACAATGGCACTGAAAACAATATGCCTCCCTTGTCGCCGGGGGGGGGGGGGGGGGGGGGGGGAGGGGAATACAGGTGGCATCACCAGTTTGCAGAAACTAATGAAACCTGAACTAATGAATCATGGCAATCAATGCATTAGTTATTCATATACTGAAGCTTTAGTATCAAACTTTTCATTAATCTGGGGGGTACAAGCCCCCAAGCTTGGAGAATATGGGTAACAGAAAATTTCTTGTTTATAAAGGAGACTTTTTACTGACCTCCCAGAATTGGACCTAAGAAGATTCTAGGTCCAGTCATTATGATTTGTGCCCTGTTAACAGATGACCGCATCTTTTAAGGTCTCAAAAATAGAGAAAAAAATTGTAAAAATTAAAACAAGGCCTACAGGCCTAATGCGAACCTGTGCAATGAGATTACACCAGGTATAATGCTTCAATGCTGGACCATTACTTTTCAAGAACACGTGTAACATGTATATGAACAATGTAAGTACTAAACACTTAGAACAAGAAACAATTAAACAAACATCACTGCTGCAATTCTGGCATGGGTGCACACAACACAAAAACTAGAATATGGGTAGTCAAGAAGCGACTACTTGTATCCGCTTAAATCAGAGTAGGAAAGGTAAAGTGAGGCATGGATTGAGTGGCAAGGGGAAATAGAGTGAGGTGTGTTGCATAATAGCCGAAATGTGTATGTAGGTTGTGCCACCTACCACAAAATCCAGAAAGCTGTCCAAGATGTATAAACATGCAAAATTTTAGGCAGATAAGTAAAACCACTACTGAGATATGAGTGATTTTAGCCCACGGCAGAAAAACAGACGAAAGCTGTGCAAAAATAGTGGCAGGTGGCGCCACCAATTTTGTGTATGATAAAGAGCTATATGAGATCTATACACATGCAAAATTTCAGGGGGATATGTCAAACCAGTCCTGAGATATAAGCCTGAATATCTGCAGCATATACATAAATGTAGGTGGCGCCACCTGCCACAAAATCCAGAAAGCAATCCAAGATGTATAAACCTGCAAAATTTTAGGCAGAAATGTCAAACCACTGCTGAGATATGAGTGATTTTATGCCCATGGCAAACAAACAGACGGATGCTGTGCAAAAATGATTGCAGGTGGCACCACTAGTTTTGCGTATGATAAAGAGCTATGTGAGATCTATACACATGCAAAATTTTTGCCAAATTGGTCAAATGGTTCCTGAGATATGAGCTTGGATGTCTGCAGCATAAATTTTAATGTAGGTGGCGCCACCTGTCATAAAACAAGAAAGCTGTCAAGGATGTATAAACCTGCAAAATATCAGGTGGATAAGTCAAACCACTGCCGACACATATGAGTGTTTTTATCCCAAGGCAGATGAACAGGTGGACGCTGTGCAAAAATGTTTGCAGGTGGCGCCACCATTTTTAGTGTATGTTATAAAGCTTTCCAAGGGCTACATTTGTGCAAAATCTTTAGCTTTATTGGTCCAAAGGTTCCCGAGATATTTGGGTTTATGTATGGAAACAGACGCACAAATGGACACTGGGCACAGAGGAAAGGTCAGAGGTCAACCAAAAATGAGGGCGCAGCAGTTCACATTTGACTGATCATATTGATCATAATTTGGTTATGGAGGAGTTCTCCGGAAACCTATGTGGCGATGGCGGCAGCGTCCGACTGAAAACATAGTATCTGCAAAACTCTGTTTTGTCGGATACAATGATTGTAGCTGGCATCACCAGTCTTTTATACAACGAACAGATATATACATATGCCCAATGTCAGACTGATATGTCAAACCCCTCCTGTGAAATAAGCAGGGACATACACTGTGCAAAAATTATTGTAGGTGGCGCACCCAGTCTTGTACACTATAAAGCTACCCGACATGTATAAACATACCCAATTTTAGGCTGATGTATCAAATTCCTCTGTAGAAATAAGCAGGCGCATACACTGCAAAAGTCAATGTAGGTGGCACCACCTGTCTTGTAAATGAGAATACCATCAAAGACGCATAGACAGGTATCAGTCCAATACATCAAACTTCCTTAGAGTTTGATGCACTGGGCTGACAAGGCTTAGGTGAGTAAGGCAGTTGCCCCCGAGTGACCTGTGACAAATTGCTGCCTCAAGCTACTGCACTGAGTGAACTCTTGACCTGCACCTGGCTAGACTGAGTGAACTTTTGACCTGTACCTGGCTGCACTGAGTGAACTCTTGACCTGTTGCATAATCTGACACAGTTGGCAGTCTGCCAAAGCTATAAACAGATTCATCCTGAATTTTGGTGCCAAATATGATGCAGTGAGCAGTCTGCCAAAGCTATAAATAGAATGCAGTTACTGCACTGAGTGAACTCTAGATCTATACCTGGCTACCTTCTTCAAATCCTGACACTGTGCCAAATCTATTTATAGAGCTGACATCATCTTGGCTAATGGCCAACATCAAGGCACTGGCAATCTGCCAATGGTAAACCAAGTGCTGCCATCTGTACACAAAAGTGGTCCCTACTTTGAAATTTATTTTCCCAATACAAAATGCTTTTCAGCTGACTTTTATAAAAAAGTAATCAGGAATATATGTAAAATTATTACTGATGCATACTGAATGCAAAATTAAAATACAGATATATATCATTGATGGCAAATTCTTGAATTCAGTTGAGTAAGGACACCAATAATTTATAATCCACGTACAGTTGTCTTTATATAGCCACAGAGAGCTGAATATCCATGATTGTAACATTGCCTGGTATGATGAATAACTTAAATCATAAATCTAAATATTTTAAAAGCTTTTAAAAAAACTTTCTTGTCAATATTAACCAAATATAACCTGGAATTTAAATGTCTAGTGGCATGATGTAATAGATGCTGATAAACTGGTGCCAGGCTAGATGTAACAGCATCACACAGCTAACATATATGGTAAAATGACTCAATTCAATCTCCATAATTCAGCCAAAAATCATTCATGTAGAACCATTAATGACAATAATTATAAGAATTATTGTAGGGATTATTCTTGTAAAATATTTAACAAAATGGCTTCAGTGGTATCAGTCGAAAAACCTTTCACAAAGTTTATAACTCATGTAGGAAGTTACAGCAAACTGGCTAAGTTCAGCTTCCCGTACCTCAGCCAAAAAGCACTGAACCAAAACCATTTGAACAAACTTGAATTATCAACATCTGAGGATAATTAATGTGTGAGATTTAAGAATTTGGCCCTGTGGTTTTTGAGAAGAAGATCTTTGTAGCCACTGAGCTAAAATGGGCTGTTATGGCATATGACTAAATTCAGCTTCCCATAACTTAACCAAAAGTCACTGAAAAGAGACCATTTGAACAAACTTCAGAAAGCACTACCTAGGATCATTTCTGTGCGATATTAAACATTTTGGCCATATGGCTTCATAGAAGAAGTTTTTTGTAGCCCTCAGTGTGATACAGGCACTAATGACCCTGTACAAAAAAGGCTGATGCAGTTGGCGCCACCAATACCTCAATTTCAGATATGACCTATGTGACCAACATTGGCATAAAATTAAGTGATGATAGCTCAAGCCTTTTCTGAGATTTAAATTTTAATATGCTATTTTGTACAGTTAACAAAGTTCAACCTCTTGTAACTCGGCCAAAAATCTCCAAACTGGAATCATTCCAACAAACTTGAGAAATATCGTTCCAGGGATCATTTTTGTGAAATATTGGACAATTTGGCTGGACAGTTTCGGAGAAGAAGATTTTTAAAGCTTTTTTAGCTTTTTCCCTATAAAATCTAAGAAAATGCAGTAAAAAAAAAAATAAAAAAAATCAGATATAGTTTTTTGGATGACTGATTATTTGAAAAAAATTTGGTGATGCTAGCTCCTGCCATTTATGAGATATCTATGGTTAACGTACAGACGACGCACGACGCCACACCATCGCATAAGCTCACAGGTTCGCTAAAAATACAGGTGGTGCCACCAGTCTGCAGAAACTGATGAAACACTCCATGATCAATATCAATGCAAAAAATTATGGTGATCAATGCATTAGTTGTTCAGATACTTGAGCTTTTGTTTCAAATTTTCCATTATTCTGGGGGGTACTTCAAAGCCCCATAGCTCAAAGAATATGGGTAAAAGAGACCTTATTTCAGGTTTCCAAGGAGATCTTTCATGGACTTCTCTGAATGTCAAGTAAGAAGATTCCAGGTCCAGTCATTGCGATTTGTGCGATTTTTTTAACATATGACGGCATCTTTAAAGGTCTCAAAAATAGAGAAAGAAAATTGTAAAAAATTGAAAAATTACAGGTAGCGCCACCATTCTGCAGAAACTCATAAAACACTCCTTGATCAATATCCATGCAAAGAATCATAGTGATCACTGCTTTAGTTGTTCAGATACTTGAACTTTTGTATCAAATTTTCCATTATTCTGGGTGGTACTTTGAAGCCCCATAGCTCAGAGGTTTTGGGAAAAAGAGACCTGATTGTAGGTTTCAAAAGAGACATTTCATGGGCCTCCCTGCATGTGAAGATAGAAGATTCTAGGTCGTGTTGTTAAGATTTGTGCCCGATTCTAGGTCCAGTTGTTATGATTTGTGCCCTGTTAACAGATGACCACATTCTTAAAGGTCTCAAAAATAGAGAAAAAAAATCGTAGAGGCGCCACCAGTCACAAGAAACTGATGAAACACTCCATGATGCATATGCATGCACAGAATAATGCTGATCAATGCACTAGTTGTTCAGATACCAAAGCTTTTGTATCAAATTTTTAGTTATTCTTGGGGGGGGGGGTTACTTCTGAGCCCCATAGCTCGTACAATATGGGTGACAGAGACCTAATTTCAAGTTTCCATGGAGATTTTTCATGGACCTCCCAGCATGTCAAGAAAGAAGATTCAAGGTCTAGTCGTTAAAATTTGTGCCATGTTAACAGATGACTGCATATTTTAAGGTCTCAAAAATAGATAAATAAAATAGTAAAATATCATTCTGAATATTAGTAAAATATTATTCTGAAGGGTGCTTATAAGCCCCATAGCTCAGAAAATATGGGTAACGGAGACCTTAATTTACATTTCAAAGAAGACTTTACAGATTTCACTGGATGTCAAGTTTGAAGATTCTTGGACCAATGGTTACTATTTGAGCCCTGTTAAGGGACGACTGCATCTTTAAAGGTCTCAAAATAGAGAAAAAAAATCGTAAAAAAAATACAAGTGGCGCCACCAGTCACGAGTAACTGATGAAACACCCCATGATGCATATGCATGCACAGAATAATGCCGATCAATGCACTAGTTGTTCAGATACCAAAGCTTTTGTATCAAATTTTTAGTTATTCTGGGGGGGGGGGGGGGGTGGGGGAGGTACTTCTGAGCCCCATAGCTCACACAATATGGGTGACAGAGACCTAATTTCAAGTTCCCATGCAGATTTTTCATGGACCTCCCAGCATGTCAAGAAAGAAGATTCTAGGTCTAGTCGTTAAATTTGTGCCCTGTTAACAGATGGCTGCATCTTTTAAGTTCTCAAAAATAGATAAATACTAGATGTGTCGGAACGACACGAATGCCCGCGCCTGGGGCAAATTAGAAACATTTGTATAATTTTGAAAAAAATTTTTAAGTTCAGGAGGTGTCGTATGGTCAAAAGTAGGTCAACAAGGGCAAAATGCATACTTGATCTGTAACGGGTCATTATCAAGCAACACACCAAAAATCATGCCAGTATATGCAGGCATTGTGAAAAAAAGTCCCTACATGTGCATTTTCCATAAAAATTTCTGTCTTTCATGAAATTTTCTATGTTTAGGAGCCGTAAAACAATCAAAAGTAGGTCAACCGGGATGAAACGCGAACTCGATCTGTAACTGTCATTATCTGCCCACACATAAAAAATCAGGGTGGTATCTGCAGGCATTGAGGAAAAAAATCAGTACATATGCATTTGTTATGAAAATTTCTATTTTTCATTAAACTTTCTATGTTCAGGAGCAGTCAAATGGTCAAAAGTAGGTCAACTGGGACAAAACAAGAACTCAATCTGTAACTGGTCATTATCTGCCTACACACCAAAAATCAGGCCCATATCTGCAGGCACTGCGAAAAAAGTCCATACATGTGCACTTTTTTATGAAATTTTCTATGTAAGAGCACTGTCAAATGGTCAAAAGTAGGTCAACTGGGACAAAACGTGAACTCGATCTGTAACTGGTCATTATCTGCCCACACACCAAAAATCAGGCCAATATCTGCAGGTACTGCAAAGAAAAGTCTGTACAAGTGTATTTGTCATGAAAATTTATATTTTACATGAAATTTTCTATGTTCAGGAGCCGTAAAACAATCAAAAGTAGGTCAACTGGGACGAAACGCGAACTCAATCTGTAACTGGTCAATATCTGCCTACACACCAAAAATCAGGCCAACATCTGCAGGCATTGCGAAAAAAAGTCCGTACATGTGTATTTGTCATGAAATTTCATATTTTTCATGAAATTTTCTATGTTCAGGAGCCGTAAAACGGTCAAAAGTAGGTCAACCGGGACGAAACGCGAACTCGATCTGTAACTGGTCTATATCTGCCCACACACCAAAAATCAGGCCAATATCTGCAGGCATTACGAAAAAAAATCCGTACAACTGTTTGATTTCGGAATGACGGAAGGACGGAATGATGGACATGGGTAAAACTATATGCCCCGGCCACTTTGTGGCGGGGGCATAAAAATAGTAAAATATCGAAAAAATACAGGTGGTGCCACCAGTCTGCAGAAACTGATAAAACACTCCATGATCACTCCAGAATCATGGTGATCGATGCATAAGTTGTTCAGATACTTGAGCTTTTGTATCTAAGTTTCTATTATTCTGGGGGGGGGGGGGGTTCTTGGAACCCCCATGGCTCACAGGTTTTGGGTAACAGACACCTAATTCCAGGTTTCCAAAGAGATTCTTCATGGGGCTCCCATCATGTCCAGACAGAGGATTCTTAGTCCAGTCATCAAGATTTGTGCGCTGTTAACAGATGACAGAATCTTTTAAAGTCTAAAAAATAGAGAAAAAAAAATCGTAAAAAATCGAACAAGGTCTACAGGCCTAATGCGAACCTGTGCATTGGGAAATACACCAGGTATAATGCTTCATTGCTGGACCATTACTTTTCATGTATATGAACAATGCAAGTACTAAACATTTTGAATAATAAACAATTACATAAACATCACTGCTGAAGTTCTGGCAGGGGTGCACACAACACTAAAAAGATTGTAGCTGGCACCACCAATCTTGTATACAACAAAGCTATCACAGATATATACATATGCCCAATTTCAGACTGATATATCAAACCCCTCCTGAGAAAAACGCAGGGACACACACTGTGCAAAAGTCATGATAGGTGGCGACACCTGTCTTGTGAGCGGGAAAGCCATCAAAGACACATAGACAGGTCAAAATATTAGGCCAATACATCAAACTTACCTTAGAGTCTGATGCATGGGGCTGACCAGGCTTAGGTGAGAAAGGCTGTTGCCCCCGAGTGAACTGTGACAAATTGCTTGCTCAGGCTACTGCACTGAGTCAACTCATGACCTGCACCTGGCTAGACTGAGTGAACTTTTGACCTGTACCTGGCTGCACTGAGTGAACTCTTGACCTGTTGCATAATCTGACACAGTTGGCCGTCTGCCAAAGCTATAAATAGAATGCAACTACTGCACTGAGTAAACTCCTGACCCATACCTGGCTGCACTGAGTGAACTCTTGACCTGTTGCCTAATCTGATACAGCTGGCAGTCTGCCAAAGCTATAAATAGATCCAGACTGACCTCTAGCCTGTTGCCAAATCTGAAATAGTAGCCACACCATTGCATAAGCTCATGCAGGGGCCCTGCCCTGAGGGGCTTGACACCCATGAACTGATCACATGGTGCCAATGAGGTGTTCACATGTCACCCATGAGGTGATCACATGCCTTGTGCTTGGCTGCACTGATTGAACTCTTGACCTATATCTGGCTGCACTGAATGAACTCTTGATCCATTCCCAAATCTGAAACAGTTGGCAGTTTCTCAACCTATTTAAAGATACAGATTCAATCTCGGCCTGTTGGTATATCTGTTTACACAAACTGAAAGACTTTGGCTAAAATATTTTTTTTCAAGCCAACATATTCATAAACTTTTTATCAAAATATCTAGAATTATAAAAGATGCAGTACTTTCATTGTTAAAGGTCCAATAGTTCTGCCAAAAATCATTCTAGTAAACTTGAACAAAGGCCACCTAAGAATAATTTTTGTGCAATGTTTCAGAAGATATAGTTGAAATAATAATTTTGTAGAAGAACACTATTGCAGTCCTCAGTTTGAAAAAGACATAATAATGGCCATAAGACCAACTTAAGCTTTTCACAACTCAACCAAAAATTAACAAACTCAGTATATTCTGATATGACTGAAAGAACCATGTCCTAGGATAATTCTTTTGAAAAATTGAACGATTCAACTTGACAGTTTCATCATTAAGCTGAAAGAGGCAAAAATTATGAGGTTTTTTGCCCATAAAAAACAGGTCAATGTAGGTGGCACCACTAAATCTACAACTTCAAATGTGAGTTATGTGACCAACATTTGCACAATACCTGGTAATGCTAGCTTCTGTCATTTCTGAGAGTACTATGTCAGTATGCTTACTTGGCCGAATGACTTTTCAAATTTGTGCAACTCCACTGAAATTCATCAAATGCAAACCATTTGAACAAACTTGAGAGGGCTTGCCTCTGGGATCATTTATGTAAATTCAGATATGTCTCATGTGAACAACATTGGCACAAAATTTGGTGATGATAGCTCCAGCCTTTTCTGAGATTGTAATTTTAGTATGCTTTTATGGACAGATGACTAAGTTCAACTTCCTGTAACTCGGCCAAAAATCACCGAACTTAAACCATTCGAACAAACTTGAGAAAGATTATTCCAGGAATCATTTCTGTGAAATATTGGACAATTTGGCTGAACAGTTTTGGAGAAGAAGATTTTTAAAGCTTTTTTAGCTTTTTCCCTATAAAATCTAAGAAAATGCAGTTAGCCAAAAAATAAGCAAAATCCGATATAGTTTTTTAGATGACTAATTTTCTGCATAAAATTTTGTGATGCTACCTCTTGCCGTTTTCAAGATAGTATGGGTTAACGTACAGACGCCGGACCACGGACGCCGGACGACGCCACACCATCGCATAAGCTCACAGGTTCGCTAAAAAGTAGAATAATATTTGTTAAAATAACAAATAATACAGGTGGCGCCACCACTTTTCTTGAACTGACAAAATTAATAATGGTCAATATTCAAGGCAAGATTCATAACAATCCATGCATTAATTATCAAGATATTGGAGGTTTTGTATTATATTTTTTATTATTCTGGGGGGTACTTTCAAGCCCCATAGCTCAGCGGGTATAGGTCACAGTGACCTAATTTCCGGTTTTCAAGGAGATTTTTTATTGACATCCATGAATGTACACTGAAAAGTTTCTAGGACCAGCAGTTACGATTTGTGCCCTGCTAACGGACGGCCAGACGGACGACGGACAAAGCGCCATTCCTATACCTAAGCTGACTTACAGTCTGCTGAGCTAAAAAAGAAATCAGGAATATATGTAAAATTATTACAGATGCATACTGAATGCAAAATCAAAATACAGATATACCTCAGTGATGGCAAATATTTGAATTAAGTTGAGTAGGGATACCAATAATTTATAATCCATGTACAGTTATCTTTCTATACAAAAAGAGAGCTGAACATCCATGATTGTAACATTGCCTGGTATAATGAATAACTTAAATCATAAACCTACTTTTTTTAAAAGCTTTTAAAAAAGCTTTTTGTCAATATTAACCAAAGATAACTTGAAATCTAAATGTCTAGTGGCATGATGTAATAGATGCTGATAAACTGGTGCCAGGCTAGATGTAACAGCATCACCCAGCTAACATATATGGTAAAATGACTCAATTCAATCTCCATAATTCAGCCAAAAATCATTCATGTGGAACCATTAATGACATTTATTATAAGAATTATTGTAGGGATTATTCTTGTAAAATATTTAACAAACTTGCTTCAATGGCATCAGTTGAAAAGGTTTCACAGGTTTATAAATCATATAGGAAGATACATCAAACTGGCTAAGTTCAGCTTCCCGTAACTCAGCCAAAAAGCACTGAACCAAAACCATTTGAACAAACTTGAATTATCAACATCTACGGATAATTATTGTGTGAGATTTAAGAATTTGGCCCTGTGGTTTTTGAGAAGAAGATCTTTGTACCAACTGAGCTAAAATGGGCTGTTATGGCATTAGCCATGACAACATGACACACAGGCCTTCTGAAATAAACTGATAGGGCCTGGAGTCATGATGGCAGTCACAACAGAACGCCCATTCTAAGGGTCGGATCAAAATATTTAATGTCTGGTATTATTTGGCATCACAGGCTTATATAGTCGTATTATATGTGCTTAATATCGAAGAAAAAATGTTGTTACACAAAAATAATTACATTTATTACCTTCTTTCGTCAATGTGGCACCGATTCACGTGAAGCGGTACTTCGCATTCAAAAGTGAAGGTGTCATGGCGCGGTCGTATATGTAAACTTGGAAGTCGGAGGCCGGACGCCGGAAACCAAGGAATCGTTTTATAAATAATGCAGTTTAAAGCATATACAAAATGCTAACGCTTCAATACCGTTTTGTTTTTTCCCCCGATAGAATAAGATCTTTATTATCATTCTGTGAAGAATAATAGTTATCCATTCTTCAATCTGAAAGTTATGGACGATTTTGTGCTCGGAAGCAATCTCGGAAGTCAGTCAGAAGTGCTGGGATGTTATCCAATGTGTATAACTCGGAAGTCACAGAGACGTACTGGTTAACTTGTGGTCAGTTAAGAGCCACAGCCCAAATGCAGTTTCATTATAATTATAGTTGCATGCATATATTAAAATTGCTTATGCATGATTCTGCTTTGAATGCGTGAATAACACAAAACATGATACATAATCGTAAAACTATAAGTTCTTAATTTTTTTATTTGTAAATTTAATATATATATATATATATATATATATATATAAACACATATGTGATGGTATTTTCACGTAATATATTTCACCCTATCTAGAGCTATGTTTTGTGAAAATTATTTATATTAACATGGGGATGGTATGGGAAGGGGTAAATTTTTAAAATATGCAATGTAAAGAGGACATAAACGAAAGATTATGAAGATTTTCTGTTCCGCAACTATACTCCTACATGTATTGGAACAATGTATTCAAACTTCAGGTTGTTGGGCTTTAATATTTATATTTCTATAACATTACTGTATAAATTGGAAAGTCCAAATATTCAAAAGTTCGTAACATGTTAATGTCAATGATGAAATGCGCGTCTATACATTTATAACTTGCAAAATGTCACTACTAGTATTTAAATGTAGTACTCGTTGTAAAATAATTGATATGTTAAAGTCTTATGACAATCTTTGCATTTTACCGAATTTCGTGATCTGAGAGCGCACATGAAGACTCGGACAGCAGAGCACAGTGCGCGAGTCTGAGTATCAGCCGAGGAGCCATGAGATTTTTCAAGGTCGATCCCACCCCGAGCTGAGCTCTGTGGGGAGACCGTGTATGACTCACACGGTACTGCGATGGGGGGGGGGGGGGGGGGGGGGGGGGGATTCCTCGGTGTTATGCTTGGGCTCTCTATGGATGCACCACTGAATAATAAATATGGTATAATAAACCCTAATACGGCATTAAAAATACAGTTATAATTTACGATGTCATTCAAAATAAAAACAGTAATATATTTTCCATACGTTGAACAAATATGAAAATTCAATATATCCCAGTAGGTCATCGCTGGAAAAAACATACATGTATCAAATACAAAATGAAATGTCCTTCAATATGTTAGAGTTCTATGATATTTAAAAAAAAGTTAAAATATATCTAAGAAAAGGTATACAACAGTCCCGGTAATATATATAACATACTAATACATGTGTGATTATAAAATCTTATCGATTTGTATATTTAAGCAAATCATTTTTTTTTAAACTTAAATCAATTCTTTTTCAAATTTTAACTCTTTCTTTCAAACTTTTTCAATCTTGATATTTATATATTAAAATTCACTCCTGATGTTTCAACATCACATTTCAACTTCAAATAAATGGATATTTAATAATATTTTAAAGTATATTTGCAACTGATTTCACTCTCATACGTTATAATATGTGCATGATAAGGGCATGTAAACAGAATGTGCTCCCTTCAACTTCGGATTACTGTATACGATTACAAGGATCTCGATAAGAAATTACAATTTTGAATGTAAAATCTTTAATAAATAACCATATAGAATCTTTATCGACACGTAAGACATCTGGGGCTTCAAGTAAAAGTCTGTCTAGAGGTGACCTGGTGTCTTAAAGATGCTACGGGATATAGGCATTTTTATTGAACCTGTTGCTCATCTTTATGATTCATTCCTTGAAATTCCACATAAAAATGATGACACCATGCAATAATGGAACCAAACCGGATTGATAAATCAAGTTAGATATTTACCGCTAAGATAAATATTTTAATTAAATATTAATTATTCCCATTCTACTTTTGCTGTATAGTAATTTTTTATCTTTATATAAAAATATATGCATCTGAATGTTCCGTGTATACTCACTATTTTTATTTGATTCTTATATTTTTATGCTCAGAAACAAAATTAACCGGACTATAATCGGAATTCTCAATACAGAAGTACCGTGCGCTTTCAGACCCCCTTCTCTCCGGACTTAATAGTTGCTGGTATCAGGTTCTATAAATAAACAGAATTTTTTATATCTATAACATTTGCTCTGTAACAATTTATTTTTAAACATTTAATGAACTTTTTTTGGCTATGCAAAATGTTTTGTTTGATGTTTTATTGATTTTTTTAGTTGACGTATTTTACAAATATATATATATATATATAAAGTATAAATGTTTGTGTCCTGTGGTTTTGCAAATTTTCAGAACATTAATTTGATGAATATTGTACCTAACTGCATAAAAAATATCGATTATATATTGAATTGTTCTGCAAAAACATAAACTATTGTTTTTTATATGATTGTAAAATGTTACAATCGGGATCATATCTATTTACACATGCATTGTGTATTTTTTTCTGTCAAGGTATTGTTAATGTTTGTGTTTATTTTTAATTTTGCAGGATACGTGTGATGAAATCAGTAGCAAACAAATTTTTGTAAAGCATCATGTATATTATGCTATTTTGGCAAAATTTCAAAACATGAATTGAAACAGGTTCCATTTACAGCAGGTACATATAGGGGAAAATATCACATTGCAATGTGATTAATATATATATATATATATATATATATATATATATATATATATATATATATATATATATATATATATATATATATATATATATACATACATACATATATATATAAATGTGTGCAACCTGACCATGAAATGTAAAATATAATTTGGCATAAAAAGTATTACATAATAGATAAGAGTTTAAGAGATTCATAATCATAATTAAATATTTTGGTCAATGGAAGAGGAAAAGGTTTTTCAATTGATACATGATAAATAAAAAATTTTGTTTGAAACACGCTTGTTTAAACATTTACTGGACGTTTTGTGGTTCTGTCAAATTATCTGTTTAAGTCTCTATGATATTATCAGGGTAATTTTTAAAATATTATCAAATCTTTATTTTTTTTTCATGTTTCCACAAACAAAAAATACGGTAACAGCGAAAATATTGATGAGTAATTATATAATCTTGTTTTACAAAAATGAAATAAAATATCAATATAATATATTATAAAAAACAGCATAATTAATGTTACAAAACAGAGTTTATGAAAAATATGTGATATTGAAGAAAATGAAAATGCTTGACACGTTTGCTGACGACATGATGACCAGTGCATTAGCCATTACTGGCTAGTTTTACACATGTTATTTGGACCATAACCGGGCATTACCGAGCAAGAAATAGTCTATAACTTCGGATGGATAACTTTGATTTTTTACATAATGATAGAAAAGACCTTATTCTATCAATAAAAATAAAATGGTACTTTCTATTGATGTAGTATCATTTTAATTATGCTTCGAACATTGCTTTATTTTTAAAAAATCCTTGCTTCCGACTTCGGACTTCCGAGTTTTACACATAGCCGTTTGGAAATCCCCTACCGGAAGTTATGATTCTCCCACTGACAGACGTGGAGACGAGTTTTTCGAGTAAAACCAGCCTCGGTATTAAAAACTGCTGCACGAATACACGTAAGTAAACCGTGGATGTAATAATTATTATTTTCCCCAACATAATAACATTACTTATTGTCTTAACTCAGGAAAATGGCAGTTTGAGAAGTAGATGAAAATGAAAAAGTAGTGTCAGAAATGGCGTGCACATCTGCACATACTAGAATTGATGCGAACCCAATAGCTTGTACTGTCACCCCATCGTCTCCAGTTCATCTAAAATCGACGTTTGGGGTGACAAGCTGTCGCTATTATGGCATATGACTAAATTCAGCTTCCCATAACTTAGCCAAAAGTCACTGAAAAGAGACCATTTGAACAAACTTCAAAAAGCACTACCCTAGGATCATTTCTGTGTGATATTAAACATTTTGGCCATACAGTTTCAGAGAAGAAGTTTTATTTAGCCCTCAGTGTAATACAGGCACTGATGACCCCGTACAAAAAAGGCCGATGCAGGTGGCGCCACCAATGCCTCAATTTCAGATATGACCTATGTGACCAACATTGGCATAAAATTTGGTGATGATAGCTCCGGCCGTTTCTGAGATTGTCATTTTAATAAGCTTTTTTGGACAGATGACTAAGTTCAACTTCCTGTAACTCTGGGGGGTACTTCTGAGCCCCATAGCTCGGACAATATGGTTGACGGAGACCTAATTTTTGGTTTCCATGGAGACTTATCATGGGCCTCCCAGCATGTCAAGAAAGAAGATTCTAGGTCCACACGTTACGATTTGTGCCCTGTTAACAGATGACCACATCTTTTAAGGTATCAAAAATAGAGAAAAAAATCGTAACAAAATCGAAAAAATACAGGTGGCACCACTAGTCTGCAAAAACTGATGACACTCCATGATCAATATCCATGCAAAGAATCATTGTGATCAATGCATTAGTTGTTCAGATACTTGAGTTTTTGTATAAAATTTTTCATTATTCTGGGGGGGTACTTCGGAGCCCCATAGCTTGAAGAATATGGGTAACAGAGACCTAATTCTAGGTTTCCAAGTGATTTTTCATTGACCTTTCAGGATGTAAAGTGAGAAGATTCCAGGTTGTGGTTATGATTTGTGCCCTGTTACGGACAGACGGCCAGATGGCCGGACGGCCGGATGGACAAAGAGTGATCGCTATAGCTCAGATGACTTACAGTCAGCTGAGCTAATAAACTAAGAGAATCAGGATTTTCACACAAGATATTTTCTTTAAGCAGTTTTAAAGGACTGGGAACTGAGTGTCCAAAAACTAGTTCAAAGGGACTGAAACCAAAGGACTCTTGAAATGATTCTCTGACAGCAAACAGCAATAGGTGGATTCCTTCATCCCAGTCTTTCTGCTTGTCATAGCAATAGGTCCTCATCATGTTTTTTAATGTCTGGTGAAAACGCTTGAGAGCACCCTGACTTTCAGGATGGTATGTTGAAGAGCTGTACTGTTTTATACCAAGGTCAAGCATAACTTGCTGGAATAAGCGAGACATTAAATTAGACCCTTGGTCAGACTGGACAGATTTTGGTAATCCAAAAGTTGTAAAAACTACCAAATCAACCGATGGTAAATATGAAATTTTTCGTTTTTCTTCTACCTGGAGCTGTAATTTTTTAAAAATATTAGATTTTACATTAGTGACATTACAAATCCTCATTTCATTAACACTGGTTCCAACTACTGTATTCAAGTAAGTAAAACTTTGTTTGATATCGTAGGATACTAAAGTGTTGAATTGAATATATATTTTCGATAAAAAGTGATTTTAGGTGATTTTTTCTTCATAAAAATGGTGTATTTATAAGGTCACTTCACAGACTTCTCTTTTATCCCTTACATCACTCAACATATTGTTGTATGTTAGGTTGAGATACATTTTATAATTTCTTGGCTGTGTTTAAAAACAAATTTTGACAAAATACCATATTTCTGAAGAGAGATATGGCCGCTTTTGTACTTAACGGTTACCCCTACCCCTTAGTGGTTAATCATGGTATACGAGCATTTCAGTTGAGTTGCCAGTAAGGAGTACTTTTGAATGGTCTATATTACAGTTTTTTTTAAGAATCTGTGATGGTAGGGGTCATTGCTGAGAAGTTGTGGCCCATAGAATGACATATCAGACAAAAGAACAAGCAAACAGACAAAGTGGTTAATATAAGTCAAAGGTCAAGGTCAAGGTCATCTAAAAACCACCAAATTTTTTCTTCGTCAATATTGGTTCTATCTTCACAATCTTCTGCTAAATTTCTTTCTCAGGGTCTTCTCCTGAATCTGGTCTTGTCAACTAGTCTCAATCTTGTGTCACTATGTCAGCATGACTGTCTGTTTGTCAGCTGTCCTCAAATAAGCCTGCTTGCTGGTTTTTGTGTCTCACATATAGCATTCTACAGACCACAGTTTTGGAGTAATCCTGTTGAAACTGGTACATCTTAAGCCATACACTAATATCTCGAAAGTGATTTATCATTTTTGGGATATGGCTGCTAGGGGGCCCTGCACTCGAACCACTGCAACATATCATTTTTTGGCCATACCTCCTAAACTGTAAATACCTTCTCCGTATGATTATCTAGTCATCTGTTATCTCAAGTGTGTCAGTATGTCTGTCGGTTTGTCGATTGTTGTCAGCTTTGTCTGCTTTCATGTTCTTTTGTGTGATATATGTCATTCTACAGGCCCCAATTTCTCAGCAATCACTCTGAGGGTAACTCAATGGAAAACCGACAATTTGTACTGTCCGTCCATCTGTACTATTAAGCAAACCAAACTAACTTAAATACCCATATTACAACTCAATCCATATGAGTGTCTGAGTGTCAGCGCAGCTCGGCGTCTCCAGGCTTTTAAAATCTCAACCACCGCAAATCAGCAAGAAGATAATATTCAAATATCCACCATTATCAAAACTTCCGATAAAATTACTTTTAAGTGGTCGCTAAATTGGAATAAAGACGGTATATAAGGTAGATAATTTTAACTTTGTGTATTATCGCCCATCTATGAACAACATATGACAGTCCATGTGTCAGCAAAACTATATTTATTCATTTTTACTGTTTTATTTCGGAATTCCATGATCGTAATTATTTATTTCTTTCTGAAATAATTGAGAATGTACAGTATATTAGAATATCCTTGGCCTAATGGATACAATTTGTGCCTAGTATGTCTGATCAAAATCATTTTTTTTCCTAAGTTGCAAAAATATAGGTACCCATGACCTAATTTCAGGTTACCAAAGAGATGTGCCTAGAACCTCCCTGGCTATTGTGTTAGAAGATTCTGGACTTAACATCTCGAAGGTTAAAATCTAAAATATTATGAAATGTAAATAAAGTCTGAGAGGAAGAGGTAATCTAGGCCATGGTTGGTTGATGTTTTCTAAACTGCATCAACATTTTTAGCTAATTAATCTGGTTTATAGTAACTGTCAACAGAATGGGGTGGAGGGAGGAAGGGAGGCAAAGGGGTGTGAGAGAGAGAGAGAGAGAGTGAGAGAGAGCTAGACTGTCATGGAGAGGATAGAGAGAGAGAGAGAGCTAGACTTCCAGAAAGAGAGAAAGAGACAGAGAGAGTAATTACTGCCTGACCCAGCCTGACCCAGACACTCACAGAGGCAGTAGGCCAGGAGTGAAGAGGTTATGTAACAGCCAACAGCACACTGCATACCACAGACTTGATGTAAACAATCAAGAAATGGTGCTTGGAAACTTGAATGAAATCTACAGTTTTTGATCAACTGGTTTAAATTTTCATATTTTAACAGATGAAATGCTTATGTATACATGCTGTAAAAACTAAATCCACAGCACAAACAGGACAAAAACATGCCATGGTCCAAATGCCCAAATTTGGGTAAAATTGAAGGTACTGATTTTAAATTTATGCTAATAACTTAATCTTAATAACTAAAAACAAGGGTCCCACGGGTCAAGGCACTGACCCATTATTTATGATCATAAAATATGATTTGGAAGAAGGGGTAGACAAATGTTAGTTTTGTGTGTTAATATAAGCTGATTTATGAGGATAATAGCATTTAACTCTTTATGTAAAGATTTTGATAAAATCCTTAGAGAGGGAAGAGAACTGATATCATTTATATTATTTACATCTGGAAAAGGAGTGCTATTGTCATACAGGTTTGACTTTGGCCTAATAACTTTATCTACATTGCAGTAGAAGTATTTGAAAAAATGTCCACTGTAAGTCATGTTAATTATCATGCATCCTTTTTACAAAGGATTTAACTGTTATTCAATAATTACAGGTTACCCATACCCAAGAGTAGCAATAACACAAATGATATGAGCTGATACAACCCCGAGTCTTAATGTCATTAGTTAAACATATTGTCATCTTTAATGAGCACTTGTCTGAGTAATATTTTAAATTTTTTTCATATTTCATTTTTTTTAAATTTTGTAATAAATGTAAACCAGCAAATTAAACACCTGGTAAAGACCTGGAAATTTAGATTAATTTAATATTATCAACTGCATCCTTGTCTATCATTAACTTGCTTCATATAATCCCTAATAGTAACAACAACTTTATTTAATTATTTATTTTTCATTTTTATGATTGAAATGAAAAATACCAAAAGGTGACTGCATGGTGTCAATTGAATTACATTTTTGGTTATCCATGGAAGATCCATAAAACATCAGTATTAGCAAGGTAATTCCTTGTTACTCATAAACTATAAAATTCCTTTTCCACTGATTTTCTTGATGTTTATTATAATTTTTGTTTAAATCATTGTTTATTGTTATGTTTTTGGCCAAAACAACTATAAGTGGTGAAGGTTGGACAGTTAGATCCAGCTGAAGCCATCCAAGAGCTGGCTGGCTGCAGACTATGCCTCGCTTTAATTCAGCATGCATAATTGGCCTAAGAGGTCAACAAGGGGACATATAGAGGGGCTTAAGTATAGCCTAGGTGTGACATGGTCTCATAAAAACTTTAACAAAAGCTACAATTTTTGGTCAATTCCTTTCAAATTTCACAATTCAGAAGCTGAAATCCTTGCGTGTGCATGATATGAAAATTAAATCAACTGTGCTTACAGGGAAAAAATGTGCCATGGCCAAAGATGGGCAAAATTTAAGGTACTGATTTTATATTTATGCGAATAACTTATAAAATTTGAAAAATTCAGATCTCTTTTTTTTGTGAACAATTGAATCTTGATTAAATTAAGTTATATCCCTGAAAAAAGTCTCTAGCTTCAGCAATTCTTTTGTTCAGTGAGTTAATATATTTCCTGATATTTTACAAGGTGCATTATGTTCGGGCCTATAACTTCAACAAATTACACAATACTGACCTAAACTTTGGTATGTCCATAGGAAATGTATGGAAGAATATGCATATTAACTATGATTAAATTCAGATCAGTGGTTTTCATATTAGGCAGTCTTAAACTGTAACAATGGCTTTTTAATGGAAAACAGAGGTTTTTCCTTAATATCTCGAAGGATCAAAGTCCTAGTGACCCAATTTTCAGTATGGTAGGGGATTTTTGGGAAATCTAACTGTATTCAGAATTTCAGAATTGTAGGTCCAATGCGTTCAAAACATCCCAGTTTAACGGACAGACAGATGGACAGCCAACGGACAAAGGACCATGACTATAGCTCAGATGACTTATAGTCAGCTGAGCTAAAAATGGGGGCTTGTGCAAAATGGTGCAGGCCAATGCAAGATTACAGCAACTAGTACAAACAAGTGACCCATTGGTCATGATGCTCAGCCGACTGACATGTTGACAATATGTCCTTGCAAAGGTAACTAATTAAGATATTGTAGGTGGCATCATAGTTCATGCATATTAGCTCAAATTCATTAAGACCCATAATCACACCAAATTTGATGTCAATCCATTTAGCCGTTCCTAAGGAATCTGGCAATTTGTAAGTATTTTGAATTATTTCTGGGGTGCACAAACATGGCCTGTAACTCAAAAAATATAGATCACAGTGACCTAATTTCAGGTTTCTGAGGAGAACTTTTAAGGGATCTCCCAGGATATCAAGTAAAAAGTCTCTAGCTCCAGTGGTTACAATTTGTGTCCTGTTAACAGACGACTGCATCTTTAAAGGTCTCAATTATAGAAAAAAAATGCTTAAAAATTCGAGAAAAAATATCAAGGTGGCACCACCAGTCTGAGAGAACTGATAAAACACTCCATGATCAATATGCATACAAAGAATCATAGTGATCAATGCATTAGCTGTTCAGATACTAGAGCTTTTGTATAAATTTTTAATTAATCTTGAGGGTACTCTTAAGCTCCATAGCTTGTAGGATATGGATAACAAAAATCTAATATCAGGTTTCTGAGGAGACTTTTCATAGACCTCCCAGGATATCAAGTAAGAAGAATCTAGGACCGTGATAACAATTCGTGCTCTGTTAAGGGACAACCACATCTTTAAAGGTCTCAAAAATAGAGAAAAAATGTGTAGAATTTTTTTTATAATCCAGGTGGCACCACCTGTCTGCAGAAACAGATGAAAAACTCCATGATAAAAATGCATGCACAGAATCATGGTGATTAATGCATTAGTTGTTCAGATACTGGAGCATTTTTATAAATTTTTAATTAATCTGGAGGGTACTTTCGAGCTCCATAGCTTTCATAAGCTCTACATTTAATGCAATATTGATCTTATTTCTGGCATGTGCACACAAAATATATATAAGAATATCTTTACCAAATATAAATAAAACAAGGCCTACAGGTTAACCTGTGCAATCGGATATACATCAGGTATAATGCTTCAATGCTGGACAATTCCTTTTCAAGTACATGTGTAACATGTACAGTAGAATGCCTGCTAACGGCCACGCCTCAATAACAGTCAATAAGTCTGTAACGGTCAGATTTTCCGGTTCTGAAATTTCTACCATTATATTTCATAATTATTTTGTTGTCAGTTATGGTCACTCCTATATTCCGTATTACAGCCAGGTCTGTCAGTCCTGCAGGCCAGGAAACGCCTCAATTACGGTCAGGGGCAGTGAGGGGCTCCACAAATCAAGCAGCCTTCTGACCTCAATATCATTACACAAGTGTCCGCTCTCACATATTCCTGTCTGTTAATGAGTGCCTGGATAAAGGTAACTACTCGACTGTGACTGAGTTGTTTGACACGTGGCCAGCATCTTACTACCCCACTCAGCCTCATTAGTAGGTACAATAGTAACCTGTGTGTATGTTTGGGAATCAGTTATGCAAGCAGGATCTTAATCAGGGTGTTTGTCATTTAATTAAAAAATGACAACCAGCAGGTCCCGATGATTATGTCATCAGAAAATCGTTAGGCAAACTGTGGATCTTTTAACCTTCTTTAATGTCTTTGTGAATTCGCAGCAGAAATCTATGGTGTCAGCCGAGTGTATTCTGTGAATGTTCACATATTTCTGCTGATACTTCTGTGCTATTAGTATACTTTGATGGATACAAAGAGCTTCTCAACATTTGTACAAATATTATGGATATACAATCTGTTTGTAATTTAATAACAAACACTGTATTTGTATTTACTGTTGATAATTGTTATAAAAAGGGCTGATCTGATTGTAAATATTTTATTTTTTTATTGATAACAGTAATTATACTAATACTCTGTATATACGTTTATTTTGTTGATTGTAATAAAGATTTGGACTTTGTTTCATGTTACATTTTAACCCCATTACCCTGGTCAAGCCCTGTATAACAGCTACTCCTGTATTAAGGCCACTTTCATCCAGTCCCGATGGTGACTGTAATACAGGCATTCTACTGTATATGAACAATGAAAGTACTAAACATTTTGAACAAGAAACAATTACACAAACATCACTGCTGAAATTCTGGCATAGGTGCACACAACAAAAAAATGATTGTAGTTGGCACCACCAGTTTTGTATACAACAAAGCTATTAGAGATATATACATATGCCCAATTTCAGACTGATATATCAAACCCCTCCGGAGAAATAAGCAGGGACATACACCATGCAAAAATTATTGTAGGTGGCGCCACCTGTCTTGTATATGACAAAGCTATTCGATATGTATAAATATGCCCAATTTCAGGCTAATATATCAAATTCCTCTGTAGAAATAAGCAGGCACATACACTGTGCAAAAGTCATTGTAGGTGGCAACACCTCGCCAAAAATCTCCAAACTTAAACCATTCGAACGAACTTGAGAGAGATTGTTCCAGGAATCATTTCTGTGAAATATTGGACAATTTAGCTGAACAGTTTCGGAGAAGAAGATTTTTTAAAGGTTTTTTAGCTTTTTTCCAATAAAATCTAAGAAAATGCAGTGTGCCAAAAAATAAGCAAAATCCGATAGAGTTTTTTAGATGACTAATTTTTTGCATAAGATTTTTGGTATATTTTGTAATTTTTGGTAAATTCAGTAAATATTTGATATTCAAGATAGTATGGCTTAACGTACAGGCGACGGACGATGGTCAATAGATGCCGGACAACACCACATGGTCACATAAGCTCACAGGTCCACTAAATAGGGACCCATGGGTCTCAACGCTCAGCTTCATTTGTCTGTAAGGATATATGTTTATGAGGTTTTCCAAAATATTGGTCCTGTGATCAGTTTGAAGCCAACCTGTCTACCCAAACTGGAATTATCATCAATAAATTAATTTGTGAACTGATGGGCCCTGTGACCTTAACCTTTGACCTTGGGACCCCAAAATCAAAAGGAAACTTCCCCTTTTGGCAGGTGCACCACATGTTGATGATGGAAGGATTGAGATGAAAAGTTTGGCTTAAAATGCATCCACAATCCTTCTAAAGTAGTGGGTCCTGTGACCTTGACCTTTGATCTCATGACCCCAGAATCAACAGTTCTTACTTAAGTGGTGGGCAATATATAAGTCAAATTTGAAACCAATATTTCAAACCAAACTGGTGTTATCTTCTGGAAACTGGATTGATTGCCCCCATGACCTTGACCTTTGACCCTGTGACCCCAAAATCCATAAGTTACTTCCACTATTGGCAGGTGAGCAACATCTGGAAGATAGAAGGTTTGGGACAGAAAGTTTGGCTGAAAATACATCAAGTATCTTTTTAAAGAAGTGGGTCCTGTGACCTTGACCTTTGGCCTTATGACCCAACAATCAAAAGGGTTCTTACATTATTGGTGGGTCATATTTAAATCAAAACTGAAACCAATATGTCAATCCAAACTGGAGTTATCATCTAGAAAAAAATATGTGGACAGATGGGCCCCTGTGACCATGACCATTGACCTTGTGATCCTAGAATCAATCAGGTTCTTCCTCTATTGGCAGCTCAGCTATATGTGCAAAATGGAAGGTTTGAGATGAAAAGTTTGGCTTTAAATGCATCCACAATCTTTCTAAATAAGTGGGTACTGTGACCTTGACCTTAGACCTCATGACCCCAAAACTATACAGAATCTTTCCCTATTGGCAGTATGGCAATATCTTGAAGATGGAAGGTTATGGATGAAAAGTTTGGCTTCAAATGCAAATGCATTCTTTTTAAAGAAATGAGTCCGGTGACCTTGACCTTAGACCATGTGACCCCAAATTCATTTATGCTCTCCCCATACTGGCAAGTCAGCTAAATGTGCAAAATGAAAGGTTTGGGATGAAAAGTTTGGCTTAAAATGCATCCAAAGTCTTTCTAAGTTAGTGGGTACTGTGACCTTGACCTTTGACCTCATGACCCCAAAATTGAACAGAATCTTCCCCTATTGGCAGGTTAGCCAGACAGACAGGGTGATAACTATATGGCATCAACTTGTGATCAATAAAAACACCAGGTTTTGGGACACTTAATGTAATTACAGCTGAGAAACTGTCATTTTATAGTAAAAAATAGAAAAATATTCGTAAAAATAACAAAAAATACAGGTGGCACACCACTTTTCAAGAAATGACAAAACTAGTCATGGTCAATATTCAAGGCAAGATTCATGACAATCCATGCATTAATTATTAAGATATTGGAGGTTTTGTATTATATTTTTGATTATTCTGGGGGGGGGGGGGTACTTTCAAGCCCCATAGCTCAGCAGATATAGGTCATAGTGACCTAATGTCAGGTTTCCAAGGAGATTTTTTGTTGACCTCCTTGAATTTACACTTAGAAGTTTCTAGGACCAGCAGTTACGATTTGTGCCCGGCTAACAGATGGCCGGACGGCCAGACGGCCGGACGACCGGACGGATGATGGACAAAGCGCCATTCCTATACCTTAGTTGATTTAGAGTCAGCTGAGCTAAAAACACCAGTAATTTTAATATAAGGCACTTTGAAAAGTAACAACAGGCTTTTATTGGAAAACTGAGGTTTTTCCTAGATTTCTAGAAAGAACCAAGTTGCAGCCACCCAGTTTTAAGTTTGTCAGGAGAATTTTGGGACATCAAAAGGGATGTCATATTTTGGATTCGTAGGTCAAATAGTTTTAAAACGTGCCCTGTTAACAGACGTCCAGATAGATGGCCAGCCGGACAACAAACAAAAGAACAATCACTATAGCTCAGATGGCTTAGTAAGCTGAGGTAAAATAGCCTGACTAGCTCAAGAAACACCACTGAAAGTGAGTAAACACTTTCCTGCTCTTTTCATAAGGTATACTTTCAGGTGTAGCAAAGAACTGATATACATCTAACTCTCTTGTAGGTTTTAGTGGGACATGTTGGCCAAATATAATGGCACATTTTAATGCCCATAGCCCCAGTTATTTAAAAGGCAGAGAGAAACACACATCATCTAGGGGTAACTTTGAATTCACAGAGGTTTTCTTACCATCCAGAAGAGTGTTTCATTGGCAAACTCACTATACTTGGTAATAGTAGATAGAACACTGAAGATCAGGCACACCAAAACCATCATAAACCTGAAAAGGACAAGAGGCAGGTATCTACAGGCATGCAAACAATCAAGTGCCATGGCTGTCTGATGACTGGCCAGCCCAACACTTTATTTTTGGTGAGCCCTTTATTACATATTGTTGATTGTTCTACATCAGACTGTTAATTCCTTCATTTGGCATAATCAAAAACAATAATACATGCAGAATATTACATGTCACATAATAACATAACTTGAAAATCAGCAGAAGCCTACAAAAGCCCTTGGCCAAAAAAACAATGTTTAAGGGTGGTAACAGTAACAAATATGAAATATCTGTTGAAATATGTGTTCTCACATGGATGTATATCTGTACATTTGTCTCTTTTTCAAGTTATAAATGTGAACTAGAGAGGCATGCAGTATGCAAGTCTGATAAATGAAGTGATATAAACCTGTATGATGATAAACACTCTGTATGGGAACACTCTGCATGGGATTACCTGTAAAATGCAACACTAGAGGTACAAATAACCTTTCTTTAAACTTAACTAAGACCCCCTAAGAAACAAAGTACCTATGTGTAATTCCTTTTTTAGAAATAGTGCTCACAAGGCAAAAATAAGAACAAGGGACCTGTGGGTCATGGCGCTCAGCTGCCATTGATTATGAGAATATTTTTATAAAACCTAACATATGGAAATGTGGCAATAGTTAGCCTCCCTTGATTACATATTTGTATTGGTAGCTGAACTAAGTGACTGTAATATGCATGTAAGTTATAAAACAAGGGACTCATGGGTCACGGCGCTCAGCTGTTATATATGATCACAAAATATGATTTTGAGAGGAGGTAGGCAAATGCTGGTTTTGTATGGTAATATAAGCTGTATTATAATTGATGATGTTTAACTCAAGTTACTGTGGTTGGCTTCATATTCGCGAAGGTTTTAATTTCGCAATATTCGCGAATTGGAAATAATCGCGAAAATGAAATCCTCGGGAATAATTCGCCAATTTAGAATGTCCTTCCTATTCAGTGAAACAAATACTTGTACGCATGTGAATAGGTTAGAACAGTGAGAAATTTTATAATAAATTCCATTATGCAGGTATCGGGAAAACGTTTCCTTAAATTTTAACTAAACTACCTGTGCTGTGTGTACGGGACCATCGTTATATGAGTAGAATATCACAAACTCATGACTTATTCTCATTTTATAATAAAAATAGACATTGCTTTACCAAAGAAGTTATTTAGGTATTGTGAGATCGTGAAAATG
This sequence comes from Sipunculus nudus, assembly GCA_026874595.1. Classification (NCBI taxonomy): domain Eukaryota; kingdom Metazoa; phylum Annelida; class Sipuncula; order Golfingiida; family Sipunculidae; genus Sipunculus; species Sipunculus nudus. Next base: position 43,898,018 of record CM049311.1, read on the forward strand.
AAACCCTTGCGAAACCTTAAAAAAGGAGAAATCGCGAAATTTCAGCCTCGCGAATATGAAGCCAACCACAGTATGTAAGATTTTGATAATATCCTTGGAGTGAGGGAAGAGGACTAATGTCATTTATATTATTTACATTTGGAAATGGTATCACACAGGTTTTGACTTAGCCATATAACTTTATCTACATTGCAGTAGCATGGACTACATTATCAGTCATGTTAATTATGCTTTTTACAAATGAGTTAACTATATTTAATAATTTCAGGTTATTCCTACTGAAGAGTAGCATTAGCACAAATAATATAAAAGTTTTAACTATTTATTATTCAAATACATTCGCCAAGTATTTGCACCATGTCTGGTATTTATTCAGTTTCAGCCTAACAAAGTTGTTGAGAATCCAGAATATACAAATTTCACAAATTTAAAAATGATCATAAAGTACCTGGCGTTACGGCTTTAATTTATATTTAAAAAATAAAATTATTATATTCACTTTGGACACCTTTCACATTAATCTACACACTTGACATAGCAAGAGTCTTATGATAATTATTAACATTACAGAAATCATAATGAGAACTTGTCTAAGATATGATTTTTATCATATTCAAATATATTTTTTTCAATGTATCAGAAAAAAATTAAAAGTAATCTCAGCTACGAAACCATTATATGGGTAAAAAATTACCCAATGATAAGACACCCTATAAATTACACATGGTGCAAACTAAAGATGGGCAAGTTTAATTTTATAAACTAAAATAAAGGAACCAGTAATATAAATTTTGATGTTTACATAGTCTTGTGACAGCTGATATAGCCACAAGTCTTAATGTCATAAGTGAAACATATTGACATCTTAAAACTTTAAAATTTTGACATATTTTAATTTTTTTTAAATTTTGCAATAAATATTTATTAACAAGCTGAAACATTTAGAAAAGACTTGGGAATTTAGATAATTATTATAAACTGCATCTTTGTCTATCATTAATTTTCTTCATATAATCCCTAATTGAATGAAAAATATAATTTAATTTTTTTATTAATAAATTTAAATGAAAAATACCACAGGTGACTGCATGATGTAATTTGGGATACATTTGCATCCATCCATACAAGATCCATACAACATCAGTAATTGCAAGGTAATCCCCTGTTACTCATCAACTATCAAATTCCTTTTCTATTAATTTTTCTTAAAGTTGTTATTATAAACCAATAAACAAGGGACCCATGGGTCACTGTGCTCGGCTGAATTTGACCTTGAAGGTTAAATCTAAAATAATATCTAATGGAGATATAGTCTGAGAGGAAGAGGTAATATAGGCCATTGATGGTTGATACAATTGAAGAAATTGTTGCAAATAATATTTTTTAATCTGACCATGCATTTCTTAATGTTAAAACTGAAGCATGTAAGCAGTTTGTGAATATAAGATCTATACTATTAAAATAATAATTGGCTGGCTTTTTGATAAGCTGTTGACTGTTCAGTAGTTTACACATTTGTTCAGTTAGATCCTATTATTTTTTTATTAAACAATTTTTTTTTCAATTTTATAAAATCTAAACAGTTGCAATAAAGTTCACAATCCACAGGTGGAAGGACTAGATGGTGTGTGCAGTGGGGGGGGGGGGGGGTAATAATGATGTGAGTAACAACACCTCAGTATCTCTGTATATATTTTCTTTATTTAATCAATTTTATGCAGTTGCAATAGAACTACTGTCCTAGTGCTCAGGTGCAAGAACTCAAGGGGGGGGGGGGGGAAGAGTTCCAAAACCTTTGCATAAACGAACAGGATATGAAATTTAATTCAACAGTGCTTACAGGAAAATATGATTGCAAAACTAATACTCTGACAAGACTGTCATGAAGAAAAACAGTAAAAGTTTTGAGATACTGTGATGCATATGAAAAATTGACAGATGTGGACAGGCAAGTGAACAAAATGGACTAATACCTTTATTTCACTTTCAAGGGAATAATGCATTTAAGTTTATATTAAAGCCTATTTTTTTAGCATATCCACTTTTTTCATTAATAGTTTTTATCTGATTCATTTTTTGTATCTACAGAATTTATATATTTGTAATAAAAACAAGGGACCCATGGGTCACGGCACTCAGCTTAAAGGACATGACCAGCGAAATATACCCCATTTGTGTAGAGTGCATCTTACCCCTTTTAAAGTGACATACCGCTGGTGACCTGTGCTGACTGAGCTTGATTAATGAGCAATTAGGAAAATATGTGGCTACTCGCCACAGGGTCAGTGCTACAGAGCCGCTCGGGTTCTCAGGTGCAGGCACAGGCTGTGACTTCAGCTCAGGAACTGCAGGCTTACTACGGCAGTCACCCTGTGTACTAGTATATACATGGCCACTGGTTTTTGTAACGATGTCCTTTCTGAAAGTTTCGAATCCATCACGGATTCAACAGTCGATTTTGACTCTTCAAGCTACGACTACTTTAGTGATCATTCAGGTAAAGATACAAGGATACCGGGGAGCGAAAATGTCCAGCCGTACATGTTTGAGCCGACCCATGATAACAATTCGAGTGACCAGTCAATAATATACAACCACCGTAACGAATCGGGAACAAAGAATGGTTATTGTATAAGTTGTTTTTATTTCAAATATACATGTAAAATTGGTGAACGTTATGTAAATTAATTGCACATATTATGTGATAAATGCACAGCAATTTTTAATACAAGACATGTCTGCTGTGAATGATAAAATCTCCACGTTAATAATATCGTCCCGCGTGAAAGAAAGGTGTGAAAGTCCTTTAAAATGATGCGAAAGACTAACAGACGGTATCCTTATTAATATAATGCTTGATAATTTACATTTGCATAATATGCGATCAGGGCTGACCGCAGTTTTCAGACGTTCTTCGATTTAGGTATGTATACTTGAAAGGAAGGACGGTCGTCCTTAAATCATAGTACGAAACCCACAGCCTTCGTGTTGCCAACTTGCGATTAATTTATCCGTATTTTCTCCATATTAAGTCAATGGTTATTGGTCAGTTTTTAGCTCAGAGCCTCTGCCAATGAATCGGGCAACCTGATTGGATGCCAGTTGACAAGAACGCATATTGCACATAGTGGCCGACACGAGACAATCTTTGACGAGGTTCTTTGCACACGTTTAGGTCGAGCTATTATAAGCGTATTATCAAACGGGCAACATCAACTTTATGTAAGAATGAAGAATTAATTACTATTTTAACAGAATTCGGATAGTTAATTAAGATTCTATCGTCCATTTTAAAGCAATCTACTGTTATCCATTGTTTGTAAGTTGTGTATATTCGCATACTTAAATCGAAATGCGCAAGCATGCCGTAAAAAAACGATTAAAAATATATAAAAATATAAATAAAGATATAGCTGTTAGAAATATTGTGGAAATTATTTATTTTGTGTATCTAATATACTTAATAATATTATAAGTATATAATGTTGATTTGCTACATGTAGGCCTATACCGGTGCATGGTGTAGTGTTTATGTGCAAGACGCATGTGTGTTTGCAAAATGTTGGTTAAATGTTCTGTTTGTTTATTCAATTTAGTTATAAATGATTTATCGTAAAAAAAACTTGTATATATAAAAAATAAAACTGTACATATGTTTTAATGTACCCACGCAGGAAATTTGTAATTAAAATACATATATTTTCTACATCTGTTAAAAACTGAATTATATGCCATCACAATGTCCATGGTGGACATTCACAAGTTAAAACTAAGGTGTTTTTGACCAAGTCATATGGATATGTTCTCTTAAATGTCTAATTTTGTTGAGTAACCATGGCATAATTTTAAGCTTGTGTTTCAACGAAATTGTATGCACCAAAATTCAACAATGAAATAAATTGATGATCATCTAATTTATGCTCCCCCCCTCTGTCATGCGCACACACATATAAATATATTTATATACTTTTTATTTGTAATGGGTTATATTTATCCTGCAGGAACAGATGATAACAACTATGCATCTTCACAGCTATGGTCCAGTAGCAAACCTTGGTGTGCAATTTTGCATGCCTCCTGGCTTCCGATGAACTCCAGTTAACACTTCAGATCTTTTAATTCACGGTCATTCATTATACATTAAATCCATTTGTGTTGTGTTTTTTTATATTTTTATGTTTCTGATAATAAAATAAAACATCATTGTGAAGAGGTTCAATTGATTTTTATTCAACATTTCAGGTGTTTATTTATCACATGATTGAAAAATTAAACAAGATGTGTCATCATCTGGCTTTATTAGTTCTGGAATAAAATCTGCAAACAAAGAGACATATATGAATAATATTTTTTATGAATGTATTTTTATAATTTTAGGTCTTCTATGAATTAACATTGCAAAAACAAATGTTGCCAATTTTAATCATGTTTTAATTCATAACACCGAAGTCTAGTAAATTACCGTATATTTTAAAATATACATAAAAATCGCTCTAAGAAACAATTTAAGAAAGCCCTTTTCCAGTTTAATCTGCCGTGGAGCCTTTGTGCATCACATGATGTTCTCATTTTGCTGTAAAAGTTTAATTCTTAAGTCAAATTCTTCAGCAGAACTTGTATAAATACAATGAACTAATCCTTTTATTAATGCAGAATTGAACACAAAGACACGTTTTGTAAAAAGAAATCGATGTCAATTCTTGGTATAGTCATACTTGCATTATTTTATAGGCGCACTTCAAAAGGAAATATATCCAGATATTTATTTGTTTAATTATGACACGAATGATTTCTATATGAAATCCATATGTTAATATAAGTGCCTGGGGATTTCCTTTCACTGTTATTGGAAGGAAGACATGTATACTTTTGGTAAGTTATCTAGAGGCGTACTTAGATTCTAGCACGCAACTATATACATCTTACAAGCAATGGAGAAACAGTGGATTGCTTAAAATCGGCAAAAAACGCTGTACATCACCGGTAGGCCTACATATCAAAGTTATATATTTATAATATTATTGGATTTATTAAATGTATTAAGTAATTTCTCAAAAATATACCTGGCAACCAGATCTTAATATACCGTAATGTCTACTTGAATTCGTACAGGAAAAAATAATTATTTTTCTCAGTGTGTGAATTATTATATGTAAAATATGAAAAATTAGAAAATTGCAGGAGAGAAGATCGTTTGACACCTGAGAACCGGCGATGGGCGATAATAGATGATGTACGGCAACTCCCATGTTAATTATTATTTAACACTTGTTCAGGAATATATGTGAGCGCTGCTGGTGAAGAAAAAGATGTCCAGTTTATCCCGTAACTGGCATTTTATAAACCGGTGTTTTATATATATATATATATATGTATATATATATATATATATATATATATATTATATATATATATATATATGTATAATATACAGGGTTTTAGCCGCGCCGGTTGGGGGTAACCGGGACGGCCTGTACTGCCGGCCGTAACAAACTTAACATTCGTAACCAACAGACCGGCTCAAAAGATCATAAAGATCGTCAAAAATCCAGCTACCGGCAATAGAACTTCAGTAATTCAATACCCCAAACTGTTAAATTTTTACCTCATTAGTATGTTATTTGATCACGGCTGTGGTGCAGACAAAATTGACAGGAGTCACTGATCACCTTAATATTACACATCTAATAAATTATTGTTAAACAAACAAGCAACGAAGTGTTTCACAGTTTGGACATGAAAGGAAAACATCATTAGCCAGGGGTTTCACGGCCTTCAGCGGTGCGTAGCATCATTAGTGGTAAGAAAATGGGCTATTGTTTTGTAATACTTCATGGCAACATTTAATTCATTTACAAACATTATTTGTATGGATTGCAGAATACGCCCTAATAAAATGGTGATGGTGATTTTCTTAGGGGGTTAATGAAATTTATTCGGGGTGCCACCTGGCGGCAAGTGAACTTATTACAGCCGTGAATATGTAATCTCAGCAGATTTATTTATATATTTCAATAAATTGTTTATTTTACCCGTTTAGTAATTTTAGTGGAAATAAATAAAAGAAAAAAATATGTTTATCATATTTTTAAACTTGGAAGGGGGAGTAACATAAAAGGGGGAAAAAAGCTGGTAGGTTTGAACCAGGGGCACATAGTTCACAGTAAAGCAGTTCATGCGCCTTTAACCAAATGGCCACAGTAACCAACGAATTACGCGGAAGTTTTTATTTGAGAGATTCTAATAAGATTTATACAGCGTGGAAAAAAAATTTTTTCACAGATATAACCGGGATTTATCAAATTAAAACCCTTGAAGACAGCGGTATATCCTTTGTAACTGCGGTTCAAAGCGCACTGACGATCTCCATTTAACCTTTGTCTTGTAGCACCAGGTCATGCCTGTGATCAGTGGTCCGTGCGAGGTTTGTCCCAAGTGGATTACTAGTATATGATCATCAGCTAATGTGGTTTTTGTCCCACTTATAAATCCTTATTATATTATTAAGTAAACAAAATATTATCGATTTAGACACATTTTTTACCTCGAGTTCTATTGTTCAAATCACATTCATGCTGTAAAAAGTCTGAAGCAAAGATGGACCATCGGTATCAGTTAAGCGACAGTTTTTCCTTTTTACATACATGAAGTCGCAAATCTGATGAAATTGTTCCGATAAATTATCATGTTACTTCCTCGCACTCATACATAAAGGTGTGTTGTTATCAGGTGAACAGCATAGACATTTGATTCATCTCCGCATGCAAAGCCGTTTTTAATCATAGCTACAATTACTGTTCATACGGACCGCCGGTGGTCACCGGCAATAGCTAATATCGGCACAGTATGTTGGTGTACGAATTCATATATGTAATATAGAAAAATATGATTCAGGAAATTTATAGTGTGCGAACTTATGAAGGATACGAACTGATGTAGACATTACGGTATATATTTTTACATAATTTGTACAAGGGGGTTCAATTTTTATTGTATTTTTTTAAGGCATGCTCGCAGGATGTTATAGAGGTGTACTTGTGTGTTATAAGTACGTGACTAAATACAACTAACAAGCAATGGGAAACAGTGGATTGCTTTTAAACTGGCAATATAATTTTAATTAACTATCCAAATTTCGTTAAGATAGTAATCAATTCTTCATTCTAACATAAAGTTGATGTTGCCTGTGTGATAATACGCTGACAATGGCTCGATTTTAACGTAGTGTGAAGGCTAAGCACAAAACGGAACGAGCTAATGGCCCCTCCCAGCCTGCTCGCCTCACGCGAACAAAGTTGACCCATTTCTTCAAACGTTCTGGCTGGCTCAAAGGAAACCTGTGTAAACTTACACCATCACGGTTTGTGTTACTGCAACCACCCGCTACACAACTATTTGGCATTATTTTAACCATTAACGATCGAACACAATACAGGAAACGGTACACCTATTGTCATGAATTCTCACATGTGGCTTTGTTATGACCGACTGCCGTTCCTGAGCTGACGTCATTCCGAATATTCATGAGCATGAAACCGATCATTGCCGAATGCGGACAGGGTAAAACCAAGCATCCTAGAGCTCTTATTAGACGTGGTTTTAATTACTTTAGACCGGTAGTAACGACTACACACAGAGCCAAAAGTTACAAAAACAATTCATCTACTGTATAATATGATCAAATTGCAGTTTTATTTACGCTGGTCATGTCCTTTAAGTTTGAAATTTTTGCAAATGCAAAATATTCTATTTTAATGATTTTCATTTATATAAGCATATGAGAGGCCCTCCTACTTGGTTATAGTAAAGTTCTAAATATATGATTGAAAACTAATACTCTGACAAGACTGTCATGAAGAAAAACAGTAAAAGTTTTTGGATACTGTGATGTATATGAAAAATTTACAGATGGACAGGCCAGTGGACAGAAAGGACTAATACCTTTATTTCACTTTCAAGGGAATAATGCTTTTAAGTTTATATATAAGCCTATTATTTAGGCATGTCCACTTTTTCCACTTAAATAGTTTTTATCTGATTTATGTTTTTTATTTACAAGTTTTATAAATTTGTATTAAAAAACAATGAAAATATAAGTTAAAATATTAGAATTCCAAGTTGCAATCATTATATATCCAGAGTGTAGCTCATATTGGGTCATATTATGCATACACATATACTTTTACACAAATGTTTAAACTGATTTTAAAAGAAAAGCATGCCACAACATGGCATCTACAAGATTATTCCTTGAATCACTATTAAAAAGTATGCACATTGGAGTTTTCAGTACATGCTTAATCTTATTCATCGAAATAAAATAAAAGATTCAGTAAATTTTGTAAAATAAAAACATCTTTTCAAATAAAGTATACACACTGTTGGTTGGATGAGGGACAAACAATATCATTATGCTAATTACAATCTGAGCTATAATTTATTACTGGAATTAATAGTCAATTTCACACCTGGTGAGGTTTTTACTCTTCTCAAGTAAGGAATTACTTATCTGATGAACATCCACACTTTCATAGCAATACACCACTTTGTGGACACAATTAAATGTGCACTTTAATCATTGTAACCCTGGTGGTAAATACAAAATCTAAAATGTAGCATTGCATAGCCCAGAATAAAATGAAATACAGAAAATTATAACATTCATCTAGTTAATGCACAAGCTGGGGGGGGGGGGGTGCAGGGCAGAGGGGAAGCCTGCTAGTAGTGGCCAAGCTGAGCCAAGGCAAGCTGCCTGGGGTGGGTTACATAATGCAAGTGGAGGCTGTACTACTAGGTGGGCTAGATGTAAACAACACTTGACATGGTGTATGAAAACTTGAATAAAAGCTACTCTTTTCAATCAATTCCTTTGAAATTTCAGATTTAAAAAGATTAAATCCTTATGTATATATGCTGTGAATATTAAATCAACAGTGCTTACATGGAAAAAAAAGTGCCATTGCCAAAGTTGGACAAAATTTGAGGTATTGATTTTTTATTTATGCTAATAACTTGAAAAATTTGCCAAATTCAGATCTAATTTTGGGTAAACAATTGAATCTTGATTAATATCTCAAAGGTATTAAGTCCTAGTAACCAAATTCTTGGCATGATAGGGGATTTTGGAGACATCTAACCATATTCCAAATTTTAGGAACTTAGATCTGAAGCTAGGGAGCTGAGCTCTAGCAAACTGCATAACACTAGCTTGATGTAAACAATATGTGACATGGTGCTTGAAACCTTGAATAAAATCTACCGTTTTTGATCAACTGGTTTCAAATTTTTAGTGTTAATAGTTGAAATGCTAACAAAAACATGCTTTGAAAATTAAATCCACAGCAGTTACAGGAAAAAAATGTGCCATGGTCAAAGTTGGGCAAAATTTAAGGTACCAATTATTTATTTTTGCTAATATTTTAAAAAATTTAAAAGATTTTGATCTTATTTTGGGTACAGAATTTAATTTTGATTAATTAAAGTTATATTACTGGAAAAAAAGTCCTTAGCTTTAACATGTTTTGTGTTAAGTGATCAAATATCTTTCCTGATTTTTTACAAAATGCATTATGTTTGAGCCTATAACTTTTTTTAATTATATAATACAGATCTAATTTCTGGCATGTGCATAGGAACTATATAGAGGAATATTTATGGTAAATATGAGGAAAAACAGATGAGTCGTTTTGATATTAGGCAGTCCTGAAGTGTGAAAATAGGTTTTTAATAAAAAATTACATTTTTTCTTAATTTCTCAAAGGAAAGAAGTCGCAAAGACCCAGTTTTCAGCTTGGCAGTAGATCTTGGGGACATCTAACATTATGCCGAATTTTGGATTCCTAGGTCTTATGGTTTCAAAAGGTGCCACATCTACGGACGGACAGACGGACGGACAGACAGACGGATGGACGACGGACAATGGACCACGACTATAGCTCAGATGACTTATAGTCAGCTGAGCTAAAAATGTATGGAAGAATATGAATACTAAATATGATCAAAAACAGATCAGTGGTTTCAATATTAGGCAGCCTTGAAGTGTAACAATGGCTTTTTTACGGAAAACAGAGGGTTTTCCTTAATATTTCAAAGGAACTAAGTCCTAGTGACCAAATTTTCTGTATAGCAGGAGATTTTGGGGACATCTAACTGTATGCAAAATTGTGTATTGGTAGGTCCAACGGTTTCAAAATGTGCCCTGTTAACAGAAGGCCAGTCGGATGGCCTGACGGACAGCCACACGACGGACAAAAGACCACGACTATAGCTCAGATGACTTATCTAGTCAGCTGAGCTAAAAATTATTATTTTATGTTGTTGGTCAAAACAACTACTAGATGAGTTGAGTCGGACACCTGGATCCACTTTGGCCAGCTATAAGCTGCCTGGCTGACCAGTATGCCCCGCCTCAAGCGTGCATAATGTGTTTTAAAGGTCAACAAGGTGACATACAGGTGATGAAAGAGGGGCTGGGTAGAGCCTGGGTGTGATATGGTCTCTTAAAACTTTAATAAATCTACAGTTTTTGGTCAATTTCTTTCAACTTTCAAAGCTAACAACCTGAAATCCTTACGTGTGCATGATATGATAATTATATCAACAGTGCTTACAGGAAACAAATGTGCCATGGGCAAAGTTGGGCAAAATTTAAAGTACTGATTTTATATTTATGCTAATAACTTAGAAAAATTTAAAAATTAAAAAAAAAAAAAATTTGTGTATACAATTGAATCTTGATTTAATAATGTTATATCCCTGACAAAAAATCTCTAGCTTCAGCAATTCTCATTTTAAGGGAGTAAATATATTTCTTGATTTTTTACATAGTGCATTATGTTCGGGCCCATAACATTAAACAATTACGCAATACTCACATCATTTCTGGCATGTGCATGGCGAATGTACTGAAGAATATGTATATTATATATGATCAAAGACAGATCAGTGGTTTTGATATTAGGCAGTCTTGAAGTGTAACAATGGGTCTTTAATGGAAAAATGAAGTTTTTCATTAATATCTCGAAGGTATTAAGTCCTAGTGACCAAATTCTTGGCATGGTAGGGGACTTTGTAGACATCTAATTGTATGCCAAATTTTAGGAACTGAGAGCTGAAGCTCAGGAGCTGAGCTCTTGCAAACTGCATAACACTAGCTTGATGTAAACAATATGTTACATGGTGCTTGAAAACTTGAATAAAATATACAGTTTTTGATCAACTGGTTTCAAATTTTTGGTGTTAACCAAAAAAATGATAACAAAAACATGCAGTGAAATTAAATCCACAGTACTTACAGGAAAAAAACTTGCCATGGTCAAAGTTGGGCAAAATTTAAGGTACCAATTTTTTATTTTTGTTAATATTTAAAAAAATTTAAAAGATTTTGATCTAATTTCGGGTATACAATTTAATTAAATTTATATTACTGGAAAAAAAAAGTCCATAGCTTTAACATGTTTTGTGTTAAGTGATCAAATATTTTTCCTGATTTTTTACAAAATGCATTATGTTTGGGCCCATAACTTTTTTAAATTATATAATACAGACATAATTTCTGGCATGTCCAATGGACGGACGGACGGACGGCACGACAGACGGACGACGGACAATGGATCACGACTACAGCTCAGATGACTTATAGTCAGCTGAGCTAAAAATCATACAAAAATAGAAAAAAACCAGGTGGTGCCACCAGTCTTTAGGAACCGAAGAAACCAGTCGTAATCAAATTTACAGTCTCAAAGCAGAAAATAAATTGTAAAAATTAGAAACAAGGCCTACAGGCCTAATGCAAACCGGTGCATTGGGAAATACACCAGGTATAATGCTTCAATGCTGGACCATTACTTTTCAAGTATATGAACAATGCAAGTACTAAATATTTTGAATAAGAAACAATAACACAAACATCACTGCTGAAATTCTGGCATGGGTGCACACAACACAAAACTAGTGGCCTATGGGATATGACGCTCAGCTGAACTCAAGGAATGTTGAACAATGAGCCGTTTTTGAGATAGGTATGGTTAACGTACAGACAAAGCACGATGCACAACGCACAACACACAACGCACAACAGACGCCACCGCAACATTGCATAACCTCACAGGTTGGCTAAAAACAAGGGACCCATAGGTCACGGCGCTCAGCTGATCGTGATTGGTCTATAAATGTATCACCATTGTGAAACTATATTTAGTCGACAAACCTTATGACTATCATGGACATGTTGGGCTATTATAAAGGAATATAATGTAATATGTGAGTAAATGATGTAAGAAATAACCTGACTGATCGATTAATATGGATTAAATATAGTGGTTTATTTTTTATTTATTTGGGAGCTGTTGAAAATAGCGATTTATTTAAGCAAATATGCATGATGTCAGTACACTAAGCAGTGGTAGATTGATTATAAGGCTATTTTTGAAGGATCTATAGTGTATGGAAGTCCGCAAGATTTCAATTTGACAAATATAATGTTATGATTAACTATGCTGAATAAGGGATTTATGAATTGTGACTGTATTACATGACAGCTCTTAGGTCTTGACAAGGTACATTATATTGATGCCCACCACGTCTACATATTACACAATATTGACATAATTTCTGGCATGTACATAGGTAACAAATAGTTATACAATATATAACAAGGCCCACAGGCCTAATGTGAACCTGTGCATTGGGAATTACACCACGTATAATGCTTCAATGCTGGACCATTACTTCTCATGTATATGAACAATGCAAGTCCAAAACATCTTGAAAAAGAAACAATTACACAAACATCACTGCTGAAATTCTGGCACGGGTGCACACAACACAAAATTTATTTAAGCTGGCACCACCAGTCTTGTATACAACAAAGCTATCAGAGATATATACATATGCCCAACTTCAGACTGATATATCAAACCCCTCCCGAAAATAAGTAGGCACATACACTGTGCAAAAGTCATTGTAGGTGGTGACAACTGTCTTGTGAACGAGAAATCCATCAAAGACACATAGACAGGTCAAAATATCAGGCCAATACATCAAACTTACCTTGAGTCTGATGCATGGGGCTGACTAGGCTTAGGTGAGAAAGGCAGTTGCCCCAAGTGAACTGTGAAAAATTTGCTGGCTCAAGCTACTGCACTGAGTGAACTCAAGACCTGCACCTGGCTAGACTGAGTGATCTTTTGACCTGTACCTGGCTGCACTGAGTGAACTCTTGACCTGTTGCATAATCTGACACAGTTGGAACTCTGCCAAAGCTATAAATAGATCCAGGCTGAACTTTGGGCCCTGCCCTAAGGGGCATGACACCCATGAAGTGATCACATGGTGCCCATGAGTTGTTCACATGTCACCCATAAGGTGATCACATGCCTTGTGTTTGGCTGCACTGATTGAACTCTTGACCTATATCTGGCTGCACTGAATGAACTCTTGATCTGTTCCCAAATCTGAAACAGTTTGCAGTTTCTCAACCTATTTAAAGATACAGACACAATCATGGCCTGTTGGTAAATCTGTTTACACATACTGAAAGACTTTGGCTAATATGTTTTTTTTTTTCAAAATGACATATTCATAAACTTGTTATCAAAATATCTAGGATGATAAAAGATGCAGTCCTTTTATTGTTAAAGGTCCAATAATTATGCCAAAAATCATTCAAGTAAACTTGAACAAAGGCCACCTAAGAATAATTTTTGTGCAATGTAACAGAAGTTATAATTGAAACAATAATTTGGAGAAGAACAGTTTTGCAGTCCTCAGTTTGAAATAGACATAATAATGGCCATAAGACCAACTTAAGCTTTTCTGATATGATTGAAAGAACCATGTCCTAGGATAATTCTTTTGAAAAATTGAAAGATTCAACTTGACAGTTTCATCATAAACATTTTAAGCTGAAAGAGACTACAATATGTTAGGTTTTGCCCATAAAAACAGGTCAATGTAGGTGGCACCACAAAATCTGCAACTTCAAATATGAGTCATGTGACCAACATTTGCACAATACCTGGTAATGCTAGCTCCTGTCATTTCTGAGATTACTATGTCAGTGTAGCGGAACCGCTTAGGGCCGTATTGTCTTGGCCTTGTGTGGGGGGCGAGTCGGTAATGGGGACGAGATAAGGAGGTAGGACGCGCCATATTTTGTCGTTTGGATAAAAGTTCAGAGAGAGAGAAACCAGTGTTAAGGAGCCTACAGGAAAAGGTATCCATAATGAAAGATAATTTTGTATGTTCCTTTGTGATTAAGAACCTTTCTTTTATACAAATCAACTGACTTTCTTATTTGTGGTAGTTTAATTGCGAGTTTAGTCTGACTGATTGCTGCCGTCTCATGGCATAGATATCCATAATCGTCCCCCTCCCGTAAAATGGGGTAACGGATCCGTGTTGCAGCTGGACTTGCCCAGTCCGCTACATCAGTATGCTTGGCCAAATGACTGTTCAAATTCGTGTAACTCCACTAAAATTCATCAAATGCAAACCATTTGAACAAACTTGAGAGGGCTTGCCTCTGGGATCATTTCTGTAAAATATTGAACAATTTGGCTGGACCATTTACACGAAGAAGACTTTTGAAAGTTTTCAGCTTTTTCTCTATAAAATCAAAGTAAATACAGATAGCAAAAAAAATAAGCTGAATCCCACAACATTTGATATGTGACAGATTATTGCATAAAATCTGGGGATGGTAATCCCTGCCATTCCTGAGAAATTATGGGTTAATTTACAGATGACCAATGACCCCCGTACAAAAAAGGTCAATGCAGGTGGCACCACCAATACCTGAATTTCATATATGACTCATGTGACCAACAATGGCATAAATTTGATGATGATAGCTCTGGCCATTCCTGAGACTGTCATTTTAGTGTGCTATTTTGGACAGATGACTAAGTTCAACTTCCTGTGACTCGGCCAAAATTCACCGAACTTGAACCATTTGAACAAACTTGAGAGAGATGTTTTAAAAGATTAGTTCTGTGAAATATTGAACAATTTGGCTTGACCGTTTCAGAGGAGAAGATTTTTAAAGGTGTTTAGCTTTTTCTCTGTAAAATCTAAGAAAATGCGTAATTTTTCAGATGACTAATTTTTTGCATTAAAGTCCATGATGCTAGCTCCAGTTGTTTTCGAAAAAGTATGGGTTAACATACAGACGACGGACGCTGCCACACCATCACATTAACCCACAGGTTCGCCAAAAATTACTACAGATGCATATTGAATGCAAAATTATAATACAGATACATCTCACTGACAGCAAAATCTTGAATTAAGTTGAGTATGGATACCAATTATTTATAATCCATGTACAGCCGTCTTTATATACCCACAGAGAGCTGTATACCTGTGATTGTAAACATTGCTTGGCATGAGGAATATCTAAAATCATGAATCTACATTTTTTAAAAGCTTTTAAAAAACATTCTTGTCAATATTAACCATAGATAACCTGGATTCTTTATAAGAATTATTATAAGAATTATTCAGGGGATTATTCTTGCAAACTATTAAACAAACTGGCCTCAGTGGCATCAGTCAAAAAACCTTTTACAGGTTTATAACTCATATGGGAATATACAGCAAAATGGCCAAGTTAAGCTTCCCATAACTCAGCCAAAAATCACTGAACCAAAACCATTTGAACAAACTTGAATTATCAACATCCAAGGATTATTAATGTGTGAGATTTAAGAATTTTGCCCAGTGGTTTTTGAGAAGAAGATCTTTGTACCCAATGAGCTAAAATGGGCTGTTACAGCATATGACTAAATCCAGCTTCCCATAACTCAGCCAAAAGTCACTAAACTGAAACCATTTGAACAAACTTCAGAAAGCACTACCCTAGGATCATTTCTGTGCGATATTAATCAATTTGGCCATATGGTTTCAGAGAAGAAGTTTTTTGTAGCTGTCAGTATGATACGGGCACTGATGACCCCCTACAATGAAGGCTGATGCAGGTGGCGCGACCTATACCTCAATTTCAGATCTGACTCATGTGACCAACATTGGCATAAAATTTGGTGATGATAGCTCCAGCTGTTTCTGAGATTGTAATTTTAGTATGCTTTTTTGGACAGATGACTAAGTTCAACTTCCTGTCACTCCGCCAAACAAACTTGAGAAAGATTGTTCCAGGAATCATTTCTGTGAAGTATTGGACAATTTGGCTCAACAGTTTCGGAAAAGAAGATTTTTGAAGCTTTTTTTGCTTTTTCCTTATAAAATCAAAGAAAATGCAGTTAGCCAAAAAATAAGCAAAATCCAATAGAGTTTTTTAGATGACTAATTTTTTGCATAAATTTCGTGATGCTAACTCTTGCCGTTTTCAAGATAGTATGGGTTAATGTACAGACGACGGACGACCATCGCATAAGCTCACAGGTTCGCTAAAAATATGAATATGTCAGATTCATCTTGTTTTCGTTTACTGAGGCTGACATTGGGATGGGGTTGGAGAAGGTGTGGGCAGTGTGGGCAGCAAGGAGGGTTGGATGTAGTATGTAGTGAGAAAAGGAGACAGAGAGAAAGGGGACGGAGCATTCAACAGTACTTAAACACCTTGAAGGTTAAAATCTAAAATATACTGAAACGTAGATAAAGTCTGAGAGAATGAGGTAATCTAGGCCATGGTTGGTTGATATGATTGAAGAAATTTTTGCAAATAATATTTTGAAATCCGACCATGTGTTTCCATTGGATCCCTTTTTGACAGGTTGTTGACAATTCAACATTTTACACATTTGTCAATGAGAACCTTTTTTTTATTTTATGATATGTATACAGTTTACACAGTATACACATGCGGAAGGACTTGATTGGGGGGGGGGGGTGCTATGATGGGAGTTACAACATCTCTGAATCAATATAGTGTATATACATATAGGATTTTCACTTAAATCAACAATACTTACAGGATAAAATAGTTCATTGACAATTACATAATATTTAAACAAGGCCTACAGGCCTAATGCGAACCTGTTCAATAAGATTACACCAGGTATAATGCTTCAATGCTGGACCATTACTTTTCAAGAACATGTGTAACATGAACATGAACAATGCAAGTACTAAACACTTAGAACAATAAACAATTAAACAAACGTCACTGCTGAAATTCTAGCATGGGTGCACACAACACAAAACTAGAACACGGGTAGTCAACAAATGACTACTTGTATCTGCCAAAATCAGAGTAGGACAGGTGAAGTGAGGCATGGATTGAGTGGCAAGGGGAAATAGAGTGAGGTATGTTGCATAATAGCCTGCATGTCTGCAGTCGAAATGTGTATGTAGGTTGCGCCACCTACCACAAAATCAGGAAAGCTGTCCAAGATGTATAAACCTGCAAAATTTTAGGCAGACAAGTCAAACCACTACTGAGATATGAGTAATTTAAGCCCACTGCAGACAAACAGATGGACGCTGTGCAAAAATGGTGGCAGGTGGCACCATCACTTTTGTCTATGATTAAGAGCTCATATCTATACACATGCAAAATTTCAGGGGGATATGTCAAATCAGTCTTGAAATATAAGCCTGAATGTCTGCAGCGTAAACATAAATGTAGGTTGCCAGCTGCAACAAAATCGAGAAAGCTATCCAAGATGTATAAACATGCAAAATTTTAGGCAGATAAGTCAAATTATACTGAGATATGAGTGATTTTAGCCCGAGGCAGACAAACATACGGACGCTGTGAAAAATGGTGGCAGGTGCCGCCACCAATTTTGTGTATGATTAAAGGCTGTGTGAGATCTAAACACATGCAAATTTCAGGGGGATATTTCAAACCAGTCCTGAAATATAAGCCTGAATGTCTGCAGCGTAAACATAAATGTAGGTTGCCAGCTGCAACAAAATCGAGAAAGCTATCCAAGATGTATAAACATGCAAAATTTTAGGCAGATAAGTCAAATTATACTGAGATATGAGTAATTTAAGCCCACTGCAGACAAACAGACGGGCGCTGTGCAAAAATGGTGGCAGGTGGCACCATCACTTTTGTCTATGATTAAGAGCTCATATCTATACACATGCAAAATTTCAGGGGGATATGTCAAATCAGTCTTGAAATATAAGCCTGAATGTCTGCAGCGTAAACATAAATGTAGGTTGCCAGCTGCAACAAAATCGAGAAAGCTATCCAAGATGTATAAACATGCAAAATTTTAGGCAGATAAGTCAAATTATACTGAGATATGAGTGATTTTAGCCCGAGGCAGACAAACATACGGACGCTGTGAAAAATGGTGGCAGGTGCCGCCACCAATTTTGTGTATGATTAAAGGCTGTGTGAGATCTAAACACATGCAAATTTCAGGGGGATATTTCAAACCAGTCCTGAAATATAAGCCTGAATGTCTGAAGCGTATACATAAATGTAGGTGGCGCCACCTGCCACAAAATCAAGAAAGCTAACGAAGATGTATGAACATGTAAAATCTTATGCAGATAAGTCAAACCACTACTGAGATATGAGTGATTTTAGCCCATGGCAGAAAAAAACATACACACGCTGTACAAAAATGGTTGCCACCTGCCACCAATTTTGTGTATGATTAAGACCTATATGAGATTCACACACATGCAAAATTTCAGGGGGATATGTCAAACCACTCCTGAGATATGAGCTTGGATGTCTGCAGCATTATTTTGAATGTAGGTGGCCCCACCTATCATAAAATCAAGAAAGCTGTAAAGGATGTATAAACCTGCAAAATACCAGGTGGATAAGTCAAACCACTGCTGAAATATGAGTGATTTTAACCCAAGGCAGATGAACAGATGGACGCTGTGCAAAAATGGTTGCAGGTAGCACCACCAGTTTTGCATATGATAAAGAGCTATGGGAGATTTTGGCCAAACTGGTCAAACAGTTCCCGAGATATTATCTTGGATGTCTGCAGCTTAAACGTGAATGTAGGTGGCGCCACCTGTCATAAAATCAAGAAAGCTGTCCAGGATGTATGCACATGCAAAATTTCAGATGGATAAGTCCAACCAAAGAAGAGATATGAGTGTTTTTATCCCAAGGCAGATGAACAGATGGACGCTGTGCAAAAATGGTTTTAGTGTATGTTATAAAGCTTTCCAAGGGCTACATTTGTGCAAAATCTTTAGCCTTATCACTCAAACGGTTTCCGAGATATGTGGGTTTTTGTGTGGAAACAGACGCACAAATGGACGCTGGGCTGAGAGGAAAGGTCAGAGGTCAACCAAAAACTAGACATTTCTTGGCACCGCTGGTGCCATAGTATCGCCAGACAAATGAGGTTTTGTGGTATTTTGTTGATATAATGTGATGTATTTGTATTTTAGCAATGAATGTGAGAAACATTTGTACAAAATATAGGAATATTTAAAGTGAAGGCAATTGTTATGTAAAAGGTTATGTATAAATAGAAGTATATATTTAATGATGTATTGAGTTGTATATGTATGTTTGGAGTAACTTGTTTGAGAATAATATAGAGTAAAGCAGAAAGAAAGAGAAAGAGACGGATAGACAGGATTTCAGAGAGATGGAGAGATATGATAATGAGAATGAAATAATAATATCTGTTATATTTTGTTTCACATCATATTTTGTTCTTTGTAATAAATTGTTATATTGTCATAAAAATTGTCATTTGTTCCTTATCAATAGCATAAATTGTGGAAAAACAAGAAAATAGAGTAGGGGGTGCCACCATGCAGTTCCCAGCAAATGACTCATCACATTACCCATGTCTATCTATATGCATAATATGAAAAATATCTGCCAATTAGTTTCCAGCACATGACAACACTATCCAACAACTTTTTAATTTTTATTTTATAATGCTGACAATACTGTCAAGTCCCATATAGGCAACATTCATGAGCCATTTTAAATAGTCTTCGTCCAAAGGTCAAGACCACTCTCAAAGGAAAATGATCCAGTTGTGACTCTATTGTACACCCAGTGCACTAATTCATTTATCACTGACCATCATATCTATTTATAGAATCTGACCATGGCCCAGAACTGCTGATGTTTGGGCAAAACATGATGCAACACCATGTGCAGACCACTAGCTGAAGCAATCCCCCAGGTTCACTGGAGATTTTCATGATTGTTGGTGATTTTTACCATATATGGCAATATTTAAAGTCAAGTCCACTCTCATATGCAAGGTCAGGACCCAAATTTAAATATATCTCATCCCATAATCCAAATCTATGTATATGCATAATATAAAAGAAATCTGTCCATTAGTTTTTGACTTATAATGCTCACAGTGCTGTCAAGTGGCCCTTTTTAAGATATTCATGATTTTATGTTTTTCACCAAATATGGGGATATTCAAGGTCAAGGTCACTCTCATAGTCACGTCATGACCCCAAATCAATAAACTGCATTCCAAAATATCCAACATTTGAAAAAAAATTAAATTTAAAAAAAAATAATTTAAATTAACTTAAATTTTAAAATTAAATTTAAAATTAAATATACCTCATTCCATAAACCATATCTATATACATGCATAACATGAAAGAAATCTGTCCATTACTGTTTGACTTATAATGCTCACAGTATATACTGTCAAGTGGCAATGATGGGGTATTCAAAGGCGCAAAAAACAAGAAAAGGACAACAGGTGGCGCCACCTATCTTCTGCAAAAGACAAAACTATCCAAGATCTTCCGTCAACTTGATTTTTGGACCAATCCATGCATCCCTTTTTAAGATATTCATGATTTTGTGATTTTCACCATATATGGTAATATTCAAGGTCAAAGCCACTCTCAAAGGAAAGGTCATGACCCCAATTTTAATATACATCATCCCATAACCCATACCTATGTACATGCATAATATTAAAGAAATCTGTCCATTAGTTTTTGACTTGTGATGCTAAAAGTACTGTCAAGTGGCAATGATGGGGGTATTAAACGGCACAAAAACAAGAAAAGAATAACAGGTGGCGCCACCAGTTTCCGGTACATGATATCACTATCCAAGATCTTTGATCAACTTGATTTTGGGATCAATCCATGCAAGTTTTCTTGAGATATTTAAGAATTTGTGTGATTTTCCCCAAAATTGAACCTATTCAAGGTCAAGGTCACTCTCCTAGTTGAGGTCATGACCTCATTTTAAATAGGCGTCGTCCTCTCACCCATATCTATACATATACCAAGTTTGGTAAAGATCCGTGAAATATTTTTTGAGTTATTGTGTCCAAAAAAAAATCTCGGCGGCGGCGGCAGCGGCGCGACCTTGCCTAATCCATAGTATTTCCAGACTATGTCTGGCGATACAATTATTGTAGGGATTATTCTTGTAAAATATTTAACAAACTTGCTTCAGTGGCATCAGTCGAAAAACGTTTCACAGGTTTATAAATCATATAGGAAGATACATCAAACTGGCTAAGTTCAGCTTCCCGTAACTCAGCCAAAAAGCACTGAACCAAAACCATTTGAACAAACTTGAATTATCAACATCTACGGATAACTATTGTGTGAGATTTAAGAATTTGGCCCTGTGGTTTTTGAGAAGAAGATCTTTGTACCAACTGAGCTCAAATGGGCTGTTATGGCATATGACTAAATTCAGCTTCCCATAACTTAGCCAAAAGTCACTGAAAAGAGACCATTTGAACAAACTTCAGAAAGCACTACCCTAGGATCATTTCTGTGCAATATTAAACATTTTGGCCATATGGTTTCAGAGAAGAAGTCTTTTGTAGCCCTCAATGTGATACAGGCACTGATGACCCCCCTACAAAAAAGGCCGATGCAGGTGGCGCCAACAATGCCTCAATTTCAGATATGACCTATGTGACCAACATTGGCATAAAATTTGGTGATGATAGCTCCAGCTGTTTCTGTGATTTAAATTTTAATATGCTTTTTTGCACAGTTAACAAAGTTCAACCTCCTGTAACTCGGCCAAAAATCTCCGAACTGGAACCATTCAAACAAAATTGAGAAAGATTGTTCCAGGGATCATTTCTGTGAAATATTGGACAATTTGGCTGGACATTTTCGGAGAAGAAGATTTTTAAAGCTTTTTTAGCTTTTTCCCTATAAAATCTAAGAAAATGCAGTTAGCAAAAAATAAACAAAATCTGATATAGTTTTTTGGATCACTGATTATTTGCAAAAAAATTGGTGGTGCTAGCTCCTGCAGTTTTTGAGATAGCTATGGTTAAGTACAGACGACGCACTGGCACGACGCACAACGCCGCACCATCGCATAAGCTCACAGGTTTGCTAAAAATACAGGTTGCGCCACCAGTCTGCAAAAATTGATGAAACACCCCATGATCAATATCCAGGCTCTTTGCATCATGGTAATCAATGCATTAGTTGTTCAGATACTTGAGCTTTTGTATCAAATTTTTCATTTTTCTGGGAGATACTTCAGAGCCCAAAAGCATGAAGAATATAGGTACAAGAGACCTAATTCCAGGTTTCTAAGTAGACTTTTCATGGGCCTCCTTGCATGTCGAGACAGAAGATTTTAAGTCCAGCTGTTACGATATGTGCCCTGTTAACAGATGATGGCATCTTTTAAGGTATAAAAAATAGAAAAAAAAATCATAAAAATCGAAAAAATACAGATGGCACCACCAAGTCTGCAGAAACTGATTTAACACTCCATGATGAATATCCATGCAAAAAATCATGGTGATCAATGCATTAGTTGTTCAGATACTTGAGCTTTTGTATAAAATTTTTCATTATTCTGGGGGTACTTCGGAGCCCCATAGCTTGAAGAATATGGGTACCAGAGACCTAATTCCAGGTTTCCAAGGAGACTTTTCATGGGCCTTAGTTGTCACGATTTGTGCCATGTTAACAGATGATCACATCTTTTAAGGTCTCTTAAATAGAGGGGAAAACAAATAAAAAAAATACAGGTGGCGCCACTAGTCTGCAAAAACTGATGAAACACTCCATGATCAATATCCATGCAAAGAATCATGGTGATCAATGCATAAGTTGTTCAGATACTTGAGCTTTTGTGTAAAATTTTTCATTATTCTGGGGGATACTTCGGAGCCCAATAGCTTTAAGAATATGGATAATAGAGACCTAATTTTAGGTATCCAAGGAGACTTTTCATGGACCTCTCTGGCTGTAAAGTGAGAAGATTCCAGGTCCAGCGGTTATGATTTGTTCCCTGTTATCAGATCACCATATCTTTTAAGGTCTCAAAAATAGAGAAATAAAATCGTAAATTGTAACAAGGCCTACAGGCTTAATGCGAACCTATTCAATGAGATTACACCAGGTATAATGCTTCAATGCTGGACCATTACTTTTCAAGAACATGTGTAACATGTGTATGAACAATGCAAGTACTAAACACTTAGAACAAGAAACAATTAAACAAACATCACTGCTGCAATTCTGGCATGGGTGCACACAACACAAAAACTAGAATATGGGTAGTCAACAAGCGACTACATGGATCCTCCAAAATCAGAGTGGGAAAGGTGAAGTGAGGCATGGATTGAGTGGCAAGGGGAAATAGAGTGAGGTCTTTTGCATAATAGCCTGCATGTCTGCAGCCGAAATGTGTATGTAGGTTGCGCCACCTACCACAAAATCCAGAAAGCTGTCAAAGATGTATAAACATGCAAAACTTTGGGCAGATAAGTCAAACCACTACTGAGACAGAGTGATTTTAGCCCACGGCAGACAAACAGACAGACACTGTGCAAAAATGGTGGCAGGTGGCACCACCAATTTTGTGTATGATCAAGAGCTATATGAGATCTTTATACATGCAAAATTTCAGGGGATAAGTCAAACCAGTCCTGAGATATAAGCCTGAATGTCTGCAGTGTATACATAATTTAGGTGGCGCCACCTGATACAAAATCCAGAAAGCTATCCAAGATGTATAAACCTGCAAAATTTTAAGCAGATATGTCAAACCACTGCCTATAATTAAGTAATTTTATCCCAAGCCAAACAGACGGGCGCTGTGCAAAAATGATTGCAGGCAGCGCCACCACTTTTGCGTATGATAAAGAGTTATGTGAGATCTATAAACATGCAGAATATTGCCCTATTGGTCAAATGGTTTCTGAGATATGAGTAAAAATGATTGCAGGCAGCGCCACCACTTTTGCGTATGATAAAGAGTTATGTGAGATCTATAAACATGCAGAATTTTGCCCTATCGGTCAAATGGTTTCTGAGATATGAGCTTGGATGTCTGCAGCGTAAATATGAATGTAGGTGGCGCCACCTGTCATAAAATCAAGAAAGGTGTCAAGGATGTATAAACTTGCAAAATATCAGGTGAATAAGTCAAACCACTGCCAAGATACGAGTGATTTTATCCCAAGGCAGATGAACTGATGGATGCTGTGCAAAAATGGTTGCAGGTGGCGCCACCAGTTTTGCGTATGATTAAGACCTATGGGAGATCTAAACACATGCAAAATTTTGGCCCAACTGGTCAAACAGTTCCCGAGATATGAGCTTGGATGTCTGCAGCTTAGACATGAATGTAGGTGGCGCCACCTGTCATAAAATGAAGAAAGCTGTCCAGGATGTATACACATGCAAAATTTCAGGTGGATAAGTCCAACAAATGCAGAGATATGAGTGTTTTTATCCCAAGGCAGATGAACAGACGGACGCTGTACAAAAGTGGTTGCAGGTGGAGCCACCATTTTTAGTGTATGTTATAAAACCTTCCAAGGGCTACATTTGTGCAAAATCTTTAGCCTTATTTGTCAAACGGTTCCCGAGATATGTGGGTTTATGTGTGGAAACAGACGCACAAATGGACGCTGGGCAGAGAGGAAAGGTCAGAGGTCAACCAAAAATGAGGGCGCAGCAGTTCACATGTGACCGATCATAATTCCGAATTTAAAAAAATTCTGCCCAGTGGTTATGGAGGAGTTCTCCGGAAACCTATGCGGCGATGGCGGCGCGTCTGCATCCAACTGAAAACATAGTATCTGCAAAACTCCATTGCCCAATGTCAGACTGATATGTCAAACCCCTCCTTTGAAATAAGCAGGGACATACACTGTGCAAAAATTATTGCAGGTGGTGCCACCAGTCTTGTACACCATAAAGATACCCGATATGTATAAACATGCCCAATTTTAGGCTAATGCAAAAGTCAATGTAGGTGGCACCACCTGTCTTGTAAATGAGAATACCATCAAAGACGCATAGACAGGCCAAAATATCAGTCCAATACATCAAAATTCCCCAGAGTGTGATGCACTGGGCTGATAAGGCTTAGGTTAGTAAGGCTAAAAAAAATAAGGTATGGTTCTCAGGCACTTTTTTTCAAAAATCAGTACGGGTGGGCAGTATTTTATTTTTGACCTTTTTTTTAATGTCGCGATAAAAATGTCATATGATCAGTGAAAAGCATGAAAATAACAAATTTCTTTCCTAAACAAGTAAAAGCACTACAACAATTGTATTATTTATCTTCTTGAAAGATAACAAGGGACCCATGGGTCACGGCGCTCAGCTGATCATGATTAGACTATAAATGTATCACCATTGTTATACTATATTGAGTAGAAAAAGCTTATGAATATCATGGTCATGTTGGGCTTTTATAAAGGAATATAATGTAATATGTGAGTAAATGATATATGAACTTATGTGACTGATGGAATAATATGGAGTAAAATATAGTGGTTTTTTTTTTATTTATTTGGGAGGGGTCGAAAAAACAATTTATTTGAGCAAATATGAATGCAATGACAGTATACTAAGCAGTGGTATAATGATGATAAGGCTATTTGTTGAAGGATCTATAGTGTATGGAAAATTGCAAAATTTCAATTTGACAGATACAAGGTTATGATTAACTATGCTGATGAGGGGATTTATGAATTTTGACTGTATGACATGATATCTTGACAAGATCGGTCTTGACAAGGTACATTATTTTGATGACCCTCACGTCTACATATTACACAATATTGACATAATTTCTGGTATGTACATAGGTACCTATGGACAAATGGTCAACAGTACTGAACCACCTAGAAGGTTAAAATCTTAAAAATATGATGAAATATAAATCAAGTTTGAGAGGAAGAGGTAATTTGGGCCATGGTTGGTTTATATGATTGAAGAAAATGTTGCAAACAATATTTGAGATCTGACCATACCTTTCCATTGGTTATATTTTTGATAAGCTGTTGACAGTTCAACAGTTTACACATTTGTCTGATGAGATCCAATTTATTTGGTAAACCTTTTTCATTAATTTTATGATATGTTTACAGTTGACAAAACAGCCCCACTCCACAGGTGCAATGACTTGATGGGGGGGGGGGGGGGGTGTTGTGTTATGATCAGAGTTACAACGCCTCTGTCTCTCTGTAGATAATTTCTTTAATTATTAAATTTTATGCTATAGCCATAGAACTATTGTTCACAGTGCCAAGGAGCAAAGCCCCAGTGGGATGAAGAAGGGGATGGTGAGAGTTACAACATCCTGAGTTACATACAGGATATGAAATTTAATTCAACAGTGCTTATAAAAAAAATATATTCATGAACATTAAATATTTAAAACAGGAAGAAAGATGGAGAAACAAAGCAAATCATTTTTTCCCCATTCTACTGACCCAATAAAAAATTAACAATATTTGCATTTATTCCTTTTTTTCATTACATAATTTTTATCCAGGTTTAGGAATGTTACTATAAATTTACAGTATAACATACATGTGATTGTGAATATTTTAGTTGATTTACATATCTAAATTGCATCAACATTTATAGCTAATGCATCTAGTTTATAGTACCTGTCAACAGAATGGGATGGAGGGAGGAAGGGAGGCAATAAGGGCTGAGAGAGAGAGAGAGAGAGAGAGAGAGAGAGAGAGAGAGAGAGAGAGAGAGAGAGAAAGATGAAGAGAGAAAGAGAAAAAGCAGAGGAGAGAGAGAGAGAGAGAGAGAGAGAGAGCTGGACTGCCAGAGAGAGAGAGAGAAAGAGCGAGAGAAAGAGAGGCTCTCTGGTAACTACTGCCTGACCCAGCCTGACCCAGACACAGTTGCAGTAGGTCACACCTGAAGGTGTTATGTAACTGCCCAGTACACTGCATTTATACTGACCTGATGTAAAAAATGAAGACTTGGTACCTGGAAACTTGAATAAATCTACAGTTTTTGATCAATTAGTTTCAAATTTCAGATTTTAACAGATGAAATGCTAATGTGTACATGCTGTGAAAATAAAATCCACAGCACTAACAGGTAAAATTTGAATATTTATATTTTTTTAAATGGTATCAGGAAAAAAGGAAAAGTATTCTCAGCTATGAAACTAATACATGTGTTAAAATTAATCCAAGGATCAAACACCCAATATATTATACCAGGAGCAAACTGGAGTTGGGAATGTTTAATTTTATGAACTGAAATAAAGGATCAGCAATATAAATTTTGATTATTTAGCCAGTATCATGTAACAACTGATACAACCATGAGTTATAAGTCAAACAAATTAAAATCTTTAATGAGCACTCTGAAGAACATCCACACTTTCATAGCAATACATCACTTTGTGGACACAATTAAATGTGCACTTTAATCATTGTAACCCTGGTGGTACAATACAAAATATAAAATTTAGCATAGCCAAGAATAAAATAAAATACAGAAAATTACAACATTCACCTAGTTTATGCACCAGCTGGGGGAGGAGAAGGTGTGCAGGACAGAGGGGAAGCCTGCTAGTAGTGGCCAAGCTGAGCCAAGGCAAGTTGCCTGGGGTGGGTTACATAATGCAAGTGAAGACTGTATTACTGGGTGGGCCTGATGTAAACAACACTTGACATGGTGTATGAAAACTTGAATAAAAGCTACTCTTTCAAACAATTCCTTTGAAATTTCAGATTTTAAAAGATTAAATCCTTATGTATATATGCTGTGAAAATAAAATCAACAGTGCTTACAGGGAAACAAGGGACCTATGGGTCACGACGCTCAGCTGTTATATATGATAAAAAAAATATTATTTAGAAATGAGGCACATGCTGGTTTTGTGTGGTAATAAATATAAGCTGTATTATGAGTTGTTGTTGTTTAGTTTATGTATGATTTTGATAGTACCTTTGGAGACAGGGAAGAGGATTGATTTCATTTATTTTATTAACAAATGGAGTACTACTGTCACACAGATTTTGACTTGGCCATATAACTTATAAGCAGAACATATAATATAAGAGTTTAACTATTTATTAAAAGAATTACAAATATTGTCCCAAATATAATTTTTATAAAAATAATAAGAGAATCATATGATTTTTTAAAATGAAATATAACTGATATGATTATTAAAATAATATTAAATAATATATTCATGAATGCATTCATGAATACATTTTGAAAGTATTTACACGAGTATTCATATACTTTCATTTTTACCTGAATTCCCATTCTTTATGCAAGAAATTTTATAATGAAGTACATAATCATATTCGTATTTAAATACAATTTCAAAGTATTCGCACCATGTCTGGTATTTATTCAGTTTTCACCAAACAAAGATGTTGAGAATCCAGAATATACAAAATTCACACATTTAAATAATGATCATAAGTACCTGGTTTTATGGCCTTAATTTATATTAAAAAATAACTGTAAAAAATTCATTTTGGACTAATTTCACATCAATGTACACACTAGACACAGTAGGAATCTAGATTAATATTATCAACTGCATCTTTGTCTATCATTAATTTCTTTCATATAATCCCTAATGATTAGTAATGAATAATATGATTTACTTCTTTATCATTAAAATTGAACTGAAAAATGCCATAGGTGACTGCATGGTGTTATTATGTGACATTCTACCCATCGATACAAGATTCTTATATCATCAGTAACTGCAAGTTAATTTCCTGTTATTATAAACTAACAAATTCCTTTTCTATTTTCTTTATTTTGTTATTAAAAACCAATAAAAATTTATTAATTTATTGTTAATTGTTATGTTGTTGGTTAAAACTACTAGATGAGTTGTGTTGGACACCTGGATCAACTGTGGCTGGCCATAAGCTGCCTGGATTCTCGCCTCAAGCGTGCATAATTTGATGAAAGGTCAACAAGGTCAACAAAGTGGTGACTCAAGAGGGGCTGGAGAGAGCCAAAGTCTGACAGGGTCTCATAAAAAACATTAATAAAAGCTACAATATTTGGCCAATTTCTTTCAGCTTTCTAAACTAAAAAGCTGAAATCCTTATGTGTGCATGATATGAAAATTATATTAACAGTGCTCACAGGAAACAAACGTGCCATGGTCACAGTTGGGCAAAATTTAAGGTACTAATTTTATATTTATGCTAATAACTTATAAAATTTGAAAAATTCAGAACTAATTTTGGGTATTCAATTGAATCTTGATTAAATAATGCTGTGAAAATTAAATCCACAGTACTTACAGTAAAAAAAAAACGTGCCATCGTCAAAGTTGGGCAAAATTTAAGGTACCAATTTTTTATTTTTATTAATATTTTAAAAAATTTAAAAGATTTTCATCTAATTTTGGGTATACAATTTAATTTTGATTAATTAAAGTTATATTACTGGAAAAAAGGTCCATAGCTTTAACGTTTTTTGTGTTAAGTGATCAAATATCTTTCCTGATTTTTTACAAAATGCATCATGTTTGGGCCCATAACTTTTTTAAATTAAATAATACAGACATAATTTCTGGCATGTATATAGGAACTATATAGAGGAATATTTATGGTAAATATGAGGAAAAACAGATAAGTGGTTTTGATATTCGGCAGTCCTGAAGTGTGAAAATAGGTTTTAAATAAAAAATTGAGGTTTTTCCTTAATTTCTCAAAGGAACGAAGTTGCAAAGACCCAGTTTTCGGCTTGGTAGGAGATCTTGGGGACATCTAACATTATGCTGAATTTTGGATTCCTAGGTCTGGACTAATACCTTTATTTCACATTCAAGGGAATAATACATTTAAGTTTATATATTATTTAAGCATATCCACTTTTTCCATTAAAATAGTTTTTATCTGATTAATATTTTTTATGTACAAGTTTTATAAATTTGTATTAAAAAAACACTGAAAATATATGTTAAAATATTAGAATTCTTAGTTGCAATCATTATACATCCAGAGTGTAGCTCGTATTGGGTCATATTATGCATACACATATATTTTTATTATTTTTAAATCACAAATTTTTAAAATGATTTTAAAAGAAAATAATGCCACAACATGGCATCTGCAAGATTATTCCTTGAATCACTATTAAAAAGTTTTGCACATTGGAGTTTTCAGTACATGCTTAATCTTATTCACCAAAATAAAATAAGATTCTGTAAATTTGGTAAAATAAAAACATC
Organism: Sipunculus nudus; assembly: GCA_026874595.1. NCBI lineage: Eukaryota > Metazoa > Annelida > Sipuncula > Golfingiida > Sipunculidae > Sipunculus > Sipunculus nudus. Next base: position 43,928,388 of record CM049311.1, read on the forward strand.
TTTTCAAATAAAGTATACACACTGTTGGTTGAATGAGGGACAAACAATATCATTATGCTAATTACAATCTAAGCTTTAATTTATTCCTGGAATTAATAGTCAATTTCACTCCTTGTGAAGTTTTTACTCTTCTCAAGGAAGGAATTACTTATCTGATGAACATCCACACTTTCATAGCAATACACCACTTTGTGGACACAATTAAATGTGCACTTTAATCATTGTAACCCTGGTGGTAAATACAAAATCTAAAATGTAGCATAGCCAAGAATAAAATGAAATACAGAAAATTATAACATTCATCTAGATAATGCATCATCTAGGGGGGGGGGGGAGGGTGTGCAGGGCAGAGAAGAAGCCTGCTAGTAGTTGCCCAGCTGAGCCAAGACAAGCTGCCTGGGGTGGGTTACATAATGCAAGTGAAGGCTTTACTACTAGGTGGGCTAGATGTAAACAACACTTGACATGGTGTATGAAAACTTGAATAAAAGCTACTCTTTTCAATCAATTCCTTTGAAATTTCAGATTTTAAAAGATTAAATCCTTATGTATATATGCTGTGAAAATTAAATCAACAGTGCTTACAGAAAAAAAAATGCCATTGCCAAAGTTGGACAAAATTTAGGGTATTGATTTTTTATTTAAGCTAATAACTTGAAAAATTTGCAAATTCAGATCTAATTTTGGGTAAACAATCGAATCTTGATTAAATAAAGTTATATTCCTGACAAAAAGTCTCCAGCTTCAGCAATTCTCATCTAAGGTGAGTAAATATATTTCTTGATTTTTAAAAAAGTGCATTATGTTTGGGCCCATAACTTAAAAAAAATACACAATACTGACATCATTTCTGGCATGTGCATAGCGAATGTATAGAAAAATATATATATTATATATGATTAAAGTCAGATCAGTGGTTTTGATATGAGGCAGTCTTAAAGTGTAACAATGGGTTTTTAATGGAAAAATGAAGTTTTTCATTGATATCTCCAAGGAATTAAGTCCTAGTGACCAAATTCTTGGCATGGTAGGGGATTTTGGAGAAATCCAACTGCATGCCAAATTTAAGGAACTTAGAGCTGAAGCTCGGGAGCTGAGCTCTAGCAAATTGCATAACACTAGCAATATGTGACATGGTGCTTGAAAACTTGAATAAAATCTACAGTTTTTGATCAACTGGTTTCAAATTTTTGGTGTTAACAGTTGAAATGCTAACAAAAACATGCTGTGAAAATTAAATCCACAGTACTTACAGGAAAAAAACGTGCCATGGTCAAAGTTGGGCAAAATTTAAGGTACCAATTTTTTATTTTTATTAATATTTTAAAAAATTTAAAAGATTTTCATCTAATTTTGGGTATACAATTTAATTTTGATTAATGAAAGTAATATTACTGGAAAAAAAGTGCTTAGCTTTAACAAGTTTTGTGTTAAGTGATAAAATTTCTTTCCTGATTATTTACAAAATGCATTATGTTTGGGCCCATAACTTTTTTAAATTATATAATACAGACCTAATTTCTGGCATGTACATAGGAATTATATAGAGGATTATTTATAGGAAATATGAGGAAAAACTGATGAGTGGTTTTGATATTAGGCAGTCCTGAAGTGTGAAAATAGGTTTTTAATAAAAAATTGAGGTTTTTTCTTAATTTCTCAAAGGAATGAAGTCGCAAAGACCCAGTTTTCGGCTTGGTAGGAGATCTTGGGGACATCTAACATTATGCTGAATTTTGGATTCCTAGGTCTTATGGTTTCAAAACGTGCCAAATCTACGGACGGACGGACGGACGGACAGACGGACGGACGACGGACAATGGACCACGACTATAGCTCAGATGACTTATAGTCAGCTGAGCTAAAAATGTGCCATTGCCAAAGTTGGACAAAATTTAAGGTATTGGTTTTTTATTTATGCTAATAACTTGAAAAATTTGCAAAATTCAGATCTAATTTTGGGTGAACAATTGAATCTTGATTAAATAAAGTTATATTCCTGAAAAAAAGTCTCCAGCTTCAGCAATTCTCATGTTAAGTGAGCAAATATATTTCCTGATTTAAAAAAAAACTGCATTATATTTGGGCCCATAACTTCAAAATAATACCCAAAACTAACCTAATTTTTGGTATGTGCACAGAAAATGTATGGAAAAATATGAATACTAAATATGATCAAAAACAGATCAGTGGTTTTGATATTAGGCAGCTTTGAAGTGTAACAATGGCTTTTTTATGGAAAACGGAGATTTTTCCTTAATATCTCTGAGGAAAGAAGTTCTAATGACCCAATTTTCGGTATGGTAGGAGATTTTGGGGACATCTAATGGTATGCAGAATTTTGGATTTATAGGTCCAACGGTTTTAAAATGTGCCCTATTTATGGACGGACGGCCGGACGGCCGGACGGACGGACGACGGACAAAGGACCACGACTATAGCTCAGATGACTTATAGTCAGCTGAGCTAAAAATCAAAATAAAAATTTTTGATGCGGGCGGTTCAAATTGATGCGGATGGTGCCCGAGAACCATACCTTTTATTTTTTTTGGCCTAAGGCAGTTGTTCCGGAGTGACCTGTGACAAATTGCTGCCTCAAGCTACTGCACTGAGTGAACTCTTGGAATGCACCTGGCTAGACTGAGTGAACTTTTGACCTGTACCTGGCTGCACTGAGTGAACTCTTGAGCTATTGCATAATCTGACACAGTTGGCAGTTGTCAAAGCTATAAATAGATTCAGGCTGGATTTTGGTGCCAAATAGAATGCAGCTACTTCACTGAGTGAACTCTTGACCTATACCTGGCTGCACTTCTTCCAATCCTGGCACTGTGCCAAAACTATTTATAGAGCTCACATCATCTTGGTTAATGGCCAACATCAAGGCACTGGCAATCTGCCAATGGTAAACCAAGTGCTGCTGTCTTAACACAAAAGTGGTCCCTACTTGAAATAACTTTGAAATTTATTTTCCCAATATAAAATGCTTTTCAGCTGACTTTTCATAAAAACAAGGCCTACAGGTCTAATGCAAACCTGTGCAAAGTTTGGGAGTATGAATGGAGGTTTATTTTTTAAATTTAATATTGATCCTCTTAAGTCCTGCATATCTACCTTAGTCATTACGATTTCAGCAAAATGGAGATTTCGGACCTGCAAGTTTCAGACTAGGACATTTTAAAACTAGAATATGGGTAGTCAACTATATGTATCCGAAAAAAATCAGAGTGGGACGGGTGAAGTGAGGCATGGATTAAGTGGCAAAGGGAATAGAGTGAGGTGTGTTGCATAATAGCATGGATGTCTGCAGCGTAAATGTGAATGTAGGTGGTGCCACCTGTCATAAAATCGAGTAAGCTGTCCAGGATGTATAAACCTGCAAAATTTCAGGTGGATAAGTCAAACCACTGCTGAGATAGGAGTGATTTTATCCCAAGGCAGATGAACAGATGGATGCTGTGCATAAGTGGTTACAGGTGGCGCCACCAGTTTTGCCTATGATGAAGAGTTATATGTGAGATCTATACACAAGCAAAATTTTAGCCCAATCGGTCAAAAGGTTCCCAAGATATGAGCTTGGATGTCTGCAGAGTAAACCTGAATGTAGGTGGCGCCACCTGTCATAAAAACGAGTAAGCTGTCCAGGATGTATAAACCTGCAAAATTTCAGGTGAATAAGTCAAACCACTGCTGAGATATGAGTGATTTTATCCCAAGGCAGATGAACAGAAGGACCCTGTGCATAAATGGTTGCAGGTGGCGCCACCAGTTTTGCCTATGATGAAGAGCTATGTGTGATCTATACACATGCAAAATTTTCGCCCAATCGGTTAAACCTTTTCCGAGATATGAGCTTGGATGTCTGCAGAGTAAACCTGAATGTAGGTGGCGCCACCAGTCATAAAATCTAGAAAGCTGTCCAGGATGTATAAACCTGCAAAATTTCAGGTGGATAAGTCAAACCACTTCTGAGATATTATCCCATATTATCTGAGTGATATTATCCCTAGGCAGATAAACAGATGGACGCTGTGCAAAAATGGTTGCAGATGGTGCCACCATTTTTAGTGTATGTTATAAAGCTATCAAAGGGCTACATTTGTGTAAAATTTTTAGCCTGATCGGTCAAACGGTTCCCGAGATATGTGGGTTTATGTGTGGAAACAGACACACAAATGGACGCTGGGCAGCAAGGAAAGGTCAAAGGTCAACACAAAATGAGGGTGCAGCAGTTCACATGTTACCTGATGATAAACCCGATTCGCTTAAAATGCAAACTTAGTTTTTTCTGAAAGATATAGTTCCAATAATCTGGGAATTCTGCATCTATACATTGTGTCTAGACGTCTAGACGCTTTGTCTAGACACCCACCAGAGCCAGGTCAGTTGCCATGGTGATGTCTGGACCCCACCCGTTTGTACTGAGTGACCCCTTGACTTGGCTGCTGAAACTCAGCATGGGGTCAAATCTGTTTTCAAACACAGAAAGCCTTTCTCAATTGGCTACAATGCTTTTTTAAAGCTGTACTTACCCAATCTATTCTTATAAAACTGGCAGAACCCTACCATAGAATAATTCTTGTAAAGTTTAAACCAAGCAGCTGAACAGTTTCATCATAAATCAGGGTATAAGCTGGAATAGTTTAAAATTACATTTTTGCTAGTAAAAAACACATCAATGTAGGTGGCACCACCAATACCTCAATTTCAGATATGACATATGTGACAAACATTGGTATAAAATTTGGTGATGATAGCTCTAGCCGTTTCTGAGATTTTAATTTTAGTCTGCTTTTTTGGACAGATGACTAAGTTCAACCTCCTGTAACTCAGCCAAAAATCTCCAAACTGGAACCATTCGAACAAACTTGAGAGAGACTGTTTCAGGGATCATTATTCTTGTAAAATATTTAACAAACTTGCTTCAGTGGCATCAGTCAAAAAACGTTTCACAGGTTTATAAATCATATAAGAAGATACATCAAACTGGCTAAGTTCAGCTTCCCGTAACTCAGCCAAAAAGCACTGAACCAAAACCATTTGAAAAAACTTGAATTATCAACATCTACAGATAATTATTGTGTGAGATTTAAGAATATGGCCCTGTGGTTTTTGAGAAGAAGATCTTTGTACCAACTGAGCTAAAATGGGCTGTTATGGCATATGACTAAATTCAGCTTCCCATAACTTAGCCGAAAGTCACTGAAAAGAGACCATTTGAACAAACTTCAGAAAGCACTACCCTAGGATCATTTCTGTGCGATATTAAACATTTTGGCCATATGCTTTCAGAGAAGAAGTTTTTTGTAGCCCTCAGTGTGATATAGGCACTGATGACCCCGTACAAAAAAGCCTGATGCAGGTGGCGCCACCAATACCTCAATTTCAGATATGACCTATATGACCAACATTGGCATAAAATTTGGTGATGATAGCTCTAACCGTTTCTGAGATTTAAATTTTAATATGCTTTTTTGCACAGTTAACAAAGTTTAACCTCCTGTAACTCGGCCAAAAATCTCCGAACTGGAACCATTCAAACAAACTTTAGCAAGATTGTTCCAGGGATCATTTCTGTGAAATATTGGAAAATTTGGCTGGACAGTTTCGGACAAGAAGATTTTTAGAGCTTTTTTAGCTTTTTCCCTATAAAATCTAAGAAAATTCAGTTAGAAAAAAAATAAACAAAATCCGATAGAGTTTTTTCAGATGACTGATTATTTGCAAAATATTTGGTGATGCTAGCTTCTGCCAATTTTGAGATAGCTATGGTTAACGTTCAGACAACGCACAACGCACGACACCAGACGGACGCCGCCGCATGATCCCATAAGTTACAGGTTTGCTAAAAAATTCAGGAATATATGTAAAATTATAACGAATGCATACTGAATGCAAAATAAAAATAAAGAAATATCTCATTGATAGCAAATTTTTGAATTAAGTTGAGTAGGGATACCAATAGATTATAATCCACGTACAGTTGTCTTTATATAACCACAGAGAGCTGAATATCCATGATTGTAACATTACCTGGTATGATGAATAACTTAAAAAGTATATATCTAAATTTTTTAAAAGCTTTTAAAAAACTTTCTTGTCAATATTAACCAAAGATAACCTGAAATCTAAATGTCTAGTGGCACGATGTAATAGATGCTGATAAACTGGTGCCAGGCTAGATGTAACAGCATAACACAGCTAACATATATGGTAAAATGACTCAATTCAATCTCCATAATTCAGCCAAAAATCATTCATATGGAACCATTAATGACAATTATTATAAGAATTATTGTAGGGATTATTCTTGTAAAATATTTAACAAACTTGCTTCAGTGGCATCAGTTGAAAAACGTTTCACAGGTTTATAAATCATATAGGAAGATACATCAAACTGGCTAAGTTCAGCTTCCCGTAACTCAGCCAAAAAGCACTGAACCAAAACCATTTGAACAAACTTGAATTATCAACATCTACAGATAATTATTGTGTGAGATTTAAGAATTTGGCCCTGTGGTTTTTGAGAAGAAGATCTTTGTACCAACTGAGCTAAAATGGGCTGTTATGGCATATGACTAAATTCAGCTTCCCATAACTTAGCCAAAAGTCACTGAAAAGAGACCATTTGAACAAACTTCAGAAAGCACTACCCTAGGATCATTTCTGTGCGATATTAAACATTTTGGCCATATGCTTTCAGAGAAGAAGTTTTTTGTAGCCCTCAGTGTGATATAGGCACTGATGACCCCGTACAAAAAGCCTGATGCAGGTGGCGCCACCAATACCTCAATTTCAGATATGACCTATATGACCAACATTGGCATAAAAATTTGGTGATGATAGCTCTAACCGTTTCTGAGATTTAAATTTTAATATGCTTTTTTGCACAGTTAACGAAGTTCAACCTCCTGTAACTAGGCCAAAAATCTCCGAACTGGAACCATTCAAACAAGCTTTAGAAAGATTGTTCCAGTGATCATTTCTTTGAAATATTGGAAAATTTGGCTGGACAGTTTTGGAGAAGAAGATTTTTAGAGCTTTTTTAGCTTTTTCCCTATAAAATCTAAGAGAATGCAGTTAGAAAAAAATGAACAAAATCCGATATAGTTTTTTGGATGACTGATTATTTGCAAAAAATTTGGTGATGCTAGCTCCTGCCATTTTTGAGATAGCTATGGTTAACGTACAGACGATGCACGATGCACGACACGACGCACGACGCCGCACCATCGCATAAGCTCACAGGTTCGCTAAAAAATACAGGTGGCGCCATCAGTCTGCAGAAACTGATGGTATTCTCCATGATCAATATCAATGCAAGGAATCATGGTGATCAATGCATTAGTTGTACAGATACTTCAGCTTTTGTATCAAATTTTTCATTATGCTGGGGGGTTCTTTGGAGCCCCATAGCTTGAAGAATATGGGTAACAGAGACCTAATTACAGGTTTCCAAGGAGCTTTTTCATGGACCTCTTTGGATGAAAAGTAAGAAGATTCCAGGTCCAGCGGTTATGATTTGTGCCTTGTTAACAGACAGATGGCCAGATGGCAGGATGGCTGGATTGCCAGACGGCCGGACAGACGACGGACAAAGAGTGATTGCTATAGCTCAGATGACTTACAGTCAGGTGAGCAAAAATTTCGTAAAAATTAGAAAAAGTACAGGTGGCGCCACCAGTTTGCAGGAACTGATGGAACACTCCATGATCAATATTCATGCAAAAAATCATTGTGGTCAAGGCAGTAGTTATTCAGGTACTGAAGTTTTTGTATCAAATTTTGTATTACTCTGGGGGGGGGGGGGGTACTTACGAGACCCATAGCTCGGAGAATATGGGTAACAGAGACCTAATTTCAAGTTTCCAAGGAGATTTTTAATGGACCTCCCTTGATGTAAAGTTAGAAGATTCCAGGCCCAGCGGTTATGACTTGTGCCCTGCTAACAGACGGACAGCCGGACAGCTGGACAGACAGACGACGGACAAAGAGTGATCGCTATAGCTCAGATGAATTTCAGTCAGCTGAGCTAAAAAAATTGGGTGATATTTTACGACCAAACTCTCTCATGATCAAGTCATAGTTTCATGAATTTCTTCTACTTTATTTGAACTGTGGACAAACACACAGCGTGTCGTTACTTTCAGTTCTAACCAAAGTTTATGCGCATCCACAGATATGCATAAACTGCAGAGGTTAAATGATTTAAGGAAAGTGTACATCAGAGGAAAACACCATAATAATTGGTGATGAACTGGTGCGCAACTTTTGAGTCCCCTTTCACACCACCAAAACTTGTGAACGTGTGTAATCTGATTCAAAATTATTAAAGGGACATAATCAGGCGCAATATTATGCCTCTTCTTTCATACTATCATTTCAGTTTTCCTTTATGCAAAAGTTTCCCAGCAAGACCATTCTAGCAAACAGTCTCAGTACCTAACACACGACTGTTCAACACCTTGTTATGGCTTTACTGTAAATCCTGTTTTTATCGCCGCGGCCTTAAAAACAAACTCAAAATCGAAAATCTCAACTTATTTTCTGAACTCAGGATGCGGCCATAAACAGATGGTTCATCAGAAATGAACTGTGAGAAGAACTCTCTCCTGGACATGGCGCTCCTTTAGGTGATTATAGGAGATCAAGCACACAACAGAGGAAATACTCTTTGTAGTCACAGAATTATTGTATAAAATTGTATAGTCTAAATGTTCATATAAAATATAATAATTATTTGCAATCAATTGAACAATAACAATAAACATTGAACAATAACAACACTTATTACGAGATTAAAATGAATGAAATTATTCATGGTGAGGACTCTGGGTGAAGTCTGTTGGAAAAAATTCGGTATTACCGATCATAATTTTGACGGAGCCGGATTGCCTTGGAAACTATGTTGTTTATAAAAAGAAAATCAAAATATGTAATTTAGAACACTATAAAATCTTCATAAAAGTTCAAATTTAGCAGGTTACTTACTGATGTTTTTTATAATGTCTGATACATGTACCTCAATATTGAATAGCCCATCTTCTCACCCCCATGTCATGTTTCTGGAAAACCATCCTTGAATGTGTATAGCTCGGTCATTTACTTCTGTTTAATCTTTGTTTTTTTTTATTCAATCACGGATATATTGTATGAATGGAAATACTGTTAGAGGGGAAACCCGCTTGTAGATATATATGGTAGAACATGTCACCACGGCCAATGGAATTTGGTGAATATACAGATTTTACATGCCGTGCCGTATTCTTGTTTGCTTCTGATTTTCCAATATATTTTGGATAGAAATATTCTGCTGATCCATTTAAAGTCACTAAAAGTAATATTTTGAAATCTTAATCTATGATGAAAACTCCATTTCTTGAATAACTCGGAAGATTCGAATCATTTTCATACCAGTTACTTTGGTATTATCATCGTCACATCGTACGTTGACATCGCTCCATGTCACACTTTGCTGAAGCCTTTGAAAACATCGCTGGTCAACTTAACTAAATATCAAAATAACTGAAGTTACCTTGTCGAGATACGCACGTATAGCAAACATGACTCGTGAAAACGAGTGATTTTAAAGTGAAATTAAAACGGCCTGTAGAGGTAAGCAAGTTTTTTTCCTCAAGAAAGTTTCCGTGTAGGTTGCCATCTTGTCAAGGTAGTGTTCCCGCAAGGCACACTGGGACGGAATAGGTGGCTGTTCTGTTTACCACCCACCGCGTACAGCCATTCAAAATATTCTTAGCAGAACACCAGGGCTTTTCAGCACATGGTGGCACTCAAACTTGATTTTAAAATGATCGTCAGCCATTGTGCGACTCTTTACAATGTCAGCTTTTTATTCATTTTACTTTCTAAACAAATAATCGTTGCTAAATAATGCTGCAAATGAGTTAAAAGGCATTTATTTCAATGTTGCTTGACCAAGCCCAACGAAGTGGGCTGCTGTGTTACAGCAGGGGTGTTTTAAACGTATTTTTTGGTAACAATTACCAAGATTTTTAAAACAAGTTATATATCGCACGATTGATATACATGTCAAGGTTCTACATTTAAATTTTTATATGTATACCACGAGCCATGATTAAGTTCGTGCAGGCTGAAAATCTGACAGTTTCAGCAGTCTTAGCCATCATGTCGCCCCCTGAATGCTACTGCGTGATGGTGCGTAATAGTAGTTAGTATTCAGGCTTTTTGCTTCAATAAATGTACATATAAACCTCAATTCAGTGTGTTCATACTATGGTCTTTGACAGTTGCATGTACATGCAAAGAAGTGTTTTGATGCATACAAGAATCGTTTTGCGTAACCACAATTTCAACGAAAGATCGTTCAGGGAATCTTTCTTTTTCTGATAAATGCCTCTCCATCCATGTGCAAAAGTCGTTAGTAACATACAGATATTTTGTCCCTATCTCGAGCGTTAAATATATTTAATATACGTAATCTGGCAACATATTTAACCTCTGTAATTAATACTTTTTATTCTATTATCACTACCCTCAGGCCAGAGAAGAAGTCGGGGTGCGGCCTTTAAGGGGGTTTTTGGGTATTTGGACCCTAGTGGGAGCTCCTTTAAGAGACCTTGCAAACTCAGGGTGCAGCTATATATAGACGTGCGGCCATAAAAACAAGATTTATGGTACATGTGTCTGTATACCATAACAAAGCTGATGACTGGAGGTCTGACTGTGAGCCGCAACTCCCAGCGTTTCAGCCAGTGGGAACATGTATTTCATTTTTAGGACCAAGTCAGTCAGGGCATTTCTTGATTGACATGAGTTGTGGCTCCATGAAACACAGCCCCACATGCTGTGTTTATGTTGCCACCTGTGTTCGTGCCCGGTTCACTGTTTTTAACATTCGTTTACAGGAGTAAGCAAACAGTTTCAAGGCATTATTTTGGCAGGTACAGATTTATTTTAAAGGGAAAAAGCTATTTAAGGTGTTAATTCAACATGCTTTATACGTGATTGGGTCCCTTTAAGTGTTATCTACATTGAATTACTCCGCAGGTACCCCCCCTGGTCATGAGACCCGTGGTAGTCTAAACATGCAGATGATGTCTGACCAAAAAAAAAGTGACATGCAGGTAAATACGGGAACAAGCTTTGAATTTGAAAAAGTGGTTACTTTCAGGTTTTTGGTATCCAGTTATTTGCTTCCTTCAAATTCATACTGAAATAAAATTAATTCAGTTTCTGCAAAACAGAAAGTAAGACTTGTGTTAGGCCTATCCTCTAAAAATTTAAGAAAAGTAAGTTTTTTAAGGCCTTATTTTTGCAAAATGAAAAGTAAGACTTTGTAAGACTGTGCACAAAGCTTGGTCTTCACCCATGAGTGGGGAGACATGACAAGTGTAGGTCACACCATACAGGCCTAAATGTCTCCACCCATGAGAGGGGAGACAGGATATAAGTGTAGGTCACACCATACAGGCCCAAATGTCTCCACCCATGAGAGGGGAGACATGATTAGTGTAGGTCACACCAGTTCTACTTTGACCCTAGAACCATACTAAGTTTTTAAAAATTCCATCCTGTGTTTTCAGAGGAGTTCTCAAGAAAACAACATACCGTTTTCCCCCATGGATAATCCGCTACCGTTGATAATCCGCACCCCTATTTAGAGCAACAATTTCTGAGGAAAAACACATAACCCTGTGTATAATACGCAGCCTGTTTCTGGCCAAAATCTTTAATGCTGCAACTTGTTTTTGCTGTAGTAATCGAATATGCACTGGCTCCATGGAGGTAAACTTTGCCAGTCAGACCGACAAGTCTCTTAGAAGAAGATCGTTACACTTAAAATAGCAAAAAGGTTATTCTCCTTTAGCTGTCAAATGTAAAAAAGGGTGCTGTTAAGTGTACAATACTGACACGTACCTGTTTTAAGTAAGATATAATATACTGAACAACCACCTGTAAAATGCGAGCAAATTACGACCAATTTATATCAGTCCCTTTCGAAACTCTGTTATATTATCAATTTATAAATGCTGTGAAATACGACCACCTGGCTATTACAGATTACGAGTTTTTTTCTGACCAAAGTGATATATTACTATTAAATTGACCTGCCTAATACGGGCCATTGTGTTTATCCAGCGCTGACCCGGTTGATTGCCCATGGGTTAAGTCGCGGTCACCTGTATGTACTCACTGTTTGTTCTATTGTTGTGCGAATGTACCGACTACCGAACCCTTGCTGGTGCCTGGTATTCTAGGCACCTGGGGCAGACCCTGGACTTCCCCTGACCATGTGCTAACTCACACGACCTGCTTATCCGCGCAAGTGGAGGTGCCCTGATCTTTGATCTTTGCCCCCGTGGTTTGTCTTTCATCTATATAGTGCAATACTCAACATGAAAGATTTTCTTTCAAGAGTGCATGACCTATGATGTTCTATATATATATAGTTTAGTATAAAAAAAAATCCCCCAACCTTTGTTATCAAGTTATAACACCATGGCCGTGATAACATTAATTTGTACAACTGATCAATCTAACCATGACGATGTACAAAATAGGGTAATTAATCAACTAAAGGAACCACTAGGCAATTATTCCTCCCTTGGCTCAATTTGTTTAGGAAGTATTTAAGTGTATCACGGATCATTTCCAAAGAGAATTAATGACCCGGTATAACAACCCCAGTGCTGGTGCGCAAAGCGCCATCTACCAACTGACATGACATTAAATGAAGTCGGCCGAACCATGCACAGTCATGCATATTTCAGTTCACAAATCATCAATGTACTTCGGCTGTAAGCCACATTAAAGGTATATTTTAAGTTTGAGAAATTATGATAGTAAATAAAACCTATTATAATGTTTTCTTATGCCTAATTTGATAAGGTTCAGTGAGTATACACTTAGTTTGCATAAAAACCTTTATTATCACTCACCGTCGGCCCACAATACGATGTCCAATGTGAAGGGGTAAATAGTTTGGAATTATGCTTCCATGTATAATACGCATCAATGTTTTTTATTTCAATTTCATGGAGAACTAGATGTGTCGGAACGACACGAATGCCCCCGCCTTGGGCAAATTAGAAACATTTGTAAAATTTGGAAAATTTTTTAAGTTCAGGAGGTGTCGTATGGTCAAAAGTAGGTCAACAAGGGCAAAATGCAAACTCGATCTGTAACGGGTCATTATTAGTGTTGGGACGATATAGGTTTTTGATATCATGATAATTATTCAAATTTTATCGCGATATACCGTGATATCGCGATATTTTCAATTAATGGCATTAATAAGCCGTCAATAATGATATTTATAACAACCACCTTTAAAGTCTTGACTTTATACAAGGGGTTAAGTATTAATATAATTTATACCTATTGTGCCAGTACCACAGAATGACTCATTAAGTGATGTAAGTTGCATGAAGGTCCTGCAGGTGCGCAAGCTTGAGGCGCGGGAAGTCCTGCCCCCATCGTCGAATCACGCTTGTCAGAACTTTCCATCAGTTTCCTATAGCTACATAAAAGCCGGAGAATCCCGGCGAATTTTCGGAGAGCTTGTCATACGAATCTTGGCTAAATATATCATCTCAATTTTATATGGCATAATATGCAACCCGTATGGAATGTTCGATTCAGTAGTGACACTTTTATGTTGACATTTTCGTTCCATGCAATAAAAGCATAAATGTGTGTATTTATTGCTCTTTCATTATAATGTTAATTTCTCCTGGAATTCTCAAGCTTTTGTCCTTTCTGATTCATCCTGCTACTTCCGGACATTTCCGACTAATCCAGAAGTCTGTAAGCACACGCTTCCACCCACACGCGTGTATTCCAGTACACGTGGTTTATGAAAATAAATTTATTTTGAACTTCAAGGGCTTGCTTGTGAACCAAAATCGTGAACAAAAATTGATATCGTGATATCGCGATAATAGGAAAGTTGACGGTATGATAACCGTAGTGGTCAGATATCGTGATAATACCGTATACCGGTAACCGTCCCAACCCTAGTCATTATCAAGCAACACACCAAAAATCATGCCAGTATATGCAGGCATTGTGAAAAAAAGTCCATACATGTGCATTTTCCATAAAAATTTCTGTCTTTCATGAAAAGTTTTATGTTTAGGAGCCGTAAAACAATCAAAAGTAGGTCAACCGGGATGAAACGCAAACTCGATCTGTAACTGTCATTATCAGTACAAAATAGTCAGTACATATGCATTTGTTATGAAAATTTATATTTTTCATGAAACTTTCTATGTTCAGGAGCAGTCAAATGGTCAAAAGTAGGTCAACTGAGACAAAACAAGAACTCGATCTGTAACTGGTCATTATCTGCCTACACACCAAAAATCAGGCCTGAATCTGCAGGCACTGCAAAAAAAGTCCATACATGTGCACCTTTTTATGAAATTTTCTATGTTAGAGCACCGTCAAACGGTCAAAAATAGGTCAACTGGGACAAAACTTGAACTTGATCTGTAACTGTCATTATCTGCCCACACACCAAAAATCAGGCCAATATCTGCAGGTATTGTGAAGAAAAGTCTGTACAAGTGTATTTGTCATGAAAATATATATTTTACATGAAATTTTCTATGTTCAGGAGCCGTAAAACAGTCAAAAGTAGGTCAACCGGGATAAATTGCGAACTCCATCTGTAACTGGTCAATATCTGCCAACACCAAAAATCAGGCCAATATCTGCAGGCATTGCCAAAAAAGGTCCGTACATGTGTATTTGTCATGAAATTTCATATTTTTCATGAAATTTTCTATGTTCAGGAGCCTTAAAACGGTCAAAAGTAGGTCAACCGGGACGAAACGTGAACTCGATCTGTAACTGGTCTATATCTGCCCACGCATCAAAAATTAGGCCAATATCTGCAGGCATTGCGAAAAAAAGTCTGTACATGTGTATCTGTCATGAATATTTCTATTTTTCATGAAATTTTCTAAGTTTAGGAGCCATAAAACGGTGAAAAGTAGGTCAACCGGGACGAAACGTGAACTCGATCTGTAACTGGTCTATATCTGCCCAAACACCAAAAATCAGGCCAATATCTGCAGGCATTGCGAAAAAAAGTCAGTACATGTGTATCTGTCATGAATATTTCTATTTTTCATGAAAATTTCTAAGTTTAGGAGCCGTAAAACGGTCAAAAGTAGGTCAACCGGGACTACACGCGAACTCGATCTGTAACTGGTCTATATCTGTCCACACACCAAAAATCAGGCCAACATCTGCAGGCACTGCGAAAAAAAGTCCGTACATGTGTGTATTTGTCATGAAATTTCATATTTTTCATGAAAATTTTTAAGTTTAGGAGCCGTAAAACGGTCAAAAGTAGGTCAACCGGGACTAAACGCGAACTCGATCTGTAACTGGTCTATATCTGTCCACACACCAAAAATCAGGCCAACATCTGCAGGCACTGCGAAAAAAAGTCCGTACATGTGTATTTGTCATGAAATTTCATATTTTTCATGAAAATTTCTAAGTTTAGGAGCTGTAAAACGGTCAAAAGTAGGTCAACTGGGACTAAACGCGAACTCGATCTGTAACTGGTCTATATCTGCTCACACACCAAAAATCAGGCCAATATCTGCAGGCATTGCGAAAAAAAGTCCGTACATGTGTATCTGTCATGAATATTTCTATTTTTCATGAAATTTTCTAAGTTTAGGAGCCATAAAACGACGAAAAGTAGGTCAACCGGGACGAAACGTGAACTCGATCTGTAACTGGTCTATATCTGCTCACACACCAAAAATCAGGCCAATATCTGCAGGCATTGCGAAAAAAAGTCTGTACATGTGTATCTGTCATGAATATTTCTATTTTTCATGAAATTTTCTAAGTTTAGGAGCCGTAAAACGGTCAAAAGTAGGTCAACCGGGACGAAACCCGAACTCTATCTGTAACTGGTCTATATCTGCCCACACACCAAAAATCAGGCCAATATCTGCAAGCATTGCGAAAAAAAGTCCGTACAACTGTTTGATTTCGGAATGACGGAAGGATGGAAGGACGGACATGGGTAAAACTATATGCCCCGGCCACTTTGTGGCAGGGGCATAAAAAGTGCGGATTATCCACAGGGGGAAACGGTACCAGCAGTGGTGAGGGTGGCAGCTGGAAACAGCATATCTTTAAGTTGGATACAATTATAGGTGGTGCCAAAAGTTTTAAAGTATAAGATAAAAGCTATCCAAGATATTTGATCACAGTGATTTTTAGATCAATCCACTCATAGTTTCTTGGACAATCTATGATTTTTACTGGTCTGTTGTGGATTTAATGTGTAAATGTGTCAGCACGTTTACATATATATGATACAAATAAAACTGTACTTACACTGTGAAGTGATAAATAAAGCATTTCCACCCTGTTGGTCGTTCCAAGAAATTGTAGATGCGACCTTGGATGGTGGTTTTGATAGTGACCTTGTTGCGGCCAACTAAATAACGGGACTCGTAGCTTTTGTCTACAGGCTGTGTGGGTTTCCCTTCTGACCATGAATGGGCATTATTACTTGATCCCAGATCAGTATCTATTGGCTGTAGGTTTCCCCCCGTTTCATCATGTCCCCCGTGGAAATCAGACATAGCCACCACAGTCACACTGTCATCCTGGGTCATAGTGCCATGCTTTTCTATTTTTTAGTTCCAAATCAAGGTTGGTCCTGCTTACAGCATCCCTTCCTGTTTTATCTTCAGCTCCTCATGGGCCTTCTTAACCAACACTGAAATAAAAACAAGGTACAGTGAATAACAGTGCTGAGGTTGCCTACAAGAGAAATTACATCAAATATTTACATAAATATTTTTCAGTTTAATTTTAGTAATATTTATTCAAACCTGGTCTTTAATGCACCTCTCTTAGATAAACAACTGGCTATAATATACATATGAACATAAATAATGATTAAGTACCCTGAAATTACCTTATAGTTATGTATACACATGTATATTGTATATACATATAATACATTTGTCCTCTATACGGCTGAATCCTCACAAATAGGGACAATGGATAGTTGATTTTAGCCATAGACCTAGGTCCCTGCTTTCTGTGTAAATGAATCTGACAAATATGGACAAGACTTGGATGTAGAGTGAACAACCAGCAAGCTTGGCTCGGGAAACACTTTGACTATCTTCAGCAACAACAAGGGGCCATTTATGTTGATCTCTCAATATATCCCTAATAGTCATGCCTTACAACTTACTCAGTAGTAAACTTGCTCATGTAGTGTGATATACCTTCTTCCCCCAAAGAAAATCCACATTTTTTTGTCATAAATTATAAACTAATAGACTTGGTGTGTTTTATACTTGGAGGTACAATTTGCCAACTATTTTCCTGTTGCATTGAACATCATTTGAGGGCCGTTAGACCGCCAAAATGTCAGCTGGAAGTGAATGATAATAAGGGATTTTTTAAGTAAATGAACAATTTTGGTTTACTCTTCCATTAGATAACAAAAGTTTAATCATATTTATTGCTTTCATTTTAAAATACTCCATCTATACCTTTAGTTTGGCATCCAACCCAAAGGAACTGATTATATGCCAATTGAAATATGCATGACCGTACCTCTTGTTGAAATTGTTTGATACCATTGTTAATTGGTAGATGGCGCTATATGTGCTAGCATTAGGAAATGTAAGGGTTTTAGGATTTCTTTCATGGGGAAATGATCCATGACAGCTAATTACTTTCAATACAACTTACAAAATATACCAGTATACACATACTGGTCTGAATGTGACTGCTTCCTTAGCTTTAATTAGCCTACTGGTGACAGAGTCATGATTAGATTGGCTAGCACCCATCAGCTCTCTCTATAGGACCCTGGATATGTATGCCACACAACTGCCTGCCATAGGTACAGGTGAGCTCACGGGTGGCATGGCTTTCAGGTTTTCTCAGTGCACCATGCCGCTTTTAGGTTATATCTTACACAAAACAATTCCATTCCAGCCTGATTGAGCACCTTTCTTAACACTTAACAGCTAAAGGAGAATAGACTTTTTGCAATTGTAACAATTTTTTACTGTTCTAGATCCAAGAAAAAATTGGAAAGTCAGCCTGAGTGTCATTCTCAAAAGTTCTCGGCAATGGAACCAGTTAACTTTCTAATGACTATCGGAAATACAATATACGTCATCCATTTTTTTGTCAGGTATGGGGTGCATATTATACACACAGTTATTGGTTTTCCCATTAAAAAATTGGCTCTACATGGATTATCTAAGATAGGGGATTATCTTTGGTAAAAGACGGTACTAAGAACTCCTATATCAGCTCTTGGGAGGGCAGTAAGTTTAGAAGTTATCCAGCTGTCTGGGTCATCAGGATGACTTCCAGGCACCCTTGCATTAAATCGAGACATACTATATTTATTCCAACTGGGTGCCACTCACAAATAAATAATTTTCTCAAAGGTTGAGATACTGGAGAAAATTTTTAAATTATCTTCTTCTCGATTTAGTTGTGGTCAAGATTTATGTAATTCCTACGACAAAAAAAACTTGTTCTATGATACAGATCTGGTATTTTCCCCTGCCTGTTGTGGAAGTAACCCTCAACAATAGTGTCAATGCCGTGAGTTTGGTGACTGTGCCTCAAATTCTTTTCAAGTTAACATCATTTTAGCATTATCGACTCAAGGTCATCTATATTCAAACTTGACCTAGCCCTTCATGAGGTGAATCAATACTACAAATTTGGTGACTGTGCCTGAAGTTCTTTTCATGTGATTGCGTTAATATCATTTTAGCATTTAAGCCTTTGTGAACTTGAAAAAGTGTCAAGGTCATCCATATTCGAACTTGACCTAGCTTCTCATCAGGTTTATCAATGCTGCATGTTGGGTGACTGAAGTTATTGTGTTAACATCATCTTAGCATTTATGATTCTGTGACCTTTGGTCATGCTTCATGGTCATTATTATTCAAACTTGACCTAGCATTTAATGAGTTGCATCAATGGTGTGAGTATGGTGACTGTATGTTAATTTAATTTTACGTTAATGTGTTAACATCATATATATGTGATTCCTGGATGGATGGACAGCCGGACGCTTACCATTTCTATGTCCATCACCAATGGTGCCTTTGATGCCGGCTAAAGGATAAGTTATCTGAAGAGACTGAAAACCTGTGACCCTGACTTTGACCTTCAAGGATTAATCTGCCGAGATATAGGATTCTTGTGAACCCCTATCTTTTTTCTTCAAATGTGACATACAGATTTTTTCCACTAAGTCTTAGACAAGTTTAAAGACAGGCGACCTTGACCCTGTTTTTCAAGAGCAAATCTGCGGAAACATAGGACTTTGTCAACCCAATAAATTTTTAATTATAGCATTTCTTTTCTTCAAATTGGACACACAAATTGTTTCACCAAGATCTCTTACATGTTTGAAGACATCTGACTGGTGACCTCAAGTTTGGTTTTCAAGGTCAAACCTGTAGAAATGTAGGATTTTTGTGAACCCAATAACTTTCGAATATCTGCTTTCCTTTCCTTCAAATTTGATATGCAAATTGTCCCCACCAAGATCTCAGACAAGTTCAAATTTTTGTGACCTTGACCCTAGCTGCCTTGGTCAATACATGCTTCTTAAGAAGAGGGGGGCCTATTTTAGAAGGGGGTATTACTTAATTGTCTGGGGATACTATGAAATTTCTAGTTTTACATGGAATGTACAAATATTTAAGATAACTGTTCTAGGCACTCTCAATAATAGCTCAGGTGGTGTTGTTCCATAGTGTCTGGAGTTGCAGGAAACCGGAGAACCTGGGGAAAACCCATTGTCACAGTCAAGTTGGGGATCAAACCCAGGTGGCCAGCAGAGAGAGCCGAGCATTTTATCATTTGATATCTAGTCATGTTAGAGTATTAGTTTGGCAAACATATATTAAGTAATTGATTATCACCAGGGCTATTAATGGGACATAATCAGGAGCAATACAATGCCTATTCTTTCACACTATCAGTCCAGTTTTGCTTTATACAAAAGTTTCCTGGCAAATCCATAACAGCACACAGTCTCAGTACCTCGCACACAGCTGTTAAACAACTTGTTATGGCTCTGGGTGTTGGTAAACACAGCCCACGTGTGTCTATTTACCATAACAAGGCCACGTGACTTGAGGTCCCAATATGAACCTCAACACATGATGTTTTAGCCAGCGGAAGCGTGTTTCCTTTTTTGGTCAGTCAAGGCATCTCCTGATTGACATGTGTTATGGCTCCAGCATGCACACAGCCCCACACGCTGTGATTATGTTGACACCTGTGATCACACCCAATACTCCTCATTTACAGGAGTAAGCAAAGGGTTTCAAGGCAATATTTTAGCAGGTACAGATTTATTTTAATGGGAAGAAACTACTTTTCATGTTAATTCAACATGCTTTATAGGTGAATGGGCCCCTTTAAGTTTAACTCTTAGCTTTTAATATGAGATAAATGCATGAATGTATTCTACAAATATGTTATTGTCAATATTGCTATGTTTATTAACAGCTTGTAAGAAGCTCATACATCCTTCACAGAGGCGTTTCAAGAACTTTTCTTAACAGGAATTACCTGTGTCATGAATATGTACGAAGAGTAAACTAAAAATCACATAAATTCTATACAAAAGGTTAGTGAATTTTTTACGAGAAATCAATAAAATTTCCATGTGCTTGGAGCCCAAGGGATCTTATGTTCACTCTCTGAACTACTGTGCATGATGGTAGGTGATTAAGAAATAAAAAAGTGAATGAAATATCATTCATGCATTTCTCAGTGGACATTTACAGGTCAGGTGATCAAACTAAAACTGTGACATAAAAGAATAAATAGAACATAGTTTAAAAAGAAGAAAAAATTCAGTTATTATTCAAAAAAGTTATTGTTTACTTTGATATAAAAGCCAAAATTTTAATACTTTATGGCATATTTTGGAAAAAAAGTAGAAAAAAACATTACAGCCTGCAGAAAGGGTGTCAGTCGTAATGAGCGCGGTCGGGATGGGCGCGCGGTTCCTGGACGTGGTCGGGATTGGCGTGGTCGGACTGGGCGTGCCAGTTTATACAAAGCAAGATTGGTGCTGCTGGGCATGGACGCGACGGCTCTTATGAAATTTGAATATTACTTATTCCCTCAATATTGTTATATTTCAACAGTTGGTTGACGATAAGTGTTTTTTTTATGAGCTGCATGTGAATGCATTTCAATGTACAGTATATATACAAATTAACAACATTCCCAGGTTTTAACGACAAAATATCGACCTTGAACGCTATTTTTACACAGCTAATTCTTGTTACTGGACATTTATCATGAAAAATAACAATATTTCCTTCCATTATAAACGATTTCAGTACCAAACAACATTTGTTGATGTACGCAACCAAGTTACCTGTGAAGTACGTCGAAGGAAGGAAATCTGTTCACTCGGAAGCCAACACCGATTAATTAGTTAACTAGCGGCACAGAGGTTTCCTACAGCGCTGTTTAAACAGCTGCAAAACTCTTTTTCACAAACATTCGTAATATGATACATAAATTGTGCACTTCCCCAGCTAAATATATAATATTTATCACAAGACACATTCGTGATTGCAATGACGACAGACAGCATCGTGACGGGCGATAATGCCAGAAATTCTTTTTTCCTTCAGAAGTACTCAGTATGAAATATTTATATCTCCCTCTCTTTCTCTCACTCTCTCTGGCTTTGTTTTAAATGATAGCTCAATCAGATATTCATTTCAATTATTATAATTAAATGATAATTTTTAATGATATTCCTCTCATTTTAAATAATCCTCATTTAAATGATCAATCAATCTGAAGCTTTATAAATTATCCCGTATTTCTGTCCCGCCTTTTATTTCCCTCTCTCTCTGTCCCCCTCCCCCCCCCCTCTCTCTCTCCTTTTTTTTAATGATCGGTCTATTTCTCTCATGTTATGTAATAATTCGCTCTGTCTTATTGATGTATTTAGATGATGAATGAAACGTAACTAAATAAATCGCTGCTACTTCTGTCTCTCTCTTTCTCTTTCTCTCTTTCTCTCTCTCTCGCTTTATTTTAAAGGATCATTTCATCAGATATTTATTTTAATTATGATAATTAAATGATAATTTTAAAGGAATTTCCTCTCATTTTATATAATTACTCACTCTACCTCATTTAAATGATCAATCAATCTGAAGCTTAATAAATCGTTCCGTATTTCTGTCCCTTTATTTTATTTCTCTCTCTAAAGTTCTCTAATTTGTGTATTTAAATGATAACTAAATCGGAAACTATATAAATCGCTGCTATCTTTGTCTGCTTCCCTGTCTCTCTCTCTCTCTTATTCTCTCTCTATATTTCTCTCTTTATATACAATATGTACATAAACAACTATTACAAAGAGTAGAACTTTATTACACCTGAATTTCCCGCAAGCATATTTTAAATCAAATCTTGACCGTATCAAATTGTAGAGTTCTATATTATGTCTTAGAGAACATAATTATAAAAGGAACTCCACAATGTACCAACAATATATAAAACTCAACTATCGCTTTATATACGATACCTCTCTATGTACAATTATCATACAAAGAGTAGAACTTAACAGTTCCTGAATTATTCGCAATGCCTATTTTAAACCAAATTTGGAACGTATAAATTTTATATGGATCTATATTAAGTCTTACAGACAATAATCAGGGAAGGAAATTAAAACAGTAAAAAATTCTAGGTAAAAGGGTATGAATGTCCAACATAAATCCTCCATCGAGAAATTATGCACCACGTGCCTTACTTTACGTAAGTTTCCGTGCTAAGCTTCACTTTCCGGTGACGCTCTGTCAGTTTTTGGACCCTGTCCTCAATTTTCCGGTATTTTCTTCTTTAAGTGGAGTTCCTTCTCCAAAACTTGTATTGATCAGTTGGTAATCGATAAATTATTGTAATTGAAATAACTATCAGATTGAGGGATCATTTAAATTAAAACAGAGAGAGAGAGAGAAATATAGAGAGAGAATGAATATGAAAGAGAGAGAGAGAGAGAGAGAGAGAGAGAGGCAGACAGAAACAGGGGGCGATTTATTTAGTTTCCGATTGAGTTATCATTTAAATAACAAATAAAAGAGCGAGTAATTATATAAAATTAGAGGCTAATTGAAAATTTTCATTTAATTTTAATAATTGAAATAAATATCTGATTGAGCGATCATTTGAATATAAAGCGAGAGAGACAGAAAGAGTAGGAGAGAAAGATGAATATTTTATGTTTAAAAAAAGAATTTCTGGTATTATCACCCGTCACGATCATTTAAGATAAAAACACAGCGCGCGAGAGAGAAAGAGAGACAGAGACAGAGACAGAGAAGGAGATACAAAAATACGGGAAGATTTATTAAGCTTCAGATTGTTGTTTAGCTTATGTATGATTTTGATAGTTCCTTTGGAGACAGGGAAGAGGATTGATTTCATTTATTTTATTAACAAATGGAGTACCGTATTTATTCAAATTTGGCGATCCCTCTTATTTCTCGACCCCAAAAAATATTTTGAAAGCATAATTTCTAAAATGACTCTAATTTCGCGACTGCCGACGATGTTTTCTGTCAACGATGTTAAGGTGAAATGCCTCCGTCTCTCACGGGCACCACAGTTTGTATCTGACTAGATTCTTATTACATTGAGCATCTACATCAAACTTGTTTCCAATAAAATTTTTGAAGATACAAAGATGCGTATTTCATAATATATAAACATGATAAAGCGTTCAAGATCAAAATGGGTGTCCTTGACAAAGCAAACTCGTGTACCATTCTTGGTACGCACGTGCCTCGTGTGCAATTCACGTGGGATCTTTAGCAATAATATTTAAGTATGCAGAAGGTACCCGCGGTGGAACAACTTTGACACAGTTGAAACTGTCATATTAGTTTAGTTTAAACGACCCCGGTTAGTTTTTGGATGGGTGACCACACGTACCAAACAGGGCCCGATCGAGGGCACGCGAGCTAGGACCATTTCCGGTCGTATATATATAAACGCGCCTTTACTTTCCTATATTTATTAAGTATTATGCAAATAAAAGTTATCTGATAATAGGCAGTTATTTTTATAAAGTCTTCTTCCAACTTCCGTGCAGCTGCTTGTCCCTTTTCGGCCCGCCAATATCGCCGCCTGGTGGGTTTACTTGAAACAGCTGATAGTTACATGAGTTGGCGTCTATATCAAGTGATCGTACCTATACGTG
This sequence comes from Sipunculus nudus, assembly GCA_026874595.1. Classification (NCBI taxonomy): domain Eukaryota; kingdom Metazoa; phylum Annelida; class Sipuncula; order Golfingiida; family Sipunculidae; genus Sipunculus; species Sipunculus nudus. The sequence continues at coordinate 43,952,650 of CM049311.1, forward strand.
AAGTAGTGATCATTTTGTGAAGTGATTGAGCTCAGTTTTCAAGATTAATCATTTGCGGACTCGATATAATTCATGTGATGGTTGGAAGCCCGTTTGTAGGAAATACTGTTAAGCTAACAAACTAATAAACGACCAAATTATCACTCAATTAATATGACCGCTCAAGTGTCAGAGCGGCCCTGCGTCTCTACGGAAGATTATCAAACCGCATGCCTCTAAAATCTCGACCATTGCAAATTCTGCAGGAAGATAATTTTCAAATATCCCCCATTATCTCGACCTCTGAGAAAATTAATTATTTTTAAGTGGTCGCCAAATTAGAATAAATACGGTACTATTGCATACAGATTTTGACTTGGCCATATAACTTATAAGCAGAACATATAATATAAGAGTTTAACTATTTATTAAAAAAAATTACAAATACTGTCCCAAATATAATTTTTATTAAAAATAATAAGAGAATCATATGATTTTTTAAAATGAAATATAACTGAAATGATTATTAAAATAATATTAAAGAATATATTCATGAATGCATTCATGAATACATTTTGAAAGTATTTGCACGAGTATTCATATACTTTCATTTTTACCTGAATTCCCATTCTTTATGCAAGAAATTTTATAATGGAGTACATAATCATATTCGTATTTAAATACAATTATTCGCACCATGTCTGGTATTTATTCAGTTTTCACCAAACAATGATGTTGAGAATCCAGAATATACAAAATTCACACATTTAAATAATGATCATATGTACCTGGTTTTATGGCTTTTATTTATATTAAAAAATAACTGTAAAAAAATCATTTTGGACTAATTTCACATCAATGTACACACCAGACACAGTAGGAATCTAGATTAATATTATCAACTGCATCTTTGTCTATCATTAATTTCCTTCATATGATCCCTAATGATTAGTAATGAATAATATGATTTACTTCTTTATCATTGAAATTGAACTGAAAAATGCCATAGGTGACTGCATGGTGTTATTTGGAATATTAGACATTCTACCCATCGATACAAGATTCTTATATCATCAGTAACTGCAAGTTAATTTCCTGTTATTATAAACTAACAAATTCCTTTTCTATTTTTCTTTAATTTGTTATTAAAAACCAATAAAAATTTATTAATTTATTGTTTATTGTTATGTTGTTGGTTAAAACTACTAGATGAGTTGGGTTGGACACCTGGATCAACTGTGGCTGGCCATAAGCTGCCTGGATTCCGTGTATGCCTCGCCTCAAGCATGCATAATACAGGTGACTCAAGAGGGGCTGGAGAGAGCCAAAGTCTGACAGGGTCTCATAAAAAAACATTAATAAAAGCTACAATTTTTGGCCCATTTTTTTCAGCTTTCTAAACTAAAAAGCTGAAATCCTTATGTGTGCATGATATGAAAATTATATCAACAGTGCTCACGGGAAACAAACGTGCCATGGTCACAGTTGGGCAAAATTTAGGGTACTAATTTTATATTTATACTAATAACTTATAAAATTTTTGAAATTCACAACTAATTTTGGGTATTCAATTGAATCTTGATTAAATAATGTTACATCCCTGACAAAAAAATCTCTAGCTTCAGCAATGCCCTTGTTAAGGGAGTAAATGTATTTCTTGATTTTTTACAAAGTGCATTATGTTTGGGCCCATAACTTAAAACAATTACGCAATACTGACATCATTCTGGCATGTGCATAGAGATTGAAAATATGTATATTATTTATGATTAAAGTCAGATCAGTGGTTTTGATATTTGGCAGCCTTGAAGTGTAACAATGGGTTTTTAATGGAAAAATGAAGTTTTTCATAAATATCTCGAAGGTATTAAGTCCTAGTGACCAAATTCTTAGCATGGTAGGGGATTTTGGAGACATCTAACTGTATGCCGAATTTAAGGAACTTAGAGCTGAAGCTGGGGAGCTGAGCTCTTGCAAACTGCATAACACTAGCTTGATGTAAACAATATGTTACAAGGTGCTTGAAAACTTGAATAAAATCTACAGTTTTTGATCAACTGGTTTCAAATTTTTGGTGTTAACAGTTGAAATGCTAACAAATACATGCTTAGAAAATTAAATCCACAGTACTTACAGGAAAAAAACGTGCCATGGTCAAATTTGGGCAAAATTTAAGGTACCAATTTTTTATTTTTATCAATATTTTAAAAAATTTAAAAGATTTTCATCTAATTTTGGGTATACAATTTAATTTTGATTAATTAAAGTTATATTACTGGAAAAAAGGTCCATAGCTTTAACATTTTTTGTGTTAAGTGATCAAATATCTTTCCTGAATTTTTACAAAATGCATTATGTTTGGTCCCATAACTTTTTTAAATTAAATAATACAGACATAATTTCTGGCATGTACATAGGAACTATATAGAGGAATATTTATGGTAAATAATGAGGAAAAACAGATGAGTGGTTTTGATATTAGGCAGTCCTGAAGTGTGAAAATAGGTTTTTAATAAAAAATTGAGGTTTTTCCTTAATTTCTCAAAGGAACGAAGTTGCAAAGACCCAGTTTTCGGCTTGGTAGGAGATCTTGGGGACATCTAACATTATGCCGAATTTCGGATTCCTAGGTCTTACGGTTTCAAAACGTGCCACATCTACGGACGGACGGACGGACAGACGGATGGACAACAGACAATGGACCACGACTATAGCTCAGATGACTTATAGTCAGCTGAGCTAATAAAGCGAGGGAGACAGAAAGAGTAGGAGAGACAGAAAGAAAGAGAGAGAGAGAAATAGGGGCAATTTATTGGGTCTGATTGATTGATCATTTAAATACATCTGCAAGATAGAGAGAGTTATCATATAACAAGAGAGAAATAGACCGATCATTTAATATGGAAACACAGAGAGAGAGGGGGGGGGGGGGGGATAAAAGGAGGGACAGAAATACGGGACGATTTATAAAGCTTTAGATTGATTGGTCATTTAATTGAGGGAAAGTGAATAATTATATAAAATGAGAGGAATTTCATTAAAAATTATCAATTCAGTTATGATAATTGAAATAAATATCTGACTGAGCGATCATATAAAATAAAGCCACAGAGAGTGATAGAAAAAGAGAGCGAGAAATATTTCATATTGAGTACTTCTGAAAACAAGTGACCCATGGGTCATGACACTCAGCTGCCAAGCATGACCTTTGACATCATGGGCTGAGATTCACAACTTCCAGTCAAATTCTGAAGAACAAATTTGCCAATTTGTTGAAATTTTCTACGACAACAGAAATATATATCACCTATGTCTGGTTAAAACACAGTGAATTGATGGTCTGAGGAAAATGGATGATTGTTAAGGTATCCAGAACTATTCCCATAGCTTACTTGATACCTGTCAGTCTCAAAAGGAACACCACAAAGAGCAAAATATAAGATCAAAATATATAGCAAAAATTCAAGGATATCCATGCAAGAATTATTGAGAAACAAGTGCTTCTGTATGAATTTTTATTCAATACAAGCCAACTGTACTGCACTTTCATATATGATGATAATATTTATTAAGAAATATTTGACCGAATCCTTTGCGAGATTACATTAATATACGTCCGACTGCCTTCACTTTAACAGTTCTTGAGATAATATGATCAAAAGGAATTTAAAGATGGTTGCCTGGTGGCCATTTTGGACTACTGACAGGTCTGAAATCAGACAACAACCATTCTCAAAATCTGACCAAAAATTGAAGGTAAATTACTGAAACTGCACTGAAAAAAAGGATATCAAAGGTGGCTAACTGGCAGACATAATGGATTTCTGACAAGTCTGACATTTGATATCACACATCCTCCAACAAGAGACCAAACTTGGGGCAAATTCTCAAAATGATGTTACAGTAATGAATGTCCAAAACAATTCAAAAGGCATGTTCAGGCGCTCATATCAGATTTACAGATATGCAAATGTAAAAGTGTAGGTCCAATATTTTTTATTATCACTCTGCTTTTCAATGGGGTCAGCAGGGTTGGTAAACTGCAAAACCTGAAAGAATAGAAATGCAGAAAGCATGACTAAGAGTCTTGTAATAAAATAAAGCCATCCTAAATCAAGTACACATCCACATATTATGAGAACAAACACTTGCTTTTATATGTGGTGATTTATATAAAAATATTCAGATATCTAGGAAACGAAGTTTATTGCTATGATTCCATAAAATAAACTGCACAATGTTCCCATCATCTTATAAATCAGTAGCTAAACCTTAATACTATACTCTCATAGTGTTAATTCCTGGCTGAAGTATTCCAACAACAGTGTTTTGTTATGCAGTAACGAGGTACTTATCACTCAGCCTTATCACTTAATAGCCTGATACAAAAGGGAGTCATATGTCACCAGTGTCACTCACAATTACAGCCACACAAAGAGATGTACCAGCTGGAGTGCAAGCTTATATATACAAGAAAAATAGAGATGGTCTATAAAAATAAGTTGACCTGACCTATGACCTTGGCCTTTTGCCCACATATCAACTGGATTCTTTCTAAATGATGGGTAACTACTAACCAATTACATCTGGCCGGGTGTAATTACTTGGCAACCAATGAGTGAATAACTTAGACCTGCAACCTTTAACCTCCTGACCAGCTGACCTCAAAATCAATTAGTTATTTCTTCATGCAAAAAGACCCATAAATATGAAGTTTGAATCACATTCAGTGATGCAGATGTGGCATATGTGAAAGACTGAAGGTTTGGGTTGAACAGTTTCACTTGAAATATGTTCACAAGCATTTAGAACAATATTGTGACCTTGACCTTTGACCTTTTGAACTCAACATCAATAGGCTTCTTCCCCTATTGGTAGGTAAGCCATATATGACAGATGGAAAGTATAGATTGAAAAGTTTGCCTGAAAATGACTCCACGCAAGAAGTGGGTGCTGTGAACTTGACCTTTGACCTCAAAATCAACAGGTCTTTTCCCCTGTAGGCAGAGAAGTGATATCAATGCTGAAAGGTTTGGAATGAAAGGTTAAGCTTGTGTCCACAACCTTTTCAAAGAAGTGGATCCTGTTACCCTGACCTATGACCTTGTGACCTCAACATCAATAGGATTCTTCTCCCACTTAGTAGGTGAGCTATATGTGAAAGATCAAAGAATTGGGATGAAAGGTTTGGCTTAAAATGCATCCACAGGCTTTTCATAGAAGTTGATACTGTGACCTTGACCTTTGACCTTGTGACCTCAAAATAATTATGGTTCTTCCCATGTTGGTTGGTGAGCTGTATGTTGAAGATGGAAGGTTTGGGATGAAAATTTTGGCTAAAAGAATTATTTCTGGGGGGTGCAAATACACCACATAACTTCGAGAATATAGGTCGCAGTGACCTAATTTCAGGTTTGCAAGGAGATCTTTTTATAACCTCTAAGATTGCATAGGGTTCATGGCCCTAGCCCCTACGGTTACGATTTGCGCCCTGCTAACGGACGGACGGCCGGCCAGACGGACAGACGGAAGGACGACGGACAAAAACCCATCGCTATAGCCCAGAATGACTGAAAGTCAGCTGAGCTAAAAAAAGAATTTCTGGCATTATCGCCCGTCACGATGCTGTCTGGCGTCAATGCAATCATGAGCGTGTCTTCTGATAAATATTATATATTTAGCTGGGGAAGTGCACAATTAATGTATCATATTACGAATGTTTGTGAAGACGAGTTTTGCAGCTGTTTAAACAGCGTTGTAGGAAACCTCTGTGCCGTTAAATAACTAATTAGCTAAATGATCTGTGTCGGCTTCCACATGAGCAGGTTCCCTTCCTTCAACGTACTTCTACAGGTAAAAAGGTGGCTTACATCAACAAATGTTGTTTGGTATTGATATTGTTTATTATGAAACAAAAATTTTGTTATATCCGATAAATGTCCAGCAACAACAAGGGACCTATGGGTCACGGCGCTCAGCTGTTATATAAGATGAAAAAATATGATTTTAAAAAGAGGCACATGCTGGTTTTGTGTGGAAATAAATATAAGCTGTATTATGAGTTGTTAGTGTTAAGCTTATGTATGATTTTGATAGTTTCTTTGGAGACAGGGAAGAGACTGATTTCATTTATCTTATTAACAAATGGAGTGCCACTGTCATACAGATTTTGACTTGGCCATATAACTGATAAGCAGCACATATAAGATAAAGAGTTTAACTATTAATTAAAATTTAATAACAAATATTGTGCCAAATATAATTTTTATTAAAAATAATAAGAGAATCATATGATTTTTTTAATAAAATATAACTGAAATGATTATTAAAATAATATTATAGAATATATTCATGAATGCATTCATGAATACATTTTGAAAGTATTTGCACTGGTATTCAAATACTTTCATTTTTACCTGAATTCCCATTCGTATGCAAGAAATTTTATAATGGAGTACATATTCATATTCATATTCATATACATTTGCCAAGTATTCGCACCATGTCTGGTATTTATTCAGTTTTAGCCAAACAATGATGTTGAAAATCCAGAATATAAACAAAGGACCCATGGGTCACGACAACCAGCTTAAGTTTGAAACTTTTGCAAATGCAAAATATGTAAAATATTCTATTGTTATGTTTTTTATTTATATAAGCATATGAGAAGCTAAGAGGAAAGAGCCCTCCTACTTGGTTATAGTAAAGTTCTCAATATATGATTGCAAACTAATACTCTGACAAGACTGTCATGAAGAAAAACAGTAAAAGTTTTCAGATACTGTGATGCATATGAAAAATTTGCAGATGGACAGGCAAGTGGACAGAATGGACTAATACCTTCATTTCACTTTCAAGGGAATAATGCATTTAAGTTTATATATAACAACATGGCATCTACAAAATTATTCCTTGAATCCCTATTAAAACGTTTTGCACATTGGAGTTTTCAGTACATGCTTAATTTTATTCACCGAAATAAACTAAAAGATTCAGTACATTTGATAAAATAAAAACATCTTTTCAAATAAAGTATACACACTGTTGGTTGAATGAGGGACAAACAATATCATTATGCTAATTACAATCTCAGCTATAATTAATTACTGGAATTAATAGTCAATTTCACACCTGGTGAAGTTTTACTCTTCTGAAGTAAAGCATTACTTATCTGATGAACATCCACACTTTCATAGCAATACATCACTTTGTGGACACAATTAAATGTGCACTTTAATCATTGCAACCCTGGTGGTACAATACAAAATCTAAAATGTAGCATGTCCAAGAATAAAATAAAATACAGAAAATTATAACATTCATCTAGTTTATGCACCAGCTTGGGGGAGGGGGTGAGTGCAGGGCAGAGGGGAAGCCTGCTAGTAGTGGCCAAGCTGGGCCAAGGCAAGCTGCCTGGGGTGAGTTACATAATGCAAGTGAGGCTGTACTACTAGGTGGGCCAGATGTAAACAACACTTGACATGGTGTATGAAAACTTGAATAAAAGCTACTCTTTTCAAACAATTTCTTTGTAATTTCAGATTTTAAAAGATTAAATCCTTATGTATATATGCTGTGAAAATAAAATCAACAGTACTTACAGGGAAAAACGTGCCACTGCCACATTTGGACAAAATTTAAGGTATTTATTTTTTATTTATGCTTATAACTTGAACAATTTGCAAAATTCAGATCTAATTTTGGGTAAACAATTGAATCTTGATTAAATAAAGTTATATTCCTGAAAAAAAGTCTCCAGCTTCAGCAATTCTCATGTTAAGTGAGCAAATATATTTCCTGATTTTTAAAAAATTGCATTATATTTGGGCCTATAACTTCAAAATAATACCTAATACTGACCTAATTTTTGGTATGTGCACAGAAAATGTATGGAAGAATATGAATACTAAATCTGATCAAAAACAGATCAGTGGTTTTGATATTAGGCAGCCTTGAAGTGTAACAATGGCTTTTTTATGGAAAACAGAGGTTTTTCCTTAATATCTCGAAGGAACGAAGTTCTAATGACCCAATTTTTGGTATGGTAGGAGATTTTGGGGACATCTAATGGTATGCAGAATTTTGGATTCGTAGGTCCAACAGTTTTAAAACGTGCCCTGTTTATGGACGGACGGCCGAACGGCCGGACGACGGACAAAAGACCACGACTATAGCTCAGATGACTTATAGTCAGCTGAGCTAAAAATTAGATGCGTAAAAATAGCGTTCAAGGTCAATTTTTTTGTCGTCCAAACCTGGGAATGTTGTGAATTACTAATTAGTATATATACCGTACATTGAAATGCATTCACGTGCCGCTCATGAAAAACCCACTAATCATCAACCAACTGTTGAAATATAACAATATTAAGGGAATAAGTAATATTCAAATTTTACAAGAGCCGTCGCGTCCATGCTCAGCAGCACCATCTGGCTTTGTACAAACCGGCACGCGCGCCCATCCAAATCGCGCTCATTACGACCGTAATCGCAGAAAGTAGGTCAACACATATGGTGCAGATCAAAATCAAATAGCAGTCACATGATTAATTTCCTTGTGAAATTGGTGCTGAAAGCTGCAACAGTTCCTAAGATATTCAGTAACAGACATTACATCATGTATGGAAACACAAATTGTCAAATTTTGCGAAAGACAAAATTTGAACTTCCATAAAGATGCCATCTTGTAAATAATTTGACTGAATTTATATTCATTTATTCCCCGTCCTTCAAGGAATTTTTTTGAAAGTCAAAATATTGATTCTTTATTACATATCTTGGAAAAAGCAGAAAAGACCATAACAGTCTGCAGAAAGAAGGTCAACAAAGGGTAGTCGACCAGATGGCCGAAACCCAGAATGCCGAAACCCAGAATACCGAACCCAAAATGCCTAAGCCCATCTTGCCGAAAAAGAAATTAAATAATAGCAAATAATGTGATTATTGCACAGTAAAGTGATAAGTCTGTTGTCTGTTAAGGTATTTTAACCAAATTTGATACCATCCTCTAATATTTTCAAATATTTAACGGTAATTTATTTGGCTTGTCGGCAGCGGAACTACTATAATATCGGCATGACAACCCAGTCCCGCTAAGTGTCCCTGGCTATATTAGACCCTCGTTTTGCAGGTATAGTCAGACTAACGGATTTTCATGAAGAAAATTATATCTTGGGTCACATTTATGCTTCTTTGTGAACTATTTTTTTTTTAATTTACACATCATTCAACTGCATATTAGCCAAGATGGCGGTGGTCGCATGGGGAACTCACTGCAGCATGGGGACACACGGAAATCGGCAAGGAAATCCGCCGGACGACACTGGACCCGTAATCCCTCGTCGAAATATCAAGGATACCCCCGAGGGTTTTAGACCTCCCCCTTTGATTTGGAAGATTAAATATTAAACCTATCTTACAATACACTATGATTAATACCAGTATGCATTATTATTTGTACAATTAAAAATAGCCAACAGTAAAACCGATACCATCCGCATTGCTTTGAAAATATGACGAAAATATTTCAGTTAATTATGGAGAAACTCGGGTCTTTTCAATATTTTAATGGAATTTTATTTCCATAAATCAAAGATTTTTTAAAGTGAAAATTTTAGTGGGAGAATTTCAAAAGAACCAGACCTATGTGGGTCTAACAAAATTTACTTTGAAGAGAGCGAAATCCAGTTTTGTTAATTAGCTTGGCAATTATGGGGGCCTCTACCGGGTGTGCGTATATTGTTGTAAAAACCATGTCTGGCTTTTGATTAGGGTGATGTAGTTGGTCATAGCTAATTGAGCAGAAGCATATAAAAATCACATTTCTCCAGTGAATAATCAATTTTTACATCAGATTTGTTTATGTTTAAATTAATACTTTAATCTGAACCTGATTTTATCTTTATTGTTTTTTAATATCTATGATATTTAATTGTCGTTATTCACATTTTCTTGACCAGTTATGCTAACATGCACTGATATATAAAAGAACATCAGATATCGAATATTAATGCATACTGTTTATCATTTATTCATGTAAAAATAATGGAAGAACAAACAGTCTGAGTAGAAATAAAATGTGAAGTATGAATTACATGAATATTCTATAATGATTGAAATAAAGCCATAATACAAATGAGTTACAAATATCCATATACACAAACACACACGTGCAAGTGCACTTTATACGTTGTTCATTTAAAATTTGCATGCTTATTAACATATAAGATTATTTTTTATTTAAAGAGAAATTTATATCAACGCCACTCGTATTTTAAAATAAACTGTTTATGAAATGTAAGAAAAAAAATCGCCGTTCCTATGTTTATGTATGCCATTTTATATGTTAACATAAAATTTATAATAGGACTATATATGTTTTACAAATAAAATTCTGTTACACTCAATCCTTCACGAACACACACATATATATCATATCAATATTACACTTTTATTGACATGTTATTCAAGGAGCCTGTGCATCGTTATCAAACATAGAGCAATTATTTTTATTAATCATGTACATACAATCGACAAACCAAAATATGTTTTTGTAATATCGAGAGAGAGAGAGAAATTTAAGGGAGAGACACTTGAGAATATTGATCGACAAGCCATATTTTTCATATCATCAATTACAAACACTAGTGTATGCAAACCATGACCGAAGGAACATGATACAAGAGGTACATGAAGAAATCAGTAAATGATCGATCTCCAATAGTTTTTAGTACTCAGTCACGAACCTAACTTCATTTTACAATTTATCTTTCAGTCATAAAACTTGATTTTACAACTAGGACCTAACTCTAATATATATATATATATATATATATATATATATATATATATATATATATATATATATATATATATATATATATATATATAGGCGCTTGAATTGCTATTAGCGTAGATTTCGGTTAAATTTGTTACTTTCTGGGTCCTTTTCTTATAACTATTACTGATCTGACATTTTCCTATCGTTTTTCGCACTATATGTTCCATCTCTTTATTATTTACCTAATATCTCAAATATTAAGTGCCTGTGATGAAAGACACAGGGATGGAGGAAGAGAGAGAGAGATCTTATATGGATAATAGAATACATATATTTATATATATATATATATATATATATATATATATATATTGAGAAAGAAGGGGGGGAGCGGTGGAGGGAGAGAGAGATAATTAAGAGAGAGAGGGGGAGAGAGAGATTTCATGTGGATAAAGGAAACATTAAAGATAAAACTTAACGTTCATTCTTTTTGCATTGCAAGCTAAAGAATGAACAAGTTGTCAAAAAGTTACAAGATAATCCGTTTTTCATTGTGCATGGTTGGATTTATATTAATGTTCTGTTGATAAATCTGTATAATTCTGCGGACTTGGGACTAAGTACAGAAAAATCATTCATGCAGTAAATACTCCATATAGTGCTTGCGGAAGCAAACATACACATTTCACAAAGTATGCATCTATAAACATACAAAATCTTACATTAATTTTTTTATTCATTGCAGAATATGTATAAGATTTTTATATACCTGTACTCAATTAAGTATGACCTGCTTCGTCACTCTAATCAAACGCCATGGAGAATTAGTTATTACAACAATACATAACACAACCCGTAACAGGCCCCCTTAATAGACAAGCTAATTAGTAAAACAAACAGGAGTTCGCTCTCTTTGAAGTAATCTTGTTAGGCTTCTGAGTTTTGGTTTTATTACACACGTATATTTTTATGAAATTCTGCAACCGTTTTTATTTATAGAAATATTTTCTGATAGAATTCTGATAAAATATCAATCAAGACCGAGAATTATCACTGGTAGTTTTTTGCCTGCAACTTTTTGAACTAGTTATTGAGGCGTGTCATTGATCAACATAAGTTAATGGTAACTTAGACAAAATGTGAAAAAAATGACTGTCATTATGAAAAGAAAGTTCAAATGAGAAATGGATGGGTAAATGGACGGTATGTAACAGGTTTCCTTGATATTTCCACGAGGGATTACGGGTCCAGTGTCGTCAGGAGAGTTTCCTTGCCCATTTCCGAGTGCCGCTACGCTCCCGTGAGTTCCCCACGCTACTGCCTCCATCTTAGCTAATATGCAGTTGAACGAAGTTCCTAAAGAAGCATAAATGTGACACAAGATATAACTTTCTTCATGAAAATCAGTTAGTCTGACTATACCTGCAAAATGAGGGATTAATAAAGCCAGGGATATTAAGCGGGACCGGGTTGTCATGCCGACATTATCGTAGTGCCGCTGCCGACATGCCGAATAAATTACCGTTAATTATTTGAAAATACTAAGAAGATGGTATCAAATTTTGTTCAAGTACCTTAACAGACAACGTACTTATAATAATGCGCATTAATCACATTATTTCCTATTATTTATTTTCTTTACGGCAAGATGGGCTTCGGCATTTTGGGTATGTGAAAATTTGTTTCGGCATTCTGGGTTTCGGCCATCTGGTCTACATTCCAACAAAGATGGTGCGACCAAAAGCTTATTATTGCTTATTCATCACATGCTAGAACAAGAGCCCATGGGTCACTGGGCTCAGCTGAAGTTGACCAGAAGGTAAAAATCTAAAATAACATTATATGGAGATAAAGGCAGAGAGGAAGAGGTAATATAGGCCATGGTTGGTCGATATGATTGAAGAAATTGTTGCAAATAATATTTTGTGATCTGACCATGTGTTTGTCTAATATTAAAACTGAAGCATGTAAGCAGTTTTACAATATAAGATCTTTACTATTATCACTAGCGGATAAAATACCTAAATAAAGCTTTAGGAACCAGATTGTAAAAGCTTCAGATTAGTCCTTCGGTTATTTCCACTTTGTTCATTAATGTAACTTGAATTATCATTCCTGGTTTCACAATCCAAGTGTTTCACAGATTAAATGTTATTATTACAATTAGGTTTATAATTTGGAATGCCAGTGTTTCATAGTCCAGTGCACAAGGTTCATTTAACATCAGGCATAAGAGTTAATTAGTATGTGTCTAAATCTCAAGGTGCCAGGGAAGGTGAATTGATAAACAAACTGTCTGGCATTAATTAGATTGTGTATTCACCATTTGGCTTTGATTGGTAAAGAACTGAGACGTCCACTTTCATGTATTAATGTGTATGTGTTATGTAATATGTGCCTTGTATGATCTGCTATAGAAATGTTGATGTCAATTATGAATGTTGAACATGTATATATATATGTGTACTGGTCACTAAACCAGACAGTCAGTAGTCAGTGTCTGGACTTAATCAGATACAAGTTATTATAATAAACAAGTAAACTGCAACAGAGTTCTTGTGGATTCAATCTAACCACATATGACAGAGCATCAAAAGGTACAAAAATCTACACGGCGATACTATTACCATGATCATTGGTTTTTGAAAAGCTGTTGACAGTTCAGCAGTTTACACATTTGATCAAACAGAACCCTCTATTTGATAAAATGTATACAGTTGCCATAACGGTCCTCTCAACAGATGGAAGAACTTCACGGTGGATACAAGGGGGGGGGGGGGGGGCTGGGTGAGAGCTGGATAATGATGGGAGTTTCAACACCTCTGTAACTCTGTATATATTTTCTTTATCTTTTAAATTTTATGCAGTTGCAATAAAAATTATTGTCCCAAGTGCTCAGGTGCAAGGACTCAATGGGTGGAGTGGGGGGGGGGGATGATTGGAGTCACAACACCCTTGCATATACATACAGGATAAGAAATATAATTTAACAGTGCTTACAGGAAAAACAAGGAACCTGTGGGTGAAGGAGTCAGCTGATATTGATTATGAGAATACTTTTATATCATTCAGACCAAATCCCAATCAGAAATCTGACCATTCCAAACCTTGATCAGGATCCAGATTCAGACTATAACTTGAAATAAAACTGAATAAGTGACCCATGGGTCATGACGCTCAGCTGCCTGGGAAGAGATTCGCAAAAGGAAATGAATGGTAGTATATACCCATTCAACTGAAGCAGCAAACAGATTAACCAACAGGCCAAGATTGTGTCTGTATTTATATATCTCAAAAATAGAGAAAAAATGCTTAAACTTAAAAAAATACAGGTGGCTCCACCAGTCTGCATAAACTAATAAAAACACTTCATGGTCAATATCCATGCAAAGAATCATGGTGATCTTGGTATCACATTTTCCATTATTCCGAGGGATATTTCGGAGTCCTATAGCTTGAAGGATATGGTTAACAGAGACCTAATTTCAGGTTTCCACAGACACTTTTCATGGGCCTCCTTGCATGACAAGAATGTCCAGTTGTTACAATTTGTACCCTGTTGACAGATAACCACATATTTAAAGGTCTCAAAAATATGAGAAAAGAATTCGTAAAAATTTGAAAAAAATTGAGGTGGCACAACCAGTCTGCAGAAACTGATGGAACACCTCATGATCAATATGTAAGCCAAAAATCATGACCATCAGTGTTGTAGTTATTGAGATACTGCAGTTTTTGTAACAAATTTTTTATTATTCTGGGGGGTATTTTGGAGCCATACAGCTGAAAGGATATGGATAACAGAGACCTATTTCAGGTTTCCGTGGAGACTTTTCATGGGTCTCCCTGTGTGTCAAGAATAAAGATTCTAGGTCCAGTTGTTATGATTTGTGCCCTGTTAACAGATGTTCATATCTTTAAAGGTCTCAAAAATAGAGAAAAAAAATCGTAAAAAAAACCTGAATAAATACAGGTGGTGCCACTAGTCTGCAGAAACTGATGAAACACTCCATGATCAATATCCATGCAAACAATTATGGTCAACTCTGCATTAGTTGTTCAGATACTTAAGCTTTTGTATCAAATTTTCCATTATTCTGAGCTGTACTTCGGAGTGCCATAGCTCAAAGGATATGGGTAACAGAGACCTAATTTCAGGTTTCCATGGAGACTTTTCAAGGGTCTCCCTGTGTGTCAAAAATGAAGATTTTAGGTCCAGTCGTTACAATTTGGGCAATCTGTGAGTCTTGTTTATAGTTTTCCCTTGATCTCCTGTCGAGCTGTAACTTTTGGTATGCAATCAAGTGACAAATAATAGGTTTCAGAAAGATTCTCAGATTAATAACAGGTCAATACCTTACAAAGTCAGAGTTTTGCCGAATGCTAGTGAATGGGAGTCAAGGGTCATGCTGTAGATAGGTGATTACAATACGGCGGCCTTTAGACGATGATTCAAATTAGTTTGGTCTCATATTCTTAAGTTTTCTGCTGTATTACCATTTATATTTGATGGGAAAGCAATAAAACATCACAAACACCAGATGTATGTATAATTCTTTATTTTTGATTGCATATACCCACTGTAATTGGTCAATAGACCATCACTGTCACCGCTAGGGCCACTTTGCAGTGGAGACCTGGTCGGCTTTTTCCCTGTTGGCTCGGTAGAATTTGGTTAAATTTGGCTGGACCCTCAAAAAAGACGACCCCCCATCTTTCAAGGAAATTTTTGGGGATAAATTTCTCAACTTAAATGCACCTTTTTACTGTAAATACTGATTATACTGGTCACCCAGTACAAGATTCTTTCACAGAGGAATATGGCGGCCACACAGAAGTTCACGTGTCTTACCACGGCTGTCACAAATTCGAGTGATCCAGCTCGATATAGAGTATACATACTGGGCTAACAACTTGTCTGTACAGTCCAAGGTAGCAGTTTATCCTTGTTCGCCAATTTTTGTTGTAACTTAGGCCCCAATAAACACCACAAAGGCCTAAATGGTATACAACATTTTATTCCATTTTATCCTATACATCACTTGGTGGAATGGCCTCTCTGCTCATTCTTGCCCAATCCCGCTCTAGTGAGAGCTACATATTTTAATCTATTTTACAAGCAGTCCACCAGGGGGCATGACTGTAAGTTACTTCAGGTTTTTTCCTTAATTTCTCGAAGGAACTAAGTAAATGACCCAGTTTTGGGTTTGGTAGGAGAACAAAGGGACTTTACTGTATGTAGAATATTGGATTCGTAGGTCAAATGGTTTCAAAACA
Organism: Sipunculus nudus; assembly: GCA_026874595.1. Classification (NCBI taxonomy): domain Eukaryota; kingdom Metazoa; phylum Annelida; class Sipuncula; order Golfingiida; family Sipunculidae; genus Sipunculus; species Sipunculus nudus. The sequence goes on from CM049311.1 coordinate 43,968,686, forward strand.
TGCCAGTCTAATGGACAGACAGATGGACGAAAGACAATTGATTATAACTATAGCTCAGATGACTTGTAGTCAGTTGAGCTAAAAAGTAGATGATTGGCCAATCAAGAATGCTCACCACTGTGGCGTATATGAAAATTGAATATTTGCACAATCACAAAATACAGCACAATATATGGTCCAAAAAACAGCTGTCCAAAAGAATAATATGGCAAAGAAAATAAAAACATTCAAACATAGTGATAAGGTATACATAGAGAGAACATTTGAAGCATAATGGTCAACTGGGTTTCAGAAAGGCTTTTCTCATTAAGGCCTGACAAAACACATGATTCCATATCCATGTGTCATGAGTGTTATATTTTATTCAACACTGCAAAGATCAGGTCACACAATAGTATAAGAAGAATGATCTTACCCAAAAAAACATTCAGTAATGTAGATCAGTGAGAGTCCATACAGCAAACTGTTGTATGTGCATATAGAATTCACTACTGACTATATCATATGAAAGGTTTATAAAAATCTGGAATTTTCATACTGTACACCGGGAATATTATGTGAATAAACCACAGTACATGAACCAGAATTCTCCAGAAAGCTTGCAGCCACAAGTTGAAAAAAATATGAACCAGAAGTATATGTCCTAAACATTGAGGAATTTGTTTGTTCTCAATTAACATTGAACTTCAGCAGTTCATATGGCCAAGTTAAACTCACTGGCAGGGAATTCACATATTATGCAGACATGCATAAACTATATTTATTTTCAACACTAACCATAAATTATTTACCGGTAGTAAAATGGTGACCCCTCTCTAATAAACAACGGCCTAGAGGCACAAATACTTCCTGCCCCATACATACCTCAAATGTGGGTATTTTTTGTGACTTGCTTTCCTTGGGATTGGCTGAAATAGTATACTGTGTATACAGAAAATACTGTGGGTTGAAAATTTTGGGGTTTTGACCTGAAACACTTTTCATTGGGTTAAAACTTTCGTTGATTAATTGTCATGTACTGCATCAAAATTAATATGCGAAAATAAGCCAAAGATCAGTGTTTTCTTTTTGTTAAAAATCCACTGAATGTTTGAACTTTTCTAACTCTTTAAATCAAATGTCAGCTTCATGCAGCCTTGGTACAAGCGACAGGCTCACCTGTCTTATGTTTTGGATAAATCTATCTAATAATTTTTTTCAATATAGTATTTTCAATATAGTAGTTCCACGGAATTCATGGATATGGTTTGAAAGGTAAAGTGTTCTTATTTGCTGAGTTATCTGAAGGAAAGTGGAAAAGACCATTTTGGAGCACAGAAAATCAGTAAACAGAGTTGGCGCCACCAGCAGGTGACAATCACATGGCATTCATATGCAGAGGAAGTGTTTGAAATTTGGTGAAGAAGGCAGTAAGGGTCTTAGAGATATGTGGTAAAAGAACTGGGCGGGTTGGATGGACAGACAGACTGCCAGACAGCACGAGAGACAGACAGATGGCTGGATGGACACAGACCCTTTTAGTAGTTCTCCCTCCTACGGCAGGGGACTAATTATCATGTTTCCCCTAATAAAGGAGGCCCAAACATCTGAACAGAAAAGTATGAAAAATGATGACCTCTGACCTTGACCTTTGACCTGCTGAACCAAAATTATAACAAGTGAACCATGGGTCATGACGCTCAGCTGACTGGGAAGAGATTCGCAAAAGGAAATTTTATCATCTGAATGGTAGTATATACCCATTCAACTGAAGCATCAAACAGATTAACCAACAGGCCAAGATTGTGTCTGCATTTATATATATTTCAAAAATAGAATGCGTAAAAAAAATGTGTAAACTTAAAAAAAATACATGTGGCTCCACCAGTCTGCAGAAACTAATAAAAACACTTAATGGTCAATATACATGCAAAGAATCATGGTGATCTCTGCATTAGTCGTTCAGATACTTCAGCTTTTGTATCAAATTTTCCATTATTCTGAGGGATATTTCGGAGTCCTATAGCTTGAAGGATATGGGTAATAGAGACCTAATTTCAGGTTTCCACAGACACTTTTCATGGGCCTCCTTGCATGACAAGAATGAAGATTCTAGGTCCAGTTGTTACTATTTGTACCCTGTTGACAGATAACCACATCTTAAAAGGTCTCACAAATAGAGAAAAAAATTTGTAAAAATTTGAAAAAAATAGAGGTGGCGCACCCAGTCTGCAGAAACTGATGGAACACTTCATGATAAATATGTATGCCAAAAATCATGACCATCAGTGTTGTAGTTATTGAGATACTGCAGTTTTTGTACCAAATTTTTCATTATTCTAGGGGGTATTTTGGAGCCATACAGCTTAAAGGATATGGGTAACAGAGACCTAATTTCAGGTTTCCATGGAGACTTTTCATGGGTCTCCCTGTGTGTCAAGAATGAAGATTCTAGGTCCAGTTGTTATGATTTGTGCCCTGTTAATAGATGTTCATATCTTTAAAAGTCTCAAAAATAGAGAAAAAAATTCGTAAAAAAACCTGAACAAATACAGGTGGTGCCAAAAGTCTGCAGAAACTGATGAAACACTCCATGATCAATATCCATGCAAACAATTATAGTGATCTCTGCATAATAATAGTTGTTCAGATACTTCAGATTTTGTATCAAATTTTCCATTATTCTGAGCTGTACTTTGGAGTGCCATAGCTCAAAGGATATGGGTAACAGAGGCCTTATTTCAGGTTTCCATGGAGACTTTTCATAGGTCTCTCACTGTGTCAAGAATGAAGATTCTAGGTCCAGTCTTTACGATTTGTGCCCTGTTAACAGATGTTCACATTTTTAAAGGTCTCAAAAATAGAAAAAACAATTCGTAAAGAATCGAAAAATACAGGTGGCGCCACCAGTCTGCAGAAACTGATGAAACATCTCATGATCCACCAGTCTGCAGAAACTGATGAAACATCTCATGATCAATATGTATGCCAAAAATCATGACCATAAGTGATGTAGTTAATGAGATATTGAAGTTTTTGTATGAAATTTTTGACTATTCTGGGGGGGGGGGTACTTTGGGGCTCCATAGCTCGAAGGATATGAGTAACAGAGACCTAATTTCTGCTTTCCATGGAGACTTTCATAGGTCTCTCAGTGTGTAAAGAATGAAGATTCTAGGTCCAGTCTTTACGATTTGTGCCTTGTTAACAGATGTTCACATTTTTAAAGGTCTCAAAAAAAAGAGAAAAAAATTCGTAAACAAGTGACCAATGGGTCATGACGCTCAGCTGCCAAGCATGACCTGCGACATCATGGGCTGAGATTCACAACTTCCAGTCAAATTCTGAAGAACCAATTTGCCAATTTGTTGAAATTTTCTATGACAACAGAAATATATATCACCTATGTCTGGTTAAATCACAGTGAATTGATGGTCTGAGGAAAATGTATGATTGTTAAGGTATCCAGAACTATTCCCATACCTTACTTGATACCTGTCAGTCTCAAAAGGAACACCACAAAGGGCAAATATCAGATCAAAATATATGTAAAACAAGTGACCCATGGGTCATGACGCTCAGCTGACTGGGAAGAGATTCACAAAAGGAAATTTTATCATCAGAATGGTAGATACCCATTCAACTGAAGCATCAAACAGATTAACCAACAGGCCAAGATTTAGTCTGTATTTATATATCTGAAAAATAGAGAAAAAATGTGTAAACTTTAAAAACTAGAATACAGGTAGCCCACAAGTGACTACGTGTATCTGCCAAAATCAGAGTGAAGTGAGGCATGGATTGAGTGGCAAGGGGAAACAGAGTGAGGTATGTTGCATATTAGCATGGATGTCTGCAGCCTAAATGTGTATGTAGGTTGTGCAACCTACCACAAATCCAGAAAGCTGTCCAAGTTGTATACATATGCAAAATTTAGGCAGAAAAGTCAAACCACTACATGGATATGAGTGATTTTAGCCCACGGCAGACAAACAGACAGACGCTGTGCAAAAATGGTTGCAGTTTTGTGTATGATAAAGACCTATGTGAGATCTAAACACAAGCACAATTTTGGCCCAATCGGTCAAATGGTTCCTGAGATATTAGCTTGGATGTGTGCAGCGTTAACTAGAATGTAGGTGGCGCCACCTGTCATAAAATCAAGAAAGCTATCTAGGATGTATAAACCTGCAAAATTTTAGGCAGATATGTCAAACCACTGCCAAGATGTGAGTGACTTTATTGCACGGCAGACAAACAGACAGACACTGTGCAAAAATGGTTGCAGGTGGTGCCACCAGTTTTGTGTATGATAAAGAGCTATGTTAGATCTATACACATGCAAAATTTTGGCCCGATCGGTCAAACGGTTCCCGAGATATGAGCTTGGATGTCATCAGCGTGAACGTGAATGTAGGTGGTGCCACCTGTCATAAAATCAAGAAAGCTATCCAGGATGTATAAAACTGCAAAATTTTAGGCAGATATGTCAAACCACTGCCGAGATATGAGTGACATTATTGCACGGCAGACAAACAGACAGATGCTGTGCAAAAATGGTTGCAGGTGGCGCCACCAGTTTAGCGTATGATAAAGAGCTATGTTAGATCTATATACATGCAAAATTTTGACCCGATCGGTCAAACAGTTCCAGAAATATGAGCTTGGATGTCATCAGCGTGAATGAGAATGTAGGTGGCGCCACCTGTCATAAAATCAAGAAAGCTATCCAGGATGTATACGCATGCCGAATTTCAGGTGAATTAGTCAATTCACTGCAGAGATATGAGTGATTTTAACCAAAGGCAGATGAACAGATGGACACTGTGCAAACATGGTTACAGGTGGCGCCACCATTTTTTGTGTATGTTATAGAGCTATCCAAGGGCTACATTAGTATAAATTTTATTTCCTGATCAGTCAAACGGTTCCCGAGATATGAGCTTGGAAAGCTGATAAAATCAAGTCCCAGAGGAGCTCTCTGGAAACAAACGCGGCAACGGCGGAGGAACCCGGTCAAAAACATAGTATCCACAAAACTTCGTTTTGGTGGGTACAAAAATACAGGTGGCTCCACCAGTCTGCAGAAACTAATAAAAACACTTACAAACATCAATATCCATGCAAAGAATCACGGTGATCTCCCCATTAGTTGTTCAGATACTTCAGCTTTTGTATCAAATTGTCCATTATTCTGAGGGATACTTCGGAGTCCTATAGCTTGAAGGATATGGGTAACAGAGACCTTATTTTAAGTTTCCACAGGCACTTTTCATGGGCCTTCTTGCATGACAAGAATGAAGATTCTAGGTCCAGTTGTTGCGATTTGTACCCTGTTGACAGATTACCACATCTTTAAAGGTATCAAAAAAAGAGAAAAAAATCGTAAAAATTTGAAAAAAATAGAGGTGGGGCACCCAGTCTGCAGAAACTGATGGAACAGGTCATGATCAATATGTATGCCGAAAATCATGACCATCAGTGTTGTAGTTATTGAGATACTGCAGTTTTTGAATCAAATTTTCCATTATTCTGGGGAGTAATTTGGAGCCATACAGCTTAAAGAATATGGGTAACAGAGACCTAATTTCAGGTTTCCATGGAGACTTTTCATGGGTCTCCCTGTGTGTCAAGAATGAAGATTCTAGGTCCAGTTTTAATGATTTGTGCCCTGTTAACAGATGTTCATAACTTTAAAGGTCTCAAAAATAGAGAAAAAATTCGTAAAAAAAACCCGAACAAATACAGGTGGTGCCACCAATCTGCAGAAACTGATGAAACACTCCATGATCAATATCCTTGAAAACAATTATGGTGATCTCTGCATCAGTTGTTCAGATACTTCAGCTTTTGTATCAAATTTTCCATTATTCTGAGCTGTAATTTGGAGTGCCATAGCTCAAAGGATATGGGTAACAGAGACCTAAATTCAGGTGTCCATGGAGACTTATCATGGGTCTCCCTGTGTGTCAACAATGAAGATTCTAGGTCCAGTCCTTACGATTTGTACCCTGTTGACAGATAACTACATCCTGAAAGGTCTCGAAAATAGAGAAAAAAAAATTGTGAAAATTTGAAAAAATACAGGTGGCACCACCAGTCTGCAGGTACTGATGAAACACCTCTTGATCAATATGTATGCCAAAAATCATGACCATCAGTGTTGTAGTTATTGAGATGTTGCAGTTTGTTTTTATCAAATTTTCCATTATTCTGGGGGGGTTATTGGGAGCCCCCCATAGCTCAAAGGATATGGGTAACAGAGACCTTATTTCAGGTGACCATGCAGACTTTTTATGGACCTCTCAGTGTGTCAAGAATGAAGATTCTAGGTCCATTCTTTATGATTTGTGCCCTGTTAACAGCTGTTCACATTTTTAAATTCGTAAAAAATCGAAAAATTCAGGTGGCGCCACCAGTCTGCCGGAAGTGATGGAACATCTCATGATCAATACGTATGCCAAAAATCATGACCATCAGTCAAGTAATTAATGAGATATTGAAGTTTTTGTATGAAATTTTTGACTTTTCTGGGGGGTACTTTTGGGCCCCTTAGCTCGAAGGATATGGGTAACAGAGATCTAATTTATGGTTTCCACGGAGACTTTTAATAGGTTTCTCAGTGTGTCGAGAATGAAGATTCTAGGTCCAGCGGTTACGATTTGTGCCACGTTAACAGATGACAGCATCTTTAAACGTCTCAAAAATAGAGGAAAAAATTGTAAAAAAAAATCGAAAAATACAGGTGGCGCCACCGGTCTGCAGGAACTTAAGGAACATCTCATGATCAATATGTATGCCAAAAATCATGACCATCAGCGTTGTAGTTATTGAGATATTGAAGTTTTTGTATGAAATTTTTTACTATTCTGGGGGGTACTTTGGGGCCCCATAGCTCAAAGGATATGGGTAACAGAGACCTAATTTCTGGTTTCCAAGGAGATTTTTCATAGACCTCTCAGAATCCCAAGTTACAAGGTTCTAGGTTCAGCGGTTACGATTTGTGCCTGGTTAACGGACGGACAGACGGACAGACAGACGACGGACAAAGAGTGATCGCTATAGCTCAGATGACTTTCAGTCAGCTGAGCTAAAAATCAAGGAAATTCATGCAAGAATTATTGAGAAACAGGTGCTTCTGTATGAATTTTTATTCAATACAAGCCAACTTTACTGCACTTTCATATATGATGATAATATTTATTAAGAAATATTTGACCCAATCCTTTGCAAGATTACATTAATAAACGTTCGACTGCATTCACTTTAACAGTTCTTGAGATAATATGATCAAAAGGAATTTAAAGATGGTTGACTGGTGGCGTTTTTGGACTGCTGACAGGTCTGAAATCAGACAACAACCATTCTCTAAATCGGACCATAATTGAAGGAAAATTACTGAAACTGCAACTGAAAAAAGGATTTCTAAGGTGGCTGACTGGCAGACATAATGGATTTCTGAAAAGTCTGACATTTGATATCACACATCCTCGAATAAGAGACCAAACTTGGGGCAAATTCTCCAAATGATGTTACAGTAATGAATGTCCAAAACAATTCAAAAGGCATGTTCAGGCGCTCATATCAGATTTACAGATATGCAAATGTAAAAGTGTAGGTCCAATATTTTTTATTATCACTCTGCTTTTCAATGGGGTCAGCAGGGTTGGTATACTGCAAAACCTGAAAGAATAGAAATGCAGAAAGCATGACTAAGAGTCATGTAATAAAATAAAGCCATCCTAAATCAAGTACACATCCACATATTATGAGAACAAACACTTGCTTTTATATGTGGTGATTTATATAAAAATATTCAGATATCTTGGAAACGAAGTTTATTGCCATGATTCCATAAAATAAACTGCAAAATGTTCCCATCATCTTATAAATCAGTAGCTAAACCTTAATACTATACTCTCATAGTGTTAATTCCTGGCTGAAGTATTCCAACAACAGTGTTTTGTTATGCAGTAACGAGGTACTTATCACTCAGCCTTATCACTTAATAGCCTAATACAAAAGGGAGTCATATGTCACCAGTGTCACTCCCAATTACAGCCACACGGTGAGATGTACCAGCTGGAGTGCAAGCTTATATATACAAGAAAAATAGAGATGGTCTACAAAATAAGTTGACCTGACCTATGACCTTGGCCTTTTGCCCACATATCAACTGGATTCTTTCTAAATGATGGGTAACTACTAACCAATTACATCTGGCCGGGTGTAATTACTTGGCAACCAATGAGTGAATAACTTAGACCTGCAACCTTTAACCTCCTGACCAGCTGACCCCAAAATCAATTAGTTATTTCTTCATGCAAAAGACCCATAAATATGAAGTTTGAATCACATTGAGTGATGCATAGATGTGGCATATGTGAAAGACTGAAGGTTTGGGTTGAACAGTTTCACTTTAAATATGTTCACAAGTATTTAGAACATTATTGTGACCTTGACCTTTTACCTTTTGAACTCAACTTCAATAGGCTTCTTCCCCTATTGGTAGGTAAGCCATATATGACAGATGGAAAGTATCGATTGAAAAGTTTGCCTGAAAATGACTCCACGCAAGAAGAGGGTGCTGTGAACTTGACCTTTGACCTCAAAATCAACAGGTCTTTTCCCCTGTTGGCAGAGAAGCGATATCAGTGCTGAAAGGTTTGGAATGAAGGGTCTGGCTTGAAATGTGTCCACAACCTTTTCAAAGAAGTGGATCCTGTGACCCTGACCTTTGACCTTGTGACCTCAACATCTATAGGATTCTTCTCCCACTTAGTAGGTGAGCTATATGTGAAAGATCAAAGAATTGGGATGAAAGGTTTGGCTTAAAATGCATCCACAGGCTTTTCAAAGAAGTTGGTTCTGTGACCTTGACCTTTGACCTTGTGACCTCAAAAAAATTATGGTTCTTCCCCTGTTAGTAGGTGAGCTGTATGTGAAAGATGGAAGGTTTGGGATGAAAATTTTGGCTAAAAGAATTATTTCTGGGGGGTGCAAACACACCCCATAACTTCGAGAATATAGGTCGCAGTGACCTAATTTCAGGTTTGCAAGGAGATCTTTTTAGAACCTCTAAGACTGCATAGGGTTCACAGCCCTAGCCCCTACGGTTACGATTTGTGCCCTGCTAACAGACAGCTGGCCGTCCGGCCGGCCGGCTGGACGGACAGACGGAAGGACGACGGACAAAGACCAATCGCTATAGCCCAGCATGACTGAAAGTCAGCTGAGCTAAAAAATCAAAAAAATACAGGTGGCGCAACAGTCTGCAGGAACTGATGGAACATCTCATGATCAATATGTATGCCAAAAATCATGACCATCAGTGATGTAGTTAATGAAATATTGAAGTTTTTGTATGAAATTTTTGACTTTCTAGGGGATACTTTGGGGCCCCATAGCTTGAAGGATATTGGTAACAGAGACCTCATTTCTGGTTTCCAAGGAGATTTTTCATGGACCTCTCAGAATGTCAAGTTACAAGTTTCTAGGTCCAGCGGTTACAATTTGTGCCAGGTTAACGGACGGATGGACGGACGGACAGACGGACGGACAAAGAGTGATCGCTATAGCTCAGATGACTTACAGTCAGCTGAGCTAAAAATTACATCATATGATGAACATATATGCACAATTTGGTGTTAAAAGCTGCAGCCATTCCAAAGATACATGATGACACCTTTCACAACACATTCATTTAAGATCCCTTGGTCTATAGAATTGTTGCATATGATTTGAAGGATTATTATTCACTTATAAGTAGAACATTGGAAAGACCCTTTTTGATCGTGGAAAGTAGTGTAACAGTAGGTGATACCACCTGCAGGTCATTTTGTGAAAAAAAAAATGCAGGAGTTTTTGGAAATATTTTTATAGAGAAGGGGGGCAGGACAGATGGCTGGAAAGACAGACGGACAGATGCAGACCATTTAAGTAGTCCTCCCTCCTATGGTGGAGGACTACTAAAATAGCAAAATGTTGAATTTTTGAGGATATTTCAAAACAAGTGACCCATGAGTCATGAGGCTCAGCTGACTGGCATGTTGAAAATATATCCTTGCACAGACAACTAATTAAGATAATGCAGGTGGCATCATTGTTCATGCATATTAGCTTAAGTTCATCAAGACCCATAAGCACAATAAATCTGATGACAAACCAACCGGCCTTTCATGAGGAATCAGGCAATTTGTGTGTATCTTTCATTATTTCTAGGGTGCTCAAACATACCCCAAAACTCTGAGAATATAGTTCACTCTGACCCAATTTCAGGAGATTTTCATAGACCTCCCTAGATTTTAGGTTAGAAGATTCCAGGTTGTATGTTTATGTTTGTGCCTTGCTTTGGTATCAAATTTTAATTATGATGGGGGGTGCTTATGAACCCAATAGGTCAAAGAATATGGGTAACAGAGACCTAACTTCAGTTTTCCATGGAGACTTTTCATGTACCTCTCTGGATGTAAAGTGAGAAGATTCTAGGTCTAGTTGTCATGAATTGAGCCCTGTTAACAGATGACTACATTCATTATTCTGGGGGGTACTTCGAAGCCCCATAGCATGAAGAATATGGGTACCAGAGACCTAATTCAAGGTTTCCAAGTAGACTTTCCATGGGCCTCCCTGCATGTTGAGACAGAAGATTCTAAGACCTGCAGTTACGATTTGTGCCCTGTTAACAGATGATGGCATCTTTTAGGTTTAAAAAATAGAGAAAAAAATTGTAAAAAAATAAAAAAAAACAGTTGGCACCACCAGTCTGCAGAAACTGATGAAAAACTCCATGATGAATATCCATGCAAAGAATCATGGTGATCAATGCATTAGTTGTTCAGATACTTGAGCTTTTGTATCAAATTTTCTATTATTCTAGGGGAGGGGGTACTTGGAAGCCCCATACCTCACAGGTTTTGGGTAACAGAGACCTAATTCCAGGTTCCAAGGAGACTTTTCATGGGCCTCCCTGCATATCGAAACAGAAGATTCTATGTCCAGTCGTTACAATTTGTGCCCTGTTAACAGATGACGGCATCTTTTAAGATCTCAACAAGGCCTACAGGCCTAGTGCGAACCTGTGCATTGGGAAATACACCAGGTATAATGCTTCAATGCTGGACCATTACCTCTCATGTATATGAACAATTCAAGTACTAAACATTTTGAATAAGAAACAATTACACAAACATCACTGCTGAAATTCTGGCATGGGTGCACACAACACAAACATGACTGTAGCTGGCACCACCAGTCTTGTATACAACAAAGCTATCAGAGATATATATGTATGCCCAATTTCAGGCTGATATATCAAATTCCTCTGTAGAAATAAGCACGCACATACACGGTGCGAAAGTCATTGTAGGTGGCGACACCTGTCTTGTGAACGAGAAAGCCATCAAAGACACATACAGGTCAAAATATCAGGCCAATACATCAAACTTACCTTGAGTCTGATGCATGGGGCTGACCAGGCTTAGGTGAGAAAGGCAGTTGCCCCGAGTGAACTGTCACAAATTTGCTAGCTGGCTCAGGCTACTGCACTAAGTGAACTCATGACCTCCACCTGGTTAGACTGAGTGAACTTTCAACCAGTACCTGGCTGCACTGAGTGAACTCTTGACCTGTTGCATAATCTGACACAGTTGGTAGTCCACATGCAGCCCTGAGGGGCATGACACCCATGAGGTGATCACATGGTGGCAATGAGGTGTTCACTTGTCACCCATGAGGTGATCACATGCCTTGTGCTTGGCAGCACTGACTGAACTCTTGACCTATATCTGGCTGCACTGAATGAACTCTTGATCTGTTGCCAAATCTGAAACAATTGGCTGTTTCTCAACCTATTTGAAGATACAAACACAATCTTGGTCTGTTGGTAAATCTGTTTACATATACTGAAAGACTTTGGCTAAAATGCTTTTTTTCAAGCTGATAATTCATAAACTTTTTATCAAAATATCTAAAATAACAAAAGATGCAGTTCTTTCATTGTTAAAGGTCCAATATTTCTGCCAAAAATCATTCAAGTAAACTTAAACAAAGGCCACTTAAGAATAATTTTTGTGCAATGTTACAGAAGTTATAATTGAAACAATAATTTTGTAGAAAAACAGTTTTGCAGTCCGTAGTTCGAAATAGACATAATAATGGCCATAAGACCAACTTAAGCTTTTCTGATATGATTGAAAGAACCATGTCCTAGGACAATTCTTTTGAAAAATTGAACGATTCAACCTGACAGTTTCATCATAAACATTTTAAGCTGAAAGAGGCTAAAATCATGAGGTTTTTGCCCATAAAAAACAGGTCAATGTAGGTGGCACCACAAAATCTGCAACTTCAAATATGAGTCATGTGACCAACATTTGCACAATACTTGGTAATGCTAGCTTCTGTCATTTCTGAGTTTACTATGTCAGTATGCTTAATTGGCCAAATGACTGTTCAAATTTGTGTAACACCACTAAAATTCATCAAATGCAAACCATTTGAACAAACTTGAGAGGGCTTCCCTCTGGGATCATTTTTGTAAAATAGTGAACAATTTGGCTGGACCGTTTACAAGAAGAAGACTTTTAAAGGTTTTTCAGCTTTTTCCCAATAAAATCTAAGTAAATGCAGATAGCAAAAAAATAAGCCGAATCCTACAACATTTGATATGTGACAGATTATTGCATTAAATCTAGGGATGGTAGCTCCTGCTATTCCTGAGAAATTATGGGTTAATCTACAGATGACCAATGACCCCTGTACAAAAATAAGTCAATGCATGTGGTGCCACCAATACCTCAATTTCATATATGACTCATGTCACCAACACTGGCATAAAACTTGGTGATGATAGCTCCGGCCGTTTCTGAGATTGCCATTTTAGTATGTTTTTTTTTACAGTTAGCTAAGTTTAACTTCCTGTAACTCGGCCAAAATTACCAAACTTGAACCATTCAAACAAACTTGAGAGAGATGGTATAAAAGATTATTTCTGTGAAACACTGAACTATTTGGCTTGACTGTTTCGGAGTTTTTTAAAGGTGTTTTAGCTTTTTCTTAATAAAATCTAAGAAAATGCAGAGTTTTTCAGATGGCTAATTTTTTGCATTAAATTTCATGATACTAGCAACAGTTGTTTTCGAAATAGTATGGTTAACAACGATGACAGACGATGCCAAACCATCGCATTAGCTCACAGGTTCACTAAAAATTACTACAGATGCATATTGAATGCAAAATAATAATACAGATACATCTCATTGATGGCAAAATCTTGAATAAAGTTGAGTATGGATACCAATTATTTATAATCCATGTACAGCCATCTTTATACACCCACAGACGACTGTATACCTGTGATTGTAAACATTCCCTGGCATGAGGAATATCTAAAATCATAAATCTACATTTTTTAAAAGATTTTAAAAAACATTCTTGTCAATATTAACCATAGATAACCTGAAATCTAAATGTCCAGAGGCATTATGTAATGGATGCTGATAAACTGGTGCCAGGCTAGATGTATCTGCTTCACACAGCTAACATATATGGTAAAATGACTCAATTCAATCTTTATTATTAAGCCAATATTCATTCTTTGGAACCATAAAAGACAATTATTATAAAAACAAGGGACCCATGGGTAACGGCGCTCAGCTGAAGTTTGAAATTTTTGCTAATGCAAAATATGGAAAATATTCTATTGTAATGTTTTTCATTTATATAAGCATGTGAGAAGCTAAGAGGAAAGGGGCCCTCCTACTTGGTTTTAGTAAAGTTCTAAATATATGATTGCAATGTCACAGTCATGAAGAAAAACAGTAAAAATTTTGAGATACTGTGATGCATATGAAAAATTTACAGATGGACAGGCAAGTGGACAGAATGGACTAATACTTTATTTCACTTTCAAGGGAATAATGCATTTAAGTTTATATATAAGCCTATTTTTTTTAGCATATCCACTTTTTTTCATTAAAAGCTTTATCTGATTATTTTTTTTTATTTACAAGTTTTATAAATTTGTAATAAAAACAAGGGACCTATGGGTCACATCGCTCAGCTGAATTTTGGAAAATATAAGTAACTGCAAAATATTTTTATCTCTTTTGGTTTTTCATGTATACTATCATTAGAAAAGCTATGAGAAAATGGCCCTGCTAAAATGAAACTGTGTAAATTATAGAACAATAGACATGAGCTAAACCATTTAGTGATGCACCAAGGGAACAAATAGGCCTATGGTAAGTGTTATATAAAAGTAACGTTTCATAAACAAATAATGTGTGAAGGTAATTAAGTTTTCAAAAGTTAAATATATGGCCATATGAGTTAAAATTAATCCCACAAAGTTTGACCAATATTCCTAATTTTAATACTAAGTTAACAGTGTTATTCACATCTAGGCCCCGCCAACTTTAAGAGATATGAATCAAATGCTACAAAGTATTTATATCTTCTTAAATCTTGTCAGTTAGCATTTACATTAGATCCTAATCACATTTGAATATTAGGATTAAATTCCTGAAATTTTTTTCTTAAAAAAAATCAAAATTGTCCAAGTCTCATCAAAAAGAATTTATTTAACATTAAAATTAATAGGTTCATCTTGTTTATTAGTCCTGTGTATTGAAGGGGTGTGTTGGGAAAGGGGTCTCTGTTGTTACTGCTCGTTGCTGAAAAAAAATGTTAATTATAAGATTCATCTAGTTCATAGTACAGGTCTGTCAACAGAATGGGGTGGGGGGGGGGGGGGGGGGGAAAGGCTCCCTGTGGTATGGTATTAACTGCAGACAGCCTGATCAAGCTCAACTCAATGGAGAGAGGGCTTGCCCTAGATGACTTATAGTCAGCTGAGCTAAAAATCGTAAAAAAATCGAAAAATAAAGGTGGAGCCACCATTCTGCAAAAACTGATGTAACACTCCATGATCAATATCCATGCAAAGAATCATGGTGATCAATGCATAAACTGTTCAGATACTTGAGCTTTTGTATCAAATTTTTCATTATTCTGGGGGATACTTTGGAGCCCAATAGCTTAAAGAATATGGATAACAGAGACCTAATTTTAGGTTTCCAAGGAGACTTTTCATGGACCTTTCTTGATGTAAAGTGAGAAGATTCCAGGTCCAGCGGTTACGATTTGTGCCTTGTTAACAGATCACCACATCTTTTATGGTCTCAAAAATAGAAAAAAAAAATTGTAAAAAATTGAAAAAATACAGGTGGCGCCACCAGTCTGCAGAAACTGATGGTACTCTCCATGATCAATATCCGTGCAAAGAATCATGGTGATCAATGCATTAGTTGTTCAGATACTTGAGCCTTTGTATCAATTTTTCATTATTCTTGGGGTTACTTCAGAGCCCCGTAGCTTGAATAATATGGATAACAGAGACCTAATTCAAGGTTTCCAAGGAGATTTTTCATGGACCTCTTTGGATGTACAGTAAGAAGATTCCAGGTCCAGCGGTTACGATTTGTGCCTTGTAAACAGACAGACAGCCTTACAGCTGGACCGCCCGACGGACGACGAACAAAGAGCAATTGCTAAAGCTGAGCTAACAAGGGACCCACGGTTCATGACACTGAGCTGAAGTTGCCTCATAGCTATGACAGAAATTTAAAATTCCTAGCATACATAAAGGTTTTTTTTAAATATATATAGTTGTATTTGAAAATGTAGTGTAAATGCTACTGCCATCTGGTAATATCATTGATAAGGCTGTGCTGCATATACATTTGTCTTTAAGACCTATACGTACTACATGCAACAGAAGAGCATTTTATGACCTCATTTGACATGTTTCATCAGCCTAATATGTCATGATCACAATATGTACATACAAGAGGCACAAATAGTCCCCCTGCCATTTTTTTAACTAGGACAGTGTGGCATTAGTGATGGGATAGGATGGATGGACAGCAAGACAGAAGGATGGACAGACAGATGTAGACCATTCTAGTAGTCCTCCCTCCTTACGGTGGGGTCTTATAAGCAAAGAATTAATATAAATGGAGATCCAACAGTGGAAGCTATGCCAGCACTCGAGTGTCAGCCGAGTGCTAATTGTAATTAAGATGCAATAAACCAATTAACCCTATGTGCACCTACTGTAAAGCAGTGTCAGGGTTAGCCAAGGTATGGTGTTTAACACAACATAGCTGTCAGGTCTTACTGCCGCATTCAGCTGAAGCTTGTCAGACAGAGAGCAATATATCAAGTAACTGAGTGGAAAATCACAGGAATAACAGTGACTAAAATTATAAAGGTGCAGATTTTTTTTTTTTAAAGAAATTTGTGCAACAGAGATATTTAGAGAGGCATCATGTTGAGAAATCACTGGAGCCATTTTGGGACAGATACAGTCATTCTTCATCAATATCTACCATGACAAATGATGGACAGCTGGTAAGTACAAGTGGCCCAAGGGCCATGACTCTCAGCTGAATTCAAGAAACCTTGAACAATGGGTAAAATGACTCCAAGAGTGCTCATAATCATGCATTTTGCCAACAGACCTTAGATTTAGGTTACACTTACAGTGACCTTATTTAACATCCAACTGCTACCATTTGTACCCATCTTACTAACAGAGTGCTAAAATCATGCTCTTTCACACAGCTCACACAATATAGGTCACAGTGACATTATTTCAGCTTTTCTTTTAAGTAATTTTTCCAGGAACCTCCCTAGATCTTAATTGAATTACACGTTTCTAGGTCCAACTGTAACCAATCATGCAAATCTGTCGTAAAGGGTCCTCAAATCATGTTCTTCCACATATCTTGCAGAATATAGGTCACTATGACCTAATTTCAGGTTCCCAAGGAGATCTTATTTTCCTTGAACTAGTAGCATTTGGATTATTGTAACAATCTTTTAAAACAAGTGGGTGCAGTGACCTTGACCTCAAATCTACAGATTTCTTCCTCTTTGGGCAAGTAAGCCATGTGTGAAAGATCAAAAGTTTGGGATGAAAGTTTGATTGACTGTGCATCCACAATCTTTTTAAAGATGTGGCTCTTGTGACCTTCACCTTTGACCTCTGGACCCTAAAATCCAAATGTTTCTTACTTAAGTGGTGGGTCATTAATCAATCGAGTTGGCAGACAATCTGTCTATTCAAAGTAGAATTATCATCCATAAACTAATTTGTGAATGGATAGGCCCTGTGACCTTGACCTTTGACCCTATAAACCCAAATCGTAAAGAATCTTCCCCTACTGGCATGTGAGTAATATCTTGAATAGTGTTGGGACGATATGGGTTTTTGATATCATGATAATTATTCAAATTTTATTGCGATATATCGTGATATCGCGATATTTTTAATTATATATAATGGCATTAATAAGCCATCAATAATGATATTTATAACAGCCACCTTTAAAGTCTTGACTTTATACAAGGGGTTAAGTATTAATATCATTTATACCCATAGTGCCATTTCCACAAAATGACTCATTAAGTGATACAAGTTGCATGAAGGTCCTGCAGGTGTGCAAGCGCGGGAAGTCCTGCCCCCATAGTCGTGTCACACTTGTCAGAACTTTCCAATAGGTTTCCTATAGCTACACAAAAGCTGGAGAATCCTGGCAAATTTTCGGAGAGCGTGTCATACCACACATGGCTAAATATACCATCTCAATTTTATATGGCAAAATATGTAACCTGTATGGAATGTTCCATACAGTTGTGACATTTTTATGCTAACATTTTCGTTCCATGCAATAAAAGCGTAAATATGTGTATTTATTGCTCTTTCATTGTAATGATTTTTTCTCCTGGAATTCTCAAGCTTTTGTCCTCTCTGATTCATCATGCTACTTCCAGAGATTTTCAACTAATCCCGAAGTCTGTAAGTACATGGTTCCACCCACACGCGGACATTTCCGACCTTATCCTTTAACCTCATGACCAAAAAATCATACATGTTCTATCTTTAGTGGTGGGCCATGTGTAAGTCATGTTTAAAATCCATATGACAATCCAACCTGGAGTTATCATCTGGGAACAAATTTGTTTGGATGGACGGATGGATAGACAGACAGACAGACAAACTGACAGACAGACAGGGTGAATACTATAGAGCATCCACTTGTTATCAATAAACACACCAGGTTTATGGACACTAGATGGAATAACAGCTGAGAAATTGACATGTTAATTGTCATTTAACAGTAAAAACAAAGGACCCATGGGTCACGGCACTCAGCTGAAGTTTGAAAAATTTTAGCAAATGCAAAATATGCTGTTTTCTATTGTAATGTTTTTCATATGTAAGCATATGAGAAGAAAAAGGGAAAATGGCCCTCCTACTTTTCTATAGTAAAGTTCTAAATATATGATTGCAAAACTAATACTCTGACAAGACTGTCATGAAGAACAAGGGACCCATGGGTCACGGCGCTCAGCTGAAGTTTGAAATTTTAGCAAATGCAAAATATGCTGATTTCTATTGTATTGTTTTTTCATATGTATAAGCATATGAGAAGCTAAGAGGAAATGGCTTTCCTCCTTAGTAATAGTAAAGTTCTAAATATATGATTGCAAAACTAATACTCTGACAAGACTGTCATGAAGGAAAACAGAAAAAAGTTTTGAGATCCTGTGATGAATATGAACAAGGGACCTATGGGTCACGGCGCTCAGCTGATCATGATTGAACTATTAATGTATCACCATTGTGATACTATATTTAGTCGACAAACCTTATGAATATCATGGACCTATTAGGCTATTATAAAGGAATATAATGTCATATGTGAGTAAATCATGTATGAAATTTCCTGACTGATGGATTAATATGGAGTAAATATAGTGGTTTATTTTTTATTTATTTGGGAGCTGTTGAAAATAGCAATATATTTGAGCAAATATGAATGCAATGACAGAACACTAAGCAGTGGTAGAATGATGATAAGGCTATTTGTTGAAGGATCTATAGTGTATGGAAGTCCGCAAGATTTCAATTTGACATATATAAAGTTATTATTAACTATGCTGAAGAGTGGATTTATGAATTGTGACTGTATGACATGATATCTCTTAGGTCTTGACAAGGTACATTATATTGATGCCCACCACGTCTACATATTACACAATATTGACATAATTTCTGGCACGTACATAGGTAACAAACAGTTATACAATATATAAAAATATGAATATATCTGATTCAACTTGTTCTCGTTTACTGAGGCTGACATTGGGATGGGGTTTGGAGAAGGAAACAGTGTGGGCAGCAAGGAGGGTTGGATGTAGAGAGAAAAGGAGATAGAGTGAGAGGGACGGAGCATTCAACAGTACTTAAACACCTGGACGGTTAAAATCTAAAATATTATGAAATGTAAATAAAGTCTGAGAGAAAGAGGTAATCTAGGCTATGGTTGGTTGATATGATTGAAGAAATTGTTGCAAATAATATTTTAAGATCTGACCTTGCGTTTTCATTGGATACCTTTTTGACAGGCTGTTGACAGTTCAACATTTTACACATTTGTCTAATGAGATCCAATTTTTTTAATTTAAACTTTAATTAAACTTTTTTTTCTATTTTATGATATGTATACAGTTGCTACAAAATCCCCACTCCACAGGCGGAAGGACTTGATGGAGGGGGGGGGTTACGATGGGAGTTACAACGCCTCTGTCTCTCTGTATATATTTTCTTCAAATTATTAAATTTTATGCTACAGCAATAGCACTATTGTTGACAGTGCGAAGGAGCAAGGACTTAGTGGGGTGGGGGAAGGGGATGGTGGGAGTTACAATACCCTTGCATATACGTACAGGATATGAAATTTAATTAATCAGAGCTTACAGGAAAAAAAAGTTTATTCATAATTATTAAATATTTAAAACAGGCAAGAAAGTTAGAGAAACAAAGCAAATAATTTTAATTCCCATTCTTCTGAGCCAGGAAATTATGAACAATTTTTACATAAATTCCTTTTTTTATAACATTATTTTTTTCCAGGTTTGAAAATGTAACTATACATTTAGAGAATAACATATATATGTGAATATTTCAGTTGATTCACATTTCTTAATTGCATCAACATATATATCTAATAAATTAGGTTTATAGTACCTGTCAACAGAATGGGGTGGAGGGAGGAAGGGAGGCATAGGGGTGAGAGAGAGAGAAAGAGAGAGAGAAAAAGAGAGCTAGAAAGAGAGAAAGGGAAAGATAGAGAGGAGAAAGGCTCTCTGGTAATTACTGCCTGACCCAGCCTGACCCAGACACTCACAGAAGCAGTAGGCAAGGAGTGAAGGTGTTATGTAACAGCCTGGAACACTGTTAACCAATGACTTGATGTAAACATTCAAGACATGGTGCTATAAATATGGGTCACTGTGCTCAGCTGAAGTTGACCTTGAAGTAATCTAAAATAATAATGGAGATCAAGTCTAAGAGGAAAAGGTAATATATGCCATGGCTGGTTGACATGATTGGTTTGTATTGATGAGTGAGATTTGTTGCAAATAATATTTTGTGACCAAACCATGCATTCTCTAATGTCAAAATTGAAGCATGTGAGCAGTTTGTGAACATAAGATGTATATTATTACCATGATCATTGGCTGGCTTTTTGATAATTTGTTGACAGTTCAGTAGTTTACACATTTGCTCAATTTGATCTATTTTACATAATATATATTATTAAATATATGTATTTTTATTTTATAAAATGTATACAGTTGAAATATAACTGATGTCTCCAGTCCCCAGATGCAAGGACCTGGTGGTGGTGGTTGGGGGGAGGGGGGGGGGGGGGGGGGAGGGCTGGAATGATGGGAGTTACAACATCTCTGTATTAACATAGTGTATATACATATAGGATTTCCACTTAATTCAACAATACTTACAGGATAAAATAGTTCATTCACAATTACATAATATTTAAAAAAGGACAGACAGACTGTTAGACAAACAAAGCTGATAATATATTTTAATATTTTAAAGTTTTTCATCTGCAATATTACACATCTGAATACATAAATTGCTTTCAAATTTCAGACTTTAATGGCTTAAATCCATACACATACAGCATATGAAAGTTATTTCAACAGTGCTTAAAGGAAAAATTTCATAATTAGTATATATATTTAATGATAATTGAGAGATGATGGACAGACAAGAGCTGATCACTTTATGTTCCATTCTCCTGGGGCAAGAATATGTTTCAATATTAGATCTTAATGTTTTCTAATCCAATTATCTTTCAAATTGAAAAAAATGTACACATTTGCAATAATAACTAATGTCCCAGTGCACAGGTGACGGTGAGGTGCTAAGGATCAATGACAGCCGGGGGGGGGGGGGGGGGGGAAGAGATGGGATTAACAACACTTTTGCATAAACATTCAGGGCAAACAAAGCCTGAGGGGGTGTGATATGAGAACAATTGTACACCTGTCACAGCAGGGGATCTCCCCCAGTGACTGAAACAAATCAGGAACCCTGGCATAGCTGACTTTCAGTGACCTGGAGTGGCCTACCTGCATCTGGAACAAAGCAAGTGACTACAATAGAGCCTCAAGATAAAATTTAATAACTAGCCTAATTTTCAACCTTTTAGTTTCAAATTTCAGATTTAAACACATTAAATACTTATGTTTACATTCTGAGAAAATTAAATCAACAGTACTCACAGGAAAAAAATTTGCCATGGTCAAAGTTGGGTAAAATTTCAGGTATTGATTTTATGTTTATGCTAATACCTTATAAAATTTTCAAAATACAGATCTAATTTTGGGTATACAATTGAATCTTAATTAAACAAAGTTATATACTTGAAAAAAATTCTCTAGCTTCAAAAATTTTCATGTAACCTGAGTAAATATTTTTCCTGATTTTTTACAAAGTCAATTTTGTTTGTGCACATAACTTAAAACAATTACGCAATACTGACATCATTTCTGGCATGTGCATAGCGAATGTATAGAAATATATGTATATTATATATGATCAAAGTCAGATTAGTGGTTTTGATACTAGGCAGTCCTGAAGTGTAACAAAGGGTTTTTAATGAAAAAATGAAGTTTTTCATTAATATCTCGAAGGAATTAAGTTCTGGTGACCAAATTCTTGGCATGGTAGGGGATTTTGGAGACATCTTACTGTATGCCTAATTTAAGGAACTTAGAGCTGAAGCTGGGGAGCTGAGCTCTAGCAAACTGCATAACACTAGGTTGATGTAAACAATATGTGACATGGTGCTTGAAAACTTGAATAAAATCTACAGTTTTTGATCAACTGGTTTCAAATTTTAAATGTTAACAGTTGAAATGCTAACAAAAACATGCTTTGAAAATTAAATCCACAGCAGTTACAGGAAAAAAACGTGCCATGGTCAAAGTTGGGCAAAGTTTAAGGTACCAATTTTTTTATTTTTGCTAATATTTTAAAAAATTTAAAAGATTTTGATCAAATTTTGGGTATACAATTTAATTTTGATTAATAAAAGTTATATTACTGGAAAAAAAGTGCTTAGCTTTAACAAGTTTTGTGTTAAGTGATCAAATTTTTTTCCTGATTATTTACAAAATGCATTATGTTTGGGCCCATAACTTTTTTAAATTATATAATACAGACCTAATTTCTGGCATGTACATAGGAACTATATAGAGGATTATTTATGGTAAATATGAGGAAAAACAGACGAGTGGTTTTGATATTAGGCAGTCCTGAAGTGTAAAAATAGAATTTTAATAAAAAATTGAGGTTTTTCCTTAATTTCTCAAAGGAACGAAGTCGCAAAGACCCAGTGTTCGGTTTGGTAGGAGATCTTGGGGATATCTAACATTATGCTGAATTTTGGATTCCTAGGTCTTACGGTTTCAAAACGTGCCACATCTACGGACGGACGGACGGACGACGGACAATGGACCACGACTATAGCTCAGATGACTTATAGCCAAAAGAACAGTGTTTAGAGGTGGTAATAGTAACAAGTACTAAATATCTGTTCTCACATGGATGTATATCTGTACATGTCTCAGTTATAAATTTAAAATGGAGAGGTATGTACCATGATTCATAACAATCCACCAAATGCTTCCTGAAAAATAAGCTTCTAAGTTTTATTCTATTATAAGCTCTGTGACCTTGAAAAGTAGGTCAAGGTCACCCATCTTCGAACTTGACCTAGATTTTATCGATATACATCTACACCAAAGAAAAAAAATCCTATTGTGAATCCTTTTAGAGATATCCCGCTCACAAGGCCAAAGTTGAAAAATCCAAGAAAAATTCATTAAAAATCAGAAATTGCAGGTGGCCCCCCAAACTTGTGCAGCAGTTACAGACCATCAGTCCCTATGATCATAGTAAGTATTGTGAAAATCCACCTAATGGCTCCTGAGAAATAAGCTTCGAAATGTTTTTTCTATAATCAGCCCTAAAACGTAGAAAAATAGGTCAAGGTCACCCATCTTCGAACTTGACCTAGATTTTGTCAATATAAATCTTCACCGAAAAAATATAATTCCTACAGTGAATCCTTTTTGAGATATCCCGCTCACAAGCCCAAAGTTGAAAAATCCGATAAAAATTCATTAAAAATCAGAAATTGTAGGTGGCACCACCAAACTTGTGAAGCAGGTACAGACAATCAGTCCCAATAATCATAGTAAGTTTTGTGAAAATCCACCAAATGGTTCCTGAGTAATAAGCATCTAAGTGTTTTTCTATAATCAGCTCTAAAATGTAGAAAAATAGGTCAAGGTCACCCATCTTCAAACTTGACCGAGATTTTGTCGATATACATCTTTACCAAGGAAATAAAATTCTGACGGTGGATCCTTTTCAAGATATCCCGCTCACAAGGCAAAAGTTAAAGGACGCCGGACGGACGGACGGGCAGCTTGGGTGACGACAATAGCCCATCAGCCTAAGGGCTGAGGGCTAATAAAACTATTTTTTTAGCATTTCCACTTTTTCCATTCATAGTTTTTATCATATTAATTTTTTTAATTAACAAGTTTTATAATTTTGAAATAAAAAATTAAAAAATATAAGTTAAAATATCAGAATTGTAAGTTGTAATCATTATATATCTAGAGTTTAGCTCACATCAGGTTATATTATGCATACACATATATTTTATCATTTTTAAATCACAAATGTTTATATACTGAATTTAAAAGAAAACTAGATATTCCTTGGCACCGCAGGTGCCAGAGTAACCCCAGACATATTACGCCCCCCCCCCCTCCCCCTTTAAGAATAGGCCCCCATTTTAAGCAGCATATACTGACACTTGGCAAGCAATTATTGTTTCTTCCATCTATCAATCCACAATCTTTTTGAAGATGTTGGTCCTGTGACCTTGACCTTTGACCCAGAAATCAATTAGGGTCTTGCTTTTTCAGTGGGACATATATAAGTTTGAAATCTATACATCAATAAAAGCAGGAATTATCATCCAGAAACTAGGTTTTGACAGATGGCTCCTGTGGCCTTGACCTTTGACCTTGTGACCCCAAAATTGATATTGATCATCCACTTTTATATATAAATCAACAGAGTTCTAGATTTTTTGATGGGCCATATATAAGTCAGGTTTGAAATCCATATATTAATCAAAGCTTGAATTATCATCTCAGGAACTAATTTTTGGACAGATGGCTCATGTGACCTTCACCTTCTACCTTGTGACCTCACAATTGACAGGCGTCTTCCTCTATTGGCAGGGGAACTGTATGTGCAAGATGAAATGTCTGAGATGAAATGTTTGGCTGAAAATGCATCCACAATCTTTTTTAAAGATGTGTCCTGTGACCTTGATCTTTGACCTCATGAACCTAAAATCAATTCTTGTCTTGCTTTTCCAATGGGACATATACAAGTCAAGTTTGAAATCCATACATCAATAAAAGCAGGAATTATCATCCAGAAACTATTTTTTTGACAGATGGCTCCTGTGACCTTCACCTTTGACCTTGTGACCTCAAAATTGATAGGGTTCTTCCTCTCTTGGCAGGTGAACTATATGTGCAAGATGAAAGATCTGAGATGACTTGTTTGGCTGAAAATGCATCCACATCTTTTTAAAGATGTGTCCTGTGACCTTGACCTTTGACCTCATGACCCCAGAATCAGTTCGGGTCTTGCTTTTCCAATGGGACAGATACAAGTCAAGTTTGAAATCCATACATCAATAAAAGCAGGAATTATCATCCAGAAACAAATTTTTGGACAGATGGCTCCTGTGACCATTTTGACCTTGTGACCTCACAATTGACAGGCGTCTTCCTCTATTGGCAGGGGAACTGTATGTGCAAGATGAAAGCTCTGAGATGAAATGTTTGGCTGAAAATGCATCCACAATCATATTAAAGATGTGTCCTGTGAACTTGACCTTTGACCTCATAACCCCAAAATAAATTGGAAACTTGCTTTTTCAATGGGACATATATAAGTCAAGTTTGAAATCAATACATCAATAAAAGCAGGAATTATCATCTAGAAACTATTTTTTGACAGATAGCTCCTGTGGCCTTGACCTTTGACCTTGTGATCCCAAAATTGATATGGATCATCCACTATTGGCAGATGAGATATATATTCAAGATGGAAGACCTGGGATGAAAGTTTGGCTTTAAATGCATCCACAGTATTTTTTAAGATGCAAGTACAGTGACCTTGACCTTTGACCTTTTAGTGGTGGGCCATACATAAGTCATGTTTGAAATCCATATGGCTATCAACACTGGAGATATCATAAGAGGTGTGTGATTTTCACCAAATATGGACACATCAAAGGTCAAGGCCACTCTCATGGTAAAGGTCATGACCTAAATGTAAATAGACCTCATCCCATAAGCCATCTCTCTACATGTGCATAATATGAAAGAAATCTGTCCATTAGTTTTTGACTTATAATGCTTACAGTACTGTCAAGTGGCAATTATGGGGGTATTAAAAGGCGTAAAAACAAGAAAAGGATAATAGGTGGCGCCACCAGTTTCCTGTATATCAAAAGGCTATCCAAGATCTTCGGTCACCTTGATTTTTGGACCAGTCGATGCAAGCTTACTTGAGATATTTAAGAATTTGTGTTATTTTCAGCAAAAATGGACCTATTCAAGGTCAAGGTCACTCTCCTAGCATAGGTCATGACCCCATTTTAAATAGGCTTCGTCCCCTTACCTATATCTATACAAATGTAAAGTTTGAAAAAGATCAGTGAAATATTTTTTTGAGTTATCCCTCTCACAAGGTTTTTCTGCGGCGGCGGCGGTGGGACAGTAATGAAACCATAGTATCCCGACTTTGTCTGGGGATACAATAAAGCCACAACATGGCATCTTCAAGATTATTCCTTGAATCACTTTTAAAAAATTTTGTATACTGGAGTTTTCAATACATGCGTAATTTTATTCACTGAAATAAAAGATTCAGTAAATTTGATGAAATAAAAACTTCTTTTCTAATTAAGTATACACACTGTTGGTTGAATGAGGGACAAACAATATCATTATGCTAATTACTATCTCATCTTTAATTTATTACTGGAATTAAACAATATCATTATGCTAATTACTATCTCATTTTTAATTTATTACTGGAATTAATATTCAATTTCACACCTGATGAAGTTTTTACTCTTCTGAAGTCAGGATTTCCTTATCTGATGAATATCCACACTTTCATAGCAATACACCAATTTGTGGACACAATTAAATGTGCACTTTAATCATTGTAACCCTGGTGGTACAATACAAAATATAAAATGTAGCAAAAGCCTAGAATAAGAATGAATCAAATACAGAAAATTATAACATTCATCTAGTATGAACCATCTGGGGGGGGGGGGGGGGCAGGGCAGAGGGGAAGCCTGCCAGTAGTGGCCAAGCTGAGCCAAAGCAAGCTGCCTGGAGTGGGTTACATAACACAAGTGAAAGCTGTACTACTAGGTGGGCTTGATGTAAACAACACTTGAAATGGTGTATGAAAACTTGAATAAGAGCTACTCTTTTTCATCAATTCCTTTGAAATTTCAAATTTTACAAGATTAAATCCTCAAGTATATATGCTATGAAAATAAATCAACAGTGCTTACAGGAAAAACTTTTTGGGCCAAATTCGAACAAATATTTAAGGTATTGATTTTTTATTTATGCTAATAATTTATAAAATTTAAAAGTTCCCTGAATAAAATTCTCTTGCTTCAGCAATTCTTATGTTGAGTAAATACATTTCCTGATTTTTTACAAGGTGCATTTTGTTCGGGCCCTTAACTGCAACAAATTATGCAATACTGACCTTATTATTAGTATGTACGTAGGAAATGTGTGAACTATATGCATACTAAATATGATCAAAAACAGATCAGTAGTCTTGATATTAGGCAGTCTTGAAGTGTTACAATGAGTTTTTAATGGACAACGCTGGTTTTTCCTTAATATATCGAAGGAACAAAGTCCTAGTGACCCAATTTTTGGTAGGGTAAGAAATTTTAAGGGAATCCAACAATGCAAAATTTTGGATTCCAAGGTCAAACCATTTCCAAACATGCCCTGTTAACGGACAGACGGCCGATTCAGGCCATACGACAGACAAAGGACCATGACATTAGCACAATGACTTATAGTCAGCTGAGCAAAAAATGTGTAATTACTTAAAAAATACAGGTGGTGCCACCAGTCTGCAGGAATGGATAAAACACTCCATGATCAATTTGCATGCAAAGAATGATAGCAATCAATGCATTAGCTATTCAGACACTGGAGCTTTTGTATCAAATTTTTAATTATTTTTGGGGGTTATTTCGAGCCCAATAACTCTGAGGATATGGATAACAGAGACCTTATTTCAGATTTCCCAGGAAATTTTTCATTAAACTCCCTGGATATCAAGTAAGAAGAATCTGAGTCCAGTGGTAATGGTTTGGCCCTGTTTACGGACAACCTCGATAGAGATAAAAAACAAGGGACCCATGGGTCACTGTGCTCAGCTGAAGTTGACCTTGAAGGTAAAAATCTAAATTAATATCGAATGGAGATAAAGTGTAAGAGTAAGAGGTAATATAGGCCATTGTTTGTTTTATATGATTGGTTTATATTGATGTGCAAGAAGTTGTTGCAAATAATATTTTGTGACCTGACCATGTGTTTCTTAATGTTGAAACTGAAGCATGTAAGCAGTTTGTGAACAAATGATCTGCACTATTACTATGATCATTAGTTGGCTTTTTGATTAACTGTTGACATTTCAGTAGTTTACACATTTGTTCAATTGAATCTATTTTTCTATAATATATATTATTAAATATATGTATTTTTTTATTTTATGAAATGTATACAGTTGAAATCCCGAAGGTGTCCCCTCACGACAGGTACTAGTGTATAACTAATGTCCACAGTCCACAGATGAAGGACTTGGTGGGGGGGGGGGGGGGCTGGAATGGTGGGAGTTGCAAAATATCTGTATTAATATAGTGTTTATACATAGGATTTTCACTTAATTCACCAATGCTTACATGATAAAAAGAGTTCATTCCAAATAACTTAATACTTAAAAAAGGACAGACAGACTGGTAGACAAACAAAGCTGATAATATATGAAGTTTCAATTATTTCCTAATTTTTTATTATACCCAATTTTTTAAAGTTTTTTATCTGCAATAATACACGACTGAATATATAATTTGCTTTCAAATTTTAGACTTAAATAGCTGAATTCCAAACACATACAGCATATGAAAGTTATTTCAACAGTGCTTATAGGAAAAATTTCATAAAAAATATATTTTTAATGATAACGGAGAGATGATGGACAGAGCTGATCACTTCATGTTCCATTCTCCTAAGGCAAGAATATGTTTCAATAAGATCTTAATTTTTTCTAATCCTATTATTTTTTAATTAAATAAATTTTACACATTTGCAATAAAAACTAATGTCCAAGTGCACAGGAATCAACGGCAGCAGAGGGGGGGGGGGGGGGGGGGTGGAGAGATGGTGGGATTAAAAACACTTCTGCATACACATACAGGGCAAACAAAGCCTGATCTCCAATTCTGCTGAGGCAGGAATATAATTAACAAATGTTAGTATTAGATCCTCATTTTTTTATCACATTTATTTTTTGGAATAAGTAATTATTTCTAAACATTTCCAATATGACATATATAACTGAATATAAAATTTTATTCATAATTCTAAATTGCATCATCATAAGTCTCAATCTTGTCAGACAACACATGCATACAAATGTTCATTTATTTTTTACCACAAAAAAAATTTGCAAAACAATAAATATCTAAATATAATACTTGATTCAGATTTCACAATTTTAAATTGTGCCTTCATTAATCCATAATTTGCTTCATATTTTATAAACTTAAGCATACTGATGGGTTTAAATATATTTGTAAAAATCATTTAAAAGAAAATTGATTTCTTTAAAAATGCTACATTAACAAAACATGGCATCTTCTGGATTACACCTTGAATTCCTTTTTTGAGGAAAGTTTTTGTATATTGGAGTGGAAATACTAACAATTACTGCATAACACTTGGTTGGTTGGGTTTGTAGGGGGGGGGGGAGGATTGGGGTGTTAATATGAGAATAACTGTACACCTGTCACAGCAGGGGATCTCCCCCAGTGACTATAACAAATCAGAAACCCTTGCATAGCTGACTTCCAGTGATCTGGAGTGGGACCCTGCATCTGGACAAAGCAACTGACTACAATAGAGCCTCAAGAAAAAAAATCAATAACATGTCAAATTTTCAAGCTTTAATTTTCAAATTTCAGATTTAAACAAATAAAATACTTATGTTTACATGCTGTGAAAAATTAAATCAATAGTATTTACGGTACAGGAAAAAAAGTGCCATGGTCAAAGTTGGGCAAAATTTAAGGTACAGATTTTATTTTTATGCTAAAAACTAAAAAAATATTACAAAATTCAGATATTATTTTGGCTAAACAATTGAATCTTAAATAAACAAAGTTATATACTTGGGAAAATAGTCTCTAGTTTCAAAATTTTTCATGTTAAGTGAGTGAATATATTTCCAGATTTTTTTTACAAAGTCCATTATGTTCGGGCCCATAACTTAGAGAAATTACACTTAACTGACTTAATTTCTGGCATGTATATAGGAAATATATAGAAGATTACTTCTGGTAAATATTAAGAAAAAGAGAAAAGTGGTTTTGATATTAGGCAGTCCTGAAGTGTGAAAAAGGTTTTTAATGGAAATTTGAGGTTTTTCCTAAAATTCTCGAAGGGATGAAGTCATATTGACCCAATTTTCGGTATGGTAGGAGATTTTTGGGATATCTAACAGTATATTGAATTTCGGATTCGTAGGACAGATGGTTTTAAAACATGCCAGTCTAATGGACAGACGGATGGACGGACGACAGACAATGAACCACGACTATAGCTCAGCTGACTTTTAGTCAGCTGAGCTAAAAATGTGTGAAAATCGAAAACAAGCAAATTTGTGGAATTATTGTCCCCCACTTCGAGATCTTGTTGTTTATCTTGCTTGATAAAACGGGTAGACAGAGTGACAGACAGACAAAAAGACAGGCAGAAGCCAGACACTCCAAAACAAGTCCCAACCAGGGTATGCATGAGAGCAATCACTGACCAAAATTTGAATGAAATTGGATAATATTTAGGAAAGTTATCCCCCAGAAACGAAAAACTGACAAACTGACAGACAGAGTGACAGACAGACAGAAGGACATACGCCAGATACTTCAAAACAAATCCAAACCAAGGTATGCATGAGAGCAATCACTGACCAAAATTTGAATGACATCGGATAATATTTAGGAAAGTTATTGCAGGGAAACGAAAACCTGACAGACTGACAGACAAAGTGACAGACAGACAGACAAAAGCCAGACACTCCAAAACTAATCCCAACCAAGGTATGCATGAGAGCAATGTCTGACCAAAATTTGAATGAAATGGGATAATATATAGGAAAGTTATGGCATGGAAATGAAAATCTGACAGACTGACAAACAGAGTGACAGACAGACAGACAGACAGATCATCCCAACCAAAGTAAACATGAGGGCAATCACTGACCAAAATTTGAATGAAATCAGATAATATTTAGGAAATTAATAGCACAGTGACAAAAACCTGACAGACAGACAGACAGAGTGACAGACACACACAGAAGCCAGATACTCCAAAACCAATCCCAACTAAGGTAAGCATAAGAGCAATCAATGACCAAAATTTGAATAAAATCGGATAATATTTAGGAAAGTTATCCAAAACCAATACCAAACAAGGTATGCATAAGAGCAATCACTGCCCAAAATCTGAATGAAATCGGATAATATTTAGGAAAAATATCGCACGGAAACAAAAACTTGAAAGACAGACAGACAAAGTAACAGACAGACAGAGAGACAGACAGAAGCTAGACACTCCAAAACCAATCCCAACCAAGGTAAGCATGAGATCAATCACTGACCAAAATTTGAATGAAATCAGATAATATTTAGGAAACTTATCGCACGGAAACAAAAACCTGACAGACAGATAGACAAAGTGACAGACAGACAGACAGACAGAAGCCAGACACTCAAAAACCTATCCCAACCAAGGTATGTATGAGAGCTATCACTGCCCAAAATTTGAATGAAATCAGATATTATCTAGGAAAGTTAGCTCATGGAAACCAAAACCTGACAGACAGACAAAGTGACAGACAGACAGACAGAAGCCAGACACTCCAATACCAATCCCAACCAAGGTATGCATGATAGCAATCACTGACCTAAATTTGGATGAAATCGAATAATAATTATTAGGAAAGTTATGGCATGGAAACGAAACCTGACGGACCGACAGAGAGACAGACAGACATATTATGGACAAAGAGTGTCCCTTTAACTCAGATGACCTCAGTTAGCCGAGTTTAAGATCAGGCCCATGTAGGTGGCAACACAAAAACCTTAATTTCAAATATGAGTCATCAGACCAAAACTTGGTGATGACAGCTCTTGTCATTCCTTAGATTGTTATGTCAGTATGCTTACTTGGCCAAATGACATAGCTCAAATTCCTGTTACTCTGCCAAAATTCATTGAACCCAAACCATTTGAACAAACTTGAGAGAGCTCTTCTCTAGGATAATTTCTGTGAAATATTGAACAATTTGCCTGAATGATTTTGGAGAAGATGATTTTCAAAGGTTTTTAGCTATTTCCTCTTAAAATGTAATTTGATGCAGGTGGCACCACAAAAAATTCAAACCAACCAAATTTTACTGGACTGATTTTTTCATAAAAAATTTGGTGATGCTAGCTCCTGCTGTTCCTGAGAAATGATGGGTTAAAATACTGATGACCCCTGTACAAACAAGAAACCCATGGGTCTCGGGGCTCAGCTGAAATCTGAAATTTTAGCATATGCAAAATATGCAAAAATTTTATTGTAATGTTTTTTTCATTTATATAAGCATATGAGAAGCTAAGAGGAAGGTGGGGTTTTTTACTTGGTTATAGTAAAGTTCTAAATATATGATTGCAAAACTAATACTCTGACAAAATTGTCATGAAGAAAACAGTAAAAGTTTTGAGAAACTGTGATGCATATGAAAAATTGACAGACTAATTTACAGAATGGATTAATACCTCTATTTCACTTTCAAGGGAATAATGCATTTAAGTTTATATATAAGCGTATTTTTTAGCATATCCACTTTTTCCATTAATAGTTTTATCTAATTCATTTTTTTTATTTTCAAGTTTTAAATTTGCAATAAAAAAATCTGAAAATATAAGTTAAAATATCAGAATTCTAAGTAGCAATCATTTTATATCCAGAATGTAGCTCATATTTGGTCATATTATGCAGACACATATATTTTATTGTTTTAAATCACAAATGTTTAAACTGAATTTAAAAGAAAACTAGATATTTCTTGGCACTGCAGGTGTATCCCCAGACAATAACCCCCCCCCCCCCCCCCCGGCCTCGAAGAATAAGATCCCATCTTGAATTCAGATGCAGAGACTGACACTTGGCAAGCCACCATGGTTTCTTTTCAAATTTGACCTAGCCGTTGATAAGATGCATCAAACCTTTCGGTTTGGTGACTGTACCTGAAATTCTCACAAAGTTATTCCATTTAAACATCATTTTAGCAAGAAAACAATATAAGGTGGCCCCATCTGTCTTCTGTAGAAAACAATGCTATCAAACATCTTGTGTCAATTTGATTTTTGGACCAATCCATGCATCCCTCAGTGAGATATTAAAGATAACATCATTTCAGCGCTATCACCTCTGTGACCCTGAAAAATGCATCAAGTTCATCCATATTTGAACTTGGCCAAGCCCTTGATAATATGCATCTTAACTGTAGGTTTGGTGACTGTACCACAAATTCTTTTGGAGTAATTGCCCCTATATCATTTTAGCATAATCGCTGTTGTGATCTTGAAACAAGGGACCCATGGGTCACAGCGCTCAGCTTAATTTTGAAATTTTTGCAAATGCAAAATATTCTATTTTAATGTTTTTCATTTATATAAACATATGAGAAGCTAAGAGGAAAGTGGGGTTTTTTACTTGGTTATAGTAAAGTTCTAAATATATGATTGCAAAACTAATACTCTGACAAGACTGTCATGAAGAAAAACAGTAAAAGTTTTGAGATACTGTGATGCATATGAAAAATTTACAGATGGACAGGCCAGTGGACAGCATTTAAGTTTATATATAAGCCTTTTATATAAGCATGTTCACTTTTTCCATTAAAATAGTTTTTATCTGATTAATTTTTTTTATTTACAAGTTTTATAAATTTGTATTAAAGGAACACTGAAAATATAAGTTTAAATATTAGAATTCTAAATTGCAATCATTATATATCCAGAGTGTAGCTCATATTGGGTCATATTATGCATACACATATATTTTTATTATTTTTAAATCACAAATGTTTAAACTGAATTTAAAAGAAAATAATGCCACAACATGGCATCTACAAGATTATTCCTTGAATCACTATTAAAAAGTTTTGCACATTGGAGTTTTCAGTACATCCTTAATCTTATTCACCGAAATAAAATTTAAGATTCAGTAAATTTGGTAAAATAAAAACATCTTTTCAAATAAAGTATACACACTGTTGGTTGAATGAGGGACAAACAATATCATTATGCTAATTACAATCTAAGCTATAATTTATTACTGGAATAAATAGTCAATTTCACACCTGGTGAAGTTTTTACCCTTCTCAAGTAAGGAATAACTTATCTGATGAATATCCACACT
This sequence comes from Sipunculus nudus, assembly GCA_026874595.1. NCBI lineage: Eukaryota > Metazoa > Annelida > Sipuncula > Golfingiida > Sipunculidae > Sipunculus > Sipunculus nudus. The sequence goes on from CM049311.1 coordinate 44,002,949, forward strand.
TTCATGGCACTACACCACTTTGTGGACACAATTAAATGTGCACTTAAATCATTGTAATCCTGGTGGTAAATACAAAATCTAAAATGTAGCATTGCATAGCCAAGAATAAAATGAAATACAGAAAATTATAACATTCATCTGGTTAATACACCATCTAGGAGGGGGGGGGGGTGTGCAGGGCAGAGGGGAAGCCTGCTAGTAGTGGCCAAGCTGAGCGAAGGCAAGCTGCTTGGGGTGGGTTACATAATGCAAGTGAAAGCTGTACTACTGGGTGGGCTAGATGTAAACAAAACTTGACATGGTGTATGAAAACTTGAATAAAAGCTACTCTTTTCAATCAATTCCTTTGAAATTTCAGATTTAAAAAAGATTAAATCCTTATGTATATATGCTGTGAAAATTAAATCAACAGTGCTTACATGGAAAAAACATGCCATTGCTAAAGTTGGACAAACTTTAAGGCTTTAAACTCCAATAACACCCGCCAGGGCGCGCGGTTTGTCACGGGCCTAGAATTCAAAGGCGCCCGCCAGGCGCGCTAAAGCCCATTTTATATATCCGTAATTGGGGCAAGTTTTTGGGGTGAAATGTCTATTGTCATCCATCATATTTGTACTTAAATGGAAGAGAAAAACGTCAAGTGTTGTTCTAACATGTGACCAAGATCCAAACTGGCGCGAACGCAGACTTGTTGGAAAAATATAAAAATGATTGACTTTCACTCACGTGGCCTTGTTACGTGGGCCCTGGTAACATGTCGGCTGCGAGAGTAAAATGTGACACCTACACTAAATTCATCAGAAATCGGTAAATTACTAAATGTTGGCAATCAATCCCGGTGACAAAATCAAGTGCAGTGTGTATACAGATTTAACTTCCGTTAAATATTTCCAAGATCATATAATATCCTCTTTTTTATTGGTTTAACTTGTGACCAATGATCTCCGTCCGACTGACTGACGCGTCTGACAGACACCACGCACGTGATCTGCGTGACCTCCTTACTGTGTCATGTACTGGCACTGGAAAACCATTTTTCACCGATATCAAATAATAAGATGAGTATTTATTTTAAATATTAATATATTTTCTTAACTAAAAAATTGAAGATACTGTCATATATCATGTCGTATATATATGTGATGTCTGATTGTTTACTAGTGATCATTTCTGTGCCAAACATTCTATGTACAATCGTAATCGGGCACAATCGGCCGTGCACAAGAACTGTCAATCATTCTAAGAGGCTTTTTGGATTGAAAATAAAATTAATACCGTCTTAAATTAGAAAGAGCCAGATAATTTATGGATATAGTTAATTTTCCAGTGTAAAATATAAAGATAACTTTATATTCCATGAAATATTGAAGTAATTATTATTCGACGTACGTGGAACTGTACGCCTATACACCCAGATCCTTGAATATGTAAAACAAGACAGTGACTTATACGCTTGAACAAATATGTATTAATACGGTTTTAACACATACTAAACAGATTTTACAAATTTTTATATGTGAAGTACTTCCTGTATATGTATAGGCTACATGTGTACGTGCACGTGTGCGTGCTTTTGTGTGTGTGTGTGTATATATATATAGGCCTATGTGCGTATTATAATTTTCATTAGTGATTGAAAAAAGCACCAGTAGTTGTCACTGCCATTGAAACAGATTTTGGGCGGAGCTGCAAAATATCCTTAAATATTATGGCACATAGCAAACTAAATTTTAAAATATAACCTATTATATTATGAATTGAAGTAAAAAATTTTTTTTTTTTGTAATACGTTTGCCTATAACAGGCTATACATTGTTGTAAGGAATAGTACTGCGTTATAAATGTTTGTACCTTTTAAACATAAAATCTTATCACTAATACCAGAACTTATAACTCCTTTTTATATTTCATCCATGAAAGTTTCTCAAATCGGGTTCATTCGCCTCCTATATTCATAAAAAATACATAACGTATACCGCAGACTGCACATATATCGCATATACCGTACGTGCACCCGGTATAAACGCCGCTTTATATTGATATCGCTCTCAAAACCCAGTCAACGCGTGCATGCATGGCCCAGGGATTAAATATGGAAAATGTGTGGTGGTCATGATAATCCGTTAAAGTCGTATGGCGGAGTCAGTCTCAGTCATGATACATGCAAGAAAATGAATAAAATGCATTTGCCAATCTTAAATTAGAAGCTATAGCGTATATATATAGTGATGGTGACACAGTAAAAGTTAAATATAAAGACCAAAGATGCGGACTTTCGATATGCATGCACATGGTGCATTCAAAATGATGATCGAGAAACCATGCAGGTGGACAAATTAGACTGAAATCTAATTGTACCTTTCCATTGCTGTAAGATAAGATTTAAAAGACGCAGGTATACAAATATATCTAAATTGCAAAATGTTTGATGGCTTTGTCTCAAACTTGCCCCTTTCGAAGACCTAAAATACCACAGGGTGTCGGCTTCTATTTTTACCCACCGACCTTGTCATTTTCACGTTTGATTGACAGTTTTATTAGCACAAGGAAATTTTCATATCACACAGAAGATTTTAGCAGAAAGACAGCACACAACATGTGGCCAACCAGACGGGGATTCGGAGTGAAAATTACTGCTTTAAATTGGCATCTATTACATTAATCATCAAAGGATAATGACATCATTTACAATGTTTGGGAACCGAACGACGTATAATTGCCAGGTGTAGGTCATGGTCTGCCTCTCTACAGCTGACAGGACTGGTGAATACAAAATAAATAAATAAACAAACAGCCAAGAGATCATAACTTATTAGAAGTTTTTGGAACATTCCAGGTGCTTCTTAAGAATTATTGAATTGTTGCTGCATATTGTTTTATAATTAACTGGAACTCTGCCTCTCTGTGAAATCTCCACCTAGCTTGCAGCCTGGGGAGACCGCATGCCTTCCTGCTGAAGCTGAAGTTTTATCAGCAGTGCATGATATCTGACTATATGGGGGCTTAAATGTACAAAGTTGCATACGGAGGTTACCATATTAGCTATATGATTTGAAGTTAGGTCTCGTGTATTCATCTAGTTAACCAAGGAATTGTGCATCTCAAAATTATTAAATAAATTTCCTACTTTTCTTCAAGTGACGTTGAATTGAATAAATGTAATTATGTATTATATTTCCAATTTATATTAATTTCATATGACGTAATTATGCTTCATTTAAATGTCACTGAAATATAGTGCAAATTGAAGACCTGGATAAGTAAGTGCATGAAGATATGTACGTGCAATTTTCCTCTAAGATACCAGAATGTACTGCTATGAAATCATAGTAACTAGGCATAATTTTGATAAGCATTGTTGGACTTATGTAGGCCTATATATTTGAATAACATAACTAACATAAAAATGTACTGTGAAAACATGTTTCTTTGGTGTTACTTCACAGTTTAGTATCGGTTTCCCACGTTTATAAACTTTGGTATTATGTGCATTATCCCCAATAGCACATTTTAAAAACACCTTTCCAACAATAAAAAATATTGATTTTCCGTTATTTTATATTCTTGTTAATAACGATTTGTTTACATTAATGTGCATATTTATTATATATTTAATAAATTATTGTTCTACTAGTACTACCAGTGTTCTCATTGTTTCTGATCCCTGCGGGAAAGAATCGATTCTAATGCATACATATTGCATGACGTGAGAGGAAGTTTCCAGGTAACTCTTGCATGACGTGAGAGGATGTTTCCAGGTAATTCCCCCCCACAAAAAAAAGAATAATTGGACCTCAAGTCGGCACTGCATCTCATGATGCTCCTTATAATAAACACGCCAGACTCAGTCACGTGAACCTTGTCCATTTAAAAGACTACAAAATAAGCACGCCAGACCCAGTTACGTGAACCTTGCCGATGTAAAAGTAGATACGATTGGGTGAGAAAAGTTTGCAGCGTCAGTGCGTCACCGCTGGCTGAGGGATGACGCGGTAGAATTGGACCGTTCAGGAAAAAAACCCAAACAGACGTGTCGTCTTGCATCTTAATTGCCCAGTAAATGTTTTATTTATTTTTATTTTTCCGTTATATTGACTAGATAGGATAATTCTGCGACTAAAGTCTGCAAAACCGCCTCGTTAATGTAACTTGTGTGCTACATATTGCTAAATTCACTCATTATCGCTCAATCACCGTCAGCCGCGGAGGGGCGGGTACTTCAAAAGAAATTGCATGGATACCCTCAATTAGGAAATAAAGAGTTTTCACAAGTGTAAGACATATTTGTTTTGATTTTTTTATTTCAAATTTTAGTACATTTGCACTGTTTCGAATGGGAAAGATTTGGATATATCAATGTTTATTTAGGCTAATCGTTGATCGAACCAAGTGCACACCTGTTTACCTGTCGCACCTGGATTTTTACCTGTGCAGATAAACGCGACAGACCAACTAAACAGCAATTTTATTATTGCATGAAATGTTAACAAACAGGGTAGACACAATTTTCCAGATTTTATTTTAAAATCAGTCGGTGATTTGTTTTTGCCTGCACATGTTAAAATATATTAATTTGACATAAAAAGGTATATTACAGGTAACTAGATAATCAGTGCATTTCACACCCATAAATTATATATTTTGCACATTGGACAAAAGTAAATAGTTTTTATTGTGATGTCCCTTATAACAAGTATAATATATAATTTAAATTAAAAAAATGAGAATTTACCTTTATTTACCTGATCTTAACTGTGCAGGTGAGTAAACTTTTACAGGTAGAAATTGGCAAAATTGAAATCCACTAGTCTCGTGGCTGTGCAGTTAATTAAAAGATAGCTTCTGCATATTGTTTTGACTCCTTCAAAAATTTCCTCTCCACTTTTAAAATGAAAAGTTGTCTTTATATTCTGTACTTACAAAGGTAATTAAATCTGTTTAAGATTAAAGGTATCATTTCAGGTAACCCAATAAATAGTGCAGTTAGTACCTGTAATTCATAAATTTTACACATGGCACTCAAAATTAAGTTGTATGGTTTTTTTTCTCCCTTATTACATGTATAAAATATATATTTCATTAAAAAAAATAATTTACCTGTAATTACCTGAATTCACCTGTACAGGTGAGTATGTTTTTATGTGTAACAGTAACCAAAATTATCAATTTATGTTTTACATGTCTGAAAAATCAAAATAGAATGGTTTTACACAGGTGACACTTGTTTATCCATATTCTTCTCAGCCACTTTTCAGCATGATTTTGTCACTGCCACGGTTAATTAGATCAGTTGAAGAACAAAGGTACTATTCACATAGGTAACTTAATTACTGTATTAAAAGCACCTGTTCTTATATCAAAATGAATTATACAGTCCATAAATAGGTATTTATTTATAGTATCTATAATGATGAACAAGGTGTTTGCTAACATATTCAGAAAAAAATAATTTACCTTTACTTACCTGTACAGGTAAACATATGTGTTATATGTTAATAATCATAGAATGTACTCTTTGGGTCAGCAAGCTTTTCAGGTGAAAAATATTTGATTTCCACAGAAAAATCCAATTTTACTTGCACATTCTGGTTCGTTGGTGGTTCCCTTTCCAGTATTAAACCAAATCATTTACCTTTTTCTTACCTTTAATTAATAATTACCTTAGAGTGAAAAAAATCCTTACATTTCCCTGTTTTTATCAAATGGTTAATGGGTTACCTGAACAGGATGAAAGGGGTCATTTTGGTGATATACCAGTGAGTGGAAATGCAGGTAGTACAGATTTACCTGTTTTTACCTGTATTTACCTAAGTTACATATATATCAAATGAGGTATGCAGAAAAAAATTATAATTAACATAAAGGACATATACCTTATACATATACAGTAAATCCTGAAAATTTCACAAAGATACCTTGAACGGTTACTGAGTTAATGTCTCTTATATAGATACATGTCAAAATGTGGATAAAATGCAAAATAAATCTGAACAGTAGGAGTGAGACAATCCACAGGCTAATCTGAACAGTAAAGGGTTAAGGTATTGATTTTTTATTTATGCTAATAACTTGAAAAATTTGCAAAATTCAGATCTAATTTTGGGTAAACAATTGAATCTTTATTAAATTAAGTTATATTTCTGAAAAAAAGTCTCCAGCTTCAGCAATTCTCATGTTAAGTGGGTAAATATATTTCCAGATTTTTAAAAAAGTGCATTATATTTCGGCCAATAACTTCAAAACAATATGCAATACTGACCTAATTTTGGTATGTTCATAGAAAATGTATGGAAGAATATGAATACTAAATATGATTAAAAACAGATCAGTGGTTTTGATATTAGACAGCCTTGAAGTGAAACAATGGCTTTTTTTTTATAGAAAACAGAGGTTTTTCCTTAATATCTCAAAGAAACAAAGTCCTAGTGACCCAATTTTTGGTATAGTAGGAGATTTTGGGGACATCTAACAGTATGCAAAGTTTTGGATTCGTAGGTCCAACAGTTTCAAAACATGCCTTGTTAATGGACGGATAATGGACAAAGGACCACAACTATAGCTCAGTTGACTTATAGTCAGTTTAGCTAAAAAAAGTTGATGCATGTGGTGCCACCAACTCATGTGATAACATTTGCATAAAATTTTGTGAAAATAGCTTCAGCTATTTCCGAGATTGTAATTGTAGTATCTTAATTTGCCAAATGACTAAGCTCAAATTTCTTAGCATTTTTCCCTGGTAAATTCAAGTCAATGCAGGTGGTGCCACACAAAGCTCACTCCCATAACATTTGACACGTTACTGATTTTTGCATACAACTGGTGATACAACTGCATCAAACTGAAACCATTCGAACAAACTTAAAACAGATTGTTTCTGGAATTATTTCTGTGAAATATTGAACAATTTGCCAGGTCAGTTTCTGGGAAGAGGATTTTTTAAAGTTTTTGTTATGCTTTCTCCCTGTAAAATTAACCGCCAAAAAATAAACTCAAACAGATGAATGATATTTGCTTAAATTTAGTGATGCCTGCTCCTGCCATTTTTGAGATAGTATAGGCAGTGGCGTACCTAAGGGGGGGCGGCAGGGGCAGTCCGCCCCAGGCAGCACATTTTGGGGGGCGGCATTTCGAGAAATTAGTATAATGAGTGGCACAAGGAATTCCTCAAAAAATACAAATTTGTCGTTTTTGTCCCATGTTCAAGTATTCCAGGGATTATAAACTGGACAATGGAACCTACCAAATGATTAGCGAACGATTTGTACATTTTTTGGGGCAGCATTTCTGGGATTTAGTATAATCAGTGGCACAAGGAGTTCTCAAAATGTACAAATTTGGCCTTTTTGTCCTATGTTCAAGTAATTCAGGGATTATTAACTTGACAATGGAACCTACTAAATGATTAGAGAACGTTTTGTACATTTATTTTATGGGCAGCATTTCTGGGATTTAGTATAATCAGTGGCATAAGGAGTTCTCAAAAAGTACAAATTTGGCCTTTTTGTTCCATGTTCAAGTATTCCAGGGATTATAAACTGGACAATGGAACCTACCAAATGATTAGCGAACGATTTGTATATTTTTGGGGGCGGCATTCCTGGGATTTAGTATAATCAGTGGCAAAAGGAGTTCTCAAAAAGTACAAATTTGACTTTTTTGTCCCATGTTCAAGTATTCCAGGGATTGTAAACTGGACAATGGAACCTACCAAATGATTAGCGAACGTTTTGTACATTTTTTTATGGGCGGCATTTCTGGGATTTAGTATAATCAGTGGCATAAGGAGTTCTCAACAAGTACAAATTTGGCCTTTTTGTTCCATGTTCAAGTATTCCAGGGATTATAAACTGGACAATGGAACCTACCAAATGATTAGCGAACGATTTGCACATTTTTCGGGGCGGCATTCCTGGGATTTAGTATAATCAGTGGCATAAGGAGTTCTCAAAAAGTACAAATTTGACTTTTTTGTCCCATGTTCAAGTATTCCAGGGATTGTAAACTGGACAATGGAACCTACCAAATGATAAGCGAACGTTTTGTACATTTTTTTATGTGCGGCATTTCTGGGATTCAGTATAATCAGTGGCATAAGGAGTTCTGAACAAGTACAAATTTGGCCTTTTTGTTCCATGTTCAAGTATTCCAGGGATTGTAAACTGGACAATGGAACCTACCAAATGATTAGCGAACGATTTGCACATTTTTGGGGGCGGCATTCCTGGGATTTAGTATAATCAGTGGCATTTTCCCTTTTCAAGAATTTCAGTGATTAAACAGTTGGCAGTGGAACCAACCAAATTATTTGCGGACAATTTCTATAGAGGCAAGCTATACGCAAAAAAGAAATACATATCTGTAGTTATTCTTTGTTAAGATCTGTGGTCTTGCAATGTCAGAACGCCATCGATAAACCAACCAACCATGCAAAAAGCCTGCATTTCAGGGCGGTCGTCGTTTACAGAAATCCCTAGCAGCACCTGATAATCACCAGGGAAAACCCTGCCAGAAGACCAATGGCCCCCGGTGGTGGGGTTGGGGTGTCTGTCATACACATTGTGCGAAACATATTTTGCAAATTGTGTTGCTCTTTCCTTGGAAAGAATTAAGAATTCCCATTCTTGAACCCTTGAATTCCCGAAATTCCAGGATATTTAAACAGCCTGAAACAACCTGAAACGCCCTTTTTCCACGATTCTTCATACTCTAACATCAGTCTTGTTAAAATACAGACGTTTACACTATCGTGTATATAATGAGTACTACCTATAAATGCCAGTGTCTTTTGATTAACCAATATGGCCTGCATGATTTATTAGGTAGCATGAAGAAAAACAATAAACACCCAGGCCTATGTAGGAATTATTTAACTTTAAAATATAATTCTATTATAACTGTCTGGCGGGATGAATCCCACTGGCCGCTTAGCCAATGTTCAATATACGTATCAAGTATCAGTTTTAACTTTTAGAGTTCAAAATTTAAAGATATATTTACCTGTACTGTTAATTCTGTAATAAACAGTTTAATTATCCACTACCTACAGACAATTGTTGTATATTGTCAAAAATCATTTGAAATTAAATTATAATATATGTTTAAATTATATCATTACTTGAAATTTATTTAAATACTTTATTGAATAACAAATAGTCATAAGTTCATAAATGAAACCTCGCGAAGTGCATAATCACTATAATTCTTTAATGATTTTGATGTAGCCTTGAAATAAAGTATGCTTTTAACTTGGAGGATTTTTAAATTAAACAAAGTCAGTTTGTCCAAACAGTGGATTTTTTATGTGAAAATATTAAACATGCCCTGCCTACATATATAGGCTTAACTCATGAATTACGCTTTTTTAGTAAAGACTAAAGTGCCGTGCATGCAGCAGTACCATGCACATCTAAATAGCTCTATTAGGTGTACCTGCTGTCATATGCGTTAACAAGAGGTGGAATTATAAATGTGACAAGATATTTGTATACGTTGAGAATGGAATAATACTCACCAAATAAAGTTTTTTCCCAAGCTGAGTATAAAGTAATCATGAATCCTGTTTACATGAATGATGAATTTAATGATGAAATTTATTTCACACATTATATGTGTATCCTGCAGTGTAATCTGTTTACAGTTACAATTTATTCGTTTTATTCCTTTCTGTTCACTTCATGATGAAATATAATTGTTTGAGCTTCGAGCAATCTTTTGATTTACATTAGCAAAGAGATGTCTGCTCTTTAATATGTGGCGGAAGAATTCCCTGCCAGTGAATCCATATAATTGCGTTGTGGTCAAATACAAGCCTGTAACAAGGACATTTGACAAGATATATTTCAATATGTTATCCAGTTTTGTAATGTTTTGTTAGAGGGGCGGCAATTTCTAAGACCGCCCTGGGCGGCAATGAGGCCAGGTACGCCGCTGAGTATAGGTTAATGTACAGATGATGGCCAGCGGCCAAGCCATTGCATAAGCTCACAGGTATGCTAAAACAGAACTTTCACAACCAGCTGGCATAAGTTCTGACTGAAAACTATATTGTCATCTGGCATGGCACAAAATTAACTTTTTTACCCCCTAAAATGGGGTCCAGCGCCAAAATAAATTTGCCAGACCCCACAGAATTCCACTTGACCCCACGATTGTTTCTTCCAAGCTGCAAAAGTCAGAATGGGATTTAACTCTCTCATACTAATTATAAATGTATGTATGAAAATTCATAGAAAAACACTTTTCACTATGCGTATTTTATTTGGTATTTAATGGAAGATACTTGTTCAGTTGTTGCTTTACAAAGAAGGATAAACATATTAAGTATTTAATGTAAAAGACTTACCATTTACCTATAAACACTTGGCTTGTGGCAGTTTAACATGAAACAGAGATGTAATCCAAGGACCAGAGAGCAAATCTGTAATATTAAGACACATGACAATGTGACAGTCTAATAAACTTTCACAATCTGCTGTCTAGAACACCGTTCACCTATTAAATCATGTTACACAATGATGCCTGTCATCTACTTCTGACTTCTGAGGTGAACACTACATGACAGTTGTTACCAAGGGCACCTTCAGCATCATTCCATAGGCCATTAATCAAATTTGACCTATGTTGCTCCAATACCACCAATATGAGACTGGTATGAATGGGATCATTGCGCAAAGGCTACACTGACAAAAAAGAGCAGCTGTGTAAGTCTACTTAATACAACAATATGAGACTTATATAAATGGTAATATTGTGTAAAGCCTACACTGACAGAGCAGCTGTGTTCTAGTCTACTTAATACACAAGTGACCCATGGGTTATGACGCTCAGCTGACTGACATGTTGACAACATGTCCTTGCACAGGCAACTAATTAAGACAAGGCCTAGAGGCCTACTGCGAACCTGTGCAATGAGATTACACCAGGTATAATATTTCAATGCTGGACCATTACTTTTCAAGAACATGTGTAACATGTATATGCACAATGCAAGTACTAAACACTTAGAACAAGAAATAACTAAACAGACATCACTGCTGAAATTCTACCATGGGTGCACACAACACAAAAACTAGAATACGGGTAGTCAACAAGCGACCACATGTATCCGCCAAAATCAGAGTGGGACGGGTGAAGTGAGGCATGGATTGAGTGGCAATGGGAAATAGAGTTACATGTGTTACATATTAGAACAGATTTCTGCCATGGAAACATGATTGTAGATGGCAACACCTGTTATTTGAACCAGAAACTATCCAAGATGTATACACATGCAAAATTTCAGATGGAAAAGTCAAACCACTGCAGAGATATGACTATGAGTGATTTTATCCAATAGCAGACAAACAGATGGACGCTGTGCAAAAATGGCTGCAGGTGGCGCCACCATTTTTGTGTATGTTATAAAGCTATCCAAGGGCTACATTTGTGTAAAAAATTTTTCCTGATTGGTCAAACAAGTCCGGAGATATAAGCATGGATGTCTACAGCGTGAACCTAAATGTAGGTGGCGCCACCTGTCATAAAATCAAGAAAGCTATGCAGGATGTATAAACATGCTGAATTTCAGGTAATTTGGTCAAACCACTGCAGAGATACGAGTGATTTGAACCCAAGGCAGACAAACAGATGGACGCTGTGCAAAAATGGCTGCAGGTTGTGCCACCATTTATGTGTATGTTATAAAGTATCCAAGGGCTACATTTGTGTAAAAAATTTTTCCTAATTGGTCAAACGGTTCCCGAGATATGAGCTTGGATGTCTGCAGCGCGAAAGTGAATGTAGGTGGCGCCCCCTGTCATAAAATCAAGAAAGCTATCTAGGATGTTTACACATGCCGAATTTCAGGCGAATTAGTCAAACCACTGCAGCGATATGAGTGATTTTAACCCAAGGCAGATGAACAGATGGACACTGTGCAAACATGGTTGCAGGTGGCAGCACCATTTTTTGTGTATGTCATTAAGCTATTCAAGGGCTACATTTGTACAAAATTTTTTTCCTGATCGGGCAAACGGTTCCTGAGATATGTGGGTTTATGTGTGGATACAGATGCACACACACACGCTGGGCAGAGAGGAAAGGTCAGAGGTCAAGGCCAATTGGTTAGGCACCAGTTCACATGTGACCCGATAATTGGTGTAAGTTTCGGAAAAATCTGTCCAGTAGTCTCAGAGGAGTTCTCCGGAAACAAATGTGGCGGCAGCGGCACGGAACCCGGTCAAAAACATAGTATCCGCAAAACTTCGTTTTGGCAGATACAATTATTTAATTTTATGGAATAGCAATAGAACTATTGTTCACAAAGCCAAAGTGCAAGGACTGAGTGGAGTGGGGGAAGGGGATGGTGGGAGTTACAACACCCTTGCATGTACATACAGGATATGAAATTTAACACATTCGCTGCCCAGCCAAATATTCCCCCAGTGCCAGGACCTGCAACAGTCTCGGGGAGGTCCGGGAGAGTAAGTTCTTGGTGTGAAAAGCTGATAACGAGGGTGTGAAGTCCACCTGGTCAAAGGGCCATAAAACTTGCCTGAGGTGTTATGCAAAGAAGGATGTCATAACTCTGTTCGGCCTATATTAGCTAATTAGGCCTATAGTCAGACAGGACTTCAAAGGAAACAAGCGCACACAAACACAGTGCGCCCTCACATGCACAAATATATATATATATATATATATATATATATATATATATATATATATATTTATATATATATATATATATATATATAGAAAGAGAGAGAGACAGACAGACAGAAAGTGAGAAAGAATTCATATCACATATGTTTACACCAGGACCGGGAAAGTCCAGCGGTTCACGCAATAGTGGCTCCTGTACACACTTGGATCGACCTTCGATGTATTAGTTGAAGTAATAGATGAAGATTTAAAAAACGTCACAGTTATTATCATGTATGATCATCAAAGTTCTAATGTCACTACATGGATCTGGTAGAACTCGCGAGGGTTTATGTCTTATTCTGGTTTATGATTGCTATAAACTTTAAATTTTTATAGGAATGCGCGACGTGGAAACCGCGCAAGTTCGATCCCACTCTTCGCTTTTTTTTCTTTTTCTTTCATTTTACAAACTTGTATTTTTACTGAAAAAATACTATTTTGCTTTTCATTACGAACAAACTGATTCTACCAATCATTATAATTCTAAAAATTGTATTATCTTTTATTACACAATGTCATACAGTTATTTACATACCGAGGCGATAGCATGATACAGTGGACCTCGCCATTGTCACATTCAAACGAAGCCGGGAATTATATGAAAATTGCGTGTGATCAAACTGTAACCTAATATGATCAACTCTAGGGCTTATGGTATTTTAATTTATTATGAATTGTCTGAAAGTCATACGTCGGGGGTGCATATGGTGAATTCCAAAGTGCGGTTGGGATTGTCGGTAGGCCTATATTAAAGGGCCAACATGTTCCGCAAGTGATCGTCCGAGTTTGCTTTCAGAATTTTACAATTTACATGCACTTGTTGGCGAAGGTACTTACACAAGCATATTGCTATCTCTAAATGTATAGGATACGTGAGATATCCAAATATGCCAAACCAATAATATGCAGACGCGTTCTGATTACCCTGCCGATCTGTGTGTCAGGCTAGTGGCATGCGACCTATTGTTGTTGATTGCGCAATAGGCTGTCCTTGCAGGGCAATAAACCTGAATGACTTCACGCCTCGCTATCTCGAGTTCACACCTAAGGTGCGATCTGTCACACCTCCGTCTCACCAGCGGGTTTGCCGCAAGTAAATGGCCAAAATACGCCCAAATATAAAACTAGAAAGATTTTTATGCGGTCCTCGCTTTCGTTTGATTCTAAGGAATACTCCTACACGGTATCAATTTTACAGTACAGTGGGTCATGAACTTATTTCACGGTAAAGGACGAGAGTTGTGGATATTTTCACGCCCCAAAAACCTTTCTTGCTTTCGAGTTATCAAGCGCACTGATGAATTACAAATTTACTATATCGTGACAAGAAACCAATTTATAAATGAACTACTACTCACCTGCGCAGAGTTTATTGATAAATTTAAGAGATTTCTTACTGAAAATTGCTGATAAATTCATGACGAGTATACCCGTCATAGGCACTGGGGGAATCAGAAAATATGACGAGTATACTCATCATAGGCAGCGAAAGTGTTAATTCAACAGTGCTTATAGAGAATAAAAGTTTATTCATAGTTATAAAATATTTAAGCAGGCAGAAAGATGGAGAAACAAAGTAAATCATTTGAATTCCCATTCTACTGAGCCAGGAAAAATTAACAATATTTGCCTTAATCCCTACTTTTTAATACATCATTTTTTAGGAGTTTAAAAATATTACTATAAATTTACAGAATAACATTTATATATGAATATTTCAGTTGATTCACATTTATAAATTGCTTCAACATTCATAGCTTAACAGATATTTCTTGGCACTGCAGGTGGCATAGTATCCCCAGACAATTAATCCCCCCCACTCCCCCCCCCTCCTTTTAAGAATAGCCCCCCCCCCCCCCCAATCTTCAGCAGCATATATATTTTTATGCGGTCCTCGCTTTCGTTTGATTCTTAGGAATACTCCTACACGGTATCAATTTTACAGTACAGTGGGTCATGAACTTATTTCACGGTAAAGGACGAGAGTTGTGGATATTTTCACGCCCCAAAAACCTTTCTTGCTTTCGAGTTATCAAGCGCACTGATGAATTACAAATTTACTATATCGTGACAAGAAACCAATTTATAAATGAACTACTACTCACCTGCGCAGAGTTTATTGATAAATTTAAGAGATTTCTTACTGAAAATTGCTGATAAATTCATGACGAGTATACCCGTCATAGGCACTGGGGGAATCAGAAAATATGACGAGTATACTCATCATAGGCAGCGAAAGTGTTAATTCAACAGTGCTTATAGAGAAAAAAAGTTTATTCATAGTTATAAAATATTTAAGCAGGCAGAAAGATGGAGAAACAAAGTAAATCATTTGAATTCCCATTCTACTGAGCCAGGAAAAATTAACAATATTTGCCTTAATCCCTACTTTTTAATACATCATTTTTAGGGGTTTAAAAATATTACTATAAATTTACAGAATAACATTTATATATGAATATTTCAGTTGATTCACATTTATAAATTGCTTCAACATTCATAGCTTAACAGATATTTCTTGGCACTGCAGGTGGCATAGTATCCCCAGACAATTAATCCCCCCCACTCCCCCCCCCCCTCCTTTTAAGAATAGCCCCCCCCCCCCCCATCTTCAGCAGCATATACTGACACTTGGCAAGCGACCATGGTTTCTGCCATAGATCAATTTGAGAAACAATATATTTCACCAAATATGGGGGCCAATATGTTGAATCTCTCTTGAGAAAAGAGCATTAATTTATTTTACAGAAATAGAAGGTAGGGGGCACCACCTGTCTTGTTTATGATAAATTTCACAAGATGGATAGACATGCCAAATTTCAGACCAAAACCTTGAACCACTCCAGAGATATAAGCAATTTTTACCCAAAGTACATGTACAGATAGATGCCATGCCAAACAATTGCAGATGGGGCCAAAAGTCTTGAATACAAGATGGAGGAGTCCAAGATCTATGGATGTGCACAATTTCAGGCCAATTGGGCAAATCAATCCTCAGAAAAGGGCATTAATTTATTCTACAAAAACAGAAAGGTAGGTGGTGCCACCTGTCTAGTTTATGAGAAAACTTTCCAAGATGGATGGACATGCCAAATTTCAGACCTATACCTTGAACCACTCAAGAGATATGAGCAATTTCCACCTAAAGCAAATGTACGGAGGTATCCAAGATCAATGGACATGCACAATTTCAGCCCAATCTGTTCATTAGTTTTAGACTTATAATGCTCACAGTACAGTCAAGTGGCAATGGTAGGAAATTAAAAGGCCTGAAAACAAGAAAAGGACAGAAGGTGGCGTCACCTGTCTTCGGCAGAAGACAAAGCTATCCAAGATCTTTGGTCAATTTGAATTTTGGACCAATCCATGCATCCCTTATTGAAATATATATTTATGATTTTGTGTGATTTTCACCATATATGGCAATATTCAAGGTCAAGGCTACCTCATAGGAAAGGTCATGACCCCAATTTAAAACTACATCATCCCATAACCCATGTCTATGTATATGCATAATATGAAAAAAATCTGTCCATTAGTTTTTGACTTATAATGCTCATAGTAATGTTAAGTGGCATCTAACATTATGCCGAAGTTTCAAAACATGCCACATCTACGGACAGCTGAGCTAAAAATGGGCTGTTATGGCATATGACTAAATTCAGCTTCCCGTAACTCCGCCAAAAGTCACTGAACTAAGACCATTTGAACAAAATTCAGAAAGCACTACCCTAGGATCATTTCTGTGCGATATTAGACAATTTGGCCATATGGTTTCAGAGAAGAAGTTTTTGGTAGTTGTACGTATGATACGGGCACTGATGACCCCCGTACAAAAAAGGCTGATGCAGGTGGCGCCACCAATACCTCAATTTCAGATATGACACATGTGACCAACACTGGCTTAAATTTGGTGATGATAGCTCCAGCCGTTTCCAAGATTGTAATTTTAGTTTGCTTTTTTGGACAGATGACCAACTAGCTGTAACTCGGCCAAAAATCACCAAACTTTAACCATTCAAACAAACTAGAGAGAGATTGTTCCAGGAATCATTTCTGTGAAATATTGGACAATTTGGCTGAAATAATCGGAGAAGAAGATTTTTAAAGCTTTTTTAGCTTTTTCCCTGTAAAATCTAAGAAAATGCAGTTAGCCAAAAATTAAGCAAAATCCGATAGAGTTTTTTTAGAAAATTAATTTTTCAGATGACTAATTTTTTGCATAAAATTTTGTGATGCTAACTCTTGCCATTTTCAAGATAGTATGGGTTAACGTACAGACAACGGACGACGCCACACCATCGCATAAGCTCACAGGTTCGCTATAAATATGACAAACAGAAACAGGTATTTATCAATATGCATGAGGGAAAAATCCTACTGAATCAAATGATATTAAAGAAGATATGTCTGAAAAAAATGTGCAATAGAAAATCACTGGATGTAGTCTGTTAGCCATATTTGAATTTGAGCAAGTCTGTAATTCAATAGGTCTGCAGCCCTCATAGGCACCAATGATCCCCATGAAATTGGAAAGCTTCAGTAATGTAGTTATTGAGAAATCACGTGCGAAAGAAAATCAGTGATCGGACTGTGGCGGCCATATTGGAATCCCAACAGGTGTGTAATTCAAGAGGTCTGGAGCCCTCATATATACCGACCATCCCTGTAAATTTGGGAAAGCTGAGGTATGTTGTTGTTGAGTTATCTTGGGCGAAAGAAAATCAGTGATCAGGATGTGGTGGCCATATTGGAATTCTGACAGGTCTGTTATTCAATTGGTCTGGAGCCCTTATAGGTTCAAATCATCCCTGTGAATTTGGAAAAGCTGCAGTAGGTTGTTGTTGAGTTATAGCGCGTGAATGAAAATCAGCGATCAGGCTGTGGCGGCCATATTGGTAATCAGACAAGTCTGTTATTCAATAGCTCTGGAGCCTTCATAGGTTCAAATCATCCCTGTGAATTTGGGAAAGCTGAAGTATGTTGTTGAGTTATCACGCACAAAAGAAAATTAGCAATTGGGATGTGGCGGCCATACTGGAATTCCGACAGGTCTGTTATTCAATAGGTCTCAAGCCCTCATTGGTTCAAATCATCCCTGTGAATTTGGGAAAGCTGCAGTAGGTTGTTGTTGAGTTATTGCGTGTGAAAGAAAATTAGCGATTGGGCTGTATCGGCCATATTTGAATTCTGACATGTCTGTGATTCGATAGGTCTGGAGCCCTCTTAGGTACCAATCATTCCTGTGAATTTGGGAAAGCTGCAGTATGTTGTTGTTGAGTTATCACGCGTGAAAGAAAGTATCACTGACAGGGACGAAGGACAGACTGACACGGTGATCACTATAGGGCACCGCTTGTCAAGTGGGGCCCTAATAATTGAACACCTGGAAAAGACCAGGGAAATTAGATTAATTTAATATGATCAACTGCATCCTTGTCTATCATTAATTTGCTTCACATAATCGCTTATAGTAAATAACAATTTTTTTTAATTATTTATTTTACATTTTTTTGATTGAAATTAAAAAATATCTAATGGCGACTGCATGGTGTCATTTGAAATACATTTTCGGTCATCCATGGAAAATCCATAAAACATCAGTAATTGCAAGGTAATTCCCTGTTACTCATTAACTATAAAATTCATTTTCCATTTATTTTTCTTAGAGTTGTTATAATAAACCAATAATTAATTATTGTTTATTGTTATGTTTTTGGACAAAACAACTACTAGAAGGGGGGGTGGACAGTTAGATCCAGCTGAAGCCACCCAAGAGCTGGCTGGCTGTAGCATATGTCTCGCTTCAAGCATGCATAATTGGCCTGAAAGGTCAATATGGGGACATATAGAGGGGCTTCAGTATAGACTAAGTGTGACATGGTCTCATAAAAACTGTAATAAAAGCTACAGTTTTTGATCAACTCCTTTCAAATTTCAGAATTCAGAAGCTGAAATCCTTATGTGTGCATGGTATGAAAATCATATCCACAGTGCTTTCAGGGAAAAAAACATGCCATGTCCAAAGTTGGGCAAAATTTAAGGTACTGATTTTATATTTATTCGAATTACTTATAAAATTTGAAAAATTTAGATCTAATTTTCAAAAGTTTTTTACTTAAGTGGTGGGTCATTAATAAATAAATTTTGAAGCCAATCTGTCTAGCCAAAGCACAATTATCATCCAAAAACTAGTTTGTGAATGGATGGGCACTGTGACCTTGACCTTTGACCCTATGACCCCAAATCGAAATGTATCTTCCCCTTTTCGCAGGTGAGTAATATCTTGTAGAAAGAAGGTTTGTGATGAAAAGTTTGGCTTGAAATGCATACACATTCCTTTTAAAGAAATGGGTCCTGTGACCTTGACCTTTGGAACCTAAAACTGACAGGGTTCTTACTTTAGTGGTGAACCATACATAATTTATGTTTGAAACCAATGTGTCAGACTAAACTGGAGTTATCATCTGGAAACTACTTTGTGAACAGATGGCCCCTGTGACCTTGACCTTTGACCTTGTGACCCAAAATTCATTTATGCTCTCCCTATACTGGCAAGTCAGCTAAATGTGCAAGATGGAAAGTTTGGTATGAAAAGCTTGGCTTAAAATGCAGCTATAATCTTTTCAAATAAGTGAGTCTTACGACCTTGACCTTTGACCTCACAACCCAAAAATCATACAAGTTATCTTCTGGAAACAAGTTTGTGAGGATTGACAGATGGACAGACAGACAGGGTGATTAATTACTACAAGGCATCCACTTGTGATCAATAAACACACCAGGTTATGGGACACTAGTCGAATCATAACTGAGAAACTGAGATGATTGTTGTCAATTTATAGTAAAAAAAACCAGAAAAATATTTGTAAAAATAAGAAAAATAAGGGTGGCGCCACCACTTTTCAGGAACTGACAAAACAAGGGACCCATGGGTCACATCGTTCAGCTGAATTTTGGAAAATATTAGTAACTGCAAAATATTTTTATTTCTTGTGGTTTTTCATGTATATTATCATTAGAAAAGCTATGAGAAAATGGCCCTGCTAAAATGAAACTCAGTAAATTATAGAATAATGGACATGAGCTAAAGCAAATGGACTGTGTAATAAATGAAACCTTTCGCCTGAAACCATTTAGTGATGCACCAAGGGAACAAATAGGCCTACAGTAAGTGTTATATAAAAGTAACATTTCATAAACAAATAATGTGTGAAGGTAATTAAGTTTTGAAAAGTAAATATATGGACATATGAGTTAACAAGGGACCCATGGGTCATGGCGCTCAGCTGATCGTGATTGGACTATAAATGTTTCTCCACTGTGATACTATATCGAGTCAATAAAGCTTATGAATATCATGGACATGTTGGGCTATTATAAAGGAATGTAATGTAATATGTGAGTAAATGATTAATGAAATTACCTGACTGATGGATTAATAGAGTAAAATATAGTGGTTTATTTTTTATTTATTTAGGAGAGGTTGAAAATTGTGATATATTTGAGCAAATATGAATGCAATGACAGCAGTAATAAGCAGCAGTAAAATGATGATAAGGCTATTTGTTGAAGGATCTAAAGTGTATGGTAGTCTGCACGCTTTCAATTTGACAGATATGATGTTATGATAAACTATGCTGATGAAGTGATTTATGAATTAGTGACTGTATGACACAATATCTCTTTAGTCTTGACAAGGTACATTTTTGTGATGCCCACTATATCTACATATTACACAATATTGACATAATTTCTGGCATGTACATAGGTACCTATGGACGAATAGTTATACAAAATATTAAAGTATGAATATATCTGATTCATCTTGTTCTTGCTTACTGAGGCTGACTTTGGGATGGGGTTTAGACAAGGGAAAAGTGAGGTCAGCACGAAGGTGGATGTAGAAATATTCTATTGTAATGTTTTTCATTTATATAAGAATATGAAAAGCTAAGAGGAAAGGGGCCCTCCTACTTGGTTATAGCAAAGTTCTAAATATATGATTGCAAACTAATACTCTGACAAGACTGTCATGAAGAAAAACAGTAAAAGTTTTGAGATACTGTGATGCATATGAAAATTTACAGATGGACAGGCAAGTGGACAGAATGGACTAATACCTTTATTTCACTTTCAAGGGAATAATGTATTTAAGTTTATATATAAGCCTATTTTTTTTAAGCATATCCACTTTTTCCATTAAGAAGTTTTTATCTGAATCATTTTTTTATTTACAGGTTTTATAAATTTTTAATAAAAAACTGAAAATATGAGTATAAATATTAGAATTGTTGCAAAAGTTGCAATCATTATATATATGGAGTAAAAAACTGAAACTATAATTAAAATATTAGAATTGTTGCAAAAGTTGCAATCATCATATATCCAGAGAGTAGCTCATATTGGGTCATATTATGCATACACATATATTTTATTTTTTTTAAATCATAAATGTTTAAACTGAATTTAAAAGAAAATAATGCCACAACATGGCATCTACCAGAATATTCCTTCAATCACTATTAAAAAGTTTTGCACAATGGAGTTTTCAGTACATGCTTAATTTTATTCACCAAAATAAAATAAAAGATTCAGTAAATTTGATAAAATAAAACATCTTTTCAAATAAAGTATACACACTGTTGGTTGAATGAGGGACAAACAATATCATTGTGCATATTACTATCCCAGTTTTAATTTATTACTGGAATTAATAGTCAATTTCACATCTGGTGAAGTTTTTACTCTTTTGAAATAAGGAATTACTAATCTGATGAACATCCACACTTTCATAGCAATACACCACTTTGTGGACACAATTAAATGTACACTTTAATCATTGTAACCCTGATGGTACAATAAAAAAAATCTAAAATGTAGCATAGCCTGGAATAAGAATGAATCAAATACTGAAAATAATAACTTTCATCTAGTTTATGCACCATCTGGGGGGGGGGGAGTGCAGGGCAGAGGGAAGGCAAGCTGCCTGCGGTGGGTTACATAATGCAAGTGAAGGCTATACTAGGTGGGCTAGATGTAATCAACACTTGACATGGTGTATGAAAACGTGAATAAAAGCTATTCTTTCCAATCAATTTCTTTGAATTTCAGATTTTAAAAGATTAAATCCTTATGTATATATGCTGTGAAAATTAAATCAACAGTGCCAAAGTTGGACAAAATTTAAGGTATTGATTTTTTATTTATGCTAATAACTTGAAAAATTTGCAAAATTCAGATCTAATTTTGGGTAAACAATTGAATCTTGATTAAATAAAGTTATATTCCTGAAAAAAAAGTCTCTAGGTTCAGCAATTCTCATGATTTTTTTAAAAATTGCATTATATTTTGGCCCATAACTTCAAAATAATACCCAATACTGACCTAATTTTTGGTATGTTCATATAAAATGTATGAAAGAATGTGAATACTAAATATGATCAAAAACAGATCAGTGGTTTTGATATTAGGCAGCCTTGAAGTGTAACAATGGCTTTTTTATGGAAAACGGAGGTTTTCCTGAATATCTCGAAGGAACGAAGTCCTAATGACCCAATTTTTGGTATGGTAGGAGATTTTGGGGACATCTAAAATTATGCCAACAGCCTGGGGAGCATAGAGATGTGCACTGAATGACCTACAGTCATCAAAGTGGACTGCTTGACAATGTAAGGGAATACAACAAGAGCCTCCAAAAAATTCAATAACTAGCCTAATTTTGCAGCTTTTATTTTCAAATTTCAGATTTTAACAGATTAAATCCTTATGTGTACATGCTGTGAAAATTAAATCCACAGTACTTACAGGAAAAAAACGTGCCATGGCCAAAGTTGGGCAAAGTTTAAGGTACCAATTTTATATTTTTGTCAATAATTAAAACAAGGGACCTATGGGTCACGGCGCTCAGCTGTTATATATGATAAAAAAATATGATTTAGATATGATTCACTTGCTGGTTTTGTGTGGTAATAAATATAAGCTGTATTATGAGTTGTTGTTGTTTAGCTTATGTATGATTTTGATAGTATCTTTGGAGAGAGGGAAGAGGATTGATTTAATTTATTTTATTAACAAATGGAGTACTATTGTCACACAGATTTTGACTTGGCCATATAACTTATAAGCAGAACATATAATATAAGAGTTTAAGTATTAATTAAAAAAATTACAAATATTGTCCCAAATATAATTTTTATTAAAAATAAAAAGAGAATCTTATGATTTTTAAAAATTAGATATAACTGAAAT
Source organism: Sipunculus nudus (assembly GCA_026874595.1). NCBI lineage: Eukaryota > Metazoa > Annelida > Sipuncula > Golfingiida > Sipunculidae > Sipunculus > Sipunculus nudus. Next base: position 44,025,884 of record CM049311.1, read on the forward strand.
GATTATTAAAATAATATTAAAGAATATATTCATGAATACATTTTGAAAGTATTTGCACTGGTATTCATATACTTTCATTTTTACCTGAATTCCCGTTCTTTATGCAAGAAATTTTATAATGGAGTACATATTCATATTCGTATTTAAATACAATTGCAAATTATTTGCACCATGTCGGGTATTTATTCAGTTTTCACCAAACAATGATGTTGAGAATCCAGAATATAAAAAATTAACACATTTAAATAATGATCATAAGTACCTGGTTTTATGGCTTTTATTTATATTTAAACTAGATGTGTCAGAACGACACGAATGCCCCCGCCTGGGGCAAATTAGAAACATTTGTAAAATTTTGAAAAATTTTTTAAGTTCAGGAGGTGTCGTATGGTCAAAAGTAGGTCAACAAGGGCAAAATACAAACTCAATCTGTAACGGGTCATTATCAAGCAACACACCAAAAATCATGCCAGTATATGCAGGCACTGTGAAAAAAAGTCCATACATGTGCATTTTCCATAAAATTTCTGTCTTTCATGAAATTTTCTATGTTTAGGAGCCATAAACAATCAAAAGTAGGTCAACGGGGACGAAACGCAAACTCGATCTGTAACTGGTCAATATCTGCCCACACATAAAAAATCAGGGTGATATCTGCAGGCACTGCAGAAAAAAAGTCTGTACATATGCATTTGTTATGAAAATTTCTATTTTTCGTGAAACTTTCTATGTTCAGGAGCAGTCGAATGGTCAAAAGTAGGTCAACTGGGACAAAACAAGAACTCGATCTGTAACTGGTCATTATCTGCCCACACACCAAAAATCAGGCCCGTATCTGCAGGCATTGCGAAAAATGTCTGTGCATGTGCACTTGTCATGAAAATTCATATTTTTTATGAAATTTTCTATGTTAGGGCACTGTCAAACGGTCAAAAGTAGATCAACTGGGACAAAACGCGAACTCTATCTGTAACTTGTATATATCTGCCCACACACCAAAAATCAGGCCAATATCTGCAGGCATTGCGACAAAAAGTCCATACATGAGTATTTGTCATGAAAATTTCTATTTTTCATAAAATTTTCTAAGTTAAGGAGCTGTAAAACGGCCAAAAGTAGGTCAACTGGGACGAAACGCTACCTTGATCTGTAACTGGTCATTATCTGCATACACACAAAAAAATCAGGCCAATATCTGCAGGCATTGCGAAAAAAAGTCCGTACATGTGTATTTGTCATAAAAATTTCTATTTTTCATGAAATTTTCTTAGTTTAGGAGCCGTAAAACGGTCAAAAGTAGGTCAACTGGGACAAAATGCAAACTCGATCTGTTACTGGTCATTATCTGCCTACACACCGAAAATCAGGCCAATATCTGCAGGCACTGCGAAAAAATGTCCGTACAACTGTTTGATTTCGGAATGACGGAAGGACGGAATGACGGCCATGGGTAAAACTATATGCCCCGGCCACTTTGTGGCGGGGGCATAAAAATTATAACATTCATCTAGTTTATGCACAAGTTGGGGGGGGGGGGGGGAAGTGCAGGGCACAGGGGAAGCCTGCTAGTAGTGGCCAAGCTGAGCCAAGGCAAGCTGCCTGGAGAGGGTTATATATTACAAGTGAAGGCTGTACTACTATGTGGGCCTGATGGAAACAACTTTTGACATGGTGAATGAAAACTTGAATAAAAGCTTCTCTTTTCAATCAATTCCTTTGAAATTTCAGATTTTAAAAGAATAAATCCTTATGTATATGTATGCTGTGAAAATTAAATCAACAGTGCTTACAGGGGAAAAACGTGCCGTAGCCATAGTTGGACAAAATTTAAGGTATTGATTTTTTATTTATGCTAATAACTTAAAAAATTTGCAAAATTCAGATCTAATTTTTGGTTAACAATTGAATCTTGATTTAATAAAGTTATATCCGTGAAATAAAAAGTCTCCAGCTTCAGCAATTTTGATGTTAAGTGAGTAAATATATTTCCTGATTTTTTTTTTAAATTGCATGATATTTGGACCCTTATCTTCAAAACAGTACTCAATACTGACCTAATTTTTGGTATGTAAATAGAAAATGTATGGAAGAATATGAATACTAAATAAAATCAAAACAGACCAGTGGTTTTTATATTAGGCAGCCTTGAAGTGTAACAATGGCTTTTTTATGGAAAACGGAAGTTTTCCTTAATATTTCGAAGGAACAAAGTCCTAGTGACCCAATTTTCGGTATGGTAGGAGATTTTTGGGACATCTAACTGTATGCAAATTTGGATTCATAGGTCCAACGATTTCAAAACGTGCCATGTTAAAAGACGGACGGACAAAGGACCACGACTATAGCTCAGATGACTTATAGTCAGCTGAGCTAAAAATTGTATTAAAGATTGTCTGATTCAAAACAAAAGTAGCCAAATCAGTGGTGATACATATTTCCGACAGGTAAGTGCACCCGAGCGTAGGCAGTAGGTGTGAAAAGACCTCCACGACGGCCAGGGTTGTCCTCGCTTTAATCATAATGCCCAGGCCAGGGTAATTTACCTGTACAAACAAGATGTTACAACAGACCACATCTGAGTAGCCGACTGCAGGTTGTAGGTGTGATAATCTCAGCCTTGCGGATCAGTGTAGTCCTCGGCTCAGCTTTGTGAGGGTGGCTTTAAAGGATAGCTTTGATCTTCGTTCCGGTAGTCGCCCAGGCCTTGAGTACAACGGTGGGCATTAGTTGAGTTTATGCGCGCCTCTGTTATTTACACACAGTCTATTGGCCAGATCATTTCTGCCCAATATATGGGAATTTTGATTTGCTAGAAATGTAAGTGCCATGTCCTGTCAGTTGATGACAAGCTATCAATCCTAGCAAGGCTTGACACAGGTACCAAGCCGACTGGCCTCACCAGAGAATTCAACGTCTAAAGATCTAAGATCAGCAACATTTATGTTTTGTTTCATTTATTTGAAATAAAACTGTGTACATAAACTTGTTTACTTGTACATTCAACCGATCCTTATCATTTCAATAAAAATACAGTACATGTATGTGTGAAGGTTCCGTAGCTAACCTACATGCCGAGAGATGGCTGCACTTTAGAGGTCATGACAGGTCATTCCAGTTATCATGGCAGCCATGCGTGACATGATGTAGGGACAATACCAATTGTTTCCAGCGCACGGCTGTTAAACAATAATTATTTTATTATATGATTATGTGGTCTATATGATAAATTTATTAAATCGATGTTATAATGTTAAAATATATTGTCACACGTTTATCAGGGGCTAGCTTAATCAATTTGGGTCAGTCAGTGACTGGTAATGTCCCGAACTCGGCGGCAGGCATTAACACAATAGTATGTATGTGAGCTCACAAACCAAACAACATCTCCATGGACACAGGTCATTTCCTGTGCAGCCTGCAAGCTGCTCGAGTCCTGTAACCCGTGTGAGTCATGCTTGTGTTCATGTGGTCATAAATTCAACAATGTTTGGAATTATTAGAAAGTACACAAAAAATGCTTACGATTTGGTTTATAAATGTTGATTGACAGTGTACCTATAGGCCATGACGCATTGTCAGAAATGACAAAAATATTTGCATCTTTTGCATCTTCATAAGGCCTTTAATGCGTTCAGGACTTAGACTTAGATGTAATGACACTCTGGTGCCAGTAATCTTGTTGTAATGCCAATGGGTCAATATGACGCTAGATGAAACTTGGGTTTTACCCGGGTGATGGGTAAAACTAAAACCTGGGAAAACTTGCCTCCAGACAATCAGATCTTCACTTTCACAGGCAGGTTGGGAAATTGCTGTGGCAATGTGACCAGCAGTAATGGTGGAATGGCCATCAAGTGTTTATTTTTCAGATATAAACCAGTACCAAAAAAAAGTTGGAAGTCTTCCACAATGGAAACGCCTGAAGGCTTTAGCAAAAATGACCAAAGCACAGAGTGAGTATAGAATCCGGTCTACATGGACAAGGTTATTGGTGTATATATAAGGACGGACATAATGATGTTTAGGATTCATGTAATGGAGAAGTAAGAGGCATGTTGATGTCATATCATCAGGCATGTCATGGCTTATGTTGATTACTCTTTATATGAGACGGTCCAGTCAGTTTAGACCCATCTTGGAAATGAAGACCGGATTCTATACTCGGGCCCAAAGCACACCCTGAAGGAGTTATAGCACTTTTCTTCAAAGTCATACTGATGTGACAATGGAAACCCTGGTGCAGTGCAGTCCACAATACCGCCACCAGGTGCTGGACCAACAGGCAACACTGTCACTGTTGTTACCACTGACATTGTTGACGGAGGGTTTGTGTTCATATGTATGGTCAGCGATTGAGGACGAAATGGCAAATGATCCTGAAACCGAAAAATTCTTTAATTAACATGAAACTTAAAGAAACGCTTACCTGACCCCAATCGTCTGTGGGCTGTCAGTAGTCTGACGTCGGCCAAACACAAACACTTCTTGGAACACCAGTTCGTGCGAGGAGCCGTTTTCACGGGTACTAACTCGTCCGAATGTGACTGTAATCATCCATTGACCAAAAAAAACAAAAAAACAAATGTACCACTACCACATGGCACACGGGGATAAGCCTGTGTCAATAATCCTTATTGCAGATGATAGTGACGACTAGTTTAACAGAGAGCAGAAAAAGGGTCGGTTACTGCACGGTATTCCTCGATTCCTGCTTCTATCTTGTAAGCCGCCATGATTTCAGAGTGAAATAGGGGACCAGCATGTAAATCGATTTTGTGCTGCCTGTGCTTGCAGAGCCAACTGGTGGCCATGCATTCACCGGTTCGACTTTTTACTGAAACTGCATGACCTTATATTACCGGAACTGATAGGAACTGACCGAAACTTACTTTGAATTAAAACTGTTTATTTGCTAATATTTGTTAATTTTTAACATAAATTACAATATTGCTATCAGGTGTTCTATTTGAGTATTTCATGTAATGTCCAATTTGATGCAGTATTAAATTACATTTGTACAAGTATGGTTTCCGTAGTAATATTATATAATATCTTCAGCGCTCTTTCTATCAAGAATTCAAAATTAAAAGGCTAAATTTGAACAATAATTTGAGTAATATAATGTATCAGACATTTAAATAAGATCCAATGGATTAAATGAGTATTTGTGGTATTAGCATGCAAAACTGCAAATGTTAATTACTTATTTATATATGTGCTATACAGCAGTTATTTAATTATAAAAAAATTCATGTATATATATATATATATATATATATATATATATATATATATATTATAAATAGACTGTAGCTTTATTTATTATTAATATCCTGAAATCAGAATAGATCGAATTATACTGAATGACAGAATTTTATACAACTGTTGATCAATTCATAATTCCCTATAGCCTACACTGGATCTGATTGTGTTCTGTAAGCGTTAGTTCAACAACAACGTGTGATGATCTGAGTAAATTAGGGTGCTATAATGAATGTGTGTTGTCCTTTCCTCCAGGCTTCATTAATTGTCACCCTGAGCTGGTCTTATATGAGTTGAGTTACCTGCACTTTGATATTCTTTTTTAACGGGTTGTGAGTTTTTTTGTGCCTGTGCCTTATGGAAGGAGCTAGACCTTTCTGCGCCCAAACAATTACCAGCTGGAAGGGCCAAAATTTCATCCAACAGAACTCTACATTTTTGGTATTTTCATATTCCCCGGGTATTAGAATTAAGAAAGTTATTAAACTGCTGGCCGTGCCGACTAGCTGTTTAGTCGACTCGAGAGACTGCCGGCATAGTCAGGTGGCTTAGCGTCAGATTTTGGCCATATCGTTAATGACCGCATAAAAGCACCAAAGTTTGTATATTGGTAGAGTACACCAAAAAGGATGATTTCAGAGGGGGTGCCCTCATGGAGTACCTACGAGATAAGTTTTAGAGCCTGAAAACCATCTGCGCCTTGCGTATCACACTACCCTCTTTTCGCATGAAAATGAAGAGGGGTAGGGAAGGAAAAATTAGGCCTACATTAGATCCAGTACGGTTAAATGAAACATAGAAAATTATATACCGAAAGAAAGCAAAAGAAGTGTTCTTTCTATCATTACCATTAACATATTGTTTTACTATACACCTGTAGCCCAAAAAATGTAGAATGGTTACGTGACCATACCTTTTCTCGAATTCGGGACTGGGAAAGCTATATACATGCAAACATTAAACAAAGATATTAAGTGTATGTACGAAAAATGTGCAAATATTTTTCTTGCTTACCAGAAGCGGATCCAGGGGAGGGGTCCAGGGGGTCCGGACCCCCCCTTTTCCATCAGGAATAACGTTTTTTTAAGGCTTCAGACAAAATTTTGCGGCTTGGACCCCCCCCCCCCCCTTTTCCAGACCTGGGAACCTTTTTTTAGGGTTTTCTTTTGTCCTCCTGGGTTGAACCCCCCCTTTTCCTAAATCCTGGATCCGCCCCTGCTTACTATTGCTGAGTATCCGATTCAGTTTTTGGGAAATTATTAAATGTTTGTAATAATGGATAGTCGCCTTAGCGGCTTACTGGTGTTTGAACTAAATATGACCGATAAACCATATTACCGATCAAGATCAACCTAACCTTAATATTTATTTTTTTCCGTGTTATTTTTTGCAACTGATCTCTCGATCTAAATCATTGTCAATTCATAATTCTAGGACAGCCCAATGAAGTGTTATTAGAATTATTACATTAACTATCATATATAGGGGGTAGAGCAGGGCAAGACGCACCCCCCGGGGTTAAACGCCCCCCCCCCCTTTAACTTTTTATGTGCCATTAAACTGGCGCCACCAAGCGTTCACTTTGTTTCAAGCCATCTGGTTGGCGTTTTGAGAACTTGAGGTTTACAACCAGGCGGCTCCTCGACGTTTGGTTTCATCGAAAAGGTATGTGGTGTATTGCTTACATTATAGACGGGTTTGTAAATGTGGTCTTGGGTATACCTATGGCATCTACTTACGATAAAGTCTGTAAATAAATGATGCATAAAACCTTGAAAATGATTTAAATGGACTGCTCAGAATGAAGATTACAGAAGTGGCTGCAAGGCGCTGGTCAAATTAAATCACGTGATTTGAGGCAAAAAGCCCACGTGGTTGTTGAGGCGAGTCTCCCATTGGGCGTGTTAACCCCTTTAATGCTATAATAAGTGGGGAGTTAGATTTTTTTCCAAAAATATATTTTATTCTAAATTGAAACGAGGTTGTACATATATAATGGAAAAGCCATGTTCACATGATATTTGAATGCAATATCTTGGTATTTTTTTTTTCAGATATATTGCTGCTTTATTATTTTATACATTGATATGATTTACCTGCATATACATACATATAATATATAAATATATATATATATATATGAATAAATAAATAAATATGTATATATATTTATATTAATATATCTAAATAAATAAATAAATAAACAATTAAATTCTGAGGAGGAATGTATTTGGACTTGCAAGTCACCTGATGGTCAACCTTGGTTTTTATCTAATTATAAAGGGGCCTATAATCACCTATAAAGCATGTTGAATTTACACGAAAAAATAGCGTCTTCTCTTTGAAATCAATTAGTACCTGCCAAAATATTACCCTTAAAGGGTTGGCTTACTAGAGTGGACCTATAGCGCGATCACTAGCTGGCGCCAACCTAAACATAGCGAGAGGGACTCCGTGTATCGCCTGGGCCACAGTACCTGTTAAAGAGGAGATGCCCTGAGTTTCATTGGCCAAAAAATGTAATATATGTTCCCGCTGGCTGTGACATCGCGTGTTGCAGTGGATCAGGGACCCGATACATGGGGCAAAAGGTGCGTGTCATTTCAGTTGAGGCCCGTGTACCTATCTTACATATCTGTTGAAATATGTTCTACAATGAATTTACATTCGGCAGATGGACCGTAATGTCCATTCAGGACCGTGATTTAAAGTCCATCCAGCAGAGATATATCAGAGGACATGAAAGTCCATGTATGAACTAGTTTGAACTACTCTTTGTTTGAGATCTGTCGCGGATGCAAAAAAATCGGACGTCTGGTTACGCACAGAATCATAACAAGGTCCTAACCGGTAGCTGTATGGGAGGTAATGAGACTGTGTGCTGGGATGTTTTTGCTTGGAAACTTTTGTATAAAGCAAAACTGGACTGATAGAGTGAAAGAATAGACAAAATATTGATCCTGATTACACCCCTTTAAGCGTTTCTACATGAAGGCTCTGTGTTACTGTGTGAGTTCCCGAGTGAATGTGGCATGCATGTGTGAATTAGTATAGTTATCCACAAATTGGTCATGAAATAAAGTGTAACCCATTTGCTAGTATTTCAGCATAAAAAAAATAACATTCGATTCTATGTTTGGCTGTATTTTTTTCTTAAATATAGTTCTATAGGGAAATATATTTGCACTATGGTTATCAAGAAATGGAAGTTCGAGAATGAATGAATTGAGCGGGGTAACATGCCCACCCATGGGCATATTGCCCCAAGTCTCGGGTAAAACGCCCATGGTCAGAAGATTTTACTTTTCCCGATTCCATCGAAAATATTCTGAATTGTGCCAAAATTCTCATCAGAATTTATTTTCTCTTATATATCTGAACTGTTAACAATAAAAAATATTATTTAAAGATGTATAAGAACCATCATGAAACGTTTCCGCTGAAGGTTAGCGTCTTACCCTGCCCTACCCTAGCCTCCATGTTACAAGAGTGCGAACACATTCCTAATAATACGATGGCAAATTACCACTTATATATCACCTGTTTCAAAATTCATTACCAATTGAAATATAACATAGAAATAAAATACTTCAGACTGCTTTATCAATAAACCGGTCATTTTGTTAAAGCCAAAAGGTTACAATGCGATATATTAGCTGTTCTGGTACATCTGGAAAACAACTTGGGTAGTAACATTTGCAAAGGGGTGTAAAATCAAGATTTGCTTTTAGTTAGGTGGCTTAGCGTGAAATTTGGAGCATATCGTAAAAGATCGAATTCAAGCACCAAACTTTGTAGGTGGATGGAGTACATCCAGGGAGTTGATTTTAGAGGAGGTCCCCAGTTGAAGTACATACTAGTTTCGTTTTAGCGCCTAGACCTATTTGGCCCTTGCTCACCAAAATAACAAAATTTAGCATAAAATATAAAGGGTCAGGGAAAGGAAAAATCACTGTAGATTCGCTATATCTGGATAGAATATTGCAAATGATATACCAAATTAAAGACAAAGAAAAATACGTTCCAGTCTATTATGTTTATTTTTTTAATGTGCACAAGAAGTCAACATAACTCATGTATCAACATGTTACGTGTTCATGACAGATCATAAAAAGGTCATCAGCTATGATGAAATTGTTACACAAAATGTTTTAGTGAAGATGAACATTTATTGACATAGTTTTTGTTTAATAAATCCTTGTATCTTTTGTCTGTGTAGGAGAGTATTGTCTATTAGGAATTATTTATAACTGTCTTTGTGGTCATTGTAGTTGACTTAAATTTGGGATCCAGACTTCGCATATGGTCATGTTATACGCTTAAATGCCATAGCAAAGTATTAACGTTTTCAGTCTACAATTATCCTGCCATGTTCTTTATGAGCAGGAAAATATGCGTTCTAAATTTTCCAGATTTAATTGCAGATGATTCAATATATCCCGTCTTTTAGTCGTCTTGGTATATTGTAGTACTTTTTACAATAAATCTGGTTTCCATTTTGTTATGTATAGCAAACTATCTTGTTTATATATTGGTTTCCTATACAATGGCTTAATAAATATAGTTTTACTTAGTTATTCATTGTTTCATATAGAGACCATGTCCTGTAGAATATTAACCTACATTTCTTATTCCTTTCTTATTCCTGCATCCCATTATTCAGACCTGTTTTCTATTTTATTTTGGGAATGTAAAAATAAATACCATAGATACATGATTCATTTTTCTATATTATATGCAAGCCTGCGGTTTAATCAATTTCACAGGCCATTTTATTTTCCGTATAAAGTATCAAATATCTTTACGAAATGATTTAATCGCAAACAAGATGTCTATAAATAAATGAACGCTTGAAAGTATATGTCTGAATAACAAAATCGACCAATTATATTCCAAATCAAATGTATGTGTTATCTGCATCTCCAAACGCTCTCTAAAATTCAACCTAAAGGTTCTTAGGTTTAGGAATCCAACATTGACAAACACCTCTGTGAACAACAAAAAGTGTAGGTAAACTTAAGACAAAACCCCCTTTTCCTGATAGATATGTCGTGTTTGCTTCTACAGAACTTTAGACTTTGCACTAAAATGGCGGTCTCAGCATTATAATACAACTTTAGCATATTCATATTCACTTTCATAACTTGATAATTATAAACAATTACAGTTAACTCAGTCGGACATTTCCTCCTATGTCTAAACAATATAAAATCTAAAGAATATAAAACTTGGTCCATCAACGCAAATGGATAATAATACTGACTTTTATTTTTATAGAGAAATATTTATTCTAAACGAATTAATCACCCAACTGAGAATTGTCTCACTTGCCTGTATATCATTTATCGTGACTGAGATGCATTAATGCACAGTTCCTCAATTATCAAATATTAAGGCAGCTCAAAAAATTGTTTCAATAACCTGTCTTCTGTGTAACTACGTATTCAGACACAACATTTAAACATAGTCTTGCTGGAATAGACGAGAAGTGTATAAGATATGATACACATTAAATTCTAAATCAAAATCTGCGGCCGCCAAAATTACTGTCTGTTCAGGTGCTCTCCTGTAAAAATATTTGTCCAGTCCATACAGACTGCGAATGTAAATTTCAATCATACACTGAGCTGCCCAGATCGCACCTATACTAGTATGATCTTTATCACCCAAACAATTATTCAGTATTGATTTATATTTAAATATATATATATATATATATATATATATATATATATATATATATATATCTTAAAAGCTGAGCTCCAATATTTTAACTTTAAAGCGTGCATGGGGCCAGTTAAAGGATGAACGGATGACGTGACCTTTCGACTAGAAGCTGGCTATATATACATTTTACTTTTAAACTGGTTATGGTCATATTTACTGCAATAGTTGTTTAATATATTTAGGTGTTCTTAATATTTATATTGATTAAATGAAAATGAAATATAGATTCAACCGACTTTACTGTGTTCCCTTCATTGCTTTAAAGGTCTGATAACGTTTTGTTATCCTGCTATAGTGGACTCTAGCCTGCTGAAGGGGCACTTAAAGGACTGGCCTGAAGATACTTCTTACAAAATTTGGTGTTTTTGTTCGATATGTAGCAAATATTTTGTTAAGTAAGCTGACTATTTGGACATTGGAACATATGATATTTACCTTCAAAACTTTAGACTCACGCTGACTTGGCGGTCACCATAATACATCATCAGCATATTCATTTTACCTGCATAAATAATTATAAAATATATTGAAAATGTAGTCAGACATTTTTGCAGTGCAAAAAAAACATTAAGTATGAACTAAATACCGAATTCTTTGATGAAATCTTTTCCTGGTAAAATAAGCAGTAAAATAATTTCATAATAAATTAGGAATTAGGTGGTTATATAAAATTATCAGCGATGTAAGTTTTTATTTATGTACAAACCATAATCCACCCTCAACCAATAAAAAATACAACAACAGATTACTAAACGCTACTGAAAGCTCCGTCGTATTGAAACTTGATCTAAATAGCGACCATCGATAATTCTACTGCAATTTATTAATTTCTTGTAAATGTTATTATTCCGAACATATATAATACCCAACGGATGTTCAAGAACCGCCCATTAGCGTATTATATAAGTCCATTTATAAGACTAAATAAGTCCATGGATTTGCTTGTAGCCCTTTTCTCTCCAGACAGATATTATTTTGGATATGTGTTAACAAATATTGCTTCATGACACATTTTCATTATAGCATTTACCATATTTTATAATCGATATGTATTTGTGCCCAGATAATTAATGATCAAAGGTGTGGACAATTAAAAAAATGTTTCAATCACCGGGGTTCTTCGTCAATACAACTTCAGATATAGTTTTCGAAAGGAATGGTTTTACTGGAAAAGTGTATATATATATACCAGTATATTCCCTATATATTTTAATTGTATGGGTGTGAATCCTTATAATCCTAGCCATTATGCAATTTAAATTTTTTATTGAAATGATATATTTCTCAACTTCTCCAATATTTTCACTTCAGAGCATGAGGGCATTTAAACACACATGAAACAGTTTCACATTAATGGATGCCGTGACCTTTCGACCTCTTGCCACCTACAATTTTAATTTAACATGGTTTTGGTCACAATTTCTGCGATAACTGTTCAAGCTATTTTATACAGGTGTTCTTATTATGTATATTGATTAATTTAAAATGAGTTTCAGAGTCAATTGGGTTAACAACATTCCGTTTATTGTTGTTAACTTGAGAAATTTCACGTAAAATCCTGTTATTTTGGACTCGGGCCTGCTGAAAGAATCAGAAACCGAGTTCGGGTGTGCACCCCCTCCAGAATTATGAGGATTGACCTGTAGATATACTTCATACCAAATTTTGTGCTTTTATCCGGCGTGTAACGATAATTCCGTAACGCCACCTGACTATCAAACGAGCCGGAATGCAACTCTAATGCATCTTGAATGCTGCCAAGATCTATTTCGAAAGTAAAAGAATTCAACTGGAATGCACTACGAATGCCGTCCGAATCTTTTGTTTGCGGCTCGAATACAGTCGGAACTTCCCGATTGGACTTCGAATGAATCCGGACGTAAATGAGAACACCGCCGAATCCCATATAATCGAGGTCAGCTACTGTTGGAACGTCATCCGACATTGAGGATTCGCCTCTTCTATATCATATAATAAACCAAAGAAGAAGGGGGCCGAGGTCAAGAACTCAACCACTGGCCGCGGGAATGGACGGGGCAGAGGTGCTGCAGCCAAGAAACCCCTGGAGAGCCAGGTCCTGTTGTTAAAGATGCCCCAACACCCTCAGGGTCCACACCCCCTTCCCCTGCTTCCTAAATGGGCATAGTGGCCAAGGTCCATCAGCAAACAGCACAGTCCTGACAGGCAGACTGATATAAATGCTAGATTCGGCAGCATTTTTATATCCTACAGGGACTACAGGGAACCATTCCGGCGACTTGATACACTCGGGGCGTTCGTATATTCGAAGTTCATTTGAGCTGCATTCTGTTTAAATTCTTCCACGTTTGGACTATAATATAATCGGCGGCGATAGCGTTCTGGCTACATTCGAGGTGAATTCGTACAGCATGGGAGGCACCTTCCGGCCTTGTTGCGGATCCACAACTGTGATACGATACGATTGTTGACGGAGAGGAGCAGAGCGGATCGAAATCACACGTCTTGGGCCGAGACAACTTCCGGCCAGAGTTCGGCCGGTATTCGGCCAGCAGTCGTACGGCATTCGAAGAATATTTTAAATATTCTGACTGCATTCTAATAACATTCTTAATATTCCTACTCTGTTCAACCTAAATTCGAGCTGCATTCGATAGCTTATACTGGTACCCGGAATGTGCAAGAATCATTCCAGGCGAGTTCCAAGTGCATTCCAACGGCATTCTCACAAAGCTTAGAGAATATGAAATTCCCTCCCGAATCCAGCGTGAAATTTGAAAATTCTTCATTCCGGCTGGTTCTGGCAATAGCACATCTGAACCAAACCATTACTAATGTTTACTTGTTTTCGTAGTAACATCTGAAAGCAATCAAATTGTTTGATTTATTTTACAATAAATGGAATATATATATATATATATATATATATATATATATATATATATATATATATATATATATTAGGATATAAAGTAAAAATATTGTCTATGTTTGACAATGACCTTAAAGAGGGATTTGGTCCTTGATTTATTGCAAACAAATATAGTTTTAGAAAAAGAGCCTTCAGCCTTTCCTTTTGAACTGATCACAAACTTGTGTAATACTAGCAGATTCCCAAACTTTGTTTGTGAAGTCAATGCAATTTTTTTTTGTCTGAATGTTCAATATTCAATATCACCTTAAAATCAGTCTAAGTTTAACCATTAACTACACGAAACAGTCAGTGGAAACAAAATGACCACTTCATATACAAATTTTTGTCTGTTTAATAACTATAGTGATTTAATAACTATATATTCTCTTCTAAGTATTTAAATTTCATAATCCCTTAAAAATAAGGTTCAAGGTTTTAAAGCCGAGTTTGCACAACTGAACATTCATGATAACCCACAATGTTTTTTTTTCAGTTTTTTTTTTTATATTTCTTTTGAAAACGTCTTGAGAACTTTTCTGTGTTTACTTATTACATACTGAGAGAAACCCATTAAACCTGTCAGGTTTTACTTAATGTTCTGCTATTAAAGCCTGTTTGCAATGATGTTGTGATTTTTCTGCAAATCTGTAAAGATAAAATTATACATGTGAATATGCATTTTATCGTGGTTTTTCTGTAATTTTAGAAGCATTTCTTGATACTCTTCCCCCTTTTTTGGTATACATATTGTCTAAAATAAACAACGTCTTGTACAGTTAAATATTTTTTTACAGTTAAATAAAGACAAAATTTGTTGACTCTGCCTGTACTTGCCTTTTTATTGCAACAATTTTGAAATTATGACTTTCCATCAATAAACTTTGAAAAAACTTGAAATATATCCATTTAATTCACTTTTCCAATTAAAATCAACAAACAAGAGAACCCAAAGAAAAGAATGATGTGTAGATTGTGAAGATGCCATGCATAATTTTTTTTAATATATGGATTGATTTACTTTTTGGCTGATTAACTGTGTTTTTGGCCTCTCATGTTCAAACTCCCAAGAGAATTTGACAGAAACAATAGACTGAAGTGTTAAATTTAAAAGGAAAAAAAATATATACAGTACTTTTAAAGTTGTAGGGGTCATAATAAATATATATTTTTGCAGATTTGAACTTGAAGATGGTCATGGTCACCAGTTTTCAAACTCTTCCAAAAACACGATGGAAACAACTGGTGTGTCAAATCTGAGATAAAAATCTTCAGTACTTCAAAAGTTATAAAGATCACACTCCTAGAATTATGCGGACACATAATAAACACACCTGGTTTCAAGACACTAGATGAAACCACAGCTTAGAAACTGATTCCATCGATTTAATTTGGCATTTTAAACAAGAAAGGAAAATGCATAAAAATAAAAAAAATACAGGTGGGGCCACCAACTGAAAAAAATTGGTCTTGATCAATAAACATACAAAGTTTCATAACATCAGGTGAAATAACAGTTGAAAAACCGATACCACTCTGTGATTTGGCAGTCTCAGAAATCGAGGAAAAATGCGTAAAAAATACAGGTAGCACCACAAGTCCCCTGGAAATAATACAGTTAATCATGATCAGTTTATATATATATATATATATATATATATATATATATATATATATATATATATATATATGTCAGAGACGAGATTGAAATCCAGGCGGATTTTAAATTCGCCTAGACGAGATTGCGATTGTGATCTCGCCTATGCGAGATTGCAATTGTGATCTCGGCTAGACAGATTTTAAACTCGCCTAGACGAGATCACAATCGCAATCTCGCCTAGGCGAGATTAAAATCCATCATGGAGCAGGCCAGGATTTTAATCTTGCCTAGGCGAGTTTAAAATCTGTCTGGTGTCATCCAGGCGAGTTTAAAATCTGTCTGATATTACTTAGGCGAGTTTAAAATCTGCCTAGGTGAGATTAAAATAGTGATCTGATCTAATTTCCTAATATATTAAGCATTGTAATTGACATATGAAAGATGTTTTCAGTCGGATTTTCAATATTTTAACACTGAATGGTTATATATAGTTAAAAGGTAATATATTTATTAATATTTACAGAATATTATAGTATTAATGTAATAATTAACTTTTTTACAGTAATGTAATAATTATTCATGTGATAATTAACATTAATTTTGGAAACAGAATTATGAAATAGATATTTGATTATCATTTGAACCTTTGATGTGTTTCATGTGGTCTACAGCATCCTTATCATACCAATTATCTGCTAAACATTAATTAATCTCTATTTTTTTCTCCAGTTTTCTTAACAACCTTGGGATTGTAAATATCACTAATAATTTTTACAAAAAAATAATTTGTAATTGTATTTAAATATATGGCAATTAGAGAGTAACAAGAGGTATATTGAAGCACACTTATGAGATATTATGAAGAGCAAATCTGGGGGAAAAAGTCATCCACTTGCATATTTAATCAATCATAGATAGATAGATAGACAGATAGATAGATTAGTTTAGATAGCTATTACTTCACTATTTAATGAGTATATTACACATTAACATAAACAATTATCCTATTTGATAATTCTTACAGGACAAACAGAACAAATTAGTTGGTTGATCTAGTTCAAATGTTTCTTTTCACCCAGGTATTCAACACTCAACAGTCAAAACATGTACACTTATGGTACAAAATATGCAGGGTATCAGTATTTATGATGGACTTTGATACACCATCCTTTTTTAGGTAATTAAACATTATATGAGAAAAGGTAAAAGTTGATACACAGATGTATGCAAGTGAATATTTCTTTGTCTTATTTAGTCTTTTCTTATAATGTATATAATATTCTTCTGATCTTTTTTTTAATGTTTTGTGAGGCATTTTGTGAAGCTTCAATATTTATGTAGACTGTGTTACAAGATAACTGCCTTTTTTTGGACAGTATTATATCATATCAGAAAAAATATGATTTCTAGATTCATAGAGTAATAGATCATTTATTCATGTGAACATGCATTGAATTATATTGATAAAAAATAAATGAGCTATGTTCCTTTTGTCTTTTTAAAATACTACATTACTAATATTACTAATACCAGTTTCCCTTCAAATTAATATTGACAACAAAATTATTGTGTAAATAATCAGCAGCTGCCCACATCATATATCATTTGAATATGCCATATACAATACCAATGTAAGTTTCTTATTACATAGTTTATAAATAAAATTATAAAATAAAAAAATTAATGTTAATTATTACATAAATATTATAATAATGTGTAAATAATATTAAATATATATTACTTGTGAACTATACATAACCATATTAATAAAAAATATATAATATAAAATATTCCATTTCCAAAACTAGACATTTCTTGGCACCGCAGGTGCCAGAGTATCCCCAGACGTAATAGCCCCCCCCCCCCCCTTCAAGAATAGACCCCCATTTTAAGCAGCATATACTGACACTTGGCATATTTATTGTTTCATCCATCTAACAATCAACAATCTTGTTGAAGATGTTGGTCCTGTGACCTTGATCTTTTTAAAGATGTGTCCTGTGACCTTGACCTTTGACCTCATGATCCCAAAATCAATTTGGGTCTTGCTTTTCCAATGGGACATATGCAAGTCAGGTTTGAAATCTATACATCAATAAAGCAGGAATTATATTCCAGAAACTAATTTTTGGACAGATGGCTCCCGTGACCTTCACCTTTGACCTTGTGACCTCAAAATTGATAGTGTTCTTCCTCTCTTGGCAGGAGAACTATATGTGCAAGATGAAAGATCTGAGATGAAATGTTTGGCTGAAAATGCATCCACATCTTTTTAAAGATGTGTCCTGTGACCTTGACGTTTGACCCCAAAATCAATTTTGGTCTTGCTTTTCCAATAGGACATATACAAGTCATGTTTGAAATCCATACATCAATAAAAGTAGGAATTATCATCCAGAAACTAATTTTTGTACAGATGGCTCCTGTGACCTTCATCTTTGACCTTGTGACCTCAAAAATTGAAAGGGGTCTTCCACTCTTAGCAGGTGAACTTTCTATGCAAGATGAAAGATCTGAGATGAATTGTTTGGCTGAAAATGCATCCACAATCTTTTTAAAGAGGTTTCCTGTGACCTTGACCTTTGCCCTCATGACCCCAGAATCAATTTTGGTCTTGCTTTTCCTATAGGACATATACAAGTCAAGTTTGAAATCCATACATTAATAAAAGAAGATATTATCATCCAGAAACTAATTTTTGGACTGATGGCTCCTGTGACCTTCATCTTTGACCTTGTGACCTCAAAATTTATAGGGTTCTTCCTCTCTTGGCAGGTGAACTATATGTGCAAGATGAAAGATCTTAGATGAAATGTTTGGCTGAAAATGCATCCACAATCTTTTTAAAGATGTGTCCTGTGACCTTGACCTTTGACCTCATGACCCCAAAATCAATTTTGGTCTTGCTTTTCCAATGGGACATATACAAGTCAAGTTTGAAATCCATACATCAATAAAAGAAGATATTATCATCCAGAAACTAATTTTTGGACAGATGGCTCCTGTGACCTTCACCTTTGACCTTGTGACCTCAAAAATTGATAGGGGTCTTCCACTCTTGGCAGGTGAACTTTAAAATACAAGTCAAGTTTGAAATCCATACATCAATAAAAGTAGGAATTATCATCCAGAAACTAATTTTTGGACAGATGGCTCCTGTGACCTTCAATTTTGACCTTGTGACCTCAAAATTTATATGGTTCTTCCTCTCTTGGCAGGTGAACTATATGTGCAAGATGAAAGGTCTGAGACGAAATGTTTGGCTGAAAATGCATCCACAATCTTTTTAAAGATGTGTCCTGTGACCTTGACCTTTGACCTCATGACCCCAAAATCAATTGGAGTCTTGCTTTTTCAATAGGACATATATAAGTCAAGTTTGAAATCCATACATCAATAAAAGCAGGAATTACCATCCAGAAACTAATTTTTGGACAGATAGCTCCTGTGGCCTTGACCTTTGACCTTGTGACCCCAAAATTTAGATCATCCACTATTGGCAAGTGAGCTATATATTCAAGATGGAAGATCTAGGATGAAAGTTTGGCTTAAAATGCATCCACAGTATCTTTTAAAATGCCAGTCCAGTGACCTTGACCTTTGACCTCATGACCCTAGAACCTATAGGGTTCTTACTTTAGTGGTGGGCCATACATAAGTCATGTTTGAAACCCATATGGCTATCAACACTGGAGATATCATAAGAGGTGTGTGATTTTCACCATATATGGCAATATTCAAGGTCAAGGCCTCTATCATAGGAAATGTCATGACCCCAATTTAAACAAACATCATCCCATAACCCATACCTATGTATATGCATAATATAAAAGAAATCTGTCCATTAGTTTTTGACATATAATGCTCACAGTACTGTAAGGTGGCAATTTTGGGAGTATTAAACGGCACGAAAACAAGTAAAGAATAATAGGTGGCACCACCAGTTTCTGGAATATGACAACCCTATCCATGATCTTCCATCAACTTGATTTTGGGATAAATCCATGCAAGATTCCTTGAGATATAAAAGAATTTGTGTGATTTTCCCCAAAATTGGACCTATTCAAGGTCAAGGACACTCTCCTAGTAAAGGTCATGACCTCATTTTAAATAGGCGTCATCCTCTTACCCATATCTATACATATACCAAGTTTGGTAAAGTTCTGTGAAATATTTTTTGGGTTATCGCGCCAACAAGATTTATATGCGGCGGCGGCGGTGGCGGGACCGGTATGAAAACATAGTATCCCCTGACTTTGTCTGGGGATACAATTAATGTTAATTATTTAATTAATAATATAATATTCTGTAAATATTAATAAATATATTACTTGTGAACTATATGTAACCATTCAGTGTTAAAATATTGAAAATCTGACTGAAAACACCTTTCATAAGTCAATTACAATGCATAATTTATAGGGAAATTAGATCAGATCACTATTTTAATCTCGCCTAGGCAGTTTATAAACTCGCCCAAGTGATATCAGGCAGATTTTAAACTCGCCTGGATGACACCAGACAGATTTTAAACTCGCCTAGGCGAGATTAAAATCATGGCCTGCTCCATGATGGATTTTAATCTCGCCTAGGCGAGATTGTGATTGTGATCTCGTCTAGGCGAGTTTAAAATCTGTCTAGCCGAGATCACAATTGCAATCTCGCCTAGGCGAGATCGAAATCGCAATCTCGTCTAGGCGAATTTAAAATTCGCCTGGATTTCAATCTCGTCTCTGACATATATATATATATATATATATATATATATATATATATATATATATATATATATATATATATATATATATGAAGAAAACCCCTTCTAAGGATGACTGACAGTGAGCCTATTAGTATTGGGGGCTGCACTGTTCCTTTTCAAAATTCAGTGAAGTATCTAGGTGTTAAGATTGATCGTAATCTTTCAATGCATGATTGTATTGGAAGTATATGTTGTGCGGCCTTTCTCGAGCTCCGCCGTATAGCTTCAATCCGACGTTTCCTCTCTATCAATGCGTACTGTCGGCTCATTTGCGCCACAGTAATATCTCGTCTGGATTACTGTAATTCAGTTCTTGCTGGGTTACCTGCAGAGCAAGTCTCGCGGCTACAGATGGTCCAGAATAATGCTGCGCGTCTCATTCTTAAGAAGCATAAGACCGACAACGTCACCCCGCTGCTCAAACAGCTCCATTGGCTTCCCGTCAAGTACCGCATACTATACAAAATTGCTGTTTTTGTTTACCGCCATTTCAATGACTCTCATCATATTTGAATGAAAAAATAATAACCTATCGGCCTTTGCGTACGCTGCGCTCGGCTGGCGGAAATCTTCTTAAAGTACCAAAGTGTAATATGAAAATCGGTGATCGTTCCTTCCGTTTCATAGCCCCAAAAGTTTGGAATTCACTTCCCATGACACTTACAAAATCTCAAACTCTTGTATCATTTAAAACTAATTTAAAAACGTATCTCTTTCGGCAAGCTTTTGGTATAATTAATATGCATCATTTTTTTCTAGGTCAGGCACAGGGAGTAGATTTCCCATGAAATTGTACTGGCGCTATATAAATAATATATTATTATTATTATTATTATTATTATTATTAACAATGTTTTAGGATACTAGATCAAACAACAGCTGAGGAATTGATAAGACTGCTGTCATTTGACGGTCTCAAGAACATAATGCGTCAAATTTATTGAATATAATACAGTTGGCGCCACCAGTTTTTAGCATCTGATGGAACTGTTCATGTGCAATAAGCAAAGCAAGAATCATGGCAATCAATGCGTAAATTATTGAGATACTGGGACTTTTAAGTTGGAAGTTTCTAGGTACAGCAGTTACGATTTGTGCCGCGAAAAGGGACAGGCGGACGAAGGGACGACGGACAAAGGGTAAAGCGCCATTTTATTATTGAAGTTTTGGAGCCATCTACCGCTAATCACAGGAAAGAACAAGGAAGAACAACAAATATCCAAATCCTGTTTGATCTATATACTTAACTAGCTGATAAACCTGGTAACCGGGCTATTAATCGGGGTTAGGGATGGAGGATGTATAAAATGATATGAGGAATGTAAGCTAAATTTCTTTATATTAAAAATTAAAATTAATAGATTTTCAGTGGGATACTGTCTCAATAAGATAAGTATAAATATTTTTTACATTTATTTATTTTGTGGCGCTGTGCTTATGGCAAGAAATTATACATCATCATGATGTTTGCATTTACGAACCGGAATGGAACGACGCGGGGGCATTCAGATCTTTGACTGGTTACATATATGAATTGTTAGACTACACAGGATAAATTGTTGTAAGGAAGATATAAAAGATGAATTAAACGTATGTTCTAAGGCATGGGCGCTATTCTTAAGGAAAGAAACGGGAATTTGCATAACTCACTAGTAACAGAAGCGGACCAAATAGCGGTCGAAGGGGTAAGGTACCCCCTCCCCCTTTTGAGCCGCCGCAACCTTTTATAAAGGGTTTCAGACCAATTTTTTTCGGCCTGGACCCCCCCCCCCCCCCCATTTAAGTAAATGAAGCAAATATAGAGTAGTATGCATCGAAAAATCCATGCCAAATATAAACGAGAGAAGTTATTTGTTCGGGATATATATTTTATATATATTAATTATAACCTGTGTATCTATTTTGAGGTGTGATATCCGTGATGCGGTTTTGTAAAGAAATACAGAAACTTATTCACAAAAAACTCTTGAAAGGTTTACGTGAAACAACTGTTTCCGGAATTGTTGAAGATGAAAAGTATACCCAAGGATTACATGGATGAATGGGGGGGGGGGGGGCGGGTATCCGTTATTGCATGCTGACATGAGAAATGAGTGTCACGGGATCTCAAATCCATTGTTTTTTTACATTCACTGACCATGCAAGTGGTTCAGTGAATAGGTCAACAGTCAAAATGCTTAAATGGTCACTGATAGCAGTGCCTATTCATATGCACATGCAATAGACCTAAATCCTGCTCTGAATGACCAGATCACCACGCGACGATCCAGGCAGCTCAGTCTTTGACGAATGCAGTTCGGCTTGTAACCTCTACGCAATTTAAAAACCACGCAAAATGATGTGTACATTAAAAGGTATTGATTATCATATCGGCGAGGTCACTGCGGGAACAATAACCTTTGAAATGAGTCATATGTCATACGCAACGCAGTTTCAGAGAATATTTGTCACAAAAGTGGTCAAACTTCCATTTATAAGTATTAGATACGCCATTGGCTTTTTTTAAGACAAAGGTTACCTGCTTCCGTTCTGATTTGACATTCGAAATTCGGTACACGTATTGGCGGAGCGCTCTTCTAAGACAGGTGTTTTATTTTGCGGGATTATGCCCTATGAAGCTGCATTATTTGTTATTTTGATATTCCCCTAATAGGTGCCCCTATTTCTTCTGTGCTTTACCTTCTTCTGCGCCTGTCACTTTTTTTCAGGGGATGCCTTGGGGATTTTCATGGATTTTGAGGATTTTTATGGATGGACACATATTTCTTTCTGTAGGATCTGCAGTCTCCAAGGACTTTGAAACATATATTACCAGTCACCTTTAAACTGATAGGGGTTCTATAAACAAATTAGATTCTGCACCAGAATCTTTTTATTAGTCATTTGTTCAAGTGTACACTTTTAATGCTTAAACACTGTCCCGCTTCAGTAACCCGGTTTCACCTGGCGTGTGTCAGAACAAATACGAAGGGCGGTTTCTACATACGAACAAAGGAAATCTTTTTATTCATAATAATATATAAGATAAAAATATATCATGTTGATTCTGATTACCTCCAACATTTTATGGATTGTTCATACGCTTTTACGCTAAACCTCTGCAAATTTTCTGAAGAAATCTGGACATACCTTTTATGGCAAATCAACGAACCAAGGCTGAAGTTATTTCTTTGCCATGGACTTGCACCGAAAAATGTAAACCTGTGTTTATCTTGGAGCTTCATCAGTTTCCGATCAATCTGATGACAACCAACAAAGCTCAGAACAAGATTTAATACTGTAGGAGTCTATTTGCCTGAGCCTGTTTTACTTCTGTAGGAGTCTATTTGCCTGAGCCTGTTTTACTTCTGTAGGAGTCTATTCGCCTGAGCCTGTTTTACTACTGTAGGAGTCTGTTTGCCTGAGCCTGCCTTTCCTCATCGGCAGCTTTTAGTTGCATTTTCGGGTGCAAGAGCCTTCCGGGACATATGTGTTTGTTATCATAAAAATGACCTCCATCAATTGACAAGTAAAAACATTATTTTTTGTGATGTCTTTTGAGCTTCATATTAAATACAAATTATCTTTCATAAACTTTCACTTTTCTATAGTCATATAATTTCTTCAAATTATTTTACAGTATAGACGGCTTATATATGCAATCGCCATCACTTTGGCAATGATGATGTCGTTCCCATGTTGTTCATCGGAAGAATAAAACATTCTCACGCTAAATTCGTATACCCTATATATGTCTCACGTCTATACTTCTTTGTTTTAATCTTGAATAGCATAATTTGCAATCCTTTGCTGACTTGTTAGTAGTCCATGGGCAACACTTTTTCGGTATAAAAAAGTGGCAAATTTTATCATACCTTTTTGGAAAGCTTATTACTCTACTTTTCATTTCTGCATGATAGCAGTGCAAAATGACTAGCTTAATGTCTTTTACAGAGCTCTAAAATGTCATTTTGATAAAAATGTGGTTAAAGGAAATGAGATTTGGGAAACAAAAAATGACAACAGAGTAGCTTTCGCTGGTCTTATCTTCACACTCAATGCGGCAAATGAAAGCACAGAAACTATATTTTGCATTTAAAGTCATTTCAGATTTACAAAAATATATTATGGCCACATGAGGCCAATATACCATATGACCAATTTGATTTTGATTGATTGATTGATTTTATTCTGGCAATCAGTTACATGCATATACAATAAAACATGATATCCTGACATACACCAAGGATAGCACTAAAATGTTTTAAAACGGTATTTTCATAGTGGTCCTGGTGATCCAGATAGAGCAGGCAAAGTCTATGTACCATTACAAAATATAAATAACATGATATATAATTAGGTTTTTCTAAGTTAAAGTTGACAAAATACATATATAGAATAACCAGATGGCAAATATTTTGTATATAAAATCCAGATAAAATGGGCAGATTATTAACATAAAATATGACTAGAAATCATTATATCACAGATTGATCTCAGAATACATTTACAGAACATATGACTAAAAAAAATTTTCGTTATCACAGATTTTGCTAGAAGTACATTCAACAGAGTATATGACTAGAAATTGTATAATCACAGATGAAGCTTGCAGTGCATTTTTATCTAAGCTAACTGAAAGTCATCTGAGCTATAGCAATCACCCTTTGTCCGTCGTCCGTCTTTCTATCTGTCTTTCCGTCCGTCCGTCTGTCTGTCTTCTGTCTGTCTGTTAACCAGGCACAAATCCTAACCGCTGGACCTAGATTCTTCTTACTTGACATCCAGGGAGGTCCATAAAAAATCTCCTTGGAAACCTGAAATCCATATCCTCCGTGCTATGGGGCTCAGAAGTGCCACCCAGAATAATGAAAAATTTGATACAAAAGCTCCAGTATCTGAATAACTAATGCATTGATCAGCATAATTTTTTGCATGCATATTGATCATGGGGTGTTTCACAAGTTCCTGCAGACTGGTGGCGCCACCTGGATCTTCCCAATTTTTACGATTTTTTATCTATTTTTGAGACCTTCAAAGAAGCAGTTGTCCGTGAACCAGACACAGATCGTCACCATTTGACGTATGATCTTCTTACTTCATATCCAGTGAGGTCCCTGAAAAATATCCTTGGAACCTGAAATAGGTCTCTGTTACCCATATCCTCCGAGAGAAGGGGCTCAGAAGTACCTCCAGAATGATAAAAAAATTGATACAAAAGCTCCAGTATCTGAACAATTAATGCATTGATCATCATGATTCTTTGCATGCATATTGATGGTGGAACCACCTGCATTTTTTTTTTTAATTTTACACATTTTTCGCAGTTGTTGAGACCTTCAAAGATGTGGTTGTCTGTTTACAGGGCACAAATCGTAAGCATTGCACCTACAATCTTCTATCTTGACATCCAGGGAGGTCCATGAAAAGTCTCCTTGGAATCCTGAAATTTGGTCTCTGTTACCCATACCCTCCGAGCTTTCAGGCTCAGATGGACCCCCCCCCCCCCCATAATAATTTAAAATCTGTTACAATAGCTCCAGTATCTGAACAATTGATGCATTGATCAACATGATTCTGTGCATGCATATTCATCATAGAGTGTTTCATCAGTTCCTGCAGACTGGTGGTGCCACCTGGATCTTTTTTTCATGTTTTACACATATTTTTCTCTATTTTTGAGACCTTCAAAGATGTGGTTTTCTGTGAACAGGGCACAAATCGTAACAATTGCACCGAGAATATTCTAACTTTACATTTAGGTCTATGTTACCTATATCCTCCAAGCTAAGCTCCAGTTGAATGAGGATACCACCTACAATATTTGGCATTCAGATGATAAAATTCATTTTGTGAATGTTTTCTTAGTCAGCTGAGCGTCATGACCAATGGGTCACTTGTTCAGAATATATGACAAAACTTTGTGCAATCACAGACAGAGGTGACAGTACATTAAAACCAATATAGGACTAGAAATTATGTGATCAAATATGTTTAGGTGACATTCCATATACAATTTTACATACTATATGACTAGAAATGGTCTTATCACATTTATTATAGAAAACACTATAGGTAAAGAATGCATTATTTTAAGAGATTCCATACATCTACAAAATCATAAAAATAACTCTTTATCCTGTATTTTATTATATATGTTATCATTCTCTTCATGCATCTGTATACTTTCCATCAGATGTAGTTTACAAACTTTCTAAAACTACTGTATGAGTTACTAGACTGAATATTCATTGGTAAATCATTCCATAATTTCACCCCAGTTCAAAGGATTGTTCTCGTACCAACTGAACCTACTCTCGGTAATGTGTAGGCGTATTTACTTTTTTTTGTGAAATGAGAATGGATCCTTTCACATTCATTAAATTGCTGTTGTATGTACATTTGAGCTTCATTATGCACAATATTATACATATGATTAAATTTCAATTGAGATTTTCTGTTTCCTACATTTAGCCATCGCATTCTTTTTAATTCTTGAGAACCAATGTTATGTGTTGTCACTATCTAATACTTATAAAAGGAATTCAGTTCACGTTTGTTCGCGGTGTTCTCTAAAACCGCGTTGTGTACAATATTGTGCCATACATCATTTTAAAGGTTATTATCCCCGCAGTGACATAGGCGATATGAAAATAAATAATTTTTAATATACATATAATTTTGAGTGATTTTACCGTTTTTTTACCGAGCACAACCGAACTGCCATCGGGAATCACCGGAATGCGTGCATCGTGGTCACTTAACCTCTAACACTAAGGACTATTGTTCATATGAATAACGCTTGCTTTCAATGAGGGATTTGACCCACGTGCGTGGTCAGTAAAAGAGAAAAACACTTGTTTCTCGCTTTATGAAATGGAGAGTTCAACCCAGGAGGATTAATGACAAAACCTAATTCAAGGTCCCGAATTCAGGAACAGGGCTGGGGTGGTGTCGGGGTCTGAAAATGGGATACGGACCCACTGCATCGAGTCCCGCTGGGTCCGCTTCTGCTACTTACGATGTAAGAGTATTTCTGTTTCCTTCTTCAGAACAGTTTCCTTGCAACGTACATTTAATTAATCTAATGTGTTCCTCACATCAACCTATTCTTTATACGTCAAACGATAGAAACCAGTCAAATATCAACGAAACACTGTATGCCTCCGCGTCCCATTCCGGTTCGCAATGTAAATCATCACTGACCAGGTCTTTAAGGTAAACATACCGGGATATGATTTTTGTCACGAGCACAGCGCCACAAAATAACAGTAAAAAATTATTTGTACATATCGTACTCCGAGAGTATCCCACTAAAATCTATATTTTCTTTTAACTTTTATAATAAAAAAATGAGCCAACATTCAATATCTCGAAAAATATATCTCCCAAACCGCGGTAAAAAGCCCGGTATACCGGGCTTATCAGCTAGTTCATTATAAATCTAACTATTTTATTTTGACAAATATGTAGTTTTCCTTTAAAGGTTTTTGTTAAAGCATAATACCAATTACTACATGCGTAATCAAAGTGACATTGTATCAGTGCGGAACATAGAATTATTCTATTTTTTTCATTTAACATTCCTCCATATCTATACCTGAATTTTAATCTATTGTTGCATTTTCAAATAACTTAAGTTCCAGTTATATTTCCTGATAATGTCTGTTCTATAGTCTGACCCAGATATTTTACTTAGGATTTACTACTTATCAAGTGACCATTACATGTCACATTTAATTGCTGTCCTGCAACTTTGCGTTTGGTACCAACGAGTATAGCTTCTGTTTTACCAAGATGTAGAGAGAGTTTGTTGTCAACTAACCATTTCTGTACATTTTCTAGTTCATAGCTGAATCTGCTTTCTGTTTCTTTTACACTTTTTCCTGATACTAACAAGGTCTGCATATAATAGAAGCTTACATTTTGCAGCCATCTCTATGTCATCTATATATATTAAAAAAGCAGTGGTCGAAGTATGGATCATTGGGGAACTCCACAAGTTATTGGCATTTCTGTTAACATTGGCGCTGTTAACATTTACTACCTGTGTTCTATCAGACAAATAATTATAAAACCATTTTGCAGTATCTTCCTTTGAGCCTATGGCACTAAGTTTGTGACATTAATTTCATGATTTACGGTATCGAAAGCCTTTGTAGGTCCAATAAGATCATACCTGTATAATTTCCTCTGTCCAGCTGAAGTTTAATTGTGTCAGTTAAATATGTGGGGCATGTATCAGTTGAGTATGACTTTCTAAAACCAGACTGATATTGATATATAAGATAATTTGACAGTAAGTACTCATCCAGTTGTTCATATACAGTTCTTTCAAGAATTTTTGACAGTACACAAAAAATGGAAACTGGTTTATATTAACCTGTGAGCTTATGCGATGGTGTGGCGTCGTCCGGCGTCCGTCGTCTGTACGTTAACCCATACTATCTTGAAAACGGCAAGAGTAAGCATCACAAAATTTTATGAATAAAAATTAGTTTTCTAAAAAAAAACTCTATCGGATTTTGCTTCTTTTTTGGCTAACTGCATTATCTCAGATTTTATAGGGGAAAAGCTAAAAAACCCTTTAAAAATCTTCTTTTCCGAAATTGTTCAGCCAAATTCTCCAATATTTCACAGAAATGGTTCCTGGAACAATCTCTCTCAAGTTTGTTCGAATGGTTAAAGTTTGGTGATTTTTGGCCGAGTCACAGGAAGTCGAACTTAGTCATCTGTCCAAAAAAGCATACTAAAACTGCAGTCTCAGAAACGGCTGGGGCTATCATCACCAAATTTTATGCCAATGTTGGTCACATGAGTCATATCTTGTTACGGAACCTAATATAAACAGATCACGTATGCGTGATGAACACAAATTCTGTAACGGAGATAAAAAAAATCAGATTCTGTAACACTAGGCAGCGTAAAATGTCTAGGGGAACGAATAATGAAGTCAGTTGTTTTTTGTCAACAAATAACTATAATTTATTCTTAAAACAACCCAAACATTACAATACACTACATCAATACAATTATACAGTAAAACAGCGGTGCAGCAACAAGTCAATACAATCACATAGAAAATAATGTGCACAGTACCTGGATACCAACACCGTCACCACGATAAGTTCCCTAAATGTATACTCTCGGAGAATGACAGTCCAGTGGAAAGTTCTTGAAACAAACCAGAAAGTAAACTGAAGTCCAAATGCATAAAATCTTTTAAAATGTATAATTGCCGCATTAGTCGGATAAGGTCCCAGAATCTGACAAACGCTTCGGCGTCCGCTGGAATCTTTTCTGCTCTGTCCCCTCCATTCTACCACAGCCCCTTTATATACCTTCACACCTCAAGCCCAGAATTTTTCACTTCTCGAACAATCTATAAGATCTTGCACAACACAGTAAAACACGCGTTTCAGGAATTCACTAGAAAGACATCGCCGTGCCTCTACACACCATGGTGTACACGTGATCTCGCCCCAAGCCAGCATATCAACAAGAGTTCAACCAGTACGGATTAAACATAGAATGTAATACGCGGCCAGACACAAGTGCCAATACAGAAGTTACGCCCGTGTCACATAATAAAAAGAGCACTTGTAACAATCTGAAATTGAGGTATTGGTGGCGCCACCTGCATCGGCCCTTTTTGTACGGGGGTCATCATTGCCTGTATCATACCGACGGCTACAAGAAACTTCTTCTCTGAGACCATATGGCCAAATTGTTTAATATTGCACAGAAATGATCCTAGGGTAGTGCTTTCTGAAGTTTTTTTCAAATGGTCTCAGTTCAGTATTTTTTGGCTGAGTTATGGGAAGCTGAATTTAGTCATATGCCATAACAGCCCATTTTAGCTCAGTGGCTACAAAGATCTTATTCTCAAAAACCGCTAGGCCAAATTCTAAAATCGCACACATTAATTATCCATAGATGTTGATAATTCAAGTTTGTTCAAATGGTTATGGTTCAGTGATTTTTGGCAGAGTTATGAGAAGCTTAAATTAGTTATAAACCTGCAAAACGTTTTTTTTGCTTGACGCCACTGAGGCCAATTTATTTAATATTTTACAAGAATAGTCCCCTTAATAATTCTTAAAATAATTGTCTTTTTTGGTTTCAAAAGAATGAATTTTGGCTGAATTATAAAGATTGAATTGAGTCATTTTACCATATATGTTAGCTGTGTGAAGCAGATACATCTAGCCTGGCACACAGTTTATCAGCATCCGTTACATCATGCCTCTAGACATTTTGATTTCAGGTTATCTATGGTTAATATGGACAAGATTGATTTTTAAAAGCGTTTAAAAATTGTAGATTTATGATTTTAGATATTCCTCATGCCAGGCAATGTTTACAATCACAGGTATACAGCTGTCTGTGGGTATATAAAGACGGCTGTACATGGATTATAAATAATTGGTATTAATACTCAACTTAATTCAAGATTTTGCCATCAGTGAGATATATCTGTATTACAGTTTGTATTCAATATGCATCTGTAGTAATTTTTAGCTCACAGGTGCGCTAATGCGATGGTGTGGCGGCGTCCGTCGTCTGTTCGTTAACCCATACCATTTCGAAAACGACTGGAGCTAGAATCATGAAATTTAATGCAAAAAATAAGTCATCTGAAAAACTCTGCATTTTCTTAGATTTTATAGAGAAAAAGCTAAAAAAAAACTTTAAAAATCTTCTCCTCCGAAACGGTCGAGCCAAAAGGTTCAATATTTTACAGAAATAATTTTTTATACCATCTCTCTCAAGTTTGTTCGAATGGTTCAAGTTTGGTGAATTTTGGCCGAGTTACATAAAGTTGAACTTAGTCATCTGTCCAAAAAAGCATACTAACTGCCTTTCTCACCTATGCCTGGTCAGCCCAGTGCATCAAACTCGACAAGTTTGATGTATTGGCCTGATAGTTTTACCTGTATATGCGCCTTTATGGCTTTCTTGTTCCCAAGACAGGTGCCGCCACCTACAATGACTTTTGCCTGATGTATGTGCCTGCTTATTTCTCCAGAGGAATTTGATAAATCAGCCTGAAATTGGGCAAATTTATACATATCGAATAGCTTTGTCCTATACTAGACTGGTGGTGCCACCTACAATAATTTTTGCATGGTGTGTGTCCCTGCTTATTTCTCAGGAGGGGTTTAATATATCAGTCTGAAATTGGGCATATATATATATATATATATATATATATATATATATATATATATATATATATATATATATATATATATATATATAGCTCTGATAGTTTCGTTGTATACAAGACTGGTGGTGCCAGCTACAATCATTTTTGTGTTGTGTGCACCCATGCCAAAATTTCAGCAGTGACGTTTTTGTAATTGTTTCTTATTCAAAATGTTTAGTACTTGCATTGTTCATATACATGAGAAGTAATGGTCCAGCATTGAAGCATTATACCTGGTGTATTTCCCAATGCACAGGTTCGCATTAGGCCTGTAGGCCTTGTTATAAAATGGAGTTACCCTGGCTGATTTGAACTCTCTTGGTATGACACCTGTCTGCATTGACAAATTTACAATATGTGCAATAGGTGTCTTGATTGCATAGGAACTTTCTCTTAAAAACCTGGCTGGTAACATGTCAAGACCTGTACTTTTCCTAATGCTCAAATCATCAAGTTTTCTAAATATTCGCTTCCGAGGCAGCGGGAATCTTGCGCTTCTAAAGAAGGAACTGATTTTCACGCTGCCAGCTTTGATCATTTATGATTTATATAGACACCAGATGGCGGTTTGTTGTCCGCTGAAAAAACGTGCGTATGATGTGACAAGCAGCCAACCAGATGCCAATAAACAAACACTCAACAGGTATCCTGGCTCCGCCCATAGCTGCGCTTCAAGAGCCGTTTGATGAGAGTTAACGGTCGAATTTCAATTGCTCCCTCTGTATTCTCGCATCATCGACCGATTCGATTATAACATTATAAATGTGTCACCGTAGCCATGTATCTGTTGTCTGCAGAACTGAAACCAGCCAGCGAGGTGTGCACGCAGCCTTTGTTGTTAAGTTTCGTTTGAATTACAACTCACCGGCCGGGCATCCTATGTGCCCAAGGCCCTAGGCAAACCACGTCTTGGGCAATTCTCTTTGAGCCTGTGGCCTGTTCAGACGATTACAGGGGCGATGAGCTGTCACTCAAAACGAAATGAACATGATTGGCTTCGTGTATTCCTCGCTTGGCCGTGTCTTCCAGCACAAGGTCTCATCTGATTGGACAAAAATACAGTGCTCCCCTCTGGTGTAGCAATTCAAGATACGAGGTCATAACAAACAGCGCTTACGATATAGGGAGTAGGCCTATAGTTAAAGCGCTATGTAAAGAGCGTATCTAAATATGTATTCTTCTGACACTTTAGTAAAACTGAAAGCATTTTTAAGTACACCTTTTCTTTTATAAAATTCTTCAAACTTGTCTTTTTTGAAAATACCAGTTGCGTTTGGTAGGTTATCTACTAATTAAGATGCTACAGTAGTAAAGAATTTATTAAAAGTATTAGCATTGATTCTGTATCATAACACATTTCACCATTTAGCTTCAGACTGATTTTACCCCGACTTTTGTCTTTCTGCGAATATCCTAGAGACTTTAGTGTTTTCCACAGTTTATTATCATCACCTTTGTTTTTATATATTTGTCTTGATATATATTCAGCTTTTGCATGTTATTACTGACATTTGTACCTTGTTCTTCATATTATGAAAAGCAGCATTATCCTCCTGTTCCCCTGACTTTCTAGCAATGACAAGTAATTAACTCTTTCTCGTATGCTTTCAATAATTTCACATGTTAGCCATGGTTCTGATTTTTGTTTGACGCATACCTGTTTTGTAGGAGCAACCTCATTAAAAGCATTGTGAAATATTTGTCTAAAATTGGCTTATGCTATTTCTACATTTGTTCAGTTTGCAACCCCTGAACAATTCAAATTCTGTAGTTTATTGAGAAAAAGTTCTTTGCTTTAACTTTTCAGTGACCTTATAGAAACACTGTCACTGTGTTAATTTTTGTTTTCAAATTTTTCTAGTACAAAAAATTAAATCATGGTCACTAAGACCCAAAGGTATGGCACCTGGTTGGCTTATCCTGTTCTTATCAGATCCAAATGTTAAGTCCAACAAAGGGTTTGCACATATATCAACTGATACAAGTTCAACGTTTTTTTTTATTTGAAAAGTTTTACTTGTGTGGCAGACATATATAGTTCTTTGGTTGTGGAGGTTCTTGTATGGATGAAATGACCCCGAAATTATCTTCACATTGGTCAACTAGATCATTAGACTTAACAAAAAAGTGATGGTAGACGTCTTATAACCCGTCAATAAATCGCAACATGACGTCATTAGCCCTGTTAATGGTTGCTTAAAAAGAAGGCAATTTAGGGGTATAGGGAAAACATAAACCGATATACCTTTTGATCTACTGATGGCAATATAATAAATCACCACTTAAATATGTTTGTAATTAAGTCCTGTATATATTGGAATTATTATCTTCAAGGATAACAGTAGTATCTATAGAAAAAAGGCATCAGTCATCAGATATGATATTAATTAAGTCATTTTTTTAGTTAAGTGTGTTTTGTACCGCTATTATACAAAAATATTAATGGTAAATGCAGCCAAATTAATCAATTTAAATGTTTCCTGTTCCATAATCTCAAAAAGTGTAGCCTTTATGATGACATTACCTTTTACAATTAAATAGTATGTTATCTGGGTTATAAATCTTTCTTTTTCTGTTTGCTCATGTATTTAACACCAGTAGTGGACCATTAAAGGTCAAGATTAAGGTTAAACTCTGTTGTGAGCTTCATATATGCAAGGTCATGCATGGTGAAAGGTAACACAACCAAATGCGTTCAGCTTATTCGTTTGGAGATTGATGTTAGATGTTAATAAATTCGCTGTTTGGTAAAGATCTCGATTTATAAAGTGGTAATTAAGGCAGTTAATTGGGGGGGGGGGGGGGTGTTCACACTTCTCAGATCAGGGCGATTTACAATCACGAACCGCATTAGCATGTGAACGAGCCAGTTGCTCGGTACCTGTGGGGCAATTTAAAATACCTCTCAGTTCCTCCCAGCAATCTCTGCACACAATCAACATACCATTGTGTTATACATAACATTTTTAAAGTAAGTTTATTAATGTGAGTGTTTTATAATCATTTACATAAAATCACAATGACTGTTTGTCTGCTTTGTGTCCGTTACGGTTTTGTTAAGAATGAAATGTGATATTAAAAAAAAATCATGCCTTATAAATAAAAAAGTCAATGGTCCTATTATATTGATAACGTACCTGTGTGTGTCTGTGTGTGTTATTCATTTATTCAACAATTTTATTTACAACCGTTTATTTGAATGGTCATTCATGTTTTATTCTAATGATAATAGACCGCTTTTTAAGTATATTAAT
The DNA here is from genome assembly GCA_026874595.1 of Sipunculus nudus. Taxonomy (NCBI): domain Eukaryota; kingdom Metazoa; phylum Annelida; class Sipuncula; order Golfingiida; family Sipunculidae; genus Sipunculus; species Sipunculus nudus. Next base: position 44,060,564 of record CM049311.1, read on the forward strand.
GAGTCAATTTAATAGCAGAATATTATTCGGCAATAGAAAAAAAAATATGAAGATTGTTACAGATATGTTTTAGTTGCGTATGATTATTTGACTGCAGATAGAATTGTATTATAATGCGTATAATAAAGAAGGGTGATTTTGATTCCCTTTCATGCAAATGTAGTTATTCCATTTGTATCAAACTGTCTTAAGAAGGATTTTAAGAGCTGCATTTTGAAATTTGCTTTGCTGTATCTTGGTATTATATAACATGCTGATATATAATATTTAAAAAAATCCTGGAATTATTCATAGAATAGGTGGGTGTATTCAGGTAGACATTTAAAATAAGCCTAACACTGTATCTTTAGACTTAATACCTCTGAAATTCTTCATGATGTTATTGATGAATGTTTTAATTTGTCAATTTTTATTACAGTTCGATGGCTAGGAAACCAAGGCATTTCCATTATCTCAAACCAATTATCCGTAATGTAATGTAAAATGTTTGCTTATTATGCTCAAGTTTCATGACCTTTTGACCTTTGATAACTTGAATAACACCTCTATTTGCATATTGTGTATTATGATGAAAGAGGACCTAAATAAGACCTTTAAACGATGATTAATTGTTTTTGGATAAGCGCAATTTCTTGTTTGTGATAAGACATAGCTTTTCCTTACCCTAACCTGCATTCTCATTTTAACTAATGACGTCATTTTCTGAGTTAGTGAAAGTTTACCATGCAGGAAGTAATTTCCTTCAGATTTAAGGGACAAGACTCTTTAGTAAAGAAATAAACGGTAAGCAACTGAACTAATATTAATAAAAAGATTGCAATACACAATTTATAATTTGTGGAAAGCTGTCATTTCCTCAATGTAGGAAATCGGAAAAATCAAATGGGCCTAATAGTTTGTGTGTAGGTGCACAGGCCGAAGGGATAGCAGGGCCTAATCAATGCTTTTGTGTAAAATAGTGTAAATGTACAAACACTAAGATTATATGCTTTTACCATGCTAAAACATTAGTATTCAGTGAAGAAGTTTATATATTACAATGCTTATATATACAAGCTTAACATATGCAGTGACTCTATACGACCTAGTAAATCATAACACTGTATTTTTACCTTTATTGGTCCACTTTTAAAGCTACAAGCGTTTGATACATGAGTAAACAAAAAAAAACAAAAAAAAAAAAAACAAACCAAACAACAATGATTTTCAACTGAGGTAACATACTACATGTATTTTATTATAAAACGTAATGTAATCATATGGAATAAACTTGTTAAAATAAGAGAACAGGAAAAATTCTAATTGGTTAATTTGCCTTCTTTTGCCATTAATAATTTTGCATAAAGGCAGTAAAAAACACACTATATTAATCAATATCTTCTCTGATGATTGCATACTTTCATTCTGTAGATACCAGCTTTCAATGACTATCATAACTGTAAGCCTGAAGATATAAAATTTCACTATTGCCTCAGTTTTGTAACTATTGGCCTTTGATAACCTGATTATTAGATCATTTTGCATATTATAATTTCAATGGATAGAGACCTAATAATAAACATTTTAAGTGGTGATTTATTATTAAGTAGATTAAAAAATTTGGCAGTTTATGTGTCCCCTATACCCCTAAATTTGCTTTCTTTTTAATCAGCCATGGACAGGGCTCCACAACAAAATAACTATTGATGTGTGCCACACGAGTAAAACTTTTCAAATCAAATTGGTCATATGGTATATTGACGTCATGTAGCCTTAATATATTTTTGTAAATCCGAAATGACTTTAAATACAAAATATACTTTGAGCTTTCATTTGCCGCATTGAGTGTGAAGATAGGACCAGCGAAAGCCAATCTGTTGTCATTTTTGTTTCCCTAACCCAATATCCTTTTACCACATCTTTGTCACAATGGCATTTAGTTTTGCGAGGTTTGAGCCCTGTTATAGACAGTCAGCTACTCGTTTGGGACTGCAGAAATGTAATGTAGTGGTTATGAGCTTTCTAAAAAGGTATGGTAGAATTGCCTCCTTTCTGATACCAAAATTCCAAAATAGGCCAACTGGCCCACGGACTATAAAAGAGGGGGTTTATTGGAGAATCTTGACACAATCTTTATATTATGAAAGAAAAGAAAAACATACGACCTTCAACCCCTTCCACCTATCCTATTGTTGGAGATATTTCTTTTTGGCCATTTTCTTCTTCTTCTTCCTTCATCGTCATATTCTTATTATTCAGCCACTTTTTTTTCATCCGATTTCATTCATATTTACACAGGATGTACCCTACCATGGTCCAATTAATTTGACCCTGCTTCAGTGACCTTGAACTATTTTTCAAGGTCACGAGCGTCAAAAGGAGCATTTTTTAAAGATTTTCTGCTAAACTGTAAGGGCTACAGACAAATGTATAAAAATCCTCAATAATGAGTTATTCCCCCCATTTTTAGGGGTTCTGCTCCGAATTCACTCATGCGGAACCATAAGAGATCGGTGTCTCCGCACTTTTCAGTTAGGCTACGTTTCCGGATAACCCATATGACCTAAAAAGTTGAAACTTTCACAGGGCAATTTACCCTTAACAACGTGGGAATGCTGTGGCGAGTTTGGAAGCGATATCTTTAATAGTTTTGAATAAGGTACGATATATTTTAATTTTATACTGTTCCCTTTCAAACTATTACATGTGGATACAACATAAGTTGGGGATTTTGGGAAGGGGGTGAGGATGGGCAGGGGGTGATAAGTAGAGATCCGTAACTGTCCCATGACAGTTACAAGAAGTCTAGTAATCTCCTCCTATTCTATTGGTGGAGATATTTTTTTGGCATTATTATTATTCTGCCACTTTTTTATCCGATTTCATTGATACACCCTCAGAATATACCTTACTTATTTGTAAGTTGTTTTGCAAGACTTGCCCAAGCACTAGTTCTACTGGTGCTGTAGCTTATGTGCGTTTCTTATACAGAGCATAGCTTTGTTTGGGTCCATCTTTGCGAGTTGTATTTTCTTAATGGCTCTTATGACATCTTTTACTTGACTTTCTATGTACCCATTACTTTTTGGATAATAAGGTTAACTGGTTATCAACTAAAACCCATACTCTGCTGTCAATTTTTGAATTCCTGCCACATTTTACGTTGTATCAGGCCACAATGGCTCATTACTATCATATGGGAGACCTCTGAAGAACTTGGATTGTTAAACTTGCACCACGTGTCTTGAACTTGAATGAGACCTCAAGTTTTGTGGATAGGCTCACTACTCAATATGAAAATCTATTCAATGGTCTCGGAAAACTCCGCAATTATCAAGTAAAATTACATTTTGACAAATCAGTGACGCCAGGGGCACAGCCTCACAGGGGCATACCGTTCCACATACGAAAAGACCTGGAGGAACAGTTAAGGGAGATGAGAAACTCGTAGACATGAGACAAGCAAATGTGGCAATCAAAAGGGAAAGACATGAAACTTAAACAATCAGTGAAATTGTTCCTGACCTTAACAATGCCAGGGTCTTCAGTAAACTCGACCTTAACCAGGGCTACAACCAATTAGAGCTAGCACCAGAATCAAGGTACATCTCCCTATTTTCAACACACATTGGCCTGCGCCGTTACACATGTTTGAGCTTAGGCGTAAACAGCGCTGCAGAAATATTTCAGAACGCCATCAGAGAAACATTGAGTGGTCTTAACGGTCTGATAAACATTAGTGATGACATCTTGTCTTATGGATCATCAAATGAGGATCATAACAAAAACCTTCAATTCAAGCCCTTTTTGTTAGATTAACTGAGAAGGGACTCACTCTGAATCGTCAGAAATGTGTTTTCAACCAAGACTCATCCCAGTTCTTCGGCTATATGTTCTCATAAAAGGGTCTGTCTATAGATCCAAAGAAAACACAAGACGTTCAAAGTATGGCTCGACACACAAACGCATCAAAGTTCGAATCCAGCTTGGTATATTAAACATTTGTGGATCCCGCTTTGTTCCTAACTATTGTTACAGGTGCCTATTTTTATTGTGTTGTGTGCAGCGGTCTTACATGTGTTTCTTTTAGTGTGCGCCGGGGTGCTCCATGCGTTGTTGAAATTTGGCTCGTGTGCCACGCGTGGCTCGTGATGTAGCGGCCTCGCCTGGCTGGATGTTGCAGACTCGGTTAAATCCGCATTGGTTGAACCCTGGCGTGTAGATTCACAGCGTTCTTTGTTCTAGTATGTTCTTTGAGTGTGTTTATTATGTTAGGTTCTATAGATTGTTCGAGAAATGGAAAGTTCTCGGCTTGAGGTGAGAAGTTATAAAAAGAGGCTGCGTTTTAAAGCCGGGAGAGAGGTGAGAGAATATTCCAGCGGACACAGAAGCGTGTAAATCAGTTTATGGGATCTATTCCGATAAGTGCGGCAATTACAGATTTTCTTCTGGATTTGTGACGAATCTTATTTGGTCTTCAGTTTACTTTCGGGATTGTTACAAGAGCTTTACATTGGCCTGTTATTCTCTGAGAAGATTTGTGTAAACTATTCATCCGGCTTATACATTTTAAAGGACTTGTCGCTGTGACAGTGGTGGTATCAAGGTACTGTGCACTTTGTTTATTAGGCTGTGTGATTATATTGATTTGCTGTTATACTGTTGTTGTACTGTGTAATTGTATTGATTTAGTGTATTGTAATGTTAGGGTTTTTTTAAGAATAAATTATATTATTTGTTGACAAAAAACACTGACTTCTTTATTCATTCCCTAGACATTTCACGCTGCCTAGTGTTACAGAATCTGATTTTTTTCAATCTCCATGACAAACTTTATGTTCGTCACGCATACGTGATATGTTGATATTGGGTTCCGTGTCACTATGCAACTCTGACTGAGCTACTACGAAACTTAACAGAGATCAGTCAGTGGACATGGACCAAACAGCATGATGTTGTGATTAAGACGCTACAGGATACACTTATCAAAGCTTCAGTTTTAGAATACTTTAATACAGATTGGAACACTGAAATTGTGGTGGATACAAGCCAAGTTGGAATAGCTGGTATATTTACTCAAAGAGTTCAGCAATGCTCAACTCATACAATCGCCTATGCAAGCAGAGCATTAAAAGGGGTTGAACAACATTATTCCCAAACTGAAAAGGAAGCACTTGTCGTATTTTTGGCCTGTGAACAGTTCTACATCTATATTTATGGAAAACCTGTCTCAATCATAACAGACCACAAACCTCTAGTCTTCATTAATAGCAACCCAAAAGCCAAACCACCGCCTCGCATTGGAAGATGGACTCTACGTTTGCAACCATATGACGCAACGGTTGTATACAAGTCTGGACACAACAACCCGGCTGACTACATGTACAGACATCCGCATGAATCAGCCCACCTGAGTGTTGTGAGTTAATGTTGACTTTGCTCATCTGAGTACTGGAGACTATCTCTTAGTTTTCACTGATGAGTTTTCCAGATACCCTATTGTTGATATTGTTAGATCAACTGCAGCTGAAACCACCATTCCACGGTCAGACAAACTATTTTCAGAATTTGGAGTACTCGAGCTAGTGAAGTCAGACAACCGTCCGGCTTTCAACAGTCGTGACTTCCATTTAGGTTTTTGTCACTCCATATTGGCCACGTGCCAATGGTGAAACTGAACGTTTTATGAGAACCACAAAGAACGTTATGAAAACTACAACTGTGGAAAGCAAAGCCTGAAAACAGGAAATGTATCGTTTTCTTCGTAAGTACAGAGCTACACCTCACTTTTTTAACTTTATTAACTGTATTTACGGCTTAATAGTAAAACAGACGCGTGATTGACTATGGGTGCCCTCCTCTCTCAATACGTGACCTCAACTGACGACAGACCACAGTATACAAGGTAGGGTGGTATATTCCAGGAATACCACACTGGAAAGAATGAAAGAAAACTCAACTGAATACTAAGTATTTGGTTTTAACGCTACTATTCTTGACTTTGACAAAACTGAATAACAGCCAACTTTTACTCCGTTTATTACATTATGCGACGCCAATTACGACTGCGTCCTATCTATGGACATTTACTGTATTTAATATGAAAGGACAATTAAAGACTAACATTAATAGGGCGACAATTATAGACAGTTCTGAAGAATTTTCCCATGATTAGGATATAAAAGAGGGCTCAGTGATATAGTAGGGTCCAACAGGAACTCCAGATGCTGACTCAATGTCCCTTGTCCTCACTGGTATAGCGCCACAGGTAGTTGAGCCCTTGGTAGATGAGCAGAACCACGAGGCGGGGTTCGGGGCCTACTCCATGCCCGAACACTCTCATCTGATACCCCAAGAACTCTCAACAGGAGCCACTTCCCCTTAATAGGAGTTACACCCTGTTGCTGAAACAGTTCCAGACAGTTAGACATTTCCACTTTTTATAGACATTTCAACTTTTCGACTGTGACCAGGAATGATCAATAAAGGGTCAACCAAACCAACTTTTCGACTGTGACCAGGAAAGATCAATAAAGGGCCAACCAAACAGGCAGCCGAGTCAAAACAATACGTAAAAGTGCACAGATATCATCTGAAAACAAAATTACATATATATATATATATATATTCATACCTCTATATATAGAAATGTAGAAATATATGTATATATATATTATATATAATCATACATACATAGGAAACCCTGTTACTCTTTATACATTAAAAGTTTACATCCAGTGATATTTCACCAAACAGAGCCTTCCTTTATGTCCTAGAATCTTTCCAATGGTCTTAGACATTTCGACATTTCAAAATATAAATATATAGATCTATACCTAATTACCTATACAAGTTTATAAAAGGTCATCTCCAGTGATACCTCCAAACCGCAGCAATCCTTCACGTCGCACAAACTTCCCCTCCGGCTCAGACAAGGCGACTTTGGACACTGCCATTGAATGATTCTTTAAAATCCCTTCAGGGGGCGCTTGTGTCCGGCAGGAACGTGGGAATGGAAGCACACCAAAACTTAGTCAACACAATACGTAAAAGTGCACAGATATCATCTGCACAAAATTAAATATTACTATATACTACAAAACAAAATTTAATTTTACTATAAACTATTAATGTAAACTTATGTATTTAAGAATATATGTATATATATATATATACATACATAAGTATACTTATATAATCAATATACAAAATGTTTACATCAGGTGCTACTTTAACAAAAAGAGCCTTCTTTCATGTCCTAGAAAACTCTTTGACATTTCGACATTCGAAAATAAAAATATATAAATTTATACTTATACAAGTATATAAAAGGTTATGTCCAGTGATACATCTCAAAACGCAGCAATCCCCCACGTCGCTCACACTTCCCCTGCGGCTCAGACAAGGCGACATTTGGACACTGCCATTAAATGATACTTTAAAATGCCCAAGGGGATGCTTGTGACCCACAGGAACGTTGGACACAAAAGCTTAGTGAAAACAATACGTAAAAGTGCACGAATATCATCTGCACAAAATTAAATATTACTATATACTACAAAACAAAATTTAATTTTACTATAAACTATTAATGTAAACTTATGTATTTAAGAATATATGTATATATATATATACATACATACTTAAGTATACTTATATAATCAATATACATAAAAAGTTTTCATCAAGTGCTACTTTACCAAACAGAGCCGCTTATATATTTACATATGTATACATACTCTGAACAGGAATCATATGTGAAGGACCCAATGGGGAAAACTTGTCCACAAACAATAACTTGATAAAAAAAATCAAATATTTTGATATATTGTGATTACTTGTCGTTCTTCCTTTTAAAAAGGGTGATGATTTGTGTCATTCAAGGGTTAGGATTAGTACTCTTACCTCCGTGACAAGCACCTTTTATTTTGATAAGATGTGATGACTTGTTGTCCTTACTTTCATTCCATGTAATGATTTGTGTCTTTCAGGGGTAAGGATTAGTACTCTTACCTCTGTGACAAGCACCTCTTACTTTGATAAGATATGATGACTTGTTGTCCTTACTTTCATTACGTGTAATGATTTGTGTCTTTCAGGGGTTAGGATTAGTACTCATACCTCTGTGACAAGCACCTCTTCCTTTGATAAGATGTGATGACTTGTTGTCCTTACTTTCATTACGTGTAATGATTTGTGTCATTCAAGGGTTAGGATTAGTACTCTTACCTCTGTGACAAGCACCTCTTACTTTGATAAGATGTGATGACTTGTCCTTACTTTCATTACGTGTAATGATTTGTGTCATTCAAGGGTTAGGATTAATTAGTACTCATACCTCTGTGACAAGCACCTCTTACTTTGATAAGATATGATGACTTGTTGTCCTTACTTTCATTACGTGTAATGATTTGTGTCATTCAAGGGTTAGGATTAGTACTCATACCTCTGTGACAAGCACCTTTCACTTTGATAAGATGTGATGACTTGTTGTCCTTACTTTCATTTCGTGTAATGATTTGTGTCTTTCAGGGGTTAGGATTAGTACTCATACCTCTGTGACAAGCACCTCTTACTTTGATAAGATGTGATGACTTGTTGTCCTTACTTTCATTACGTGTAATGATTTGTGTCATTCTAGGATTATGATTAGTACTCTTACCTCTGTGACAAGCACCTTTTATTTTGATAAGATGTGATGACTTGTTGTCCTTACTTTCATTATGTGTAATGATTTGTGTCTTTCAGGGGTTAGGATAAGTAATCATACCTCTGTGACAAGCACCTCTTACTTTGATAAGATGTGATGACTTATCATCCTTACTTTGATAAAGTGTAATGATTTGTGATTTTTAAGGGTAAGCGTTGGTACCCATATCTCTGTAACAAGCACCTTTTATTTAAAGAAAAATGATGATGACTTGTCGTCCTTACTTTGATTAAGTGTGATGATTTGTGCCTTTCAAGGGTTAGGGTGGGTACCAATACCTCTGTGACAAACACCTTTTATTTTGATGTGATGACTTGTCATCCCTGCTTTAATAAAGTGTGATGATTCGTGTTTTTCAAGGGTTAGGGTTAGTACCAAAACTTCTGTGACAAGCACATCTTACTCTTATAATATGTGATGATTTGCTGTCGTTTTTTATATAAAGTGTGATGATTTGTGTTTTTCAAGGGTTAGGGTTAGTAAATACACCACTGAGACAGGCACCTTTTATATGATAACATGTAACTGAAAATACGACCAATATTAAGGAAGTTATTGCCAAAAACTATTTGGGGTAGTGTTTCTGGATCTGCGCCCCCTAGCAGTTTTTTTCCGGAAATAAAAAGCCGTTTTCGAGATATATGTGTCTCACGTACGATTTATCAGTTTCAACCGGATTCAAGCAAAACTGCGGCCTGTGGATGGGTGGTTGTGCCATGCTAGAACCAGCGGCACAGTGACCTTGACCTTTAACCCACACCGACCAAAATCAATAGGCTTCTATATCTTTCGGTGTCCTTTCAACTGTGAAAGAGTTGACGTTATTGTTACAAAATGGTGGCCTTCAGAGCGGCGACAAACATACAGGCCAACGGACTAACAATCAAGCATAAGATGATCAGAGGTCACGCACTTTCCGGAAATAGAAATAATACAGACAGACAGAGAGACAGACAGAGAGGGGGTGTAGCAACAGTCATATAAATGAACAATGTGGTGGGGGAGCAGAAACGAATAATACATTTATTTAGGCATGCTGGCATTGAATAGCTGCAGACGTTTATAGTGTAAAAGTGACCAAATTCAAACATTTCCGTGAAATCCCCTTTATTGTCGTTTGACAAGAAGCAGTGAGAAATTGTCAGCTTTGTCGTGTCAAGCTGGGCAAATGCTCCGAAATAACGAAAACTAGACCTGTCTAGCTTAAAAAGTCGCCGAGTTTTAAGCATTTGCGTGTAATCTCGTTTTTTCATGTTTGTCGAGATATAGTGCGAGATTTGGCAAGACTTGCAGTTTTATCATATCAAGCTAGCCATAAGCCATAACCAAATGACGAAAACCAGACCTTTGTAGCTTAAAAATTGACAAAGATAGAGAATGTAGCATGAACATTTTCAATTTATCAAGTTTTAACCCAAAAATGCGTAACCATGGTAACCGTAGATTAAGCTCGCTACATATCACGTAAAAGGCCATGGGATGTCAAAAATTGAGCAATAGTTTATGTTGGTATCTTATAAAGGTGTGGAGTTATGGCCCAAAAAGTATATGTCGTCATGTATTGACTGTAGCGTCCCTAGCGGTCATTTTCCAATTTAAATGAAAAACTTTCGAGATATCAGTGTGGGATATAAGATATATCGGTTTCAAAATGATTCCTAAAAATCTGTGGCCTCTAGGGTATCTTAAAGTACAATCTCGTCAAATCACCTTTTTGATGACCTTGACCTTCGGCCGACGTTGACCAAAAACAATAGGGTTCCAGGACTGTGGTAAATGTATCAGAGTGAAGTTAAGGCGGTAGCGCCATCTACCGGTATAAGCTACGAGTTCGTATTTAAGACCAGCTTTACGGTAACGAGCTACACACGTCGCAGTCTGTGTAAAACAAAATAGGGATTATGTCAACATCTTGTCTTGTTGAGTTCCACCCGCAAAGACACCACAAAATGGCGATGATGATGGGATACCAGTGAGTTAGAATATCCCAACAGTTGTTAAGTGTAAATCGGACTGTGTTTTGTGAACTGCCAGTGCGTAAATCGCATATTATTACAAGTTGAAATCAGGGTATCCTGTACTTGTGGAAATGGGTAAACCGGTGCAAGTTCACGTGAATGCCGGATATTATGGCCGGATTGAAGTTAAACCAATGTCTAGCATTACATCTATCAAAACCATTGACGTTCTGAGAGAAATTTTCAGCGCGTATGGGCTACCTGAAGAGCTGGTCTCGGACAATGACCCTACGTTCACTTCCCAGGAATTTCTTACTCGGAATGGAATACGACACATTTTGTCGGCGCCCTACCACCCGAGCACAAATGGTACAGCAGAGCGTATGGTCAGAACATCCAAGACTTCCATGAAGTCTATGAAGCGAGACAGGGGAACTTAAAGTCAGAAACTTGGTCGTTTTCTGTTGACTTACAGGTCTATCCCACATTCAACGGTACCACAAAATCTACCCCAGCTGAACTATTCTTGGGATAACTGCATTTTATGCGGCGGTATCCAGGACCCTGGATACCGCCGCATAAAAAGCTTCAGAGTAAACTGGAGAACTTCAAACCCTTGTCGGAAAAAAAAATCGTGTAAAATCAAATAGTGCGTTTATGACAAAGAAACTTTAAGTAATCTAAGGGAGATATAGTACTTTATTCGAATGACCAAGAAATTCAGCTAAATATTATGTTTTAGTATGTTAACAAGACTCACTTTTAAGACTTTGCAACCCGTGCGCTTGAAACTGTCTCAGAATCTGAAACAATGAACTTCGTGACCTTTGGTCACTGAGCCAACACGGCCCGTTACCACTGGTTACACAGGCGGCTGCCGGCCAGCCGTGGCTGGGGGAAAACCCAGAGCAGACATCGTTCCCCTAGTCCGCCACGTACGGACTCCATTTATCTGTGATAGTCCGCCACGTACGGACTCCATTTATCTGTGATAGTCCGCCACGTACGGACTCCATTTATCTGTGATATGGAGTCCGACCGTCTGGCGGTGAGAGTTCACCCTGCCGTTCATGGAAGGACCTGTAACATGAATTAGCCTACCACTGCTTGTTGTGCGATAGAAAAACAATCTTGTATTTATATATAGAAATAAACTTTTTATGTATCAAATTAAATCGCTATATCACCTTTATGTGCGCCTGTTTATGTTTTTTTTTATCCTTTGAACTGCCGGGGTTCAGATGTTGCATGCCAACTGGACACCGCCGGAAAAGGAATCCCATGCAAATTAGGTGGGCAATCTATGCAAAAGATTAATTCAGGGGGGCTTTTCCCAGGAATGCCAGTGCTGTGCACTAGGATAGACCATATTTTCATAAGCATCCTTCCCATCATACATCGCTTGTTGTCAATGATGCTAAATTCCTATTGGTTGTTCCAACCGGAAAGCGCCATCTGCCAGACGGAGACGATGCAATATCTGACTTCATCCAGAGTAAGTGCCCATACTTTATTACTGCTGATCATCCAGCAAAAACTTTGGTCCCAACGGAGTCTAAGCATCTGTAACAATTATAATATGTGGGGTTTGTTTGGTGTCCTCACGCTTCACAAGGCATATACGTGTCTGAGGGTCTGTACGGATCCGTACAAACTTGGATAGTATAGACTCTCCCCGCCAGAGGCTGCAGCGCTTGTATTGTTTACTATATAAGTCAGCGCTGCAAGACTGCAGCAATCGTTCCCCGTGAATCACCCATTATTAGGATAATACATATTCTTCTGATCAACAATTAAAGAGGACAAACACTGTCTAAGTGGTATGTTACATGCGTATTTGATAAGAATATCTTTATTTCTCAACGAATAGCCTACGACATTTTCAGACGAAATATAAGAATTTAATTGTCATGTGGAATGTCTCCAGTTTCCTCAAATCATCTTCTAGGGCTCTCGCACAGCGTAGCGTAGTAAGAGAGGACGGGTGCTAGGGCTATTCTTGGGACGTTGCTTGAGAACCAAGTGAGATTTCGTTCGTCCAAAGCTAGGTGACGACATAATGCGCAAGGCGTCCCATGCAGTTGATGTCGCAAAGTCATTGTGCGTCGGTGATGTAGTGCTGGTCAGAGACTACAGCACTGGTAGTACAAAGTGGATTTGAGCAGTGGTTATTGCGAACTTGGCCCTGTTCCTTGCAGAGTGCAAGTCGGGAATATGTTCTGGATAGTCAGGTGGCTTAACGGAATTATCGTTACACGCCGGATAAATTAAAGCACCAAATTTGGTATGAAGTATCTACAGGTCGATCCTGATCATTCTGGAGGGGGTGCCCACCCGAACTCGGTTTCTGGTTCTTTCGGCAGGCCCGAGTCCAAAATAACAGGATTTTACGTAAAATTTCACGTAAAATTTTACGTAAAAGTTTACAACAATAAACGGAATGTTGTTAATTGACTCTAAAACTCATTTTAAATTAATCAATATAGATAATAAGAACACCATTATGAAATATCATGAACATTTGTCGTAGAAATTGTGACGAAAATCATGTTAAAGTATAATTGTAGGTCGCAAGATGTCAAAAGGTCACGTCATCCATTGATATGAAATTGTATCCTGTGAGTGTGTTAAAATGCCCTCATGTTCTGAAGAAAATATTGAAAACAGGGGCGTCAATATAGGGGGGGGGGGATGGGGGTATATATACCCCCCACTTTTTGGCAAGGGGGGAATGGCCAATGTAATCATCCCCCCCCACACTTTTCAGAGAGTAATATTATAATATTGCAAGTGAAATATATAAATTAATGGAACTAAAGACTTTGGATCCATTTACTAAAAATTTTACATCTAAACTTTGCTTAGAATTCACAAAATAACTTATTTTTCTCTTATAATATTATAATTATTTGAAATATGATTAAGTATATATATATATATAATTATAATAATCATATATATATATATATAGAAAGAATTGAATATGTCACTCAGAGACCCCGAAAAAGGTATATATATGTGTGTGTGTGAGGGGGTGTGTGTGTGTGTGTATACACAAAATCATCCCCCCCACCCTGAAGGAAAAATTGACGCCACTGATTGAAAAAGTTAAGATCTATATCATTTCAATAACAATTAATATTGCATAAATATTAGAATTATAAAGATTCACACCCATATAATTGAAATATATAGGGAATATACTAATATATATATATATATACACTTTTCCAGTGAAACCAACCCTTTCGAAATCTGTATCTAAGTCGTATTAACGAAGAACCCAGGTGATTGAAACAATTTAATTGTCCACATCTTTGATCATTAATAATCAAGGCACAAATACATATCGATTATAAAATATGGTAAATGCTTTAATTAAAATGTGCCATGAAGCAATATTTGTTTACAATTATCAAAATTAATATCTATCTGGAGAGAAAATGGCTACAAGCAAATCCATTGACTTGGCGAGTCTTATATATGGACTTATATAATACGCCAATGAGCGGTTCTTGAACACCCGTTGGGTATTATATCTATTTGGAATTAAAACATTTCAAAGAAATTAATAAATTGCAGTATAATTATTGATAGTAGCAATTTAGATCAAGGTTCAATACGACGGAAAACTATGGCATTTAGTTATCTGTTGTTGTAATATTTATGGGTTGAGAGTGTAGTTAAAATATTATATATATATATATATATATATATATATATATATATATATATATATATACTGCATAATTGTTTGGGTGATAAAGATCATGCTAGTATAGGTGCGATCTGGGCAATTCAGTGCATGATTGGTGTTTACATTGGCATTCTACATGGATTGGACCAATATTTGCACTGCGCATTAACGCATCTCAGTCACGATAAATGATACAGAGGCAAGTGAGACATTTCTCAGAATTGAAACATAAAGCAGCATTTGTTTACACTTATCCTAAATAATATTTAACTGAAATGACAAATTTGGCTTGTGGCTTTGTTCAGATCTATGCACTGTGAGACTGTGGATAACTTTAGAGTACAAGTCAATGAGGACTTATGATTAATTCGTTTAGAATAAAGATGTCTCTATAAAAAAAATGTCAGAATATTATCGATTAGCGTTGTTTAGACCTAGTTTAACATTCGAAATTGTTTAGACAGTAGAGGAAAAGTCCGACTGAGTTTAATTGTTTATGATTATAAAATATTTAATATGAATAAAGTATAAAATATGAATATGCTTAGGTTGTACTATAATGCTGAGACCGCCATTTTAGTGCAAGTCTAAAGTTCTGTATAGAAGCAAACGCGATATATCTATCTGGAAAAGGGGGCTTTGTCTTGAGTTTCCCTACACATTTTGTTGTTCAGAGATGTTTGTTATTGATGGATTCCTAAACCTAAGACCCTTTAGGGTGAATTTCAGAGTGTTTGGAGATACAGATAACACATATATTTGATTTGGAATATAATTGGTCGATTTTGTTATTCAGACATATACTTTCAAACTTGTCAAAAGTTCAAATTAGACATCTTGTTTGCGATAAAATCATTTCATAAAGGTATTTGTTACATCATACGGGAAATAGAATGGCCTATGAAATTGATTAAACCGCATGCTTGCATATAATATGGAAAAAATTAATCATGTATCTATGGTATTTATTTTTATATTCCCAAAATAAAAAAGAAAACAGGTATGAAGTTAAATAGCTAGTTATGGGATGCAGGAATAAGAAAGGAATAAGAAATGTAGGTTAATATTCTACAGGACATGGTCTCTAGATGAAATAATGAACAACTGAGTAACACCATGCATATAAATTAGCCATTGTAGAAAACCACTATATAAACAAGACAGTTTGCGACACAACAAAAATGCAAGATTTATTGTAAAAAGTATTACAATATACCAAGAAGACTAAAAGACGGGATATATTTATTCATATGCAATTAAATCACTGAAAGTTAGAACGCATAATTTCCGGCTCATAAAGAACATGACAGGATAAGTGTAGAATGATAACGTTTATATTTTGCTATGGCATTTATATAAGCGTATAATGACTATATGCTAAGTCTGGATCCCATATTGAATTCAACTACAATGACCGCAAAGACAATTATCAATAATTTGTAATAGACAATACTCTCCAACTCGGGCAAAATATGTAAAGAATTATTAAACAAATACTATGTTAATAATTAAAAAATAAACATGTGGGGCTGGAATGTATTTTTCGTTGTCTTTAATTTAGTATATCATTTGCAATATTCTATCCAAATAAAGCGGATCTAAAGTGATTTTCCTTTCCCTAACCCTTCATATTTTTAGGCTAAATATTGTTATTTCGGTGAGCAAGGGCCAAATAGGTTTCGGCGCTAAAAGGAAACTAGTATGTACTTCACCTGAGGACCTCCTTTTTAAATCAACCCCCTGGATGCACTCTATCCACTTTCAAAGTTTTGTGCTTTTATCCGATCTTAAACGTTATGGTCCAAATTTGACACCAAGCCACATGAATAAAAGCAAATCTTGATCGTACACCCCTTTGCAAATGTAACTATCCAAGTTATGTTCCAGAATGTGCCAGTACAACTAATATATCACATTGTAACCTTTTGACTTTAATAATATTGTCGGTTTATTTGATAATGCAGTCTGAAGGATTTTATTTTTATGTAATATTTTAATTTGTATTGAATTTGGAAACAGGTGATGTATTAGTGGTAATTTGTCAACATATTATTCGGAATGTGCTCGCATTCTTGTAACATGGCGGTTATGATAGTTAATAAAATAATTCCAATAAAATCAATTTTACTGGCCCAGAAGTTTACAATTTGAATTGGCAACGATTTACAGAGATCCCTTGCAATGAATAACAAGAACAAACAAAAATATTAATGTAAGGTTGATTTTATCAGAAATATGGTTTATCGGTCATATTTAGTTCAAACACCAGAAGTCGCTAAGGCAACTATCCGTTATCATAAACATTTAATACTCTCCCAAAAACTAAATCACAAACTCAAAAATAGTAAACAAGAAAAATATTTGCACATTTTTTCGTTTATACACTTAATATCTTCGTTTAATGTTTGCATGTAGCTTTCCCAGTCCCTAATTTGAGAAACTGTATTGTCACGTGACCATTCTACACTTTTTGGGCTACAGGTGTATAAAATAACAATGTAAATAGTAATGATAGAAAGAACACTTTTTTGGCTTTCTTTTGGTATATAATTAACTATATTTCATTTAATCGCAGTGGATCTAAGGTAATTTTTCCTTCCCTACCCCTCTTCATTTTCATGCGAAAAGAGGGTAGTGTGATACGCAAGGCGCAGAAGGTTTTCAGGCTCTAAAACTTATCTCGTAGTTATTCCATGAAGGCACCCCCTCTGAAATCATCCGTTTGGTGTACTCTATCCATATACAAACTTTGATGCTTTTATCCGGTCTATAACGATATGGCCAAAATCTAACGCTAAGCCACCAGACTAGGAAGCGTCACATAAATCAAATGATTGATGTGTCGGGTACACGTGAGCCGATGCCTGATACTCGGGAAGATTCAACCTCAGATTTGCATGTTGACCACACCCCAGAGGTTGTCGTGACGTTAGATGATAATTCTGATATTGTTGCTTGCGAGTCAACACCTGAGATAGCTACAGAACCGAAATCTGTGGACACCACCATCTTCTAAGGACTCGGTTCCTATTCGCTGAAATCCATCTCGTAATCGTAAAGCACCAGAGAGACTGATTGAGCAGATTTAAAGTTTTTATTATGATTATTATTCTGTTATATATATGTGTGTCTATATATATATATATATATATATATATATATATATATATATATATATATATATATATATGTTTTTTTAAGGAGGGAGGAGTGTGATAAATGTATCATAGTGTCATGTATTTAGTTGGAGATTCCACTGTGTAAGGTTATATTTATACGGTCTTTGTCATTTGTGTATTGTCTGTCAAAATGGATATTAACAAATTTATAGAGAATCCTACCACTAAGGTCCTAGACCAAATGAAATAGGTTGATTTATAAGAAACATGTGACAAATTAGAGATTGGAGGAAAACAGTCTATGAGAAAAGCAGAATTAAAAAGAAATATTGTGGATTATTTTGTGGATAATGATATACTTGACCCTTCGGTTCTGGATTTATAACCATTTGAGCCACCTTAAGGAACTGACTTTAAACAATTTTAGTATCAACTGAAATTAAAAAAATTAGAATTGAGATAGAAAGAATTGGAATTGAGAGAAGCTAGAGAAATGAAGGAATTAGAGTTGAAATTAAAAATAGCAAACACTGGGGAAGAAAAAGGAAAATCTGCCAGTGGTCGAGATTTAGACCCTAACAGGTACATAAAATTGGTCCCTGTATTCAATGAACAAGGCCTACAGGCCTAATGCGAACCTGTGCAAAGTTTGGGATTATGAATGGAGGTTTATTTTTTAAATTTAACATTGATCCTCTAAAGTCCTGCATATCTACCTGAGTCATTATGATTTCAGCAAATTGGACGTTTCGGACCTGCAAGTTTCAGACTAGGACATTTTAAAACTAGAATATGGGTAGTCGACTATGTATATCCACAGAAATCAGATTGGGACGGGTGAAGTGAGGCATGGAATAAGTGGCAAGGGGAATAGAGTGAGGTGTGTTGCATAATAGCATGGATGTCTGCAGCGTAAACGTGAATTTAGGTGGTGCCACCTGTCATAAAATCGAGAACATTGTCCAGGATGTATAAACCTGCAAATTTTCAGGTGGATAAGTCAAATCACTGCTGAGATATATGTGATTTTATCACAAGGTAGATGAAAGGGGATTCTGTGCATAAGTGGTTGCAGGTGGCGCCACGAGTTTTGACTATGATGAAGAGCTATGTAAGATCTATACACATGCAAAATTTTGGCCTAATCGGTCAAACGGTTCCCGAGATAATAGCTTGGATGTCTGCAGAGTAAACCTGAATGTAGGTGGCGCCACCTGTCATAAAATCAAGAAAGCTGTCCAGGATATTTAAACCTGCAAAATTTCAGGTGGATAAGTCCAACCAATGCTGAGATATGAGTGACTTTATCCCAAGGCAGATGAACAGATGGACGCTGTGCATAAATGGGTGCAAGTGGCGCCACCGGTTTTGCCTATGATGAAGAGCTATGTGAGATCTATACACATGCAAAATTTTGGCCCAATCGGTCATACGGCTCCCGAGATATGAGCTTGGATGTCTGCAGAGTAAACCTGAATGTAGGTGGCACCACCTGTCATAAAATCGAGAAAGCTGTCCAGGATGTATGAACCTGCAAATTTTCAGGTTGAAAAATCAAACCACTGCTGAGATATGAGTAATTTTATCCCAAGGCAGATGAACAGATGGATGCTGTGCATAAATGGTTGCAGGTGGCGCCACCAGTTTTGCTATATGTTATAAAGCTATCAAAGGGCTACATTTGTGCAAATTTTTTAGCCTGATCGGTCAAACGGTTCCCGAGATATGTAGGTATATGTGTGGAAACAGACGCACAAATGGACGCTGGGCAGCTAGGAAAGGTAAGAGGTCAACAAAAAATGAGGGCGCAGCAGTTCACATGTGACCTGATGATAAACCCGATTCGCTTAAAATGCAAACCAATTTTTTTTCTGAAAGATATAGTTCCAATAATCTGGGAATTGGTACAAGTCTAGAATTCAGCCTGCTGTCATCGTTCTTCAGTTTAAAAAAAATCGACGTTAGGGGTGACAGGCTGTCGCTAGTTCTGGACACGTTAAGACACCACAGATACATGTGAAACGTTGTAATAATATATCCAGTTTACTCCTTTGTAAGTTAATGTTATCCTATATCCTTCCCATGTACCTCTTACCCTGTAATAACGTACAATTTATCCTTCCTTCACGCAATTTAACATGCTCGTATCCGTCATGATTCCTCCTTGCATGGCGCAGTGGTAGCGCATAGGACTTGTTAATCCATGATTGCTGGTTCGAGACCCGGTGGAGAGCTTCACAATTGCTTGTTATGTGAACTAATAATTGCATTTCTCATTACAGGTTCGCCACTAGACGGAGACACAGATACATACAGCAGACATACGAACAAGAGACTAGAAACCATAAACATAGACACCAGAAATTGTATTCATTGGCTCAAACAGCAGCCTGCATTCTAGATGTGCTCCTGGGAATTCTTCATCTATTCATTGTGTCTAGACGTCAAGACGCTGTGTCTAGACGTCTAGACACATTGTCTAGACACCCGCCAGAGCCAGGTCAGTTGCCATAGTGATGTCTGGACCCCAGCTGTTTGTACTGAGTGACCTCTTGACTTGGCTGCTGTAACTCAGCATGTTGTCAAATCTGTTTTCAAACACAGAAAGCCTTTTCAATTGGCTACAATGCTTTTTAAAGCTGTATTTACCCAATCTATTCTTATAAAACTGGTAGAACCCTACCATAGAATAATTCTTGTAAAGTTTAAACCAATCAGCTTTACAGTTTCATCATAAATCAGGGTATAAGCTAGAAGTGTTTTAAATTACATTTTCGCTAGTAAAAACACATCAATGTAGGTGGCGCCACCAATACCTCAATTTCAGATATGACATATGTGACAAACATTGGTATAAAATTTGGTGATTATAGCTCTAGCCGTTTCTGAGATTTTAATTTTAGTGTGCTTTTTTGGACATATGACTAAGTTCAACCTCCTGTAACTCGGCCAAAAATCTCCAAACTGGAACCTTCGAACAAACTTGAGAGATTGTTCCAGGGATCATTTCTGTGAAATATTGGACAATTTGGCTGGACAGTTTCGGAGAAGAAGATTTTTAAAGCTTTTTTAGCTTTTTCCCTATAAAATCTAAGAAAATGCAGATAGAAAAAAAAATAAACAAAATCTGATAGAGCTTTTCAGATGACTGATTATTTGCAAAAAATTTGGTGATGCTAGCTTCTGCCGTTTTTGAGATAGCTATGGTTAACGTACAGACGACACACGACGCACGACACACGACGTACGACGCCGCACCATCGCATAAGCTCACAGGTTTGCTAAAAAGAGGTTGATAAATTCTTCAAACATTTTAAAAAAGTTGCCGAAAGTCTTTAGTGGCCAGTTGAGTTATGGTCTATTTTGATACAGAGTGTACTTACGGGAAAAGCTCAAGAGGTATATTCGGTATTATCTAAGGAGGATTGTTCAAATTATGATATTCTGAAATCTGCTGTATTTCATGCGTATGAATTAGTACCAGAAGCTTACAGACAGAAGTTTTGACATTTTAGAAAACATTGGAGTCAGACACATGTTGAATTTGCTCATGATAAAGAAGTACTTTTTGAGAAATAGTGTAAATCAAAAGAAGTGAATTCAAATTATGAAAAACTTAAGCACCTGTTATTAGTTGAAGAATTTAAGAAATGTGTTAGAGATGATATTAAGACATACTTAGATAAGAAAGAAGTAACATCGTTACAACAAGCGGCAAATTTTGCTGATGAGTTTGCTTTAACTCATAAACACAAATTTGACAGACCTAGAGAAGTGGGTTTTATTAAACCAAAAAAATTGTAAATGGCAGTGACAAAAATGGGAGTCCACCCCGAACCAGAAAAGAGTATGGTTCTGAGAATAAAAGGGTAAAAAGGCCTCAAAATAGGCAGGGACCCATCTGCTATTATTGTAAAAGACCAGGGCATATTATGGCCAGGTATTTTGAACTCAAAAAGAGTAAAGAAGTAATATCTAAAGAAGCGTCGCCTAATGCGCTTGAGTATTTGCACAAAAGCTTGCTTTGTGAACCTCCGTCGGGGACAGTAGGATTATAGGATCCTGTCTTTGTGGGAATGAATAATGACTCGAAGGCCATTCGTAAAGAGTTAGAGCCTTTTGTGTCTGAAGGTCTCGTGTCCTTAGTAGGGGACAGTGTTGACCCAGTGCCAGTTAAAATTCTGACGGATACTGGTGCATCTCAGTCGTTGTTATTGAAAAGTGAATTACCTTTTTCGGACGAGACTGCTACCGGAGAAATAGTATTGGCTCAGGGCATTGAGAGTTTTATTGTTAATGTACCTCTGCACAAAGTAATGTTGGAGTCAGAGTTGGTGTCAGGTCCTGTTACTGTGGGAATTATGCCCAGTTTACCTGTAAAAGGTGTTTCATTGTTATTGGGGAACGATTCGGCGGAAGGTAGGGTGACGACTTATCCTTGCATGGTCTCTAAACCGAAGGCTAGCTTAAATGATGTTAGTGAGGCGGAAAACGAGGGTTTGTTTCTAGCCTGTGCAGTCACTCGGACAATGGCTAGAAAAGCCAATGATGTTACAGTGAACAAGGGTGCCACCGATAAGGCTGGTATGGCTGTGGGCCAGGGTTCCACTGATGATAAAGCCGATACGGCTATGGTCGATAGGACCGCTGATGATAATGCAGATAGGAGTATTGTTGATGATGATGACATGAAGATTTGGCACAAACATTCATGAAGGTCACTGATCATTGTAATGACCAATCAGCGTTTCTTCGTTCTCAGAATGAGAAAAGAGCTGAGAAATCACCGGATGAGACATTTCCTTTAGGGAATAGAGATAATTTATTGAAAGAACAAAAGAAAGATACAGATCTTAAACATTTGTACGATTTGATTTTGCCAACCGAGGAATTAGAAAAGGTGTCATCGAGTTATTTTATACAAAATGATGTATTAATGAGAAAATGGAAACCCAGAGATATTCCGTCAACAGAGGATTGGGCTACAGTAAATCAAATTGTAGTTCCTAAAGTTTATAGGTCAGAAATATTAAAGGTAGCCCATGAATCGCCTTTGGCAGGACATTTAGGTGTAAACGAAACCAAAGAAAAAAATCATGAGACATTTCTTTTGGCCTAAGATGAATCAAGATGTAACGCAGTTTTGTAAAACGTTTCATACTTGCCAGATTGTAGGAAAATACAGTCATGATTCACCAAAAGCTCCATTACAACCCATTCTGTCATGGAAGAACCTCTAAGTCGTGTCATTATAGATTGTGTGGGTCCAATGCCCAGAACAAAAAAATGGAAACCAGTATATGTTACCTATAATGTGTACCACAACAAGATTTCCAGAAGCCATCCCTCTGAGAAGTATAAAAGCGCGAACTATCACCGAAGCTTTGATAAAATTCTTTACAATGTTTGGAATGCCTAAAAAAATTCAATCAGATTAGGGTACGAATTTTACTTCTGGATTGTTCTAATGATTTAGGTGTGCATCAAATTATCTCAAGCGCCTATCATCCACAATCCCAAGGTGCTTTAGAGAGATACCATTCCACTCTAAAAACTATGTTAAAAACCTACTGTTTTCATAACAAACAGGATTGGGACGAAGCCGTTCCACAATTGTTATTTGCTGTCAGAGATTCCGTACAAGAATCGCTTGGGTTCACTCCGTTTGAACTTGTGTTTGGTCACACAATAAGGGGTCCTTGAAAAGTGATCAAAGATTAATGGGTCAATGAACAGAGTATAAAAAGGAATGTTTTGGATAATGTGGTCAAATTCAATGAAAGGTTAAACGATGCATGTGACCTACCTAGACAAAACTTGGCAAAAGCACAGACTAAAATGAAAACATGGTATGACAAAAAGGCTAGGGATCAAAAATTCAGGGTTGGAGCTAAAGTATTGGCATTGGTACCATGTAGAGACGGTCCATTGCAAGCACAGTATCATGGACCCTATATGAAATTCACAGAAAAATCAGTAATGTCAATTAGGTACTCAAAACTCCAGACAGGCGTAAAGGAACTCAGTTGTGTCATGTAAACATGCTCAAACCATATTTCGATAGAGATGACACACAAGTGAATCCAACTTGTTTTGTATCTATTGATGATGAAACAAAAGAAACTGACAATATGTTTAGAGATTTTGATACAAATAAAGACGTATGAAATACCAAAATTGGGTAATTCAGAGATTCTGGAAAATCTGATTGTAAAATTAATGCATCTTTCGTCTAAAGAATCACGAAAGTTATCAGAACTGATGAGGAAATATAAACACATTTCTCCTGATGTACCCAGCAGATCTAATGGTTTGTGTCATGATGTGGATGTCGGCGATGCAAAGCCAATAAAACAACATCCGTACAGATTTAACCCTGTAACTCTCGCAAACTTAAGAAAAGAAGAAGAACACATGTTACAAAATGATATCATTAGGGAGAGTCAAAGTGAATGGAGTTCTCCATGGTTATTGTTACCAAAACCGGATCAAAGTCATAGATTTTGTACTGATTTTAGAAAAGTAAATGCTGTAACCAAAACAGATTCATATCCTATACCTCGAGTAGATGATTGCATTGATAGAATTGGTTAAGCCAATTATGTGACAAAATGGGACTTATTAAAAGGTTATTTGGGTGTTCCTCTAACAGAAAGAGCGAGAAAAATCTCAGCATTTGTAATTCCCGATGGATTATTTGAATACAATGTTATGCCATTCGGAATGAAGAACGCAGGGGCCTCGTTCCAACGCCTCATGAATATATGTATAGACAATCTTGAAGGTGTTGAGGCATATAAAGATGACCTAATTGTATATATAGTGATACTTGGGACGAACACTTGCAAAGATTAGAGAAATTGTTTCAAAGATTGGCGGAGGTTAATCTTACGATTAACTTGGCAAAGAGTGATTTCGGGAAAGCAAAGGTCATTTATTTAGGTCATGTCATAGGACAAGGTGATGTAGAACCAGTCCATGCCAAAATCGAGGCTATATTGAATTTTCAAAGACCGTCCCCCAAAAAAAGGGTTTTACAAAGGTTTCTAGGCATGACCGGGTACTATAGAAAGTTCTGAAAGAATTTCACTGAGATAACTGCTCCACTTACAAATCTGTTAAAGAAAAAAAAATAGGTATTTCTTTGGACAGATGAATGCGAAGCAGCATTTGAGAAATTAAAGTCCATGATGATCAATACTCCTGTACTGAAAGCACCTGACTTTGACAAAGATTATAAATTATGTATTGATGATAGTGAGCAGGCTGCTGGTGCTATATTGTTACAAGAAGATAAACAAGGGATTGATCATCCTGTCTGTTATTCGACCATTGAAAAAGAATTACTGGCACTTATCTTAGCGTTACAAACTTTGAGGTTTACGTAAGATCAGTTTCACATCCGTTAGTGATTTATACCGATCACATATACTTGTATATACTTGTACTCGCACTCGAACTATGTGATTTATTGATTGGAAGCACGCCTACTGCACTTCATTTTGAGCTAAGTATTCACAATATGGGTGTCTTACTTGGACTTATTTAAAGAGTCTTTCTTCAGTTGAGTTGGTTGTGTAAGGAACCCGGTTGAAAGTATAGTTACACGTAACACTTCTCTCCCAAATGAAACGACAGACAGAGTAACGTGATTGTGAAACTTCTGAGGAAAGCAACAAAGACTTAATTCCCTCCCAAAGGGAACGACGGACTGTTAACGTGATTTTGAAACGCCTGAAGAAATTCAACAGAGAATTATCAAAGATGAGGAAATTCTTAATGCAACGTGCACATGAAACTTCTGAGGAAAAGCAACAGCGACTGACCAAAGATCAGGAGAGACACATTTTGCAACGTGAACAAGAAACTGCTACAGAGAAACAAAACAGACCTGATTTACTGTCAAAACGTCAAAATGATTCACCAGCAAAAGAAGAAACAAAATAAGAAACAACAGAAAACACATTGACCAAAGCAGGATCTTTCTTCAGAGAGCACCGAAAAGAAGTCGTAAGACGGTTCCTGAAAATGAAATTAATTCTGTTATATCGGATTTCTTAAAAAAAGTACGAGAATCTGCACATTATGCGTGCTGTTGATGTCAACGGTTGATGTTTAGAACCTCAGTCTTGCATTTGAAAGAAGAGAAGTATGATTAAATTTCAGAATCTATGTTGGCAGATGTATTAACATTTCGTCAAATCTCTTACAACAACGAAGAATGGATTTGCCGAACATGTCACTTGACACCGAAAAGAGTGAAATTGCCTGCTCAGTCAAAAGCTAATAAGTTGTCTTTGGTTGATCCGCCAAATGAAATAAGAGATCTAAATGCTCTTGAATTAAGACTTGTTTCTCAGAGAACAGCTTTAATGAAAATGGTCGGCTTACCACGAGGCAAACAACATGGAATACACGGACCAGCAGTTAACGTCCTATCTGAACTATATGCGGTATGTGACGTTCTGCCAAGACTGCCCTCAGAGTCGCAAGTTGTTGGAATGAAACTGAACCCAAATTTGAAACACCGTTCGCACTATATGTATGATTCTGTTAGACCTGAAGTAGTGCTGAATGCTCTCAGATGGTTACAAAAAGAAAATCCCGATTATGCAAATATTGAAATAGGTGAAAATTGGATAGATGATTCAAGAAAGGATAATTTTGCACTTTGGGAAGCTGTTTCACGGACAGATAAAAATGAGTTCAACTTTGGGAAATAATCATGGAAAACCGGATGAAACTGCAGAAGGAAGACATAGACAACGACATGTGACTGAACATATGCAACGCCCTTCAAAGGATATTCCTGTGGCCGATAATTGCAACTGTCCAAATGACAATGAGAAGCTGGGTATTATGGCTAGACAGAGTGGAATTAATATTCTTGAGGTTCAAGGATATGGGAATTGTATGATCTATGCCTTTTGGTATCATCTTGAAAGATTGGGTATAACAGACACAAACGCAATTCGGTTGCGCGAGAAAGTAGCAGATTATATAGAGAAAAACAAGGACACTTGCATAGATTTCATAGCTGCGAGACTTGAAAGTGAGGACGTGCCAAATGCTGACACTGATTGAACAACCAACTGCTAAAGATTTGAACGTTAATCAGATACAAGATAGAGATAAACAAAGAGAAATCCGGTGGATAAGATACATAGAGGAACTGAGAAATCACAGCTGGGGTGACCTTTTAGTGCTGCAGGCTTTGGCAGATATATATTATGTGAAAGTGAATGTTCACTCAACAAGTGCTATGATGGTTCTCACGGTAATTCCGAGAGCTGAAAAAAATGAAATGAATAATTTATGAATAAATTTGACGTTGGCCTTTTGTGACTGTCGCATTATGTGATATTTCAGTCGAACGCCGAAACAGATGACAGAATGGTTGCTCAAGATGTTTGCCATGTCGATCCTGAAAATTCCCTGTACGTTCAAACCGGCATGAACGATACGAACTTTCATGTTCCGGAGACGACGAAGACTTGACAGAACAATGTGAATATGCATCTGAAGAAGCAACTAAGTGCGTGGTCTACCCTATGAACCCAGTATGATGAATGAAGAACCTGCATTACTTAACAAAATAATTAGTGAAGCTCCAGCTGATGGAGAAAAGTCGATACCACTTTTGAGTGATTCTTACTTTGAAGAGATATCAAATCCTGACAAGTATTCTACTGGAACAAATGCTTTGGCAACTGAATGACCTGTCCAAATATTTTAACTAAAGATTGCTTGATGTTGATGGTAGGTTTTCAAGAACTATTGACTACATTTTCAGTGCAAAGTACGCCACGGAATGTAACCAAGTCACAAGTTATATTAATCACTTCATTTTCCGAAGAACTAGCGGCAAACGGTTTCAAGGGCAACGTCTTACTGCAGGGGTTGTAAAAAACGAAGAAAAAAAATGAAATATTTGATCAAATCAGATGTCTATAGAATAATGAAAAACATAAGGAGGATACCTGCTGATTTCCAAACTGTGTTTTATGATGTCTTAGGCATGGTACGATAGCTTGGTATACCAACTGGATTTATCCGGTAATGAATGCCCAAAATAATTCAAAAGGCATGTCCAGGCCCTCATATCAGATTTATAGATATGCAATTGTAAAAAGTGTAAGTCCAATATTTTTTATTATCACTCTGCTTTTCAATGGGGTCAGCAGGGTAGGTAAACTGCTTAACCTGAAAGAAAAGAAATGCAGAAAGCATGACTAAGAGTCTTGAAATAAAACAAAAAGCCATCCTAAATCAAGGTACACATCCACATATTATGAGAACAAACACTTGCTTTTATATGTGGTGATATATATTAAAATATTCAGATATCTAGGAAACTAAGTTTATTGCTAGGATTCCATAAATAAACTGCAAAATGTTCCCATCATCTTATAAATCAGCAGCTAAACCTTAATACTATACTCTCATAGTCTTAATGCCTGGCTGAAGCATTCTAACAACAGTATTTTTGTTATGAAGTAACGAAGTACTTATCACTGAGCCTTATCACTTAATAGGCTGATACAAAAGGGAGTCATATGTCACCAGTGTCACTCACAATTACAGCCACACAGGGAGATGTACCAGCTGGAGTGGGATGGTTATATATACAAGAAAATAGAGATGGTCTATAAAATAAGTAATTGTGAACATCCCTGACCTATGACCTTGGCCTTTTGCCCATATATCAACTGAATTCTTTCTAAATTATGGGTAACTACTAACCACTTAAATCTGGTGTAATATCTTGGCAACCAATGGGTGAATAACTTTGACCTGCAACCTTTAACCTGCTGACCAGCTGACCCCAAAATCAATAAGTTATTTATTCAAGCAAAAAGACCCATCAATATGAAGTTTGAGTCAAACTGAGTGATGCATAGATGTGGCATATGTGAAAGACTGAAGGTTTCCCCCTGTTGGCAGAGAAGCGATATCAGTGCTGGAAGGTTTGGAATGAAAAGTCTAGCTTGAAATGTGTCCACACCTTTTCAAAGAAGTGGATCCTGTGACCCTGACCTTTGACCTTGTGACCTCAAAATCTATAGGATTCTTCTCCAACTTAGTAGGTGAGCTATATGTGAAAAATCAAAGAATTGGAATGAAAGGGTTGGCTTAAAATGCATCCACAGGCTTTTCAAAGAAGAGGCTCCTGTGACCTTGACCTTTGGACCTCAAAAAAATTATGATTTTCCCCCTGTTGGTAGGTGAGCTGTATGTGAAAGATGGAAGGTTTGGGAAGAAAATTTTGTCTCAAAGAGTTATTTCTGGGGGTGCAAACACACCCCATAACTTCGAGAATATAGGTCGCAGTGACCTAATTTCAGGTTTTCAAGGAGATCTGTGCTTATTGTAGGTGGCGACACCTGTCTTGTGACCGAGAAAGCCATCAATGACGCATAGACAGGTCAAAATATCAGGCCAATACATCAACCGTCTCTTGAGTTTGATGCACTGAGCTTACCACGCTTAGATGAGAAAAGCAGTTGCCCCAAAAAAACTGTGACAAATTGCTGGCCCAAGCTACTGCACTTAGTTAACTCTTGAGCTGCACCTGGCTAGACTACGTGAACTTTTGACCTGTACCTGGCTGCACTGAGTGAACTCTTGATCTGTTGCATAATCTGACAAAGTTGGCAGTCTGCCAAAGCTATAAATAGATCCGTGCCAAATCTGATGCAGTCTACCAAAGCTATAAATAGAATGCAGCTACCGCACTGAGTGAACTTTTGACCTGTACCTGGCTGCACTGACTCTCTTGACCTGTTGCATAATCTAACACAGTGGGAGTCTGCCAAAGCTACAAATAGAATGCAGCTACTGCACTGAGTGAACTCTTGACCTGTTGCCTAATCTACTACAGTTGGCAGTCTGCTAAAGCTATAAATAGAACCAGACTGACCTTTGACCTGTTGCCAAATCTGAATTGGCTTTTTATAGATACAGACACAATCTGTTGGTAAATCTGTTTACACATACTGAAAGACTTTGGCTAAAAGGCTTTTTTTTTCAAGCCGACATATTCAAAAACTTTTTATCAAAATATATCTAGAATGATAAAAATATGCAGTTCTTTCATTGTTAAAGGTCCAATAATTTTGACAAAATCATTCAAGTAAACTTGAACAAAGGCCACTTAGAATAATTTTTGTGCCATGTTACAGAAGTAATAATTGAAACAATAATTTCGTAGTCTTAGTTTGAAATAGACATAATAATGGCCATAAGACCAACTTAAGCTTTTCTGATCTGATTGAAAGAACAATGTCCTGGGATAATTCTTTTGAAAAATTGATCGATTCAACTTGACAGTTTCATCATAAACATTTTAAGCTGAGAGAGGCTAAAATTATGAGGTTTTGCCCATAAAAAACAGGTCAATGTAGGTGGCACCTCAAAATGTGCAACTTCAAATATGAGTCATTTGACCAACATTTGCACAATACTTGGTAATGCTAGCTTCTGTAATTTCTGAGATTACTATGTCAGTATGCTTAATTGGCCAAATGACTGTTCAAATTCGTGTAACTCCACTAAATTTCATCAAATGCAAACCATTTGAACAACCTTGAGAAGTCTTGTCTCTGGGATCATTTTTGTAAAATATTGAACAATTTGGCTTGACCGTTTACAAGAAAAAGACTTTTAAAGGTTTTCAGCTTTTCCCCATAAAATCTAAGTAAATGCAGATAGCAAATAAATAAGCTGAATCCCACAACATTTGATATGTGACAGATTATTGCATAAAATCTAGGGATGGTAGCTCCTGCTATTCCTGAGAAATTATGGGTTAATGTACAGATGACCAATGACCCCCGTACAAAAAAAGTCAATGCAGGTGGCGCCACCAATACCTGAATTTCATATATGGCTCATGTGACCAACACTGGCAGAAAATTTGGTGATGTTAGCTCCGGCTGTTTTTGAGATTGTCATTTAATTATGCTTCTTTGGACAGATGACTAGGTTCAACTTCCTGTAACTCGGTCAAAATTCACCGAACTTTAACCATTCGAACAAACTTGAGAGGGATGGTATAAAAGATTATTTCTGTGAAATATTGAACAATTTGGCTTGACCATTTCGGAGAAACTTTTTAAGGGCTTTTTTTTTTTAGCTTTTTCTCTATAAAATCTGAGAAAATGCAGTTTTATAGATGGCTAATTTTTTTTGCATTAAATTTCATGATGCTAGCTCCAGTCATTTTCGAAATAGTATAGGTTAACGTACAGACGACGGACGCTGCCACACCATCAATTTAGCTCACAGGTTCGCTAAAAATTACTACAGATGCATATTGAATGCAAAATTATAATACAGATACATCTCACTGATGGCAAAATCTTGAATTAAGTTGAGTATGGATATCAATTATTTATAATCCATGTACAGCCGTCTTTATATACCCACAGACAGTTGTTTACCTGTGAATGTAAACATTGCCTGGCATGAGGAATATCTAAAATCATAAATCTACATTTTTTAAAAGCTTTTAAAAACTTTCTTGTCAATATTACTCATAGACAACCAGAAATCTAAATGTCTAGAGGCAAGATGTAACTGATGCTGATATACTGGTGCCAGGCTAGATGTATCTGCTTCACACAGCTAACATATATGGTAAAATGACTCAATTCAATCTTTATAATTCAGCCAAAATTCATTCTTTGGAACCATAAAAGACAATTATTATAAGAATTATTCAGGGGAGTATTCTTGTAAAATATTAAACAAACTGGCCTAAGTGGCGTCAGTCAAAAAACGTTTTGCAGGTTTATAACTCAAATGGGAAAATAAAGCAAAATGGCTAAGTTAAGCTTTTTACATAACTCGGCCAAAAACCACTGAACCCAAAACCATTTGAACAAACTTGAATTATCAACATCTAAGGATAAATAGACATTTCTTGGCACCGCAGGTGCCAGAGTGTCCCCAGACATTGTAGCCCCCCCCCCCCCCCCCCTTTAAGAATAGGCCCCCATTTTTAGAAGCATATACTGACACTTCGCATATTTATTGTTTCTTCCATCTATCAATCCACAATCTTGTTGAAGATGTTGGTCCTGTGACCTTGATCTGTTTAAAGATGTGTCCTGTGACCTTGACCTTTGACCTCATGACCCCAAAATCAATTCGGGTCTTGCTTTTCCAGTGGGACATATACAAGTCAAGTTTGAAATCTATACATCAATAAAGCAGGAATTTTCATCCAGAAACTAATTTTTGGACAGATGGCTCCTGTCACCTTAACCTTTGACCTTGTGACCTCAAATTTGATAGGGTTCTTCCTCTCTTGGTAGGTGAACTATATGTGCAAGATGAAAGATCTGAGATGAAATGTTTGGCTGAAAATGCATCCACATCTTTTTAAAGATGTGTCCTGTGACCTTGAGTTTTGACCTCATGATCCCAAAATCAATTTGGGTTTTGCTTTTCCAATGGAACATATACAAGTCAAGTTTGAAATCCATACATCAATAAAAGCAGGAATTATCATCCAGAAACTAATTGTTGGACAGATGGCTCCTGTGACCTTCACCTTTGACCTTGTGACCTCAAAATTGATAGGGGTCTTCCACTCTTGGCAGGTGAACTATATGTGCAAGATGAAAGATCTGAGATGAATTGGCTGAAAATGCATCCACAATTTTTTTAAAGAGGTTTCCTGTGACCTTGACCTTTGACCTTATGACCCCAAATAAATTCTGGTCTTGCTTTTCCAATGGATCAAATACAAGTTAAGTTTGAAATCCATACATCAATAAAAAAAGGAATTATCATCCAGAAACTAATTTTTGGACAGATGGCTCCTGTGGCCTTTCCCCTTTGACCTAGTGACCTCAAAATTGATAGGGTACTTCCTCTCTTGGCAGGTGAACTATATGTGCAAGATGAAAGATCTGAGATGAAATGTTTGGCTGAAAATGCATCCACATCTTTTTAAAGATGTGTCCTGTGACCTTGACCTTTGACCTCATGACCCCAAAATCAATTGGAGTCTTTCTTTTTCAATGGGACATATATGTCAAGTTTGAAATCAATACATCAATAAAAGCAGGAATAATCATCCAGAAACTAATTTTTGGACAGATAGCTCCTGTGGCCTTGACCTTTGGTCTTGTGACCCCAAAATTGATATGGATCATCCACTATTGGGAAGTGAGCTATATATTCAAGATGGAAGACCTGGGATGAAAGTTTGGCTTAAAATGCATCCACAGTATCTTTTAAGATGCCAGTTTAGTGACCTTGATCTTTGACCTTATGACCCTAGAACCTATAGGGTTCTTACTTTAGTGGTTGGCCATACATAAGTCATGTTTGAAATCCATATGGCTATCAACACTGGAGATATCATAAGAGTTGTGTGATTTTCACCATATATGGCAATATTCAAGGTCAAGACCACTCACATAGGAAAGGTCATGACCCCAATTTAAATAAACATCCCATAACCCATACCTATGTATATGCATAATATAAAAGAAATCTGTCCATTAGCTTTTGACTTATAATGCTCACAGTACTGTAAGACGGCAATTTAGTGGGTATTAAACGGCACGAAAACAAGTAAAGAATAATAGGTGGCCCCACCAGTTTCTGGAACATGACAACCCTATCCATGATCTTCCATCAACTTGATTTTGGGATAAATCCATGCAAGATTTCTTGAGATATTAAAGAATTTGTGTGATTTTCCCCAAAATTGGACCTATTCAAGGTCAAGGACACTCTCCTAGTAAAGGTCATGGCCTCATTTTAAATAGGCGTCGTCCTATTACCCATATCTATACATATACCAAGTTAAGTAAAGTTCCGAGAAATATTTTTTGGGTTATCGCGCCAACAAGATTTATATGCGGCGGCGGCGGCGGGACCGGTATGAAAACATAGTATCCCCCGACTTTGCATGGGGATACAATTAATGTGTGAGATTTAAGAATTTGGCCCAGTGGTTTTTGAGAAGATCTTTGTAGCCACTTAACTAAAATTGGCTGTTACTGCATATGACTAAATTCAGCTTCCAATAACGCAACCAAAAGTCACTGAACTGAGACCATTTGAAAAAACTTCAGAAAGCACTACCTAGGATCATTTCTGTGCGATATTAAACAATTTGGCCATATGGTTTCAGAGAAGATTTTTGTAGCCGTCAGTATGACACGGGCACTGATGATCCCCGTACAAAAAATGCCGATGCAGGTGGCGCCACCAATACCTCAATTTCAGATATGACTCATGTGACCAACATTAGCATAAAATTTGGTGATGATAGCTCAAGCCGTTTCTGAGATTGTTATTTTAGTATTCTTTTTTGGACAGATGACCAAGTTCAAATTTCTGTAACTCGGCCAAAAATCACCAAACTTAAACCATTCGAACAAACTTGAGAGAGATTGTTCTAGGAATCATTTCTGTGAAATATCGGACAATTTGGCTGAACAGTTTCGGAGAAGAAGATTTTTAAAGCTTTTTCAGCTTTTTCTCCATAAAATGCAGTTAGCCAAAAAAAGCAATATCAGTTGGATTTTTTAGATGACTAATTTTTTGCATAAAATTTCGTGATGCTAACTCTTGCCGTTTTCAAGATAGTATGGGTTAACGTACAGACGACGGACGACAGATGACGCCACACCATCGCATAAGCTCACAGTTTCGCTAAAAATATTAAATCAAGGGACAACCAGTGAAAGATATAAAGTCAAGGGCCACCAAGTATAATATATGAAATCAAGGGACACCCAGAATAAGACATTTAATTTCTTTTCAAGGGGAATCATTTAAAGTGAACATTATAACCATTCAGATAGTTGATGTATTTAATATTTCAGACCTGCCAACATTTGAAAGCTGGAAATGTTACTCAATGCGAGCGCCAAAGGCGCTCGCCCTAGATGGGTGGGGTCTAGAGGCCTGCCTAAGGGCCCCTGGTAGGGTCCGCCCCCTAAAGCCCCTGCATTCCGAGGATTTGAATGGCCCCAAATCAGTTGTTTTTTCTAACAAAAGTTGATAGCATTACAAGGCTCGAATTACTTTTTGAAACTGATAAGCAGGATGTGCTAATCATTTTCCAAATTGACTTGCAAATAGCAAAAACTGAGGAGAAAAAAAAATTGTTTTCAAAAGTCTGTTACATGTTTTTTATTTTGACTGCTATAATGATCTGTTCCATTCTCTTGTGTTCACTTATTTTTTTTTTTGCAAAGAACATTTCTATTAGTTACTTTTTGAAGGAACATTAGTAATGAGGAGAAGGTAAATAAAGGGCCTTATTTTCAAAGTAAAGAAATAGTTAACTTTCAGAATTATTTAAAAATATGAAAATTCAGTCTACTTTTTACAATGCGTCTTCTGCAGAAGTGTCAGATAGGTCTATTGGTGTAATAAAACAAAAGAGATTTTTCTCACTGGAAAAGAAGTGAAAAAGCTTGATAAATAAATTGAATAAGAGGTCCAGGAAAAGCTTAGAAAACCACCATGAATACAATATTGACGTAATTAAATGAATAGGACATAACGTAATAAATACAATAAAATTGGAAGTCAATTCCTTAAAGTTGTCGCGGGCCTCAATTGATAATACTATGCACCTTCAGTACAATTATTATAAGGCATTGCTTATTATAAATATTATTATAAATATTCAGCTGCAATAATTAACATGGGTAACCTTTGAAAACTTAAGACACACGTGTTTACTTTGCATGAAATTCAATGAATATCACATTATTAACATATTTCTTTGAAAATGTTTGCATTTTCCTCTGAAAAGTAAATGAATGTGCTGTCAACGCTAGTAAAGAAGATCTTTTTACAACACGGAGTGCGGTTGACATCGATGCTAAACCCTACAACATTGCGTCACTACTTTATTAAAAAACATGGTAAGTTCACCCGACAGGCCTATTCATATGGCCAATGTTTTTTTTTTTTTTTTTATTTGGATAATATACTGGACAACCTTCCAAAAAACAATTCGTAACATAGACCAAAACACGTTTTTATTTGCTAACAAGCGCCCGGGACCTCGATGTCACGTACATATCTGGGTACTATACCACGAGCGGGCGGGCCTATCACTGGGTATAATCGTTTCACGATAAACGAAATGCCCAACAAAAAAATGGACCAAATTTCAGGATAGAGGGCAAAATAATAAATTATTTCTTTTTATTTTCACCGCATTTTCAGACGAAACCTGTAATCGGCAATTTTGTCCGACTTTATTATTACTGACAATGTAAAATATTGACATCGCCGGCACTCTATCAGACCTAGTATTATCTTATGATTTGCAGCAAACGGTAAAAAATAGCGCATATAAAATGCATACGGTCCGTTTAATGAATGCAGATAGTTTGTTTGGTAAGTTAAAAACAAATATTTTGCTCTTTGATTCACTTTGATGATAGGTATCACGTCCAGCCCATCGAAGCGGGAACTTTCTTCCGTGCAAAAAATAACGGTCAGACAGTGACAGTCACAAGGCGGGTCAGAGGTCAGATGACGTTTATGCAAATAAAATCGAGGTCAACCAATGGACGCATGGGTCCAATGACGTCGATCTAATGTTATCCAATGGGTGTGTGGGTCAAGTGTCATTGGTGTCACCATGACTAGCTTTCCGGAAAATTTAGCAGCAAGCGCGTGTCAGTCAACCCGTTTATACATCGTTCAATGGAGCTCGCTCACATGAGAATAACCGAATGCCGCAGTCACGCACCTGCGTTTATAATATGTGCACTTTTGTTCACGGCTGCATTTCACCTAGCCGCCGACGTCGACGCAACAGGTTTCAGGTTTCTGTTGCGTCGCCGGCCCACCAAAGGGCTAATTGGGGTTATAGCACGATACTATCTGTTACTCTTAGAAAGAAAATTAAATAAAAATATTGCCTATGGTTTTAGCAAACCAATGTTCACATAATGTTGTATGTCGAAAGGCCTGTAATAAAAAATAACCATTTTGGAAAGCATGAAGCACCTGTAACATCAACAACTGATAGTATTTGTCCAGAGAGAATTGAAGCATTAACAGCCCCGGTAGACATCTTGCATTTGGTGACAGTCCTGTATAAGGCTTTAGGCCTGTGTACTATTATGTTCATATTTTAACTTCCTTGGTGCAAAATAGGGCTGAGAACAGAACAGTAATGTTTTCTAGTGGTCAAATATACAATACACATAGATGTACTGGACATTAATCAATGGATATATGTTAAATCTCACAGTTGTGTATGGAGTATTATAATCACAGTTAACTACAGGTGCAATCTATGGACTCCACAATGCGTCAGTCACTGAAAAAAAAAGCAATTGAGGAGTTCATTCTTATGGGCTACATTTCACCACGCAGGGTGTCCCAGAAATCGCTCTCATTACGGGTCGACACTTGCATTTCAATAACTTCGCAGACAGAGCTATAGGAAACAGAAACTGAACGGGCCCGTTTTGCGTCGCATGCTCGTACCACAGTTGAAATTTACATTTTATTAGCATATGCACACACGAAGTTTACAGAATGCCGCTCAATGAGTAAAAGCTACAATAGGTCGAGTTTGAATTAACCGCTCAGGATTAATGGAGTAATGGAATGAATGAATGACGAATGAACACATGAAGTTCGATCAGAATTAATGACAGGAAATCTTTTGATTACGAGAATAAATTTCTTTTCCCAGAAAATTCAAAAATCGTACTCATACGATTTTCTCCTGCCAAAAATCATAAAAAAATCGGACTTAGTACGATTAAATCGGACTAGTTTGCAGGTCTGATATTTTGAAAGGCTTGGTTACCATACAATCTCTTTGAATTAATACAGGCAGTGAAAATCTGCGAAAGGGACAAGTTCTGGTGAATAAA
Source organism: Sipunculus nudus (assembly GCA_026874595.1). Classification (NCBI taxonomy): domain Eukaryota; kingdom Metazoa; phylum Annelida; class Sipuncula; order Golfingiida; family Sipunculidae; genus Sipunculus; species Sipunculus nudus. The sequence continues at coordinate 44,097,910 of CM049311.1, forward strand.
GTTGGAGGGAACATTCTGCATTTGTTCATTAAAGTCATTCATACATGTGTACATTTATCATTTTTGATAAATAAGGACTGATGTGGTCTGTGGTCTGTATGGTTGCATCATGGCACAGGTAAAAACTGTCTTGTGTGAGAAATTATTCATTTCCACGAGGATAACTTGATGATAATAAATTATTCATGTAAGAAGCATAATCATTTACATTTACTCTCTGGTAAGTAATAATAGTCATAAAAGTTTTGTCACCAACTTTGCCATAAAAAGTGTGTGGTACCGCTTTCAGCATGATGTATGCAAACAGGGAATACCTGTACTGGTTCTTCTTATTATTCACATCCAAAATTCAGTGAATGAACAAAAGGCAAAATGTCAGCTAGCTCTTTCAAAGTATCAAGCAACCTGGTAATTGGTTTTATTTTAAACATGACGAAAACTAATCCTTGATTACATTCTGAATTGTTCATCTTGCCAGCTAAAAACTATATTGACTTTAATGAGCTGTTTGTGGGTCTTATCAAATTGTGAATCACATTTTTACTCAAGACCAGGATACACAAAGTCAGATCATTTGAGTTCGATTAAAAATATGGAAGCAACTGCATGTAACCTCAGCTTGGAATGACTTGATCCTATCATGGCTAGCAGGAGTGCAGGTTTCACAATATGCTAACAGTTCTTCCTGAAGTTATCCAAAGGAGATGATATGAAGTCCTCAGAGGAGCACCATATCATTGATAAGAAGTCATCAGATATCAGCACCATTTCAGACATGCAGATCATGTACTTCACTGACATACATATTCATTTAAGCACACTATTTACATGACAAAATCTAACTCCACAGTTTGTCCAGGCTCTATTCGCACAACATGTGTCTGTTGCTGTGCTGTACCCCACTCTCCTGCAGTGACAGCGTAGGTCCCAGGATGAACCACCATGTGCACATCTTCAGCAGACTGTATCTGAAAGGAACATATAAGACCGGTTCATTTCCATTTTAAATTCAACACAGGACCATGTAATATTTTTTTCTTTAGTGTAAAAGCATTTTGATGACACATCTGTAAAGAACTTCAGAAGACAATGAAGAAACCAAGGGGTCAAACATTGATCCTTTGCAATATTTTACATGACAGTTGGTGATAGCAACAAGGGTCCTATGACCCAAAGTCCACCTGCAACTTTTCCAAAATGAAAATCCTGGAAAAGCAATTATCATTCTTTTTCAAAAGGAAGGTGCTTGAAATTTAATATTTCTTTTCAACTTCAAAACTTGCAGAGAATTTTTCTAGGAAACAGGGACTTCAGGAATTTCCTATTATTTGAATAGTTTGCAATGTTTACATGCCTGCTTTAAGGAATAACTTTTTGCTATGGATGCTATGTTGAGATTTCACATATATTCCTATGTCAGGTTTGAATAAATTGCTGGACTAAATCTCATAAAACCAGGGACCCATGAGACACAGTGCTCAGCTGTCTTATCAGGCTAAAGAAAATCTGGCATAGATCACTATTAAATGACTGTAACATCCCTATCATTATGAAACAGACCTATAACAAGGCCTACAGGCCTAATGTGAACCTGTGCAATGGTTTTTACACCTGGTATAATGCTTCAATGCTGGGCCATTACTTTTCAAGTAGGCCTACATGTCTTGTATATGACGAAGTTATAAGAGATATATACATATGCCCAATTTCAGGCTGATATAATAAATTCCTCCTGAAAAATAAGCAGGGCCATACACTGTGCAAAAATTATTGTAGGTTGCGCCACCAGTCTTGTATATGACAAAGCTATCCGATATGTATAAATATGCCCAATTTCAGGCTGATATATCAAATTCCACCCTAGAAATAATCAGGCACTTACACTGTGCAAAAGTTATTGTAGGTGGGGACACTTTTCTTGTGAACGAGAAAGCCATCAAAGACGCAACGTCAGGTCAAAATATCAGGCCAATACATCAAACTTCTCAAACTAAATTCAACAGTGCTTACAGGATAAAAGGTCATTCACAATGACTGAATATTTAACTAAGGACCCATGGGTCTCGACACATAGCTGAATTTGTCTATAAGGATAGGTTTATGAGCTTTTTCAAAATATGGGTCCAGTGTTCAGTTTGAAGTGCCAACCTGTCTACCAAAATTGGAGTAATCATCCATAAACAAATTTGTGAATGGATGGGCCCTGTGAACTTAGACCTAGTGACCCCAAAATCAAAAGGAACCTTCCACTATTGGCAGGTGCACCAAGTAAGAGGTGGAAGGTTTGGGATGAAAAGTTTGGCTTGAAATGCATCCACAATTATTTTTAAAGAAGTGGGTCCTGTGACCTTGACATTTGACCTCATAACCCCAAAATCAGAGTTCTTACATTATTGGTGGGTCATATATGTCAAGATTGAAACCATAATGGCAATCCAAACTGGAGTTATCATCTGTAAACAAATATACAGACAGATGGCCAATGTGACCTTGACTTTTGACCACCCTGACTTTTGACCTTGTGACCCCAAAACAAATCTTCCCCTATTGGCAGGTCATTTATATGTGCAAGATGGAAGGTAAGGTATAAGTTTCGCTTAAAATGCATCCACAATCTTTCTTAATACATGTATCTTGGTCCTGTGACCTTGACCTTTGACCTCATCACCCCAAAATCAATAGAGTTCCTGCGTTAGAGGTGGGCCAAATCTCAGTCAAGTTTCAAATCCATATGTCAATCCAAACTGGAGTTATAATCAGAAAAAAAATCTAATGGACATACAGAAAGACAAACAGACAGACAGACGGTGATTAATATAGGGCATCCACTAATCAAGCGGGGCCCTAATAAACACACAAGGTTTCAGGACACAGACGAAACCAGAGTTGGGAATCTGATAGTATCAATATAATTTGGCAGTCTCAAAGGAAACAAGAGACCCATGGGTCACAGCGCTCAGCTGATCGTAATTGGAATATAACTATATCACTGTTGAGATACTATATTGAGTTGACAAACCTTATGAATATCATGGACATGTTGGGCTATTATAAAGAAATATAATGTAATATGTGAGTAAATGATGTATGAAATAACCTGACTGATGGATTAATATGGAGTAAATATAGTGGTTTATTTTTTTAAGATTTGGGAGGTGTTGAAAACAGCGATATATTTGAGCAAATATGAATGCAATGACAGCACACTAAGCAGTGGTAGAATGATGATAAGGCTATTTTTTTTAAGGATCTATAGTGTATGGAAGTCCGCAAGATTTCAATTTGACAGATATAATGTTATGATTAACTATGCTGAAGAGGGGATTTATGAATTGTGACTGTATGACATGATATCTCTTGGGTCTTGACAATGTACATTATATTGATGCCTACCACGTCCACATATTACACAATATTGACATAATTGCTGGCATGTACATAGGTACCTATGGACAAATAGTTATACAATATATAACAAGGCCTAATATTAAATTTTAAAAATAAATATTCATTCTCCCAAACTCTGCACAGGTTTGCATTAGGCCTACAGGCCTAATGCAAACCTGTGCAGAGTTTGGGAGAATGAATGTTTTTTTTTAAAATTTAATATTGATCCTCTCGTGTCCTGCATATCTACCTTAGTCATTATGATTTCAGCCAAATGGATGTTTCAGAACTGCATGTTTCAGGCTAGGACATTTTAAAACTAGGATGTATCAGTCAGGATATTTCTTATATGTTCTTTTTGCCAGGGAGGGTTAATTGGGACATATGAATGGAAAATTTGGCAGCATGGTTTCGGAAGAGAACATTTTAAAATGTTTTTTAGCTTTTTCCCCATAAAATCTAAGAACAAGTTCCTCTTTTAGCCTTGGTATTGAGTCACACCTATTTATGCATCCTGGCAATGGAGGCTCAGCCCCAGGTCAAGGGTACCTAATGTGCCACATGTAACTGCACCACTGGTTCTTACAGACTGAAACTTATCACTGGCTCTTACAGATTGAAACTTGACCTGTTGGCAAATCTGAAATGGTTGGCAGTCTGCCAAGGTTATTTATAGATATAGAGCGTAACTAGACCTACTGTAAAATCTGACACAGTTGGCAGGTTCTAGACGACACATCGTCTAGATTGTACCTGGACACCGAGCAGAGCCAGGTAAGTTGCCTTGGTGATGTCTGGACTGCACCTGGGTGCACTCATTGACCTCTTGACTTGACATGTTGAAACTTGCCATGTCGCCAAATCTTTTTTCAAAGACTGAAAGCCTTTTTCAATTGGCTACACTGTTTTTTTAAAGCTGCATTTAAGATGAATTTTATATCTTTTTTAACTTTTCCTGTATAAAATCTAAGAAAATCACTGAATCAAAACCAATTGAACAGATTTGAATTATCAAAATCGAGGGATCATTCATGTGTGAGATTAAAGAATTTGACCCAGTGGTTTTTGAGAAGATCTTTGTAGCCACTGAGCAGAAATGGGCTGCTATAACATTTGACAATATTCAACTTCCCATAACTCAGCTAAACGTCATTGAACAGAGACCATTTGAACAAACTTAAGAAAGCATTACCCTAGGAGCATTTCTGTGCAATATTAAACAAGGCCTACAGGCCTAATGCGAAACCTGTGCGATGGTAAATATGCATTACTTTTCAAGTAGGCCTACATGCCCAATTTCAGGCTGATATCCCCTCCTGAGAAATAATCAGGGACATACATTGTGCAAAAATTATTGTAGGTGGCACCACCAGTCTAGTATATAACAAAGCTTTACAATATGTATAAATTTGCCCAATTTCAGGCTGATTTATCAAATTCCTCTGGAGAAATAAGCAGGCACATACACTGGGCAAAAGTCATTGTAGGTAGCGACACCTGTCTTGGTAAAGGAAAGCCATCAAAGACGCATATACAGGTAAAAATATTACGCCAATACATCAAACTTAGGCAGTTGGTATGTTTTTTTGGACAGATGACTAAGTTCAACTTTCTGTAACTCGCCCAAAATCACCAAACTTGAACCATTTGAACAAACTTGAGAGAGATGCTATAAGAGATTATTTCTGTGAAATATTGAACAATTTGACACAACCGTTTCAGAGAAGAAGATTTTTAAAGGTTTTTTCGCTTTTTCTCTATAAAATCTAAGAAAATGCTTTTAGCCAAAAATAAGCAAAATCCGATAGAGTTTTTCAGATGGCTAATTCTTTGCATAAAATTTCCTAATGCCAGCGCATGTTGTTTTTGAGATAGTATGGGTTAATGTACAGATGCAAGATGCAAGACGCCAGACTACGCAACACCATCGCATTAGCTCACAGGTTTGCTAACAATTTGGCTTTTGAAGAAGAAGTTTTTTGTAGCCCTCTGTATGCTTCGGGCATTGTGAGCCCCGTACAAAAAGACCAATACAGGTGGCGCCATCAATACCTCAATTTTAGATATGACTCATGTGACCAACATTAACATAAAATTTGATGATGATAGCTCCAGCCGTTTCTGAGATTGTAATTTTAGCATGCAAATGACAAAGTTCGACTTCCTGTAACTCGGTCAAAAAAATGATACCATTCAAACAAACCTGAGAGAGATTGTTTCAGGGAACATTTTAAGTGAAATATTGGACCATTTGGCTGGACAGTTTCAGAGAAGATTTTTAAAGGTTTTTTAGCTTTTCCTCTATAAAATCTAAATTAATGCAGATACCCAATAATAAGCTTTAGGGCACAAAGTTTTACATGTGAGTAATTCTTACATATAATTTGGAGCTGCTAGCTACGACAGTTTCTGACTTACAGCCATGGACGGCGGACAGCCAGCCTTGGATGGCGGACGGACGCCGCCGCGCCATCGCATAAGCTCAAAGGTTTGCTAAAAATATGAATATATCAGATTCATCTTATTCTTGTTTAATGACGCTGACAATGTGACGGGGTTCAGAGAAGGGAACAGTGAGGGCAGCAAGGAGGGATGGATGTAGAGAGAAAAGGAGATAGAGAGAGAGGGGACGGAGCATTCAACAGTACTTAAACACCTGGAAGGTTAAAATCTAAAATATTATGAAATGTAGATAAAGTCTGAGAGAAAGAGGAAAGTAGGCCATGGTTGGTTGATATGACTGAAGAAATTGTTGCAAATAATATTTTACACATACAGGATATGTAATTTATTTAATCAGTGCCTACAAGAAAAAAAGATTATTCATAGTTATTAAATATTTAAAACAGGCAGAAAGCTAGAGAAACAATGCAAATCATTTTAATTCCCATTCTTCTGAGCCAGGAAATTATGAACAATTTTTACATAAATTCCTATTTTTATAACATCATTTTTTTCCAGGTTTAAAAATGTAACTATACATTTGGAGGATAACATGTATATGTGAGTATTTCAGTTTATTCACATTTCTAAATTGCATCAACATATATAGCTAATAAATTAGGTTTATAGTACCTGTCAACAGAATTGGGTGGAGGGAGGAAGGGAGGCATAGGGGTGAGAGGGAATAAGAGAGAGAGAGAAAGAGAGCGAGAGAGAGAGAGAGGGGAGAAAGCCTCTCTGGTAATTACTGCCTGAGCAAGCCTGACCAAGACACTCACAGAAGCAGTAGGCAAGGAGTGAAGGTGTTATGTAACATCCTAGCACAATGTTAACCACTGACTTGAAGTAAACAATCAAGACATGGTGCTTAAAATATGGGTCACTGTGCTCAGCTGAAGTTGACCTTGAAGGTAAAAATCTAACATAATATCAAATGGAGATAAAGACTAAGAGGAAAAGGTAATATAGGCCATGGCTGGTTGACATGATTGGTTTGTATTGATGACTAAGAAATTGTTGCAAATAATATTTTGTGACCAAACAAAGCATTCTCTAATATCAAAATTGAAGCATGTGAGCAGTTTGTGAACATAAGATGTATATTATTACCATGATCATTGGCTGGCTTTTTGATAAATTGTTGGCAGTTCAGTAGTTTACACATTTGCTCAATTATTTATTATTTTATAAAATGTAAACAGTTGAAATATAACTAATGTCCCTAGTTTGCAGATGCAAAGACTAGGTGGTGGTGGTTGGGGGGGGGGGGGGGGGGCTGGAATGATGGGAGTTACAACATCTCTGTATTTCTATTGTGTATATACATATAGGATTTTCACTTAATTCATTAATGCTTACAGGATAAAATAGTTCATTCACAATTTCATAATATTTAAAAAAGGACAGACAGACTGTTAGACAAACAAAGCTGATAATATATGACGTTTCAATTATTTCTTAATTTCTTCTATTATATCATATTTTTTTAAAGTTTTTCATCAGCAATATTACACATCTGAATATACAAGTTGCTTTCAGACTTTAATAGCTTAATCTCCCCCCCCCCCCCTCCCCCCAGTGACTGTAAAAAATCAGGAACCCTGGCATAACTGACTTCTGGTCACAGGAGTGGCCTACCTGCATCTGGAACAAAGCAAGTGACTACAATAGAGCCTCAGGAAAAAATACAGTAACTAGCCTAATTTTGCTGTGAAAATTAAATTTGTAGTACTCACAGGAAACAAGGGACCCATGGGTCACGGCGCTCAGCTGAAAATTGAAATTTTTGCAAATGCAAAATATGCAAAATATTCTATTGTAATGTTTTTCTTATATACCAGCATATGAGAAGCTCAGAGGAAAGGGGCCCTCCTACTTGGTTATAGTACAGTTCTAAATATATGACTGCAAAACTAATACTCTGACAAGACTGTCAAGAAGAAAAACAGTAAAAGTTTTGAGATACTGTGATGCATATGAAATATTTACAGATGGCCAAGCAAGTGGACAGAATGGACTAATACCTTTATATCACTTTCAAGGGAATAATGCATTTAAGTTTATATTTAAGCCTATTTTTTTAGCATATCCACTTTTTCCATTAACAGTTTTTATCAGATTCAATTTTTTTTCTATTTACAAGTTTTATGAATTTGTAATAAAAACAATGGACCTATGGGTCACGGCGCTCAGCTGTTATATATGATAAAAAAATATGATTTAGAAATGATTAACAAATTAAGTACTATTGTCACACAGATTTTGACTTGGCCATATAACTTATAAGCAGAACATATCATATAAGAGTTTCACTATTTATTAAAAAAAATTACAAATATTGTCCCAAAAATAATTTTTATTAAAAATAATAAGAGAATTGTATGATTTTTTAAAATGAAATATAACTGAAATGATTATTAAAATAATATTCAAGAATATATTCATGAATGCATTCATTAATACATTTTGAAAGTATTTGCACTGGTATTCATATACTTTCATTTTTACCTGAATTCCCATTCTTTATGCAAGAAATTTTATAATGCAGTACATATTTATATTCGTATTTTAATACAATTGCAAAGTATTCGCACCATGTCTGGTATTTATATAGTTTTCACCAAACAATGATGTTGAGAATCCAGAATATACAAAATTCACACATTTAAATAATGATCATAAGTACCTGGTTTTGTGGCTTTTATTGATATTAAAAAAAAAATAAATGTAATATATTCATTTTGGACTAATTTCACATCAATGTACACACTAGACACAGTAGGAATCTAGATTAATATTATCAACTGCATCTTTGTCTATCATTAATTTCCTTCATATGATCCCTAATGATTAGTAATGACTAATATGATTTACTTTGTTATCATAAAAATTGAACTGAAAAATACTGCATGGTGTTATTTGGAATATGTGACATTCTATCCATTGATACAAGATTCTTATATCATCAGTAACTGCAAGTTAATTTCCTGTTATTATAAACTAACTAATTCCTTTTCTATTTTTCTTTAATTTGTTATTAAAAACCAATAAAAATTTATTAATTTATTGTTATTTTGTTGGTTAAAACTACTAGATAAGTTGGGTTGGACACCTGGATCAACTATGGCTGGCCATAAGCTGCCTGGCTGCCCAAGTGAATGCCTCGCCTCAAGCATGCATAATTTACTGAAATTTCAACAAGGTCAACATTACAGGTGACTCAAGAGGGGCTGGAGAGAGCCAAGGTCTGACATGGTCTCATAAAAACATTAATAAAAGCTACAATTTTGGCCAATTTCTTTCAGCTTTCTAAACTAAAAAGCTGAAATCCTTATGGGTGTATGATATGAATATTATATCAATAATGCTCACAGGAAACAAACGTGCCATGGTCAAAGTTGAGCAAAATTTAAGGTACTAATTTTATATTTATACTAATAACTTGTAAAATTTGAAAAATTCAGAACTAATTTTGGGTATTCAATGGAATCTTGATGAAATAATGTTACATCCCTGAAAAAATCTCTAGCTTCAGCAATCCTCTTGTTAAGGGAGTAAATATATTTCTTGATTTTTTACAAAGTGCATTATGTTTGGGCCCATAACTTAAAACAATTAGGCAATACTGACATAATTTCTGGCATGTGCATAGAGAATGTATAGAAAAATATATATATTATATATGATAAAAGTCAGATCAGTGGTTATGATATTAGGCGTCTTGAAGTGTAACAATGCGTTTTTAATGGAAAAATGAAGTTTTTCCATTAATATCTCGAAGGTATTAAGTCCTAGTGACCAAATTCTTGGCATGGTAGGGGATTTTGGAGACATCTAATTGTTTGCCAAATTTAGGAACTGAGAGCTGAAGCTGGGGAGCTGAGCTCTTGCAAACTGCATAACACTAGCTTGATGTAAACAATATGTTACATGGTGCTTGAAAACTTGAATAAAATCTACAGTTTTTGATCAACTGGTTTCAAATTTTTGGTGTTAACAGACAAAATGCTAACAAAAACATGCTGTGAAAATTAAATCCACAGTACTTACAGGAAAAAAACGTGCCATGGTCAAAGTTGGGCAAAAATTTAAGGTACCAATTTTTTATTTTTGTTAATATTTTAAAAAAATTAAAAGATTTTGATCTAATTTTGGGTATACAATTTAATTTTGATTAATTAAAGTTATATTACTGGAAAAAAAGTCCATAGCTTTAACAAGCTTTGTGTTAAGTGATCAAATATCTTTCCTGATTTTTTACAAAATGCATTATGTTTGGGCCCATAACTTTTTAAAATTATATGATACAGACATAATTTCTGGCCTAGACATAGGAACTATATAGAGGAATATTTATGGTAAATATGAGGAAAAATGGATGAGTGGTTTTGATATAAGGCAGTCCTGAAGTGTGAAAATAGGTTTTTAATAAAAAATTCAGGTTTTTCCTTAATTTCTCAAAGGAACGAAGTCGCAAAGACCCATTTTTTTGGTTTGGTAGGAGATCTTGGGGACATCTAACATTATGCCGAATTTTGGAATCCTAGGTCTTACGGTTTCAAAACGTGCCACATCTACGGACGGACGGACGGACGGATGGACAGACGGACGGACAACAGACAATGGACCACGACAATAGCTCAGATGACTTCTAGTCAGCTGAGCTAAAAATCTGAAAATATAAGTTAAAATGTCAGAATTCTAAGTTGCAATCATTATTTATCCAGAGTGTAGCTCATATTGGGTCACATTATGCATACACATATATTTTATTTTTTTTTAAATCTCTAAGTTTAAACTAAATTTAAAAGAAAATAATACCAAAACATGGCATCAATGGCATCATCAAGATTATTCCTTGAATCACTTTTAAAAAGTTTTTTACATTGGAGTTTCAGTACATGCTTAATTTTATTCACTGAAATAAAAGATTCAGTAAATCTGATAAAATAAAACCATCTTTTCAAATAAAGTATACACACTGTTAGTTGAATGAGGGACAACAACATCATTGTGATCATCAAGATTATTCCTTGAATCACTATTGAAAAGTTTTGTACATTGGAGTTTTTAGTACATGCTTAATTTTATTCACCGAAATAAAAGATTCAGTAAATCTGATAAAATAAAACCATCTTTTCAAATAAAGTATACACACTGTTAGTTGAAATAGGGACAAACAACATCATTGTGCTAATAACTATAATTTTTTACTGGAATTAATAGTCAATTTCACACCTGGTGAAGTCTTTACTCTTCTGAAGTAAAGAATTACCTATCTGATGAACATCCACACTTTCATATAGCAATACACCACTTTGTGGACACAATTAAATCATTATATTGGGGGTACAATAAAAAATCTAAAATGTAGCACAGCCTAGAATAAGAATGAAACAAATACAGAAAATTATAACATTCATCTAGTTAATGCACTAGCTTGGGGGGAGGGGGGTAGGCAGGGCAGAGGGGAAGCCTGCTAGAAGTGGCCAAGCTGAGCCAAGGCAAGCTGCCTGGAGAGGGTTACATAATACAAGTGAAGGCTGTCCTACTAGGTGGACCTCATGTAAACAACACTTGACATGGTGTATGAAAACTTGAATAAAAGCTTCTCTTTTCAATCAATTCCTTTGAAATTTCAGATTTTAAAACATTAAATCCTTATGTATGTATGCTGTGAAAATTAAAGCAACAGTGCTTACAGGGTAAAACGTGCCGCAGCCAAAGTTGGACAAAATTAAAGGTATTAATTTTTTATTTATGCTAATAACTTAAAAAATTTGCAAAATTCAGATCTAATTTTGGGTTAACAACTGAATCTTGATTTAATTAATATATATCCCTGAAAAAAAGTCTCCAGCTTCAGGAATTCTCATGTTAAGTGAATAAATATATTTCCTGATTTAAAAAAAAATGCATTATATTTGGACCCATCACTTCTAACCAATACTCAATACTGACCTCAATTTTGGTATGTTAATAGAAAATTTATGGAAAAATATGAATACTAAATATAATCAAAAACAGTCCAGTGGTTTTGATATTAGGCAGCCTTGAAGTGTAACAATGGCTTTTTTATGAAAAAGGGAGGTTTTTCCTTAATATTTCAAAGGAACAAAGTCCTAGTGACCCAATTTTCGGTATGGTAGGAGATTTTGGGGACATCTAAATGTATGCTAAATTTTGGATTCATAGGTCCAATGGTTTCAAAACGTGCCCTGTAAACAGACAGACGGCCGGACGGCCAGACGGCCGGCTGGATGACGGACAAAGGGCAGCGACTACAGCTCTGTTGACTTATAAAATTTTCCAAAATTCAGATCTAATTTAGGGTATACAATTGAATCTTAATTAAACAAATCTTTAATTATAGTGAGGGGTAGTTACAAGTCCTATACCTCAAACAATATGGGAAGCAGATACCTAATTTTAGGTTTCCAAGGAGATTTTTTATGGAACTCCCTGAATATTAAATTAAATGATTCTATGTTCAACAGTTATGATTTTTACCCTGTTAAAGGACGACTGCATCTTTGAAGGTCTCAAAAATAGAGAAGAAATGCATAATAATTCGAATAAAATCCAGGTGGCACCACCAGTCTGCAGGAACTGATGAAACACTCCAGGATGAATATGCAAGCAAAGATTCATAGTGATCAATGCATCAGTTGTTCAGATACTGGAGCTTTGAAAAAAATGTTTTAATATTAAGGGGGTAATTCTGAGTGCCATAGCTCAGAGGATATGGGTAACAGAGACCTTATTTCAGATTTCCATGGAGATTTACATGGTCCTCCATGGATGTCAAGATAGAAGATTCTAGGTCCAATGGTTATGATTTGGGCCTTGTTAACAGACAACCACATACCTGAAGGTCTCAAAAATAGAAAAAAAAATATGTGAAATTTTTAAAAAAAAATCCAGATGGTGCCACCAGTCTGCAGAAACTGATGAAACACTCCAGGATGAATATGCAAGCAAAAAAACATGGTGGTCAATGTATTAGTTGTTCAGATACTGGAGCTTCTGTGTCAAATTTTTAATGATTCTGGTAGGTACTTCTGTACCCCATACCTCGGAGAATATAGGTTTACAGGTTTGTTCATGAAGAGACTTACAGGGTTCCTGTGTGCAGCTCTGGTGTACATCGAGGTGTGGAAGCGACTGCAGTGTTCATGGTCTTGCTTATCTTTTACACCTTGTGCACACCTGTGATAGTATCTCTGAAAAAAAGTATACAGGTAAACACACCATAGCCTGAAAGCAGAGTCATGTGTAAACAGACTGATGTAAAATAATGAAGGATAGCTTACACCTGAGGGACCATGACAGTAACAAGAATCAGCTGGGAAGTCCATATCTGACACAAAACAAGGGACCTATGGGTCACGACGCTCAGCTGTTATATATGATAAAAAAATATTATTTAGAAATGAGGCACATGCTGGTTTTGTGTGGTAATAAATATAAGCTGTATTATGAGTTGTTGTTGTTTAGCTTATGTATGATTTTGATAGTACCTTTGGAGACAGGGAAGAGGATTGATTTCATCTATTTTATTAACAAATGGAGTACTATTGTCACACAGATTTTGACTTGGCCATATAACTTATAAGCAGAACATATAATATAAGAGTTTAACTATTTATTAAAAAAAATTACAAATATTGTCCCAAATATAATTTTTATAAAAAATAATAAGAGAATCATATGATTTTTTAAAATGAAATATAACTGATATGATTATTAAAACAATATTAAAGAATATATTCATGAATGCATTCATGAATACATTTTGAAAGTATTTACACGAGTATTCATATACTTTCATTTTTACCTGAATTCCCATTCTTTATGCAAGAAATTTTATAATGGAGTACATAATCATATTTGTATTTAAATACAATTACAAAGTATTCGCACCATGTCTGGTATTTATTCAGTTTCACCAACCAATGATGTTGAGAATCCAGAATATACAAAATTCACACATTTAAATAATGATCATAAGTACCTGGTTTTATGGCTTTTATTTATATTAAAAAATAACTGTAAAAAATTCATTTTGGACTAATTTCACATCAATGTACACACTAGACACAGTAGGAATCTAGATTAATATTATCAACTGCATCTTTGTCTATCATTAATTTCCTTCATATGATCCCTAATGATTAGTAATGAATAATATGATTTACTTCTTTATCATTAAAATTGAACTGAACTAGATGTGTCGGAACGACACGAATGCCCCCGCCTGGGGCAAATTAGAGACATTTGTTAAATTTTGTAAAATTTTTTAAGTTCAGGAAGTGTTGTATGGTCAAAAGTAGGTCAACAAGGGCAAAATGCAAACATGATCTGTAAAGGGTCATTATCAAGCAACACACCAAAAATCAGGCCAGTATCTGCAGGCATTGTGAAAAAAAGTCCATATATGTGCATTTTTCATGAAAATTTCTGTCTTTCATGAAATTTTCTATGTTCAGGATCTGTCATATGGTGAAAAATAGGTTAACTGGGACGAAACGCGAACTCGATCTGTAAGTGGTCAATATGCGCCCACAGACCAAACATTAGGCCAGTATCTGTAAGCATTGTATTGCGAAACTATAATATTAGCCAAAGTTAATAGTCATTTATAAATTTAAATTGGAGAGGTATATACCATGTTTCATAACAATCCACCAAATGCTTCCTGAGAAATAAGCTCCTAAAATTTTTTCTATACTAAGCTCTGTGATATTGAAAAGTAGGTCAAGATCACCCATCTTTGAACTTGACAAAGATTTTGTAAATATAATGCAAAAGCACTGAAGAAATGAAGTTCCTGTGTTGAATACCTTTAGAGATATCCTGCACAAAAGGCCAAAATTTAAAAAATCCGATAAATTTCATTAAAAAATCAGAAATTGCAGGTGGCGCCACCAAAATTGTGCAGCATATACAGACCATCAGTCCCAATGATCATAGTAAGTTTTGTGAAATTCCACACAATGGTTCCTGAGATATAAACTTCTGAGTGTTTTTCTATAATCAGCTCTAAAATGTAGAAAAATGGGTCAAGGTCACCCATCTTCGAACTTGACCGAGATTTTATCAATATACATCTTCACTGATGAAATAAAATTCCAACGGTGAATCCTTTTAGAGATATCCCGCTCACAAGGTAAAAGTTAACAGACGCGGAACGGACGGACAGACACCGGACAGACAGATGGACAGACGGACAGCTTGGGTGACGACAATAGCCCATCAGCCTATGAGCTGAGGGCTAAAAACGGCTGTACATGTGTATTTGTCACGAAAATTTCTATTTTTCATGAATTTTTCTAAGTTTAGGAGCCGTAAAACGGTCAAAAGTAGGTCAACCGGGACGAAACGCGAACTCGATCTGTAACTGGTCATTATCTGCCAACACCCTTAAAATCAGGCCAATATCTGCAGGCATTGCGAAAAAAAGTCCGTACATGTGTATTTGTCAATAAAATTTCTATTTTTCATGAAATTTTCTAAGTTTAGGAGCCGTAAAATGGTCAAAAGTAGGTCAACCGGGACGAAACACGAACTCAATCTGTAACTGGTCATTATCTGCCCCACACCAAAAAATCAGGCCAATATCTGCAGGCATTGCGAAAAAAAATCTGTACATGTGTATTTGTCATGAAAATTTCTATTTTTCATGAAATTTTCTAAGTTCAGGAGCCGTAAAACGGTCAGAAGTAGGTCAACCGGGACGAAACGCGAACTCAATCTGTAACTGGTCATTATCTGCCCACACACCAAAAATCAGGCCAATATCTGCAGGCATTGCGAAAAAAAGTCCGTACAACTGTTTGATTTCGGAATGACGGAATGACGGACATGGGTAAAACTATATGCCCCGGCCACTTTGTGGCGGGGGCATAAAAATGCCATAGGTGACTGCATGGTGTTATTTGGAATATGTGACATTCTACCCTTCGATACAAGATTCTTATATCATCAGTAACTGCAAGTTAATTTCCTGTTATTATAAACTAACAAATTCCTTTTCTATTTTTCTTTAATTTGTTATTAAAAACCAATAAAAATTTATTAATTTATTGTTTATTGTTATGTTGTTGGTTAAAACTACTAGATGAGTTGGGTTGGACACCTGGATCAACTGGGGCTGGCCATAAGCTGCCTGGATTCCTGTATGCCTCGCCTCAAGCCTGCATAATTTGATGAAAGATCAACAAGGTCAACATACAGGTGACTCAAGAGGGGCTGGAGAGAGCCAAAGTCTGACAGGGTCTCATAAACAAGTGACCCAGGGGTCATGACGCTCAGCTGACCAGGAAGACATTGACAAAAGTAATTTTATCATCTGAATGTCAAATTTGAATGAAATACTTTTTCCAAACTTGACCTTTTGTATAAAATCATCCAATATTCATTGGGGTACTATGGAGCTCTGTAGCATGAAGGATATGGGTAACAGACACCTATTTTCAAGGTTTACAAGATGACTTTTCAGGGGTCTCCCAGCATGTCAAAAAATAAAATTCTAGGTCCAGTTATTATGATTTGTGCCCTGTTAACAAATCCAAATGTTTATTCTGGGGGGTATTTCAAAGCCGCATAGGATGAAGGATATGGGTAACAGAGATGTAATTTAAGGTGCACAAGGAGACTTTTCAGGGGCCTCCCAGCATATCAAGAAAGGAGATTCTAGGTCAAGTCATTATAATTTGTGCTCTGTTAACAGATGACCAAATCTTCGGAGCCCCAGAGCATGAAGGATATGGGTAACAGGGACCTTATTTCGGGTTTCCATGTAGCCCTTATATGGGCTTCCCTGGAGGTGAGGACAGAAGATTCTAGGTCCAGTCATTATGATTTGTGCCCTGTTAATATATGACCAAATCTTTATTCTGGGGGGTACTTCAGAGCCCCATAGCTCACAGAATATGGGTAACAGGGACCTTATTTCAGGTTTCCATGTAGATCTTTTATGGGCTTCCCTGGAGGTGAGGACAGAAGATTCTAGGTCCAGTCATTATGATTTGTGCCCTGTTTACAGATGACCAAATGTTTAAAGATCACATAAGTAGAGAAAAAAATCGTAAAAAATAAAAAAAATATAGGTGGTGCCACCAATCTCCAGAAATTGATGAAACACTCCATGATCAATATCCATGCAAAGGAATCATGGTGATTAATGCATTAGTTGTTCAGATACTTGAGCTTTTGTATTAAATTTTGCATTATTCTGGGGGGTACTTCAGAACCCCATAGCTCGAAGAAAATAGGTCACAGTGACCAAATTTCAGGTTTACAAGGAGAATTTCCATAGACCTCCCAGGTTTTCAAGTAAGAAGATTCCCGGTCTAGCGGTTACGATTTGTACCCTGTTAACAGACAGACGCCTGGATGGCCGGACGGACGACGGACAAAAGGTGATCCCTACAGCTCAGATGACTTTCAGTCAGCTGAGCTAAAAATTGAAAAAATTCAGGTGGCGCCACCAGAATGCAGAAACTGATGAAACATTTCATGATCAATATCCATGCAAAGAATCATGGTGATCAATATAATAATTGTTCAGATACTTGAGCTTTTGTATCAAATTTTCCATTATTCTGGGGGGTACTCCGGAGCCCCATAGCTCAGAGGTTATGGGTAACAGAGACCTAATTTCAAGTTTTTAAGGAAACTTTTCATGGGCCTCTCAGCATGTCAAGAGAGAAGATTCTAGGTCCAGTTGTTACGATTTGTGCCATGTTAACAGATGACCGCATCTTATGAGGTCTCAAAAATAGAGAAAAAAATTCGTAAAAATAAAAAAAATACAGGTGGCGCCACCATACTGCAGAAACTGATGACACATTCCATGATCAATATCCATGCAAAGAATCATGGTGATCACTGCAATAGTTGTTTAGATACTTGAGCTTTTGTATCAAATTGTCCATTATTCTGAGGGATACTTCAGATGACTTACAGTCAGCTGAGCTAAAAACACTTAATGGTCAATATCCATGCAAAGAATCATGATGATCTCCGTATTAGTTGTTCAGATACTTCAGCTTTTGTATCAAATTGTCCATTATTCTGAGGGATACTTCAGAGTCCTATAGCTTGAAGGATATGGGTAACAGAGACCTAATTTCAAGTTTCCACAGGCATTCTTCATGGGCCTCCTTGCATGACAAGAATGAAGTTTCTAGGTCCAGTTGTTGCAATTTGTACCCTCTTGATAGATAACATAGGTGGCACCACCAGTCTGCAGGAACTGATGGAACATCTCATAATCAATATGTATGCCAAAAATCATGACCATCAGTGATGTAGTTATTGAGATATTGAAGTTTTTGTATGAAATTTTTGACTACTCTGGGGGGGTACTTTGGGGCCCCATAGCTCGAAGGATATGGGTAACAGAGACCTAATTTCTGGTTTCCATGGAGACTTTTCATAGGTCTTCTAGTGTGTTGAGAATGAAGATTCTAGGTCCAGTCGTTACTATTTGTGCCATGCTAACAGATGACAGCATCCTTAAAGGTCTCAAAAATAGAGGAAAAAATCGTAAAAAATCGAACGATACAGGTGGCGCCACCAGTCTGCAGGAACAGATGACACATCTCATGATCAATAGTTATGCCACAAATCATGACCATCATTCATGTAGTTAATGAGATATTGAAGTTTTTGTATGAAATTGTTTACTTTTCTTGGGGGTACTTTAGGGCTCCATAGCTCGTGGAATATGGGTAACAGAGACCTAATTTTGGTTTCCATGGAGACTTTTCATAGGTCTCTCAGTGTGTCAAGAATGAAGATTTTAGGTCCAGTCGTTACGATTTGTGCCATGCTAACAGATGACAGCATCCTTAAAGGTCTCAAAAATAGAGGAAAAAATCGTAAAAAATCAAACAATACAGGTGGCACCACAAGTCTGCAGGAACTGATGGAACATTTCATAATCAATATGTATGCCAAAAATCATGACCATCAGTGATGTAGTTATTGAGATATTGAAGTTTTTGTATGAAATTTTTGACTACTCGGGGGGGGGGGGGGGTACTTTGGGGCCCCATAGCTCGAAGGATATGGTTAACAGAGACCTAATTTCTGGTTTCCAAGGATATTTTTCATGGACCACTCAGTGTGTCAAGAATGAAGATTCTAGGTCCAGTCGTTACGATTTGTGCCATGCTAACAGATGACAGCATCCTTAAAGGTCTCAAAAATAGAGGAAAAAATCGTAAAAAATCGAACAATAAAGGTGGCACCACCAGTCTGCAGGAAGTGATGACACATCTCATGATCAATAGTTATGCCACAAATCATGACCATCAGTCAAGTAGTTAATGAGATATTGAAGTTTTTGTATGAAATTTTTTACTTTTCTTGGGGGTACTTTGGGGCTCCATAGCTCGAAGAATATGGGTAACAGAGACCTAATTTCTGGTTTCCATGGAGACTTTTCATAGGCCTCTCAGTGTGTCAAGAATGAAGATTCTAGGTCCAGTTTTTACGATTTGTGCCTTGTTAACAGATGTTTACATTTTGAAAGGTCTCAAAAATAGAGAAAAAAATTCGTAAAAAATTGAACGATATAGGTGGCGCCACCAGTCTGCAGGAAGTGATGGAACATCTCATGATCAATATGTATGCCAAAAATCATGACCATCAGTCAAGTATTTAATGAGATATTGAAGTTTTTGTATGAAATTTTTTACTTTTCTGGGGGGTAGTTACGGGCCCCATAGCTGGAAGGATATGGGTAACAGAGACCTAATTTCTGGTTTCCATGGAAACTTTTTATAGGTCTCTCAGTGTGTCGAGAATGAAGATTCTAAGTCCAGTCATTACGATTTGTGCCTTGTTAACAGATGTTTACATTTTTAAAGGTCTCAAAAATAGGGAAAAAAATTCGTAAAAAATTGAAAAATGGAGGTGGCGCCACCAGTCTTCAGGAACTGATGGAACCTCTCATGATCAATATGTATGCCAAAAATCATGACCATCAGTCAAGTGGTTTATGAGATATTGAAGTTTTTGTATGAAATTTTGGACTTTTCTGGGGGGGTACTTTGGGGCCCCATAGCTCGAAGGATATGGGTAACAGAGACCTAATTTCTGGTTTCCAAGGAGATTTTTCATGGACCTCCCAGGATGTCAAGTAAGAAGATTCCAGTTCTAGCGGTTACGATTTGTGCCTGGTTAACGGACAGACAGACAGACAGACAGACAGACGGACGACGGACAAAGAGTGATCGCTATAGCTCAGATGACTTTCAGTCAGCCGAGCTAAAAACATTAATAAAAGCTACAATTTTTGGCCAATTTCTTTCAGCTTTCTAAACTAAAAAGCTGAAATCCTAATGTGTGCATGATATGAAAATTATATCAACAGTGCTCACAGGACACAAACGTGCCATGGTCACAGTTGGGCAAAATTTAAGGTACTAATTTTATATTTATTTTAATAACTTATAAAATTTGAAAAATTCAGAACTAATTTTAGGTATTCAATTGAATCTTGATTAAATAATGTTACATCCCTGACAAAAAAATCTCTAGCTTCAGCAATCCTCTTGTTAAGGGAGTAAATATATTTCTTGATTTTTTACAAAGTGCATTATGTTTGGGCCCATAACTTAAAACAATTACGCAATACTGACATCATTCTGGCATGTGCATAGAGAATGAAAAATATGTATATTATTTATGATTAAAGTCAGATCAGTGGTTTTGATATTAGGCAGTCTTGAAGTGTAACAATGGGTTTTTAATGGAAAAATGAAGTTTTTCATTAATATCTCGAAGGTATTAAGTCCTAGTGACCAAATTCTTGGCATGGTAGGGGATTTTGGAGACATCTAACTGTATGCCGAATTTAAGGAACTAAGAGCTGAAGCTGGGGAGCTGAGCTCTTGCAAACTGCATAACACTAGCTTGATGTAAACAATATGTTACATGGTGCTTGAAAACTTATTAAAATCTACAGTTTTTGTTCAACTGGTTTCAAATTTTTGGTGTTAACAGTTGAAATGCTAACAAAAACATGCTGTGAAAATTAAATCCACAGTACTTACAGGAAAAAATGTGCCATGGTCAAAGTTGGGCAAAATTTAAGGTACCAATTTTTTATTTTTATTAATATTTTAGAAAATTTAAAAGATTTTCATCTAATTTTGGGTATACAATTTAATTTTGATTAATTAAAGTTATATTACTGGAAAAAAGGTCGATAGCTTTAACATTTTTTGTGTTAAGTGATCAAATATCTTTCCTGATTTTTACAAAATGCATTATGTTTGGGCCCATAACTTTTTTAAATTAAATAATACAGACATAATTTCTGGCATGTACATAGGAACTATATAGAGGAATATTTATGGTAAATATGAGGAAAAACAGATGAGTGGTTTTGATATTAGGCAGTCCTGAAGTGTGAAAATAGGTTTTCAATAAAAATTTGAGGTTTTTCCTTAATTTCTCAAAGGAACGAAGTTGCAAAGACCCAGTTTTCAGTTTGGTAGGAGATCTTGGGGACATCTAACATTATGCCAAATTTTGGATTCCTAGGTCTTACGGTTTCAAAACGTGCCACATCTACGGACGGACGGACGGACAGACGGACGGACGACGGACAATGGACCACGACTATAGCTCAGATGACTTATAGTCAGCTGAGCTAACAAAAAAGCAATGACCATGACATGTACAGCACCCAGTCATCCCACCTTCCACTACTTTGACTTAAGACAGTTTTCAGGGGGGCATCATTATCAGAACTTGTCTAAGATGTGATTTTTATCACATTTTAATATTTTTATTTTTTTTAAACATATATCTATCAGAAAAAAACTCCAGAAAAATAATCTAAGCTATGAAACTAATACATGTGTAAAAAATAACCTGAGGATCAAAACACACAATATATTATACAAGGGGCAAACTGGAATGTTTAATTTTATTAACTGAAAAAAAAGGAATCAGTACTGCAAATTTTGATTATACACCTAGTATCATGTAAAAGCTGATATATACCCATAGGTCTTCATGTAATTAGTCAAACATATTAACATCTTTAACTAGATATTTCTTAGTATCCCCAGACAATTAACCCCCCCCCCCCCCCCCCCCCCCTTAAGAATAGGCCCCCATCTTCAGCAGCATATACTGACACTTGGCAAGCGTATATGGTTTCTTCCATCTATCAACTTGAGAAACAATACTTTTCACCAAATATGGGGGCCAATATGTTGAATCTCTCTTGACAATAAGAGCATTAATTTATTCTACAAAAACGGGAAGGTAGGTGGCGCCACCTGTCTGGTTTACGAGAAAAATTTACAAGATGGATAGACATGCCAAATTTCAGACCATTACCTTGAAGCAATCTGGAGATATGATCAATTTCCACCCAAAGCACATGTACAGATGGATGCCACGCCAAATGATTGCAGATGGCACCACCAGTCTTGAGTACAAGATGGAGGAGTCCAAGATCTATGGATATGCACATTTAAAGGCCAATAGGGCAAATCACTCTTCAGAAAAGTGCATTATTTTATTCTAAAAAAATGGGAAGGTAGGTGTATAAGAAATGTATGGAAGAATAGGAATATTAATCATGATCAAATTTAGATAAGTTGTTTTGATATTAGACAGGTGGCGCCACCAGTCTGCAAGAACTGATGAAACACTCCATGATACATATGCATACAAAGAATCATGGTGATCAATGGATTAGTTGTGCAGATACCTGAACTTTTGCATCAAATTTTTATTAAGTCTGAGGGGTATTTACAAGCCCTATAGCTCGAAGGATATGGGTAACAGAGATGTAATTCAAGGTTTCCAAGTGGAATATTTGGGACCTCCCTGGATGTCCAGTTAAAAGATTCCAGGTCCAATGGTTATGATTTTTGCCTTGTTAACTGATTACAGCATCTTTGAAGGTCTCAAAAATAGAGAAAAAATGTGTAAAATTAGAAAAATTCCAGGTGTCACCACCTGTCTGCAGGAACTTATTTAACACTCTATGATGATGAATATGCATGCAAAGAATAATGGTGATCAATGCATTAGTTGTTCAGATTCTGGAGCTTTTGTATCAAATTTTTAATTATTCTATGTGGGTATTTCTAAGCCCCATAGCTCGGAGGATATGGATAACAGAGACCTAATTTCATGTTTCCAAGGAGATTTTTTATGGACCTCCCTGGATGTCAAGTAAGAAGATTCCAGGTCCAGCAGTTATGATTTGTGCCGGGTTAACGGACAGACAGACAGACGGTGGACAAAGAGTGATCGCAATACACTCTTTACACAGCGCTTTACCTATAGGCCTATACTACCTATATCCTAATCACTGTTTGTTATGACCTCGTATCCTTAATCTCTACACCAGAGGGGAGCACTTTATTTTGGTCCAATCAGATGAGACCCTGTGCTGGAAGACAAAACGGTTTACCAGCCAAGCGAGGAATACACGGAGCTAATGTTGTTTATTTGGTTTTGAGTGACAGCTCATCGCCCCGGCAACCGTTTGAACAGGCCACAGGCTCAGAGAGAATGACCCCACATGTGGTTTCTGGGCGGAGCCTGATGCCTGTTGAGTGTTTGTTGACTGGTTGGCTGCTAGACACATCAGCAGATTTTTCAGAAGACAGGCCACCTGGTGTTTTAGTGCATCATAAACAGTCAAAGCAGGCAGCAGGAAATCAGTAGCTTCTTTAGAAGTGTAAGATTTCCACTGCCTCGGGAGCATATGATGACAATAGCTCAGATGACTTTCAGTCAGCTGAGCTAAAAAGGAGAATGTTATGTACCAGTGTCCCACCTTCCCCCCATCAATAACTGAAATACTTGTAGGCTGAAACCTGTTTTGAACTTATTGTTATTAAAGTTTGTTTCTGTTATCAAGTCTAATGTACTCTTGTCCTTCTCAGACTGCAATGGTTAAATCCACAGCCTACACAGGTCATAACATCATGTTACTGATTTTTGTATAAAATTTGGTGATACTAGCTCCTGCCTTCTCTTAGATTGTAATTTTAGTATGCTTATTTGTCCAAATGACTAAGTTCAGCTTCCTGTAACTTGGCGAAAAATCACCCAACTGAAACCATTTGAACAAACTTGAGAAAGATTGTTTCTGGGATTAATTTCTGTGAAATATTGGACATTTTAGCTGGACAGTTTAGAGAAGAAGATTTTTAAGGTTTTTTTTAACTTTTTCATGATAAAATCTGTGTCAATGCAGATATCCAAAAAATAAGTATTTTAGATGACTGATTTTTTTCAAATAATTTAAGCGATGCTAGCTCCTGCCAGTTTTGAGATAGCATGGGTTACTGTATAGACAACAGACGATGGCCAATGGACACAGCTGCACCATCGCATAAGATCACATACCTGTCAACTGGAAGGGATGGGAGGGAAGGGAGTGGGGGGGGGGGGGGGCAGGGATAGAGAGAGGGACAGGCAGAGGACTGGAAGGGGAGCTCTCTGTGGTGGTTACTTCAGGCAGCCTGACCTAGAGTCTGCTAGCTGTTCCAGTAGGTAACATAACAAGCCCTGAGTGCATGGCTAGTGGCTACACCACCTACACAGTAGCCTTGCCTGATGAAACAGTTATTCATATGACACTGTCTTCTAAAGCTCGGGTAAAAGCTGCAGTTTTTTATCGACTGCTTTTAGATTTCAAATTAAAAAGCTCAAAACCTTATCTGTCCATCATGTGTGAAAATTAAATCAACAGTGGTTACATGAAAAAAAGTGCCCTGGCTAAAGTTGGGCAATGATTTTAAATTTAAATGCTTATAACTTAAAATTGCAAAATACTTATCTAATTTCTGGCATACAATTAAATCTTAATTAAATACAGTTGAGTTCTCTGCTTGAAAAAGGTTCTCCAGCTTAAACAGTAATCATGTTACGTAAATGATATTTTTCTTGGTTTTTGACAAGGTACATTATGTTGATGCCCATAACTTTTACAAATATTGCAATACTGAACAAATTTCTGGCATTTACATAAGAATTATATGGAGGAATAGTAATGTCATGTATAAACAAAACAATACCAGTAGCTTTCATGGTGGGCAGTCTGGAAGTGTAACAAAGCTTGTTGTAAAAACAACACTTAAGACTTGGTCTACCAAAACTTGAATATAAGCTACAATTTTTTAAAACAATTGCTTTCAATATTTAGATTATAAAAACACAAAACCCCCATCTGTCCATCATGTGAAAATTAAAACCCCCATCTGTCCATCATGTGAAAATTAAATCAAATGTGCTTACAGGGAGAAAATGTGCCATTGTCAAAGTTAGGTAAAAATTAAGGTATTGATTTTACATTTATGCTATTAAATTAAAATATTAACAAAATTTTGATCAAATTTCTGGTATCTAATTTAAACTAAATTAAATATAATTATATGCTTGAAATGGGCTCTCTAGCTTTTCAAATTAAGTGAGTAAATATCTTTCCTGATTTTTGATAAAGTGCATTATGTTTGGGCACATAACTTCTGCAAATCATGCTATGATATTGACCCTATTTTTGGCATGTATATAGGAAATATATGCAAAAATGATTATACCAAATTTAAACAAAACAGCACTAGTTGTTTTCACAGTGGGCAGTCTTGAAGTGTAACCATAGGTTTTTCATGGAAATTGAGGTTCTCTTGATATCTCAAAGGAATGCAGTCGCAGTGACCCAGTTTTTGGTTTGGTAGTAGATCTTGGTGACATCTAACAGTGTGCACAATTTCAGAGTTGTAGGTCCAACATTTTCAAAACATGCCATTTTAACAGACGGATGAATGGATGGATGACAGATGGATGGATAGACAGCCAATAGACAAAGGACCATTGCTTATAGATTTATAGTCAGCTGTGCGAATAACAGATCATTGGTTTTGATATAAGGCAGTCCTTAAGTGTAACAATAGGTTTTTAATAGGAAATTGAGTTGTTTCCTTTATTTCTCGAATATAGTAAGTCATAATGACCCTGTTTTGGGTTTGGTAGGAGGAAATCTAACTGTTTGTTGAATTTTTTATATGTTAGTCTAACAATTTCAAAGCATGCCAGCTTAATGGATGGACAGACAATGGATCATAATTACAGTTCAGTTGACTTATAGCAAGATGACCTAAAAATGCAGGTGGCACCACCAGTCTTATGCAGCTGTTGAACTGTCCATGATCGATAATCTAAGCCAACATCATGGCATTTCGTGTTTCAATTATTGAGATACTGGACTTTTGTATTTAATTTTAAATTATTCGGGGGTACACAAACAAGCTCCATAGCTTCAACTTTCAAAGGATATAGGTCTCAGTGACCAAATTCCTTGATGCCAAGAGGTCAAAATTGAATATCAGGTGCAAATTTATCACCTTTAATTATTAGTGTTACAAGGCTGAAAGATCAGTTTTTGAGAATAAGCTATATTGGATATTCACTGCAAACACAGGCATAGGAATAAGGGGAAAAAAAGGGAAACAATTTCGAAAATGATGTGTACCCACAACAAATTTTTACCCAAATATGGATTTAGAAATGAACGCCTCAATCCTCATAAGCCTCTCTTCCTACAGGGTGATGGGGGTTAATAAAGTCCCAGCTCTGGTATTTATATAAGTATGGCATCACAAGTTTTAGCTGTGATATAGCAGGTGTATGACATAATGTTTCAGCCATGGTATGTTATATGCGTATGCAATCAAATGATTATACCTGTAGCTATGGAATGGTCATAAAATTATTATACCTTCAGGCATGGTATATTGTATGTGTATGACATCAAATAATTATACCTATAGCCATGGTATGTTATGTATGACATAAAATTATTATTTTCCCTTCAGCCATGGTATGTTATATGCGTATGCAATCAAACTATTATACCTTCAGCCATGGTATGTTATATGTGTATGCAACCAAACTATTATACCTTCAGCCATGATATGTTATATGTGTATGACATCCTTCAGCCATGGTATGCATGTTGTATGTGTATGACATCAAATAACTAGAATACGGGTAGTCAACAAGTGACTACATGTATCCGCCAAAATCAGAGTGGGATGGGTGAAGTGAGACATGGATTGAGTGGCAAGGGGAAATAGAGCGAGTTGTGTTGCATATTAGCATGGATGTCTGCAGCCGAAATGTGTATGTACACTGCAAAAATCCCTACTTAACCAAGTAATTTTCCTTGAAATGAGAAATCTTTTCTTGAAACAAGGAAACTCATAGGAAAATTTTCTTAAATCCTGGGTTTGTAGCCATAAGCTGACTTAGATAAGAAAATTTTCCTTGTTTCTAGGAAAGATTCCTAGATTCAAGAAAAGTTTACTATGAGGTTACAGCTTTCAAGATCTTATATCTTATTTCAAGAAATATCTCCTTAAACCAGGAAACTACAAATGTGAGATACAAATATATGCATCAAGCTATGTCAATGCTTATGTAGAATAAATGGATAAAAGTCTGAATAAAAGTATGAATGACCTTAATTCTTCCTCATGAGAAATTCACTATAAAAAATAAATCTTTAAATGATGTTATAAGTTATAACTTATCAAGTTACACCTACATGGGGTATCAGACACAAAAGAACAACAGAACTTACTGGAAAATCATGGGGTACACTGCAAAAAATAAATTTCTGGTTTTGTAGCCATAATCTGACACAGACAAGAAAATTTTCCTTGTTTCTAGGTAAGAATCCTAGATTCAGGAAAAATTTTGATGATGTTGCAGCTTTCATTATCATGTATATCATTTTAAGAAATATTTACTTAAATCAAGAAACTGCAAATGCAAGGAGCTAATATATATGACTTTATACCTTCAGTTCTTACTTCCTGAAAATGTCTAGCAGGTTAGGACTAGTGTGTGTGTGTGTGTGTGCGTGTGTTTGTGTGTGTGTGTGTGTATTAATTTTATGAGAGAAATGAGGGACTTATATCAAGAATTCTTAGGTAAAATTCAGGTTGTGAATGACCTCATTCTTCCTCATGAGATTTTCACTAAAAATAAATAAAAAAGTTTCAACTGATATAAAAATATCACTTATATCAAACTACTTCTGCAAGTGGTATCAGAGATAACCTGGCTGTAGAATTTCTGAAAACTATATGTAGGTCAATAAATTTTCAACTGATATCACATGTTTGCAGAAGTTAAATTGTTTTACAAATTTTCAGAGAAGTGCAGAATTCTGAAAGTATGGTAATTCCTGCAGATTGCCACAAAACTGTCTGACTCAGAACATACTTGGTTCAGAAAAGGCTCTCTGGATATTGATATTTTACATGGAGATCGACTCTACACCAAGAAAAAAAAACCAATAAGACTCTATAACCAAGATAAGGCATCTAACATATCAATATGTTTAGAAAAGCACCTAGAACATGAATATGAGTATATTTTTATTAAAAATAATTTGTAAAAAAATCTCTGATTGATGGACAATGTATTATATTATATTTATATAATGATATGGATATTAATTTATCCTTTTCTTGCATATTATAATTTATATATATATATATATATATATATATATATATATATATATATATATATATATATATATATATATGAGAGAGAGAGAGTGAAAGAGCGAGAGAATGAGATACAGAGGGATTTATGTATTGCATATATTTCTCTGACAAATAATGGGTGTTCTGACAGTTCTGATTTAGACTTATCTGAATGGTGTTTTACATATCTGAAAAATCAGCTAATTAAAAATGAAAAGGTACTATATGTATAATGTCAACAAGAAACATGACTGTGCACCCTGGGATGCTTGCACTTTATCAAGCTGCCGTTGCCTTCGGGGCCACCCCCAGCATATCAGGTTACTGTAAGCAGTGTGTCAAGCCAGGCTCAAAGGGCATATAATGACCAGGTTAGTCAAAGAGGATAGTTCAAATGTTGCAGATCTAACTGTCACGGAGAAAGAAGAGAAGACAATGCATCTCAGCATACATATTCATCTGTTTCATCTGAATTAAAAATATATGAAAAGAATATGTAAAAGCCCTTATAAGCACTTTTGTTTGAGAATGATCAGTATGGGTACTGTCAACGTACTGTCAATGAGTCAACATGTATGGACTTACAGGGCTTGCATGAAAACAACTGAGACCTGTTTACTCAAATATGTAGATCTTTCCCACCATGCCTCATGATCATCATTACTAATTTTTAATATACATTATTTCAACTAACAAGTATTATTATTGTACATTTTATGATGTTCTGGTGCAAAGAAACATTTAATAAATGGTGTTTTATATCCTCTCCTTTCTGCTGCTTGAAGAAACAGAAATCCCCAGAAATGGCAAATAAAAACAACAGAGATAATTTATAATCATCAAGTAGTAAGAGGGATCTGTTTATTTGTTACATGTCCATATAGGGGAAGCAGAAACAGATAATTAGTAAAATTAAATATTTGTTCAATTTTAATTAAAGTGTCTGTTAATTGTCAACAATATGTCCTAAGCTTAACTCTAGGCTGCACAGAAGAATATATATGACATTGTCAATGACAACTTTATCACTATACACTCAGTTATGGTCAATTTAGGATATTAAATAGATATCTGTCACAAACTCTGTAAATGTATTAGGAGGACTGTGTCTGGACAACTTGAAAAAGTAACCTTTACTGATGTAATTAATTACATATTTTCATGTAATTTATCATAATTTCTAATTTTGTAATTGAGCTTTTTTAATATACACTGAAGTGTAAAACTGCAAATTCAGCCAATAAAATGTAAAATTATGCCCAAACTACAAAAAAAAAATTTTTGTAAGAAATGACTGTTCTGACACTTGTAAATCTGTACAACTGTCAATTTTTCATGAATCACTTTTGATGGCCCTGACATGTACCTGCAGTATACGATATGCAATTTTTAGTCAACTGTTTTCATTTCCTTTCCAGACATGATCACCATGCAAGAAGTATGATGAAGTCAAGCCTATACTATAAGGCACAAGCTGAGGGATATTCTGAAACCATTTGGGATAAGCAACAACTAAGCAAGATTTATCCTGCATCCTCCGATAAATAACTATTACACTTTATTCAGTTTTTTCTTTTATTTTTCTCATATGTAGATGCAATTACAGCAACATTTTGATGTTTTTGGATGTTAAAAATTTCCTCAGATAATTTTACAAAAAGGTTACCACAGAGACAAGCACACTTAGAAACTCTTCATTGAAAAGAGTGGATGCTTCAGAAAATATCCACAGAAAAGAGTAGACTATGGACAAATGCAAGATAAAAAGTGGACACTTTGGAAAATAACCACAGATATAGGATTTCAGTTTTTTTCCTATGGATTTTACAAATCTACAGAAAATTTCTACAGTCCCAATCCGAAGAAAGTTTCCAAATACACAGATAATCAAAGCTAGGCAGATTTAAAGGCTTCTATGCATGGTTTCATTGGCAGTTAATAGCTAAAAATAATGAAAATAAATCTGGGAAAATGTTCCTCCCATTCTAAGATAATTAGCTCAGCTGACTCTAAGTCATCTGAGCTATAGTCGTGGTCCATTGTCCGTCATCTTTCCAACCGTTCTTCTGTCCGTACGTAAGACAAGCACATTTCAACATCATTGGACCTACAAATCTGAAATTCGGCATACAAATAGATGTCTTCAAAATCTCCTACCATACCCTAGATGTCTTCAAAATCTCCTACCATACCCGAAAGTGGGCCAATATGTCTTCGTTTCTTCAAGATATCAAGGAAAAACCTCAATTTTCCATTAAAAAGCCATTGTCACACTTCAGGACTGCCTAATATCAAAACCACTTATCTGTTTTTAATCATGCTTGGTATACATATTTGTCTATACATTTCCTATTTATGTACCAGAATTAAGGTCAGTATTGTGTAATTTGTTAAAGGAAATATATTACTCACTTAACATAAGAATTGCTGAAGCTAGAGACTTTTTTAAAGGGATATTACATACTTCATTTAATCAGGATTCAATTGTATACCAAATATTAGATCTGAATTTTTCAAAAGTAAGTACCAAAAATATAAAATCAGTACCTTAAAGTTAACCTTTGTCCATGGCACATTTTTTTCCTGTAAGAACTGTTGATTTTAATTATGCATGCATGAAGCTGGGCATATACTGGGCAGCCAGCAAGCTCCTGGTCCAGATGTTCAACAAGACTCATCAAGTAGTTGTTTTAACCAACAACATAACAATAAACAATAATTAAATAAATTTTTATTGGTTTATAATAACTACTTTGAGAAAAACTAGAATACGGGTAGTCGACAAGCGACTATGTGTATCCGCCAAAATCTGAGTTGGACAGGTGAAGTGAGGCATGGATTGAGTGGCATGGGGAAATAGAGTTACATGTGTTACATATTAGAATGGATCTGTGCAACGGAAACATGATTGTAGGTGGCGCCACCTGTTATTTGAACGAGAAACTATCCAAGATGTATACAAATGCAAAATTTCAGGTGGAAAAGTCAAACCACTGCAGAGATATGAGTGACTTTAACCCAAGGCAGACAAACAGATGGAGGCTGTGCAAAAATTGCTGCAGGTGGCGCCATCATTTTTGTGTACGTTATAAAGCTATCCAAGGGCTACATTTAGGTAAATTTTTTTTCCTGATTGGTCAAAAGGTTCCAGAGATATAAGCATTAATGTCTGTAGCGTGAACGTAGGTGGCGCCATCTTTCATAAAATCAAGAAAGCTATGTGGGATGTATACGCATGCCGAATTTCAGGTAATTTGGTCAAACCACTGCAGAGATATGACTGATTTTAACCCAAGGCAGACAAACAGATGGACACTGTGCAAAAATGGTTGCAGGTGGCGCCACCATTTTTGTGTATGTTATAAAGCTATCCAAAGGCTACATTTGTGTAAAATTTTTTTCCTGATTGGTCGAATGTGTCCGGAGATATAAGCATGGATATCTACAGCGTGAACGTGAATGTAGGTGGCGCCACCTGTCATAAAATCAAGAAAGCTATGCGGGATTTATACGCATGCCGAATTTCAGGTAATTTGGTCAAACCACTGCAGAGATATGAGGGATTTTAACCCAAGGCAAACAAACAGATGGACGCTGTGCAAAAATGGCTGCACGTGGCGCCACCATTTTTGTATGTTATAAAGCAATCCAAGGGCTACATTTGTGTAAATATTTTTCCCTGATTGGTCAAACGGTTCCCGAGATATGAGCTTGGATGTCTGCAACGTTAACGTGAATGTAGGTGGCGCCACCTGTCATAAAATCAAGAAAGCTATCTAGGAAATATAAGCATGCCAAATTTTAGGTGAATTAGTCAAACGACTGCAGAGATATGAGTGACTTTAACCCAAGGCAAATGAACAGATGGACACTGTGCAAACATGGTTGCAGGTGGCGCACCCTTTTTTTGTGTATGTTATAAAGCTATCCAAGGGCTACATTTGTGTAAAAAATTTTTCCTGATCAGTCAAACGGTTCCCGAGATATGTGGGTTTATGTGTGGAAACAGATGCACAAACGGACGCTGGGCAGAGAGGAAAGGTCAGAGGTCAAGGCCACTTGGTTAGGCACCAGTTCACATGTGACCCGATAATTTGTGAAAGTTTCGGAAAAATCCTTCCAGTAGTCTCAAAGGAGTTGTCCGGAAACGAACGCGGCGGCAGAACCCAGTCAAAACATAGTATCCGCAAAACTTTTAGCGGATACAATTAACGGAAAAGGAATTTTATATTTCATTAGGAACAGGGAATTACCCTGCAATTATTGATGTTGTATGGATTTTGTATGGATTGATGAAAAAAGTATTCCAAAAACACCATGCAGTCACTTAGATATTTTTCATTTCATTTGAAAGTAGTCCAAAGTGAATATAATAGTTTTATTTCTAAATATAAACTAGACATTTCTTGGCACCGCAGGTGCCAGAGTATCCCCAGACATAGTACGGCCCCCCATCCCCTTTAAGAATAGGCCCCCATTTTTAGCAGCATATACTGACACTTTGCAAGCAATTATTGTTTTTTCCATCTATCAATCCACAATCTTTATGAAGATGTTGGTCCTGTGACCTTGACCTTTTTGCACATCACAAGGCTATCCAAGAAATTGACAGGCATCTTCCTCTATTGGCAGGGGAACTGTATGTGCAAGATGAAAGGTCTGAGATGAAATGTTTGGCTGAAAATGCATCCACAATCTTTTTAAAGATGTGTCCTGTGACCTTGACCTTTGACCTCATGACCCCAAAATCAATATGGGTCTTGCTTTTCCAATGGGACATATACAAGTCAAGTTTGAAATCTATACATTAATAAAAGCAGGAATTATCATCCAGAAACTAATTTTTGGACAGATGGCTCCTGTGACCTTCATCTTTGACCTTGTGACCTCAAAATTGATAGGGGTCTTCCACTCTTGGCAGGTGAACTATATGTGCAAGATAAAAAATCTGAGACTAAATGTTTGGCTGAAAATGCATCCACATCTTTTTAAAGATGTGTCCCGTGACCTTGACCTTTGACCTCATGACCCCAAAATCAATATGGGTCTTGCTTTTCCAATGGGACATATACAAGTCAAGTTTGAAATCTATACATTAATAAAAGCAGGAATTATCATCCAGAAACTAATTTTTGGACAGATGGCTCCTGTGACCTTCATCTTTGACCTTGTGACCTCAAAATTGATAGGGGTCTTCCACTCTTGGCAGGTGAACTATATGTGCAAGATAAAAAATCTGAGACTAAATGTTTGGCTGAAAATGCATCCACATCTTTTTAAAGATGTGTCCCGTGACCTTGACCTTTGACCTCATGACCCCAAAATCAATTCAGGTCTTGCTTTTCCAATGGGTCATATCCAAGTCAAGTTTGAAATCCATACATCAATAAAAGCAGGAATTATTATCCAGAAACTAATTTTTGGACAGATGGCTCCTGTGACCTTCACCTATGACCTTGTGACCTCAAAATTGATAGGGGTCTTCCACTATTGGCAGATGAACTATATGTGCAAGATGAAAGGTCTGAGATGAAATATTTGGCTGAAAACGCATCCACAATCTTTTTAAAGATGTGTCCTGTGACCTTGACCTTTGACCTCATGACCCAAAAATCAATTGGAGTCTTGCTTTTTCACATATATAAGTCAAGTTTGAAATCAATACATCAATAAAAGCAGGAATTATCATCCAGAAACAATTTTTTGACAGATAGCTCCTGTGGCCTTGACCTTTGACCTTGTGACCCCAAAATTGATATGGATCATCCACTATTGGCAAGTGAGCTATATATTCAAGATGGAAGACCTGGGATGAAAGTTTGGCTAAAAATGCATCCACAGTATCTTTTAAGATGCGAGTCCAGTGACCTTGACCTTTGACCTCATGACCCTAGAACCTATAGGGTTCTTACTTTAGTGGAGGGCCATACATAAGTCACGTTTGAAATCCATATGGCTATCAACACTGGAGATATCATAAGAGGCGTGTGATTTTCACAAAATATGGACACATAAAAGGTCAAGGCCACTCTCATGGTAAAGGTCATGACCCAAATGTAAATAGACCTCATCCCATAACCCATCTCTCTACATGTGCATAATATGAAAGAAATATGTCCATTAGTTTTGACTTATAATGCTTACAGTACTGTCAAGTGGCAATTATGGGGGTATTAAAAAGCGTAAAAACAAGAAAAGGATAATAGGTGGCACCACCAGTTTCCGGTATATCACAAGGCTATCAAATATTTTCGGTCACCTTGATTTTTGGACCAGTCCATGCAAGCTTACTTGAAATATTTAAGAATTTGTGTTATTTTCAGCAAAAATGGACCTATTCAAGGTCAAGGTCACTCTCCTAGCATAAGTCATGATCCCATTTTAAATAGGCTTTGTCCCCTTACCTATATCTATACCAATGTAAAGTTTGAAAAAGATCAGTGAAATATTTTTGGAGTTATCCTGCTCACAAGGTTTTTCTGCGGCGGCGGCGGGACCGTTGTGAAACCATAGTATCCCGACTTTGTCTGGGGATACAATAAAAGCCATATAACCAGGTCATTATTTAAATGTGTGAAATTTGTATATTCTGGATTCTCAACATCTTTAACTGAAACTAAATAAATACCAGACACGATGTGAATACTTTGCACATGTATTTGAATATGAATATGAATACTCTTTTGATTTCATGCACATGAAAACTAATAAGAATACAGGTAAACATGAAAGTATTTGAATAGGAATGCAAATACTTTCAAAATGTATTCAGGAATGCATTCATGAATACATTTTATATTATTTTAATAATCATTTATTTCAATTATATTATTAAAACATTTTTTTTTTCAGATGATACTGGTATCCTTTTTAGTTAAAATTATATTTGGCACAATAATTGATATTAATTTTTAATAAATATTTTAACTTATTTGTGCTAGTGCTACTCGTGGGTAGGGATAACCTGTAATTACTGAATGACACTTAACTTAGAAGCAATGTAGATACAGTTATAAGGCCAAGTCAAAACCTGTGTGACAATAGCACACCATTTCCAAATGTAAATAATATCAATGATATCAATCCTCTTCCCAACTCCAAGGATTTGATTAAAATCTTACATAACTTCTGTTAAACATCATCAACTCATAATACAGCTTATATTACTACACAAAACCAGCATCTGCCTACCCCATCTTTCAAATCATAGTTTGTGATCATATATAACAGCTAAGTGCCATGACCCATTGGCCCCTTGTTTTATAATATGTACTCTTTGAAAACATTACAAAGATACAATTTAAATGTAACTAATATGTTTCAACAGCAACAACCTTTTAATAAAATTAAAGGTATTAGATAATTTAGATATATTCATTTAACAATAAAGTGGTACTAATTTACAAGCTGACAATCATAAAAAGGTCAGTGTTTCCTATATAATTATATATATTCTTAGGTTGTACATTTTTTATATTGATGGTTTGTA
Source organism: Sipunculus nudus (assembly GCA_026874595.1). Classification (NCBI taxonomy): domain Eukaryota; kingdom Metazoa; phylum Annelida; class Sipuncula; order Golfingiida; family Sipunculidae; genus Sipunculus; species Sipunculus nudus. The sequence continues at coordinate 44,133,778 of CM049311.1, forward strand.
GGTAAAAATCAGTTTGAAGTTCTTATAGTCACTGTATACATATAATCTTACAATCTAGTATATATGTTTATATTTTTATGCATTCTGTTACAATTTCATTATGATTGTCAGTGCTTTTATCTGGATGACCTTTGTTTCAACAGCTGGTGTTTCTTACATCAACTTTATATTCAGAGAGGAACCTGCAAGAATTTAGCCTGATAATTATCTGTATCATCATATCATTTAGTTTATGTATATATATATATATATATATATATATATATATATATATATATATATATATATATATATATATATATATATATATATATACATATATATATATATATATATATATATATATATATATACATATATATATATATATATATATATATATATATATATATGTAGATGACAGAAGATGTATGTTTGATTGTATCATATAAACTGTTTGATACACACAAATGAAATAAAAGAGATATAGTTAAAAGTTGCATTTGTAAATAATACTATGTTTGCAGACACTCATGATATTCAAGTTGTCATGTATTATGCTATAATTTAGAATCATCTTGCATCAAGCTATATGTAATACTGAATTAATGTAGGTGACAGTTGTTTCAGTAGGATTTTATTGAACTAGAAGGATTGAACATGTCATATTCCTTATTCAAGAAAAGTTTCTTGTCCTAGTCAATATTTTCTTATCTGACTCCCATTTTGCTTAAATCAAGGGAATTTTTCTTGAACAAATTTTCTTGAATTGAGTAAATATTCCTTGGACTAGAAAATTTTCCTTGAAAGGAGCTGAGTAAATTTTTCTTGAAATAAGAAACTAAATCAAGTAAATATTCCTTGAAATATGAAAGTCAATCTAGTAAATATTCCTTGAAATAAGAAACTAATTTAAGTAAATATTTCTTGAAATAAGAAAATATTCCTTATAGCTAACATGAAAATATTCCTTATCTGACTCCCAATATAATTATTTTTTGCAGTGTAGGTTGCTATACCTACCACAAAATCCAGAGAGCTGTCCAAGTTGTATTCATATACAAAATTTTAGGCAGATAAGTCAAACCACTACTTTTATATGAGTGATTTTATCCTACAGCAGACAAACAGAAGGACGATGTGCGAAAATAGTTGCAGGTGGCGCCTACAGTTTTGTGTATGATAAAGAGCTATGTCAGATCTATACACATGCAAAATTTCAGGAGGATACAGCAAACCAGTCCTGAGATATAAGCCTGGATTTCTGCAGTGTAAACATAAATGTAGGTGGTGCCATCTGCCACAAAATCCAGAAAGCTATCCAAGATGTATAAACCTGCAAAATTTTAGGCAGATATGTCAAACCACTACCGAGATATGAGTGATTCTATCCCATGGCAGACTAACAGATGGACGCTGTGCAAAATTGGTTGCCAGTGGCGCCACCAGTTTTGCGTATGATGAAGAGCTATGTGAGATCTATACACAACCCAAAGTTTGGCCAAACTGGTCAGATGGTTCCTGAAATACCAGCTTGGATGTCTGCAGCCTGAACGTGAATGTAAGTGGCGCCACCAGTCATAAAATCAAGATAGCTATCCAGGATGTATACACATGCAAAATTTCAGGTAGATAAGTCCAACCAATGCAGAGATATGAGTGATTTCATCCCTTGGCAGATGAACAGATGGATGCTGTACAAAAATAGTTGCAGGTGGCGCCATTTTTAGTGTGTTATAAAGCTATCCAAGGGCTACATTTGTGCAAAATTTTTAGCCTGATGGGTCAAACGGTTCCTGAGATATGTGGGTTTATGTGTGGAAACAGATGCACAGATGGACGCACTGGAGAAAGGAAAGGTAAGAGGTATTATTATACCTTCAGCCATGGTATGTTATGTGTGTATGACATAAAATTATTATACCTTCAGCCATTGTATGTTATGTGTGTAAGTCATAAAATTATTATACCTTCAGCCATGGTATGTGTGTGTGTCTGACATAAAATTATTGTACCTTCAGCCATGGTATGTTTCGGTGTCTGCAGCTTAGGTGCATGCTATGTATTCATGACATACACATACCTTACACTGTCTTGAGGCTGTTGACATGTATTGCAGGACAGAGGTGAAGGCATCATCTATGCTCGTGTGCAAAGCAGGATCCTATAAAACAAACCATGTACACTCAGTTCATGTGTACAAATACATTCAATATATTATACTGAAAGGGGGGGGGGGGGGGGGGTGGTGGTCATGTCTGTATCAAATGCAGGAAGTCACCTGTAATTTTAGTGTTGTACATGTCAAGACCCTTAAGAAAACTTTAAGAAAAAAGCCCAAATCTGTAAACATATTGCTACAGACCCCAAGAATTTTATTGTTTATACCTCTATTAGGCATACAAACCACATTATTTGGTCCATCTCTTTATTACTTAATAAAGATATGAAATATATATATTGTAAAAAATGTTAGGAAAAGGTCAGGTAAGAAATAGTTGGAAATAGGAAATGACTCAGAAAAGAAACAAATTTAACCGAAATCTACACTAATAGCTATTCAATCACCTATGATCTATTCTTCAGTAGCTAGTCTTGGTTGAATACACAGCGGCTCATTGTTTTAACTTAAAATTCAAAATGATCACTCATCTAGCATGACCTTGACAGATTTAACTAATCTAATCTAGGTCTAAAACCTAGAATATATATCTTGAATAGGGCTCTGTGATTTGCCGACAAGCTCAAACACATGCTACATGCTCCGGCAGAATGAGTGCGAATAAACTCTGACAGTTTGGCGATCATTGGGGATATTCATTCAAGTTTTTAAAACAACAAAAAAATCAATAAAGCCTATAATATGTTACCCTTATACAATATTAGTGTGCATCAGACAGTCCTTTGGGTTCAAAGATATGTATATATATATATATATATATATATATATATATATATATATATATATATATATATATATATATAAAACAGGATGTTCTCTCTCTCTCACTTCATACACAATCACATAGATAGAAAAAGCAAAAATAGAACGTTCACGATGTGTTGCCGATCAATACAAAGTTCGAGGTTTGAATCCCTTTTCTTTACAAATGTGAAATATATCTATATATACAGAGACTTAATTTTTAGGAGACTATATAAAATTTAAATACATATCAAACCTGAGCTTTTTAAACAAATTATATGTACATATAAGAGAAACAAATTTGAAACCAGATACATGACTCAAAATACAAATATTACATGACTCATGACTCATAACTTAAGCACCAAAATACATGAGTGATTTTGTCTCACGGCAGAAAAACAGACAGACGCTGTGCAAAAATGGTTGCAGATGGTGCCACCAGTTTTGGGTATGATAAAGAGGTATGTGAGATCTATACACATGCAAAATTTTGGCCAAATTGTTCAGAGGGTTGCGGAGATATGAGCTTGGATGTCTGCAGCATAAAGATGAATGTAGGTGGCGCCACCTGTCATAAAATCCAGAAAACTATCCAGGATGAATACACATGCAAAATTTCAGGTGTCTTAGTCCATTCACTGCAGAGATATGAGTGATTTTATCCCAAGGCAGATGAACAGATGGACGCTGTGCAAGAATGGTTGCAGGTGGCGCCACCATTTTTTATGTATGTTATAAAGCTATCCAAGGGCTTCATTTGTGCAATATTTTTTCCAAAGTCCAAAGATATGTGGATTAATGTGTCAAAACACACGCACAGATGGACGCACTGGAGAAAGGAAAGGTAAGAGGTCAATGCAAAATATTTTGGCACCAGTTCACATGTTCACCCGATAATCGTGTAAAGTTTTGGAAAAATCTGTCCAGTAATCTCAGTCAGAGTTCTATCCCGGAAATGAATGCGGTTGGGGCGGCAGATTGTTTTGGCAGATACAATTACATAGTACTTGCCTAAATTCTGGCATGTACATAGGAACTATATAGGGGAATATTTATGGTAAATATGAAGAAAAACAGATGTAATGAACCTCCCTGCATGTCAAGTAAGAAGATTCTAGGTCAAGTGATTGTAAATTGTGCCCTGTTAACTGACAGATGGCCGGACGGCCGACAGACAAAGAGTGATCGCCAAAGCTCGGACAACTTACAGTCAGCTGAGCTAATAAAATTCAAAATTTAGCTCTAATTTTGGGTGAACAATTGAATTTTGATTAAATAAAGCTTTATTCCTAATAAAAAGGCTTTAGCTTTACATAGTGCATTATTTTTGGGCCCATAACTTTTTACAATAACATAATACTGACCTTATTTCTGGCATGTACATAGGTACTATATAGGGGAATAATTATGGTAAATATGAAGATAAACAAATGAATGGTTTGAAATAAGGCAGTTCTGAAGTGTGATAATAGGTTTTTTGATGGAAATTTGAGGTTTTTTCTTAATTTCTTGAAGGAACAAAGTTGCAGAGACTCAGTTTTTGGTTTGGTTGAAGATCTTGGGGATATCTAACAATATGCAGAAATTTTGGATTCGTACGTCTAAAGGTAACAAAATTTGCCAGTCTAACGGAGGGACGGACGGACAGATGGTCAGATGAAGGACAATGAACCATAACTATAGCTCACATGACTTATTGCCAGCTGAGCTAAAATTGTGCCATAGTCAAAGCTGGGCAAATTTAAGGTACTGATTTTATATTTATGCTTATAACTTGAAAAATTATAAAATTCTAATTTTATTTTGGCATACAATTAAATCTTCATTAAATAAAGATACATGCTTGTAAAAGGCTCTCTAGCTTTATGAGTCACCATGCCAAATATGAAAAAAACAACACTGACCAGTGGTTTTGATATTAGGCAGTCTTGAAGTGTAGCAAAGGGATTTGAATGGAAAATGGAGGTTTTTACTGAATTTCTCAAAGGAACAAAGTCGCAGTGACCTTGTTAAGGTTTTGGTAGAACTTAGGGACATCTTATTGTACATGCTGAATTTCTGATTAGTAGGTCCAACAGTTTCAAATCATGCTCTGTTAATTGCCTGATAAAGGACTATATCTAAGCTAAAAACTGCTCAAAATGAACCATGGAACTAGTGCATACAGAAATACATCTGCACACCAAAACCAAACAACATTCATGTGATCTCAGGGGTTCACATTTACAACAGAGTTAAATACTTTTTGTTTCTCTCTTTCTCAGTCATGCGTGACAGAATTTGGGCTTACCTCCATGGGACTACATGAATATTTCTTTGCTTTTGGCCACTCTATTTTGCGTTGTTTTGCTCTATTTAAAACATCAATAGAGAGCCTGTTGGATCGGCATAATGAGCACTTCATCCAAGTGTCCTGTGGCTGCACACAGAAACAAGAGAAAATTCATGATTAATATTAAAAAGAAAGTAAACAAAGAAGTAAATGTCGCCCATGAGGCTCTGCTAAATATGACACCTTACTTATGGACATAGAACATAAATATATGTTGCAGACACTTTATTTTGGATTTACATGGAGATTTCAAGAATCAGTCTGAATATTATATGTTTGAACATCCCATGTACAATGATTTGTGCCCAAGCATCACATGCAGTCTGTCATTCTCTCCAAGTGACCCAAAGGAGATGACATGTTCAGTCCAATCAAAACTAAAAACTAGACGACCATAGGTCGAGAGCTTGCCGGACCGAAATGACATACAGATTGGACAAACATGACAAACTGTCGGTTTTCTATTAATTGAATGAATTTTAAAGCGATTGCTGGAAAGCTTGGCCTGTTGAACGACATATATTACACAAAAGAACATGAAAGCAGACATAGCTCAAAACAGACAGATATACTGACACACCTGAGATAACAGAATACCAGAAAAAAAGTGGGGAACGTAAAGAGAAGCAAAATGAGCTATAGTTTTAGTAGGTAGAGTATATAATGTCGGAGATATGGCCCAAAAATGATATGGTGTGGAGGCTCTACTGCAGCATCTCCTAGCGGCCATATCCCAAATATTAAAAATTAATTTTGAGATATTAATATATAAAATAAGATGTTTCAATTCCAAAAGGATTCCTGGAAAACTGTGGCCTGGATATTGTTGAGTGTAAGACGCAAGATCTAGCAAGCAGGCGAAATTGAGGATCACTGACAAACAGACAGACATACTGAAAATGTGACACAAGAATAAGACCAGATGACTAACTCAGATTATGGAGTAGATTCAAAGGAAGACAATCAATAAGTGTTTGTAATTGAGGTTTATAGTTTTGTAGATATGGGCAAATATATATTTATATAGGGGAGGGGCGAGTGCAGCGCCACCTATTGACAATATCCGGAAAATGAATAATCTGTTTCGAGATATTACTGTAAGATATAAGATGTATTAGTTTAACAAGTGAGCCATTGGTCATGACGCTCAGCTGCCAAGCTTGACCTGCCACATCATGGACTGAGATTGACAACTTCCAGTCACATTTTGAAGAACCAATTTGCAAATATGTTGAAATTTTCTACGACAACAGAAATATATATCACCTATGTCTGGTTAAAACACAGTGACTGGATGGTCTGAGAAAAATGTATGATTGTTAAGCTATCAGTAACTATTCCGATAGCTTGCTTGATACCTGTCAGTCTCAAAAGGAACACCACAAAGGGCAAATATAAGATCAAAATATATAGCAAAAATCAAGGAAATCCATGCAAGAATTATTGAGAAACGGGTGCTTATAAATATGAAGTTTGAATCAAATTGAGTGATGCATAGATGTGGCATATGTGAAAGACTGAAGGTTTGGGTTGAACAGTTTCACTTGCAAAATGTTCACAACCATTTAGAATAATTAAGTGTTGTGTCCTTGACCTTTGACCTTTTGAACTCGATATCGATAGGCTTCTTCCTCTATTGGTAGGTAAGCCATATATGAGAAATGGAAGGTATAGATTGAAAAGTTTCCTGAAAATGACTCCACCCAAAAAATGGGTGCAGTGAACTTCACCTTTGACCTCAAAATTAACAGGTCTTTTCCCCTGTTGGCAGAGAAGCGATATCAGTGCTGGAAAGTTTGGAATGAAATGTCTAGCTTGAAATGTTTTCACAACCTTTTAAAAAATTGAATCCTGTGACCCTGATCTTTGACCTTTTGACTTAAAAATCTATAGGATTTTTCTCCCTCTTAGTAGGTGAAATATATGTAAAAGATCAAAGAATTGGGATGAAAGATTTGGCTTAAAATGCATCCACAGGCATTAAAAAAATAGCTCCTGTGACCTTGACCTTTGACCTGTTGACTTCAAAATAATTATGGTTCTTCCCCTGTTGGTAGATGAGCTGTATGTGAAAGATGGAAGGTTTTGGATGAAAATTTTAGCTAAAAGAATTATTTCTGGGGGGTGCATACACACCCTGTAACTTCGAGAATATAGGTCAGTGACCTAATTTCAGGTTTGCAAGGAGATCATTTTAGAACCTCTAAGACTACATAGGGTCCATGACCGTAGCCCGTACAGTTACAATTTGCGCCCTGCTAACAGACGGACGGTCGGTCAGCAGGATAGACAGATGGAAGGACGACGGACAAAGACACCTCGCTATAGCCCAGCATGACTGAAAGTCAGCTGAGCTAAAAATGATCCTTTCAAAACGGTGGCCTGTAGAATGCTATCAGTGAGACTCAAGAACCAACAAGCCGGCGAATTTGAGGACAACTGACAAACAAACAGACAAACTTACAAAGGGACACAAGATGGAGACAAGATGACTTAACCAGGTTATGGAGAAGACTCAGAGGAAGAAAATAAGCTATACTTTATGTAATTGAGGTTTATAATTTTGGAGATATGGCCAAATAATGATATACTGGGGATGATCGACTGCAGCGCCCTCTAGTGGACATATCCTGAAGACGACAAATGCGTTTCGTGATATTAGTGTATGACATAAGATGTAATAGTTTCAAAAGGATTCGTCCACATATCTGACTTGTTGATTACTATATCTAAAGTGCAAAAACTAGCAAGCAGGCGAATTTGAGGGTAAATGACAAACAGACAGACATAGTGATAAAGTGACACAAGATGGAGACCAGATGACTTGACCATGTTTTGAAGAAGACCAAGAGAAAGAAAATAAGCTATAGTTTGTGTAATATAGGTTTACTCTTACGGAAATATGTTCAAAAACTGATTTGTTTGGACGGGTCAAGTGCAGCGCCCCCTAGCAACCATATCGGGAAAATGAAAAATAAGTTTTGAGATATTAGTATAATACATAAGATGAAGGAACAAACATACACGGGTGACCAACCTGCTTTCGAAAATCGAAGATTTCCGGCAAGCAATAAAGTATGGACTGTGCCTCCAACATGTATGATCATAGATGGGGCCCGGAGAGGCCGTCACGGACCGCTGCACACGCCGGCCGCCCACCGTAAGGACCCTGCCGCCACTTGCGGCGACGGCGAGTGTCTTCGTGGTATGGCGAAAAACGGCGCGAGATTTGACGAGACTAACAATGTGACCCCTGAATGTGACTGCGAGTGTCAGCCGCTATCCAGCGCTGCAAACCATGTGTCTGTAGCGTGAAAAATGACAGAATTATAGGCATTTCTTTGAATGGTCACGTGTTCTCGTTTCACGAGAAACGGTGCGAGATATGACGAGACTTGCGATTGAACGGCTTAGAACTAGAGGGATGCTGTCTAACGCCAAAAACCAGACCTTTCTATCGCAAATATCAACAGAGATAGAATCTGGAAAACTCTGAATTTTCAGATTGTCAAGTTTTACCCCAAAATTTGGTAACCATGGTAACGGCAGCACAAAGCAACATGTGCGAAGAGATAAGCCAATGTTCCTAGTTTCAGATACGACCAAAAAAAATGGTGTCACGTTTAATATTTTTTGAGATATTGCAGAAAAATGACATGTTACAGTGTTTCATGTACCACGCCCCCTGGTGGCTATTTCCAAAAAATGGAAAACTGATTTCGAGATATTTATAAATAACACAAAATATATCAATTTCAAAGCCATTGTTAAAAAAATGCAACCTGTAGGTCATATTTAATGAAATCTCGAAGACTCTCGTTTGACGAGAAATGGTGCGAGATTTGGCGAGACTTTCAGTTTTATCCTGTCAAGCTGCCCATAAGGTACATAATGACCAAAACCAGACGTCTGTAGCTTAAAAATTGACAAAGTTACAAAAAATGGTCGTGTTATTTCCAATTTCCATGATTTTTGCCCAAAAAATGTAACCATGGTAACGGCAAATTTAAGTAAGCTACATGTCAAAAGAAAGGCCAGGTGATGACGAAAAAAATGAGCTATTGCAGAAGTGGATAAGCCTATTTATGGCGAAGTTATAGTGCAAAAACCGTTAACCATACCTGTCGTGACCTTGACCCTTGACCTTGGAGCAATGTTGACCAAAAACAATAGGGCACCTAGAAATTACGTTTTCGAACATCCCTGTAAGTTTCAAGGTTATTGTGGCAAAATTGTGGCCAGGAGAGTGGTGACAAACAAACAAACAAACAAACAAACAAACAAACTAGACGACCATAGGTCGAACGCTTGCCGGAATTCGGAAGTGAAACACAGACGGACAGACAGAACATATTGTCGGTTTTCTATTAATGGAATGACTCTCAGAGACATTGATGAGAATATGTGGCCCGTAGAATGACATATGAGACAAAAGAACAGGCAAGCAGACAAAGCTGACAACAAAAGACGAACAGACAGACATACTGACTTTGTGAGACAAGATTGACACCAGATGACATAAGCTAGTTATTGAGAAGATTCAAAGGAAAAAAATGAGTTATAATTTATGTAATTAAGATTTATAGTTTACGAGTTATGGCGAATTAATGATATACTTGGGAGGCTCGACTGTAGCGCCCTGTAGCAGACATATTCCGAAGACGACAAATGCGTTTCGTATTATTAGTGTATGACATGAGATGTCTCAGTTTCAAAAGGATTCCGTCAAAGCTGTGGCCTGTAGAATGCTCTATGTAAGGCGTAAGAACCAGCAAGCAGGCGACTTTGAGGATAACGGACAAACAGATGGACACACTGACAAAGTGACAGAAGATTGAAACCAGATGCCTTAATCAGGTTATGGAGAAGACTCAAAGGAAGAAAATAAGCTATAGCTTATGTAACTGAGGCTTTGGGTGTAGAGTTATGGCCAATACAATGGTATGTGTGTGAGAGTCATGTGCAGCGCCCACTAGTGGCCATATCCGGAAAATGAAAAATTTATTTCTAGATATTAGTGTAAGACATAAGATGTAATAGTTTCAAAAGGATTCCGTCAAAACTGTGGCCTACAGAATGCTATATGTGAGACGCAAGAGCCAACAAGCAGGCCAATTTGAGGACAACTGACAAACAGACGAAAACACTGACAAAGTGACTCAAAATTGAGTCCAGATGACTTCTCCAGGTTATGGAGAAGACTCAAAGGAAGAAAAAAGCTACAGTTTATGTAACTGAGGTTTATAGTTTTGGAGATATTGCCAAAGCATGATATGTTGGGAGAGGTTCAAGTTCAGCGCCCCCTAGCGGCCATATCCGGAAAATGAAAAATTGGTTTCGAGATATTAGTGTAAGACTTAAGATGTAATAGTTTCAAAAGGATTCTTTCAAAACTGTGGCCTGTAGAATGCTATATGTGAGACGCAAGAGCAAGCAGGCGAATTTGAGGACAACTGACAAACAGACGGACACAATGACAAAGTGACACAACATTGAGATCAGATGACATTATCAGTTTATGGAGAAGACTCAGAGGGAAAAAATAAGCTATAGTTTATGTAATTGAGGCTTTGGGTTTTAGAGATATGGCCAATGTAATGATATCTGTGTGAGGGTCGTGTGCAGCGCCCCCTAGCAGCCATATTCAAAAAATGAAAAAACCATTTCGAGATACTAGTGTAGGACTTATGATATGTCAGTTTCAAAAAGATTCCTGCAATAATGTGGCCTTTGGCGCAAGATGAATGAAATCTCGAAATATCTCTATTCACGAGATATTTTACGAGATACTGCAAGACTTGTAATAAAATCTTGTAGTACTAGTTGAATGCTACCTGATGCAAAAAACTAGATCACTCTAGCTTTAAAACTGACAAAGTTTGAAAAATAAGATCCCTTATTTTCGAATATCATGACTTTTCCCCAAAAAATTGTAACCATGGTTACGGCAAATTTGAGTCAGCTACACACCAGATGACAGGCCTTGGAATGACGATTAAAATGAGCTATTGTTGAAGTAGATACGACTAATAGTCACAAAGATATGAAGAAAAAAACGCTTTGAGAAGTTTTGACGACCTTGACCTTGACCTTTGACCTATTTTAACCAAAAACAATAGGGCACCTAGAAATTATGTTTTCCAACATCCCTGTAAGTTTCAAGGTTATTGTGGCAAAATTGTGGCCAGGAGAGTGGTGACAAACAAACAAACAAACAAACTAGACGACCATAGGTCGAACGCTTGCCGGAAATCGGAAGTGAAACACAGACGGACAGACAGAACATATTGTCGGTTTTCTATTAATGGAATGACTCTCAGGGACATTGCTGAGAATATGTGGCCCGTAGAATGTCATATGAGACAAAAGAACAGGCAAGAAGACAAAGCTGACAACAAAAGACGAACAGACAGACATACTGACTTTGTGAGACAAGATTGACACCAGATGACATAACCTGGTGATTGAGAAGATTCAAAGGAAGAAAATGAGTTATAATTTATGTAATTTAGATTTATAGTTTTGGAGGAATGGCGAATTAATGATATACTTGGGAGGCTCGACTGTAGCGCCCTCTAGCAGACATATTCCGAAGACGACAAATGCGTTTCGTATTATTAGTGTATGACATGAGATGTCTCAGTTTCAAAAGGATTCCGTCAAAGCTGTGGCCTGTAGAATGCTATATGTAAGGCGTAAGAACCAGCAAGCAGGCGACTTTGAGGATAACGGACAAACAGATGGACACACTGACAAAGTGACAGAAGATTGAAACCATATGCCTTAATCAGGTTATGGAGAAGACTCAAAGGAAGAAAATAAGCTATAGCTTATGTAACTGAGGCTTTGGGTGTAGAGATATGGCCAATACAATGGTATTTGTGTGAGGGTCGTGTGCAGCGCCCACTAGTGGCCATATCCGGAAAATGAAAAATTTATTTTTAGAAATTAGTGTAAGACATAAGATGTAATAGTTTCAAAAGGATTCCGTCAAAACTGTGGCCTATAGGATGCTTTATGTGAGACGCAAGAACCAACAAGCAGGCGAATTTGAGGACAACTGATAAACAGACGAAAACACTGACAAAGTGATTCAAGATTGAGTCCAGATGACTACTCCAGGTTTTGGAGAAGACCCAAAGGAAGAAAAAAGCTACAGTTTATGTTACTGAGGTTTATAGTTTTGGAGATATTGCCAAAGCATGATATGTTGGGAGAGGTTCGAGTTCAGCGCCCCCTAGCGGCCATATCCGGAAAATGAAAAATTGGTTTCGAGATATTAGTGTAAGACTTAAGATGTAATAGTTTCAAAAGGATTCTTTCAAAACTGTGGCCTGTAGAATGCTATATGTGAGACGCAAGAGCAAGCAGGCGAATTTGAGGACAACTGACAAACAGACGGACACAATGACAAAGTGACACAACATTGAGATCAGATGACATTATCAGTTTATGGAGAAGACTCAGAGGGAAAAAATAAGCTATAGTTTATGTAATTGAGGCTTTGGGTTTTAGAGATATGGCCAATGTAATGATATCTGTGTGAGGGTCGTGTGCAGTGCCCCCTAGCAGCCATATTCAAAAAATGAAAAAACAATTTCGAGATACTAGTGTAGGACTTATGATATGTCAGTTTCAAAAAGATTCCTGCAATAATGTGGCCTTTGGCGCAAGATGAATGAAATCTCGAAATATCTCTATTCACGAGATATTTTACGAGATACTGCAAGACTTGTAATAAAATCTTGTAGTACTAGTTGAATGCTACCTGATGCAAAAAACTAGATCACTCTAGCTTTAAAACTGACAAAGTTAGAAAAATAAGATCCCTTATTTTCGAATATCATGACTTTTCCCCAAAAAATTGTAACCATGGTTACGGAAAATTTGAGTCAGCTACACACCAGATGACAGGCCTTGGAATGACGATTAAAATGAGCTATTGTTGAAGTAGATACGACTAATAGTCACAAAGATATGAAGAAAAAAACGTTTTGAGATGTTTTGACGACCTTGACCTTGACCTTTGACCTATTTTAACCAAAAACAATAGGGCACCTAGACATTATGTTTTCCAACATCCCTGTTAGTTTCAAGGTTATTGTGGCAAAATTGTGGCCAGGAGAGTGGTGACAAACAAACAAACAAACAAACTAGACGACCATAGGTCGAGAGCTTGCCGGACTTAAATGACAGACAGATGGACAAACAGGACAAACTGACGGTTTTCTATCAATTGAATGACTTTTAAAGCGATTGCTGGAACGTTTGGCCTGTTGAACGACATATATCACACAAAAAAACATGAAATCAGACATAGCTCAAAACATACAAATATACTGACACACCTGAGATAACTGACTACAAGTGAAGGTAGAGTTTATAATGTCGGAGATATGGCCAAAAAATGATATGGTGTGGAGGCTCTACCGCAGCATCCCCTAGCGGCCATATCCCAAAAATTAAAAATTTCTTTTGAGATATTATTGTAAGAAATGTTCCAAGATGTATATATTATTGTAAGAGATGTTCCAATTCCAAAAGGATTCCTTCAAAACTGTGGCCTGAAGATTGCTAACTGTAAGACGCAAGATCCAGCAATCAGGCGAAAATGAGGATCACTGACAAACAGACAGACATACTGAAAAACTGTGGCCTGAAGATTGCTAACTGTAAGACGCAAGATCCAGCAAGCAGGTGAAATAGAGGATCACTGACAAACAGACAGACATCCTGAAAAAGTGACACAAGAATAAGACCAGATGACTAACTCAGATTATGGAGAAGATTCAAAGGAAGAGAATAAGTCATAGTGTTTGTAATTGAAGTTTATAGTTTTGTAGATATGGCAAAGAAATATATATAGGGGAGAGGCGAGTGCAACGCCCCCCTTTTGGCAATATCCAGAAAATGAATAATCTGTTACTGTAAGATGTAAGATGTAATAGTTTAACAAGTGACCCATGGGTCATGACGCTCAGCTGCCAAGCATGACCTGCCACATCATGGGCTGAGATTCACAACTTCCAGTCACATTTTGAAGAACCAATTTGCCAATATGTTGAAATTTTCTACGACAACAGAAATATACATCACCTATGTCTGGTTAAAACACAGTGACTTGATGGTCTAAGGAAAAATGAATGATTGTTAAGCTATCAGTAACTATTCCCATAGCTTGCTTGATACCTGTCAGTCTCAAAAGAAACACCACAAAGGGCAAATATAAGATCAAAATATATAGAAAAAATCAAGGAAATCCATGCAAGAAATATTGAGAAACGGGTGCTTATAAATATGAAGTTTGAATCTAATTAAGTGATGCATAGATGTGGCATATGTGAAAGACTGAAGGTTTGGGTTGAACACTTTCACTTGCAAAATGTTCACAACCATTTAGAATAATTAAGTAATGTGTCCTTGACCTTTGACCTTTTGAACTCGACATCGATAGGCTTCTTCCCCTATTGGTAGGTAAGCCATATATGACAATTGGAAGGTATAGATTGAAAAGTTTCCTGAAAATGACTCCACACAAAAAGTGGGTGGAGTGAACTTGACCTTTGACCTCAAAATCAACAGGTCTTTTCCCCTGTTGGCAGAGAAGCGATATCAGTGCTGGGAAGTTTGGAATGAAATGTCTAGCTTGAAATGTTTTCACGACCTTTTAAAAAAATTGGATCCTGTGACCCTGATCTTTGATCTTGTGACCTAAAAATCTATAGGGTTCTTCTCCCTCTTAGTAGGTGAAATATATGTTAAAGTTCAAAGAATTGGGATGAAAGATTTGGCTTAAAATGCATCCACAGGCATTAAATAAAGGGACTCCTGTGACCTTGACCTTTGACCTATTGACTTCAAAATAATTATGGTTCTTCCCCTGTTGGTAGATGAGCTGTATGTGAAAGATGGAAGGTTTTGGATGAAAATTTTAGCTAAAAGAATTATTTATGGGGGGTGCATACACACCCTGTAACTTCGAGAATATAGGTCAGTGACCTAATTTCAGGTTTGCAAGGAGATCATTTTAGAACCTCTAAGACTACATAGGGTTCATGACCCTAGCCCTTACAGTTACGATTTGTGCCCTGCTAACAGACGGACGGCCGGTCAGTAGGATGGACAGATGGAAGGACGACGGACAAAGACCCATCGCTATAGCCCAGCATGACTGAAAGTCAGCTGAGCTAAAAATGATCCTTTCAAAACGGTGGCCTGTAGAATGCTATCAGTGAGACTCAAGAACCAAAAAGCCGGCGAATTTGAGGACAACTGACAAACAAACAGACAAACTTACAAAGGGACACAAGATGGAGACAAGATGACTTAATCAGGTTATGGAGAAGACTTAGAGGAAGAAAATAAGCTATAGTTTATGTAATTGAGGCTTATAATTTTGGAGATATGGCCAAATAATGATATACTTTGGATGTTCGACTGCAGCGCCCTCTAGTGGACATATCCTGAAGACGACAAATGCGTTTCGTGATATTAGTGTATGACATAAGATGTAATAGTTTCAAAAGGATTCGTCCACATATCTGACTTGTTGATTGCTATATCTAAAGTGCAAAAACCAGCAAGCAGGCGAATTTGACGATAAATGACAAACGGACAGACATACTGACAAAGTGACACAAGATGGAGACCAGATGACTTGACCATGTTTTGAAGAAGACCAAGAGAAAGAAAATAAACTATAGTTTGTGTAATATAGGTTTACTCTTACGGAAATATGTTCAAAAACTGATTTTTTTGGAAGGGTCAAGTGCAGCGCCCCCTAGCAGCCATATCAGGAAAATGAAAATAATTTTTGAGATATTAGTATAATACATAAGATGAAGGAACAAACATACAGGGGTGACCAACATGCTTTCGAAAATCGAAGATTTCCGGCAAGCAATAAAGTAGTGACTGTGCCTCCAACATGTATGATAATAGATGGGGCCCGGAGAGGCCGACACGCACCGCTGCACACGCCGGCAGCCCACCGTAAGGACCCTGTCGCCACTTGCGGCAATTGCACGTGTCTTCGTGGTATGTATCAGTTTCAAAAGGATGCCTGCATATCTGTGGCCTATAGGGCATGTCACCGTGAAATCGCGAAATCTCATTCGACGAGAAACGGTGCGAGATTTTGCAAGATTTTTGGTTGGATCACCGAGAACTCACCAAGGGCTACAAGATGCAAAAATTTTGACCTCTCTAGCATAAAAACTGACAGAGTTAGAAGCTGAAAACTGCATATTTTCAAAATTCAAAGGTTTTACCCCAAAAATAGAGAAATCTGGCAATAGCGCACTTTGGCACCTATGCGCAAAAATAAGCCCATGGACCCTAGTTTAAGGTGCTGTGGTGGAAATGGCCCAATGTTTAACAGTTCTGGAGGTATAGCCCCAAAACAAATTTTCCTGTTTTTTCATCTGCAACGCCCCCTGGCGGCCATTTCCAAAATCTGAAAAACCCGTTTCGAGATATTCTTATGTTACATAAAATATCTCAGAATCAGTAAAATTGCTGCAAATTTGAAAAATATCACGAAATTCCATGATTTCTCCCCAAAATTGCGTAACCATGGTAACAGCGAAATGGGGCAATTTTGCAGTGTTGGAAGTGGCCATGCAGTGGCAAATAAAACGGGCTACAGATTAGGTGCCTACGGCTATTTTTGACGAAGGTATGAAGAAAAAACCGTTTTTGAGCTTTTTGGTGACCCTGACCTTGACCCTTGACCGATCATGACCAAAAACAATAGGCTCCGAGAAGAACCGATTATACACTCTATCTATAAGTATCAGGACGATTGGTGCAAAATTGTGGCCTGTAGAGCGGGGACATACAGACAAACAAACAAACGGAACTGATCAACATACTTGTCGAAATCTCTGATTCCGGCAAGCAACAAACAGACATACGCAACTGACCAATATGCTTGCGGAAATCGAAGATTTCCGGCAAGCAATAGTATGGACTGTGCCTCCAACATGTATGATCATAGATGGGGCCCGGAGAGGCCGTCACGGACCGCTGCACACGCCGGCCGCCCACCGTAAGGACCCTGCCGCCACTTGCGGCGACGGCGAGTGTCTTCGTGGTATGGCGAAAAACGGCGCGAGATTTGACGAGACTAACAATGTGACCCCTGAATGTGACTGCGAGTGTCAGCCGCTATCCAGCGCTGCAAACCATGTGTCTGTAGCGTGAAAAATGACAGAATTATAGGCATTTCTTTGAATGGTCACGTGTTCTCGTTTCACGAGAAACGGTGCGAGATATGACGAGACTTGCGATTGAACGGCTTAGAACTAGAGGGATGCTGTCTAACGCCAAAAACCAGACCTTTCTATCGCAAATATCAACAGAGATAGAATCTGGAAAACTCCGAATTTTCAGATTGTCAAGTTTTACCCCAAAATTTGGTAACCATGGTAACGGCAGCACAAAGCAACATGTGCGAAGAGATAAGCCAATGTTCCTAGTTTCAGATACGACCAAAAAAAATGGTGTCACGTTTAATATTTTTTGAGATATTGCAGAAAAATGACATGTTACAGTGTTTCATGTACCACGCCCCCTGGTGGCTATTTCCAAAAAATGGAAAACTGATTTCGAGATATTTATAAATAACACAAAATATATCAATTTCAAAGCCATTGTTAAAAAAATGCAACCTGTAGGTCATATTTAATGAAATCTCGAAGACTCTCGTTTGACGAGAAATGGTGCGAGATTTGGCGAGACTTTCAGTTTTATCCTGTCAAGCTGCCCATAAGGTACATAATGACCAAAACCAGACGTCTGTAGCTTAAAAATTGACAAAGTTACAAAAAATGGTCGTGTTATTTCCAATTTCCATGATTTTTGCCCAAAAAATGTAACCATGGTAACGGCAAATTTAAGTAAGCTACATGTCAAAAGAAAGGCCAGGTGATGACGAAAAAAATGAGCTATTGCAGAAGTGGATAAGCCTATTTATGGCGAAGTTATAGTGCAAAAACCGTTAACCATACCTGTCGTGACCTTGACCCTTGACCTTGGAGCAATGTTGACCAAAAACAATAGGGCACCTAGAAATACCGTTTTCGAACATCCCTGTAAGTTTCAAGGTTATTGTGGCAAAATTGTGGCCAGGAGAGTGGTGACAAACAAACAAACAAACAGACAGACAAACAGACATACGCAACTGACCAATATGCTTGCGGAAATCGAAGATTTCCGGCAAGCAACAAGATGACCAGAGGTCACGCGCTTGCCGGAAATGGAAATGATACAGACAGATAGACAGAGAGAGCATGTAGAAACAGTCATATGAATGAGCAACATTGTGGGGGCAGCAGAAACGGATAATATGTTTATTTATGCATGCTGACCTTTAACAGCTGCATATCTTTCTAGTGTAAAAGGGACCAAGTTCAAAATTTTTTCATGAAATCCCGTTAATCTCGTTTGACAAGAAGCAGTGACACGTTTTCAGGTTTGTCATGTCAAGCTGGCCAAATGATATGAAATGCCGAAAACTAGACCTGTCTAGCTATAAAAGCCGCTGAGTTATAAGCATTTGCATGAAATCTCGTGTTTTCTCGTTGGACGGGAAATGGTGCGAGCTTGTGCCTGACTTGGAGTTCTGTCATGTCAAGCGGGTCATGTGGAACTAAATGCCGAAAACTAGACCTGTCTAGCTGCAGTTCCGTGAAATCTCGTGTTTTCTCGTTTGACGGGATACGGTGCGAGATTTTGCCTGACATGCATGTCTGTCGTGTCAAGCTGGTCTAGTGGAACAAAATGCCGAAAACCAGACGTGTCTATCTGTAACACTCGCCGAGTTATAACCAATGCCGTGAAATCTCATGTTTTCTCGTTTGACGAGATACGGTGCGACATTCGGCCTGACTTTCAGTTCTGTCATGTCCAGCAGGTCATGTGAAACAAAATGCAGAAAACTAGACCTGTCCAGCTGTAAAACTCGCCGAGTTATAAGCATTTCCGTGAAATCTCGTGTTTTCTCGTTTGACGAGATAGGGTGCGAGATTTGGCCTGACTTGCACATCTATCGTGTCAAGCTGGTCATGTGGAAGGAAATGCCGGAAACCAGACGTGTCTAGCTGTAAAACTGGCCAAGTTATAAGCATTTCCGTGAAATTTCGTGTTTTCTCGTTTGACGAGATATGGCGCGAGATTTTGCCAGACTTGCATATCTGTCGTGTCAAGCTGGTCTAGTGGAACTAAATGCCGAAAACCAGACGTGTCTAGCTGTAAAACTGGCCCAGTTATAAGCATTTCCGTGAAATCCCGTGTTTTCTCGTTTGACGAGATACGGTGCGAGATTTGGCCTGTCTTGCAGCTCTGTCGTGTCAAGCTTGTTTGGTGGAACAAAATGCTGATAACCAGACCTGTCTAGCTGTAAAAGTCGCCGAGTTATAAGCATTTCCGCGAAGTCTCGTTTTTTCTCGTTTGACGAGATATGGCGCGAGATTTGGCGTGACTTTCAGTTCTGTCGTGTCAAGCTGGTCATGTGGAACAAAATGGCGAAAACTAGATCTGCCTGGCTTAAAAACTGACAAAGTTACAAAAAATGGTCGTGTTATTTCCAATTTCCATGATTTTTGCCCAAAAAATGTAACCATGGTAACGGCACTTGCATATCTGTCGTGTCAAGCTGGTCTAGTGGAACTAAATGCCGAAAACCAGACGTGTCTAGCTGTAAAACTGGCCCAGTTATAAGCATTTCCGTGAAATCCCGTGTTTTCTCGTTTGACGAGATACGGTGCGAGATTTGGCCTGTCTTGCAGCTCTGTCGTGTCAAGCTTGATTGGTGGAACGAAATGCCGAAAACCAGACCTGTCCAGCTGTAAAAGTCGCCGAGTTATGAGCATTTCCGCGAAGTCTCGTTTTTTCTCGTTTGACGAGATATGGCGCGAGATTTGGCGTGACTTTCAGTTCTGTCGTGTCAAGCTGGTCATGTGGAACAAAATGCCGAAAACTAGATCTGCCTAGCTTAAAAACTGACAAAGTTACAAAAAATGGTCGTGTTATTTCCAATTTCCGTGATTTTTGCCCAAAAAATGTAACCATGGTAACGGCAAATTTAAATAAGCTACATGTCAAAAGAAAGGCCAGGTGATGACGAAAAAAATGAGCTATTGCAGAAGTAGATAAGCCTATTTATGGCGAAGTTATAGTGCAAAAACCGTTAACCATACCTGTCGTGACCTTGACCCTTGACCTTGGAGCAATGTTGACCAAAAACAATAGGGCACCTAGAAATGGGTTTGTCAATGAAGCCTGTAAGTTTCAAGTTGATTGATGCAAAAGTGTGACCTGGAGAGTCGTGACAAACAAACAAACAAACAAACAAACAAGATGACCAGAGGTCACGCGCTTGCCGGAAATGGAAATGATACAGACAGATAGACAGAGAGTGCATGTAGAAACAGTCATATGAATGAGCAACATTGTGGGAGCAGCAGAAACGGATAATATGTTTATTTATGCATGCTGACCTTTAACAGCTGCATATCTTTCTAGTGTAAAAGGGACCAAGTTCAAAATTTTTTCATGAAATCCCGTTAATCTCGTTTGACAAGAAGCAGTGAGACGTTTTCAGGTTTGTCATGTCAAGCTGGTCAAATGATATGAAATGCCGAAAACTAGACCTGTCTAGCTATAAAAGCCGCTGAGTTATAAGCATTTGCATGAAATCTCGTGTTTTCTCGTTTGACGGGAAATGGTGCGAGCTTTGGCGAGATTTCCAGTTTTGTCATGTCAGGTTTGTCAAATATTACAAAATCCCGGAAACTAGAACTGTCTAACTGCAAAAGTCGCCGTCTTATCAGCATTTACGTGAAATCATGTTTTTTTCTCGCTTGACGAGATATAGTACGAGATTTGGCAAGACGAGCAGTTTTATTATGTCAAGACGGCCAAACGTTACGAAATGGCGAAAACTAGATCCGTCTAGCTGTAAAAGTCGCCGAGTTATAAGCATTTCCGTGTACTCTCGTGTTTTCTCGTTTGACGAGATATGGTGCAGGATTTGGCCAGTCTTGTAGATTTGTCATATCAAACTCTCTAAATGTTATGAAATGGCGAAAACTACATCTGTCTAGCTGTAAAAGTCGCCGAGTTATTAGCATTTCTGTAAAATCTCCTTTTTTATCGTTTGACGAGATATGGTGCGAGATTTGGCCAGTCTTGCAGGTTTGTCATGTCAAGCCGTCCAAATGTTAATGAATGCCGAAAACTAGACCTGTCTAGCTGTAAAACTCGCCGAGTTATAAGCATTTCCGTGAAATCTCGTGTTTTCTCGTTTGACGAGATAGGGTGGAGATTTGGCCTGACTTGCACATCTATCGTGTCAAGCTGGTCATGTGGAAGGAAATGCCGGAAACCAGACCTGTCTAGCTGTAAAACTGGCCCAGTTATAAGCATTTTCGTGAAATTTCGTGTTTTCTCGTTTGACGAGATACGGTGCGAGATTTGGCCTGTCTTGCAGCACTGTCGTGTCAAGCTTGTTTGGTGAAACGAAAATGCCGAAAACCAGACCTGTCTAGCTGTAAAAGTCGCCGAGTTATAAGCATTTCCGCGAAGTCTCGTTTTTTCTCGTTTGACGAGATATTGCGCGAGATTTGGCGTGACTTTCAGTTCTGTCGTGTCAAGCTGGTCATGTGGAACAAAATGCCGAAAACTAGATCTGCCTAGCTTAAAAACTGACAAAGTTACAAAAAATGGTCGTGTTATTTCTAATTTCCATGATTTTTGCCCAAAAAATGTAACCATGGTAACGGCACTTGCATATCTGTCGTGTCAAGCTTGTCTAGTGGAACTAAATGCCGAAAACCAGACGTGTCTAGCTGTAAAACTGGCCCAGTTATAAGCATTTCCGTGAAATCTCGTGTTTTCTCGTTTGACGAGATACGGTGCGAGATTTGGCCTGTCTTGCAACTCTGTCGTGTCAAGCTTGTTTGGTGGAACGAAATGCCGAAAACCAGACCTGTCTAGCTGTAAAAGTCGCCGAGTTATAAGCATTTCCGCGAAGTCTCGTTTTTTCTCGTTTGACGAGATATGGTGCGAGATTTGGCGTGACTTTCAGTTCTGTCGTGTCAAGCTGGTTATGTGGAACAAAATGCCGAAAACTAGATCTGCCTAGCTTAAAAACTGACAAAGTTACAAAAAATGGTCGTGTTATTTCCAATTTCCATGATTTTTGCCCAAAAAATGTAACCATGGTAACGGCACTTGCATATCTGTCGTGTCAAGCTGGTCTAGTGGAACTAAATGCCGAAAACCAGACGTGTCTAGCTGTAAAACAGGCCCAGTTATAAGCATTTCCGTGAAATCTCGTGTTTTCTCGTTTGACGAGATACGGTGCGAGATTTGGCCTGTCTTGCAACTCTGTCGTGTCAAGCTTGTCTGGTGGAACGAAATGCCGAAAACCAGACCTGTCTAGCTGTAAAAGTCGCCGAGTTATAAGCATTTCCGCGAAGTCTCGTTTTTTCTCGTTTGACGAGATATGGCGCGAGATTTGGCGTGACTTTCAGTTCTGTCGTGTCAAGCTGGTCATGTGGAACAAAATGCCGAAAACTAGATCTGCCTAGCTTAAAAACTGACAAAGTTACAAAAAATGGTCGTGTTATTTCCAATTTCCGTGATTTTTGCCGAAAAAATGTAACCATGGTAACGGCAAATTTAAGTAAGCTACATGTCAAAAGAAAGGCCAGGTGATGACGAAAAAAATGAGCTATTGCAGAAGTGAATAAGCCTATTTATGGCGAAGTTATAGTGCAAAAACCGTTAACCATACCTGTCGTGACCTTGACCCTTGACCTTGGAGCAATGTTGACCTAAAACAATAGGGCACCTAGAAATCGGTTTGTCAATCAAGCCTGTAAGTTTCAAGTTGATTGATGCAAAAGTGTGACCTGGAGAGTCGTGACAAACAAACAAACAAACAAACAAACAAACAAACAAAGAGACAAACAGACATACGCAACTGACGAACATGCTTGCCGAAATCGAAGATTTCCGGCAAGCAACAAACAAACAAACAGACAAACAGACAAACAGACATACGCAACTGACGAACATGCTTGCCGAAATCGAAGATTTCCGGCAAGCAATAAAGTTGTGACTGTGCCTCCAACATGTATGATAATAGATGGGGCCCGGAGAGGCCGTCACGGACCGCTGCACACGCCGGCCGCCCACCGTAAGGACCCTGCCGCCACTTGCGGCGACGGCACGTGTCTTCGTGGTTTGGCGAAAAACGGCGCCAGATTTGACGAGACTAACAATGTGACCCCTGAATGTGACTGCGAGTGTCAGCTGCTATCCAGCGCTGCAAACCATGTGTCTGTAGCGTGAAAAATGACAGAATTATAGGCATTTCTTTGAATGGTCACGTGTTCTCGTTTCACGAGAAACGGTGCGAGATATGACGAGACTTGCGATTGAATGACTAAGAACTAGACGGATGCTGTCTAACGCCGAAAACCAGACCTTTCTATGGCAAATATCAACAGAGATAGAAGCAGGTAAACTTCGTATTTTCAAGTTGTCACGTTTTACCCCAAAATTTGGTAACCATGGTAACGGCAGTACAAAGCTACATGTGCGGAGCAATAAGCCAATGTTCCTAGTTTCAGATACCACAAAAAAAAATGGTGTCACGTTTAATATTTTTTGAGATATTGCAGAAAAATGATATGTTACAGTGTTTCATGTACCACGCCCCCTGGTGGCTATTTCCCAAAAATGAAAAATTGATTTCGAGATATTTATAAATGACAGAAAATATATCAATTTCAAAGCCACTGTTAAAAAAATGCGGCCTGTAGGTCATATTTAATGAAATCTCGGAAACTCTCGTTTGGCAAGAAATGGTGCGAGATTTGGCGAGACTTTTAGTTTTATCATGTCAAGCTGCCTATAAGGTACATAATGACCAAAACCAGACGTCTGTAGCTTAAAAATTGACAAAGTTACAAAAAATGGTCGTGTTATTTCCAATTTCCATGATTTTTGCCCAAAAAAATGTAACCATGGTAACGGCAAATTTAAGTAAGCTACATGTCAGAAGAAAGGCCAGGTGATGACGAAAAAAATTAGCTATTGCAGAAGTGGATACGCCTATTTATGGCAAAGTTATAGTGCAAAAACCGTTAACCATACTTGTCGTGACCTTGAACCTTGACCTTGGAGCAATGTTGACCAAAAACAATAGGGCACCTAGAAATCGGTTTATCAATCAAGCCTGTAAGTTTCAAGTTGATTGATGCAAAAATGTGACCTGGAGAGTCGTGACAAACAAACAAACAAACAAACAAACAAACAAACAGACAAACAGACAAACAGACATACGCAACTGACGAACATGCTTGCCGAAATCGAAGATTTCCGGCAAGCAACAAACAAACGAAAAGACAAACAGACATACGCAACTGACGAACATGCTTGCCGAAATCGAAGATTTCCGGCAAGCAACAAACAAACAGACAAACAGACAAACAGACATACGCAACTGACGAACATGCTTGCCGAAATCGAAGATTTCCGGCAAGCAATAAAGTTGTGACTGTGCCTCCAACATGTATGATAATAGATGGGGCCCGGAGAGGCCGTCACGGACCGCTGCACACGCCGGCCGCCCACCGTAAGGACCCTGCCGCCACTTGCGGCGACGGCACGTGTCTTCGTGGTTTGGCGAAAAACGGCGCCAGATTTGACGAGACTAACAATGTGACCCCTGAATGTGACTGCGAGTGTCAGCTGCTATCCAGCGCTGCAAACCATGTGTCTGTAGCGTGAAAAATGACAGAATTATAGGCATTTCTTTGAATGGTCAGGTGTTCTCGTTTCACGAGAAACGGTGCGAGATATGACGAGACTTGCGATTGAATGACTAAGAACTAGACGGATGCTGTCTAACGCCGAAAACCAGACCTTTCTATGGCAAATATCAACAGAGATAGAAGCAGGTAAACTTCGTATTTTCAAGTTGTCACGTTTTACCCCAAAATTTGGTAACCATGGTAACGGCAGTACAAAGCTACATGTGCGGAGCAATAAGCCAATGTTCCTAGTTTCAGATACCACAAAAAAAAAATGGTGTCACGTTTAATATTTTTTGAGATATTGCAGAAAAATGATATGTTACAGTGTTTCATGTACCACGCCCCCTGGTGGCTATTTCCCAAAAATGAAAAATTGATTTCGAGATATTTATAAATGACAGAAAATATATCAATTTCAAAGCCACTGTTAAAAAAATGCGGCCTGTAGGTCATATTTAATGAAATCTCGGAAACTCTCGTTTGGCAAGAAATGGTGCGAGATTTGGCGAGACTTTTAGTTTTATCATGTCAAGCTGCCTATAAGGTACATAATGACCAAAACCAGACGTCTGTAGCTTAAAAATTGACAAAGTTACAAAAAATGGTCGTGTTATTTCCAATTTCCATGATTTTTGCCCAAAAAAATGTAACCATGGTAACGGCAAATTTAAGTAAGCTACATGTCAGAAGAAAGGCCAGGTGATGACGAAAAAAATTAGCTATTGCAGAAGTGGATACGCCTATTTATGGCAAAGTTATAGTGCAAAAACCGTTAACCATACTTGTCGTGACCTTGAACCTTGACCTTGGAGCAATGTTGACCAAAAACAATAGGGCACCTAGAAATCGGTTTATCAATCAAGCCTGTAAGTTTCAAGTTGATTGATGCAAAAATGTGACCTGGAGAGTCGTGACAAACAAACAAACAAACAAACAAACAAACAGACAAACAGACAAACAGACATACGCAACTGACGAACATGCTTGCCGAAATCGAAGATTTCCGGCAAGCAATAAAGTTGTGACTGTGCCTCCAACATGTATGATAATAGATGGGGCCCGGAGAGGCCGTCACGGACCGCTGCACACGCCGGCCGCCCACCGTAAGGACCCTGCCGCCACTTGCGGCGACGGCACGTGTCTTCGTGGTTTGGCGAAAAACGGCGCCAGATTTGACGAGACTAACAATGTGACCCCTGAATGTGACTGCGAGTGTGAGCTGCTATCCAGCGCTGCAAACCATGTGTCTGTAGCGTGAAAAATGACAGAATTATAGGCATTTCTTTGAATGGTCAGGTGTTCTCGTTTCACGAGAAACGGTGCGAGATATGACGAGACTTGCGATTGAATGACTAAGAACTAGACGGATGCTGTCTAACGCCGAAAACCAGACCTTTCTATGGCAAATATCAACAGAGATAGAAGCAGGTAAACTTCGTATTTTCAAGTTGTCACGTTTTACCCCAAAATTTGGTAACCATGGTAACGGCAGTACAAAGCTACATGTGCGGAGCAATAAGCCAATGTTCCTAGTTTCAGATACCACAAAAAAAAAATGGTGTCACGTTTAATATTTTTTGAGATATTGCAGAAAAATGATATGTTACAGTGTTTCATGTACCACGCCCCCTGGTGGCTATTTCCCAAAAATGAAAAATTGATTTCGAGATATTTATAAATGACAGAAAATATATCAATTTCAAAGCCACTGTTAAAAAAATGCGGCCTGTAGGTCATATTTAATGAAATCTCGGAAACTCTCGTTTGGCAAGAAATGGTGCGAGATTTGGCGAGACTTTTAGTTTTATCATGTCAAGCTGCCTATAAGGTACATAATGACCAAAACCAGACGTCTGTAGCTTAAAAATTGACAAAGTTACAAAAAATGGTCGTGTTATTTCCAATTTCCATGATTTTTGCCCAAAAAAATGTAACCATGGTAACGGCAAATTTAAGTAAGCTACATGTCAGAAGAAAGGCCAGGTGATGACGAAAAAAATTAGCTATTGCAGAAGTGGATACGCCTATTTATGGCAAAGTTATAGTGCAAAAACCGTTAACCATACTTGTCGTGACCTTGAACCTTGACCTTGGAGCAATGTTGACCAAAAACAATAGGGCACCTAGAAATCGGTTTATCAATCAAGCCTGTAAGTTTCAAGTTGATTGATGCAAAAATGTGACCTGGAGAGTCGTGACAAACAAACAAACAAACAAACAAACAAACAAACAGACAAACAGACAAACAGACATACGCAACTGACGAACATGCTTGCCGAAATCGAAGATTTCCGGCAAGCAACAAACAGACAAACAGACAAACAGACATACGCAACTGACGAACATGCTTGCCGAAATCGAAGATTTCCGGCAAGCAACAAACAAACAAACAGACAAACAGACAAACAGACATACGCAACTGACGAACATGCTTGCCGAAATCGAAGATTTCCGGCAAGCAATAAAGTTGTGACTGTGCCTCCAACATGTATGATAATAGATGGGGCCCGGAGAGGCCGTCACGGACCGCTGCACACGCCGGCCGCCCACCGTAAGGACCCTGCCGCCACTTGCGGCGACGGCACGTGTCTTCGTGGTTTGGCGAAAAACGGCGCCAGATTTGACGAGACTAACAATGTGACCCCTGAATGTGACTGCGAGTGTCAGCTGCTATCCAGCGCTGCAAACCATGTGTCTGTAGCGTGAAAAATGACAGAATTATAGGCATTTCTTTGAATGGTCACGTGTTCTCGTTTCACGAGAAACGGTGCGAGATATGACGAGACTTGCGATTGAATGACTAAGAACTAGACGGATGCTGTCTAACGCCGAAAACCAGACCTTTCTATGGCAAATATCAACAGAGATAGAAGCAGGTAAACTTCGTATTTTCAAGTTGTCACGTTTTACCCCAAAATTTGGTAACCATGGTAACGGCAGTACAAAGCTACATGTGCGGAGCAATAAGCCAATGTTCCTAGTTTCAGATACCACAAAAAAAATGGTGTCACGTTTAATATTTTTTGAGATATTGCAGAAAAATGATATGTTACAGTGTTTCATGTACCACGCCCCCTGGTGGCTATTTACCAAAAATGAAAAATAGATTTCGAGATATTTATAAATGACAGAAAATATATCAATTTCAAAGCCACTGTTAAAAAAATGCGGCCTGTAGGTCATATTTAATGAAATCTCGGAAACTCTCGTTTGGCAAGAAATGGTGCGAGATTTGGCGAGACTTTTAGTTTTATCATGTCAAGCTGCCTATAAGGTACATAATGACCAAAACCAGACGTCTGTAGCTTAAAAATTGACAAAGTTACAAAAAATGGTCGTGTTATTTCCAATTTCCATGATTTTTGCCCAAAAAAATGTAACCATGGTAACGGCAAATTTAAGTAAGCTACATGTCAGAAGAAAGGCCAGGTGATGACGAAAAAAATTAGCTATTGCAGAAGTGGATACGCCTATTTATGGCAAAGTTATAGTGCAAAAACCGTTAACCATACTTGTCGTGACCTTGAACCTTGACCTTGGAGCAATGTTGACCAAAAACAATAGGGCACCTAGAAATCGGTTTATCAATCAAGCCTGTAAGTTTCAAGTTGATTGATGCAAAAATGTGACCTGGAGAGTCGTGACAAACAAACAAACAAACAAACAAACAAACAAGATGACCAGAGGTCACGCGCTTGCCGGAAATGGAAATGATACAGACAGATAGACAGAGAGTGCATGTAGAAACAGTCATATGAATGAGCAACATTGTGGGAGCAGCAGAAACGGATAATATGTTTATTTATGCATGCTGACCTTTAACAGCTGCATATCTTTCTAGTGTAAAAGGGACCAAGTTCAAAATTTTTTCATGAAATCCCGTTAATCTCGTTTGACAAGAAGCAGTGAGACGTTTTCAGGTTTGTCATGTCAAGCTGGTCAAATGATATGAAATGCCGAAAACTAGACCTGTCTAGCTATAAAAGCCGCTGAGTTATAAGCATTTGCATGAAATCTCGTGTTTTCTCGTTTGACGGGAAATGGTGCGAGCTTTGGCGAGATTTCCAGTTTTGTCATGTCAGGTTTGTCAAATATTACAAAATCCCGGAAACTAGAACTGTCTAACTGCAAAAGTCGCCGTCTTATCAGCATTTACGTGAAATCATGTTTTTTTCTCGCTTGACGAGATATAGTACGAGATTTGGCAAGACGAGCAGTTTTATTATGTCAAGACGGCCAAACGTTACGAAATGGCGAAAACTAGATCCGTCTAGCTGTAAAAGTCGCCGAGTTATAAGCATTTCCGTGTACTCTCGTGTTTTCTCGTTTGACGAGATATGGTGCAGGATTTGGCCAGTCTTGTAGATTTGTCATATCAAACTCTCTAAATGTTATGAAATGGCGAAAACTACATCTGTCTAGCTGTAAAAGTCGCCGAGTTATTAGCATTTCTGTAAAATCTCCTTTTTTATCGTTTGACGAGATATGGTGCGAGATTTGGCCAGTCTTGCAGGTTTGTCATGTCAAGCCGTCCAAATGTTAATGAATGCCGAAAACTAGACCTGTCTAGCTGTAAAACTCGCCGAGTTATAAGCATTTCCGTGAAATCTCGTGTTTTCTCGTTTGACGAGATAGGGTGGAGATTTGGCCTGACTTGCACATCTATCGTGTCAAGCTGGTCATGTGGAAGGAAATGCCGGAAACCAGACCTGTCTAGCTGTAAAACTGGCCCAGTTATAAGCATTTTCGTGAAATTTCGTGTTTTCTCGTTTGACGAGATACGGTGCGAGATTTGGCCTGTCTTGCAGCACTGTCGTGTCAAGCTTGTTTGGTGAAACGAAAATGCCGAAAACCAGACCTGTCTAGCTGTAAAAGTCGCCGAGTTATAAGCATTTCCGCGAAGTCTCGTTTTTTCTCGTTTGACGAGATATTGCGCGAGATTTGGCGTGACTTTCAGTTCTGTCGTGTCAAGCTGGTCATGTGGAACAAAATGCCGAAAACTAGATCTGCCTAGCTTAAAAACTGACAAAGTTACAAAAAATGGTCGTGTTATTTCTAATTTCCATGATTTTTGCCCAAAAAATGTAACCATGGTAACGGCACTTGCATATCTGTCGTGTCAAGCTTGTCTAGTGGAACTAAATGCCGAAAACCAGACGTGTCTAGCTGTAAAACTGGCCCAGTTATAAGCATTTCCGTGAAATCTCGTGTTTTCTCGTTTGACGAGATACGGTGCGAGATTTGGCCTGTCTTGCAACTCTGTCGTGTCAAGCTTGTTTGGTGGAACGAAATGCCGAAAACCAGACCTGTCTAGCTGTAAAAGTCGCCGAGTTATAAGCATTTCCGCGAAGTCTCGTTTTTTCTCGTTTGACGAGATATGGTGCGAGATTTGGCGTGACTTTCAGTTCTGTCGTGTCAAGCTGGTTATGTGGAACAAAATGCCGAAAACTAGATCTGCCTAGCTTAAAAACTGACAAAGTTACAAAAAATGGTCGTGTTATTTCCAATTTCCATGATTTTTGCCCAAAAAATGTAACCATGGTAACGGCACTTGCATATCTGTCGTGTCAAGCTGGTCTAGTGGAACTAAATGCCGAAAACCAGACGTGTCTAGCTGTAAAACAGGCCCAGTTATAAGCATTTCCGTGAAATCTCGTGTTTTCTCGTTTGACGAGATACGGTGCGAGATTTGGCCTGTCTTGCAACTCTGTCGTGTCAAGCTTGTCTGGTGGAACGAAATGCCGAAAACCAGACCTGTCTAGCTGTAAAAGTCGCCGAGTTATAAGCATTTCCGCGAAGTCTCGTTTTTTCTCGTTTGACGAGATATGGCGCGAGATTTGGCGTGACTTTCAGTTCTGTCGTGTCAAGCTGGTCATGTGGAACAAAATGCCGAAAACTAGATCTGCCTAGCTTAAAAACTGACAAAGTTACAAAAAATGGTCGTGTTATTTCCAATTTCCGTGATTTTTGCCGAAAAAATGTAACCATGGTAACGGCAAATTTAAGTAAGCTACATGTCAAAAGAAAGGCCAGGTGATGACGAAAAAAATGAGCTATTGCAGAAGTGAATAAGCCTATTTATGGCGAAGTTATAGTGCAAAAACCGTTAACCATACCTGTCGTGACCTTGACCCTTGACCTTGGAGCAATGTTGACCTAAAACAATAGGGCACCTAGAAATCGGTTTGTCAATCAAGCCTGTAAGTTTCAAGTTGATTGATGCAAAAGTGTGACCTGGAGAGTCGTGACAAACAAACAAACAAACAAACAAACAAACAAACTAGACGACCATAGGTCGAACGCTTGCCGGAATTCGGAAGTGAAACACAGACGGACAGACAGAACATATTGTCGGTTTTCTATTAATGGAATGACTCTCAGAGACATTGCTGAGAATATGTGGCCCGTAGAATGACACATTAGACAAAAGAACAGGCAAGCAGACAAAGCTGACAACAAAAGACGAACAGACAGACATACTGACTTTGTGAGTCAAGATTGACACCAGATGACATAACCTCGTGATTGAGAAGATTCAAAGGAAGAAAATGAGTAATAATTTATGTAATTTAGATTTATAGTTTACGAGGTATGGCGAATTAATGATATACTTGGGAGGCTCGACTGTAGCGCCCTCTAGCAGACATATTCCGAAGACGACAAATGCGTTTCGTATTATTAGTGTATGACATGAGATGTCTCAGTTTCAAAAGGATTCCGTCAAAGCTGTGGCCTGTAGAATGCTATATGTAAGGCGTAAGAACCAGCAAGCAGGCGACTTTGAGGATAACGGACAAACAGATGGACACACTGACAAAGGGACAGAAGATTGAAACCATATGCCTTAATCAGGTTATGGAGAAGACTCAAAGGAAGAAAATAAGCTATAGCTTATGTAACTGAGGCTTTGGGTGTAGAGATATGGCCAATACAATGGTATGTGTGTGAGGGTCGTGGGCAGCGCCCACTAGTGGCCATATCCGGAAAATGAAAAATTTATTTCTAGATATTAGTGTAAGACATGAGATGTAATAGTTTCAAAAGGATTCCGTCAAAACTGTGGCCTACAGAATACTATATGTGAGACGCAAGAGCCAACAAGCAGGCGAATTTGAGGACAACTGACAAACAGACGAAAACACTGACAAAGTGACTCAAAATTGAGTCCAGATGACTTCTCCAGGTTATGGAGAAGACTCAAAGGAAGAAATAAGCTACAGTTTATGTAACTGAGGTTTATAGTTTTGGAGAAATTGCCAAAGCATGATATGTTGGGAGAGGTTCGAGTTTAGCGCCCCCTAGCGGCCATATCCGGAAAATGAAAAATTGGTTTCGAGATATTAGTGTAAGACTTAAGATGTAATAGTTTCAAAAGGAATCTTTCAAAACTGTGGCCTGTAGAATGCTATATGTGAGACGCAAGAGCAAGCAGGCGAATTTGAGGACAACTGACAAACAGACGGACACAATGACAAAGTGACACAACATTGAGATCAGATGACATTATCAGTTTATGGAGAAGACTCAGAGGGAAAAAATAAGCTATAGTTTATGTAATTGAGGCTTTGGGTTTTAGAGATATGGCCAATGTAATGATATCTGTGTGAGGGTCGTGTGCAGCGCCCCCTAGCAGCCATATTCAAAAAATGAAAAAACAATTTCGAGATACTAGTGTAGGACTTATGATATGTCAGTTTCAAAAAGATTCCTGCAATAATGTGGCCTTTGGCGCAAGATGAATTAAATCTCGAAATATCTCTATTCACGAGATATTTTACGAGATACTGCAAGACTTGTAATAAAATCTTGTAGTACTAGTTGAATGCTACCTGATGCAAAAAACTAGATCACTCTAGCTTTAAAACTGACAAAGTTAGAAAAATAAGATCCCTTATTTTTGAATATCATGACTTTTCCCCAAAAAATTGTAACCATGGTTACGGCAAATTTGAGTCAGCTACACACCAGATGACAGGCCTTGGAATGACGATTAAAATGAGCTATTGTTGAAGTAGATACGACTAATAGTCACAAAGATATGAAGAAAAAAACGTTTTGAGAAGTTTTGATGACCTTGACCTTGACCTTTGACCTATTTTAACCAAAAACAATAGGGCACCTAGAAATTATGTTTTCCAACATCCCTGTAAGTTTCAAGGTTATTGTGGCAAAATTGTGGCCAGGAGAGTGGTGACAAACAAACAAACAAACAAACAGACAGACAGACAAACAGACATACGCAACTGACCAATATGCTTGCCGAAATCTTTGATTCCGGCAAGCAACAAACAAACAGACAGACAAACAGACATACGCAACTGACCAATATGCTTGCGGAAATCGAAGATTTCCGGCAAGCAATAAAGTATGGACTGTGCCTCCAACATGTATGATCATAGATGGGGCCCGGAGAGGCCGTCACGGACCGCTGCACACGCCGGCCGCCCACCGTGAGGACCCTGCCGCCACTTGCGGCGACGGCGAGTGTCTTCGTGGTATGGCGAAAAACGGCGCGAGATTTGACGAGACTAACAATGTGACCCCTGAATGTGACTGCGAGTGTCAGCCGCTATCCAGCGCTGCAAACCATGTGTCTGTAGCGTGAAAAATGACAGAATTATAGGCATTTCTTTGAATGGTCACGTGTTCTCGTTTCACGAGAAACGGTGCGAGATATGACGAGACTTGCGATTGAACGGCTTAGAACTAGAGGGATGCTGTCTAACGCCAAAAACCAGACCTTTCTATCGCAAATATCAACAGAGATAGAATCTGGAAAACTCCGAATTTTCAGATTGTCAAGTTTTACCCCAAAATTTGGTAACCATGGTAACGGCAGCACAAAGCAACATGTGCGAAGAGATAAGCCAATGTTCCTAGTTTCAGATACGACCAAAAAAAATGGTGTCACGTTTAATATTTTTTGAGATATTGCAGAAAAATGACATGTTACAGTGTTTCATGTACCACGCCCCCTGGTGGCTATTTCCAAAAAATGGAAAACTGATTTCGAGATATTTATAAATAACACAAAATATATCAATTTCAAAGCCATTGTTAAAAAAATGCAACCTGTAGGTCATATTTAATGAAATCTCGAAGACTCTCGTTTGACGAGAAATGGTGCGAGATTTGGCGAGACTTTCAGTTTTATCCTGTCAAGCTGCCCATAAGGTACATAATGACCAAAACCAGACGTCTGTAGCTTAAAAATTGACAAAGTTACAAAAAATGGTCGTGTTATTTCCAATTTCCATGATTTTTGCCCAAAAAATGTAACCATGGTAACGGCAAATTTAAGTAAGCTACATGTCAAAAGAAAGGCCAGGTGATGACGAAAAAAATGAGCTATTGCAGAAGTGGATAAGCCTATTTATGGCGAAGTTATAGTGCAAAAACCGTTAACCATACCTGTCGTGACCTTGACCCTTGACCTTGGAGCAATGTTGACCAAAAACAATAGGGCACCTAGAAATACCGTTTTCGAACATCCCTGTAAGTTTCAAGGTTATTGTGGCAAAATTGTGGCCAGGAGAGTGGTGACAAACAAACAAACAAACAGACAGACAAACAGACATACGCAACTGACCAATATGCTTGCGGAAATCGAAGATTTCCGGCAAGCAATAAAGTATGGACTGTGCCTCCAACATGTATGATCATAGATGGGGCCCGGAGAGGCCGTCACGGACCGCTGCACACGCCGGCCGCCCACCGTAAGGACCCTGCCGCCACTTGCGGCGACGGCGAGTGTCTTCGTGGTATGGCGAAAAACGGCGCGAGATTTGACGAGACTAACAATGTGACCCCTGAATGTGACTGCGAGTGTCAGCCGCTATCCAGCGCTGCAAACCATGTGTCTGTAGCGTGAAAAATGACAGAATTATAGGCATTTCTTTGAATGGTCACGTGTTCTCGTTTCACGAGAAACGGTGCGAGATATGACGAGACTTGCGATTGAACGGCTTAGAACTAGAGGGATGCTGTCTAACGCCAAAAACCAGACCTTTCTATCGCAAATATCAACAGAGATAGAATCTGGAAAACTCCGAATTTTCAGATTGTCAAGTTTTACCCCAAAATTTGGTAACCATGGTAACGGCAGCACAAAGCAACATGTGCGAAGAGATAAGCCAATGTTCCTAGTTTCAGATACGACCAAAAAAAATGGTGTCACGTTTAATATTTTTTGAGATATTGCAGAAAAATGACATGTTACAGTGTTTCATGTACCACGCCCCCTGGTGGCTATTTCCAAAAAATGGAAAACTGATTTCGAGATATTTATAAATAACACAAAATATATCAATTTCAAAGCCATTGTTAAAAAAATGCAACCTGTAGGTCATATTTAATGAAATCTCGAAGACTCTCGTTTGACGAGAAATGGTGCGAGATTTGGCGAGACTTTCAGTTTTATCCTGTCAAGCTGCCCATAAGGTACATAATGACCAAAACCAGACGTCTGTAGCTTAAAAATTGACAAAGTTACAAAAAATGGTCGTGTTATTTCCAATTTCCATGATTTTTGCCCAAAAAATGTAACCATGGTAACGGCAAATTTAAGTAAGCTACATGTCAAAAGAAAGGCCAGGTGATGACGAAAAAAATGAGCTATTGCAGAAGTGGATAAGCCTATTTATGGCGAAGTTATAGTGCAAAAACCGTTAACCATACCTGTCGTGACCTTGACCCTTGACCTTGGAGCAATGTTGACCAAAAACAATAGGGCACCTAGAAATACCGTTTTCGAACATCCCTGTAAGTTTCAAGGTTATTGTGGCAAAATTGTGGCCAGGAGAGTGGTGACAAACAAACAAACAAACAGACAGACAAACAGACATACGCAACTGACCAATATGCTTGCGGAAATCGAAGATTTCCGGCAAGCAATAAAGTATGGACTGTGCCTCCAACATGTATGATCATAGATGGGGCCCGGAGAGGCCGTCACGGACCGCTGCACACGCCGGCCGCCCACCGTAAGGACCCTGCCGCCACTTGCGGCGACGGCGAGTGTCTTCGTGGTATGGCGAAAAACGGCGCGAGATTTGACGAGACTAACAATGTGACCCCTGAATGTGACTGCGAGTGTCAGCCGCTATCCAGCGCTGCAAACCATGTGTCTGTAGCGTGAAAAATGACAGAATTATAGGCATTTCTTTGAATGGTCACGTGTTCTCGTTT
This sequence comes from Sipunculus nudus, assembly GCA_026874595.1. NCBI lineage: Eukaryota > Metazoa > Annelida > Sipuncula > Golfingiida > Sipunculidae > Sipunculus > Sipunculus nudus. The sequence goes on from CM049311.1 coordinate 44,170,034, forward strand.
CACGAGAAACGGTGCGAGATATGACGAGACTTGCGATTGAACGGCTTAGAACTAGAGGGATGCTGTCTAACGCCAAAAACCAGACCTTTCTATCGCAAATATCAACAGAGATAGAATCTGGAAAACTCCGAATTTTCAGATTGTCAAGTTTTACCCCAAAATTTGGTAACCATGGTAACGGCAGCACAAAGCAACATGTGCGAAGAGATAAGCCAATGTTCCTAGTTTCAGATACGACCAAAAAAAATGGTGTCACGTTTAATATTTTTTGAGATATTGCAGAAAAATGACATGTTACAGTGTTTCATGTACCACGCCCCCTGGTGGCTATTTCCAAAAAATGGAAAACTGATTTCGAGATATTTATAAATAACACAAAATATATCAATTTCAAAGCCATTGTTAAAAAAATGCAACCTGTAGGTCATATTTAATGAAATCTCGAAGACTCTCGTTTGACGAGAAATGGTGCGAGATTTGGCGAGACTTTCAGTTTTATCCTGTCAAGCTGCCCATAAGGTACATAATGACCAAAACCAGACGTCTGTAGCTTAAAAATTGACAAAGTTACAAAAAATGGTCGTGTTATTTCCAATTTCCATGATTTTTGCCCAAAAAATGTAACCATGGTAACGGCAAATTTAAGTAAGCTACATGTCAAAAGAAAGGCCAGGTGATGACGAAAAAAATGAGCTATTGCAGAAGTGGATAAGCCTATTTATGGCGAAGTTATAGTGCAAAAACCGTTAACCATACCTGTCGTGACCTTGACCCTTGACCTTGGAGCAATGTTGACCAAAAACAATAGGGCACCTAGAAATACCGTTTTCGAACATCCCTGTAAGTTTCAAGGTTATTGTGGCAAAATTGTGGCCAGGAGAGTGGTGACAAACAAACAAACAAACAGACAGACAAACAGACATACGCAACTGACCAATATGCTTGCGGAAATCGAAGATTTCCGGCAAGCAACAAAGAGACAAACAGACATACGCAACTGACGAACATGCTTGCCGAAATCGAAGATTTCCGGCAAGCAACAAACAAACAAACAGACAAACAGACAAACAGACATACGCAACTGACGAACATGCTTGCCGAAATCGAAGATTTCCGGCAAGCAATAAAGTTGTGACTGTGCCTCCAACATGTATGATAATAGATGGGGCCCGGAGAGGCCGTCACGGACCGCTGCACACGCCGGCCGCCCACCGTAAGGACCCTGCCGCCACTTGCGGCGACGGCACGTGTCTTCGTGGTTTGGCGAAAAACGGCGCCAGATTTGACGAGACTAACAATGTGACCCCTGAATGTGACTGCGAGTGTCAGCTGCTATCCAGCGCTGCAAACCATGTGTCTGTAGCGTGAAAAATGACAGAATTATAGGCATTTCTTTGAATGGTCACGTGTTCTCGTTTCACGAGAAACGGTGCGAGATATGACGAGACTTGCGATTGAATGACTAAGAACTAGACGGATGCTGTCTAACGCCGAAAACCAGACCTTTCTATGGCAAATATCAACAGAGATAGAAGCAGGTAAACTTCGTATTTTCAAGTTGTCACGTTTTACCCCAAAATTTGGTAACCATGGTAACGGCAGTACAAAGCTACATGTGCGGAGCAATAAGCCAATGTTCCTAGTTTCAGATACCACAAAAAAAAATGGTGTCACGTTTAATATTTTTTGAGATATTGCAGAAAAATGATATGTTACAGTGTTTCATGTACCACGCCCCCTGGTGGCTATTTCCCAAAAATGAAAAATTGATTTCGAGATATTTATAAATGACAGAAAATATATCAATTTCAAAGCCACTGTTAAAAAAATGCGGCCTGTAGGTCATATTTAATGAAATCTCGGAAACTCTCGTTTGGCAAGAAATGGTGCGAGATTTGGCGAGACTTTTAGTTTTATCATGTCAAGCTGCCTATAAGGTACATAATGACCAAAACCAGACGTCTGTAGCTTAAAAATTGACAAAGTTACAAAAAATGGTCGTGTTATTTCCAATTTCCATGATTTTTGCCCAAAAAAATGTAACCATGGTAACGGCAAATTTAAGTAAGCTACATGTCAGAAGAAAGGCCAGGTGATGACGAAAAAAATTAGCTATTGCAGAAGTGGATACGCCTATTTATGGCAAAGTTATAGTGCAAAAACCGTTAACCATACTTGTCGTGACCTTGAACCTTGACCTTGGAGCAATGTTGACCAAAAACAATAGGGCACCTAGAAATCGGTTTATCAATCAAGCCTGTAAGTTTCAAGTTGATTGATGCAAAAATGTGACCTGGAGAGTCGTGACAAACAAACAAACAAACAAACAAACAAACAAGATGACCAGAGGTCACGCGCTTGCCGGAAATGGAAATGATACAGACAGATAGACAGAGAGTGCATGTAGAAACAGTCATATGAATGAGCAACATTGTGGGGGCAGCAGAAACGGATAATATGTTTATTTATGCATGCTGACCTTTAACAGCTGCATATCTTTCTAGTGTAAAAGGGACCAAGTTCAAAATTTTTTCATGAAATCCCGTTAATCTCGTTTGACAAGAAGCAGTGAGACGTTTTCAGGTTTGTCATGTCAAGCTGGCCAAATGATATGAAATGCCGAAAACTAGACCTGTCTAGCTATAAAAGCCTCTGAGTTATAAGCATTTGCATGAAATCTCGTGTTTTCTCGTTTGACGGGAAATGGTGCGAGCTTTGGCGAGATTTCCAGTTTTGTCATGTCAGGTTTGTCAAATATTACAAAATGCCGGAAACTAGACCTGTCTAACTGCAAAAGTCGCCGTCTTATCAGCATTTACGTGAAATCATGTTTTTTTCTCGCTTGACGAGATATAGTACGAGATTTGGCAAGACGAGCAGTTTTATTATGTCAAGACGGCCAAACGTTACGAAATTGCGAAAACTAGATCCGTCTAGCTGTAAAAGTCGCCGAGTTATAAGCATTTCCGTGTACTCTCGTGTTTTCTCGTTTGACGAGATATGGTGCAGGATTTGGCCAGTCTTGTAGATTTGTCATATCAAACTCTCTAAATGTTATGAAATGGCGAAAACTACATCTGTCTAGCTGTAAAAGTCGCCGAGTTATTAGCATTTCTGTAAAATCTCCTTTTTTATCGTTTGACGAGATATGGTGCAAGATTTGGCCAGTCTTGCAGGTTTGTCATGTCAAGCCGTCCAAATGTTAATGAATGCCGAAAACTAGACCTGTCTAGCTGTAAAACTCGCCGAGTAATAAGCATTTCCGTGAAATCTCGTGTTTTCTCGTTTGACGAGATACGGTGCGAGATTTGGCCTGTCTTGCAAATCTGTCGTGTCAAGCTTGTTTGGTGGAACGAAATGCCAAAAACCAGACCTGTCTAGCTGTAAAAGTCGCCGAGTTATAAGCATTTCCGCGAAGTCTCGTTTTTTCTCGTATGACGAGATATGGCGCGAGATTTGGCGTGACTTTCAGTTCTGTCGTGTCAAGCTGGTCATGTGGAACAAAATGCCGAAAACTAGATCTGCCTAGCTTAAAAACTGACAAAGTTACAAAAAATGGTCGTGTTATTTCCAATTTCCGTGATTTTTGCCCAAAAAATGTAACCATGGTAACGGCAAATTTAAGTAAGCTACATGTCAAAAGAAAGGCCAGGTGATGACGAAAAAAATGAGCTATTGCAGAAGTGGATAAGCCTATTTATGGCGAAGTTATAGTGCAAAAACCGTTAACCATACCTGTCGTGACCTTGACCCTTGACCTTGGAGCAATGTTGACCAAAAACAATAGGGCACCTAGAAATCGGTTTGTCAATCAAGCCTGTAAGTTTCAAGTTGATTGATGCAAAAGTGTGACCTGGAGAGTCGTGACAAACAAACAAACAAACAAACAAACAAACAAACAAACAAACAAGATGACCAGAGGTCACGCGCTTGCCGGAAATGGAAATGATACAGACAGATAGACAGAGAGTGCATGTAGAAACAGTCATATGAATGAGCAACATTGTGGGAGCAGCAGAAACGGATAATATGTTTATTTATGCATGCTGACCTTTAACAGCTGCATATCTTTCTAGTGTAAAAGGGACCAAGTTCAAAATTTTTTCATGAAATCCCGTTAATCTCGTTTGACAAGAAGCAGTGAGACGTTTTCAGGTTTGTCATGTCAAGCTGGTCAAATGATATGAAATGCCGAAAACTAGACCTGTCTAGCTATAAAAGCCGCTGAGTTATAAGCATTTGCATGAAATCTCGTGTTTTCTCGTTTGACGGGAAATGGTGCGAGCTTTGGCGAGATTTCCAGTTTTGTCATGTCAGGTTTGTCAAATATTACAAAATCCCGGAAACTAGAACTGTCTAACTGCAAAAGTCGCCGTCTTATCAGCATTTACGTGAAATCATGTTTTTTTCTCGCTTGACGAGATATAGTACGAGATTTGGCAAGACGAGCAGTTTTATTATGTCAAGACGGCCAAACGTTACGAAATGGCGAAAACTAGATCCGTCTAGCTGTAAAAGTCGCCGAGTTATAAGCATTTCCGTGTACTCTCGTGTTTTCTCGTTTGACGAGATATGGTGCAGGATTTGGCCAGTCTTGTAGATTTGTCATATCAAACTCTCTAAATGTTATGAAATGGCGAAAACTACATCTGTCTAGCTGTAAAAGTCGCCGAGTTATTAGCATTTCTGTAAAATCTCCTTTTTTATCGTTTGACGAGATATGGTGCGAGATTTGGCCAGTCTTGCAGGTTTGTCATGTCAAGCCGTCCAAATGTTAATGAATGCCGAAAACTAGACCTGTCTAGCTGTAAAACTCGCCGAGTTATAAGCATTTCCGTGAAATCTCGTGTTTTCTCGTTTGACGAGATAGGGTGGAGATTTGGCCTGACTTGCACATCTATCGTGTCAAGCTGGTCATGTGGAAGGAAATGCCGGAAACCAGACCTGTCTAGCTGTAAAACTGGCCCAGTTATAAGCATTTTCGTGAAATTTCGTGTTTTCTCGTTTGACGAGATACGGTGCGAGATTTGGCCTGTCTTGCAGCACTGTCGTGTCAAGCTTGTTTGGTGAAACGAAAATGCCGAAAACCAGACCTGTCTAGCTGTAAAAGTCGCCGAGTTATAAGCATTTCCGCGAAGTCTCGTTTTTTCTCGTTTGACGAGATATTGCGCGAGATTTGGCGTGACTTTCAGTTCTGTCGTGTCAAGCTGGTCATGTGGAACAAAATGCCGAAAACTAGATCTGCCTAGCTTAAAAACTGACAAAGTTACAAAAAATGGTCGTGTTATTTCTAATTTCCATGATTTTTGCCCAAAAAATGTAACCATGGTAACGGCACTTGCATATCTGTCGTGTCAAGCTTGTCTAGTGGAACTAAATGCCGAAAACCAGACGTGTCTAGCTGTAAAACTGGCCCAGTTATAAGCATTTCCGTGAAATCTCGTGTTTTCTCGTTTGACGAGATACGGTGCGAGATTTGGCCTGTCTTGCAACTCTGTCGTGTCAAGCTTGTTTGGTGGAACGAAATGCCGAAAACCAGACCTGTCTAGCTGTAAAAGTCGCCGAGTTATAAGCATTTCCGCGAAGTCTCGTTTTTTCTCGTTTGACGAGATATGGTGCGAGATTTGGCGTGACTTTCAGTTCTGTCGTGTCAAGCTGGTTATGTGGAACAAAATGCCGAAAACTAGATCTGCCTAGCTTAAAAACTGACAAAGTTACAAAAAATGGTCGTGTTATTTCCAATTTCCATGATTTTTGCCCAAAAAATGTAACCATGGTAACGGCACTTGCATATCTGTCGTGTCAAGCTGGTCTAGTGGAACTAAATGCCGAAAACCAGACGTGTCTAGCTGTAAAACAGGCCCAGTTATAAGCATTTCCGTGAAATCTCGTGTTTTCTCGTTTGACGAGATACGGTGCGAGATTTGGCCTGTCTTGCAACTCTGTCGTGTCAAGCTTGTCTGGTGGAACGAAATGCCGAAAACCAGACCTGTCTAGCTGTAAAAGTCGCCGAGTTATAAGCATTTCCGCGAAGTCTCGTTTTTTCTCGTTTGACGAGATATGGCGCGAGATTTGGCGTGACTTTCAGTTCTGTCGTGTCAAGCTGGTCATGTGGAACAAAATGCCGAAAACTAGATCTGCCTAGCTTAAAAACTGACAAAGTTACAAAAAATGGTCGTGTTATTTCCAATTTCCGTGATTTTTGCCGAAAAAATGTAACCATGGTAACGGCAAATTTAAGTAAGCTACATGTCAAAAGAAAGGCCAGGTGATGACGAAAAAAATGAGCTATTGCAGAAGTGAATAAGCCTATTTATGGCGAAGTTATAGTGCAAAAACCGTTAACCATACCTGTCGTGACCTTGACCCTTGACCTTGGAGCAATGTTGACCTAAAACAATAGGGCACCTAGAAATCGGTTTGTCAATCAAGCCTGTAAGTTTCAAGTTGATTGATGCAAAAGTGTGACCTGGAGAGTCGTGACAAACAAACAAACAAACAAACAAACTAGACGACCATAGGTCGAACGCTTGCCGGAAATCAGAAGTGAAACACAGACGGACAGACAGAACATATTGTCGGTTTTCTATTAATGGAATGACTCTCAGGGACATTGCTGAGAATATGTGGCCTGTAGAATGACATATGAGACAAAAGAACAGGGAAGCAGACAAAGCTGACAACAAAAGACGAACAGACAGACATACTGGCTTTGTGAGACAAGATTGACACCAGATGACTTTACCTAGTTATGGAGATTATTCAAAGGAAGAAAATGAGTTATAATTTATGTAATTTAGATTTATAGTTTTGGAGGTATGGCGAATTAATGATATACTTGGGAGGTTCGACTGTAGCGCCCTCTAGCGGACATATTCCGAAGACGACAAATGCGTTTTGTATTATTAGTGTATGACATAAGATGTCCCAGTTTCAAAAGGATTCCGTCAAAGCTGTGGCCTGTAGAATGCTATATGTAAGGCGTAAGAACCAGCAAGCAGGCGACTTTGAGGATAACGTACAAACAGATGGACACACTGACAAAGTGACAGAAGATTGAAACCAGATGCCTTAATCAGGTTATGCAGAAGACTCAAAGGAGGAAAATAAGCTTTAGTTTATGTAACTGAGGCTTTGGGTTTAGAGATATGGCCAATACATTGGTATGTGTGTGAGGGTCGTGTGCAGCGCCCACTTGTTTCCATATCCGGAAAATGAAAAATTTATTTTCTAGATATTAGTGTAAGACATAAGGTGTAATAGTTTCAGAAGGATTTCATCAAAACTGTGGCCTTAGAATGCTATATGTGAGACGCAAGAACCAGCAAGCAGCCAAATTTTAGGACAACTGACAAACAGACGGACACACTGACAGAGTGACTCAAGATTGAGTCCAGATGACTACTCCAGGTTATGAAAAAGACTCAAAGGAAGAAAAAAGCTACAGTTTATGTAACTGAGGTTTATAGTTTTGGAGATATTGCCAAAGCATGATATGTTGTGAGAGGTTCGAGTTCAGCGCCCCCTAGCGCCCATATCCGGAAAATGGAAAATTTGTTTTGAGATATTAGTGTAAGACTTAAGATGTAATAGTTTCAAAAGGATTCTTTCAAAACTGTGGCCTGTAGAATGCTATATGTGAGACGTAAGAACAAGCAGGCGAATTTGAGGACAACTGACAAACAGACAGACACACTGACAAAGTGACACAAGATTGAGACCAGATGACATTATCAGTTTATGGAGAAGACTCAGAGGGAAAAAATAAGCTAAAGATTATGTAATTGAGGCTTTGGGTTTTAGAGATATGGCCAATGTAATGATATGTGTGTGAGGGTTGTGTGCAGCGCCCCCTAGCAGCCATATTCAAAAAATGAAAAAAACAATTTCGAGATACTAGTGTAGGACTTATGATTTGACAGTTTCAAAAAGGTTCCTGCAATAATGTGGCCTTTGATGCAAGATGAATGAAATCTCGAAATATCTCTATTCACGAGATATTTTACGAGATACTGCAAGACTTGTAATAAAATCTTGTTGTACTAGTTGAATGCTACCTGATGCAAAAAACTAGGTCACTCTAGCTTTAAAACTGACAAAGTTAGAAAAATAAGACCCCAGATTTTCGAATATTATGACTTTTCCCCCAAAACTTGTAACCATGGTTACGGCTAATTTGAGTCAGCTACACACCAGATGACAGGCCTTGGAATGACGATTTAAATGAGCTATCGTTGAAGTAGATACGACTAATAGTCACAAAGATATGAAGAAAAAACCGTTTTGAGAAGTTTTGACAACCTTGACCTTGACCTTTGACCTATTTTGGCCAGAAACAAAAGGGCACCTAGAAATTATGTTTTCCGTCATCCCTGTAAGTTTTAAGGTTATTGCTGCAAAATTGTGGTCAGGCGAGTGATGACTAACAAACAAACAAAAAAGCATGATATGTTGGGAGAGGTTCGAGTTCAGCGCCCCCTAGCGGCCATATCCGGAAAATGAAAAATTTGTTTCGAGATATTAGTGTAAGACTTAAGATGTAATAGTTTCAAAAGGATTCTTTCAAAACTGTGGCCTGTAGAATGCTATATGTGAGACGCAAGAGCAAGCAGGCGAATTTGAGGTTAACTGACAAACAGACGGACACAATGACATAGTGACACAACATTGAGACCAGATGACATTATCAGTTTATGGAGAAGACTCAGAGGGAAAAAATAAGCTATAGTTTATGTAATTGAGGCTTTGGGTTTTAGAGATATGGCCAATGTAATGATATCTGTGTGAGGGTCGTGTGCAGCGCCCCCTAGCAGCCATATTCAAAAAATGAAAAAACAATTTCGAGATACTAGTGTAGGACTTATGATATGTCAGTTTCAAAAAGATTCCTGCAATAATGTGGCCTTTGGCGCAAGATGAATGAAATCTCGAAATATCTCTATTCACGAGATATTTTACGAGATACTGCAAGACTTATAATAAAATCTTGTAGTACTAGTTGAATGCTACCTGATGCAAAAAACTAGATCACTCTAGCTTTAAAACTGACAAAGTTAGAAAAATAAGATCCCTTATTTTCGAATATCATGACTTTTCCCCAAAAAATTGTAACCATGGTTACGGCAAATTTGAGTCAGCTACACACCAGATGACAGGCCTTGGAATGACGATTAAAATGAGCTATTGTTGAAGTAGATACAACTAATAGTGACAAAGATATGAAGAAAAAAACGTTTTGAGAAGTTTTGACGACCTTGACCTTGACCTTTGACTTATCTCAACCAAAAACAATAGGGCACCTAGAAATTATGTTTTCCAACATCCCTGTAAGTTTCAAGGTTATTGTGGCAAAATTGTGGCCAGGAGAGTGGTGACAAACAAACAAACAAACAGACAGACAGACAGACAGACAGACAGACAGACAGACAAACAGACATACGCAACTGACCAATATGCTTGCCGAAATCTTTGATTCCGGCAAGCAACAAACAAACAAACAGACAAACAGACAAACAGACATACGCAACTGACGAACATGCTTGCCGAAATCGAAGATTTCCGGCAAGCAATAAAGTTGTGACTGTGCCTCCAACATGTATGATAATAGATGGGGCCCGGAGAGGCCGTCACGGACCGCTGCACACGCCGGCCGCCCACCGTAAGGACCCTGCCGCCACTTGCGGCGACGGCACGTGTCTTCGTGGTTTGGCGAAAAACGGCGCCAGATTTGACGAGACTAACAATGTGACCCCTGAATGTGACTGCGAGTGTCAGCTGCTATCCAGCGCTGCAAACCATGTGTCTGTAGCGTGAAAAATGACAGAATTATAGGCATTTCTTTGAATGGTCACGTGTTCTCGTTTCACGAGAAACGGTGCGAGATATGACGAGACTTGCGATTGAATGACTAAGAACTAGACGGATGCTGTCTAACGCCGAAAACCAGACCTTTCTATGGCAAATATCAACAGAGATAGAAGCAGGTAAACTTCGTATTTTCAAGTTGTCACGTTTTACCCCAAAATTTGGTAACCATGGTAACGGCAGTACAAAGCTACATGTGCGGAGCAATAAGCCAATGTTCCTAGTTTCAGATACCACAAAAAAAAATGGTGTCACGTTTAATATTTTTTGAGATATTGCAGAAAAATGATATGTTACAGTGTTTCATGTACCACGCCCCCTGGTGGCTATTTCCCAAAAATGAAAAATTGATTTCGAGATATTTATAAATGACAGAAAATATATCAATTTCAAAGCCACTGTTAAAAAAATGCGGCCTGTAGGTCATATTTAATGAAATCTCGGAAACTCTCGTTTGGCAAGAAATGGTGCGAGATTTGGCGAGACTTTTAGTTTTATCATGTCAAGCTGCCTATAAGGTACATAATGACCAAAACCAGACGTCTGTAGCTTAAAAATTGACAAAGTTACAAAAAATGGTCGTGTTATTTCCAATTTCCATGATTTTTGCCCAAAAAAATGTAACCATGGTAACGGCAAATTTAAGTAAGCTACATGTCAGAAGAAAGGCCAGGTGATGACGAAAAAAATTAGCTATTGCAGAAGTGGATACGCCTATTTATGGCAAAGTTATAGTGCAAAAACCGTTAACCATACTTGTCGTGACCTTGAACCTTGACCTTGGAGCAATGTTGACCAAAACAATAGGGCACCTAGAAATCGGTTTATCAATCAAGCCTGTAAGTTTCAAGTTGATTGATGCAAAAATGTGACCTGGAGAGTCGTGACAAACAAACAAACAAACAAACAAACAAACAGACAAACAGACAAACAGACATACGCAACTGACGAACATGCTTGCCGAAATCGAAGATTTCCGGCAAGCAACAAACAAACAAAGAGACAAACAGACATACGCAACTGACGAACATGCTTGCCGAAATCGAAGATTTCCGGCAAGCAACAAACAAACAAACAGACAAACAGACAAACAGACATACGCAACTGACGAACATGCTTGCCGAAATCGAAGATTTCCGGCAAGCAATAAAGTTGTGACTGTGCCTCCAACATGTATGATAATAGATGGGGCCCGGAGAGGCCGTCACGGACCGCTGCACACGCCGGCCGCCCACCGTAAGGACCCTGCCGCCACTTGCGGCGACGGCACGTGTCTTCGTGGTTTGGCGAAAAACGGCGCCAGATTTGACGAGACTAACAATGTGACCCCTGAATGTGACTGCGAGTGTCAGCTGCTATCCAGCGCTGCAAACCATGTGTCTGTAGCGTGAAAAATGACAGAATTATAGGCATTTCTTTGAATGGTCACGTGTTCTCGTTTCACGAGAAACGGTGCGAGATATGACGAGACTTGCGATTGAATGACTAAGAACTAGACGGATGCTGTCTAACGCCGAAAACCAGACCTTTCTATGGCAAATATCAACAGAGATAGAAGCAGGTAAACTTCGTATTTTCAAGTTGTCACGTTTTACCCCAAAATTTGGTAACCATGGTAACGGCAGTACAAAGCTACATGTGCGGAGCAATAAGCCAATGTTCCTAGTTTCAGATACCACAAAAAAAAATGGTGTCACGTTTAATATTTTTTGAGATATTGCAGAAAAATGATATGTTACAGTGTTTCATGTACCACGCCCCCTGGTGGCTATTTCCCAAAAATGAAAAATTGATTTCGAGATATTTATAAATGACAGAAAATATATCAATTTCAAAGCCACTGTTAAAAAAATGCGGCCTGTAGGTCATATTTAATGAAATCTCGGAAACTCTCGTTTGGCAAGAAATGGTGCGAGATTTGGCGAGACTTTTAGTTTTATCATGTCAAGCTGCCTATAAGGTACATAATGACCAAAACCAGACGTCTGTAGCTTAAAAATTGACAAAGTTACAAAAAATGGTCGTGTTATTTCCAATTTCCATGATTTTTGCCCAAAAAAATGTAACCATGGTAACGGCAAATTTAAGTAAGCTACATGTCAGAAGAAAGGCCAGGTGATGACGAAAAAAATTAGCTATTGCAGAAGTGGATACGCCTATTTATGGCAAAGTTATAGTGCAAAAACCGTTAACCATACTTGTCGTGACCTTGAACCTTGACCTTGGAGCAATGTTGACCAAAAACAATAGGGCACCTAGAAATCGGTTTATCAATCAAGCCTGTAAGTTTCAAGTTGATTGATGCAAAAATGTGACCTGGAGAGTCGTGACAAACAAACAAACAAACAAACAAACAAACAAACAGACAAACAGACAAACAGACATACGCAACTGACGAACATGCTTGCCGAAATCGAAGATTTCCGGCAAGCAACAAACAGACAAACAGACAAACAGACATACGCAACTGACGAACATGCTTGCCGAAATCGAAGATTTCCGGCAAGCAACAAACAAACAAACAAACAGACAAACAGACAAACAGACATACGCAACTGACGAACATGCTTGCCGAAATCGAAGATTTCCGGCAAGCAATAAAGTTGTGACTGTGCCTCCAACATGTATGATAATAGATGGGGCCCGGAGAGGCCGTCACGGACCGCTGCACACGCCGGCCGCCCACCGTAAGGACCCTGCCGCCACTTGCGGCGACGGCACGTGTCTTCGTGGTTTGGCGAAAAACGGCGCCAGATTTGACGAGACTAACAATGTGACCCCTGAATGTGACTGCGAGTGTCAGCTGCTATCCAGCGCTGCAAACCATGTGTCTGTAGCGTGAAAAATGACAGAATTATAGGCATTTCTTTGAATGGTCACGTGTTCTCGTTTCACGAGAAACGGTGCGAGATATGACGAGACTTGCGATTGAATGACTAAGAACTAGACGGATGCTGTCTAACGCCGAAAACCAGACCTTTCTATGGCAAATATCAACAGAGATAGAAGCAGGTAAACTTCGTATTTTCAAGTTGTCACGTTTTACCCCAAAATTTGGTAACCATGGTAACGGCAGTACAAAGCTACATGTGCGGAGCAATAAGCCAATGTTCCTAGTTTCAGATACCACAAAAAAAATGGTGTCACGTTTAATATTTTTTGAGATATTGCAGAAAAATGATATGTTACAGTGTTTCATGTACCACGCCCCCTGGTGGCTATTTCCCAAAAATGAAAAATAGATTTCGAGATATTTATAAATGACAGAAAATATATCAATTTCAAAGCCACTGTTAAAAAAATGCGGCCTGTAGGTCATATTTAATGAAATCTCGGAAACTCTCGTTTGGCAAGAAATGGTGCGAGATTTGGCGAGACTTTTAGTTTTATCATGTCAAGCTGCCTATAAGGTACATAATGACCAAAACCAGACGTCTGTAGCTTAAAAATTGACAAAGTTACAAAAAATGGTCGTGTTATTTCCAATTTCCATGATTTTTGCCCAAAAAAATGTAACCATGGTAACGGCAAATTTAAGTAAGCTACATGTCAGAAGAAAGGCCAGGTGATGACGAAAAAAATTAGCTATTGCAGAAGTGGATACGCCTATTTATGGCAAAGTTATAGTGCAAAAACCGTTAACCATACTTGTCGTGACCTTGAACCTTGACCTTGGAGCAATGTTGACCAAAAACAATAGGGCACCTAGAAATCGGTTTATCAATCAAGCCTGTAAGTTTCAAGTTGATTGATGCAAAAATGTGACCTGGAGAGTCGTGACAAACAAACAAACAAACAAACAAACAAACAAACAGACAAACAGACAAACAGACATACGCAACTGACGAACATGCTTGCCGAAATCGAAGATTTCCGGCAAGCAATAAAGTTGTGACTGTGCCTCCAACATGTATGATAATAGATGGGGCCCGGAGAGGCCGTCACGGACCGCTGCACACGCCGGCCGCCCACCGTAAGGACCCTGCCGCCACTTGCGGCGACGGCACGTGTCTTCGTGGTTTGGCGAAAAACGGCGCCAGATTTGACGAGACTAACAATGTGACCCCTGAATGTGACTGCGAGTGTCAGCTGCTATCCAGCGCTGCAAACCATGTGTCTGTAGCGTGAAAAATGACAGAATTATAGGCATTTCTTTGAATGGTCACGTGTTCTCGTTTCACGAGAAACGGTGCGAGATATGACGAGACTTGCGATTGAATGACTAAGAACTAGACGGATGCTGTCTAACGCCGAAAACCAGACCTTTCTATGGCAAATATCAACAGAGATAGAAGCAGGTAAACTTCGTATTTTCAAGTTGTCACGTTTTACCCCAAAATTTGGTAACCATGGTAACGGCAGTACAAAGCTACATGTGCGGAGCAATAAGCCAATGTTCCTAGTTTCAGATACCACAAAAAAAAATGGTGTCACGTTTAATATTTTTTGAGATATTGCAGAAAAATGATATGTTACAGTGTTTCATGTACCACGCCCCCTGGTGGCTATTTCCCAAAAATGAAAAATAGATTTCGAGATATTTATAAATGACAGAAAATATATCAATTTCAAAGCCACTGTTAAAAAAATGCGGCCTGTAGGTCATATTTAATGAAATCTCGGAAACTCTCGTTTGGCAAGAAATGGTGCGAGATTTGGCGAGACTTTTAGTTTTATCATGTCAAGCTGCCTATAAGGTACATAATGACCAAAACCAGACGTCTGTAGCTTAAAAATTGACAAAGTTACAAAAAATGGTCGTGTTATTTCCAATTTCCATGATTTTTGCCCAAAAAAATGTAACCATGGTAACGGCAAATTTAAGTAAGCTACATGTCAGAAGAAAGGCCAGGTGATGACGAAAAAAATTAGCTATTGCAGAAGTGGATACGCCTATTTATGGCAAAGTTATAGTGCAAAAACCGTTAACCATACTTGTCGTGACCTTGAACCTTGACCTTGGAGCAATGTTGACCAAAAACAATAGGGCACCTAGAAATCGGTTTATCAATCAAGCCTGTAAGTTTCAAGTTGATTGATGCAAAAATGTGACCTGGAGAGTCGTGACAAACAAACAAACAAACAAACAAACAAACAAACAGACAAACAGACAAACAGACATACGCAACTGACGAACATGCTTGCCGAAATCGAAGATTTCCGGCAAGCAACAAACAAACAAACAAACAGACAAACAGACAAACAGACATACGCAACTGACGAACATGCTTGCCGAAATCGAAGATTTCCGGCAAGCAATAAAGTTGTGACTGTGCCTCCAACATGTATGATAATAGATGGGGCCCGGAGAGGCCGTCACGGACCGCTGCACACGCCGGCCGCCCACCGTAAGGACCCTGCCGCCACTTGCGGCGACGGCACGTGTCTTCGTGGTTTGGCGAAAAACGGCGCCAGATTTGACGAGACTAACAATGTGACCCCTGAATGTGACTGCGAGTGTCAGCTGCTATCCAGCGCTGCAAACCATGTGTCTGTAGCGTGAAAAATGACAGAATTATAGGCATTTCTTTGAATGGTCACGTGTTCTCGTTTCACGAGAAACGGTGCGAGATATGACGAGACTTGCGATTGAATGACTAAGAACTAGACGGATGCTGTCTAACGCCGAAAACCAGACCTTTCTATGGCAAATATCAACAGAGATAGAAGCAGGTAAACTTCGTATTTTCAAGTTGTCACGTTTTACCCCAAAATTTGGTAACCATGGTAACGGCAGTACAAAGCTACATGTGCGGAGCAATAAGCCAATGTTCCTAGTTTCAGATACCACAAAAAAAATGGTGTCACGTTTAATATTTTTTGAGATATTGCAGAAAAATGATATGTTACAGTGTTTCATGTACCACGCCCCCTGGTGGCTATTTCCCAAAAATGAAAAATAGATTTCGAGATATTTATAAATGACAGAAAATATATCAATTTCAAAGCCACTGTTAAAAAAATGCGGCCTGTAGGTCATATTTAATGAAATCTCGGAAACTCTCGTTTGGCAAGAAATGGTGCGAGATTTGGCGAGACTTTTAGTTTTATCATGTCAAGCTGCCTATAAGGTACATAATGACCAAAACCAGACGTCTGTAGCTTAAAAATTGACAAAGTTACAAAAAATGGTCGTGTTATTTCCAATTTCCATGATTTTTGCCCAAAAAAATGTAACCATGGTAACGGCAAATTTAAGTAAGCTACATGTCAGAAGAAAGGCCAGGTGATGACGAAAAAAATTAGCTATTGCAGAAGTGGATACGCCTATTTATGGCAAAGTTATAGTGCAAAAACCGTTAACCATACTTGTCGTGACCTTGAACCTTGACCTTGGAGCAATGTTGACCAAAAACAATAGGGCACCTAGAAATCGGTTTATCAATCAAGCCTGTAAGTTTCAAGTTGATTGATGCAAAAATGTGACCTGGAGAGTCGTGACAAACAAACAAACAAACAAACAAACAAACAAACAGACAAACAGACAAACAGACATACGCAACTGACGAACATGCTTGCCGAAATCGAAGATTTCCGGCAAGCAACAAACAGACAAACAGACAAACAGACATACGCAACTGACGAACATGCTTGCCGAAATCGAAGATTTCCGGCAAGCAACAAACAAGATGACCAGAGGTCACGCGCTTGCCGGAAATGGAAATGATACAGACAGATAGACAGAGAGTGCATGTAGAAACAGTCATATGAATGAGCAACATTGTGGGGGCAGCAGAAACGGATAATATGTTTATTTATGCATGCTGACCTTTAACAGCTGCATATCTTTCTAGTGTAAAAGGGACCAAGTTCAAAATTTTTTCATGAAATCCCGTTAATCTCGTTTGACAAGAAGCAGTGAGACGTTTTCAGGTTTGTCATGCCAAGCTGGCCAAATGATATGAAATGCCGAAAACTAGACCTGTCTAGCTATAAAAGCCGCTGAGTTATAAGCATTTGCATGAAATCTCGTGTTTTCTCGTTTGACGGGAAATGGTGCGAGCTTGGCGAGATTTCCAGTTTTGTCATGTAAGGTTTGTCAAATATTACAAAATGCCGGAAACTAGACCTGTCTAGCTGCAGTTCCATGAAATCTCGTGTTTTCTCGTTTGACGGGATACGGTGCGAGGTTTTGCCTGACATGCATGTCTGTCGTGTCAAGCTGGTCTAGTGGAACAAAATGCCGAAAACTAGACCTGTCTAGCTGTAAAACTCGCTGAGTTATAACCAATGCCGTGAAATCTCATGTTTTCTCGTTTGACGAGATACGGTGCGACATTCGGCCTGACTTTCAGTTCTGTCATGTCCAGCGGGTCATGTGAAACAAAATGCCGAAAACTAGACCTGTCTAGCTGTAAAACTCGCCGAGTTATAAGCATTTCCGTAAAATCTCGTGTTTTCTCGTTTGACGAGATAGGGTGCGAGATTTGGCCTGACTTGCACATCTATCGTGTCAAGCTGGTCATGTGGAAGGAAATGCCGGAAACCAGACCTGTCTAGCTGTAAAACTAGCCGAGTTATAAGCATTTCCGTGAAATTTCGTGTTTTCTCGTTTGACGAGATATGGCGCGAGATTTTGCCAGACTTGCATATCTGTCGTGTCAAGCTGGTCTAGTGGAACTAAATGCCGAAAACCAGACGTGTCTAGCTGTAAAACTGGCCCAGTTATAAGCATATCCGTGAAATCCCGTGTTTTCTCGTTTGACGAGATACGGTGCGAGATTTGGCCTGTCTTGCAGCTCTGTCGTGTCAAGCTTGTTTGGTGGAACGAAATGCCGAAAACCAGACCTGTCTAGCTGTAAAAGTCGCCGAGTTATAAGCATTTCCGCGAAGTCTCGTTTTTTCTCGTTTGCCGAGATATGGCGCGAGATTTGGCGTGACTTTCAGTTCTGTCGTGTCAAGCTGGTCATGTGGAACAAGATGCCGAAAACTAGATCTGCCTAGCTTAAAAACTGACAAAGTTACAAAAAATGGTCGTGTTATTTCCAATTTCCATGATTTTTGCCCAAAAAATGTAACCATGGTAACGGCAAATTTAAGTAAGCTACATGTCAAAAGAAAGGCCAGGTGATGACGAAAAAAATGAGCTATTGCAGAAGTAGATAAGCCTATTTATGGCGAAGTTATAGTGCAAAAACCGTTAACCATACCTGTCGTGACCTTGACCCTTGACCTTGGAGCAATGTTGACCAAAAACAATAGGGCACCTAGAAATCGGTTTGTCAATCAAGCCTGTAAGTTTCAAGTTGATTGATGCAAAAGTGTGACCTGGAGAGTCGTGACAAACAAACAAACAAACAAACAAACAAGATGACCAGAGGTCACGCGCTTGCCGGAAATGGAATCATGAAAACGTGAAATCATGTTTTTTTCTCGCTTGACGAGATATAGTACGAGATTTGGCAAGACGAGCAGTTTTATTATGTCAAGACGGCCAAACGTTACGAAATGGCAAAAACTAGATCCGTCTAGCTGTAAAAGTCGCCGAGTTATAAGCATTTCCGTGTACTCTCGTGTTTTCTCGTTTGACGAGATATGGTGCAGGATTTGGCCAGTCTTGTAGATTTGTCATATCAAACTCTCTAAATGTTATGAAATGGCGAAAACTACATCTGTCTAGCTGTAAAAGTCGCCGAGTTATAAGCATTTCCGTGAAATCTCGTTTTTTTTCTCGTTTGACGATAAACCGAGCGAAATTTGACGAGACTTGCAATTGAATGACTTAGAACCAAGGGGAAGCAGCCTTATGCAAAAAACTAGACCCTTGAAACATAAATATTAACCGAGATAGAAGCCAAAAACTGCATATTTTCAGATCGTCAAGTTTAACCCACAGATTTGGTAACCATGGTAACGGCAGCACAAAGCTACATGTGCGGAGGAATAAGCCAAAGTTCCTAGTTTAAGATACAACGATAAAAATTGTGCCATGTTTAAAATTATTTTAGATATTGCAGAAAAATGATATGTTACAGTGTTTCAGGTACCACGCCCCCTGGTGGCTATTGCCAAAAAATGAAAAACTGATTTCGAGATATTTATAAATAACACAAAATATATTAATTTCAAAGCCATTGTTAAAAAAATGCAACCTGTAGGTCATATTTAATGAAATCTCGAAGACTCTCGTTTGACGAGAAACGGTGCGAGATTTTGCAAGATTTTTGATTGGATCACCGAGAACTCACCAAGGGCTACAAGATGCGAAAAAATTGACCTCTCCAGCATAAAAACTGACAGAGTTAGAAGCTGAAAACTTCATATTTTCAAAATTCAAAAGTTTTACCCCAAAAATAGAGAAATCTGGCAATAGCGCACTTTGGCACCTATGCGCAAAAATAAGCCCATGGACCCCAGTTGAAGGTGCTGTGATGGAAATGGCCCAATGTTTAATAGTTCTGGAGGTATAGCACCAAAACAAATTTTCATGTTTTTTCATCTGCAACGCCCCCTGGCGGCCATTTCCAAAATCTGAAAAAACAATTTCGAGATATTCTTGTGCTACATAAAATATCTCAGAATCAGTACGATTGCTGCAAATTTGAAAAATATCACGAAATCCCATGATTCCTCTCCAAAAAATGTAACCATGGTAACGGCAAATTTAAGTAAGCTACATGTCAAAAGTAAGGGCAGGTGATGACGAAAAAAATGAGCTATTGCAGAAGTGGATAAGCCTATTTATGGCGAAGTTATAGTGCAAAAACCGTTAACCATACCTGTCGTGACCTTGACCCTTGACCTTGGAGCAATGTTGACCAAAAACAATAGGGCACCTAGAAATTGGTTTGTCAATCAAGCCTGTAAGTTTCAAGTTGATTGATGCAAAAGTGTGACCTGGAGAGTCGTGACAAACAAACAAACAAGATGACCAGAGGTCACGCGCTTGCCGGAAATGGAAATGATAGAGACAGATAGACAGAGAGTGCATGAAGAAACAGTCATATGAATGAGCAACATTGTGGGGGCAGCAGAAACGGATAATATGTTTATTTATGCATGCTGACCTTTAACAGCTGCATATCTTTCTAGTGTAAAAGGGACCAAGTTCAAAATTTTTTCATGAAATCCCGTTAATCTCGTTTGACAAGAAGCAGTGACACGTTTTCAGGTTTGTCATGTCAAGCTGGCCAAATGATATGAAATGCCGAAAACTAGACCTGTCTAGCTATAAAAGCCGCTGAGTTATAAGCATTTGCATGAAATCTCGTGTTTTCTCGTTTGACGGGAAATGGTGCGAGCTTGTGCCTGACTTGGAGTTCTGTCATGTCAAGCGGGTCATGTGGAACTAAATGCCGAAAACTAGACCTGTCTAGCTGCAGTTCCGTGAAATCTCGTGTTTTCTCGTTTGACGGGATACGGTGCGAGATTTTGCCTGACATGCATGTCTGTCGTGTCAAGCTGGTCTAGTGGAACAAAATGCCGAAAACCAGACGTGTCTATCTGTAACACTCGCCGAGTTATAACCAATGCCGTGAAATCTCATGTTTTCTCGTTTGACGAGATACGGTGCGACATTCGGCCTGACTTTCAGTTCTGTCATGTCCAGCAGGACATGTGAAACAAAATGCCGAAAACTAGACCTGTCCAGCTGTAAAACTCGCCGAGTTATAAGCATTTCCGTGAAATCTCGTGTTTTCTCGTTTGACGAGATAGGGTGCGAGATTTGGCCTGACTTGTACATCTATCGTGTCAAGCTGGTCATGTGGAAGGAAATGCCGGAAACCAGACGTGTCTAGCTGTAAAACTGGCCGAGTTATAAGCATTTCCGTGAAATTTCGTGTTTTCTCGTTTGACGAGATAGGGTGCGAGATTTTGCCAGACTTGCAATTCTGTCGTGTCAAGCTGGTCTAGTGGAACTAAATGCCGAAAACCAGACGTGTCTAGCTGTAAAACTGGCCCAGTTATAAGCATTTCCGTGAAATCCCGTGTTTTCTCGTTTGACGAGATACGGTGCGAGATTTGGCCTGTCTTGCAGCTCTGTCGTGTCAAGCTTGTTTGGTGGAACGAAATGCCGATAACCAGACCTGTCTAGCTGTAAAAGTCGCCGAGTTATAAGCATTTCCGCGAAGTCTCGTTTTTTCTCGTTTGACAAGATATGGCGCGAGATTTGGCGTGACTTTCAATTCTGTCGTGTCAAGCTGGTCATGTGGAACAAAATGCCGAAAACTAGATCTGTCTAGCTTAAAAACTGACAGAGTTACAAAAAATGGTCGTGTTATTTCCAATTTCCATGATTTTTGCCCAAAAAATGTAACCATGGTAACGGCACTCGCATATCTGTCGTGTCAAGCTGGTCTAGTGGAACTAAATGGCGAAAACCAGACGTGTCTAGCTGTAAAACTGGCCCAGTTATAAGGATTTCCGTGAAATCCCGTGTTTTCTCGTTTGACGAGATACGGTGCGAGATTTGGCCTGTCTTGCAGCTCTGTCGTGTCAAGCTTGTTTGGTGGAGCGAAATGCCGAAAACAAGACCTGTCTAGCTGTAAAAGTCGCCGAGTTATAAGCATTTCCGCGAAGTCTCGTTTTTTCTCATTTGACGAGATATGGCGCGAGATTTGGCGTAACTTTTAGTTCTGTCGTGTCAAGCTGGTCATGTGGAACAAAATCCCGAAAACTAGATCTGCCTAGCTTAAAAACTGACAAAGTTACAAAAAATGGTCGTGTTATTTCCAATTTCCATGATTTTTGCCCAAAAAATGTAACCATGGTAACGGCAAATTTAAATAAGCTACATGTCAAAAGAAAGGCCAGGTGATGACGAAAAAAATGAGCTATTGCAGAAGTGGATACGCCTATTTATGGCGAAGTTATAGTGCAAAAACCGTTAACCATACCTGTCGTGACCTTGACCCTTGACCTTGGAGCAATGTTGACCAAAAACAATAGGGCACCTAGAAATCGGTTTCTCATTTAAGCCTGTAAGTTTCAAGTTGATTGATGCAAAAGTGTGACCTGGAGAGTCGTGACAAACAAACAAACAAACAAACAAACAAACAAACAAACAGACAAGATGACCAGAGGTCACGCGCTTGCCGGAAATGGAAATGATACAGACAGATAGACAGAGAGTGCATGTAGAAACAGTCATATGAATGAGCAACATTGTGGGAGCAGCAGAAACGGATAATATGTTTATTTATGCATGCTGACCTTTAACAGCTGCATATCTTTCTAGTGTAAAAGGGACCAAGTTCAAAATTTTTTCATGAAATCCCGTTAATCTCGTTTGACAAGAAGCAGTGAGACGTTTTCAGGTTTGTCATGTCAAGCTGGTCAAATGATATGAAATGCCGAAAACTAGACCTGTCTAGCTATAAAAGCCGCTGAGTTATAAGCATTTGCATGAAATCTCGTGTTTTCTCGTTTGACGGGAAATGGTGCGAGCTTTGGCGAGATTTCCAGTTTTGTCATGTCAGGTTTGTCAAATATTACAAAATCCCGGAAACTAGAACTGTCTAACTGCAAAAGTCGCCGTCTTATCAGCATTTACGTGAAATCATGTTTTTTTCTCGCTTGACGAGATATAGTACGAGATTTGGCAAGACGAGCAGTTTTATTATGTCAAGACGGCCAAACGTTACGAAATGGCGAAAACTAGATCCGTCTAGCTGTAAAAGTCGCCGAGTTATAAGCATTTCCGTGTACTCTCGTGTTTTCTCGTTTGACGAGATATGGTGCAGGATTTGGCCAGTCTTGTAGATTTGTCATATCAAACTCTCTAAATGTTATGAAATGGCGAAAACTACATCTGTCTAGCTGTAAAAGTCGCCGAGTTATTAGCATTTCTGTAAAATCTCCTTTTTTATCGTTTGACGAGATATGGTGCGAGATTTGGCCAGTCTTGCAGGTTTGTCATGTCAAGCCGTCCAAATGTTAATGAATGCCGAAAACTAGACCTGTCTAGCTGTAAAACTCGCCGAGTTATAAGCATTTCCGTGAAATCTCGTGTTTTCTCGTTTGACGAGATAGGGTGGAGATTTGGCCTGACTTGCACATCTATCGTGTCAAGCTGGTCATGTGGAAGGAAATGCCGGAAACCAGACCTGTCTAGCTGTAAAACTGGCCCAGTTATAAGCATTTTCGTGAAATTTCGTGTTTTCTCGTTTGACGAGATACGGTGCGAGATTTGGCCTGTCTTGCAGCACTGTCGTGTCAAGCTTGTTTGGTGAAACGAAAATGCCGAAAACCAGACCTGTCTAGCTGTAAAAGTCGCCGAGTTATAAGCATTTCCGCGAAGTCTCGTTTTTTCTCGTTTGACGAGATATTGCGCGAGATTTGGCGTGACTTTCAGTTCTGTCGTGTCAAGCTGGTCATGTGGAACAAAATGCCGAAAACTAGATCTGCCTAGCTTAAAAACTGACAAAGTTACAAAAAATGGTCGTGTTATTTCTAATTTCCATGATTTTTGCCCAAAAAATGTAACCATGGTAACGGCACTTGCATATCTGTCGTGTCAAGCTTGTCTAGTGGAACTAAATGCCGAAAACCAGACGTGTCTAGCTGTAAAACTGGCCCAGTTATAAGCATTTCCGTGAAATCTCGTGTTTTCTCGTTTGACGAGATACGGTGCGAGATTTGGCCTGTCTTGCAACTCTGTCGTGTCAAGCTTGTTTGGTGGAACGAAATGCCGAAAACCAGACCTGTCTAGCTGTAAAAGTCGCCGAGTTATAAGCATTTCCGCGAAGTCTCGTTTTTTCTCGTTTGACGAGATATGGTGCGAGATTTGGCGTGACTTTCAGTTCTGTCGTGTCAAGCTGGTTATGTGGAACAAAATGCCGAAAACTAGATCTGCCTAGCTTAAAAACTGACAAAGTTACAAAAAATGGTCGTGTTATTTCCAATTTCCATGATTTTTGCCCAAAAAATGTAACCATGGTAACGGCACTTGCATATCTGTCGTGTCAAGCTGGTCTAGTGGAACTAAATGCCGAAAACCAGACGTGTCTAGCTGTAAAACAGGCCCAGTTATAAGCATTTCCGTGAAATCTCGTGTTTTCTCGTTTGACGAGATACGGTGCGAGATTTGGCCTGTCTTGCAACTCTGTCGTGTCAAGCTTGTCTGGTGGAACGAAATGCCGAAAACCAGACCTGTCTAGCTGTAAAAGTCGCCGAGTTATAAGCATTTCCGCGAAGTCTCGTTTTTTCTCGTTTGACGAGATATGGCGCGAGATTTGGCGTGACTTTCAGTTCTGTCGTGTCAAGCTGGTCATGTGGAACAAAATGCCGAAAACTAGATCTGCCTAGCTTAAAAACTGACAAAGTTACAAAAAATGGTCGTGTTATTTCCAATTTCCGTGATTTTTGCCGAAAAAATGTAACCATGGTAACGGCAAATTTAAGTAAGCTACATGTCAAAAGAAAGGCCAGGTGATGACGAAAAAAATGAGCTATTGCAGAAGTGAATAAGCCTATTTATGGCGAAGTTATAGTGCAAAAACCGTTAACCATACCTGTCGTGACCTTGACCCTTGACCTTGGAGCAATGTTGACCTAAAACAATAGGGCACCTAGAAATCGGTTTGTCAATCAAGCCTGTAAGTTTCAAGTTGATTGATGCAAAAGTGTGACCTGGAGAGTCGTGACAAACAAACAAACAAACAAACAAACAAACAAACAAAGAGACAAACAGACATACGCAACTGACGAACATGCTTGCCGAAATCGAAGATTTCCGGCAAGCAACAAACAAACAAACAGACAAACAGACAAACAGACATACGCAACTGACGAACATGCTTGCCGAAATCGAAGATTTCCGGCAAGCAATAAAGTTGTGACTGTGCCTCCAACATGTATGATAATAGATGGGGCCCGGAGAGGCCGTCACGGACCGCTGCACACGCCGGCCGCCCACCGTAAGGACCCTGCCGCCACTTGCGGCGACGGCACGTGTCTTCGTGGTTTGGCGAAAAACGGCGCCAGATTTGACGAGACTAACAATGTGACCCCTGAATGTGACTGCGAGTGTCAGCTGCTATCCAGCGCTGCAAACCATGTGTCTGTAGCGTGAAAAATGACAGAATTATAGGCATTTCTTTGAATGGTCACGTGTTCTCGTTTCACGAGAAACGGTGCGAGATATGACGAGACTTGCGATTGAATGACTAAGAACTAGACGGATGCTGTCTAACGCCGAAAACCAGACCTTTCTATGGCAAATATCAACAGAGATAGAAGCAGGTAAACTTCGTATTTTCAAGTTGTCACGTTTTACCCCAAAATTTGGTAACCATGGTAACGGCAGTACAAAGCTACATGTGCGGAGCAATAAGCCAATGTTCCTAGTTTCAGATACCACAAAAAAAAATGGTGTCACGTTTAATATTTTTTGAGATATTGCAGAAAAATGATATGTTACAGTGTTTCATGTACCACGCCCCCTGGTGGCTATTTCCCAAAAATGAAAAATTGATTTCGAGATATTTATAAATGACAGAAAATATATCAATTTCAAAGCCACTGTTAAAAAAATGCGGCCTGTAGGTCATATTTAATGAAATCTCGGAAACTCTCGTTTGGCAAGAAATGGTGCGAGATTTGGCGAGACTTTTAGTTTTATCATGTCAAGCTGCCTATAAGGTACATAATGACCAAAACCAGACGTCTGTAGCTTAAAAATTGACAAAGTTACAAAAAATGGTCGTGTTATTTCCAATTTCCATGATTTTTGCCCAAAAAAATGTAACCATGGTAACGGCAAATTTAAGTAAGCTACATGTCAGAAGAAAGGCCAGGTGATGACGAAAAAAATTAGCTATTGCAGAAGTGGATACGCCTATTTATGGCAAAGTTATAGTGCAAAAACCGTTAACCATACTTGTCGTGACCTTGAACCTTGACCTTGGAGCAATGTTGACCAAAAACAATAGGGCACCTAGAAATCGGTTTATCAATCAAGCCTGTAAGTTTCAAGTTGATTGATGCAAAAATGTGACCTGGAGAGTCGTGACAAACAAACAAACAAACAAACAAACTAGACGACCATAGGTCGAGATCTTGCCGGACTTAAATGACAGACAGATGGACAAACAGGACAAACTGACGGTTTTCTATCAATTGAATGACTTTTAAAGCGATTGCTGGAACGTTTGGCCTGTTGAACGACATATATCACACAAAAGAACATGAAATCAGACATAGCTCAAAACAGACAACTATACTGACACACCTGAGATAACAGACTACAAGTGAAGGTAGAATTTATAATGTCGGAGATATGGCCAAAAAATGATATGGTGTGGAGGCTCTACCGCAGCATCCCCTAGCGGCCATATCCCAAAAATTAAAAAAATTCTTTTGAGATATTATTGTAAGAAATGTTCCAAAATGTATATATTATTGTAAGAGATGTTCAAATTCCAAAAGGATTCCTTCAAAACTGTGGCCTGAAGATTGCTAACTGTAAGACACAAGATCCAGCAATCCGGCGAAAATGAGGAACACTGACAAACAGACAGACATACTGAAAAACTGTGGCCTGAAGATTGCTAACTGTAAGACGCAAGATCCAGCAAGCAGGTGAAATAGAGGATCACTGACAAACAGACAGACATACTGAAAAAGTGACACAAGAATATGACCAGATGACTAACTCAGATTATGGAGAAGATTCAAAGGAAGACAATAAGTCATAGTGTTTGTAATTGAAGTTTATAGTTTTGTAGATATGGCAAAGAAATATATATATAGGGGAGAGGCGAGTGCAACGCCCCCTATTGGCAATATCCAGAAAATGAATAATCTGTTTCGAGATATTACTGTAAGATGTAAGATGTAATAGTTTAACAAGTGACCCATGGGTCATGACGCTCAGCTGCCAAGCATGACCTGCCACATCATGGGCTGAGATTCACAACTTCCAGTATCACATTTTGAAGAACCAATTTGCCAATATGTTGAAATTTTCTACGACGACAGAAATATACATCACCTATGTCTGGTTAAAACACAGTGACTTGATGGTCTTAGGAAAAATGAATGATTGTTAAGCTATCAGTAACTATTCCCATAGCTTGCTTGATACCTGTCAATCTCAAAAGAAACACCAAAAAGGGCAAATATAAGATCAAAATATATAGCAAAAATCAAGGAAATCCATGCAAGAATTATTGAGAAACGGGTGCTTATAAATATAAAGTTTGAATCAAATTGAGTGATGCATAGATATGGCATATTTGAAACACTGAAGGTTTGGGTTGAACAGTTTCACTTGCAAAATGTTCACAACCATTTAGAATAATTAAGTAATGTGTCCTTGACCTTTGACCTTTTGAACTCGACATCGATAGGCTTCTTCCCCTATTGGTAGGTAAGCCATATATGACAAATGGAAGGTATAGATTGAAAAGTTTCCTGAAAATGACTCCACACAAAAAGTGGGTGCAGTGAACTTCACCTTTGACCTCAAATTCAACAGGTCTTTTCCCCTGTTGGCAGAGAAGCGATATCAGTGCTGGGAAGTTTGGAATGAAATGTCTAGCTTGAAATGTTTTCACAACCTTTTAAAAAAATTGGATCCTGTGACCCTGATCTTTGATCTTGTGACCTAAAAATCTATAGGATTCTTCTCCCTCTTAGTAGGTGAAATATATGTAAAAGTTCAAAGAATTGGGATGAAAGATTTGGCTTAAAATGCATCCACAGGCATTAAATAAAGGGACTCCTGTGACCTTGACCTTTGACCTGTAGACTTCAAAATAATTATGGTTCTTCCCCTGTTGGTAGATGAGCTGTATGTGAAAGATGGAAGGTTTTGGATGAAAATTTTAGCTAAAAGAATTATTTCTGGGGGGTGCATACACACCCTGTAACTTCGAGAATATAGGTCAGTGACCTAATTTCAGGTTTGCAAGGAAATCATTTTAGAACCTCTAAGACTACATAGGGTTCATGACCCTAGCCCGTACAGTTACGATTTGTGCCCTGCTAACAGACGGACGGCCGGTCAGCAGGATGGACAGATGGAAGGACGACGGACAAAGACCCATCGCTATAGCCCAGCATGACTGAAAGTCAGCTGAGCTAAAAATGATCCTTTCAAAACGGTGGCCTGTAGAATGCTATCAGTGAGACTCAAGAACCAAAAATCCGGCGAATTTGAGGACAACTGACAAACAAACAGACAAACTTACAAAGGGACACAAGATGGAGACAAGATGACTTAATCAGGTTATGGAGAAGACTCAGAGGAAGAAAATAAGCTATAGTTTATGTAATTGAGGCTTATAATTTTGGAGATATGGCCAAATAATGATATACTGGATATGTTCGACTGCAGCGCCCTCTAGTGGACATATCCTGAAGACGACAAATGCGTTTCGTGATATTAGTGTATGACAAAAGATGTAATAGTTTCAAAAGGATTCGTCCAAATATCTGACTTGTTGATTGCTATATCTAAAGTGCAAAAACTAGCAAGCAGGCGAATATGAGGATAAATGACAAACAAACAGACATACTGACAAAGTGACACTAGATGGAGACCAGGTGACTTGACCATATTTTGGAGAAGACCAAGAGAAAGAAAATAAGCTATAGTTTGTGTAATATAGGTTTACTCTTACGGTTAATGTTCAAAAACTGATTTTTTTGGAAGGGTCAAGTGCAGCGCCCCCTAGCAGCCATATCGGGAAAATGAAAAATAATTTTTGAGATATTAGTATAATACATAAGATGAAGGAACAAACATACACGGGTGACCAACATGCTTTCGAAAATCGAAGATTTCCGGCAAGCAATAAAGTTTGGATTGACTGTGCCTCCAACATGTATAATAATAGATGGGGCCCGGAAAGGCCGACACGCACCGCTGCACACGCGGGCTGCCCACCGTAAGGACCCTGTCGCCACTTGCGGCAATTGCACGTGTCTTCGTGGTATGTATCAGTTTCAAAAGGATGCCTGCATATCTGTGGCCTATAGGGCATGTCACCGTGAAATCGCGAAATCTCATTCGACGAGAAACGGTGCGAGATTTTGCAGGGTTTTTGGTTGGATCACCGAGAACTCACCAAGGGCTACAAGATGCAAAAATTTTGACCTCTCTAGCATAAAAACTGACAGAGTTAGAAGCTGAAAACTGCATATTTTCAAAATTCAAAGGTTTTACCCCAAAAATAGAGAAATCTGGCAATAGCGCACTTTGGCACCTATGCGCAAAAACAAGCCCATGGACCCTAGTTTAAGGTGCTGTGATGGAAATGGCCTAATGTTTATTAGTTCTGGAGGTATAGCACCAAAACAAATTTTCATGTTTTTTTCATCTGCAACGCCCCCTGGCGGCCATTTCCAAAATCTGAAAAACCCGTTTCGAGATATTCTTATGTTACATAAAATATCTCAGAATCAGTAAATTTGCTGCAAATTTGAAAAATATCACGAAATTCCATGATTTCTCCCCAAAATTGCGTAACCATGGTAACAGCGAAATGAGGCAATTTTGCAGTGTTGGAAGTGGCCATGCAGTGGCAAATAAAACGGGCTACAGATTAGGTGCCTACGGCTATTTTTGACGAAGGTATGAAGAAAAAACCGTTTTTGAGCTTTTTGGTGACCCTGACCTTGACCCTTGACCGATCATGACCAAAAACAATAGGCTCCGAGAAGAACCGATTATACACTCTATCTATAAGTTTCAGGACGATTGGTGCAAAATTGTGGCCTGTAGAGCGGGGACATACAGACAAACAAACAAACGGAACTGATCAACATACTTGTCGAAATCTCTGATTCCGGCAAGCAATAAACTATAACGCGACAGAAATGGCAAACCGGCCCGCAAAGAGTGCCTGTGGTCACTTATTTTATACGGCGAACGCTATAATTTTTGCAGTCACGGGAAAGCGTGTCTGTCTTTCATACTAAAACGCGTGCATGCATGCGTGATGGCATATGTATTTGTGCATGCGGGTTTTAATTTTTACAAAGTTGCTAAAATTTGTGGGGACCGTGTATGACTAAACAAAAGAGGTCATGGGCAGAAAGGCCATGAAACGCCAATTCATATGGTGTACAGTTTATGTACCTAAAATGTGTAGTTTTGGAGATATGGTTAAACAATGATAGTAGGTACGGGGTTGCAGTGCAGCGCCCCCTAGCGGTAATTTTCCAAAAACTGAACAATTGCTTTCGAGATATTAGTATACTTCGTGGTATGTATCAGTTTCAAAAGGATGCCTGCATATCTGTGGCCTATAGGGCATGTCACCGTGAAATCGCGAAATCTCATTCGACGAGAAACGGTGCGAGATTTTGCAGGGTTTTTGGTTGGATCACCGAGAACTCACCAAGGGCTACAAGATGCAAAAATTTTGACCTCTCTAGCATAAAAACTGACAGAGTTAGAAGCTGAAAACTGCATATTTTCAAAATTCAAAGGTTTTACCCCAAAAATAGAGAAATCTGGCAATAGCGCACTTTGGCACCTATGCGCAAAAACAAGCCCATGGACCCTAGTTTAAGGTGCTGTGATGGAAATGGCCTAATGTTTATTAGTTCTGGAGGTATAGCACCAAAACAAATTTTCATGTTTTTTTCATCTGCAACGCCCCCTGGCGGCCATTTCCAAAATCTGAAAAACCCGTTTCGAGATATTCTTATGTTACATAAAATATCTCAGAATCAGTAAATTTGCTGCAAATTTGAAAAATATCACGAAATTCCATGATTTCTCCCCAAAATTGCGTAACCATGGTAACAGCGAAATGAGGCAATTTTGCAGTGTTGGAAGTGGCCATGCAGTGGCAAATAAAACGGGCTACAGATTAGGTGCCTACGGCTATTTTTGACGAAGGTATGAAGAAAAAACCGTTTTTGAGCTTTTTGGTGACCCTGACCTTGACCCTTGACCGATCATGACCAAAAACAATAGGCTCCGAGAAGAACCGATTATACACTCTATCTATAAGTTTCAGGACGATTGGTGCAAAATTGTGGCCTGTAGAGCGGGGACATACAGACAAACAAACAAACGGAACTGATCAACATACTTGTCGAAATCTCTGATTCCGGCAAGCAATAAACTATAACGCGACAGAAATGGCAAACCGGCCCGCAAAGAGTGCCTGTGGTCACTTATTTTATACGGCGAACGCTATAATTTTTGCAGTCACGGGAAAGCGTGTCTGTCTTTCATACTAAAACGCGTGCATGCATGCGTGATGGCATATGTATTTGTGCATGCGGGTTTTAATTTTTACAAAGTTGCTAAAATTTGTGGGGACCGTGTATGACTAAACAAAAGAGGTCATGGGCAGAAAGGCCATGAAACGCCAATTCATATGGTGTACAGTTTATGTACCTAAAATGTGTAGTTTTGGAGATATGGTTAAACAATGATAGTAGGTACGGGGTTGCAGTGCAGCGCCCCCTAGCGGTAATTTTCCAAAAACTGAACAATTGCTTTCGAGATATTAGTATACTTCGTGGTATGTATCAGTTTCAAAAGGATGCCTGCATATCTGTGGCCTATAGGGCATGTCACCGTGAAATCGCGAAATCTCATTCGACGAGAAACGGTGCGAGATTTTGCAGGGTTTTTGGTTGGATCACCGAGAACTCACCAAGGGCTACAAGATGCAAAAATTTTGACCTCTCTAGCATAAAAACTGACAGAGTTAGAAGCTGAAAACTGCATATTTTCAAAATTCAAAGGTTTTACCCCAAAAATAGAGAAATCTGGCAATAGCGCACTTTGGCACCTATGCGCAAAAACAAGCCCATGGACCCTAGTTTAAGGTGCTGTGATGGAAATGGCCTAATGTTTATTAGTTCTGGAGGTATAGCACCAAAACAAATTTTCATGTTTTTTTCATCTGCAACGCCCCCTGGCGGCCATTTCCAAAATCTGAAAAACCCGTTTCGAGATATTCTTATGTTACATAAAATATCTCAGAATCAGTAAATTTGCTGCAAATTTGAAAAATATCACGAAATTCCATGATTTCTCCCCAAAATTGCGTAACCATGGTAACAGCGAAATGAGGCAATTTTGCAGTGTTGGAAGTGGCCATGCAGTGGCAAATAAAACGGGCTACAGATTAGGTGCCTACGGCTATTTTTGACGAAGGTATGAAGAAAAAACCGTTTTTGAGCTTTTTGGTGACCCTGACCTTGACCCTTGACCGATCATGACCAAAAACAATAGGCTCCGAGAAGAACCGATTATACACTCTATCTATAAGTTTCAGGACGATTGGTGCAAAATTGTGGCCTGTAGAGCGGGGACATACAGACAAACAAACAAACGGAACTGATCAACATACTTGTCGAAATCTCTGATTCCGGCAAGCAACAAACAAACAGACAGACAGACAGACAGACAGACAAACAGACATACGCAACTGACCAATATGCTTGCCGAAATCTTTGATTCCGGCAAGCAACAAACAAACATACGCGGGTGATCAACATGCTTGCGAAAATCGAAGATTTCCGGCAAGCAACAAACAGACATACGCAACTGACCAATATGCTTGCGGAAATCGAAGATTTCCGGCAAGCAATAAAGTTGTGACTGTGCCGAAATCTCTGATTCCGGCAAGCAATAAACTATAACGCGACAGAAATGGCAAACCGGCCCGCAAAGAGTGCCTGTGGTCACTTATTTTATACGGCGAACGCTATAATTTTTGCAGTCACGGGAAAGCGTGTCTGTCTTTCATACTAAAACGCGTGCATGCATGCGTGATGGCATATGTATTTGTGCATGCGGGTTTTAATTTTTACAAAGTTGCTAAAATTTGTGGGGACCGTGTATGACTAAACAAAAGAGGTCATGGGCAGAAAGGCCATGAAACGCCAATTCATATGGTGTAAAGTTTATGTACCTAAAATGTGTAGTTTTGGAGATATGGTTAAACAATGATAGTAGGTACGGGGTTGCAGTGCAGCGCCCCCTAGCGGTAATTTTCCAAAAACTGAACAATTGCTTTCGAGATATTAGTATACTTCGTGGTATGTATCAGTTTCAAAAGGATGCCTGCATATCTGTGGCCTATAGGGCATGTCACCGTGAAATCGCGAAATCTCATTCGACGAGAAACGGTGCGAGATTTTGCAGGGTTTTTGGTTGGATCACCGAGAACTCACCAAGGGCTACAAGATGCAAAAATTTTGACCTCTCTAGCATAAAAACTAACAGAGTTAGAAGCTGAAAACTGCATATTTTCAAAATTCAAAGGTTTTACCCCAAAAATAGAGAAATCTGGCAATAGCGCACTTTGGCACCTATGCGCAAAAACAAGCCCATGGACCCTAGTTTAAGGTGCTGTGATGGAAATGGCCTAATGTTTATTAGTTCTGGAGGTATAGCACCAAAACAAATTTTCATGTTTTTTTCATCTGCAACGCCCCCTGGCGGCCATTTCCAAAATCTGAAAAACCCGTTTCGAGATATTCTTATGTTACATAAAATATCTCAGAATCAGTAAATTTGCTGCAAATTTGAAAAATATCACGAAATTCCATGATTTCTCCCCAAAATTGCGTAACCATGGTAACAGCGAAATGAGGCAATTTTGCAGTGTTGGAAGTGGCCATGCAGTGGCAAATAAAACGGGCTACAGATTAGGTGCCTACGGCTATTTTTGACGAAGGTATGAAGAAAAAACCGTTTTTGAGCTTTTTGGTGACCCTGACCTTGACCCTTGACCGATCATGACCAAAAACAATAGGCTCCGAGAAGAACCGATTATACACTCTATCTATAAGTTTCAGGACGATTGGTGCAAAATTGTGGCCTGTAGAGCGGGGACATACAGACAAACAAACAAACGGAACTGATCAACATACTTGTCGAAATCTCTGATTCCGGCAAGCAACAAACAAACAGACAGACAGACAGACAGACAAACAGACATACGCAACTGACCAATATGCTTGCCGAAATCTTTGATTCCGGCAAGCAACAAACAAACATACGCGGGTGATCAACATGCTTGCGAAAATCGAAGATTTCCGGCAAGCAACAAACAGACATACGCAACTGACCAATATGCTTGCGGAAATCGAAGATTTCCGGCAAGCAATAAAGTTGTGACTGTGCCTCCAACATGTATGATAATAGATGGGGCCCGGAGAGGCCGTCACGGACCGCTGCACACGCCGGCCGCCCCCGTAAGGACCCTGCCGCCACTTGCGGCGACGGCGAGTGTCTTCGTGATATGGCGAAAAACGGCGCGAGATTTGACGAGACTAACAATGTGACCCCTGAATGTGACTGCGAGTGTCAGCCGCTATCCAGCGCTGCAAACCATGTGTCTGTAGCGTGAAAAATGACAGAATTATAGGCATTTCTTTGAATGGTCACGTGTTCTCGTTTCACGAGAAACGGTGCGAGATATGACGAGACTTGCGATTGAACGGCTTAGAACTAGAGGGATGCTGTCTAACGCCAAAGACCAGAC
Source organism: Sipunculus nudus (assembly GCA_026874595.1). Classification (NCBI taxonomy): domain Eukaryota; kingdom Metazoa; phylum Annelida; class Sipuncula; order Golfingiida; family Sipunculidae; genus Sipunculus; species Sipunculus nudus. The sequence goes on from CM049311.1 coordinate 44,204,305, forward strand.
CTTTCTATCGCAAATATCAACAGAGATAGAAGCTGGAAAACTCCGAATTTTCAGATTGTCAAGTTTTACCCCAAAATTTGGTAACCATGGTAACGGCAGCACAAAGCAACATGTGCGAAGAGATAAGCCAATGTTCCTAGTTTCAGATACGACCAAAAAAAATGGTGTCACGTTTAATATTTTTTGAGATATTGCAGAAAAATGACATGTTACAGTGTTTCATGTACCACGCCCCCTGGTGGCTATTTTTTAAAAAAAATGAAAAACTGATTTCGAGATATTTATAAATAACACAAAATATATCAATTTCAAAGCCATTGTTAAAAAAAAATGCAACCTGTAGGTCATATTTAATGAAATCTCGAAGACTCTCGTTTGACGAGAAATGGTGCGAGATTTGGCGAGACTTTCAGTTTTATCCTGTCAAGCTGCCCATAAGGTACATAATGACCAAAACCAGACATCTGTAGCTTAAAAATTGACAAAGTTACAAAAAATGGTCGTGTCATTTCCAATTTCCATGATTTTTGCCCAAAAAATGTAACCATGGTAACGGCAAATTTAAGTAAGCTACATGTCAAAAGAAAGGCCAGGTGATGACGAAAAAAATGAGCTATTGCAGAAGTGGATAAGCCTATTTATGGCGAAGTTATAGTGCAAAAACCGTTAATCATACCTGTCGTGACCTTGACCCTTGACCTTGGAGCAATGTTGACCAAAAACAATAGGGCACCTAGAAATACCGTTTTGGAACATCCCTGTAAGTTTCAAGGTTATTGTGGCAAAATTGTGGCCAGGAGAGTGGTGACAAACAAACAAACAAACAAACAAACAAACAGACAGACAGACAAACAGACATACGCAACTGACCAATATGCTTGCGGAAATCGAAGATTTCCGGCAAGCAACAAACAAACAGACAAACAGACAAACAGACATACGCAACTGACGAACATGCTTGCCGAAATCGAAGATTTCCGGCAAGCAACAAACAAACAAACAAACAGACAAACAGACAAACAGACATACGCAACTGACGAACATGCTTGCCGAAATCGAAGATTTCCGGCAAGCAATAAAGTTGTGACTGTGCCTCCAACATGTATGATAATAGATGGGGCCCGGAGAGGCCGTCACGGACCGCTGCACACGCCGGCCGCCCACCGTAAGGACCCTGCCGCCACTTGCGGCGACGGCACGTGTCTTCGTGGTTTGGCGAAAAACGGCGCCAGATTTGACGAGACTAACAATGTGACCCCTGAATGTGACTGCGAGTGTCAGCTGCTATCCAGCGCTGCAAACCATGTGTCTGTAGCGTGAAAAATGACAGAATTATAGGCATTTCTTTGAATGGTCACGTGTTCTCGTTTCACGAGAAACGGTGCGAGATATGACGAGACTTGCGATTGAATGACTAAGAACTAGACGGATGCTGTCTAACGCCGAAAACCAGACCTTTCTATGGCAAATATCAACAGAGATAGAAGCAGGTAAACTTCGTATTTTCAAGTTGTCACGTTTTACCCCAAAATTTGGTAACCATGGTAACGGCAGTACAAAGCTACATGTGCGGAGCAATAAGCCAATGTTCCTAGTTTCAGATACCACAAAAAAAATGGTGTCACGTTTAATATTTTTTGAGATATTGCAGAAAAATGATATGTTACAGTGTTTCATGTACCACGCCCCCTGGTGGCTATTTCCCAAAAATGAAAAATAGATTTCGAGATATTTATAAATGACAGAAAATATATCAATTTCAAAGCCACTGTTAAAAAAATGCGGCCTGTAGGTCATATTTAATGAAATCTCGGAAACTCTCGTTTGGCAAGAAATGGTGCGAGATTTGGCGAGACTTTTAGTTTTATCATGTCAAGCTGCCTATAAGGTACATAATGACCAAAACCAGACGTCTGTAGCTTAAAAATTGACAAAGTTACAAAAAATGGTCGTGTTATTTCCAATTTCCATGATTTTTGCCCAAAAAAATGTAACCATGGTAACGGCAAATTTAAGTAAGCTACATGTCAGAAGAAAGGCCAGGTGATGACGAAAAAAATTAGCTATTGCAGAAGTGGATACGCCTATTTATGGCAAAGTTATAGTGCAAAAACCGTTAACCATACTTGTCGTGACCTTGAACCTTGACCTTGGAGCAATGTTGACCAAAAACAATAGGGCACCTAGAAATCGGTTTATCAATCAAGCCTGTAAGTTTCAAGTTGATTGATGCAAAAATGTGACCTGGAGAGTCGTGACAAACAAACAAACAAACAAACAAACAAACAAACAGACAAACAGACAAACAGACATACGCAACTGACGAACATGCTTGCCGAAATCGAAGATTTCCGGCAAGCAACAAACAGACAAACAGACATACGCAACTGACGAACATGCTTGCCGAAATCGAAGATTTCCGGCAAGCAATAAAGTTGTGACTGTGCCTCCAACATGTATGATAATAGATGGGGCCCGGAGAGGCCGCCACGGACCGCTGCACACGCCGGCCGCCCACCGTAAGGACCCTGCCGCCACTTGCGGCGACGGCACGTGTCTTCGTGGTTTGGCGAAAAACGGCGCCAGATTTGACGAGACTAACAATGTGACCCCTGAATGTGACTGCGAGTGTCAGCTGCTATCCAGCGCTGCAAACCATGTGTCTGTAGCGTGAAAAATGACAGAATTATAGGCATTTCTTTGAATGGTCACGTGTTCTCGTTTCACGAGAAACGGTGCGAGATATGACGAGACTTGCGATTGAATGACTAAGAACTAGACGGATGCTGTCTAACGCCGAAAACCAGACCTTTCTATGGCAAATATCAACAGAGATAGAAGCAGGTAAACTTCGTATTTTCAAGTTGTCACGTTTTACCCCAAAATTTGGTAACCATGGTAACGGCAGTACAAAGCTACATGTGCGGAGCAATAAGCCAATGTTCCTAGTTTCAGATACCACAAAAAAAATGGTGTCACGTTTAATATTTTTTGAGATATTGCAGAAAAATGATATGTTACAGTGTTTCATGTACCACGCCCCCTGGTGGCTATTTCCCAAAAATGAAAAATTGATTTCGAGATATTTATAAATGACAGAAAATATATCAATTTCAAAGCCACTGTTAAAAAAATGCGGCCTGTAGGTCATATTTAATGAAATCTCGGAAACTCTCGTTTGGCAAGAAATGGTGCGAGATTTGGGGAGACTTTTAGTTTTATCATGTCAAGCTGCCTATAAGGTACATAATGACCAAAACCAGACGTCTGTAGCTTAAAAATTGACAAAGTTACAAAAAATGGTCGTGTTATTTCCAATTTCCATGATTTTTGCCCAAAAAAATGTAACCATGGTAACGGCAAATTTAAGTAAGCTACATGTCAGAAAGGCCAGGTGATGACGAAAAAAATGAGCTATTGCAGAAGTGGATACGCCTATTTATGGCAAAGTTATAGTGCAAAAACCGTTAACCATACTTGTCGTGACCTTGAACCTTGACCTTGGAGCAATGTTGACCAAAAACAATAGGGCACCTAGAAATCGGTTTGTCAATCAAGCCTGTAAGTTTCAAGTTGATTGATGCAAAAATGTGACCTGGAGAGTCGTGACAAACAAACAAACAAACAAACAAACAAACAAACAAACAAACAGACAAACAGACAAACAGACATACGCAACTGACGAACATGCTTGCCGAAATCGAAGATTTCCGGCAAGCAATAAAGTTGTGACTGTGCCTCCAACATGTATGATAATAGATGGGGCCCGGAGAGGCCGTCACGGACCGCTGCACACGCCGGCCGCCCACCGTAAGGACCCTGCCGCCACTTGCGGCGACGGCACGTGTCTTCGTGGTTTGGCGAAAAACGGCGCCAGATTTGACGAGACTAACAATGTGACCCCTGAATGTGACTGCGAGTGTCAGCTGCTATCCAGCGCTGCAAACCATGTGTCTGTAGCGTGAAAAATGACAGAATTATAGGCATTTCTTTGAATGGTCACGTGTTCTCGTTTCACGAGAAACGGTGCGAGATATGACGAGACTTGCGATTGAATGACTAAGAACTAGACGGATGCTGTCTAACGCCGAAAACCAGACCTTTCTATGGCAAATATCAACAGAGATAGAAGCAGGTAAACTTCGTATTTTCAAGTTGTCACGTTTTACCCCAAAATTTGGTAACCATGGTAACGGCAGTACAAAGCTACATGTGCGGAGCAATAAGCCAATGTTCCTAGTTTCAGATACCACAAAAAAAATGGTGTCACGTTTAATATTTTTTGAGATATTGCAGAAAAATGATATGTTACAGTGTTTCATGTACCACGCCCCCTGGTGGCTATTTCCCAAAAATGAAAAATTGATTTCGAGATATTTATAAATGACAGAAAATATATCAATTTCAAAGCCACTGTTAAAAAAATGCGGCCTGTAGGTCATATTTAATGAAATCTCGGAAACTCTCGTTTGGCAAGAAATGGTGCGAGATTTGGGGAGACTTTTAGTTTTATCATGTCAAGCTGCCTATAAGGTACATAATGACCAAAACCAGACGTCTGTAGCTTAAAAATTGACAAAGTTACAAAAAATGGTCGTGTTATTTCCAATTTCCATGATTTTTGCCCAAAAAAATGTAACCATGGTAACGGCAAATTTAAGTAAGCTACATGTCAGAAGAAAGGCCAGGTGATGACGAAAAAAATTAGCTATTGCAGAAGTGGATACGCCTATTTATGGCAAAGTTATAGTGCAAAAACCGTTAACCATACTTGTCGTGACCTTGAACCTTGACCTTGGAGCAATGTTGACCAAAAACAATAGGGCACCTAGAAATCGGTTTGTCAATCAAGCCTGTAAGTTTCAAGTTGATTGATGCAAAAATGTGACCTGGAGAGTCGTGACAAACAAACAAACAAACAAACAAACAAACAAGATGACCAGAGGTCACGCGCTTGCCGGAAATGGAAATGATACAGACAGATAGACAGAGAGTGCATGTAGAAACAGTCATATGAATGAGCAACATTGTGGGAGCAGCAGAAACGGATAATATGTTTATTTATGCATGCTGACCTTTAACAGCTGCATATCTTTCTAGTGTAAAAGGGACCAAGTTCAAAATTTTTTCATGAAATCCCGTTAATCTCGTTTGACAAGAAGCAGTGAGACGTTTTCAGGTTTGTCATGTCAAGCTGGTCAAATGATATGAAATGCCGAAAACTAGACCTGTCTAGCTATAAAAGCCGCTGAGTTATAAGCATTTGCATGAAATCTCGTGTTTTCTCGTTTGACGGGAAATGGTGCGAGCTTTGGCGAGATTTCCAGTTTTGTCATGTCAGGTTTGTCAAATATTACAAAATCCCGGAAACTAGAACTGTCTAACTGCAAAAGTCGCCGTCTTATCAGCATTTACGTGAAATCATGTTTTTTTCTCGCTTGACGAGATATAGTACGAGATTTGGCAAGACGAGCAGTTTTATTATGTCAAGACGGCCAAACGTTACGAAATGGCGAAAACTAGATCCGTCTAGCTGTAAAAGTCGCCGAGTTATAAGCATTTCCGTGTACTCTCGTGTTTTCTCGTTTGACGAGATATGGTGCAGGATTTGGCCAGTCTTGTAGATTTGTCATATCAAACTCTCTAAATGTTATGAAATGGCGAAAACTACATCTGTCTAGCTGTAAAAGTCGCCGAGTTATTAGCATTTCTGTAAAATCTCCTTTTTTATCGTTTGACGAGATATGGTGCGAGATTTGGCCAGTCTTGCAGGTTTGTCATGTCAAGCCGTCCAAATGTTAATGAATGCCGAAAACTAGACCTGTCTAGCTGTAAAACTCGCCGAGTTATAAGCATTTCCGTGAAATCTCGTGTTTTCTCGTTTGACGAGATAGGGTGGAGATTTGGCCTGACTTGCACATCTATCGTGTCAAGCTGGTCATGTGGAAGGAAATGCCGGAAACCAGACCTGTCTAGCTGTAAAACTGGCCCAGTTATAAGCATTTTCGTGAAATTTCGTGTTTTCTCGTTTGACGAGATACGGTGCGAGATTTGGCCTGTCTTGCAGCACTGTCGTGTCAAGCTTGTTTGGTGAAACGAAAATGCCGAAAACCAGACCTGTCTAGCTGTAAAAGTCGCCGAGTTATAAGCATTTCCGCGAAGTCTCGTTTTTTCTCGTTTGACGAGATATTGCGCGAGATTTGGCGTGACTTTCAGTTCTGTCGTGTCAAGCTGGTCATGTGGAACAAAATGCCGAAAACTAGATCTGCCTAGCTTAAAAACTGACAAAGTTACAAAAAATGGTCGTGTTATTTCTAATTTCCATGATTTTTGCCCAAAAAATGTAACCATGGTAACGGCACTTGCATATCTGTCGTGTCAAGCTTGTCTAGTGGAACTAAATGCCGAAAACCAGACGTGTCTAGCTGTAAAACTGGCCCAGTTATAAGCATTTCCGTGAAATCTCGTGTTTTCTCGTTTGACGAGATACGGTGCGAGATTTGGCCTGTCTTGCAACTCTGTCGTGTCAAGCTTGTTTGGTGGAACGAAATGCCGAAAACCAGACCTGTCTAGCTGTAAAAGTCGCCGAGTTATAAGCATTTCCGCGAAGTCTCGTTTTTTCTCGTTTGACGAGATATGGTGCGAGATTTGGCGTGACTTTCAGTTCTGTCGTGTCAAGCTGGTTATGTGGAACAAAATGCCGAAAACTAGATCTGCCTAGCTTAAAAACTGACAAAGTTACAAAAAATGGTCGTGTTATTTCCAATTTCCATGATTTTTGCCCAAAAAATGTAACCATGGTAACGGCACTTGCATATCTGTCGTGTCAAGCTGGTCTAGTGGAACTAAATGCCGAAAACCAGACGTGTCTAGCTGTAAAACAGGCCCAGTTATAAGCATTTCCGTGAAATCTCGTGTTTTCTCGTTTGACGAGATACGGTGCGAGATTTGGCTTGTCTTGCAACTCTGTCGTGTCAAGCTTGTCTGGTGGAACGAAATGCCGAAAACCAGACCTGTCTAGCTGTAAAAGTCGCCGAGTTATAAGCATTTCCGCGAAGTCTCGTTTTTTCTCGTTTGACGAGATATGGCGCGAGATTTGGCGTGACTTTCAGTTCTGTCGTGTCAAGCTGGTCATGTGGAACAAAATGCCGAAAACTAGATCTGCCTAGCTTAAAAACTGACAAAGTTACAAAAAATGGTCGTGTTATTTCCAATTTCCGTGATTTTTGCCGAAAAAATGTAACCATGGTAACGGCAAATTTAAGTAAGCTACATGTCAAAAGAAAGGCCAGGTGATGACGAAAAAAATGAGCTATTGCAGAAGTGAATAAGCCTATTTATGGCGAAGTTATAGTGCAAAAACCGTTAACCATACCTGTCGTGACCTTGACCCTTGACCTTGGAGCAATGTTGACCTAAAACAATAGGGCACCTAGAAATCGGTTTGTCAATCAAGCCTGTAAGTTTCAAGTTGATTGATGCAAAAGTGTGACCTGGAGAGTCGTGACAAACAAACAAACAAACAAACAAACAAACAAACAAAGAGACAAACAGACATACGCAACTGACGAACATGCTTGCCGAAATCGAAGATTTCCGGCAAGCAACAAACAAACAAACAGACAAACAGACAAACAGACATACGCAACTGACGAACATGCTTGCCGAAATCGAAGATTTCCGGCAAGCAATAAAGTTGTGACTGTGCCTCCAACATGTATGATAATAGATGGGGCCCGGAGAGGCCGTCACGGACCGCTGCACACGCCGGCCGCCCACCGTAAGGACCCTGCCGCCACTTGCGGCGACGGCACGTGTCTTCGTGGTTTGGCGAAAAACGGCGCCAGATTTGACGAGACTAACAATGTGACCCCTGAATGTGACTGCGAGTGTCAGCTGCTATCCAGCGCTGCAAACCATGTGTCTGTAGCGTGAAAAATGACAGAATTATAGGCATTTCTTTGAATGGTCACGTGTTCTCGTTTCACGAGAAACGGTGCGAGATATGACGAGACTTGCGATTGAATGACTAAGAACTAGACGGATGCTGTCTAACGCCGAAAACCAGACCTTTCTATGGCAAATATCAACAGAGATAGAAGCAGGTAAACTTCGTATTTTCAAGTTGTCACGTTTTACCCCAAAATTTGGTAACCATGGTAACGGCAGTACAAAGCTACATGTGCGGAGCAATAAGCCAATGTTCCTAGTTTCAGATACCACAAAAAAAAATGGTGTCACGTTTAATATTTTTTGAGATATTGCAGAAAAATGATATGTTACAGTGTTTCATGTACCACGCCCCCTGGTGGCTATTTCCCAAAAATGAAAAATTGATTTCGAGATATTTATAAATGACAGAAAATATATCAATTTCAAAGCCACTGTTAAAAAAATGCGGCCTGTAGGTCATATTTAATGAAATCTCGGAAACTCTCGTTTGGCAAGAAATGGTGCGAGATTTGGCGAGACTTTTAGTTTTATCATGTCAAGCTGCCTATAAGGTACATAATGACCAAAACCAGACGTCTGTAGCTTAAAAATTGACAAAGTTACAAAAAATGGTCGTGTTATTTCCAATTTCCATGATTTTTGCCCAAAAAAATGTAACCATGGTAACGGCAAATTTAAGTAAGCTACATGTCAGAAGAAAGGCCAGGTGATGACGAAAAAAATTAGCTATTGCAGAAGTGGATACGCCTATTTATGGCAAAGTTATAGTGCAAAAACCGTTAACCATACTTGTCGTGACCTTGAACCTTGACCTTGGAGCAATGTTGACCAAAAACAATAGGGCACCTAGAAATCGGTTTATCAATCAAGCCTGTAAGTTTCAAGTTGATTGATGCAAAAATGTGACCTGGAGAGTCGTGACAAACAAACAAACAAACAAACAAACAAACAAACAGACAAACAGACAAACAGACATACGCAACTGACGAACATGCTTGCCGAAATCGAAGATTTCCGGCAAGCAACAAACAAACAAACAAACAGACAAACAGACAAACAGACATACGCAACTGACGAACATGCTTGCCGAAATCGAAGATTTCCGGCAAGCAATAAAGTTGTGACTGTGCCTCCAACATGTATGATAATAGATGGGGCCCGGAGAGGCCGTCACGGACCGCTGCACACGCCGGCCGCCCACCGTAAGGACCCTGCCGCCACTTGCGGCGACGGCACGTGTCTTCGTGGTTTGGCGAAAAACGGCGCCAGATTTGACGAGACTAACAATGTGACCCCTGAATGTGACTGCGAGTGTCAGCTGCTATCCAGCGCTGCAAACCATGTGTCTGTAGCGTGAAAAATGACAGAATTATAGGCATTTCTTTGAATGGTCACGTGTTCTCGTTTCACGAGAAACGGTGCGAGATATGACGAGACTTGCGATTGAATGACTAAGAACTAGACGGATGCTGTCTAACGCCGAAAACCAGACCTTTCTATGGCAAATATCAACAGAGATAGAAGCAGGTAAACTTCGTATTTTCAAGTTGTCACGTTTTACCCCAAAATTTGGTAACCATGGTAACGGCAGTACAAAGCTACATGTGCGGAGCAATAAGCCAATGTTCCTAGTTTCAGATACCACAAAAAAAATGGTGTCACGTTTAATATTTTTTGAGATATTGCAGAAAAATGATATGTTACAGTGTTTCATGTACCACGCCCCCTGGTGGCTATTTCCCAAAAATGAAAAATAGATTTCGAGATATTTATAAATGACAGAAAATATATCAATTTCAAAGCCACTGTTAAAAAAATGCGGCCTGTAGGTCATATTTAATGAAATCTCGGAAACTCTCGTTTGGCAAGAAATGGTGCGAGATTTGGCGAGACTTTTAGTTTTATCATGTCAAGCTGCCTATAAGGTACATAATGACCAAAACCAGACGTCTGTAGCTTAAAAATTGACAAAGTTACAAAAAATGGTCGTGTTATTTCCAATTTCCATGATTTTTGCCCAAAAAAATGTAACCATGGTAACGGCAAATTTAAGTAAGCTACATGTCAGAAGAAAGGCCAGGTGATGACGAAAAAAATTAGCTATTGCAGAAGTGGATACGCCTATTTATGGCAAAGTTATAGTGCAAAAACCGTTAACCATACTTGTCGTGACCTTGAACCTTGACCTTGGAGCAATGTTGACCAAAAACAATAGGGCACCTAGAAATCGGTTTATCAATCAAGCCTGTAAGTTTCAAGTTGATTGATGCAAAAATGTGACCTGGAGAGTCGTGACAAACAAACAAACAAACAAACAAACAAACAAACAGACAAACAGACAAACAGACATACGCAACTGACGAACATGCTTGCCGAAATCGAAGATTTCCGGCAAGCAATAAAGTTGTGACTGTGCCTCCAACATGTATGATAATAGATGGGGCCCGGAGAGGCCGTCACGGACCGCTGCACACGCCGGCCGCCCACCGTAAGGACCCTGCCGCCACTTGCGGCGACGGCACGTGTCTTCGTGGTTTGGCGAAAAACGGCGCCAGATTTGACGAGACTAACAATGTGACCCCTGAATGTGACTGCGAGTGTCAGCTGCTATCCAGCGCTGCAAACCATGTGTCTGTAGCGTGAAAAATGACAGAATTATAGGCATTTCTTTGAATGGTCACGTGTTCTCGTTTCACGAGAAACGGTGCGAGATATGACGAGACTTGCGATTGAATGACTAAGAACTAGACGGATGCTGTCTAACGCCGAAAACCAGACCTTTCTATGGCAAATATCAACAGAGATAGAAGCAGGTAAACTTCGTATTTTCAAGTTGTCACGTTTTACCCCAAAATTTGGTAACCATGGTAACGGCAGTACAAAGCTACATGTGCGGAGCAATAAGCCAATGTTCCTAGTTTCAGATACCACAAAAAAAAATGGTGTCACGTTTAATATTTTTTGAGATATTGCAGAAAAATGATATGTTACAGTGTTTCATGTACCACGCCCCCTGGTGGCTATTTCCCAAAAATGAAAAATAGATTTCGAGATATTTATAAATGACAGAAAATATATCAATTTCAAAGCCACTGTTAAAAAAATGCGGCCTGTAGGTCATATTTAATGAAATCTCGGAAACTCTCGTTTGGCAAGAAATGGTGCGAGATTTGGCGAGACTTTTAGTTTTATCATGTCAAGCTGCCTATAAGGTACATAATGACCAAAACCAGACGTCTGTAGCTTAAAAATTGACAAAGTTACAAAAAATGGTCGTGTTATTTCCAATTTCCATGATTTTTGCCCAAAAAAATGTAACCATGGTAACGGCAAATTTAAGTAAGCTACATGTCAGAAGAAAGGCCAGGTGATGACGAAAAAAATTAGCTATTGCAGAAGTGGATACGCCTATTTATGGCAAAGTTATAGTGCAAAAACCGTTAACCATACTTGTCGTGACCTTGAACCTTGACCTTGGAGCAATGTTGACCAAAAACAATAGGGCACCTAGAAATCGGTTTATCAATCAAGCCTGTAAGTTTCAAGTTGATTGATGCAAAAATGTGACCTGGAGAGTCGTGACAAACAAACAAACAAACAAACAAACAAACAAACAGACAAACAGACAAACAGACATACGCAACTGACGAACATGCTTGCCGAAATCGAAGATTTCCGGCAAGCAACAAACAAACAAACAAACAGACAAACAGACAAACAGACATACGCAACTGACGAACATGCTTGCCGAAATCGAAGATTTCCGGCAAGCAATAAAGTTGTGACTGTGCCTCCAACATGTATGATAATAGATGGGGCCCGGAGAGGCCGTCACGGACCGCTGCACACGCCGGCCGCCCACCGTAAGGACCCTGCCGCCACTTGCGGCGACGGCACGTGTCTTCGTGGTTTGGCGAAAAACGGCGCCAGATTTGACGAGACTAACAATGTGACCCCTGAATGTGACTGCGAGTGTCAGCTGCTATCCAGCGCTGCAAACCATGTGTCTGTAGCGTGAAAAATGACAGAATTATAGGCATTTCTTTGAATGGTCACGTGTTCTCGTTTCACGAGAAACGGTGCGAGATATGACGAGACTTGCGATTGAATGACTAAGAACTAGACGGATGCTGTCTAACGCCGAAAACCAGACCTTTCTATGGCAAATATCAACAGAGATAGAAGCAGGTAAACTTCGTATTTTCAAGTTGTCACGTTTTACCCCAAAATTTGGTAACCATGGTAACGGCAGTACAAAGCTACATGTGCGGAGCAATAAGCCAATGTTCCTAGTTTCAGATACCACAAAAAAAATGGTGTCACGTTTAATATTTTTTGAGATATTGCAGAAAAATGATATGTTACAGTGTTTCATGTACCACGCCCCCTGGTGGCTATTTCCCAAAAATGAAAAATAGATTTCGAGATATTTATAAATGACAGAAAATATATCAATTTCAAAGCCACTGTTAAAAAAATGCGGCCTGTAGGTCATATTTAATGAAATCTCGGAAACTCTCGTTTGGCAAGAAATGGTGCGAGATTTGGCGAGACTTTTAGTTTTATCATGTCAAGCTGCCTATAAGGTACATAATGACCAAAACCAGACGTCTGTAGCTTAAAAATTGACAAAGTTACAAAAAATGGTCGTGTTATTTCCAATTTCCATGATTTTTGCCCAAAAAAATGTAACCATGGTAACGGCAAATTTAAGTAAGCTACATGTCAGAAGAAAGGCCAGGTGATGACGAAAAAAATTAGCTATTGCAGAAGTGGATACGCCTATTTATGGCAAAGTTATAGTGCAAAAACCGTTAACCATACTTGTCGTGACCTTGAACCTTGACCTTGGAGCAATGTTGACCAAAAACAATAGGGCACCTAGAAATCGGTTTATCAATCAAGCCTGTAAGTTTCAAGTTGATTGATGCAAAAATGTGACCTGGAGAGTCGTGACAAACAAACAAACAAACAAACAAACAAACAAACAGACAAACAGACAAACAGACATACGCAACTGACGAACATGCTTGCCGAAATCGAAGATTTCCGGCAAGCAATAAAGTTGTGACTGTGCCTCCAACATGTATGATAATAGATGGGGCCCGGAGAGGCCGTCACGGACCGCTGCACACGCCGGCCGCCCACCGTAAGGACCCTGCCGCCACTTGCGGCGACGGCACGTGTCTTCGTGGTTTGGCGAAAAACGGCGCCAGATTTGACGAGACTAACAATGTGACCCCTGAATGTGACTGCGAGTGTCAGCTGCTATCCAGCGCTGCAAACCATGTGTCTGTAGCGTGAAAAATGACAGAATTATAGGCATTTCTTTGAATGGTCACGTGTTCTCGTTTCACGAGAAACGGTGCGAGATATGACGAGACTTGCGATTGAATGACTAAGAACTAGACGGATGCTGTCTAACGCCGAAAACCAGACCTTTCTATGGCAAATATCAACAGAGATAGAAGCAGGTAAACTTCGTATTTTCAAGTTGTCACGTTTTACCCCAAAATTTGGTAACCATGGTAACGGCAGTACAAAGCTACATGTGCGGAGCAATAAGCCAATGTTCCTAGTTTCAGATACCACAAAAAAAATGGTGTCACGTTTAATATTTTTTGAGATATTGCAGAAAAATGATATGTTACAGTGTTTCATGTACCACGCCCCCTGGTGGCTATTTCCCAAAAATGAAAAATAGATTTCGAGATATTTATAAATGACAGAAAATATATCAATTTCAAAGCCACTGTTAAAAAAATGCGGCCTGTAGGTCATATTTAATGAAATCTCGGAAACTCTCGTTTGGCAAGAAATGGTGCGAGATTTGGCGAGACTTTTAGTTTTATCATGTCAAGCTGCCTATAAGGTACATAATGACCAAAACCAGACGTCTGTAGCTTAAAAATTGACAAAGTTACAAAAAATGGTCGTGTTATTTCCAATTTCCATGATTTTTGCCCAAAAAAATGTAACCATGGTAACGGCAAATTTAAGTAAGCTACATGTCAGAAGAAAGGCCAGGTGATGACGAAAAAAATTAGCTATTGCAGAAGTGGATACGCCTATTTATGGCAAAGTTATAGTGCAAAAACCGTTAACCATACTTGTCGTGACCTTGAACCTTGACCTTGGAGCAATGTTGACCAAAAACAATAGGGCACCTAGAAATCGGTTTATCAATCAAGCCTGTAAGTTTCAAGTTGATTGATGCAAAAATGTGACCTGGAGAGTCGTGACAAACAAACAAACAAACAAACAAACAAACAAACAGACAAACAGACAAACAGACATACGCAACTGACGAACATGCTTGCCGAAATCGAAGATTTCCGGCAAGCAACAAACAGACAAACAGACAAACAGACATACGCAACTGACGAACATGCTTGCCGAAATCGAAGATTTCCGGCAAGCAATAAAGTTGTGACTGTGCCTCCAACATGTATGATAATAGATGGGGCCCGGAGAGGCCGCCACGGACCGCTGCACACGCCGGCCGCCCACCGTAAGGACCCTGCCGCCACTTGCGGCGACGGCACGTGTCTTCGTGGTTTGGCGAAAAACGGCGCCAGATTTGACGAGACTAACAATGTGACCCCTGAATGTGACTGCGAGTGTCAGCTGCTATCCAGCGCTGCAAACCATGTGTCTGTAGCGTGAAAAATGACAGAATTATAGGCATTTCTTTGAATGGTCACGTGTTCTCGTTTCACGAGAAACGGTGCGAGATATGACGAGACTTGCGATTGAATGACTAAGAACTAGACGGATGCTGTCTAACGCCGAAAACCAGACCTTTCTATGGCAAATATCAACAGAGATAGAAGCAGGTAAACTTCGTATTTTCAAGTTGTCACGTTTTACCCCAAAATTTGGTAACCATGGTAACGGCAGTACAAAGCTACATGTGCGGAGCAATAAGCCAATGTTCCTAGTTTCAGATACCACAAAAAAAATGGTGTCACGTTTAATATTTTTTGAGATATTGCAGAAAAATGATATGTTACAGTGTTTCATGTACCACGCCCCCTGGTGGCTATTTCCCAAAAATGAAAAATTGATTTCGAGATATTTATAAATGACAGAAAATATATCAATTTCAAAGCCACTGTTAAAAAAATGCGGCCTGTAGGTCATATTTAATGAAATCTCGGAAACTCTCGTTTGGCAAGAAATGGTGCGAGATTTGGGGAGACTTTTAGTTTTATCATGTCAAGCTGCCTATAAGGTACATAATGACCAAAACCAGACGTCTGTAGCTTAAAAATTGACAAAGTTACAAAAAATGGTCGTGTTATTTCCAATTTCCATGATTTTTGCCCAAAAAAATGTAACCATGGTAACGGCAAATTTAAGTAAGCTACATGTCAGAAGAAAGGCCAGGTGATGACGAAAAAAATTAGCTATTGCAGAAGTGGATACGCCTATTTATGGCAAAGTTATAGTGCAAAAACCGTTAACCATACTTGTCGTGACCTTGAACCTTGACCTTGGAGCAATGTTGACCAAAAACAATAGGGCACCTAGAAATCGGTTTGTCAATCAAGCCTGTAAGTTTCAAGTTGATTGATGCAAAAATGTGACCTGGAGAGTCGTGACAAACAAACAAACAAACAAACAAACAAACAAGATGACCAGAGGTCACGCGCTTGCCGGAAATGGAAATGATACAGACAGATAGACAGAGAGTGCATGTAGAAACAGTCATATGAATGAGCAACATTGTGGGAGCAGCAGAAACGGATAATATGTTTATTTATGCATGCTGACCTTTAACAGCTGCATATCTTTCTAGTGTAAAAGGGACCAAGTTCAAAATTTTTTCATGAAATCCCGTTAATCTCGTTTGACAAGAAGCAGTGAGACGTTTTCAGGTTTGTCATGTCAAGCTGGTCAAATGATATGAAATGCCGAAAACTAGACCTGTCTAGCTATAAAAGCCGCTGAGTTATAAGCATTTGCATGAAATCTCGTGTTTTCTCGTTTGACGGGAAATGGTGCGAGCTTTGGCGAGATTTCCAGTTTTGTCATGTCAGGTTTGTCAAATATTACAAAATCCCGGAAACTAGAACTGTCTAACTGCAAAAGTCGCCGTCTTATCAGCATTTACGTGAAATCATGTTTTTTTCTCGCTTGACGAGATATAGTACGAGATTTGGCAAGACGAGCAGTTTTATTATGTCAAGACGGCCAAACGTTACGAAATGGCGAAAACTAGATCCGTCTAGCTGTAAAAGTCGCCGAGTTATAAGCATTTCCGTGTACTCTCGTGTTTTCTCGTTTGACGAGATATGGTGCAGGATTTGGCCAGTCTTGTAGATTTGTCATATCAAACTCTCTAAATGTTATGAAATGGCGAAAACTACATCTGTCTAGCTGTAAAAGTCGCCGAGTTATTAGCATTTCTGTAAAATCTCCTTTTTTATCGTTTGACGAGATATGGTGCGAGATTTGGCCAGTCTTGCAGGTTTGTCATGTCAAGCCGTCCAAATGTTAATGAATGCCGAAAACTAGACCTGTCTAGCTGTAAAACTCGCCGAGTTATAAGCATTTCCGTGAAATCTCGTGTTTTCTCGTTTGACGAGATAGGGTGGAGATTTGGCCTGACTTGCACATCTATCGTGTCAAGCTGGTCATGTGGAAGGAAATGCCGGAAACCAGACCTGTCTAGCTGTAAAACTGGCCCAGTTATAAGCATTTTCGTGAAATTTCGTGTTTTCTCGTTTGACGAGATACGGTGCGAGATTTGGCCTGTCTTGCAGCACTGTCGTGTCAAGCTTGTTTGGTGAAACGAAAATGCCGAAAACCAGACCTGTCTAGCTGTAAAAGTCGCCGAGTTATAAGCATTTCCGCGAAGTCTCGTTTTTTCTCGTTTGACGAGATATTGCGCGAGATTTGGCGTGACTTTCAGTTCTGTCGTGTCAAGCTGGTCATGTGGAACAAAATGCCGAAAACTAGATCTGCCTAGCTTAAAAACTGACAAAGTTACAAAAAATGGTCGTGTTATTTCTAATTTCCATGATTTTTGCCCAAAAAATGTAACCATGGTAACGGCACTTGCATATCTGTCGTGTCAAGCTTGTCTAGTGGAACTAAATGCCGAAAACCAGACGTGTCTAGCTGTAAAACTGGCCCAGTTATAAGCATTTCCGTGAAATCTCGTGTTTTCTCGTTTGACGAGATACGGTGCGAGATTTGGCCTGTCTTGCAACTCTGTCGTGTCAAGCTTGTTTGGTGGAACGAAATGCCGAAAACCAGACCTGTCTAGCTGTAAAAGTCGCCGAGTTATAAGCATTTCCGCGAAGTCTCGTTTTTTCTCGTTTGACGAGATATGGTGCGAGATTTGGCGTGACTTTCAGTTCTGTCGTGTCAAGCTGGTTATGTGGAACAAAATGCCGAAAACTAGATCTGCCTAGCTTAAAAACTGACAAAGTTACAAAAAATGGTCGTGTTATTTCCAATTTCCATGATTTTTGCCCAAAAAATGTAACCATGGTAACGGCACTTGCATATCTGTCGTGTCAAGCTGGTCTAGTGGAACTAAATGCCGAAAACCAGACGTGTCTAGCTGTAAAACAGGCCCAGTTATAAGCATTTCCGTGAAATCTCGTGTTTTCTCGTTTGACGAGATACGGTGCGAGATTTGGCCTGTCTTGCAACTCTGTCGTGTCAAGCTTGTCTGGTGGAACGAAATGCCGAAAACCAGACCTGTCTAGCTGTAAAAGTCGCCGAGTTATAAGCATTTCCGCGAAGTCTCGTTTTTTCTCGTTTGACGAGATATGGCGCGAGATTTGGCGTGACTTTCAGTTCTGTCGTGTCAAGCTGGTCATGTGGAACAAAATGCCGAAAACTAGATCTGCCTAGCTTAAAAACTGACAAAGTTACAAAAAATGGTCGTGTTATTTCCAATTTCCGTGATTTTTGCCGAAAAAATGTAACCATGGTAACGGCAAATTTAAGTAAGCTACATGTCAAAAGAAAGGCCAGGTGATGACGAAAAAAATGAGCTATTGCAGAAGTGAATAAGCCTATTTATGGCGAAGTTATAGTGCAAAAACCGTTAACCATACCTGTCGTGACCTTGACCCTTGACCTTGGAGCAATGTTGACCTAAAACAATAGGGCACCTAGAAATCGGTTTGTCAATCAAGCCTGTAAGTTTCAAGTTGATTGATGCAAAAGTGTGACCTGGAGAGTCGTGACAAACAAACAAACAAACAAACAAACAAACAAACAAAGAGACAAACAGACATACGCAACTGACGAACATGCTTGCCGAAATCGAAGATTTCCGGCAAGCAACAAACAAACAAACAGACAAACAGACAAACAGACATACGCAACTGACGAACATGCTTGCCGAAATCGAAGATTTCCGGCAAGCAATAAAGTTGTGACTGTGACAAACAGACAAACAGACATACGCAACTGACGAACATGCTTGCCGAAATCGAAGATTTCCGGCAAGCAATAAAGTTGTGACTGTGCCTCCAACATGTATGATAATAGATGGGGCCCGGAGAGGCCGTCACGGACCGCTGCACACGCCGGCCGCCCACCGTAAGGACCCTGCCGCCACTTGCGGCGACGGCACGTGTCTTCGTGGTTTGGCGAAAAACGGCGCCAGATTTGACGAGACTAACAATGTGACCCCTGAATGTGACTGCGAGTGTCAGCTGCTATCCAGCGCTGCAAACCATGTGTCTGTAGCGTGAAAAATGACAGAATTATAGGCATTTCTTTGAATGGTCACGTGTTCTCGTTTCACGAGAAACGGTGCGAGATATGACGAGACTTGCGATTGAATGACTAAGAACTAGACGGATGCTGTCTAACGCCGAAAACCAGACCTTTCTATGGCAAATATCAACAGAGATAGAAGCAGGTAAACTTCGTATTTTCAAGTTGTCACGTTTTACCCCAAAATTTGGTAACCATGGTAACGGCAGTACAAAGCTACATGTGCGGAGCAATAAGCCAATGTTCCTAGTTTCAGATACCACAAAAAAAAATGGTGTCACGTTTAATATTTTTTGAGATATTGCAGAAAAATGATATGTTACAGTGTTTCATGTACCACGCCCCCTGGTGGCTATTTCCCAAAAATGAAAAATTGATTTCGAGATATTTATAAATGACAGAAAATATATCAATTTCAAAGCCACTGTTAAAAAAATGCGGCCTGTAGGTCATATTTAATGAAATCTCGGAAACTCTCGTTTGGCAAGAAATGGTGCGAGATTTGGCGAGACTTTTAGTTTTATCATGTCAAGCTGCCTATAAGGTACATAATGACCAAAACCAGACGTCTGTAGCTTAAAAATTGACAAAGTTACAAAAAATGGTCGTGTTATTTCCAATTTCCATGATTTTTGCCCAAAAAAATGTAACCATGGTAACGGCAAATTTAAGTAAGCTACATGTCAGAAGAAAGGCCAGGTGATGACGAAAAAAATTAGCTATTGCAGAAGTGGATACGCCTATTTATGGCAAAGTTATAGTGCAAAAACCGTTAACCATACTTGTCGTGACCTTGAACCTTGACCTTGGAGCAATGTTGACCAAAAACAATAGGGCACCTAGAAATCGGTTTATCAATCAAGCCTGTAAGTTTCAAGTTGATTGATGCAAAAATGTGACCTGGAGAGTCGTGACAAACAAACAAACAAACAAACAAACAAACAAACAGACAAACAGACAAACAGACATACGCAACTGACGAACATGCTTGCCGAAATCGAAGATTTCCGGCAAGCAACAAACAAACAGACAAACAGACAAACAGACATACGCAACTGACGAACATGCTTGCCGAAATCGAAGATTTCCGGCAAGCAATAAAGTTGTGACTGTGCCTCCAACATGTATGATAATAGATGGGGCCCGGAGAGGCCGCCACGGACCGCTGCACACGCCGGCCGCCCACCGTAAGGACCCTGCCGCCACTTGCGGCGACGGCACGTGTCTTCGTGGTTTGGCGAAAAACGGCGCCAGATTTGACGAGACTAACAATGTGACCCCTGAATGTGACTGCGAGTGTCAGCTGCTATCCAGCGCTGCAAACCATGTGTCTGTAGCGTGAAAAATGACAGAATTATAGGCATTTCTTTGAATGGTCACGTGTTCTCGTTTCACGAGAAACGGTGCGAGATATGACGAGACTTGCGATTGAATGACTAAGAACTAGACGGATGCTGTCTAACGCCGAAAACCAGACCTTTCTATGGCAAATATCAACAGAGATAGAAGCAGGTAAACTTCGTATTTTCAAGTTGTCACGTTTTACCCCAAAATTTGGTAACCATGGTAACGGCAGTACAAAGCTACATGTGCGGAGCAATAAGCCAATGTTCCTAGTTTCAGATACCACAAAAAAAATGGTGTCACGTTTAATATTTTTTGAGATATTGCAGAAAAATGATATGTTACAGTGTTTCATGTACCACGCCCCCTGGTGGCTATTTCCCAAAAATGAAAAATTGATTTCGAGATATTTATAAATGACAGAAAATATATCAATTTCAAAGCCACTGTTAAAAAAATGCGGCCTGTAGGTCATATTTAATGAAATCTCGGAAACTCTCGTTTGGCAAGAAATGGTGCGAGATTTGGGGAGACTTTTAGTTTTATCATGTCAAGCTGCCTATAAGGTACATAATGACCAAAACCAGACGTCTGTAGCTTAAAAATTGACAAAGTTACAAAAAATGGTCGTGTTATTTCCAATTTCCATGATTTTTGCCCAAAAAAATGTAACCATGGTAACGGCAAATTTAAGTAAGCTACATGTCAGAAGAAAGGCCAGGTGATGACGAAAAAAATTAGCTATTGCAGAAGTGGATACGCCTATTTATGGCAAAGTTATAGTGCAAAAACCGTTAACCATACTTGTCGTGACCTTGAACCTTGACCTTGGAGCAATGTTGACCAAAAACAATAGGGCACCTAGAAATCGGTTTGTCAATCAAGCCTGTAAGTTTCAAGTTGATTGATGCAAAAATGTGACCTGGAGAGTCGTGACAAACAAACAAACAAACAAACAAACAAACAAACAGACAAACAGACAAACAGACATACGCAACTGACGAACATGCTTGCCGAAATCGAAGATTTCCGGCAAGCAACAAACAAGATGACCAGAGGTCACGCGCTTGCCGGAAATGGAAATGATACAGACAGATAGACAGAGAGTGCATGTAGAAACAGTCATATGAATGAGCAACATTGTGGGGGCAGCAGAAACGGATAATATGTTTATTTATGCATGCTGACCTTTAACAGCTGCATATCTTTCTAGTGTAAAAGGGACCAAGTTCAAAATTTTTTCATGAAATCCCGTTAATCTCGTTTGACAAGAAGCAGTGAGACGTTTTCAGGTTTGTCATGTCAAGCTGGCCAAATGATATGAAATGCCGAAAACTAGACCTGTCTAGCTATAAAAGCCGCTGAGTTAAAAGCATTTGCATGAAATCTCGTGTTTTCTCGTTTGACGGGAAATGGTGCGAGCTTTGGCGAGATTTCCAGTTTTGTCATGTCAGGTTTGTCAAATATTACAAAATGCCGGAAACTAGACCTGTCTAACTGCAAAAGTCGCCGTCTTATCAGCATTTACGTGAAATCATGTTTTTTTCTCGCTTGACGAGATATAGTACGAGATTTGGCAAGACGAGCAGTTTTATTATGTCAAGATGGCCAAACGTTACGAAATGGCGAAAACTAGATCCGTCTAGCTGTAAAAGTCGCCGAGTTATAAGCATTTCCGTGTACTCTCGTGTTTTCTCGTTTGACGAGATATGGTGCAGGATTTGGCCAGTCTTGTAGATTTGTCATATCAAACTCTCTAAATGTTATGAAATGGCGAAAACTACATCTGTCTAGCTGTAAAAGTCGCCGAGTTATTAGCATTTCTGTGAAATCTCCTTTTTTATTGTTTGACGAGATATGGTGCGAGATTTGGCCAGTCTTGCAGGTTTGTCATGTCAAGCCGTCCAAATGTTAATGAATGCCGAAAACTAGACCTGTCTATAGCTGTAAAACTCGCCGAGTTATAAGCATTTCCGTGAAATCTCGTGTTTTCTCGTTTGACGAGATAGGGTGCGAGATTTGGCCTGACTTGCACATCTATCGTGTCAAGCTGGTCATGTGGAAGGAAATGCCGGAAACCAGACCTGTCTAGCTGTAAAACTGGCCGAGTTATAAGCATTTCCGTGAAATTTCGTGTTTTCTCGTTTGACGAGATACGGTGCGAGATTTGGCCTGTCTTGCAGCTCTGTCGTGTCAAGCTTGTTTGGTGGAACGAAAATGCCGAAAACCAGACCTGTCTAGCTGTAAAAGTTGCCGAGTTATAAGCATTTCCGCGAAGTCTCGTTTTTTCTCGTTTGATGAGATATGGCGCGAGATTTGGCGTGACTTTCAGTTCTGTCGTGTCAAGCTGGTCATGTGGAACAAAATGCCGAAAACTAGATCTGCCTAGCTTAAAAACTGACAAAGTTACAAAAAATGGTCGTGTTATTTCCAATTTCCATGATTTTTGCCCAAAAAATGTAACCATGGTAACGGCACTTGCATATCTGTCGTGTCAAGCTGGTCTAGTGGAACTAAATGCCGAAAACCAGACGTGTCTAGCTGTAAAACTGGCCCAGTTATAAGCATTTCCGTGAAATCTCGTGTTTTCTCGTTTGACGAGATACGGTGCGAGATTTGGCCTGTCTTGCAACTCTGTCGTGTCAAGCTTGTTTGGTGGAACGAAATGCCGAAAACCAGACCTGTCTAGCTGTAAAAGTCGCCGAGTTATAAGCATTTCCGCGAAGTCTCGTTTTTTCTCGTATGACGAGATATGGCGCGAGATTTGGCGTGACTTTCAGTTCTGTCGTGTCAAGCTGGTCATGTGGAACAAAATGCCGAAAACTAGATCTGCCTAGCTTAAAAACTGACAACGTTACAAAAAATGGTCGTGTTATTTCCAATTTCCGTGATTTTTGCCCAAAAAATGTAACCATGGTAACGGCAAATTTAAGTAAGCTACATGTCAAAAGAAAGGCCAGGTGATGACGAAAAAAATGAGCTATTGCAGAAGTGAATAAGCCTATTTATGGCGAAGTTATAATGCAAAAACCGTTAACCATACCTGTCGTGACCTTGACCCTTGACCTTGGAGCAATGTTGACCAAAAACAATAGGGCACCTAGAAATCGGTTTGTCAATCAAGCCTGTAAGTTTCAAGTTGATTGATGCAAAAGTGTGACCTGGAGAGTCGTGACAAACAAACAAACAAACAAACAAACAAACAAACAAACAAACAAACAAACAAACAGACAAAGAGACAAACAGACATACGCAACTGACGAACATGCTTGCCGAAATCGAAGATTTCCGGCAAGCAACAAACAAACAAACAAACAGACAAAGAGACAAACAGACATACGCAACTGACGAACATGCTTGCCGAAATCGAAGATTTCCGGCAAGCAACAAACAGACATACGCAACTGACGAACATGCTTGCCGAAATCGAAGATTTCCGGCAAGCAACAAACAGACAAACAGACAAACAGACATACGCAACTGACGAACATGCTTGCCGAAATCGAAGATTTCCGGCAAGCAATAAAGTTGTGACTGTGCCTCCAACATGTATGATAATAGATGGGGCCCGGAGAGGCCGTCACGGACCGCTGCACACGCCGGCCGCCCACCGTAAGGACCCTGCCGCCACTTGCGGCGACGGCACGTGTCTTCGTGGTTTGGCGAAAAACGGCGCCAGATTTGACGAGACTAACAATGTGACCCCTGAATGTGACTGCGAGTGTCAGCTGCTATCCAGCGCTGCAAACCATGTGTCTGTAGCGTGAAAAATGACAGAATTATAGGCATTTCTTTGAATGGTCACGTGTTCTCGTTTCACGAGAAACGGTGCGAGATATGACGAGACTTGCGATTGAATGACTAAGAACTAGACGGATGCTGTCTAACGCCGAAAACCAGACCTTTCTATGGCAAATATCAACAGGGATAGAAGCAGGTAAACTTCGTATTTTCAAGTTGTCACGTTTTACCCCAAAATTTGGTAACCATGGTAACGGCAGTACAAAGCTATATGTGCGGAGCAATAAGCCAATGTTCCTAGTTTCAGATACCACAAAAAAAATGGTGTCACGTTTAATATTTTTTGAGATATTGCAGAAAAATGATATGTTACAGTGTTTCATGTACCACGCCCCCTGGTGGCTATTTCCCAAAAATGAAAAATTGATTTCGAGATATTTATAAATGACAGAAAATATATAAATTTCAAAGCCACTGTTAAAAAAATGCGGCCTGTAGGTCATATTTAATGAAATCTCGGAAACTCTCGTTTGGCAAGAAATGGTGCGAGATTTGGCGAGACTTTTAGTTTTATCATGTCAAGCTGCCTATAAGGTACATAATGACCAAAACCAGACGTCTGTAGCTTAAAAATTGACAAAGTTACAAAAAATGGTCGTGTTATTTCCAATTTCCATGATTTTTGCCCAAAAAAATGTAACCATGGTAACGGCAAATTTAAGTAAGCTACATGTCAGAAGAAAGGCCAGGTGATGACGAAAAAAATTAGCTATTGCAGAAGTGGATACGCCTATTTATGGCAAAGTTATAGTGCAAAAACCGTTAACCATACTTGTCGTGACCTTGAACCTTGACCTTGGAGCAATGTTGACCAAAAACAATAGGGCACCTAGAAATCGGTTTATCAATCAAGCCTGTAAGTTTCAAGTTGATTGATGCAAAAATGTGACCTGGAGAGTCGTGACAAACAAACAAACAAACAAACAAACAAACAAACAAACAGACAAACAGACAAACAGACATACGCAACTGACGAACATGCTTGCCGAAATCGAAGATTTCCGGCAAGCAACAAAAAGACAAACAGACATACGAAACTGACGAACATGCTTGCCGAAATCGAAGATTTCCGGCAAGCAACAAACAGACAGACAGACAAACAGACATACGCAACTGACCAATATGCTTGCCGAAATCTTTGATTCCGGCAAGCAACAAACAGACAGACAAACAGACATACGCAACTGACCAATATGCTTGCGGAAATCGAAGATTTCCGGCAAGCAATAAAGTATGGACTGTGCCTCCAACATGTATGATCATAGATGGGGCCCGGAGAGGCCGTCACGGACCGCTGCACACGCCGGCCGCCCACCGTAAGGACCCTGCCGCCACTTGCGGCGACGGCGAGTGTCTTCGTGGTATGGCGAAAAACGGCGCGAGATTTGACGAGACTAACAATGTGACCCCTGAATGTGACTACGAGTGTCAGCCGCTATCCAGCGCTGCAAACCATGTGTCTGTAGCGTGAAAAATGACAGAATTATAGGCATTTCTTTGAATGGTCACGTGTTCTCGTTTCACGAGAAACGGTGCGAGATATGACGAGACTTGCGATTGAACGGCTTAGAACTAGAGGGATGCTGTCTAACGCCAAAAACCAGACCTTTCTATCGCAAATATCAACAGAGATAGAATCTGGAAAACTCCGAATTTTCAGATTGTCAAGTTTTACCCCAAAATTTGGTAACCATGGTAACGGCAGCACAAAGCAACATGTGCGAAGAGATAAGCCAATGTTCCTAGTTTCAGATACGACCAAAAAAAATGGCGTCACGTTTAATATTTTTTGAGATATTGCAGAAAAATGACATGTTACAGTGTTTCATGTACCACGCCCCCTGGTGGCTATTTCCAAAAAATGGAAAACTGATTTCGAGATATTTATAAATAACACAAAATATATCAATTTCAAAGCCATTGTTAAAAAAATGCAACCTGTAGGTCATATTTAATGAAATCTCGAAGACTCTCGTTTGACGAGAAATGGTGCGAGATTTGGCGAGACTTTCAGTTTTATCCTGTCAAGCTGCCCATAAGGTACATAATGACCAAAACCAGACGTCTGTAGCTTAAAAATTGACAAAGTTACAAAAAATGGTCGTGTTATTTCCAATTTCCATGATTTTTGCCCAAAAAATGTAACCATGGTAACGGCAAATTTAAGTAAGCTACATGTCAAAAGAAAGGCCAGATGATGACGAAAAAAATGAGCTATTGCAGAAGTGGATAAGCCTATTTATGGCGAAGTTATAGTGCAAAAACCGTTAACCATACCTGTCGTGACCTTGACCCTTGACCTTGGAGCAATGTTGACCAAAAACAATAGGGCACCTAGAAATTACGTTTTCGAACATCCCTGTAAGTTTCAAGGTTATTGTGGCAAAATTGTGGCCAGGAGAGTGGTGACAAACAAACAAACAAACAAACAAACAAACAAACTAGACGACCATAGGTCGAACGCTTGCCGGAATTCGGAAGTGAAACACAGACGGACAGACAGAACATATTGTCGGTTTTCTATTAATGGAATGACTCTCAGGGACATTGCTGAGAATATGTGGCCTGTAGAAAGACATATGAGACAAAAGAACAGGGAAGCAGACAAAGCTGACAACAAAAGACGAACAGACAGACATACTGACTTTGTGAGACAAGATTGACACCAGATGACTTTACCTAGTTATGGAGAAGATTCAAAGGAAGAAAATGAGTTATAATTTTTGTAATTTAGATTTATAGTTTTGGAGGTATGGCGAATTAATGATATACTTGGGAGGTTCGACTGTAGCGCCCTCTAGCAGATAATTCCGAAGACGACAAATGCGTTTCGTATTATTAGTGTATGACATAAGATGTCCCAGTTTCAAAAGGATTCCGTCAAAGCTGTGGCCTGTAGAATGCTATATGTAAGGCGTTAGAACCAGCAAGCAGGCGACTTTGAGGATAACGTACAAACAGATGGACACACTGACAAAGTGACAGAAGATTGAAACCAGATACCTTAATCAGGTTATGCAGAAGACTCAAAGGAAGAAAATAAGCTTTGGTTTATGTAACTGAGGCTTTGGGTTTAGAGATATGGCCAATACATTGGTATGTGTGTGAGGGTCGTGGGCAGCGCCCACTTGTGGCCATATCCGGAAAATGAAAAATTTATTTTCTAGATATTAGTGTAAGACATAAGGTGTAATAGTTTCAAAAGGATTTCATCAAAACTGTGGCCTATAGAATGCTATATGTGAGACGCAAGAACCAGCAAGCAGGCGAATTTTAGGACAACTGACAAACAGACAGACACACTGACAAAGTGACTCAAGATTGAGTCCAGATGACTACTCCAGGTTATGAAGAAGACTCAAAGGAAGAAAAAAGCTACATTTTATGTAACTGAGGTTTATAGTTTTGGAGATATTGCCAAAGCATGATATGTTGGGAGAGGTTCGAGTTCAGCGCCCCCTAGCGGCCATATCCGGAAAATAGAAAATATGTTTTGAGATATTAGTGTAAGACTTAAGATGTAATAGTTTCAAAAGGATTCTTTCAATACTGTGGCCTGTAGAATGCTATATGTGAGACGCAAGATCAAGCAGGCGAATTTGAGGACAACTGACAAACAGACAGACACACTGACAAAGTGACACAACATTGAGACCAGATGACATTATCAGTTTACGGAGAAGACTCAGAGGGAAAAAATAAGCTATAGTTTATGTAATTGAGGCTTTGGGTTTTAGAGATATGGCCAATGTAATGATATCTGTGTGAGGGTTGTGTGCAGCGCCCCCTTGCAGCCATATTCAAAAAATGAAAAAATAATTTCGAGATACTAGTGTAGGACTTATGATTTGACAGTTTCAAAAAGGTTCCTGCAATAATGTGGCCTTTGACGCAAGATGAATGAAATCTCGAAATATCTCTATTCACGAGATATTTTACGAGATACTGCAAGACTTTTTTTTTATAAAATCTTGTAGTACTAGTTGAATGCTACCTGATGCAAAAAACTAGATCACTCTAGCTTTAAAACTGACAAAGTTGGAAATATAAGGCCCCTTATTTTCAAATATCATGACTTTCCCCCGAAATTCGTAACCATGGTTACTGTAAATTTGAGTCAGCTGCACACCAGATGACAGGCCTTGGAATGACGATTAAAATGAGCTATCGTTGAAGTAGATACGACTAATAGTCACAAAGATATGAAGAAAAAACCGTTTTGAGAAGTTTTGACGACCTTGACCTTGACCTTTGACCTATTCTGACCAGAAACAAAAGGGCACCTAAAAATTATGTTTTTCATCATCCCTGTAAGTTTCAAGGTTATTGTGGCAAAATTGTGGTCAGGAGAGTGATGACAAACATACAAACATTAAAGCATGATATGTTGGGCGAGGTTCGAGTTCAGCGCCCCCTAGCGGCCATATCCGGAAAATGAAAAATTGGTTTCGAGATATTAGTGTAAGACTTAAGATGTAATAGTTTCAAAAGCATTCTTTCAAAACTGTGGCCTGTAGAATGCTATATGTGAGACGCAAGATCAAGCAGGCGAATTTGAGGACAACTGACAAACAGACGGACACAATGACACAGTGACACAACATTGAGACCAGATGACATTATCAGTTTATGGAGAAGACTCAGAGGGAAAAAATAAGCTATAGTTTATGTAATTGAGGCTTTGGGTTTTAGAGATATGGCCAATGTAATGATATCTGTGTGATGGTCGTGTGCAGCGCCCCCTAGCAGCCATATTCAAAAAATGAAAAAATAATTTCGAGATACTAGTGTAGGACTTATGATATGTCAGTTTCAAAAAGATTCCTGCAAAAATGTAGCTTTTGGCGCAAGATGAATAAAATCTCGAAATATCTCTATTCACGAGATATTTTACGAGATACCGCAAGACTTGTAATAAAAACTTGTAGTACTAGTTGAATGCTACCTGATGCAAAAAACTAGATCACTCTAGCTTTAAAACTGACAAAGTTAGAAAAATAAGATCCCTTATTTTCAAATATCATGACTTTTCCCCAAAAATTTGTAACCATGGTTACAGCAAATTTGAGTCAGCTACACACCAGATGACAGGCCTTGGAATGATGATTAAAATGAGCTATTGTTGAAGTAGATACGACTAATAGTCACAAAGATATGAAGAAAAAAACGTTTTGAGAAGTTTTGACGACCTTGACCTTGACCTTTGACCTATTTTAATCAAAAACAATAGGGCACCTAGAAATTACGTTTTCGAACATCCCTGTAAGTTTCAAGGTTATTGTGGCAAAATTGTGGCCAGGAGAGTGGTGACAAACAAACAAACAAACAGACAGACAGACAGACAGACAGACAAACAGACATACGCAACTGACCAATATGCTTGCCGAAATCTTTGATTCCGGCAAGCAACAAACAAACAAACAGACAGACAAACAGACATACGCAACTGACCAATATGCTTGCGGAAATCGAAGATTTCCGGCAAGCAATAAAGTATGGACTGTGCCTCCAACATGTATGATCATAGATGGGGCCCGGAGAGGCCGTCACGGACCGCTGCACACGCCGGCCGCCCACCGTAAGGACCCTGCCGCCACTTGCGGCGACGGCGAGTGTCTTCGTGGTATGGCGAAAAACGGCGCGAGATTTGACGAGACTAACAATGTGACCCCTGAATGTGACTGCGAGTGTCAGCCGCTATCCAGCGCTGCAAACCATGTGTCTGTAGCGTGAAAAATGACAGAATTATAGGCATTTCTTTGAATGGTCACGTGTTCTCGTTTCACGAGAAACGGTGCGAGATATGACGAGACTTGCGATTGAACGGCTTAGAACTAGAGGGATGCTGTCTAACGCCAAAAACCAGACCTTTCTATCGCAAATATCAACAGAGATAGAATCTGGAAAACTCCGAATTTTCAGATTGTCAAGTTTTACCCCAAAATTTGGTAACCATGGTAACGGCAGCACAAAGCAACATGTGCGAAGAGATAAGCCAATGTTCCTAGTTTCAGATACGACCAAAAAAAATGGCGTCACGTTTAATATTTTTTGAGATATTGCAGAAAAATGACATGTTACAGTGTTTCATGTACCACGCCCCCTGGTGGCTATTTCCAAAAAATGGAAAACTGATTTCGAGATATTTATAAATAACACAAAATATATCAATTTCAAAGCCATTGTTAAAAAAATGCAACCTGTAGGTCATATTTAATGAAATCTCGAAGACTCTCGTTTGACAAGAAATGGTGCGAGATTTGGCGAGACTTTCAGTTTTATCCTGTCAAGCTGCCCATAAGGTACATAATGACCAAAACCAGACGTCTGTAGCTTAAAAATTGACAAAGTTACAAAAAATGGTCGTGTTATTTCCAATTTCCATGATTTTTGCCCAAAAAATGTAACCATGGTAACGGCAAATTTAAGTAAGCTACATGTCAAAAGAAAGGCCAGATGATGACGAAAAAAATGAGCTATTGCAGAAGTGGATAAGCCTATTTATGGCGAAGTTATAGTGCAAAAACCGTTAACCATACCTGTCGTGACCTTGACCCTTGACCTTGGAGCAATGCTGACCAAAAACAATAGGGCACCTAGAAATTACGTTTTCGAACATCCCTGTAAGTTTCAAGGTTATTGTGGAAAAATTGTGGCCAGGAGAGTGGTGACAAACAAACAAACAAACAAACTAGACGACCATAGGTCGAACGCTTGCCGGAATTCGGAAGTGAAACACAGACGGACAGACAGAACATATTGTCGGTTTTCTAATAATGGAATGACTCTCAGAGACATTGCTGAGAATATGTGGCCCGTAGAATGACATATGAGACAAAAGAACAGGCAAGCAGACAAAGCTGACAACAAAAGACGAACAGACAGACATACTGACTTTGTGAGACAAGATTGACACCAGATGACATAAGCTAGTTATTGAGAAGATACAAAGGAAGAATATGAGTTATAATTTATGTAATTTAGATTTATAGTTTACGAGGTATGGCGAATTAATGATATACTTGGGAGGCTCGACTGTAGCGCCCTCTAGCAGACATATTCCGAAGACGACAAATGCGTTTCGTATTATTAGTGTATGACATGAGATGTCTCAGTTTCAAAAGGATTCCGTCAAAGCTGTGGCCTGTAGAATGCTCTATGTAAGGCGTAAGAACCAGCAAGCAGGCGACTTTGAGGATAACGGACAAACAGATGGACACACTGACAAGTGACAGAAGATACAAACCAGATGCCTTAATCAGGTTATGGAGAAGACTCAAAGGAAGAAAATAAGCTATAGCTTATGTAACTGAGGCTTTGGGTGTAGAGTTATGGCCAATACAATGGTATGTGTGTGAGAGTCATGTGCAGCGCCCACTAGTAGCCATATCCGGAAAATGAAAAATTTATTTCTAGATATTAGTGTAAGACACAAGATGTAATAGTTTCAAAAGGATTCCGTAAAAACTGTGGCCTACAGAATGCTATATGTGAGACGCAAGAGCCAACAAGCAGGCGAATTTGAGGACAACTGACAAACTGACGAAAACACTGACAAAGTGACTCAAAATTGAGTCCAGATGACTTTTCCAGGTTATGGAGAAGACTCAAAGGAAGAAAAAAGCTACAGTTTATGTAACTGAGGTTTATAGATTTGGAGATATTGCCAAAGCATGATATGTTGGGAGAGGTTCGAGTTCAGCGCCCCCTAGCGGCCATATCCGGAAAATGAAAAATTGGTTTCGAGATATTAGTGTAAGACTTAAGATGTAATAGTTTCAAAAGTATTCTTTTAAAACTGTGGCCTGTAGAATGCTATATGTGAGACGCAAGAGCAAACAGGCGAATTTGAGGACAACTGACAAACAGACGGACACAATGACAAAGTGACACAACATTGAGATCAGATGACATTATCAGTTTATGGAGAAGACTCAGAGGGAAAAAATAAGCTATAGTTTATGTAATTGAGGCTTTGGGTTTTAGAGATATGGCCAATGTAATGATATCTGTGTGAGGGTCGTGTGCAGCGCCCCCTAGCAGCCATATTCAAAAAATGAAAAAACCATTTCGAGATACTAGTGTAGGACTTATGATATGTCAGTTTCAAAAAGATTCCTGCAATAATGTGGCCTTCGGCGCAAGATGAATGAAATCTCGAAATATCTCTATTCACGAGATATTTTACGAGATACTGCAAGACTTATAATAAAATCTTGTAGTACTAGTTGAGAGCTACCTGATGCAAAAAACTAGATCACTCTAGCTTTAAAACTGACAAAGTTAGAAAAATAAGATCCCTTATTTTCGAATATCATGACTTTTCCCCAAAAAATTGTAACCATGGTTACGGCAAATTTGAGTCAGCTACACACCAGATGACAGGCCTTGGCATGACGATTAAAATGAGCTATTGTTGAAGTAGATACGACTAAAAGTCACAAAGATATGAAGAAAAAAACGTTTTGAGAAGTTTTGACGACCTTGACCTTGACCTTTGACCTACTTTAACCAAAAACAATAGGGCACCTAGAAATTATGTTTTCCAACATCCCTGTAAGTTTCAAGGTTATTGTGGCAAAATTGTGGCCAGGAGAGTGGTGACAAACAAACTAGACGACCATAGGTCGAGAGCTTGCCGGACCGAAATGACATACAGATTGGACAAACATGACAAACTGTCGGTTTTCTATCAATTATATGAATTTTAAAGCGATTGCTGGAAAGCTTGGCCTGTTGAACGACATATATTACACAAAAGAACATGAAAGCAGACATAGCTCAAAACAGACAGATATACTGACACACCTGAGATAACAGAATACCAGAAAAAAGTGGGGAACGTAAAGAGAAGCAAAATGAGCTATAGTTTTAGTAGGTAGAGTTTATAATGTCGGAGATATGGCCCAAAAATGATATGGTGTGGAGGCTCTACTGCAGCATCTCCTAGCGGCCATATCCCAAATATTAAAAATTCCTTTTGAGATATTAATATAACAAAAAAGATGTTTCAATTCCAAAAGGATTCCTGGAAAACTGTGGCCTGAAGATTGCTGAGTGTAAGACACAAGATCTAGCAAGCAGGCGAAATTGAGGATCACTGACAAACAGAGAGACATACTGAAAATGTAACACAAGAATAAGACCAGATGACTAACTCAGATTATGGAGTAGATACAAAGGAAGACAATCAATAAGTGTTTGTAATTGAGGTTTATGGTTCTGTAGATATGGGCAAAAATATATATATAGGGGAGGGGCGAGTGCAGCGCCACCTATTGACAATATCCGGAAAATGAATAATCTGTTTCGAGATATTACTGTAAGATATAAGATGTATTAGTTTAACAAGTGAGCCATTGGTCATGACGCTCAGCTGCCAAGCTTGACCTGCCACATCATGGACTGAGATTCACAACTTCCAGTCACATTTTGAAGAACCAATTTGCCAATATGTTGAAATTTTCTACGACAACAGAAATATAAATCACCTATGTCTGGTTATAACACAGTGACTGGATGGTCTGAGGAAAAATGTACGATTGTTAAGCTATCAGTAACTATTCCCATAGCTTGCTTGATACCTGTCAGTCTCAAAAGGAACACCACAAAGGGCAAATATAAGATCAAAATATATAGCAAAAATCAAGGAAATCCATGCAAGAATAATTGAGAAACGGGTGCTTATAAATATGAAGTTTGAATCAAATTGAGTGATGCATAGATGTGGCATATGTGAAAGACTGAAGGTTTGGGTTGAACAGTTTCACTTGCAAAATGTTCACAACCATTTAGTGTTGTGTCCTTGACCTTTGACCTTTTGAACTCGACATCGATAGGCTTCTTCCCCTATTGGTAGGTAAGCCATATACGACAAATGGAAGGTATAGATTGAAAAGTTTCCTG
Source organism: Sipunculus nudus (assembly GCA_026874595.1). Taxonomy (NCBI): domain Eukaryota; kingdom Metazoa; phylum Annelida; class Sipuncula; order Golfingiida; family Sipunculidae; genus Sipunculus; species Sipunculus nudus. Next base: position 44,238,055 of record CM049311.1, read on the forward strand.
AAAATGACTCCACACAAAAAATGGGTGCAGTGAACTTCACCTTTGACCTCAAAATTAACAGGTCTTTTTCCCCTGTTGGCAGAGAAGCGATATCAGTGCTGGAACGTTTGGAATGAAATGTCTAGCTTGAAATGTTTTCACAACCTTTTAAAAAAATTGAATCCTGTGACCCTGATCTTTGACCTTGTGACTTAAAAATCTATAGGATTTTTCTCCCTCTTAGAAGGTGAAATATATGTAAAAGATCAAAGAATTGGGATGAAAGATTTGGCTTAAAATGCATCCACAGGCATTAAAAAAGTGGCTCCTGTGACCTTGACCTTTGACTTGTTGACTTCAAAATAATTATGGTTCTTCCCCTGTTGGTAGATGAGGTGTATGTGAAAGATGGAAGGTTTTGGATGAAAATTTTAGCTAAAAGAATTATTTCTGCGGGGTGCATACACACCCTGTAACTTCGAGAATATAGGTCAGTGACCTAATTTCAGGTTTGCAAGGAGATCATTTTAGAACCTCTAAGACTACATAGGGTCCATGACCCTAGCTCGTACAGTTACGATTTGTGCCCTGCTAACAGACGGACGGCCGGTCAGCAGGATGGACAGATGGAAGGACGACGGACAAAGAGTCATCACTATAGCCCATCATGACTGAAAGTCAGCTGAGCTAAAAATGATCCTTTACGGTGGCCTGTAGAATGCTATCAGTGAGACTCAAGAACCAACAAGCCGGCGAATTTGAGGACAACTGACAAACAAACAGACAAACTTACAAAGGGTCACAAGATGGAGACAAGATGACTTAACCAGGTTATGGAGAAGACTCAGAGGAAGAAAATAAGCTATACTTTATGTAATTGAGGCTTATAATTTTGGAGATATGGCCAAATAATGATATACTGGGGATGTTCGACTGCAGCGCCCTCTAGTGGACATATCCTGAAGACGACAAATGCGTTTTGTGATATTAGTGTATGACATAAGATGTAATAGTTTCAAAAGGATTCGTCCACATATCTGACTTGTTGATTGCTATATCTAAAGTGCAAAAACTAGCAAGCAGGCGAATTTGAGTATAAATAACAAACAGACAGACATACTGACAAAGTGACACAAGATGGAGACCAGATGACTTGACCATGTTTTGAAGAAGACCAAGAGAAAGAAAATAAGCTATAGTTTGTGTAATATAGGTTTACTCTTACGGAAATATGTTCAAAAACTGATTTTTTTGGAAGGGTCAAGTGCAGCGCCCCCTAGCAGCCATATCGGGAAAATGAAAAATAAGTTTTGAGATATTAGTATAATACATAAGATGAAGGAACAAACATACACGGGTGACCAACATGCTTTCGAAAATCGAAGATTTCCGGCAAGTAATAAAGTATGGACTGTGCCTCCAACATGTATGATCATAGATGGGGCCCGGAGAGGCCGTCACGGACCGCTGCACACGCCGGCCGCCCACCGTAAGGACCCTGCCGCCACTTGCGGCGACGGCGAGTGTCTTCGTGGTATGGCGAAAAACGGCGCGAGATTTGACGAGACTAACAATGTGACCCCTGAATGTGACTGCGAGTGTCAGCCGCTATCCAGCGCTGCAAACCATGTGTCTGTAGCGTGAAAAATGACAGAATTATAGGCATTTCTTTGAATGGTCACGTGTTCTCGTTTCACGAGAAACGGTGCGAGATATGACGAGACTTGCGACTGAACGGCTTAGAACTAGAGGGATGCTGTCTAACGCCAAAAACCAGACCTTTCTATCGCAAATATCAACAGAGATAGAATCTGGAAAACTCCGAATTTTCAGATTGTCAAGTTTTACCCCAAAATTTGGTAACCATGGTAACGGCAGCACAAAGCAACATGTGCGAAGAGATAAGCCAATGTTCCTAGTTTCAGATACGACCAAAAAAAATGGTGTCACGTTTAATATTTTTTGAGATATTGCAGAAAAATGACATGTTACAGTGTTTCATGTACCACGCCCCCTGGTGGCTATTTCCAAAAAATGAAAAACTGATTTCGAGATATTTATAAATAACACAAAATATATCAATTTCAAAGCCATTGTTAAAAAAATGCAACCTGTAGGTCATATTTAATGAAATCTCGAAGACTCTCGTTTGACGAGAAATGGTGCGAGATTTGGTGAGACTTTCAGTTTTATCATGTCAAGCTGCCCATAAGGTACATAATGACCAAAACCAGACGTCTGTAGCTTAAAAATTGACAAAGTTACAAAAAATGGTCGTGTTATTTCCAATTTCCATGAATTTTGCCCAAAAAATGTAACCATGGTAACGGCAAATTTAAGTAAGCTACATGTCAAAAGAAAGGCCAGGTGATGACGAAAAAAATGAGCTATTGCAGAAGTGGATAAGCCTATTTATGGCGAAGTTATAGTGCAAAAACCGTTAACCATACCTGTCGTGACCTTGACCCTTGACCCTGGAGCAATGTTGACCAAAAACAATAGGGCACCTAGAAATTACGTTTTCGAACATCCCTGTAAGTTTCAAGGTTATTGTGGCAAAATTGTGGCCAGGAGAGTGGTGACAAACAAACAAACAGACAGACAGACAGACAGACAGACAAACAGACATACGCAACTGACCAATATGCTTGCGGAAATCGAAGATTTCCGGCAAGCAATAAAGTATGGACTGTGCCTCCAACATGTATGATCATAGATGGGGCCCGGAGAGGCCGTCACGGACCGCTGCACACGCCGGCCGCCCACCGTAAGGACCCTGCCGCCACTTGCGGCGACGGCGAGTGTCTTCGTGGTATGGCGAAAAACGGCGCAAGATTTGACGAGACTAACAATGTGACCCCTGAATGTGACTGCGAGTGTCAGCCGCTATCCAGCGCTGCAAACCATGTGTCTGTAGCGTGAAAAATGACAGAATTATAGGCATTTCTTTGAATGGTCACGTGTTCTCGTTTCACGAGAAACGGTGCGAGATATGACGAGACTTGCGATTGAACGGCTTAGAACTAGAGGGATGCTGTCTAACGCCAAAAACCAGACCTTTCTATCGCAAATATCAACAGAGATAGAATCTGGAAAACTCCGAATTTTCAGATTGTCAAGTTTTACCCCAAAATTTGGTAACCATGGTAACGGCAGCACAAAGCAACATGTGCGAAGAGATAAGCCAATGTTCCTAGTTTCAGATACGACCAAAAAAAATGGTGTCACGTTTAATATTTTTTGAGATATTGCAGAAAAATGACATGTTACAGTGTTTCATGTACCACGCCCCCTGGTGGCTATTTCCAAAAAATGAAAAACTGATTTCGAGATATTTATAAATAACACAAAATATATCAATTTCAAAGCCATTGTTAAAAAAATGCAACCTGTAGGTCATATTTAATGAAATCTCGAAGACTCTCGTTTGACGAGAAATGGTGCGAGATTTGGTGAGACTTTCAGTTTTATCATGTCAAGCTGCCCATAAGGTACATAATGACCAAAACCAGACGTCTGTAGCTTAAAAATTGACAAAGTTACAAAAAATGGTCGTGTTATTTCCAATTTCCATGAATTTTGCCCAAAAAATGTAACCATGGTATCGGCAAATTTAAGTAAGCTACATGTCAAAAGAAAGGCCAGGTGATGACGAAAAAAATGAGCTATTGCAGAAGTGGATAAGCCTATTTATGGCGAAGTTATAGTGCAAAAACCGTTAACCATACCTGTCGTGACCTTGACCCTTGACCCTGGAGCAATGTTGACCAAAAACAATAGGGCACCTAGAAATTACGTTTTCGAACATCCCTGTAAGTTTCAAGGTTATTGTGGCAAAATTGTGGCCAGGAGAGTGGTGACAAACAAACAAACAGACAGACAGACAGACAGACAGACAGACAGACAAACAGACATACGCAACTGACCAATATGCTTGCGGAAATCGAAGATTTCCAGCAAGCAACAAACAAACAAGAACCAGCAAGTAGGCGAATTTGAGGACAACTGACAAACAGACGGACACACTGACAAAGTGACTCAAGACTGAGTCCAGATGACTACTCCAGATTATGGAGACGACTCAAAGGAAGAAAAAAGCTACAGTCTATGTAACTGAGGTTTATAGTTTTGGAGATATTGCCAAAGCATGATATGTTGGGAGAGGTTCGAGTTCAGCGCCCCCTAGCGGCCATATCCGGAAAATGAAAAATTGCTTTCGAGATATTAGTGTAAGACTTAAGATGTAATAGTTTCAAAAGGATTCTTTCAAAACTGTAGCCTGTAGAATGCTATATGTGAGACGCAAGAGCAAGCAGTCGAATTTCAGGACAACTGACAAACAGACGGACACAATGACAAAGTGACACAACATTGAGACCAGATGACATCATCAGTTTATGAAGAAGACTCAGAGGGAAAAAATAAGCTATAGTTTATGTAATTGAGGCTTTGGGTTTTAGAGATATGGCCAATGTAATGATATGTGTGTGAGGTTCGTGTGCAGCGCCCCCTAGCAGCCATATTCAAAAAATGAAAAAACCATTTCGAGATACTAGTGTAGGACTTATGATATGTCAGTTTCAAAAAGATTCCTGCAATAATGTGGCCTTCGGCGCAAGATGAATGAAATCTCGAAATATCTCTATTCACGAGATATTTTTCGAGATACTGCAAGACTTTTTATAAAATCTTGTAGTACTAGTTGAATGCTACCTGATGCAAAAAACTAGATCACTCTAGCTTTAAAACTGACAAAGTTACAAAAATTAGACCTCTTATTTTCGAATATCATGACTTTTCCCCAAAAATTTGTTACCATGGTTACTTCAAATTTGAGTCAGCTACACATCAGATGACAGGCCAGGTGATGACGAAAAAAATGAGCTATTGCAGAAGTGGATAAGCCTATTTATGGCGAAGTTATAGTGCAAAAACAGTTAACCATACCTGTCGTGACCTTGACCTTTGACCTTTGACCTATTTTAACCAAAAACAATAGGGCACCTAGACATTATGTTTTTTATCATCCCTGTAAGTTTCAAGGTGATTGTGGCAAAATTGAGGCCAGGAGAGTGGTGACAAACAAACAAACAGACAAACAGACAAACAGACATACGCAACTGAGTAATATGCTTGCCGAAATCTTTGATTCCGGCAAGCAACAAACAGACAGACAGACAAACAGACATACGCAACTGACCAATATGCTTGCGGAAATCGAAGATTTCCGGCAAGCAATAAAGTATGGACTGTGCCTCCAACATGTATGATCATAGATGGGGCCCGGAGAGGCCGTCACGGACCGCTGCACACGCCGGCCGCCCACCGTAAGGACCCTGCCGCCACTTGCGGCGACGGCGAGTGTCTTCGTGGTATGGCGAAAAACGGCGCGAGATTTGACGAGACTAACAATGTGACCCCTGAATGTGACTGCGACTGTCAGCCGCTATCCAGCGCTGCAAACCATGTGTCTGTAGCGTGAAAAATGACAGAATTATAGGCATTTCTTTGAATGGTCACGTGTTCTCGTTTCACGAGAAACGGTGCGAGATATGACGAGACTTGCGATTGAACGGCTTAGAACTAGAGGGATGCTGTCTAACGCCAAAAACCAGACCTTTCTATCGCAAATATCAACAGAGATAGAATATTGAAAACTCCGAATTTTCAGATTGTCAAGTTTTACCCCAAAATTTGGTAACCATGGTAACGGCAGCACAAAGCAACATGTGCGAAGAGATAAGCCAATGTTCCTAGTTTCAGATACGACCAAAAAAAAATGGTGTCACGTTTAATATTTTTTGAGATATTGCAGAAAAATGACATGTTACAGTGTTTCATGTACCATGCCCCCTGGTGGCTATTTCCAAAAAATGGAAAACTGATTTCGAGATATTTATAAATAACACAAAATATATCAATTTCAAAGCCATTGTTAAAAAAATGCAACCTGTAGGTCATATTTAATGAAATCTCGAAGACTCTCGTTTGACGAGAAATGGTGCGAGATTTGGCGAGACTTTCAGTTTTATCATGTCAAGCTGCCCATAAGGTACATAATGACCAAAACCAGACGTCTGTAGCTTAAAAATTGACAAAGTTACAAAAAATGGTCGTGTTATTTCCAATTTCCATGATTTTTGCCCAAAAAATGTAACCATGGTAACGGCAAATTTAAGTAAGCTACATGTAAAAAGAAAGGCCAGGTGATGACGAAAAAAATGAGCTATTGCAGAAGTGGATAAGCCTATTTATGGCGAAGTTATAGCGCAAAAACCGTTAACCATACCTGTCGTGACCTTGACCCTTGACCTTGGAGCAATGTTGACCAAAAACAATAGGGCACCTAGAAATACCGTTTTCGAACATCCCTGTAAGTTTCAAGGTTATTGTGGCAAAATTGTGGCCAGGAGAGTGGTGACAAACAAACAAACAAACAAACAGACAGACAGACAAACAGACATACGCAACTGACCAATATGCTTGCGGAAATGGAAGATTTCCGGCAAGCAATAAAGTATGGACTGTGCCTCCAACATGTATGATCATAGATGGGGCCCGGAGAGGCCGTCACGGACCGCTGCACACGCCGGCCGCCCACCGTAAGGACCCTGCCGCCACTTGCGGCGACGGCGAGTGTCTTCGTGGTATGGCGAAAAACGGCGCGAGATTTGACGAGACTAACAATGTGACCCCTGAATGTGACTGCGAGTGTCAGCCGCTATCCAGCGCTGCAAACCATGTGTCTGTAGCGTGAAAAATGACAGAATTATAGGCATTTCTTTGAATGGTCACGTGTTCTCGTTTCACGAGAAACGGTGCGAGATATGACGAGACTTGCGATTGAACGGCTTAGAACTAGAGGGATGCTGTCTAACGCCAAAAACCAGACCTTTCTATCGCAAATATCAACAGAGATAGAATATTGAAAACTCCGAATTTTCAGATTGTCAAGTTTTACCCCAAAATTTGGTAACCATGGTAACGGCAGCACAAAGCAACATGTGCGAAGAGATAAGCCAATGTTCCTAGTTTCAGATACGACCAAAAAAAAATGGTGTCACGTTTAATATTTTTTGAGATATTGCAGAAAAATGACATGTTACAGTGTTTCATGTACCACGCCCCCTGGTGGCTATTTCCAAAAAATGGAAAACTGATTTCGAGATATTTATAAATAACACAAAATATATCAATTTCAAAGCCATTGTTAAAAAAATGCAACCTGTAGGTCATATTTAATGAAATCTCGAAGACTCTTGTTTGACGAATAATGGTGCGAGATTTGGCGAGACTTTCAGTTTTATCATGTCAAGCTGCCCATAAGGTACATAATGACCAAAACCAGACGTCTGTAGCTTAAAAATTGACAAAGTTACAAAAAATGGTCGTGTTATTTCCAATTTCCATGATTTTTGCCCAAAAAATGTAACCATGGTAACGGCAAATTTAAGTAAGCTACATGTAAAAAGAAAGGCCAGGTGATGACGAAAAAAATGAGCTATTGCAGAAGTGGATAAGCCTATTTATGGCGAAGTTATAGCGCAAAAACCGTTAACCATACCTGTCGTGACCTTGACCCTTGACCTTGGAGCAATGTTGACCAAAAACAATAGGGCACCTAGAAATACCGTTTTCGAACATCCCTGTAAGTTTCAAGGTTATTGTGGCAAAATTGTGGCCAGGAGAGTGGTGACAAACAAACAAACAAACAAACAAACTAGACGACCATAGGTCGAACGCTTGCCGGAATTCGGAAGTGAAACACAGACGGACAGACAGAACATAATGTCGGTTTTCTATTAATGGAATGACTCTCAGAGACATTGCTGAGAATATGTTGCCCGTAGAATGACATATGAGACAAAAGAACAGGCAAGCAGACAAAGCTGACAACAAAAGACGAACAGACAGACATACTGACTTTGTGAGAAAAGATTGACACCAGATGACATAACCTAGTGATTAAGAAGATTCAAAGGAAGAAAATGAGTTATAATTTATGTAATTTAGATTTATAGTGCACGAGGTATGGCGAATTAATGATATACTTGGGAGGCTCGACTGTAGCGCCCTCTAGCAGACATATTCCGAAGACGACAAATGCGTTTCGTATTATTAGTGTATGACATGAGATGTCTCAGTTTCAAAAGGATTCCGTCAAAGCTGTGGCCTGTAGAATGCTCTATGTAAGGCGTAAGAACCAGCAAGCAGGCGACTTTTAGGATAACGGACAAACAGATGGACACACTGACAAAGTGACAGAAGATTGAAACCAGATGCCTAAATCAGGTTATGGAGAAGACTCAAAGGAAGAAATTAAGCTATAGCTTATGTAACTGAGGCTTTGGGTGTAGAGTTATGGCCAATACAATGGTATGTGTGTGAGAGTCATGTGCAGCGCCCACTAGTGGCCATATCCGGAAAAAGAAAAATTTATTTCTAGATATTAGTGTGAGACATAAGATGTAATAGTTTCAAAAGGATTCCGTCAAAACTGTGGCCTACAGAATGCTATATGTGAGACGCAAGAGCCAACAAGCAGGCGAATTTGAGGACAACTGACAAACAGACGAAAACACTGACAAAGTGACTCAAAATTGAGTCCAGATGACTTCTCCAGGTTATGGAGAAGACTCAAAGGAAGAAAAAAGCTACAGTTTATGTAACTGAGGTTTATAGTTTTGGAGATATTGCCAAAGCATGATATGTTGGGAGAGGTTCGAGTTCAGCGCCCCCTAGCGGCCATATCCGGAAAATGAAAAATTGGTTTCGAGATATTAGTGCAAGACTTAAGATGTAATAGTTTCAAAAGGATTCTTTCAAAACTGTGGCCTGGAGAATGCTATATGTGAGACGCAAGAGCAAGCAGGCGAATTTGAGGACTACTGACAAACAGACGGACACAATGACAAAGTGACACAACATTGAGATCAGATGACATTATCAGTTTATGGAGAAGACTCAGAGGGAAAAAATAAGCTATAGTTTATGTAATTGAGGCTTTGGGTTTTAGAGATATGGCCAATGTAATGATATCTGTGTGAGGGTCGTGTGCAGCGCCCCCTAGCAGCCATATTCAAAAAATGAAAAAACCATTTCGAGATACTAGTGTAGGACTTATGATATGTCAGTTTCAAAAAGATTCCTGCAATAATGTGGCCTTAGGCGCAAGATGAATGAAATCTCGAAATATCTCTATTCACGAGATATTTTACGAGATACTGCAAGACTTGTAATAAAATCTTGTAGTACTAGTTGAATGCTACCTGATGCAAAAAACTAGATCACTCTAGCTTTAAAACTGACAAAGTTAGAAAAATAAGATCCCTTATTTTCGAATATCATGACTTTTCCCCAAAAAATTGTAACCATGGTTACGGCAAATTTGAGTCAGCTACACACCAGATGACAGGCCTTGGAATGACGATTAAAATGAGCTACTGTTGAAGTAGATACGACTAATAGTCACAAAGATATGAAGAAAAAAACGTTTTGAGAAGTTTTGACGACCTTGACCTTGACCTTTGACCTATTTTAACCAAAAACAATAGGGCACCTAGAAATTATGTTTTCCAACATCCCTGTAAGTTTCAAGGTTATTGTGGCAAAATTGTGGCCAGGAGAGTGGTGACAAACAAACAAACTAGACGACCATAGGTCGAACGCTTGCCGGAAATCGGAAGTGAAACACAGACGGAGAGACAGAACATATTGTTGGTTTTCTATTAATGGAATGACCCTCAGGGACATTGCTGAGAATATGTGGCCCGTAGAATGACATATGAGACAAAAGAACAGGCAAGCAGACAAAGCTGACAACAAAAGACGAACAGACAGACATACTGACTTTGTGAGACAAGATTGACACCAGATGACTTAACCTAGTTATGGAGAAGATTCAAAGGAAGAAAATGAGTTATAATTTATGTAATTTAGATTTTTAGTTTTGGAGGTATGGCGAATTAATGATATACTTGGGAGGCTCGACTGTAGTGCCCTCTGGCGGACATATTTCGAAGACGACAAATGCGTTTCGTATTATCAGTGTATGACATGAGATGTCCCAGTTTCAAAAGGATTCCGTCAAAGCTGTGGCCTGTAGAATGCTATATGTAAGGCGTAAGAACCAGCAGGCAGGCGACTTTGAGGATAACGGACAAACAGATGGACACACTGACAAAGTGACAGAAGATTGAAACCAGATGCCTTAATCAGGTTAAGGAGAAGACTCAAAGGAAGAAAATAAGCTAAAGTTTATGTAACTGAGGTTTTGGGTGTAGAGATATGGCCAATACAATGGTATGTGTGTGATGGTCGTGTGCAGCGCCCACTAGTGGCCATATCCCTATAATGAAAAATTTATTTCTAGATATTAGTGTAAGACAAGGTTATTGTGGCAAAATTGTGGCCAGGAGAGTGGTGACAAACAAACAAACAAACAAGAACAAGCAAGTAGGCGAATTTGAGGACAACTGACAAACAGACGGACACACTGACAAAGTGACTCAAGACTGAGTCCAGATGACTACTCCAGATTATGGAGACGACTCAAAGGAAGAAAAAAGCTACAGTCTATGTAACTGAGGTTTATAGTTTTGGAGATATTGCCAAAGCATGATATGTTGGGAGAGGTTCGAGTTCAGCGCCCCCTAGCGGCCATATCCGGAAAATGGAAAATTAGTTTCGAGATATTAGTGTAAGACTTAAGATGTAATAGTTTCAAAAGGATTCTTTCAAAACTGTAGCCTGTAGAATGCTATATGTGAGACGCAAGAGCAAGCAGGCGAATTTCAGGACAACTGACAAACAGACGGACACAATGACAAAGTGACACAACATTGAGACCAGATGACATTATCAGTTTATGGAGAAGACTCAGAGGGAAAAAATAAGCTATAGTTTATGTAATTGAGGCTTTGGGTTTTAGAGATATGGCCAATGTAATGATATCTGTGTGAGGGTCGTGTGCAGCGCCCCCTAGCAGCCATATTCAAAAAATGAAAAAACAATTTCGAGATACTAGTGTAGGACTTATGATATGTCAGTTTCAAAAAGATTCCTGCAATAATGTGGCCGTTGGCGCAAGATGAATGAAATCTCGAAATATCTCTATTCACGAGATATTTTACGAGATACTGCAAGACTTGTAATAAAATCTTGTAGTACTAGTTGAGAGCTACCTGATGCAAAAAACTAGATCACTCTAGCTTTAAAACTGACAAAGTTAGAAAAATAAGATCCCTTATTTTCGAATATCATGACTTTTCCCCAAAAAATTGTAACCATGGTTACGGCAAATTTGAGTCAGCTACACACCAGATGACAGGCCTTGGAATGACGATTAAAATGAGCTATTGTTGAAGTAGATACGACTAATAGTCACAAAGATATGAAGAAAAAAACGTTTTGAGAAGTTTTGACGACCTTGACCTTGACCTTTGACCTACTTTATCCAAAAACAATGGGGCACCTAGAAATTATGTTTTCCAACATCCCTGTAAGTTTCAAGGTTATTGTGGCAAAATTGTGGCCAGGAGAGTGGTGACAAACAAACAAACAAACAAGAACAAGCAAGTAGGCGAATTTGAGGACAACTGACAAACAGACGGACACACTGACAAAGTGACTCAAGACTGAGTCCAGATGACTACTCCAGATTATGGAGACGACTCAAAGGAAGAAAAAAGCTACAGTCTATGTAACTGAGGTTTATAGTTTTGGAGATATTGCCAAAGCATGATATGTTGGGAGAGGTTCGAGTTCAGCGCCCCCTAGCGGCCATATCCGGAAAATGGAAAATTAGTTTCGAGATATTAGTGTAAGACTTAAGATGTAATAGTTTCAAAAGGATTCTTTCAAAACTGTAGCCTGTAGAATGCTATATGTGAGACGCAAGAGCAAGCAGGCGAATTTCAGGACAACTGACAAACAGACGGACACAATGACAAAGTGACACAACATTGAGATCAGATGACATTATCAGTTTATGGAGAAGACTCAGAGGGAAAAAATAAGCTATAGTTTATGTAATTGAGGCTTTGGGTTTTAGAGATATGGCCAATGTAATGATATCTGTGTGAGGGTCGTGTGCAGCGCCCCCTAGCAGCCATATTCAAAAAATGAAAAAACAATTTCGAGATACTAGTGTAGGACTTATGATATGTCAGTTTCAAAAAGATTCCTGCAATAATGTGGCCGTTGGCGCAAGATGAATGAAATCTCGAAATATCTCTATTCACGAGATATGTTACGAGATACTGCAAGACTTGTAATAAAATCTTGTAGTACTAGTTGAGAGCTACCTGATGCAAAAAACTAGATCACTCTAGCTTTAAAACTGACAAAGTTAGAAAAATAAGATCCCTTATTTTCGAATATCATGACTTTTCCCCAAAAAATTGTAACCATGGTTACGGCAAATTTGAGTCAGCTACACACCAGATGACAGGCCTTGGAATGACGATTAAAATGAGCTATTGTTGAAGTAGATACGACTAATAGTCACAAAGATATGAAGAAAAAAACGTTTTGAGAAGTTTTGACGACCTTGACCTTGACCTTTGACCTACTTTAACCAAAAACAATGGGGCACCTAGAAATTATGTTTTCCAACATCCCTGTAAGTTTCAAGGTTATTGTGGCAAAATTGTGGCCAGGAGAGTGGTGACAAACAAACAAACAAACAAGAACAAGCAAGTAGGCGAATTTGAGGACAACTGACAAACAGACGGACACACTGACAAAGTGACTCAAGACTGAGTCCAGATGACTACTCCAGATTATGGAGACGACTCAAAGGAAGAAAAAAGCTACAGTCTATGTAACTGAGGTTTATAGTTTTGGAGATATTGCCAAAGCATGATATGTTGGGAGAGGTTCGAGTTCAGCGCCCCCTAGCGGCCATATCCGGAAAATGGAAAATTAGTTTCGAGATATTAGTGTAAGACTTAAGATGTAATAGTTTCAAAAGGATTCTTTCAAAACTGTAGCCTGTAGAATGCTATATGTGAGACGCAAGAGCAAGCAGGCGAATTTCAGGACAACTGACAAACAGACGGACACAATGACAAAGTGACACAACATTGAGACCAGATGACATCATCAGTTTATGGAGAAGACTCAGAGGGAAAAAATAAGCTATAGTTTATGTAATTGAGGCTTTGGGTTTTAGAGATATGGCCAATGTAATGATATCTGTGTGAGGGTCGTGTGCAGCGCCCCCTAGCAGCCATATTCAAAAAGTGTAGGACTTATGATATGTCAGTTTCAAAAAGATTCCTGCAATAATGTGGCCGTTGGCGCAAGATGAATGAAATCTCGAAATATCTCTATTCACGAGATATTTTACGAGATACTGCAAGACTTGTAATAAAATCTTGTAGTACTAGTTGAGAGCTACCTGATGCAAAAAACTAAATCACTCTAGCTTTAAAACTGACAAAGTTAGAAAAATAAGATCCCTTTTTTTCGAATATCATGACTTTTCCCCAAAAAATTGTAACCATGGTTACGGCAAATTTGAGTCAGCTACACACCAGATGACAGGCCTTGGAATGACGATTAAAATGAGCTATTGTTGAAGTAGATACGACTAATAGTCACAAAGATATGAAGAAAAAAACGTTTTGAGAAGTTTTGACGACCTTGACCTTGACCTTTGACATACTTTAACCAAAGACAATGGGGCACCTAGAAATTATGTTTTCCAACATCCCTGTAAGTTTCAAGGTTATTGTGGCAAAATTGTGGCCAGGAGAGTGGTGACAAACAAACAAACAAACAAGAACAAGCAAGTAGGCGAATTTGAGGACAACTGACAAACAGACGGACACACTGACAAAGTGACTCAAGACTGAGTCCAGATGACTACTCCAGATTATGGAGACGACTCAAAGGAAGAAAAAAAGCTACAGTCTATGTAACTGAGGTTTATAGTTTTGGAGATATTGCCAAAGCATGATATGTTGGGAGAGGTTCGAGTTCAGCGCCCCCTAGCGGCCATATCCGGAAAATGGAAAATTGGTTTCGAGATATTAGTTTAAGACTTAAGATGTAATAGTTTCAAAAGGATTCTTTCAAAACTGTAGCCTGTAGAATGCTATATGTGAGACGCAAGAGCAAGCAGTCGAATTTCAGGACAACTGACAAACAGACGGACACAATGACAAAGTGACACAACATTGAGACCAGATGACATCATCAGTTTATGGAGAAGACTCAGAGGGAAAAAATAAGCTATAGTTTATGTAATTGAGGCTTTGGGTTTTAGAGATATGGCCAATGTAATGATATGTGTGTGAGGTTCGTGTGCAGCGCCCCCTAGCAGCCATATTCAAAAAATGAAAAAACCATTTCGAGATACTAGTGTAGGACTTATGATATGTCAGTTTCAAAAAGATTCCTGCAATAATGTGGCCTTCGGCGCAAGATGAATGAAATCTCGAAATATCTCTATTCACGAGATATTTTTCGAGATACTGCAAGACTTTTTATAAAATCTTGTAGTACTAGTTGAATGCTACCTGATGCAAAAAACTAAATCACTCTAGCTTTAAAACTGACAAAGTTACAAAAATTAGACCCCTTATTTTCGAATATCATGACTTTTCCCCAAAAATTTGTTACCATGGTTACTTCAAATTTGAGTCAGCTACACATCAGATGACAGGCCAGGTGATGACGAAAAAAATGAGCTATTGCAGAAGTGGATAAGCCTATTTATGGCGAAGTTATAGTGCAAAAACCGTTAACCATACCTGTCGTGACCTTGACCTTTGACCTTTGACCTATTTTAACCAAAAACAATAGGGCACCTAGACATTATGTTTTTCATCATCCCTGTAAGTTTCAAGGTGATTGTGGCAAAATTGTGGCCAGGAGAGTGGTGACAAACAAACAAACAAACAGACAGACAAACAGACATACGCAACTGACCAATATGCTTGCGGAAATCGAAGATTTCCGGCAAGCAACAAACAAACAAACAAACAGACAGACAGACAAACAGACATACGCAACTGACCAATATGCTTGCCGAAATCTTTGATTCCGGCAAGCAACAAGATGACCAGAGGTCACGCGCTTGCCGGAAATGGAAATGATAGAGACAGATAGACAGAGAGTGCATGTAGAGACAGTCATATAAATGAGCAACATTGTGGGGGCAGCAGAAACGGATAATATGTTTATTTATGCATGCTGACCTTTAACAGCTACATATCTTTCTAGTGTAAGAGGGTCCAAGTTCAAAATTTTTTCATGAAATCCCGTTAATCTCGTTTGACAAGAAGCAGTGAGACGTTTTCAGGTTTGTCATGTCAAGCTGGCCAAATGATATGAAATGCCGAAAACTAGACCTGTCTAGCTGTAAAACTCGCCGAGTTATAAGCATTTCCGTGAAATCTCGTGTTTTCTCGTTTGACGAGATAGGTTGCGAGATTTGGCCTGACTTGCACATCTATCGTGTCAAGCTGGTCATGTGGAAGGAAATGCCGGAAACCAGACCTGTCTAGCTGTAAAACTGGCCGAGTTATAAGCATTTCCGTGAAATTTCGTGTTTTCTCGTTTGACGAGATACGGTGCGAGATTTTGCCAGACTTGCATATCTGTCGAGTCAAGCTGGTCTAGTGGAACTAAATGCCGAAAACCAGACGTTTCTAGCTGTAAAACTGGCCCAGTTATAAGCATTTCCGTGAAATCCCGTGTTTTCTCGTTTGACGAGATACGGTGCGAGATTTAGCCTGTCTTGCAGCTCTGTCGTGTCAAGCTTGTTTGGTGGAACGAAATGCCGAAAACCAGACCTGTCTAGCTGTAAAAGTCGCCGAGTTATAAGCATTTCAGCGAAGTTTCGTTTTTTTCTCGTTTGACGAGATATGGCGCGAGATTCGGCGTGACTTTCAGTTCTGTAGTGTCAAGCTGGTCATGTGGAACAAAATGCCGAAAACTAGATCTGCCTAGCTTAAAAACTGACAAAGTTACAAAAAATGGTCGTGTTATTTCCAATTTCCATGATTTTTGCCCAAAAAATGTAACCATGGTAACGGCACTTGCATATCTGTCGTGTCAAGCTAGTCTAGTGGAACTAAATGCCGAAAACCAGACGTGTCTAGCTGTAAAATTGGCCCAGTTATAAGCATTTCCGTGAAATCCCGTGTTTTCTCGTTTGACGAGATACGGTGCGAGATTTGGCCTTTCTTCAGCTCTGTCGTGTCAAGCTTGTTTGGTGGAACGAAATGCCGAAAACCAGACCTGTCTAGCTGTAAAAGTCGCCGAGTTATAAGCATTTCCGCGAAGTCTTGTTTTTTCTCGTTTGACGAGATATGGCGCGAGATTTGGCGTGACTTTCAGTTCTGTCGTGTCAAGCTGGTTATGTGGAACAAAATGCCAAAAATTAGATCTGCCTAGCTTAAAAACTGACAAAGTTACAAAAAATGGTCGTGTTATTTCCAATTTCGTGATTTTTGCCCAAAAAATGTCACCATGGTAACGGCCAATTTAAGTAAGCTACATGTCAAAAGAAAGGCCAGGTGATGACGAAAAAAATGAGCTATTGCAGAAGTGGATAAGCCTATTTATGGCGAAGTTATAGTGCAAAAACCGTTAACCATACTTGTCGTGACCTTGACCCTTGACCTTGGAGCAATGTTGACCAAAAACAATAGGGCACCAAGAAATTGGTTTGTCAATCAAGCCTGTAAGTTTCAAGTTGATTGATGCAAAAATGTGACCTGGAGAGTCGTGACAAACAAACAAACAAACAAACAAACAAACAGACAAGATGACCAGAGGTCACGCGCTTGCCGGAAATGGAAATGATACAGACAGATAGACAGAGAGTGCATGTAGAAACAGTCATATGAATGAGCAACATTGTGGGGGCAGCAGAAACGGATAATATGTTTATTTATGCATGCTGACCTTTAACAGCTGCATATCTTTCTAGTGTAAAAGGGACCAAGTTCAAAATTTTTTCATGAAATCCCGTTAATCTCGTTTGACAAGAAGCAGTGAGACGTTTTCAGGTTTGTCATGTCAAGCTGGCCACATGATATGAAATGCCGAAAATTAGACCTGTCTAGCTATAAAAGCCGCTGAGTTATAAACATTTGCCTGAAATCTCGTGTTTTCTCGTTTGACGTGAAATGGTGCGAGCTTTGGCAAGATTTCCAGTTTTGTCATGTCAGGTTTGTCAAATATTACAAAATGCCGGAAACTAGACCTGTCTAGCTGCAAAAGTCGCCGTGTTATCAGCATTTACGTGAAATAATGTTTTTTTTCTCGCTTGACGAGATATAGTACGAGATTTGGCAAGACGAGCAGTTCTATTATGTCAAGACGGCCAAACGTTACGAAATGCGAAAACTAGATCCGTCTAGCTGTAAAAGTCGCCGAGTTATAAGCATTTCCGTGTACTCTCGTGTTTTCTCGTTTGACGAGATATGGTGCAGGATTTGGCCAGTCTTGTAGATTTGTCATATCAAACTCTCTAAATGTTATGAAATGGCGAAAACTACATCTGTCTAGCTGTAAAAGTCGCCGAGTTATTAGCATTTCTGTGAAATCTCCTTTTTTATCGTTTGACGAGATATGGTGCGAGATTTGGCCAGTCTTGCAGGTTTGTCATGTCAAGCCGTCCAAATGTTAATGAATGCCAAAAACTAGACCTGTCTAGCCGTGAAAGTCGCCGACTTATATGGATTTCTGTGAATTCTCGTTTTTCCACATTTGACCAGATATAGTGCGAAATTTCGCCAAGTATCGCAGTTTTACTATGTCAAGTTGGCCAAATGTTACCAAATGCCAAAAACTAGACCTGAGTAGCTGTAAAAGTCGCCTAGTTATAAGCATTTCCATGATATCTCGTTTTTTTTCTCGCTTGACGAGATATGGTGCGAGATTTGGCCTGATTTCTTTTCTGGCGTGTCAAGCTGGTCATATGTTATGAAATGCCGAAAACTAGACCTGTGTAGCTGTAAAAGTCGCCGAGTTATAAGCATTTCCGTGAAATCTCGTTTTTTCTCGTTTGACGATAAACCGAGCGAAATTTGACGAGACTTGCAATTGAATGACTTAGAACCAAGGGGAAGCAGCCTTATGCAAAAAACTAGACCCTTGAAACATAAATATTAACCGAGATAGAAGCCAAAAACTGCATATTATCAGATCGTCAAGTTTAACCCACAAATTTGGTAACCATGGTAACGGCAGCACAAAGCTACATGTGCGGAGGAATAAGCCAATGTTCCTAGTTTAAGATACAACGATTAAAATTGTGCCATGTTTAAAATTATTTTAGATATTGCAGAAAAATGATATCTTACAGTGTTTCAGGTACCACGCCCCCTGGTGGCTATTTCCAAAAAATGAAAAACTGATTTCGAGATATTTATAAATAACACAAAATATATCAATTTCAAAGCCATTGTTAAAAAAATACAACCTGTAGGTCATATTTAATGAAATCTCGAAGACTCTCGTTTGACGAGAAACGGTGCGAGATTTTGCAAGATTTTTGATTGGATCACCGAGAACTCACCAAGGGCTACAAGATGCAAAAAAATTGACCTCTCCAGCATAAAAACTGACAGAGTTAGAAGCTGAAAACTGCATATTTTCAAAATTCAAAAGTTTTACCCCAAAAATAGAGAAATCTGGCAATAGCGCAGTTTGGCACCTATGCGCAAAAATAAGCCCATGGACCCCACTTGAAGGTGCTGTGATGGAAATGGCCCAATGTTTAATAGTTCTGGAGGTATAGCACCAAAACAAATTTTCATGTTTTTTCATCTGCAACGCCCCCTGGCGGCCATTTCCAAAATCTGAAAAAACAATTTCGAGATATTCTTGTGTTACATAAAATATCTCAGAATCAGTACGATTGCTGCAAATTTGAAAAATATCACGAAATTCCATGATTTCTCCCCAAAATTGCGTAACCATGGTAACAGCAAATTCAAGTAAGCTACATGTCAAAAGAAAGGCCAGGTGATGACGAAAAAAATGAGCTATTGCAGAAGTGGATAAGCCTATTTATGGCGAAGTTATGGTGCAAAAACCGTTAACCATACCTGTCGTGACCTTGACCCTTGACCTTGGAGCAATGTTGACCAAAAACAATAGGGCACCTAGAAATCAATTTCTCAATCAAGCCTGTAAGTTTCAAGTTGATTGATGCAAAAGTGTGACCTGGAGAGTCGTGACAAACAAACAAACAAAAAGACAAACAGACATACGCAACTGACGAACATGCTTGCCGAAATCGAAGATTTCCGGCAAGCAACAAACAGACATACGCAACTGACGAACATGCTTGCGGAAATCGAAGATTTCCGGCAAGCAACTAGACGACCATAGGTCAACGCTTGCCGGAAATCAGAAGTGAAACACAGACGGACAGACAGAACATATTGTCAGTTTTCTATTAATGGAATGACTCTCAGGGACATTTCTGAGAATATGTGGCCTGTAGAATGACATATTAGACAAAAGAACAGGGAAGCAGACAAAGCTGACAACAATAGACGAACAGACAGACATACTGACTTTGTGAGACAAGATTGACCCCAGATGACTTTACCTAGTTATGGAGAAGATTCAAAGGAAGAAAATGAGTTATAATTTATGTAATTTAGATTTATAGTTTTGGAGGTATGGCCAATTAATTATATACTTGGGAGGTTCGACTGTAGCGCCCTCTAGCGGACATATTCCGAAGATGACAAATGCGTTTCGTATTATTAGTGTATGACATAAGATGTCCCAGTTTCAAAAGGATTCCGTCAAAGCTGTGGCCTGTAGAATGCTATATGTAAGGCGTAAGAACCAGCAAGCAGGCGACTTTGAGGATAACGTACAAACAGATGGACACACTGACAAAGTGACAGAAGATTGAAACCAGATGCCTTAATCAGGTTATGCAGAAGACTCAAAGGAAGAAAATAAGCTTTAGTTTATGTAACTGAGGCTTTGGGTGTACAGATATGGCCAATACATTGGTATGTGTGTGAGGGTAGTGTGCAGCGCCCACTTGTGGCCATATCAGGAAAATGAAAAATTTATTTTCTAGATATTAGTGTAAGACATAAGGTGTAATAGTTTCAAAAGGATTTCATCAAAACTGTGGCCTATAGAATGCTATATGTGAGACGCAAGAACTAGCAAGCAGGCGAATTTTAGGACAACTGACAAACAGACGGACACACTGACAAAGTGACTCAAGATTGAGTCCAGATGACTACTCCAGGTTATGAAGCAGACTCAAAGGAAGAAAAAAGGTACAGTTTATGTAACTGAGGTTTATAGTTTTGGAGATATTGCGAAAGCATGATATGTTGGGAGAGGTTCAAGTTCAGCGCCCCCTAGCGGCGATATCCGGAAAATGGAAAATTTGTTTTGAGATATTAGTGTAAGACTTAAGATGTAATAGTTTCAAAAGGATTCTTTCAAAACTGTGGCCTGTAGAATGCTATATGTGAGACGCAAGAGCAAGCAGGCGAATTTGAGGACAACTGACAAACAGACAGACACACTGACAAAGTGACACAACATTGAGACCAGATGACATTATCAGTTTATGGAGAAGACTCAGAGGGAAAAAATAAGCTATAGTTTATGTAATGTAGGCTTTGGGTTTTAGAGATATGGCCAATGTAATGATATCTGTGTGAGGGTTGTGTGCAGCGCCCCCTAGCAGCCATATTCAAAAAATGAAAAAAAAATTTCGAGATACTAGTGTACGACTTATGATTAGACAGTTTCAAAAAGGTTCCTGCAATAATGTGGCCTTTGACGCAAGATGAATGAAATCTTGAAATATCTCTATTCACGAGATATTTTATGAGATACTCCAAGACTTTTTATAAAATCTTGTAGTACTAGTTGAATGCTACCTGATGCAAAAAACTAGATCACTCTAGCTTTAAAACTGATAAAGTTGGAAAAATAAGACCCCTTATTTTCAAATATCATGACTTTCCCCCAAAATTCGTAACCATGGTTATGGCAAATTTGTGTCAGCTACACACCGGATGACAGGCCTTGGAATGACGATTAAAATGAGCTATCGTTGAAGTAGCTACGACTTATAGTCACAAAGATATGAAGGAAAAACCCTTTTGAGAAGTTTTGACGACCTTGACCTTGACCTTTGACCTATTTTGGCCAGAAACAAAAGGACACCTAGAAATTATGTTTTTCATCATCCCTGTAGGTTTCAAGGTTATTGTGGCAAAATTGTGGTCAGGAGATTGATGACAAACAAACAAACAAAAAAGCATGATATGTTGGGAGAGGTTCGAGTTCAGCACCCCCTAGCGGCCATATCCGGAAAATGAAAAATTCGTTTCGAGATATTAGTGTAAGACTTAAGATGTAATAGTTTCAAAAGGATTCTTTCAAAACTGTGGCCTGTAGAATGCTATATGTGAGACGCAAAAGCAAGCAGGCGAATTTGAGGACAACTGACAAACAGACGGACACAATGACACAGTGACACAACATTGAGACCAGATGACATTATCAGTTTATGGAGAAGACTCAGAGGGAAAAAATAAGCTATAGTTTATGTAATGTAGGCTTTGGGTTTTAGAGATATGGCCAATGTAATGATATCTGTGTGAGGGTTGTGTGCAGCGCCCCCTAGCAGCCATATTCAAAAAATGAAAAAAAAATTTCGAGATACTAGTGTACGACTTATGATTAGACAGTTTCAAAAAGGTTCCTGCAATAATGTGGCCTTTGACGCAAGATGAATGAAATCTTGAAATATCTCTATTCACGAGATATTTTATGAGATACTCCAAGACTTTTTATAAAATCTTGTAGTACTAGTTGAATGCTACCTGATGCAAAAAACTAGATCACTCTAGCTTTAAAACTGATAAAGTTGGAAAAATAAGACCCCTTATTTTCAAATATCATGACTTTCCCCCAAAATTCGTAACCATGGTTATGGCAAATTTGTGTCAGCTACACACCGGATGACAGGCCTTGGAATGACGATTAAAATGAGCTATCGTTGAAGTAGCTACGACTTATAGTCACAAAGATATGAAGGAAAAACCCTTTTGAGAAGTTTTGACGACCTTGACCTTGACCTTTGACCTATTTTGGCCAGAAACAAAAGGACACCTAGAAATTATGTTTTTCATCATCCCTGTAGGTTTCAAGGTTATTGTGGCAAAATTGTGGTCAGGAGATTGATGACAAACAAACAAACAAAAAAGCATGATATGTTGGGAGAGGTTCGAGTTCAGCACCCCCTAGCGGCCATATCCGGAAAATGAAAAATTCGTTTCGAGATATTAGTGTAAGACTTAAGATGTAATAGTTTCAAAAGGATTCTTTCAAAACTGTGGCCTGTAGAATGCTATATGTGAGACGCAAAAGCAAGCAGGCGAATTTGAGGACAACTGACAAACAGACGGACACAATGACACAGTGACACAACATTGAGACCAGATGACATTATCAGTTTATGGAGAAGACTCAGAGGGAAAAAATAAGCTATAGTTTATGTAATGTAGGCTTTGGGTTTTAGAGATATGGCCTATGTAAAGATATCTGTGTGAGGGTCGTGTGCAGCGCCCCCTAGCAGCCATATTCAAAAAATGAAAAAACAATTTCGAGATACTATTGTAGGACTTATGATATGTCAGATTCAAAAAGATTCCTGCAATAATGTGGCCTTTGGCGCAAGATGAATGAAATCTCGAAATATCTCTATTCACGAGATATTTTACGAGATACTGCAAGACTTGTAATAAAATCTTGTAGTACTAGTTGAATGCTACCTGATGCAAAAAACTAGATCACTCTAGCTTTAAAACTGACAAAGTTAGAAAAATAAGATCCCTTATTTTCGAATATCATGACTTTTCCCCAAAAAATTGTAACCATGGTTACGGCAAATTTGAGTCAGCTACACACCAGATGACAGGCCTTGGAATGACGATTAAAATGAGCTATTGTTGAAGTAGATACGACTAATAGTCACAAAGATATGAAGAAAAAAACGTTTTGAGAAGTTTTGACGACCTTGAACTTGACCTTTGACCTATTTTAACCAAAAACAATAGGGCACCTAGAAATTATGTTTTCCAACATCCCTGCAAGTTTCAAGGTTATTGTGGCAAAATTGTGGCCAGGAGAGTGGTGACAAACAAACAAACAAACAGACAGACAGACAGACAGACAGACAAACAGACATACGCAACTGACCAATATGCTTGCCGAAATCTTTGATTCCGGCAAGCAACAAACAGACAGACAGACAAACAGACATACGCAACTGACCAATATGCTTGCGGAAATCGAAGATTTCCGGCAAGCAACAAACAGACAGACAAACAGACATACGCAACTGACCAATATGCTTGCGGAAATCGAAGATTTCCGGCAAGCAACAAACAGACAGACAGACAAACAGACATACGCAACTGACCAATATGCTTGCCGAAATCTTTGATTCCGGCAAGCAACAAACAGACAGACAAACAGACATACGCAACTGACCAATATGCTTGCGGAAATCGAAGATTTCCGGCAAGCAACAAACAGACAGACAAACAGACATACGCAACTGACCAATATGCTTGCGGAAATCGAAGATTTCCGGCAAGCAATAACAATGGGAAACAAAGAGAATTATGGTCGAACTGAAAAAAACCATCAAAGCTGTTGTTCAACAACAAGGGATCCACTGGTCACTGCGCTGAGCTGTTATATATGATCACAAAATATGACTTGGAAATCCTGCACATGCTGGTTTTGTGTGGTAATATAAACTGTATTATGAGTTGTTGGTGTTTAGCTTATGTAAGATTTTGATAGTATCTTCAGAGACAAGGAAGAGGATTGATGTCATTTATATTATTTACAAACAGATTGTTATTGTCACACAGGCCTTGATTTGGCCATATAACTTTATCTACATTGCAGTAGAAGTGTTTGAACAAGGGACCCATGGGTCGTGGCGCTCAGCTGAAGTTTGAAATTTTTGTTAATGCAAAATATTCTATTGTAATGTTTTTCATTTATACAAGCATATGAGAAGCTAAGAGGAAAGGGGCCCTCCTATTTGGTTATAGCAAAGTTTTAAATATATGATTGCAAAACAAATACTCTGACAAGACTCTCATGAAGAAAAAGTAAAAGTTTTGAGATACTGTGATGCATATGAAAAATTTACAGATGGACAGGCAAGTGGACAGAATGGACTAATACCTTCATTTCACTTTCAAGGGAATAATGCATTTAAGTTTATATTTAAGCCTATTTTTTAGCATATCCACTTTTTCAATTAACAGTTTTAATCAGATTCATTTTTTATTTATTTACAAGTTTTATAAATTTGTAATAAAAACAAGGGACCCATGAGTCACGGCGTTCAGCTGTTATATATGATAAAAAAATATGATTTGGGAAAGAGGCACATGCTTGTTTTGTGTGGTAATAAATATAAGCTTTATTATGAGTTGTTGGTGTTTAGCTTATGTATGATTTTGATAGTATCTTTGGAGACAGGGAAGAGGATTGATTTCATTTATTTTATTAACAAATGGAGTGCTATTGTCACACAGATTTTGACTTGGCCATATAACTTATAAGCAGCACATATAATAAAAGAGTTTAACTATTTATTAAATATAAATATAATAAATAATAAATATAATTTTTATTTTAAAAAATAATATGAAAATCATGAGTTTTTAAAATAAAATATAACTGAAATGATTACTGAAATAATATTATAGAATATATTCATGAATGCATTCATGAATACATTTTGAAAGTATCTGCACTGGTATTCAAATACTTTCATTTTTACCTGAATTCCCTTTCTTATGCAATAAAATTTTTTAATGCAGTACATATTCATATTTGTATTCAAATACATTTGCAAAGCATTCCAAACCTTGTCTAGTATTTATTCAGTTTTAGCCAAACAAAGGTGTTGAGAATCCAGAATATACAAAATTCACTAATTTAAATAATGATCATAAGTACCTGGTTTTATGGCTTTTATTTATATTAAAAAAAATAAATGTAATATATTCACTTTGGACTACTTTCACATCAATCTACACACTAGACACAGTAAGAATCTAGATTAATATTATCAACTGCATCTTTGTCTATCATTTCCTTCATATGATCCCAAATGATTAGTAATGAATAATATAATTTAATTATTTTTTTTATTATTAATATTGAAAATGAAAACACACCAAAGTTGACTGCATGGTGTTATTTGGAATACACTTTCATCCATTCATACAAGATTCTTACAACATCAGTAATTGCAAGGTAATTTCCTGTTACTCATCATCTATCAAATTCCTTTTCTATTAATTTTTCTTAAAATTGTTATAATAAACCAATAAAAGTTTTCAAAATTCAAATCTAATTTTCATTATACAATAGAATCTTGATTAAATAAGATATATCCCTTAAAAAGTCTCTAGCTTCAGCAATTCTCATGTTAAGTGAGTAAATATATTTCCAGATTTTTTATAAAGTGCATAATTTTCTGGCCCATAACTTAAAAAAATTTCACAATACTGAAACAATTTCTTGTATGTATATATAGGAAATATATAGTGAAATATGTATATGAAATATGATCAAAAACGGATCAATGGTTTTTAGCTCAACTGACTGTAAGTCACCTGAGCTATAGCAATCACTCTATGTCCGTCCAGCCGTCTGTTAACAGGGCACAAATCGTAACCGCTGGACCTGGAATCTTCTTACTTTACATCCAAAGAGGTCCATGAAAAATCTCCTTGGAAACCTGGAATTAGGTCTCTGTTACCCATATCCTTCAAGCTATGGGGCCCCAAATACCCCCCAGAATAGTCAAAAATTTCGTACAAAAACTTCAATATTTCATTAACTACATCACTTATGGTCATGATTTTTGGCATACATATTGATCATGAGATGTTACATCAGTTTCTGCAGACTGGTGGCGCCACCAGTATTTTTCGATTCTTTACAAATTGTTTTCTCTATTTTTGAGACCTTTAAAAATGTGAACATCTGTTAACAGGGCACAAATCGTTAAGACTGGACCTAGAATCTTCATTCTTGATATTCTGAGAGACCTATGAAAAGTGTCCATGGAAACCAGAAATTAGGTCTCTGTTACCCATATCCTTCAAGCTATGGGGCTTAAAAGTACCCCCCCCCCCCAGAATAGTAAAAAATTTCATACAAAAACTTCAATATCTCATTTACTACATCACTGATGGTCATGATTTTTGGCATACATATTAATCATGAGATGTTTCACCAGTTTTTGCAGAATGGTGGCGCCACCTGTATTATGTCGATTTTTTACGATTTTTTTCTCTATTTTTGAGACCTTAAAAGATGCAGTCATCTGTTAACAGGGCACAAATCGTAACAACTGGACCTAGAATCTTCTATCTTGACATGCGGGGAGGCCCATGAAAAGTCTCCTTGGAAACCTCGAATTAGGTCTCTGTTACCCAGATTCTTCAAGCTATGGGGCTCTGAATTACCCCCCAGAATAATGAAAATTTTATACAAAAACTCAAATATCTGAACAACTAATGCATTGATCACCATGATTCTTTGCATGGATATTGATCATGGAGTGTTTCATCGGTTTCTGCAGACTGGTGGAGCCACCTGTATTTTTTCTATATTTTACAATTTTCTTTCTCTATTTTTGGTACCTTAAAAGATGCGGTCATCTGATAACAGGGTACAAATCATAACGGCCGGACTTAGAATCTCCTTTCTTGACATGCAGAGAGGCCAATGAAAAGTCTTCTTGGAAACTGAAAATTACGTCTCTGTTACCCAAAACCTTAGAGCTATGGGGCTCTGAAGTATCCCCCAGAAAAATGCAAAATTTGATACAAAAGCTCAAGTATCTGAATAACCACTGCATTGATCACCAAGATTCTTTGCATGAATATTGATTATGGGATGTTCCATCACTTCCCGCAGACTGGTGGCGCCACCTGTATTTTTTCAAATTTTTGCAAATTTTTTCTTTTTTTAACAGGGCACAAATCCTAACCACTGGACCTGGAATCTTCTAACTTAATATCCAGGGAGGTCCATGAAAAATCTCCTTGAAAACCTGAAATTAGGTCTCTGTTACTCATATCCTTGGAGCTATGGGGCTCCGAAGTACCCCCCAGAATAATGCAAAATTTGATACAAAAGCTCAAGTATCTGAATAACCACTGCATTGATCACCATGATTCTTTGCATGAATATTGATCATGAGATGTTCCATCATTTCCTGCAGACTGGTGGTGCCACCTGTATTTTTTCGAATTTTTACAAATTTTTTTCTCTTTTTTTCAGACCTCAATGAAACTGTCATCTGTTAACAGGGCACAAATCGTAACCACTGGACCTGGAATCATCAAACTTAATATCCAGGGAGGTCCATGAAAAATCTCCTTGAAAACCTGAAATTAGGTCTCTGTTACCCATATCCTTGGAGCTATGGGGCTCCGAAGTACCCCCCAGAATAATGCAAAATTTGATAAAAAAACTCAAGTCTCTGAATAATTACTGCATTGATCACCATGATTCTTTGCATGAATATTGATCATGGGATGTTCCATCAGTTCCTGCAAACTGGTGGCGCCATCTGTATTTTTTTTCAATTTTTATGAAATTTTTTCTTTATTTTTGAGACCTTCAAAGAAGCTGTCATCTGTTAACAGGGCAAAAATCGTAACCGCTGGACCTAGATTCTTCTAACTAGACATCAAGGGAGGTTCATGAAAAGTCTCTGTGAAAACATGAAATTAGGTCTCTGTTACCCATATCCTTCGTAATAAGTACCCCTCAGAATAATTAAAAATTTGATACAAAACTCCAGTATCTGACTAACCAATGCATTGATCTCCAAGATTCTTTGCAGGCATATTGATCATGGAGTGTTCCATCAGTTCCTGCAAACTGGTGGCGCCACCTGTATTTTATTCAATTTTTTAGGCATTTTTTCTCTATTAATGAGACCTTCAAATAAAAGTGGTCATCTGTTAACATGCCACAAACTGTAACTGCTGTACCTAGAATCTTCCTACTTGACATCCAGGGAGACTAATGAACAAGTGACCCATGGGTCATGACGCTCAGCTGCCAAGCATGACCTGTGACATCATGGGCTGAGATTCACAACTTCCAGTCAAATTTTGAAGAAGCAATTTGCCAATTTGATGGGTAACTACTAACCAATTACATCTGGCCGGGTGTAATTACTTGGCAACCAATGAGTGAATAACTTAGACCTACAACCTTTAACCTCCTGACCATCTGACCTCAAAATCAATTAGTTTTTTTTTTCATGCAAAAACACCCATAAATATGAAGTTTGAATCACATTCAGTGATGCATAGATGTGGCATATGTGAAAGACTGAAGGTTTGGGTTGAACAGTTTCATTGAAATATGTTCACAAGCATTTATAACAATATTGTGACCTTGACCTTTGACCTTTTGAACTCAACATCAATAGGCTTCTTCCCCTATTGGTAGGTAAGCCATATATGACAGATGGAAAGTATAGATTGAAAAGTTTGCCTGAAAATGACTCCACGCAAGAAGAGGGTGCTGTGAACTTGACCTTTGACCTCAAAATCAACAGGTCTTTTCCCCTGTTGGCAGAGAAGCGATATCAGTGCTGAAAGGTTTGGAATGAAAGGTCTAGCTTGAAATGTGTCCACAACCTTTTCAAAGAAGTGGATCCTGTGACCCTGACCTATGACCTTGTGACCTCAACATCTATAGGATTCTTCTCCCACTAAGTAGATGAGCTATATGTGAAAGATCAAAGAATTGGGATGAAAGGTTTGGCTTAAAATGCATCCACAGGTTTTTCAAAGAAGTTGGTACTGTGACCTTGACCTTTGACCTTGTGACCTCGAAATAATTATGGTACTTCCCATGTTGGTAGGTGAGCTGTATGTGAAAGATGGAAGGTTTGGGATGAAAATTTTGGCTAAAAGAATTATTTCTGGGGGATGCAAACTCACCCCATAACTTCGAGAATATAGGTCACAGTGACCTAATTTCAGGTTTGCAAGGAGATCTTTTTAGAACCTCTAAGACTGCATAGGGTTAATGGCCCTAGCCCCTACGGTTACGATTTGTGCCATGCTAACGGACGGACGGCCAGCTGGACGGCTGGCCGGACGACCAGAAGGACAACGGACAAAGACCCATCGCTATAGCCCAGCATGACTGAAGGTCAGCTGAGCTAAAAATCTCCTTGGAAACCTGAAATTAGGTTTCTGTTACCCATATTCTCTGAGCTATAGGGCTCATAAATACCCCCAAGAATAATTAACAAGGGACCTATGGGTCACGGCGCTCAGCTGTTATATATGATAAAAAAATATGATTTAGAAATGAGGCACATGCTGGTTTTGTGTGGTAATAAGTATAAGCTGTATTATGAGTTGTTGTTGTTTAGCTTATGTATGATTTTGATAGTACCTTTGGAGACAGGGAAGAGGATTGATTTCATTTATTATATTAACAAATGGAGTACTATTGTCACACAGATTTTGACTTGGCCATAAACTTATAAGCAGAACATATAAGAGTTTAACTATTTATTAAAAAAAAAAATACAAATATTGTCCCAGATATAATTTTTATTAAAAATAATAAGAGAATCGTATGATTTTTAAAATGAAATATAACTGAAATGATTATTGAAATAATATTAAAGAATATATTCATGAATGCATTCATGAATACATTTGGAAATTATTTGCACTGGTATTCATATACTTTCATCTTTACCTGAATTCCCATTCTTTATGCAAGAAATTTTATAATGGAGTACATATTCATATTCGTATTTAAATACAATTGCAAAGTATTCCCACCATGTCTGGTATTTATTCAGTTTTCACCAAACAATGGTGTTGAGAATCCCGAATGTACAAAATTTACACATTTAAATAATGATCATAAGTACCTGGTTTTATGGCTTTTATTTATATTAAAAAAAATAATTAATTTGTTATAAAAAACCAATACAAAATTATTAATTTATTGTTTATTGTTATGTTGTTTTTCAAAACAACTACTAGATGAGTTGGGTTGGACACCTGGATCAACTGTGGCTGGGCATTAGCTGCCTGGCTGCCCCAGTGTATGCTTCGCTCAAGCATGCATAATCTGATGAAAGGTCAACAAGTTCAACATACAGGTGACTGAAGAGGGGCTGCATTGAGCCTGGGTCTGACATAGTCTCATAAAAACATTAATAAAAGCTACAATTTCTTTCAGTATGGGATGATCTGGTAGCTATTAACACCATTTTACAGAATTTATGATGGAGTTTTTATAGCTGACGGATAGAAGGCCTGATGTCTTACACCACAATACACCGCGCGAAACAACAACAGAGCCACGTGTCAGGATTTTTAGGCGTATTGGTCTAATCGCTTCGAACCACTGTGATTAATACTCGTCAGATAATGTTAAGTTAAAAAAAAGCTTATCCTGTTTATGCAGTGCCCTTTATCATGCCATAATGTAATAAAGGCGCTTATTACACTAGCAAAAACAACGTCAGGACGCCGGGCATTACATTACAAATCGGTTAAATTACCCATGTTTGACGTCTGTGTTTTGGGGGTTCCCTCTGCGGCATTTTAACCAGACTTGGCATTTTACTGCATTGATATATGAATAATCACTGTGCCAAACGATTTAGATATGCCGTGCATGTGAATATGTTTAATTTGGCATCGATATGTGTGTATACCAGCCTTGAAGATTACAACAGATCCACAACTGGGTCTACCTTGATGATCGCCTTGACGTCGTAAACAAAGGCTGATCATTTTATATTTTTAAATTTAGCATGGCCAAACAAACTATGGCGGCTCAATAAGATATGTTTCATAATTATTTAGATAAATGTACAATTGAGGGATAATTATAAATATAAAGGTTTATTTTTCTTGAAAATTTGTCAGTCATGAATGTGTAATTCAACAATGTGTAAATTCAATAATTTAATTGTTTTGCAAAATGAAAATCAAAAAAATATATACGAAAAATGTTTAGGGTAAATAGTAATAAATATGGTCATGCATAGCATGTGTCTTAAATTTCTACATAACATGCTGCCATTTACTATCCTCATATGTGCACTCCTGGGAGGGCTAGACCCAGTTACTTAAGTTATATTTATGTGTTTAGATAATATATCGTCAAAATCAGAGTAGGACGGGCTTAGTGAGAAATGGATTGAGTGGAAAGGGGAAATAAGAGTTACATTTGTTACATATTAGAATGGATCTCTGCCTAGTAAACTTGATTGTAGGTGGCGCCACCTGTTATTTGAACGAGAAACTATCCAAGATGTATACACATGCAAAATTTCAAGTGGAAAAGATGACAGCAGACAAACAGATGGACGCTGTGCAAAAATGGCTGCAGGTGGCGCCACCATTTTTGTATATGTTATAAAGCTATCCAAGGGCTACATTTGTGTAAAGTTTTTTCCTGATTGGTCGAACGAGTCTGGGGATATAAGCATTAATGTCTGCAGCGTGAATGTGAATGAAGCTGTAATTTGGTCAAATCACTGCAGAGATGATTTTAACCCAAGGCAGACAAACAGATGGACGCTGTGCAAAAATGGCTGCAGGTGGCTCCACCATTTTTGTGTATGTTATAAAGCTATCCAAGGGCTACATTTGTGTAAAATTTTTTCCTGATATGTCGAACGAGTCTGGAGATATAAGCATGGATGTCTACAGCGTGAAGGTGAATGTAGGTGGCGCCACCTGTCATAAAATCAAGAAAGCTATGCGGGATGTATACGCATGCCGAATTTCATGGTAATTTGGTCAAACCACTGCAGAGATATGAGTGATTTTAACCTACAGCAGACAAACAGATG
Source organism: Sipunculus nudus (assembly GCA_026874595.1). Lineage (NCBI taxonomy): Eukaryota > Metazoa > Annelida > Sipuncula > Golfingiida > Sipunculidae > Sipunculus > Sipunculus nudus. The sequence continues at coordinate 44,269,958 of CM049311.1, forward strand.
GACGCTGTGCAAAAATGGCTGCAGGTGGCGCCACCATTTTTGTGTATGTTATAAAGCTATCCAAGGGCTACATTTGTGTAAAGTTTTTTTCCTGATCGGTCAAATGGTTCCCGAGATATATGGGCTTATGTGTGAATACAGACGCACAAACGGACGCTTGGCAGAGATGAAAGGTAAGAGGTCAAGGCCACTTGGTTAGGTACCAGTTCACATATGACCGATAATTTGTGTAAGTTTCAGAAAAAATCCATCCAGTAGTCTCAGAGGAGCTCTCCGGAAACGAATGCGGCGGCGGCGGTGGAACCCGGTTAAAAACATAGTATCCGCAAAACTTCGTTTTGGCAGATACAATAACAGTGCTACTTCATCAGGTATGCTGTTTATCTGTTCCTAGGTATGAGATAAAGACCGAAAAGGTATGAAAATGCAACAAAAAAAATTATTTGATTATTTCATGCCCGATTTGATTATTGATTAATTACTGGCTTTAATTAAAATGCAATGATTATTCAATGCATTTGTTACACCCCTATTGATTATGATTTGGCTGTCTAAAACTTGAACAAAAGTTTGTTTTGTGTCAATTGCTTTCAAATTTCACAGTTTAAAAACTTAATTCCATATGTGTGCATGATCTGAAATTTAAATCAGCAGTGATGGGTCAAGGTCAAAGGAGGACTAAATTTGAGTGAATTTACATTTACGTGATAATTTTATAACCTCCTGATCTTACTCCTGAATACTTAAATGTAAATTAAAAACATTTATTTTCCTAAAAAATTCACTAGCATCAACAGTTAACACTATATATATAATTGAGTAAATGTCTTTCCTGCTGTTTTAACTTAACACATCATGCCCCAACTTCTACCAATTACACGAATTGACCTAATACCCCCATGTGCACAGAGAAAACATATTTGAGAGCCTTTTCTGTGAACTATTAAGGTTATAAAATCAGTGATTTTGATATTAGGCCACCTTGAAGTGTAACAAAGTTGCAATGGAAATTGAAAGTTTTTTTTAAAGGGACCCAATCACCTATAAAGCATGTTGAGTTAACATAAAAAATATTTTCTACCCTTTAAAGTAAATATGTACCTGCCATAATATTTCCCTGAAACCATTTTTTTTCTCCTGTAAACTAATGTTAAAAACAGTGAACTGGGCGCGATGACAGGTGAACACATAAACATAGCGTGTGGGGCTGTGTGCATCGCTGAGCCAGAACATGTGTAAATCAAGAGATGCCCTGACTGACTTGGCCAAAAAAATGTTATACATGTTTCTGCTTGCTGAAAAACCGTGTGTTGTCCCTCTTAATCAGACCTCCAGTCACGCGGCCTTGTTATGGTAAACAGACTGTGTTTACCAACAAGCAGAGCCATAGCATGGTGTTAAACAGCCGTATGCAAGGAAATGAGACCGTGTGCTGGGATGGTTTTGCTAGGAAACATTAGTTTACAGTAAAACTGAACTGATAGTGTAAAAGAGTAGGCATAATTTAGCTCCTGGTTATGTCCCTTTAACAATTTTGAAGAGGAGCAGGGTCACAATGATCTAGTCCAACTAACTGTATGCACAGTTGCAGGTCTGAAACTAAATAACAGTTTTCATTTTTCTGAAACTATATAACAGTTTTTTCTGAAACTATTTAACAGTTTTGATTTTATATATAACTAGCCATTTCTTGGCACCGCAGGTGCCAAAGTATCCCGAGACATAGTACGCCCCCCCCCCCCCCCCAAAGAATAGGCCCTCATTTTTAGCAGCATATACTGACGCTTGGCAAGCAATTATTGTTTCTTCCATCTATCAATCCACAATCTTTTTGAAGATGTTGGTCCTGTGACCTTGACCTTTTGGCACACCACAAGGCTACATCAATGAAAGCAGGAATTATCATCCAGAAACTAAGTTTTGGACAGATGGCTCCTGTGACCTTCACCTTTGACCTCAAAATTGATAGGGGTCTTCCACTCTTGGCAGGTGAACTATATGTGCAAGATGAAAGATCTGAGATGAATTGTTTGGCTGAAAATGCATCCACATCTTTTTAAGATGTGTCCTGTGACCTTGACCTTTGACCCCAAAATCAATTCAGGTGTTGCTTATTCAATGGGTCATATACAAGTCAAGTTTGAAAACTATACATCAATAAAAGCAGAAATTATCATCCAGAAACTAATTTTTGGACAAATGGCTCCTGTGATCTTCACCTTTGACCTTGTGACCTCAAAATTGATAGGGTTCTTCCTCTATTGGCAGATAAACTATATGTACAAGATGAAAGGTCTGAGATGAAATGTTTGGCTGAAAATGCATCCACAATCTTTTTAAAGATGTGTCCTGTGACCTTGACCTTTGACCTCATGACCCCAAAATCAATTGGAGTCTTGCTTTTTCAATGGGACATATATGTCAAGTTTGAAATCAATACATCAATAAAAGCAGGAATTATCATCTAGAAACAAATTTTTTGACAGATAGCTCCTGTGGCCTTGACCTTTGACCTTGTGACCCCAAAATTGATATGGATCATCCACTATTGGCAAGTGATCTATATATTCAAGATGGAAGACCTGGGATGAAAGTTTGGCTTAAAATGCATTCACAGTATATTTTAAGATGCGAGTCCAGTGACCTTGAGCTTTGACCTCATGACCCTAGAACCTATAGGGTTCTTACTTTAGTGGAGGGCCATACATAAGTCACGTTTGAAATCCATATGGCTATCAACACTGGAGATATCATAAGAGGTGTGTGATTTTCACCAAATATGGACACATTAAAGGTCAAGGCCACTCTCATGGTAAAGGTCATGACCTCATCCCATAACCCATCTCTCTACATGTGCATAATATGAAAGAAATCTGTCCATTAGTTTTTGACTTATTATGCTTACAGTATTGTCAAGTGGCAATTATGGGGGTATTAAAAGGCGTAAAAACAAGAAAAGGATAATAGGTGGCGCCATCAGTTTCCAGTATATCACAAGGCTATCCGAGATCTTCGGTCACCTTGATTTTTGGACCAGTCCATGCAAGCTTACTTGAGATATTTAAGAATTTGTGTTATTTTCAGCAAAAATGGACCTATTCAAGGTCAAGGTCACTCTCCTAGCATAGGTCATGACCCCATTTTAAATAGGCTTCGTCCCCTTACCTATATCTATACAAATGTTAAGTTTGAAAAAGATCAGTGAAATATTTTTTGAGTTATCCCGCTCACAAGGTTTTCTGCGCAGCCGCGGGACCATCATGAAACCATAGTATCCCGACTTTGTCTGGGGATACAAATATACAAAAACCATATACAAAACCATCAGGTATATCTCTAGGGTACAGACAAAAGTCAATGTGGACGAAAGTCCCCCCCCCCCCCCACAATACTCTCGAACTTAATGATAAAGAGGACAAATCCCCCCCCCCCCCCCTGAAAAAATCATTCTTTATTTCCTCCATTCTACATGAAGATTTCAAATCTAATAATGTTGAAATACCTGAGCCAAATCATGCATCAACAACAACAATCCACGCTTTCCATAGTCATCGAGCACACCAGGTCATGTGAAACTATCCCCATGGGAGTGTTTTCCTAATTATCAGATATTTAAGACCATTTGTGTTTCTACTAGTGCAAGTTCTAGCAGCTTTAATTATGAATTAAATTATAAATTACTGATTGTCTGTATTTTCATAACTTTACTAGTGTAGTTTGTTACAGATGTCTCTTTTATTGTATGCAGCAGTCTCACGTGTGTATGTGCAGCGCTAGCATTGGCAGCATAGCTTGGCCAACGCGTGGGGTCTGACGTGTAAACAGCGGTCATGCTAGTCTGGGGCTTTCTTGCCTGGCTGGCCCACGTGTGAACCCTGATATGTAGAAACACATCGTTCATTGTTCTGAACTGGAAGGTTCTCAGCTTGAGGTGAAAAGTTATAAATAAGGGGCTGTGTTTTAGAGCCGATAGGGAGGACAGATATATTCCAGCGGACACAGAAGAGTGTGAGTCAATTTGTGGACCTTTTCCGATGATTGCGGCAGTTATAGCTTTTCTTTGAATTTGTAACAGATTTTATATAGTCTTCAGTTTGCCTTTGGGATCACTATCAGAATTTCACTTTTAGATTACAACAAATTGAATTTGTGATTGAACTGGACTGTTATTCTCTGAGAAGATTTATGTGAACTGTTCATCTGGATTATATGCTTTAAAGGACTTTTTGTTGCTGTGACAGTGGTGGAATCCAGGTACTGTACACTTTGTTTATATACTTGTATTGATTGACTGTTGTACTGTTGTTATACTGTGTAATTGTATTTATTTAGTGTATTGTAATGTTAGGATCGTTTTAAGAATAAATTAAAATTATTTGTAAACAAAAAACCACTGATTTCTTTATTCATTCCTCTAGACATTTCACGCAGCCTAGTGTTACAGAATCTGATTTTTTTATCTCCATTACAAAATTTATGTTCGTCACGCATAACAGATCTGTTGATATTAGGTTCCGTAACAAGTTTATGTAATTATGTGAACTCTACATTGAAATTGCTTATGTATATAAAACCAAAAATATAAAATATATAGTTAATTTGAATTTTGAGTGGTTTTGTATAAAGTAATTACAGGCATCAACTAATAAAACCATTATCCAGCACAAATGCAAGCACAAATGCAAGCATTGGTGAATGCTGAGGAAATCATACAATTTTCCACACACAAAACCTCCATCTGGTCACAACTGCAGTACTGCCTGGGAAGACTATAGTTTTGTGTTTGATTTGCAAAGATATATTGAGTTACGAGTTTTATGCATTTTTAGCAATGTCTGTCACTTCCAGGTAACTTCCAACACATTAAATATGCTTCAATTTTCATATAAATGGGAATACCCATATTTGAATTTTTTTGGTATGGCAAAGGGGGTCTAAATCTTCCAATTCAACACAAAAAGTTTTCGATTTGTTCATTACCTTTAATATTATTATCTTAAAAAAATAACAGATTCCTACTTCTGAGTTCATTGAATGCCTGATTTGTGCACACAATAAATGAGGTTTATGTCTATTGTTGTTGTTATCTTAATACTTCAGTTATAACAAAGTAGATAATCAGCTGACCACTGCACTCATCATTTCAGGTCTGGCACCAGCCAAAGACACACTAACTGCCCTGGTAGCGCTGCTCCTATGCCCCCAGTTAGGCCATATAAGGGGAAGCACAGTGGCCTGTACTGGTACAACACAGTGTCCTTGTACTACTACAGGACAGGGTAGCACTTCAGGTATTGTTGATAAAATCTGATATATTATGTTTCACTTTCAGTAGCATAATGTATTTTGTTAAGTATGCCTATACATAATAATTGCACGTTTAATATGAAAACTGCTCCGATACGATTCAGGGTGGCATGTCAAGACAGGACACCATTTAGCATTTTGCTCAGCTTCAGTTACCGTTGAATCATCCGGATTGTTCTACTCATGGTTTTACACGGCATAGTAAACACAGCCGGCAGTTCAGCCACTTCCTCCTACAATAAAATCAAAAAGATTAAGTTTGTGTTAAATAAGTCGCTGAATGTGTCTTACCTGGTGCTGCATGGTGTGTTATGACTCTAACGACAGTGTACAAAAGTAATGTGATGGAAGTGCGAAAATACGTTAGCGGAAACTAAGGCAACCGAATGTTTTAGCTTAACCAGTTAACCAGTTAACAGAAACACGGTTTGGCCTTTATGGAAGTGAGAGCCCCGGATGTCTTCTTTGTTTACATCCGGTTGGCGAGTAAACTGGTAAACCAATGACGTAGATAGAAAAGCTAGATCGCGCACATAATGGATTCTTATTGGTCCGCCATGGCGAATAGGGAGCGACTATTGGTAAGGGCAAAAGAGTCAGCTGGCCATGTAAACAACCGTCAGTGTCTTCCACGTGCTGCACATAGATGCCGGCCTAAATAAAGCATGGAACTTACACAGGTACTCGCTGTTACATATCCTATTCTAATGATAACTCATTTAAAGACCCATTAGGAGTATAAAATTCATCATACATTATATATTTTCTCCAATAGCTGACGATGTTGCTCGCCAGCCAGCAGCTGTCGCTGCCGATGAATGATAATTTTACCATTTTAAGTTAACTCAAGTGAGTTTACGCATCAAATATTCTTGTTCTCATTTTCAGAGTGATAAAATAAAGTATTTTTATATATGTTTTTAGTTCTAGCGCATTGGCGGACTATCAGTGACTGATAGCATAGGTTTGAAAACGAAATTTTGGGTCACGTAGCATGACACCCCCATGTAAACAGCTGGTAAACAATAACAGATCGAATGAGTGCACGTGTGTGTGGTGTTGTGCCTTCTCAAGACAGTGGAAACATTGTCGTTTCATGGTACCTTTAAGGGTTTAGGGACATATCGGCCGCCGTCGACATCGGCCGCCGGCCTCAAATGGATCATATCGGCCGCCGGCGCCCAGCGGGAGGCAATATCGGCCGCCAGCTGCAATGGCCCACAAGCCCGTATTAACCCTGTCAGGTCAACCATATCGGCCGCGGGAAGAACTAGGCCACCATATCGGCCGCCGCCTCCTCATTATACGTTTCATTGGATAATCTATAGTCTCTCTCTCACCTTCCCTCCTTCTCTCTCTCTCTCTCTCTCTCTCTCTCTCTCTCTTATATTGTATATATATATAATGTATGTATAAATATATACATATGCATTATATTATATAGAATAAAACAAGTATTTACATGCATATATTTTATATAAAGTAAATATGATTATATTTGATATAAAAATGAATATATGTATTAATATAAATGTATATATATATATATTTATATCTATATAAATAAATATATAATATTTATATTAAATATATATATATATATTGTATGAATCTGATGTATTATTTTCAAGTACTTCATGTCTAAAACTGTACATGAATTTCCGCGGCCGATATGGTTGACTTGACAGAGTTAATACAGGCCTATGGTCCATTGCAGCTGGCGGCCGATGTTGCGTCCCGCTAGGCGCCGGGGGCCGATGTGGTCCATTTGAGGCCGGCGGCCGATGTCGACGGCGGCCGATATGTCCCTATACCCCTTTAAGCAGGGTTGGGTTTTAAGCTGCCCAAAACCTGTTTTCGGCAGGGCAGAGCCTAAAACTGCCTTTAACTGTCTAAAATAGGTTATAACCTGCCTAAAACTGCCTTTAACTGCCTAAAACCTTACATACCCTCACCTATGACTTGCAGTTAACTATGTTTTATAGTTACACAGCTAAATGCATTAAAGAAATATGCTCAACAAATTTAAAGTGAGGAACACTTTAGAAGTAAGGCTTTTAAGTCGTTTGAACCGAAATAATTTATATATGTCTACTAAACAAACACCTCATTGAGACATACAAATGGTAAATTATAATTATAAACTCAATTGAAGGATGACTGCTGATTTTAGGATCATCTAAATTTGGTAGAAATACTAGAATGGAATTGTTTTTTATTCAAGTTAGTATTTCATTAAAAACCATTATGAAATATTTTATTTATTCATGTGCTCATAATTCCCTGCATACAGCTTAAACTTTAAAATGACGCTGCTAGTATATATTATATCCCCCCCCCCCAAAAAAAAAAAAACTTATTTTTGGCTAGAGCAATGTTCCACATGATTCCCTATTTTATGAGAATAAATTAACATTGCATATATTGAAAATGAATATAATAATAATTAGAATTACAAAAAAATTGACATTAACATGCTCCACAAATTATCAATTTTGCTGTTTGTTCCCTTATCCTTACACCAGCCATGTAAAAAGGATGTTATTGGTTTATTTTCCGATGGTGTGGATTGGGTCACTTGTTAGTGGATTTCACAACAAAGGCACATTTGATAATTTCACGCCACGAAGACTTGAAATATGGAGATCAATAAATATTCAAAACAAAAGTTATATATATATATATATATATATATATATATATATATATATATATATATATATATTTACACCCCCCCCCAATTATTTTTGCAAGGGGTATATGTTCTATGTGAATCCCCATATTAAGAGAATAATTTACATACTTACATTAATATATTAATAATTAATTATAGACTTGACTACTTAACTCAGTTTACCATGAAATAATAAACATATACAATTGGTTTAGAAATATTCTATACTGGAAACATAATACCATTTTTTTCAACTTTATTCACAATTATAATATCTCGCATACTGTCAAATGTATGTGTGTTTAATACATCTTATTTTGTTATTCAAAATTGACGCCACTGTATGGATGAACCTTAGGCCATACATGGACCTCAATTCCTATGATACTCTTGATGGACGGACATTCATGTATGGACTAGATGAACCGTTCTTTCAACAAACCTGGTAAAGTGGTCAAACCATCGTGAAGACATGCTGTAAGGGTTCACAGAGTGCATGGGCATTGTTAGGCTTCGGTTGTCGGTCACATATACCATGTACGGAGTAGGGTGATTGGCAGATGGGGCCAGGGTATTAAGACACCTGCTGTGATAGCTATTAGCCTAAGATTTATTTAGGCAAGCAGCTTACTTTGTTTCCATCAAACACAATTTTTGTTGATATGCGACCAGTTGATCCCTCAATAGGATAATATACATGGCTATTCCGACACGGCACCCCTGCCTTTGTTAATGGATTAGCCTGTTTGTTCTGAAAGTAGCGCTGTCGGTTTTTGTCCAGTAAGCCGTGGGTTATCGTGTAACAGTCATTTTCTTTGATAGTTAATGGCTCATACTGTAATTGAGTTAATTTTTTATGATAAAATTTTAGATTTATATATAATATTACGCAAAATTTGTTTTGCATACATGTCGATACTGGAACTATATGACATCGCATGATTGACAGAAAAAATAACGTGTGCTGCGGATTGTTAAATGGATAGTTTTTAAGTAAATGCATGTAATATTGACCTAGTCACCCATTGCGGAAGGATAATGAATACTAAGGAAAGGTTTAGTTGCCGTAAGATTTCGCATGAGGAGGGATCACGAATAGTGTGTCCTGTTGAATTTTGGTGTCGCGGGCTTAGATTAGAAAGAAACTAAGAGGGTAAGGATGACTTATTAGGTTGAGAGTTGGGATTTCCAAGACTGAGTTGCTAGTGTTGTCACTGCTTAAATCATTGTTATCGAATTATTATTATGGGTTTTACTTTGAGGTTTTTATTTGCTTAACAATGTATTTGTAAAATTAATATCTCTCTCTCTCTCTCTCTCTCTCTCTCTCTCTCTCTCTCTCTCTCTCTCTCTCTCTCACATTTCTTCGCTCTTTCTTTCCTCTCTCTCTCTCTCTCTCTCTCTCTCTCTCTCTCTGTCTCTCATGCCTATTTGTTTTGTTATTCTCTATTTTTTTTCACTGAAAAAATACATCCATGATGCAAAATATAATTACATAATAAGAAGTATAATAAAATGTATACACAATGTGTTAAATAACATATATATGACGATATATATATATATATATATATATATATATATATATATATATATATATATATATATATATATATATATATATGGAAGGCTTAACATTTATTTCATGTACGCGGTCCTAATTAGAGTGTTTATGGTACGGCCACTCTCCCGAAAATTCAGTTGTACAGAGTCTTTACAGTTGGGCGTTCTTTTGGAGGATAAAGGCAGCATTCCTCGCTCATGTCATGGCTTATCCGATGAACGGCTAGTTCTGAGTGTCATGCCGACTTTCAGCCGAGTTCCACAGGGTATTATGGTGGAGTTGTAGTTTACCTCACAGCTAGAAATCGGCTTGTTGTCTGCAGAATGATGACCCTGGGTGTTTTGTGGTTATTCAGAACCGTGCTGGGCATGGGTTTTTGGTACCGGTTCGTGGTTCCAGTGTGAAGCTCAATATTCATCATAAAGCTCTATAATGGACAACCTTTGTGTTGGTGTTGGACTGACGTGCCTACTACGTATGGTGGCAGCGGTAGGATTGTTGTCCAGAGCAACTGAGTGGTAGCAGTATCTGATGGACAGTACTGGTGTTTCAACTGTTTTTCTGTGTACCTAAGGACATTTTTGAGCATAAGAGAACTTTATTTTTTTATGTGTGTGTTTCCTGACAAAATGCTGGAGCTGCTGAGAACTTCAACTAAATATAGAATAGAACTGTTTCATATAATGAATAATCATTGATGATGCCAGTGTTGTAGGTTTCTGTGTTTTTACTCTTGTTGTGAATGAGGGCTCCAAAGGCAACAGCAGGTCTATCAAATTGCATAAAGTAAATCTGTCTTTTCTACTGTGGTGCACACAACCATGATTGTGATTTGCATATTAATTCTTTTAAATCAGTTGAGATGATGATATGTTGGTAATATGTATTCATTGTCACTAAATGCATGTTATGCCTGATTATGATACATGATGTTGTAACTGCCCGCCTGTCTACACCCTGGGTTGAGTATCACCTTATCAGGGTGATCATTAACCTGGGTACTGTATGGCGGTCAGTGACCTTTTCACTTGTCGAGGACACACGTGGTGAAGGCCAGAGAGATCTGGTGCCAGTCGGGTTTGGACTTCCAGCTGAGACAGAAGAGTTGGTTTGCTGATTCAAACCCAGCAGGCAAAATACATTGAAACAACGTTGAAACAACGTTTGCCTTCGACGTCGAATCTACGTTGAAAACTGATTGGATTTGCAAAACGAATCGACGTCGAAACGACAACGTCGAAACAACGTCAGGTAAAGACGTCGAAACAACGTCTATAATTGGTTGTGTTTATGGGTTGAATCGACGTCGAAATAACAACGTTAAAGGATGTCTAGGATAAGAAGACAGGCTTTAACATATATTTTGTATTATAATTTACAGTGGAAAAGAAAAGGTAAAACCTTTATTTCACAATTAAAGTTTGGTGTTTGTTCGTCTTATGCATAACCTTAACTCCTTCAAAAAGGTTTTACGTTTTCATTGCCACTGTAAATTATAAATCAAAATATATTAAAACCTGTCATGTTTTCCAAGACATCCTTAATGGACGTAAAAATTAAGAACGTTGATAACTGACCATTTTATTTAACCGGCGTAAATTTTGCTAGGAGAATTGATTATATCAAATGTTAAACCCTCGCAAATATTATATATAAAAAATGTTACAACTAAGTAACCAAGATAATCGCCCATTTTCTCTGTTATTACGATATTTCCAATGTTATATTCTTGTTTGTCAATGATGACAGTTGTACGTATAAGTTGAAAATAGATTACAACAATAAAACCATTTGTATGCCCCAATATATATATATATATATATATATATATATATATATATATATATATATATATATATAGCCTTAAACACGGTTCATTTGCACCTATATGTCATACACTCAGTCATCATGAAATAAAATAATTGACGCCATTTTAGGTGAAATATGAAATTTAATCAGTAAAGTATAAAATACATAGGTTTATGACATTGTTCGCATCAACGATGAAAAAAATGCTTTCTAATGTCAATATACATAAGTTTAATGGGGTTGATCGAATAGAAGGTAAAATAACTGAAACTGTTTCTATTCTTATCACCTAAGTTTAATGGAGGTGATCGAATCAAGAATAAAATAACAGAAATACTTTCTAATCTCCCAACCTGATACATATTCTTGTGTCCTTATGGTTAGTTTTAACATATTAACTGTTCAACTATTTTAACATACGCGCACCAGCTTCTGACTTAAAATAAACAATGGCATATCTAAATAAAAAAAAAACTCTCCACAGGCTTGTTGCAATAACCTGTTACGTCCAAAAGCTATAACCTCTGCTATATTTCTAACCTACGTTACACTACACGACATCTTGAAGATGGTGACATATTTTGAAACTTCCAGATCATAAATCCATGCGCACATGATATCATTAAAGGACTCACATGAACAAAAGTACCATGGCCAAAACTGGGTGAAATCTACGTTGATATTTTTAACTGCAACTAATAACCTGTGACCGCACGAAAAGAATGGGGTAAACATAAGAATCGTGCGGGCGAATTTATTTTGAAAATTTACATGTGGAGGATACTAATATATTTTTCATTTCTTTATAATGTCCCCATGAAAAAACACAAATCTTAGTCCATTTTCCCTGTTTATGCCATTAGGAATGAGTTGACGGAATTGTAGTGAAACACCACTTAGAAATATTCCCGAGGACCTGGTGCTCATTCTAAAGAATCCATGAAAAACCGGGAGTATGCCATAAAACGATTATGTTTGTGTTTGGCCATAGTAGTTTTGAATATTCCCACCTTATTTTAAATGCTCCGGGATATATATTTAGAGCTCAGGTAAACAGGGGTTAGCTAAGCTTAATATGAAATGTGTAAGACATAAGGGGAATTTGCTAATGAATGTACATAATATTACATATTACAAATTGAAATAAAATGCACAAATTAATCAAAAAAACTAATTTCGGAAGACACGTAAACATATATTTGATGAGGGTCAGCCTTGTAAAGCTTATATGACTTACAGTCAGCCACAATAATCAATTATTTTGTAAAAAAAAAAAAAAAAAAAAAAAACAGGCCATGTCATATTTACAATATTCTTCTTATATTCTTCATACGTGCTTGTGACGAGAGTTCATGCCAGCATGGGCATGTCGTTTGATGATGTACCTAGTCAAATTACTTTCATCCACCTCCACCTTTTCTGATAGGGGTCATATTTAGGCATGATGTCACGGCCGCCACTATGTCAGTCTCGGTAGACTTACGATTCCTCATCACACTGGCTGCAATCAGGAGCGAAAAAGAGACTTGAGGCAGCGAATGCAAATTATCACATGCAGGAACTGTACGTCAGTGTGTACAACAGTAAAATGTGTTTGTCTGTATTTACTAGGTCGATACACCAATGGTAGCATAGGTAGGTACGTGTAACTCGAATAATGTGACACAAACTGTCATGTGCTTTATATCAATATGAAAATATACATTTCATTTAGGTGCCCATAAAAACACGTTTATGACAAATAATGCAGGTATTAATATTAATTTTTTTCTAGATAATTGTCTGTTTTAGTCTTATCTGTAGAGAAAGAAATGACTATCACAAACAAATCTTTCGGATTATCAGACAAATACAAGATAAAGTGGACGCATCTGAGATGCAAACAGTGCCACTTTATCTACGAAGCCATCAGCCGAGGATGCGATACACAAAACCCCAGGATCACCAGGGCCGTACGTGCTGCCGTGTGCATATATAGATCCATACACGGCATACTTCACCAGCGTCCACCAGGGAACAACAAAGTCCTATATAACATTCAACATTGATGAAATGAAAGAGACATATTTTCTTAACTACTTTGTCACTAGCCTAGAGACATGCTGATCTCACACAGAATCTGTCAGGAGCTGGTAAACAAAACGGAAACCAGTTCTGAATTAGGGTTAAGGAGCAGGAGTCAACATTCGGTTCCCCAAAAGATTCAACCAAGAATACATATCTGAGACTGAACAAAGGCCTCCGTATATTAGAGAATGTCTTTCACTTCTACAAAAGAAGTGTTTTAAGGAGATGAAGAGTCCGGCCCGAGCAGCACAGTGAAGGAAGAAAGTCCAGCACCACGATGAATCTAAGACCTCTACATATTCTTCAGCTAATTCAAAGCAGTATATAGAACTTGCACTCCCTCCTCCATACATACTGCATGCGGTATTTAAAGTGAAGACTGTTACCAATGAGTGAAATTTCAACACTTTCATAAACTCATATATAGACTTTCCACAGTCACTGCACAGAAACTGAATCAGATCCATTAGACACCTACCATCGATACGCTTGCCCCTGTCCCATATAACAGGAGGTTCTGAAAGCTACCCAGGGCATTGTGATCTGCAATTGAACGTAACATTATCTGCAGTATCTTGGAGATAGAGGTCATGCCACAAGATTTCAAAGATACCACAATTATTCCCTGCACTATTTTTAATATCAGGCAGCTAATCGAAGAGGGGCATATCATGTTGTCTATTTCTGAGAAGATTTTGGCATGCATCACAGAAACAGGGATTACAAAAGCTCAGCTTTGCTGCATAGGACCCCATCTGTATGGAGAATCCTTAGGCAATATCTATATCTTGAACTCGGGTAAGGCAAACGAAAGCAAGAGGACCAAGGAATGATCCATGTTTTGCAGTATCGTCATATTTGAAATGGCCCCAAATTTTAGATTAATTAAAAAGGACCAGCAATAAAGCATGTTGGAAGCACCTAAGAGGAAATCTCTCGAAGTAGAAAAACTCGTAGAATCGAGAGGATTCCCAAAGCCAAAAACAGTTATCCACGCAGAAAAAAAAGGCTACTGACCCACAACATATAATTATGGCGCTCATAGACGTGAACACCGGACTTGATAGACTACCTAGATCCCAGTGATGTGTGATTGGATATCAAACAAATAAAAAAATTATTATAAGGATTATAAGGGCAAAGGGTACATACAGAAGTAGAATAATCAACGATTTTGCCATTCTTTAACAGTTATATACATATTCATGTTACATATACATGTATATATTAGCAACATGTTCCAGCATGTTCAACAGAGCTTGTCCTTATTAGGCTGGAGCTCGATTTGGCCTAGATTTCGAGACCTAACCTCGTATACAGGTCCGAGTTCAGGACCGACGAGTTCAATTCCGTCATTTACACCATATGGCAAAATTCCTTGTTATCCCGGGGTATCTCTGTACTTCCTCCGTTAAATTTTACTGTCTTAGAACTGTCTCAAGATTTAAAATTGCATCAATGGCCATCTTGGATGTCATATTTGATATTTAGGTTACATGATTACCAAATAAAATTTTTTTGCCTTATTGCCTTTATTTGCACACCTTAAAACTAGACATCAAACTCGCGTCTATGATTTAAAGTAACTGCTCTAACCGTATTAGTGTAATATTATTCGGCGGCCATTCTGAATATCTTGGATGTAAAGGTTAGCAGCTGATTCAGGCTTTAATTATTCTTGAACCACTGGACAACTTGTTAACCCTTAAATACTAGTTATTGTAACCAAAATTATGGCAATAATTTAAGGAAGGACTGTAAATGGAGTAATCAGTAGCAATTTGAGCCATCTATGATTTACCAGTCACATGACTACACAACGATGCGTACTTTAGTTTCATTAGTTTTACAAAAAGGGAAAAATAGTACATACCAAAATTACAGCTTTATGGTGAAAAATAAATGATTTATTGCCATTTTAAGGACTCGGCGGCCATTTTGGACGCTATATTGGTTTTGCCACTTTTATAAATACGGAAAAAATGTTTTTATTGGTTCCATTGGATTTCTGGATCCCAAATACCTGGTAGTAGATACTAAAATTTACAATTCTATGATGTAAAATAAATGATTTATGGCTATTTTTAAGGATCTAGGGGCCACTTTGGACGCCATCTTGGATTTTTTAAGTGACATAAATATGTAAGGATGTCTTTGTTAATTCCAATGGTTTCTGAAGGTTAATAAATATATCATGACCTTTCCAGGCCCAGCAGTTTCAATTTATTCGAATATTTGGAGTGGAAAAATCATTTTAAGAATTTGTATTGCGTGGTGAAAATGATAACTATAAATATTATACCAAGTTCTGGTGAAGATGTTAGGCAGTTTTACTTGTCTTCCTCTCTCTTTTTTGGCCTGGCGTTATTTTGATATATTCCAATCATGTAAAACGTCCTGTTTGATATTAATACATGTTGTTGCTATGCTATTTCGTTTTTATGCATTTTTTATTATTTGCAATATGAGGAACGTTTTGCAGTTCAACTTTCGCACGGATTGGTATAAAATCATAATGAAAAATGCCTTTCCGTTCATTTTTCACAATCGTTATTTCGACCCCTGCTAACAGTTACGATTTGTGCCCTTTGAATGAACAGCCGGACGTGAAGACCACCGGACAGACGACGGACAAAGAACCATTGCTGTAGCTCAGATGAGTGAAAGTCATCTGAGCTAAAAACAATCGGAATATTGCCAATCGGAATAAAGGCTCAACTTATGCACCAGGGTATTTAAACAGAACTGAACAAAATAATCTCGTTGTGCCTTAACTTAATATTTAATATTATCTTTTTCCTACATATGCAGTCACAGGTATGCAAAAATAAAAATTGTTACCAATACACATATATACTCATGATATTCATGAAAATTTATTATGATTATGTGAAAACAACAATCATAAATAATATATACATATGGAAACAAACATATACAAACATAATGAATAAAGAGCATCTTTATCTATCTTTCTGTTCACACATACACGTGTTTTTATGGTTTAACATAATATAAATTCAATAACATATATATATATATATTATATATATATATATATATATATATATATATATATATATATATATATATATATATATATATATATGTCACTTTCCTGAACAATAGACCTGTGGCTCACGGCGCTCAGCTGAAATTGATTATGAGAATATTTATTATAACATTCACACCAAACCCCAATCGGGAATCTGACCGTTCAAAACCTTGATCAGGATCCTGATTCAGACTGTAATTTGACGTAAAACTGAACAACGCCTTCTACCCTGTGACTTGACCTTTGACCTCATGACCCCAAAGAAGGGTTCTTACTTTATTGGTGAGCCTTATATGAATCAAGTTTGAAACCAATATGTCAATCCATCCAGAAACAAATATGCTAACAAATGGCCGCTGTGACCTTGACTGTGACCTTGTGACCTCAATATCATATACCCCCTATTGGCAGGTCAGCTAAATGTAAAAGATGGAAGGTTTGAGATGAAAAGTTTGGCTTAAATGCATCCACTATCTTCCTAAATCAGTGGGGTGGGTAACCTTGACCTTTGACCTCATTACCCCAAAATCGATAGAATTCTAGCGATAAAGGTGGGCCATATGTAAGTGAAGTGTGAAGTCCATATGTCAATCCAAACTGGAATTATCATCAAGAAATAAATATGACGGACAAACAGAAAGTCAAAACAGAAGGACAGACGGACAGACAAGGTGATTACCACAGGGCATCCCATTACTCAAGTGGGGCCCTAATAACACACAAGGTTTCAGGAAACTACATGAAACCACAGTTGCAAATCTTATATTATCAATATCATTTGGCTGTCTCAATATAAAGGGAAAAAACTCGTAAAAAACAGAACAAAATACAGGTGGCGCCACCCGTCTTCAGGAACTGAAGAAACTTGTCACAGTCAATAAACACACCAGGTTTCAGGAGACCAGATGAAACCGCAGTCGAGAAACGGACTCAATTGCTGTCATTTCATGGTCTCAAAAACAGGGGGATAAAAATCGTAAAAATTAGAAAAAAAATGCAAATGGCGACACTAATTTTCCGGAACTGACATCCCCAGTCATGGTCAACATTTCAGCCAATATTCAGAGCTATACATGCATTAATTGACAAAATACTGGAGGTTTTGTATCAAATTTTTAATTATTCCGGGGGTACTTACAAGCCTCATAACTCGAAGGATACATGTCATAGTGACCTCATTTCAGGTTTCCAAGGAGAGTTTGTATGGATCTCGCTGGATTTACTTCAGTTGCAGGTTTCCAATGGTGTTAAAACACCCGAGTCTAAAAGACAGACAGACAGACAAGCGGGAGACGGACGCTGACCGATCACGACAGCCCAGTCAGACGAGCTAAAAAGACTTTATAGCTTCAACAATTCTAATGTTAAGTGAATAAATTTTTTTCTGATTTTTTTAGAAAAAAATTTAAAAAGTGCATTATGTTCGGGCCCATAACTTCAAACAGTTACAAAATACTGACATAATTCCAGGTATGTACATAGGAAATATATAGAGGAATGGCTATGTTAAATATGATCAATATCATATCATTGGTTTTGATATTATGTAGTACTGAAGTGTAACAATGGGGTTTATATGGGAAATTGAGGTTTTCCTTAATATCTCGGAGGGACGATGACCTACTGACCCAACTATCGGTTGGTAGGAGATTTTGGGGACACCTAACTGTATACCGAATTTCGGATTCGTACATCTTACGGGTTCAAAACGTGCCCTGTTAACGGACGACCGGACGGCACGCCGGACGGACGACGGACAAAGGACCATGACTATAGCTCAGATGACTTATAGTCAGCTGAGCTAAAAATCGGTCTTATCATAGATCTTATAATCCTGACTTTCCCCCCTAATACATTGTTAGTTCTCTTTATCAAAATTTTCTTTCAGAGGTGATATTTGCCTTTCAGCCCACATATTCATATATTTTACTAAAATTTTAAGTATATTATACTCACCAGTTTTCCTATTTCACGCCAAGCTGAGACTGGAACACTGGATATACTGCCCATATCAAGGAGAAATCAAGTTTCACATGAACTTTCCCTCCACTGTTTCTCGCCCTTGGGCAGGGTGAGGGACCGAAAACGGGTGATGTTGATGGGACACAGATCAGCCAAAGTGACAGCTCCAATATCACACACCCTGTACAACACTGATGTTCGTAAAACTAGACGGCACAGATGTGTAGAAGCTGATGAGATGAATGTTTCAGTGACAGATGGAAGACACCGGCAGTACAGCATGGTGACCGTACCACTTCAAATCATCACAGTGCGGACCACTAACCAAAACTGGCATGCAAGTGCACCATGCAGCTTCCCTTATGTACGCATCATATCATCAAAACAAAAATATTGAAAAATATTCTTACCATGCGCTATTAATATCTATATATGACTGCATAAATCTATAAATATAAATGCAAATTAAATGCATTATGATGTAAGCTACTTTAGTTTTTTTTTTATATTGATTTTTCTGTTAATATGTTTCTGTTTGTCTGTAAATATGCATTATTTTATTTTAATATGTATACAAAATAACTATTCCATATATTACTCACTACTAAAGATATGAATATAAATTGAGCGATGGTTCAAAATACACGCTTTAGATTAGCTACTGTAATACAAAATAAAACTATGCGAATAAAATTACATTTTAGGTATTCTATAGACTCTCACAATTGGGTATTATATATATATATATATATATATATATATATATATATATATATATATTTAAATTATATTGCGTTGTCGCTAGTCTCTAATACCCAATTATGCTTGCCGGTTAAACCATTCCTTGAACTTTTTCTGTTTGTGTGTGTATATATATAATATATATATATATATTTAATATATATATATATATTTATTTATTTATATTATCTTTATATATTATATGTATAAACATATATATATATATATATATATATATATATAGAGAGAGAGAGAGAGAGAGAGAGAGAGAGAGAGAGAAATCACTGCACTGAGTACTCAAAACAATATATATATAAATGTCAGGTTGAACTTAATCCTATAGAATGCATGCAACTGTATATGCCAAGGAGTAGTAGAAATTAAGGTCGCTTAATTTATAAAACACAAAGGTGTTATAATAAAATTAATAATAATAGTAATAAAAATATTAATAGCCCAAGTCCACCATTAGAAATGTAGATGAATATCCTGAATTTTAATTTACACTATAAAATATGACAACTTGATAAAATATGAAGCATTATCTTGTATAGATGCGGCACTTCTGTGCATATATACATGTATATCCACCTTAAATGTTGGAATAGTTGATCGGAGTCACCGTCATGATTGAGGTCATTATTAGAAATAATGTATTTTTTATATCGATATGTTAGTATTTGACGGATATATGTAAGAAATTTAATGTTACTTTTTAATATTTTATAAAATGCTTTTGATCGCCGTCAGATTTGACAGTATATAAAGCACTAAGAGGAAGAAGAAAAATAACCAGACAGGAACTGGACAGTTGTTACATGCGTATGCATGCATATAATATTATTCTGAGGACGCTGATGCCCCATGGTGATCTATTTTCCTATCCCTGGGGTTTATTCAAAATTAATGGTGCGTTTACGGATTTTTTGTCTTCACCTTAAATAAATTTACAATTTGTAGGATAAAGCTTTAATTTTCACCTGCGGCCTGCCACACTGGATTCCCCCACCTCACCCTTTTCCTGAAATAAATTTTATTTCGCAATTAATTTCAAATTCTGTTTTAATTTATAATAAAATTGTATTATACACAAAATCTCTTCTGTGTGATGCTGAGGCCAAAGAATGAATCTGAAAGAGTCGGTATTAAATGAATAATTAGATTAATCCGCATAATTATATAATTAGATTATTTCAATATTATTGTCTATATATATATATATATATATATATATATATATATATATATATATATATATAAAATTTCATGCATGAAATTTCAGACACTATATATATAAACTGTGGTTGGCATGATATTCGCGGGGTAACATTTTCGGGATTTTCAAGTTTTCATTTTTCGCGTGGGTTCCATTTTTGCGATAACACAATAGCAAATACCTATACACAGAATATAACCTTTGTCATGTGAATTAATTATACCAAATGTCAATGAATTGGAAAGATCTGATATTCACTTTTCAACTTTGCTTCGACGATGGGACCTTTTGTTCACGATGGTTTTATTTTCGCGATAACTCCCCTTCCGCGAATATCGCGAATTTGAATCTCTCGCGAACAGAAAGCCTACCATATATAGTACACACACACACACACACACACACACATATATATATATAGAGAGAGAGAGATGGATGAATAGCCATGCTGGTTCATTGTACGAAGAAATGGAACATGAATACACAGAAAAGTCGGTTCCCATCGGCAGTGAACCGACTTTTCTGTGTATTCATGTTCCATATATATATATATATATATATATATATATATATATATATATATATATATATATATACACGATAGTTTACGAATAACAGTGTAAATGTTATTTTGAAAACTTATTTACAGCGTTAAGCGTATTATCATAGTTGCACCAAGATATATATTTAGATATGAAAGATATCATTTTAAAGAGATCGAATGATTTCCAGGAGGTTATTTCCAAATTTGCAAGATATACTGCCAGGTGAACTTTTGTTACTAAATCAAATAGGTCACAAAAGAAAATAACAATTCCCTTTCTGCTATACTCTTACGCTATAATTTATCTCTGACCTTTGACGGTTTTGTACCATGAAAATATGTATCAGTTTTAATTAAAAAAAGGCGCGCAAAAGCTCAATATTCACTTAAACTAGGGCAGCCAAACATCACTGAAGGTTTTCTTTAACAATGCGGATGTATAAATATAGTGGGGATTTAGCCTTATCACACGACGTGTTTTAAATGTTTTGTCACCTAAAAATGTAAACTACTTAGATATTATCCGCTAGCTCTAAGACACTTTTTACCCAGCAGATTCCACAATTTCATTATTACTATACAAAAATACGTGTTTTCCTCTCACGGATTCTATCGGAGGTTTGAATCTGAGGTTTCCATGCAAGCTCTATACCAGCTTGGCATCTCTAGATTTGTTTATGAATCACAGAATTGTAATTGCTTACCTTCCCTATTATTACCTTTTTATAATGTTTGTGTATGATTGTATCTTATGTATTACAGAAATGAAACTTACATATACACACAAATATATGTGTGTGTGCGTGTGTTTATTATCATATTGGATATAAAAAACAGAAAAGCTGTATACAAAGCGGTTTTTTTTTTGCATTTGCATTATATCTTGTCATCTTTATTGCTTTCAGTTATACTTCCAGTTCTATAAATAAACTCTTGATGTGCAAAACCCGAATTGCTCATATTACACTTTACGTTGAATAACATAAATAAAGATATTTGTGATAAAGATAAGTGTTACAGGAATAGATAATACCCTCCCCCAAATACATGCGGTGGGTGGTTAAATGGAATTTTATTTGGCATACACAAGATGTAAAAGCTGTCATTATATGATTACTGTGAAAATAATGGTTTGTAATTAGTTTGTCTTATATATTATACATATTATTTATATATATATATATATATATATATATATATATATATATATATATATATATATATATATATATAAAACGCTCCCACATGGTAGAGCACTATTACCTATCGATCGATGTATTGAATTCATGTTATGTGATCAAGGCAAATTATATATATATATATATATATATATATATATATATATATGTATATATATATATATATATATATATATATATATATATATATATATTCAGGGTTTTCAATAGGAAAAAAATTGAAGGTTATGGGACACTCAGGCCAAAATTTTAGTGCGTAACATTTCCATATTTCAATATTTTGAGGCGATCTGTTTCAAATTCTTAAGTTTTTTTTTGTCATTTTTGTACCATTACATGAATCACATAAATATTGCGTTATTATATGATGATTTGATTTGAGTGAAATCTGAGTCTTAGTTATCAGCACAGTGTTTATACAATTAACTGGTTTCAGAAGTAGTCGGCAATGGTCCGTGACTACTACAAAGGTCAAGTTTGATCCTCTAGAGGCAAACAGCAAGAATTTTCGCTTACTCCCGCGTTAAAGAAAGCCTTGTTTATATATATATATATATATATATATATATATATATATATATATACCTCCTTGTTTATATGCGAGGGTGTGTGTGTAAGGAAATTTGACATATAGACCTACAGCGTTTGTATGGTTAATTATATATATGATGTGGAAACGTTGATTTTATGTAACACGGAACACGGGAAGCTTTCCTTGGGACACGGATATATGACATTTAAAGGAGTATTGACACGAATAGGATTTTGATAAATTAATGAATCGTACTTTATTAATCAATATGGAATAACCTTCATATGTTGGTTAATCAAGATTAAGATCTGTTCGCATCACAGTATTAATATATTTTATATTCGTGTACGGTTTGCTTCCTCCTTCACAATTTGTATACCAGCTGTATTATGTAGACAGAATCAGATATGTTCTCATTAGTTGAGCTGGTGTTGTTATATCGACGTCACATTGACGTCAATCTACGACGTCAATGCAACGTCGTTAAAATAACGTTGTGTCAACGTTGTATTTTGGTTGTCGACGTCGCGACGTGATTTCAACTAAGATTCAACGTCGAAACAACGTCCTGTGCCCGCTGGGAAGCGCCATCTTCTGTACATCCAGGAGTCAGCCTTGACAACTTGGTATGTGCATTTTTCATAGCCCTGAGAGGGCTCATATAAAATCATAACATCAGCACACAAGAACAAACCAGATGCAGATATCATACCACCATGCTGAACTGGACTTTGGACACCCAGCCCCTGCTGCCTCTTGGCTCAAAGGCCGACTGTGGATGTTAATCCCTCTGCATACATGCTAGATAAAATTACCTTAGTCCACCGTGCTTAGTAGCGAACAGGCCCGTGCTTTAAATGCCCTTGTGACCTCATATTTAACTGCCAGTGACTGACTTGTTATATATATCCATCCACTTGACATTAATAATTGGTAAACAAACAAATGAATAAACAATACATAAAAAATATAAATAAAATAAATAAAAAAAATTAAATAAATAAAATTAATTAAAACAGAAAAACATCCAATAAAGTTTTAGTTCACTTATCTTTATCTCCCATTAAATTTTCTTGTGAACAGTATTGCTTTTTACAAATTTATAGAGTATTATGGTTTAATTCACATGACTAGCTGAGATTTCTAGAGAATTTCACTACCTGCAACTAGGTACAAGCCACTGTAAACAACAACATGTCTGACACACGTGAAGACCTTACTTGGGCCTTAAATAAGGTTCAAACCACCAGTACATTACTTGACCTTTAATTAAATCTTGATAGAACAATAGGCAGAATCGGCCATTGTGCCTGCAGTAATGCAGGACAAATCAGACATTAAGCTGAACAAATAAAACAGGCTGCCATTGACTTAGACAATGATAACAATCTTGTCAAATCAGTGATTCGATCCACTTTAGTTGGCAAAGTTGCAAAGTCTGTTGAATGTTTTATGTTATCCAACATATTAAGTTCACTTTTCTGCCACCTAACGACATGGATCACCTCAAAAACAGACTGACCAAGCTCAGACAGAAATCACAAACAATGCTAGAGGAGCATAATGACACCTTCATACAATTGGTGGTAGAATTGTATGGAAATACCATGCCTGCTGACAAAATTAAGGAAATTGTAGAACACTATGCACACAGTCTGAGTAGTACTGCCGCAGCAAGGGCAGCCCTCAAATGCAAGATATAGATGAGGCCATGCATACTGCCAGAAACATGATGCATGATGACTTAGCTTTTCAGAAACTTGGAAGAGACCCTGAGGCTGACATGAAATACAAAACTCCTAGGGACATAGATCTCATTAATAAGCATTTTCTTCATCCTTTTGATACACATACAGCACACAGAAAACAACAGCCTTACATGAGATATACACAGAATAACAGACCAGTCTGTTATTACGGCTCCACAGTAGGACATATGAGTAACCAGTCCTATACCCTGAAGAGAAAAAATGCTCAGGGCCAATGGGCCCCTTGGGCTCAAGAGGGCCAAACGTGGACCAGTAAACCACCACAAACACACAAACAAGAAGCATCACAACAAGTGAAAATAATTCGAAAGGGTGTCACTGATCAACATAATCAGTATATTGAACCAATGGTCAGTCATGTTCAGAAATCTGGTCAGCAAGTTCATGCAGTACAACCCATTGCACAAAAATTTGTGGACCCCCCTCAGGAAATTTCCCATGAGGGTTATACATATACTTTGAACAAACCCACCCACCGGCCTCACAGTCATTTAAACTGGTAACGCCCATTCGTTAAATTACACTATGCTGAAGTTAGCCTAGAAGCTCTTATTGACACTGGGGCGGCTGTTTCTTTGATGGGGCATGATACTTTCATGAACATTCACAGAAAGAATAATAACCTCACATTGGAGGAACACCCCCCCCCCCCCCATGGGCTCCAGTCCGTCATTAACCAATAAGCAGTGACTGGTATAACCTATGTGTTATTCTCAAATCTTGACACTAGGTTACGGCTATTCGTGGTACCAGACTTACAACATGATCTTATCTCAGGGAGTGACGTACTGAACAGTGGCTGTGCCGACCTTAACCTTGAACAAGATACCTTGACATGGTATCATCGTGTGTTCAAGATTACACATGAATACATGGGAACACCAAATAAAATCTTCATCACAAGGCCGTGTTATGCTGACGCAGATTTATATCACGTCCTGAGACAGTTTAGTGATGTTTTCGCCTCATCAGAGGAGAAAATGTCCATTTCAAGTTTACCACCATTAAAAGTTAGAACAAATGGGACAATCGCATCACTCCCACCTTATAGGGTTCCCCTGGCAAAGAATAAGGTGCTTGACCAGGAAGTACAAAGACTACTAAAAGAAGGGATCATTAGACCAGTAGGTCACCCTATAGTAGTCCTGTGTTCCTGGTAGACAAACCGGATGGTTCAGTTCGGCTGGTAGTCGACTACCGGAAGGTCAACCAGACAATCCAGGCAGACAAGTTCCCCCTCCCACGCTTGTCTGACATTTTTGATGATTTACAAGGTGCCACAATGTTTTCCACCCTCGATTTGAAGTCGGGGTACCACCAGTTAGCAATGCATCCTGACAGCATACCCCTGACAGCAATGGCCACACCTAGTGGACTCTATTAGTTTGTCCGTTGCCATTTTGGCCTTTCAGTGGCGCCCTCTGCATTCCAAAGAGCCATAAGTTGGGCTCTCAAAGAAGCTGAGTTAGACAATTGTGCCCGTGTCTACATAGATACGCTCCCGAGGCAGCGAAAATCTTGCGCTTCTAAAGAAGCAATTGGTTTTCACGCTGCCAGCTTTGACCGTGTATGATATATTTAGACACCAGATGGCGGTTCGTTGTCCGCTGAAAAAAACGTGCGTATAATGTGACAAGCAGCCAACCAGATGCCAATAAACAAACACTCGACAGGCATCATGGCTCCGCCCATTGCTGCGCTTCAAGCGCCGTTTGAAGACAGTTTATGGTGGAATTTTAATTGCTCCCTCTGTATTCTTGCATCACAGACCGATTCCATTATGACTGTGTTAGCGTAGACATGTATCTGTTGTCTGCAGAACTGAAACCAGCAAGCGAAGTGTGCACGCAGCCTAAGCCTTTGTTGTTATGTTTCGTTTTAATTATAGCTCACCGGCCAGGCATCCCATGTGCCAAAGGCCCTAAGCAAACCACGTCTGGGGCAATTCTCTCTGAGCCTGTGGTTACCGGGGCGATGAGCTGTCACTCAAAACGAAATCATCATGATTTGCTCCGTGTGTTCCTAGCTTGGCTCTGTCTTCCAGCACAAGGTCTCATCTGATTGGACAAAAATACAGTGCTCCCCTCTGGTGTTGCAATTCAGGATACGAGGTCATAACAAACAGCGCTTACGATATAGGAAGTAGGCCTATAGTTAAAGCGCTATGTAAAGAGCATACTACATAGAGGACATTGTGGTCTTCAGTAAAAGCAGAGAGGAACATGTGCAACACTTGCAGAAGGTATTTCGTTGTCTTCAACGGTATAACCTAAAACTCAAGGCCTCAAAATGCAATTTTGCTAAACCAGCAGTAAAATTTCTGGGCCACATTATATCAGCGGAAGTAAAACTGCCAGATCCAGAAAAGACTGAAGCCATAAGAAACATGGCAGCACCCACAAATGTTAAAGGTGTTCGCAGCCTGCTTGGCACCTGTGGGTTTTACAGGCAATTCGTAAAGAATTATGCCGAAATTGCAGCACCCCTGGTGGAATCAACAAAGAAACATGCTAAATTCCACTGGGGCCAAGACCACGAAGCGGCCCTCAAAAAATTGAAAGATCCACTTGTCTCACCTCAGGTGATGGTCTTTCCAGATCCCGAAAAGCCTTACCACCTGTACACTGATGCGTCAAATGTGGTAGTAGGAGCAGTGCTGGTCCAACTGGATGACAATAACACAGAAAGAGTTATTGAGTATGTGTAAAACACTTATTCCAGCGCAGCGTAATTATTCTACCATCGAGCGTGAAGGCCTGGCTGTCATGGTAGCCCTTACAAAGCTAAGGCACTACCTCCTGGGTAGCCAGTTTAAACTATACACTGACCACAGACCCTTGCAGAGTCTGTTTACCTCAAAGATAAAGAACACAAGGGTTCAGCGCTGGGCACTGACACTGGCAGAGTTCTCTCCTAAAATTGTGTATAGAAAGGGCTGCCTGAATGTAAAAGCTGATATGTTGTCCAGAGTGCACAATTCAAAGCCGATTCCACCTGTGGCAGAGCAACCAGTCATAGCCTGTGTATCCCCGGGAGCAGTAGAAATGATAGACCTTATGGAAGACAGTGAAGCTGAGGATCTAATTCCTGTTACAGTACGACATGTGTATGATGACATCGACTTGGATGCCATTATCGAGGCACAAACATTACAGTTCCCAACACTGAAACGGAAAGCTCAGAAGGGCCATTCGTATTTCACACTGATCGATGGGGCACTATAATTTGCGGCCACCGTACAAGGGGGCGCCACAGTACCCTAGGCTTGTAATGCCACCTCCTTACCAAGAAAAAGTCATAAAAAAATGTACATCTTCAGCTTGGCCATCTAGGAGTTATCAAAACAATGCATAGGGTGAATAAAGCGTACATGTTTCCGGGACTGAAAAGATCAGTACAACGGGTCATCCACAATTGCCG
Source organism: Sipunculus nudus (assembly GCA_026874595.1). NCBI lineage: Eukaryota > Metazoa > Annelida > Sipuncula > Golfingiida > Sipunculidae > Sipunculus > Sipunculus nudus. The sequence goes on from CM049311.1 coordinate 44,297,817, forward strand.
AAACTGCACCTTGCAGAGGACACCCAGAGACAGAGTGGCTATTCAGGAAATGCCTGTGCCATCACAGTGTTTCCAATTCATCTCCTGTAACCTAATAGGCCCAATTGTTGCTAGTGAGAACGACAACAAATGCGTCCTCACAGTCATTGACCACCTAAGTTCATTCCTTGAGGTATTCCCTCTCCCTGACAAAACGTAAGTCTGTATGGACAGCCCTACACCAGAAATATTTTGCTCGTTATGGCACTCCTAGGACTACCCTCACAGATATTGGCCTAGAATTTAATGCTACAGCTTGGGATGAATTCCTTAAAAACTGGGCATAGAACACAGGTCTACAGCCTACCATCCGCAATCTAACAGGAAAATTGAGCGAGTAAATCGGACAGTAAAAGAACTTCTGTCCAGAATACTTGCAAATAACCCTGATCAATGGGAGGCTGCCCTTAGTGATGTACAATGGGCTCATAACAGTTCCCGTAATGAGACAACAGGCCAATCCCCATATCTGGTTGTATTTGGGAGACACCCGAATGCTCCATTACGCCACATTGATCCCAATATGGCTTATACACTAAATGACAGAATAAAGAGAATGCACAGCATCTGGCTTGAGACTCAAGCCCACATTCAAGCCAGCCGCGTACCTGACAGACTGAGATCTGAACGGCAGGCTAATGTGCCAATACTGGCGGACAATACGGCAGTCCTATTAAAAGCTGAAAATTCTATGACATTTACTGCCAAATGTGACCCTCAGTGGGTGATCACAGAACAACGTAACACTACGTCACATACAAAACCAGCAAAATGGGGCAACGAAGAAAGTTCATCGTTCAAAAGTTGCTTCCGCTCCTACAAGTGCTGATTGGACGCAGGTTAGGACAGACAGACCTGCGCACAAACGTCACTTGCGTAACAGGACAAAACATGTCAAAAGTAAGAGAGCACAGACAGATTCGTTACCAAGAAAAGGCAGGCCCTCTGCGAAAAGCCCAGATAACATGAGGTACACAAATCCTTATGCCTGGAGTGGCGAAACGCCAAACTGCTATGAATGTGCAGAGCCTGGACATGTCGCTGATAACTGTGACGTTAGATTACATAGAGTAGCGAATGGGGATATCGCGGGCATTCCTTTGAAATCACTTAATAAAATCAGGGACCGGTTGAACAGAAATGGAAAAGAAAAATCTTTGCTAAGTAAGCTATGTCCACCAGGGAGAAAACAAACTCTCACACGACAAAACGACGAACCTGTAGCAGGGCCTTCGAATGATTATACACACAGGCCTATGCCTACTCGACATAGCAGTAGAAATATAAACATAAACTATGCAATAGGAAAACTATGCAAAAGGAAACATAACTATGCAATTCTTAATGAGCGGGGATATTCACAGTAAATGCCATACAAACCTTACTGTACATGTATATATGTATATAAACATGCAAAAAAATACAAAAATAGTTTGATAAACTATTGTGTATATGTATTGTGTATATGTTTGTATAATTGTGTGTATGTATGTATGTGTGTATGTATTGGTGTATATATATATATATATATATATATATATATATATATATATATATATATATATATATGTTTGTACCTTTGTTATAACATGTTATTTCACTGTACTTCCTTCCCATTTGCAGAAAATGCAGTAGAGAGCATCCGACCCCACTACCTCTACTTACACATATTTTATTTGGTTGTAGATGAACTGACTCATCAGCCATGCACCGCTGGCCATGATCAAAGTTTTGTAAATACTACCCTTGTATTATAGGAAAAGGTACTGCTGTTGTTGTTTTCATTTCAGGGGGCCCAATCTGGTGTGGACATCGATCCTGTCTCCTGATGACAATATCAGCCAGCAACCAATACAGTGACTCCGGGCTGCCAGTTTAAGCCATGCAGACAGAGTCAAAGGATTATATCTGGCTTTAAACATGGAACTCGACTGTATTGGATCATTTATGAACAGTTACTTTAATTATAAACCATAGTCTAATGCATATCTTCATACTTCTGTGCATTTTATATTATCATCTGATGTCACTTGTGTATTATATGTATATCTAATAAATAGATCTTCTCTAAACTTCCATAACAACTATCAGACTGCTAGTCCCTAATTCTCAGTAGTACTGTGTAGGGAGAGAAAACTCCCTACCCGCTGTTGGGATCCCGCTCCTAGGGATACCGAGCACTGGATAAACCTACCTCCTCCCTCCCAACATGGGAGTTAGGGGTTGGGTAGCCGGCTCACAGCCTATACACAGACTGCAAAGGCCTATTTTGGCCCAAATAATGAACAAAAACCAGTCCTCCCCTCTAAAAGGATAGGCAATATGACGGATACTGCAAAACAAACTACAACAATAAATTTTCCACTATATAGTGCAAAATTTTCCCGATAGGGGGAAGGATGTAACTGCCCGCCTGTCTCCACCCTGGGTTGAGTATCACCTTATCAGGGTGATCATTAACCGGGGTACTGTATGGCGGCCATTGACCTTTTCCCCTGTCGAGGACACACGTGGTGAAGGCCAGAGAGATCTGGTGCCAGTCGGGTTTGGACTTCCAGCTAAGACAGAAGAGTTGGTTTGCTGATTCAAAGCGCCATCTTCTGTATATCCAGGAGTCAGCCTTGACAACTTAGTATGTGCTTTATCCCTTGTACTTAAGACCATATGCAGTTTGATATTTGTTAAAGTTTTTAGTTGTGTTTATAACCCTATATATTTTTTTGCGGTTCTTTGAATTACCCAGCCAGATAGAAAAAAAACGAAAATCCTGTCCTCAGAATTAGAAATCCCTTACATTGTGATATATGACAAACTACATTGTTATAATAAGTTCATGGTATATGTATATTCATCATTGATATATTAAATGAGTTGCTTGTATATGACATATGGTATGGCACATGTTTAATGTTCAAGGTCACTTGTAACACCATTATTTAATATCTCTTGGTGAATGCATGCCATTTATGAATATGACTGATGATATGTTTTAGCGGCTAGTGCAAATAGTTTGCATGTATTTTTTTTATATATACTCGAGTTGTACACAAATTCTGTGCCTCAAGTGTTACTGCATCTGTAGCTATATACAGTTTCTGGTTTGATTGTTCAGCATAACTACATTCAGAGTGTGCTCGGGCTACATGCTGAATATCAGCCATAATTAACAGGAAAACATTCTTGTGTATGTTGTTGTTGTACAACTCTGAATACATTTTTTCAGTGATGTCACAGTTTGCCGTACAGATGATGATTTTCACATGATATTGGTTAATATCAGCCTTTTTTAATGTGCATATCGTTTTCCATATGAAAATATTCGTTGGCTGGTGTCTAACATAGATGGGTTTGAAACAGAAATCATTTGAAGGAAAAAAAAAAGAAAATCCTGAAAAATTATCAGTCATAAATACTCAGGAAGAGATCACACAATTGAGAGAGGAGCTAGAGAGGCTACGGGGTATGCTGAATCAAGAGGACCCAGATGTGGGTGATCTACGCAGGCAGTTGGAGAGGCTAGAGACCAAGCAGGGTGCACAGTCACCTGTCTCGCTACGCTGGTGATGGTCAGAGTCTGGATGACTGGATATTGGAGGCGAGAGCTGCTTTAAGGGCTAGAGGTCTTGATGGGCAGGACGCATGCCAGTTCTTGATGTCCCATCTTGAAGGGCCAGCTAAAGGTGAAATACGGTTTGCCCCGATTGATGTTAGGCTGGACCCAGAGGTACTTATTCATCACTTAGAGGAAAACTTTGCCGAGAAGAAAACTCCCACTCAGCTACTTGATGAGTTCTACCACAGGAGCCATGTTCCCAAAGAGTCTCTTAGGGATTTTTCACTCGCCTTAATGTCTTTGGCAAACAGAGCTCAACAGAACGATGATGGTTGCTTACCTAACAAGGACCGAGCCTTGAGAGACAATTTTGCTGAAAAAAAGTGTACGATAAGGCACTTAGGAAGGATCTGAAGAGCTACGGGCAGCAGCACTTAATCTGGCGGACGAGGAGAATCAGTCAATGGCTAGGGCTTCCAAGAAAATGATACGAAAGAAACAGGAACAGATGAGGGTGCAGCTGGTCTCGAGGTGAAAAAAAATGAGTGAACAGCAGCGGATGTGGGACACTATGAAACAGCTGCAGCAAGGGAACCAGCTGTTGATGAAGAAACTGTTAGAGACGGAGGCTGATCCTGCAAAGGGTGCTTCTGTCCCAGCGCCTAAGTTAGACACTACAGGGACCACACTGCGAGCACCTGTCATCTGCTATTACTGCGGAGCAGAGGGTCATGTACGTGGATTCTGTCCAAAGCGAAGGAGGAAACCCCAAGGAGAGCAGCCTGTGACACCGCCATCGGGAACTCAGGCCAGTCAACAGAACCTTTGCCAGAGCATATCTGAAGGAGTAGGCCTAAATGAACAGATATTGGCAAAGACAGTCGGAGGCCGTCTAGTGACTAAAGCCGAGATTGGAGGAATCGAGATCAACTGCCTCTTTGACTCAGGATCTCAGGTGACGACCCTCTCTGAAAAGGTGTTCCGCAAAAAGATTCAGCCAGTGTGTGATGAGAAATTACCAGCTGGCACATTGGTGAGCTTGACAGCAGCAAATGGTTTAGATGTACCGTATATTGGTGTCGATGTACTGTCTGTCAAAGTGGACTCCATATTGATTCCAGAAGTTGGTGTACTGATAGTTCGATAGTTTAATACCCCATCATTGCCATTTATCAGTACTGTGAGCATTATAAGTCAAAAACTAATGGACAAATTTCTTTCATATTATGCATATGCATGGATATGGGTTATAGGATAATGTTTATTTGAATAGGGGTCATGACCTTTCCAATGAGTGGCCTTGACCTTGAATATTGCCATATATGGTGAAAATCACACAAAATCATTAATTTCTCAATAAGGGATGCATTGATTGGTCCAAAAATCAACTTGAACGAAGATCTTGGATAGTGTTGTCATGTACGGGAAACAGGTGGCGCCACCTGTTATTCTTTTACTTGTTTTCGTGCCGTTTAATACCCCATCATTGCCACTTAACAGTACTGTGAGCATTATAAGTCAAAAACTAATGGACAGATTTCTTGCATATACATAGACATGGGTTAGGGGATGATGTATATTGAAATTTGGATCATGACCTTTCTATGAGAATGACCTTTTCTATGAGTGTGGTCTGATATTAATTGTTGCTGAAGATGGGGGGCCTATTCTTTAAGGGGGGGGGGGGGGGGATTAATTGTCTGGCGATACTATGGCACCTGCGGTGCCAAGAAATATCTAGTTAAAATAATGTTATATGAATGCTGATGTAATAATGTATTTATACTGCCGTTGACAGACTCACGAAAAAGAATTATTTGTTTACATGTGACGTCATAGCTATAGACCAGAAATGGTTAATGTATTCGGGTTTATTATTGATGATCTAGGGCGAAATTATGACGAAACAGTTATTATACAGGGCTTATATTTACTGCTAGTCGTCAGATTAAATTAGAACGTAATACAGGAAGTGTTTATAAAACAAGGTCACCTGGAAAAGGCTTTTGTTTACATACGACGCATATTCAGAACTTCTAGAATAAGTCATAGAGTGCACTTACCGCTGATTGGTTAATAAGTTTCGCTGTCTAAAAAGTCACATGTCGTTTTACGTTCGAATGACAGGACGACGCGCTAAAACCTGAGAAAAATACTACGCATTTGTTTGAGTCTGGTTCCAGTTATATGTTGGGGTTGACGTAATCCCTAAGGGCACCAGGAAGGCCTAGTTTAAAAGCCAGGAGGGCTTTTGAAATTATTAGTATATCCCAGGTGGGAATATGAGTCGTCATTAGTAATACCCAAGAGGGGTACAAGTGTACTGTGTAGTGATCAGTCAGGAGGCGAAGGTCAGTCGGCCTGACGTGTGTGAGTAGTCGTGAAACCCGAGAGTAAGGGTGAGAATTATTGGAGAATACTGGAACATTTATTTGCCAGCAGGCGAAGTTGGATTATTTATATGAAGGACACTGCATGTATATGTATAACTGGATATACGTCTAGGTTCATGTCCATTGTACTGACAGGACGGCAAAACCGTGAGTCTGACACGCTATGTCGTATGTAATGTTTGTTGATCCAGAATAAATTTGTGTTCGTTACAGTACAACACAGTCGTTTATCTTCAATGTACTTTTGAAGTGAATCTGGGGCATATGTTTGAGTTTGTGACATAATCAATATTCCTAAAATATTATATAAACCATTAAAAGTGATTAAATTTAGAATATAACATTGTACAGCATATTATGTAGTATTTGTTAAGTATGACAAAGTTATATAAGTCAATATGAATTAATATATGAAATTATTAAATTGCATATAATATGATTATTTATATATCCATTCATATATATGTGATAATTTATTTCCTCCATCTAGCGAGTTATTCTAACAAATAAAATGGATAACAGATGGCAAAACAGATTTTAGGTGGCGATTCCACCTATTAGTTGTAACTGATTACAATCTAAAGATATTTTATGTCGTTACCTTAGGCACACGCGTTTTCTTGTTCTTATAGCCTGATATCCAGTTAGCACAAACATTTTATGAAACTGTAATGAAACGTTTCTTAAAATGTTTCCAAAGCAGTATATGGCTTTAAAGTGTTAAATTAAAAAATGTTTTCTGGATTCGTATAATAATGTAATAGAAATATTTCCTTCCTACATAAAATTAAATTAAAAGATACTGTTATAATTTATATCAATGATTTGCAACATCGCATGCATTTTTTTATATCTTTCACAGTTATGTAGTTTTTCATTTTTTTTTAAATTTTCGAAATATTTTGTGTTTTTATAATGTTTTAGGCAAATTGTCTGTGCAATGTTACAAAAATGTTTCCTGATACGTTGGGTGATCAGTATTCAGCAAGCCTTTGGGAGTTATATGCGTTCCATATATAGTACCCTAATGCATGGATAAAAATTAGTTTCATTAAGACTGTATATAGCACCCTACTGGATAAAAAAATAGTTTTATTAATACAAAACTAAATGGACATTTCTTACGGTTTTACCAGTTCCTGCAAGGATGCGACACTTTGATACTTTGTTTTTTTTATTACATTAATATACAAATTTATGTATTTTATAAAATATTTGATATATAGTATTATGTAAAATTATTATAAAACAAATGAATGTTGTTTTAGTTATACTTTATTTTTTATATGTTATTTGTTAAATAAGGAGAAAAAGTATTACAGCATTTTGAATTACGAAATTTTAAATGCTTTTTAATTATATTTATGAAATAACATTCCATAATAAAATATTACGTCGCGATATGATACATAATATATTACATTTGATTGTAAATATTTCATGAATTATTTTTTTCATAGATCTTATATATCATTATGTTAAAGTAGTAATATTCTTTATGATTTTATTCAAATAGTCAGCATCCCTTGAGTGGAGCAATCAGATGGTTGAAATCTAGAAGACGTATACAGTACATTATGTGCAAAAAAATCGTTTCAGGGTCTCATTCATGCCAGGTGCAGTGCGTTTGTTCAATAAGCATATGCATCCCATTAATATGTTTTCTAGTCGTTAATCATATGCTTTTTACACAGTATTATTATTATTATTATTATTATTATTATTATTATTATTTTCTTAGTTGTGCCACATATCAGTTGCTTGACACCCAAATTCCGTATTGGCAATAAATGATATATTATCTAAATACATAAATATTACTTAAGTAACTGGGTCTAGCCCTCCCAGGAGTGCACATATGAGGATAGTAAATGGCAGCATGTTATGTAGAAATTTAAGACACATGCTATGCATGACCATATTTATTACTATTAACCCTAAACATTTTTCGTATATTTTTTTTAATTTTCATTTTGCGAAACAATTAAATTATTGAATTTACACATTGTTGAATTACACATTCATGACTGACAAATTTTCAAGAAAAATAAACCTTTATATTTATAATTATCCCTCAATTGTAAATTTATCTAAATAATTATGAAACATATCTTATTGAGCCGACATAGTTTGTTTGGCCATGCTAAATTTAAAAATATAAAATGATCAGCTTTTGTTTACGACGTCAAGGCGATCATCAAGGTAGACCCAGTTGTGGATCTGTTGTAATCTTCAAGGCTGGTATACACACATATCGATGCCAAATTAAACATATTCACATGCACGGCATATCTAAATCGTTTGGCACAGTGATTTTTCATATATCAATGCAGTAAAATGCCAAGTCTGGTTAAAATGCCGCAGAGGGAACCCCCAAAACACAGACGTGAAACATGGGTAATTTAATCAATTTCTAATGTAATGCCCGGCGTCCTGACGTTGTTTTTGCTAGTGTAATAAGCGCCTTTATTACATTATGGCATGATAAAGGGCACTGCATAAACAGGATAAGCTTTTTTTTTAACTTAACATTATCTGACGAGTGTTAATCACGGTGTTTCGAAGCGATTAGACCAATACGCCTAAAAATCCTGACGGCTCTGTTGTTGTTTCGCGCGGTGTATTGTGGTGTAAGACATCAGGCCTTCTATCCGTCAGCTATAAAAACTCCATCATAAATTCTGTAAAATGGTGTTAATAGCTACCAGATCATCCCATACTGCTATGGTGCTTGGGTAGATATCCTTTAGATGTATACATAAAAAAAAAGAATAGTCAACTTTTGGTACAGAATCATTAATAGAAAACAGGAGAAACTTAGTTGTTGCGCATATAGAATATGCTTAGCAAGACATCTTAATAACTCAGGTACCAGTGGATGGATGACAGCAATGAAGAAGACATTTAATGACAATGGTCTTGGCGAACACTATTTAATAAATGAGTTTATGTCACCTTATACAAAGGCAACACTAAACAGGAACATAGAAGACAGATTTAAGCAAAAATGGCTGTCAGATATAGAGAACAGCTCAAAATGCAGTTCCCTGTACAAATATGTTAAAACCACATTTGGTCGTGAAGACTATTTGGTGAACTTACCAGATAAACAAAGGTTAGCTTTAATCAAACTAAGGTTATCAAACCATAAATTTCCAATAGAGATAGGAAGACACCAAGGTATAAATAGGCAGGACAGGAAATGTAATAAATGTGATAATATTGAAATTGGTGATGAATATCATATCCTAACAAGTGACCCATAGGTCATGACGCTCAGCTGCCAAGCATGACCTGCGACATCATGGGCTGCAATTCACAACTTCTAGTAAAATTGTTGCAGAACCTATATGCCAATTTTGTTTAAACTTTCTACATTGCCATAAATTCTTATCATATATGTCTGGTTAAAACATAGTGAATGATGGTCTGAGGCAAAATGTATGGTTGTTGAGCTATCAGGAACTAATCCCACAGCTTGCTCGATACCTGTCAGTCTCAAAAGGAATACCACAGAGGCCACATATAAGATCAAAATATAGCAAAAGATCAAGTAAATCCATGCAAGAATTATTGTGAAACGGGTGCTTCCATATTAATTTTTATTCAATACAAGCCAACTGTACTGAGCTTTCATAAATGATGGTCATATTTATTAAGAAATCTTTGACCCAATGCAAGATTACATTAATATACATCCCACTGCATTCACTTTAATAGTTCTTGAGATAATATGTTCTAAAGGAATTTAAAGATGGCGTCCTGGTGGCCATATTGGATTTCTAACAGGTCGGAAATTGAACAACAAACATCCTCTAAAAGGGACCAAACATCATAAAAAAATCACAGAAACTGTCCTGGCAAAAGGATTTCTAAAATGGCTACCTGGCAGACATAATGGTTTTCTGACAAGTCACATATCCTCCAATAAGACACTAAACTTGTAGCAATTGCTTCAAAGAATGTAACAGTTATGAATGTCCAAAACAATTCAAAAGGCATGATCAGGTTGGAGAGCTCTCATATCAGATTTATGATCATGCAAATGTAAAAAGTGCAAGTCCAATTTGTTTTAATTATCAGCTTGCTATTCAATGGGGTCAACAGGGTAGGTAAACTGCAAAACCTAAAAGAAAAGAAATGCAGAAAGCATTACTAAGAGTCTTGTAATCAAATAAAGCCATCCTAAATCCAGGTACAGACCCACATATTATCAGAACAAACACTTGCTGGTATATCTGATGATTTGTATAATAATATTCAGATATCTAGAAAACTAAGTTTATTGCTATGATTCCATGATATAAACTGCAAAATGTTCCCATCATTTTATAAATCAGTAGCTAAACTTAACACTTAACTCTCATAGTCTTAATGCCTGGCCAAAGCATTCCGGCAACAGTGTTTTTGTTATGCACTAATGATATATCCTTATCACTCCATGAGCTGATACAAAAGGGAGTCATATATCACAAGTGTCACTGACAATTATGGGCACATAGTGAGATGTACCAGGTGTGAGTGCCATATGGTTATATGTACAAGAAAACAAGAAAAATAGAGATGGTCTACAAAATAAGTTATTGTGAACATCCCTGACCTATGACCTTGGCCTTTTGCCAACATATCAACTGGATTCTTTCTAAATGATGGGTAACTACTAACCACTTACATCTGGCCGGTTGTAATTACTTGGCAACCAATGAGTGAATAACTCAGACCTGCAACCTTTAACCTCCTGACCAGCTGACCTCAAAATGAATTAGTTATTTCTTCATGCAAAAAGACCAATAAATATGAAGTTTGAATCAAATTCAGTGATGCATAGATGTGGCATATGTGAAAGACTGAAGGTTTGGGTTGAACAGTTTCACTTGAAATATGTTCACAAGCATTTAGAACAATATTGTGACCTTGACCTTTGACCTTTTGAACTCAACATCAATAGGCTTCTTCTCCTATTGGTAGGTAAGCCATATATGACAGATGGAAAGTATAGATTGAAAAGTTTGCTGAAAATGACTCCACACAAAAAGAAGGGTGCTGTGAACTTGACCTTTGACCTCAAAATCAACAGGTCTTTTCCCCTGTTGGCAGAGAAGCGATATCAGTGCTGAAAGGTTTGGAATGAAAGGTCTAGCTTGAAATGTGTCCACAACCTTTTCAAAGAAGTGGATCCTGTGACCCTGACCTTTGACCTTGTGACCTCAACATCTATAGGATTCTTCGCCCACTTAGTAGGTGAGCTATATGTGAAAGATCAAAGAATTGGGATGAAAGGTTTGGCTTAAAATGCATTTTGAGGCTTTTTAAAGAAGTTGGTTTCTTTGACCTTGACCTTTGATCTTGTGACCTCAAAATAATTATGATTTTTCCCCTGTTGGAAGGTGAGCTGTATGTGAAAGATGGAAGGTTTGGGATGAAAATTTTGGCTAAAAGAATTATTTCTGGAGGGTGCAAACACACCCCATAACTTCGAGAATATAGGTCACACTGACCTAATTTCAGGTTTGCAAGGAGATCTTTTTAGAACTTCTAAGACTGCATAGGGTTCATGGCCCTAGCCCCTATGGTTACGATTTGTGCCCTGCTAACGGACGGACGGCCGGACGGACAGACGGAAGGACGCCGGACAAAGACCCATCGCTATAGCCCAGCATGACTGAAAGTCAGCTGAGCTAGTAAAATGCAACAACAGAGAGTTGGCCAAACTTCGAAAGACCTACATCCCCCAGTACTATTATAAAAAAAAACAAGTATGCTTAAATTTGTCCAACTAATTAATAGCAACTGCAGCTTTTTAAACAATCTCTTTAGATTTGTAATTCATGCTTTAAAATTGTTTTAACCATACTTATCTCTAGTGTAAAGTGATGTTAACATGCTATTTATAAGAACATGTGCTTATGAACTAATAAGTGTTTTAGACCTGACCCCCCCCCCCCCCATAGACTGGTTCTGTTTAAAATATTGATCTGCATTTCATCTTGTATTATCTTGGTTCAGGGCTGCACTATAATAGCAACACCATCACTTGTACATGAATCAGCATAGTACCTAGACTAGCAGGTAGTTTAGTTATAGCTAGCTACATTAGTTAGTAATAGGGATTCCAATATTACATATCAGAAAAATACACAAGGATAATGTGATACATAAAGTGCAATCGTATTAAGATAGATTTGTATGCATAAATTATCTGCATATCAATGCTATGTACATATAAGTTCTATACCCTATAAGAGGGTCATGAACCATGTGACCTTGTAATATGATATTGATGGTACCAAATGTTTTCCTTACGTTTAGTATTAGCTGTACAAAAGCAAATTGAATGGACAAGTAAATTGCTAAATTTGTAGTAGATGAAGGCATATCAACCCATACTGTATTACTTTGTATATATGGACAAACTTATTTATATAACCATTTTATATACATTTAAATAGTTCATGGAAGAACCAAAATTACAGGGGAAACTTTGTAATACAAACTATTCTAATTATGTATATTTCTGTATGCTGCATATGTGTATATTATATATAAATGCATTTAAGTGTGAACAGCTATAGATGTATGTAAAAGCAGGCTTACATGTATGTATATATGTTTGTATGTATTTGTGATTATATATGTATACATATGATGTATATGTTTTGCAGCATTTATAAATTCATTCCAGTACATATATGTATTAACATTGATGTACACCAGTGCATGAAATCTTACTATGAAGATACTCTAATAACAACAACAGTAATTATATATGTGATATTTATCAGTGAATGCTGGTGCTCCATATTGTAACGACTATGGGGTTCGCTTTGGGTTCTTATAGTCGTCGATAAACCAAAAACTCGAATGGACGGTGTAAGACACCTTTACTATAAGCAAGAGCGGTGTACAGCAGTGAACATGGTAGAGTCTACCAGCCAGCCCGAATACGTGCACTTGACTGTCCTGCAGCTAACCCTGACTCGCCCTATCCCCCGTGGGTTCCTACATACCAAACGTATCATGTTCTAGCTGTCCACCCAAGTGTACAGCCACTTCTTGTCACTAATAATTAATTAATGTGTAATCCTATACTCTACGCCAGACTATCCAGGCCTACGTATACCCCGCAAATTTCCCATGCATATACGTTACACAGCCCCCCTCCCATAGAAGACGCGTCCTCGCGGCTTACTTATTGAAATGCAAATATAATTAAAACAATAATTAAGCTAAATTAACTAGTACACACTTCAACAAAATTTCTGATCCCATCAGTAATTCGTTATCCTCGTTTCTCTAAATTACATTACTTCTTATAAAGCGCAACATGTAAAACAAACACAGCTTTATCCGATACACTCCACATTACAGGATAAAATAAAATTAAGGTAAAATACAAATCATCCATTTAAGTAGATAGTATGGTGTATAAACTAAGAATGGTAACACTAAGTAAAATGATATTTCTTCAGATTAGATTGAATACTAGCTAAGCTGTTCTCTAACTTTAACTGACAAGGTAGACTGTTCCATTCGCTATAGGTTCAAAATAACGAAAAGACCCTCCTTGGCTAGAATGCTTCCACAATATGACAGAATAATTATAAAAATGTACTGCTCTTTGTTTTCTGTTAGTAGTTCTCACAAACAATATAGATCTACAAGGTAGTTCGACAATACCCTTTTCACATGTGAACATTAAAAAACAGTCTTAAAAATCAAACTTACAAAACACTTAAGGATACGTACATTGCACGATAACCACACATACATGCGGTAATCAATTCTACACACACTATATTATACGCAAAACAACTGGGTACTTTCTGAATTTATACATATAATTATAAAATATTCTATTAAAGTCGATGCACATGTAAAATGCTCTTACTGTTTCTTCTTTAAGACGATACAGTAACATATTATTATACAGATATTTTTCCTTGTTACTCCCACATCACATATAAACATAAAACAGTTTGTTATCATGAACCGTTACCTTACATATACATAACCGTTCACTTACATACAATTTTACTGTTTTATAAAATGACACATAAACCTTTCCAGACTGGTAACTAACCAACTGTCGTTATTGAATCCCCAGATACGATTGTACCTGACAAATAATGACTAACCCTTACACACCTAAGTTCTGTCCCCTTTTTCTACATACGTGTAATAAGATATTAGCAAAAACCAAAAATATTCAACTTATTTTTATACCAAAATCAATAGAATAAGAAACGAAACCTGATCAAATGCATAAAATTATAACCCTGCAGAACCTTCTACTAATTATTAGCAAAATAAACAAAAATAATCAAATGCATATAGCTATACTAGCTGCGGAACTTACATGGCCGGTCTAACTCCTCAAACATAACAAAACGGAGCATATTACATACATATGAAGAGGAAATATTATCATGCAAGGACATGCACAGAGAGATTTAAATTTGTATTCCAATTAATGAACTAAGTCCAAATCAACTTAGGAAAAACCGCAATATATTATCACGGGCGCGCAATCCGTGTTAACGACTCTGACCGGTATGAGCTCACCTCTTGGCCTTGCTTTGACACCGTGTTTCTCTTGAAACTCGACCCTCGGCTCGACCACGCCCTCGGACTGCAGTCGTCATGTCGCCGTGGCTACCAACGGTACACGGGAAGATAATGTCGTGCCTGGTTAGGAGAACTACCGTTCATGTATCTAACCGTGCATACCTCCGGTTCCTTTGCATAACGTTTCACTGCATATATCCGATTTCCCGGTACTCATCGTTAAATGTTCGAAGTTAATTTTGTAACAGTTTTTTACGTACGAAATCAGTCCTAGAATGCATTTACAGTTAAAAGTCTCTCCAGATATTAAACCCTAAGTTCCACAACATGCACCCTACGAGGTTTCAGTCGCTATGCTGCATGGCTTTCAACGACACAAGTGTCGTGCCTGGCTAGGATTTCCACCGTCTCATGCAACCTCATCGTGCATCCCTGCGGTTCCATAACATAGCGTTCCAACCGTTACGGTGCTCATTGTTGATCCCTCGGAGTTAAGAGTTTGAAGTCAATTCGGTATTCGTTTTTCCATAAAAATTCAGTGCCCGCAATGCATTAATAGTTCATGTCTCTTGATATTATACACTCGTGCGATACTATACTATTACCACCCACAGAAATATAAAGATCACACTGTCCTGTGGTATATAGATCTTGACCGATTGCCGATAAAAGGTTCCCTGCGGACTGTTCTGTTTTCACAGAGAGATGTTTAGACAAAAGTTCAAACACATCGTCATCCTTCCTACCGTGAAACGGGTCCGGCATGACTGGTTCTCTCCCATGTTACCGCTTTGCCGTCTCGTGAACCACGCTTGTTTTTGTTTTCTGTTTTTCCTTTCTCCTTTCTTCTTGTGGCGGTGTTACCTCCTACATCGATCCCAGCAGGGCCTCCATGTAACGACTATGGGGTTCGCTTTGGGTTCTTATAGTCGTCGATAAACCAAAAAACATGAATGGACGATGTAGGTAGCTAGATAGGTAAAGTCTGCTGGGCTTTTACACCCGAGCCTAATAGCTCATCAGGCCGGAGCTTATCCCAGTTTCTGTAGCGTGAAGCGACTTAGGAGTTAGACTCCTCCTGGATGGGACGCTAGTCCATCGCAGGTTACCTTCCCAGTATCTACTGGTACCCATTTCTACTGCTGGGTGGACAGAGGCACACTTTCGGTTGGGACCTTGCCCAAGGGTCTTGGCACGGTGGGGGTCTGACCGGGATTCGAACTCACGACCTCTCGATCATGAGCCCGGCACCTTAACCATTACACCACCACCCCCGCACCAAAAACTCGAATGGATGATGTAAGACACCTTTAATATAGGCCTAACCAAGAGCGATGTACAGCAGTGAACATGGTAGAGTCGACCAGCCAGCCCGAATACCTGCACTTGACTGTCCTGCAGCTAACCCTGACTCGCCCTATCCCCCGTGGGTTTCTACATACCAAACGTATCATGTTCCAGCTGACCACCCCAGTGTACAGCCTAATAATTAATTAATGTGTAATCCTATACTCTACGCCAGACTATCCAGGCCTTCGTATACCCCGCAAGTTTCCCATGCAAATACGTTACACATACAATCATTGTATTGTCAAGAGCTAATAAAATTGTATTGTATTGTATTGTATTGTACTATCTGTATTTGGACTGATCCATTAATAGGCCACCCCTATTGTAAAGTGGGCTGGCCTACGTCCGGGATTGTTCAGGTCTCATCACTCTTCTGCGTGCACTTGAATGATGCAGACGTGGGCCACTGGCCAACGTCTGCATGGTCAGCACTAGGTTTGGGGCTACCTCCATGTCCCTTGCATCCACCCAGCAATTGATCACGCAAGCTGCCAATGAAGATCAGAGCAAAAATAGGCTTCCTAACATTAAATGTGTGTGTTGTATATGGTGTACGTGGGGATGTTTTCACTCTATTGAACTTTTTTAAAAGTTTTCTTTTGAGTTTCTGTTATGATAAAATGTTATATTATGTTTTTTAAATGTGTATTTGTTGTATAAAATGTGATAAGCAATGTTTTATCCATTCGTTTCATAACACAAAACAAATTCCATCCAAAGTCAGCACAAACACACGCATATATATATATATATATATATATATATATATATATATATATATAATACAATTAAAAAGGTGTGTTTAAAATGTAATAAATATGTTATACTTGTATATAAAATATATACCAGTAGAGTATATATAATGTGTATACATATATATATATATATATCTGTGTGTGTATAGATATATAAAGATAGACATAGGTAGTATGTATATAACATATACGCGTATGTATATACATATAGTATATATATAAATATCAAATGTATTTGGAATTTTTTTTTATTTTCATAACTATTTTATGTACAAATAATTTGTTTTAGTAATGATATGTATATATATTGTGTGCTTTGTTGTGTAAGTTCATTGTAATGCCATGTATGGGTACGATTCAGGAAATACTAGTATTCTGGCTCTTGAAAATAATGCATTTTGATTAAACTTCTTTGTGGCTGGTATATGTGTCTTGGAGCAGTCATGTTCTACACTGCAGATTGTGAAGAAGGTTGTATGCTGTTTAGGGTTCTTCAGATTTAATTAATGTGATTTGAAGGACATCATTACAGACGAGAAGGCTGCTGTCCCAAATAACCCAGCTGCAGCATTGTCCCATCAAATCAAAGAAGTTGCTGTCGAAGTCTGCATTAGTGTCCATGCACTCACAAATATTAAAGTTAATAACAAATTACCCAGTCAGTCATAAAGAGTTCTCCAGATCTGTTTCAGCAGCCTCTCTCCTCCCTTGTTGGTATGACTAGCCATTTTGCACAAACAGATGTTACACTTGCACCTTTTATTATACATTGGCATTAGTACCCATGTATTTAATCCAAATATACCTATACAGATTCTGATTAACCTTACCAAAGGCAACATATGGGTAAATTTGTGTTATTTTAAATTATAATTTATTGTAAATGTCCTTTTTATAGAATTAAATCTGCTATAAGAGTATTATAACTGTAATGTATGGCCTCTAGACACATTCTTTTTTTTATATTTTATATTACACAATTCTTAAATTGTAGGGTACTAAAAGTACCCCTGAAATCCAGATAAACGGTTTTACATCAGAGCAATTATTCTTATGACCTTGCTTGTAAATTTTAATTTGCACATGTAAAGCCTAGCTGAGGCTGTATAGCAAGTTCTTTACTTATAACATTGCCAATATAATATAGAGTAATAATAGCAATGGGGCTTTCCGTCTGGTGGAGTGTTATATACAGAACTTTATGGACTGTGTATAATTATAATATCTTTGTGTGCTTTTTCTATTAAGATACAGGACTCTTTCATAATTCGTTTCAAAATGTGAATTTCATACTTTGTATTATTTCTTTAAATTAATTCTCTCTCTCTCTCTCTCTCTCTCTCTCCATTCGTTGGGTTGGCCAGAATACAGACTCAGATAATGGGAAAATACGTTTATTGCGCTGGTCACACAACTGTGTCTCCAACAAAGAGACATTTAGATTTTGTAACAAACAATAACAATATTAAACTAGAATACGGGTAGTCGACAAGCGACTACGTGTATCCGCCTAAATCAGAGTGGAACGGGTGAAGTGAGGCATGGATTGAGTGGCAAGGGGAAATAGAGTGTTGCATATTAGCATGGATGTCTGCAGCCAAATTGTGTATGTAGGTTGCCCCCCCTACCACAAAATCCAGAAAGCCGTCCAAGTTGTATACATATGCAAAATTTAAGGCAGATAAGTCAAACCACTACATGTATATGAGTGATTTTAGCCCGTGGCAGACAAACAGATGGACGCTGAGCAAAAATGGTTACAGGTGACGCCACCAGTTTTGCGTATGATAAAGAGCTATGTGAGAACTATACACATGCAAAACGTTGGCCCAATCGGTCAAACTTTTCCCAAGATATGAGTTTGGATGTCTGCTGCATAAACTAGAATGCAGGTGGCGCCACCTGTCACAAAATCAAGAGAGCTGTCGGGGATGTATAAACCTGCAAAATTTTAGGCAGATATGTCAAACCACTGCCGAGATATGAGTGATTTTATCCCATGGCAGACAAACAGACAGGAGCTGTGCAAAAATGGCTGCAGGTGGCGCCACCAGTTTTGCGTATGATGAAGAGCTATGTGAGATCTATACACATGCAAAATTTTGGCCCAATCGGTCAAACGGTTCCCGAGATATGAGCTTGGATGTCTGCAGCGTAAACGTGAATGTAGGTGGCGCCACCTGTCATAAAATCAGAAAATTTATCCAGGATGTATACGCATGCCGAATTTCAGGTGAATTAGTCAAGTCACTGCAGAGATATGAGTGATTTTAACACAAAGCAGACGAACAGATGGACTCTGTGCAAACATGCTTGCAGGTGGCGCCACCATTTTTTGTGTATATTATAAAGCTCTCCAGGGGCTACATTTGTGCAAAAAAATTTTCCTGATCGGTCAAACGGTTCCCGAGATATGTGGGTTTATGTGTGGAAACAGACGCACATACGGACGCAGAGCACAGAGGAAAGGTCAGAGGTCAAAACAAAATTGGGGCGCAGCAGTTCACATGTGACCCGAACATAATCCCGGGTTTCGTAAAATTCCGCCCAGCGGTTACGGAGGAGTTCTCTGGACACCTACGCGGCGGCGGCCGCGGCGGCGTGCAGCTGAAAACATAGTATCCGCAAAACTCTGTTTTGGCGGATACAATAACAGTGCACAAATGGTATACACGCATAATAGGAGTAATAATATTATACTTGGGTGACATGATTTTCTATTAAACAATCTTTCAAAGAGTCTTGGTTTTCATAATGTAATTAAGTCCACGACGCAATATGTTCATTGTTCTTACATCAGTACTCGTACATGAGTTAGCCTTAAGGCTTGAGGTTTAAACCCATAATAAAACTTATACAGAGACTTGATATTACAGTGCATAGCAATAGATTTTAAATAGACTAAATAATTTAATGGATATAACAATTTATTGAACTCACCTTGTATTAGGAATCTTTCCTAGGGTAATAGTAACTGTATCCAGCACATACAAGATCGTCACTTTAATGTTTAACAAAGTAGCCAAGGTAAACCTGTCACATGACCCAAACCGGCCTACGGGATCTGACCCGAATTTTGTAAAGGTTTAAACACAAGAACACCCTGTAAGTGGTAGTACCTTAGACCTTAATTAGTGTAATCAAGCATACCCAGATGGCAGTTCTGCAAGTAGGAAATTATATGAATATCATTACAACGGTAACACACTCGCCCACTATAAAATTTTCTTTCCGTCCCGGAAACAACAAAATATTTAATGTACATCAATATATTCATCAAATGTAAGTCAAACATACATGTAAGATGTATATTTAGAATATCTAATGTACAACAATACATGTAAGATGTAGATGAGTATCACACCGAAACTGAATATCGCGAATCTATCCATGGTAATTCGGACATATTAGTTCAAGCATAATGAAAACATTTATGTATAATTCATCATCTTATATAAACTTATATAAACAAGTGTTCACAATATACAATATATAATAACACTGGGTATTTTATCAGCTGGTACGGACCAACTCTACAATCGCAGCTGTCAGGGTGGGTATTTCTGAGGGGAAGCATTCCTTTACTTGCATGAGTAAATGTACTTTGTCGGATAAGTTAGACGAAGTACTCTGAGCAAGTTCAGAAAAATCCTCATCTCTGTATCTCTGTGGGGGTTGGCGATGCAGGGTTGAACGTCGGTTGAACATGGACGTAAACCATTCACCGTACTTGTCCTTTATATAAAAATAGGCTGTCGATCAGGCAGATGATGGTTAAATTCCATGGTACCTGATTCTGAATCAAGAACTGGTGGACTTCCAACTTCCAAATCGTCGGTATCCAGTGTTTCCGGTTCGGTTCCTCGTACGTGAGCCACACCATTATTTTGGTTGATCGAATGGGTTTCAGTAAGGGTATTGTCATCTGAAATGCCTTCGCTGACATCGGCTGAGGCATCAGCTCTCCTCTCAGCTGCCCCAGTATGTCATATATCCGGCGTCTGAAATCTGTCGATAGGGACACTCTGGGGCCGATGGATCTAACTGAATGTGTGGTAGCAAGTACTCCTTTTTCCTCGTCGGACTCGTCAGAATCCTCAGAGTACGAGCTCCTGAAGTGACTTTTCTCCTCTGTGCTGGTTTTGGAACCTCTTTGTCACAGACTGATTGCAGAGGTATAGTCGCCAGTGAAAGTAACATGTTCCGATGTAATGATCTCCTCTGACGTTTCCCGCCTTCCTTACTGACTACATATACCGGGATGTCCTTATTCGGTTGCTCTATCACAGTGTAGACGCCATCTTCCAAACGATTAGCGAGCTTGTGTTTCCCTTTAAATGCAACGTTTTTAATGAGTACCCGGTCGCCAGGATGTAATTCGGACTCTCGGGCAGTCAAATCATATCTGTTTTTGGATTTCTGGGCTGCCTTTTCCGCTTCAGTACGTGCAAACTCATAGGCATGTGACATCCTGCTTCTGAACTTACATTCAAAATCAGGTAAATTTGGTTGTCGATCCTCTTCAGTGAAAATATCAAGAGCCACACCTACTTGTAACCTGGGATTGCGTCCAAACATTAAGAAAAATGGCGTGAATCCTGTACTCTCATGCCGGATGGAATTATAGGCATGTACTAGACATGGACTAGACATGGCACGTAAGACTTCTAATCAGACATCTGATCATCGCTTACGGTTCCTAACATCTGAAGCAGAGTTAGGTTAAAGCGCTCACAGAGCCCATTTCCCTTCGGGTGATAGGGACTTGTGCGGCTTTTTCTGATCCCATAGACATTACAGAGCTTCCTAATTATTGCTGATTCAAAATTTCGCCCTTGGTCGGTGTGACGTTTTATCGGAAAGCCATAATGTACCAGAAATGTACTAGAAAACTGAATAGTACCCGAGCAGTGGTCTCAGCTGTCTGGTTTCTAGTAGTTACCGCCACAGCATAGCGGGTAAAATGACCTGTGATTACCAAAATGTTACTATACCCGCCTTTTGACTCTTCTAAAGCCAGGTAATCCACACAGACCAATTCCATTGTTATTTGTGATTTTGCTGGTATGGTGACATTCTTCCGTCCTATATTGTGTATGGAAACATCAACCCTTGAATAAGACCCTGACGCTTTTATGTCCTTCAACTCTGGTATCACCATCAGACCGCCAGGTAAACGTTGATTCTGGCTTGTGTCTACAAGTACGTTGGAACAACAGGAAGCGCGACACAGACCATAGATGTTAACATTTTCCCCTGGCTGTATCGTTACTGGTTTTGTGGTTGTTACTGATATTGGGTCCTCAGTAGGTATTCAATATTTGCTCATACTCAGAGCACGAAAGGCGAGGTACAATGCGCCTGGTAAGGAAACGGACTGAAGGAAGTTCAATCCAAACCGCTGCCGGCATTTATCTCTATAACGTTTAATGATATTCGTTCCGACACAAACAGGCACACCTTGATTGTAGGGAGTGTCTGGTACGACAAGCACTAAAAAGTTTTTTTCCTCTTCATTGTCCATAACCTCTTGAAGTATCCCTATATTGACAGCGATATAACCAAGGTAACTCAAGCTATGACCACTACCGACTTCCACTGAAAGGAGATTATGCAAAAGTTCAAGACTGATCTGTGGTTTGAGATGGTCCTCAAAAAATGACCTTGATATGGTTGTGAACATAGATCCTGTGTCAATCAGGCATTTTGTCCTTATACCCTCAATATATATAAATGATTCATTGGGTTCTCCTATCAGTGCTTCTAAGAACTTGAACTCTGTGCTGGAGCTGTCAGCTATGGCCTCTGCTCGCTCCGCAACAGGGTCTGGCGATCGTTTAAATCCTCTCTCTGTTTCTTCTTGATTTCTCTTACCTGTTCGTCGGTTAACCGGGTCGGTGATTCACATGTATTGGCATAATGGGCCGCAGTTCCACATTTGTAGCAAATAACGGACCTGAAGGAGCGTGTCGTTGGTTGTTTTCGCTAATCAGCTCGCTGTCTTCTTTCCAGAGACTCTACTTTTCTGGTTAGTTGTTCAAGCTTCTCCAGGATCTGTTGGCTTTCTAGTGGAATTGAATGCTTCTTTGATGCTGGAGAAACACCAGTCGACTGAGTCATCATGGGGAAATGCACTTTAGGCTGGCTTCCTTTTTTTTCTTCTCCTTTCATCATGGGACAGCTCCTGATCGATGGCTCTCACAGCAGCGCAAAGTTCAACGTAATCAATAATTGTGTCATATTTATGTCGAGTGACGTTTTTCAGTTTCTCGCTGTATAAAATTCCTTAAAACTGGGCACGAAGCATATCATTCTTTGCCGATTGTGGTATTTTCCCCTTTTCTACTGCACATGTCAGCAAATGTTCAAGTCGACAGCCCCAGGACGTGACTGTTTCATCTGCTCGTTGACTTTCGGCATAAAATCGCTGGGTCAGGGATTCGCCGGAAAGTACATCACCGAACAAACCATCCAACTTTTGAATGATTGTTTCCGGACTGCTCTCCTCAGGCATCCATGTAAGTTCGTCCGCCGCTGTACCTCTGAGTGATCGGTGGATGCTTTGTAGTATCACTGCCGTGGAATAACCCTCATGCAGAAGGCTTTTAACTTCATATTTGCATCGATGAAAACTGACATCTCCTTTCATATTGTCGTCACCAGAGAACGTTGAAATCCTGGGAAACGGCATGAAATTAGATTGCCATGTTGAACTGTTACTAACCGTAGCCGTCTGGGGATGACTCTGACTCCTTAAAGGATAACCACCAGATTTAGGTGCCTCTGAAGGATATTCTCCTTTCTCCACTTCCTGGTCAACCTTGACAGCGCCAGGTTTCTCATAGGATGAACTCAATCTGTCAAATGCTTTTTTGCAAAATTCCGGTCTAAGTCTGGACAGCATCTGGACTACTTGGTCAAGCATAGCCTCATCGGAGTCTGCTTCTCCCCATGGTTTACATCAGGCCGTTCAGCTTGTGGTTTCCGGTCGAAAAGAAGGTTATCCAGTTCAATAAGTTGATCATCCTTGATCATCGTCAGTTTTAATGGCGATCCCATAAAGGATCTGTTAGTCAAATCACGCAAAGCGCGACCAGCATCAGCCTGGTCGATAAACACCACATAGCCATCACCCAACGGCTGGCCAGTAGACGTGTCACTTTTTAAAACGACATGTTCAATTTCTCCTACCTGGAGGAAGTAGTGTGTTAACTGTTCCTTGGTGATGTCTACTGTTACTCCTTGAATGTATAAGGTACGATATTTGTGCGCCATTGTGACCAGTTAACACGCATAAATACAAATAAACATAAAACAGCAATGATCAGTGCTAATGCAAGTAGTGTGTCATTGAAGCATCCTACCACTGAACAAAACAAGAAGTTAAAAAATCAAGTGATAAAGGCTCTGCTTTAAAGCGAGAAAAAATTCAAGTGATAAAGGCTCTGCTTTAGATCGAGAAAAAAACAAGTGATACAGGCTCCACTTTAAATCGATTTAAACGAGCAATGAGCAGAATAAAAGACGATATGCATCAAAACCAGGCATCAAGGTGGTTTATCAAACGAGACACTGAGATATATCGTAAATATATCAAAAGATAAAATATCTATGATAAAATGGTCAGTTTAAATACAATACAATGTTACTATATCGTTACTTAGGAAGAGGCTACCTATATGTATCTGTGAAAGGAGTCAAAACGTGCCTTTCACTTGTGAAAAATAAACATGACATATATTACATACAGAATATCTTTCCAAAGATTAGGGGAACAAATAACATGGTAAATGTGAACAATTTAACCAAGAATATTGTACTAGGTCACGTATGCCAGCGCTCAATAAAAAAACAATACTCATAACACGCCTTCAAACTCACGAATAAATTAAAAGAGTTCTAAAGCACAAGAACTAAATGAACGTATCCGAAATCCTGTCGCTACAATTACAGGAAGTAGCGATTAAGTCAAAGTGTCAAGATCATAAATTAAGACCAAATAAAGATCAGATAAAGATTAATGTACGAATCGGAGATGAACGACTGAAATTATATTGAAGTGAAATAATTTGGATACACCAATAGATTGCGAGACATGCTAGTCGAAGTGAACAGTGTTACTACCTGCACAGTTAATGACGAATGTATACTGACCGCTTGACAGATGTATATACACAATTATTGGTTATAATAAATGCAACCGTTATAAAATGTAACAATCACAAAAATATCTCACCAATCTAGTCAGTCAAATATTCAATCCGATCAAATAAAGTCTAATCCAATCAGGCGTGTGATTTTTCACCACAACAGCAGATCCATCTTAAGTGAACGAAGATAATGTCATGCATATCATGAATTAAGGATAATCCTTCCGGTAATCGATGATAATAATGTCATGCACTAAGGGATAATCCCGCCGGTGATCGACGATAACGTCATGCACTAATGGATAATCCCGCCGGTAATCGACGATAATAATGTAATGCACTAAGAGATAATCCCGCAGGTAATCGTCGATGATAATGTCATCCACTAAGGGATAATCCTGCCGGTGATCGACGATGATAATGTCATGCACTAAGGGATAATCCCGCAGGTAATCGTCGACAATAATGTCATCCACTAAGGGATAATCCTGCCGGTGATCGACGATGATAATGTCTTGCCCTATGCAAAACTCCTGTCGGTTATCGTCGAACTTGTCATATTAACCACGGATCCGAACAGCAAAAATGGCACAAGTTTCAACTCCCTAGTACACAACTTTTGGCGTATGAGTTTGGCAAAATACGGTGTGCCACTGCGTGCGCATGCGCGTACGGCCCATACAAGTTCACCATGTGTGTCGAGTATGCCAAATAAATTCAAAGTCCAATTTAGTTTCTCCGGCAGAATAACGATGGAAAACAGTTGCTATTCTCACACAGAAAGAAAAGAACTGTGTTTCACTGGTGTCCGAACCGTGCATACCACGTGCGCACTCATGCGTAGTGTCAATCAGTACCAGCAGGGTCCATTCATGAATGGCACTACAGAATGGTCCATTCATCGGTGAATGGAAAATGAAGTTGCGCTCCTGACTTTCTGGTGATGTATTTTAGGGCGATTTTCTTTTCAGTCAATGATATTCTGGATCAACCAAAACTCCCGCTAAACCGAATCCATTATCGGGCGCCATGTGTTGCCGTCCATTCGTTGGGTTGGCCAGAATGCAGACTCAGATAGTGGGAAAATACGTTTATCGCGCAGGTCACACATCTGTTCATTGTTCTTTCATCAGTACTCGTACATGAGTTAGCCTTAAGGCTTGAGGTTTAAACCCATAATAAAACTTATACAGAGACCAGATATTACAGTGCATAGCAATAGACGTTAAAGAGACTTATAATAATTTAATGGATATTACAAATTATTAAACTCACCCTGTATTAGGAACCTTTCCTTGGGTAATAGTAACTGTATCCAGCATATACAAGATCGCCATTTGAATGTTTAACAAAGTAGCCAAGGTAAACATGTCACATGACCCAAACCGGCCTATCGGATCTAACCCGAATGTTGTTAAGGTTTAAACACAAGAACGCCCTGTACGTGGCAGTACCTAAGACCTTAATTAGTGTAATCAAGCATACCCATATAGCAGTTCTGCAGTTAGGAAATTATATGGATATCATTACAACGGTAACATATATATATATTGTACCCGGCTGACATAAAAGCGGGCCGAACTGTCTCGCTAGTGAAGCTTGCTTTCCTGGCGAAGCAGTTGGTACGCCGGACTTGTGCGCCACCGTTATGGGTTCGAATCCCAGATCGGCCAAGATTTTCCCCTGAGCAATTTCTCTTTGTAACTATATATATATATATATATACCGTATTTGACGTAATAATCGCCATCCCCCTCCATCCGGATTTGGGAGGAGATCACCTTAAAGGCCGGCATACACGTTGCGACCCGACTCAACAGGTAAAAAACTGTTTAGTTGAGTTGAGTCGCGTGGCAAAGTGTGTGCGCGAAAACGACCCGACTCAACCAGAGTCGGCACCAGTCGGCGTCAGTTTTTGGTTTCTGGCAGTGTCAGAAAAATTCGTGTCCAGTTGAGTCGCGTCGTTCAGAAGTACAGGCAGCAACCAATCACATCTGATCTCATGAGTACATCGGTCATGTGATCTTCTTGGCCTAAATCGTTTGGTGCAGAGAAAGACAACAAAACATTACATGAACACTATGCGCGCATTATATATGAATATATATCTGTATAGCCAATGTCACCAGTACAATGTCAGCATAATATCAATATGCTTCATGTTCACGGATGTAGAATATATAGTGTATATTACAGGACATCGAATACTATTTTATAGACTAAAATTATATCAAACCAAATTAATTCATCTATGCGATGGGAAGAATTGAAAGGGCGACATACAGATACATACATGTACACTGATAAATAAAATGACATGTATTAATGACTTTGCTTTCATATGTCACAAGCTTGTCACCATTTTAGTTGATTTGAATGTACCGCCTCTGCCGTCGATCCAGTTGAGTTGAGTCGGGTCGTGATGTGTATGCACTCCAGTTTTCGTCAGGCTGCAGGGTCAAAAACTGGAAGAAACTGTAAAAAACTTGAGGAAACCTATTCAGTCGGGCCCAGTTGAGTTGAGTCGAGTCGCAACATGTATGCCGAGCTTTAGAAAACCAAGGGATAAGCCATCCTAACCTCATTTTCCTCCCTATCCAATATTACGTATATTACGGGGCAACGTAATGCTTTCATTTCTCCCCGCCAAGCTTAAAAGTTAGCGCTAGTATTTATTCTATCTGCGTCACGCTTTATTATCTAATATAATAATAATATTAGCTAGTTGCACACAACAGAATCAGTGGTCAAGTGTGTCATAGATTAGTGAATTCAGGTACGTTTGTCAATGTATTATGCAATGAAATAAGTTTACTTGTTTTTTGTTATTTCTAATAATCTATGTTTTCTTTGAAATAATATCAGTAAAAAAATAAAGACGTATTTTGTCTATATATCGGCTTGAAACTGCCACCGCTCTGTTGTGTATCAGGTCCGTCCCCTAACGATGATAATCGCCGTGGAATTCAGGTACGTATGTGGATTTATCATTCAATAAAATGTATTTACTTGGTGTTTGCTTTTTATCATAATTAATATTTTCTCTCTTAAATAATAGTAATAAAACAATGAAGACGTCTTTCAAACTCTATGTAGCGTTTATCAATGGACGTGCCGTGAAACTAATTACAGCTGAAATTATGCCCAAACTGACCATTTGCAAATCATGAGTAATCAACGGGTTGCACGGTCAGATGAAACTTTAATGTGACAGTTGTATAATACACGGGTATATAAGACATAAAAAATGCAAGTTATCCCGCCTGCACAGACTGCTATCGCTGCAAGAACCACTAACTGGGAATTCTGGCACGTGTGTATCGTTCGTCCGCCCTTTATGCGAATGATTCATTCACAGGTAATTTTATGTATCGCCTGTAGCGTGTCTTTCACTGTCATTCAAAACGATTGGAAACTCCTCTCTGATTCCTCTGCGGTAGCCCAGTCTCTGGAGCCAGTCGCTCCCCTACGGTTAGCATTCCACTATCACCAATCTACAACACAAAAGACGAGGAAACAACAGTGAGTACAGGAGGCTCCTGTCCTCGACCTACATAGTCATGCTTTCCGGCTTCCGGAAACGCTTACCTAGCCTTTACTCTTCTACTATTTCTACAAGGCTGGGGGAATATCCCTACCACTGTAATCATTACCCGACCCTGAGCCACGCTGGGATCCATCCCCACTCATCTCTGGTTCTAACAACACTTGGCTGAACTTTGGTTTACGCCAATCCACAGGGTTGTCTGGTAGATGTTTGTATGGGTTCGATACGTTAATAAAGCAGACGAGCAAGCTGAACAAGTTTTATTGACATCGTGATACAGCAACATGGCACGGGGCCGCCTTGACGAGTGCCCGGATGTAAGTGATAGAATAAGTCCGTAACTGAGTACAACCGTTGTAACGGTCTGGTCGTAACATCCCGTATTACATCTCCCTCTTTTTAAATAGAAAAGTGTGAAACTAAAATAAGAAATTATCTTAGTAAATTACACATGATGTCTGGACGTATGACACTAAAGGTTCCGGAAAATTATTTTCTTAAAGCAAAATGGAATCATTATATGTTATATATATAAAGGATACCGTGAGATAATTTTGTCTTACTTTTACATGTGGTTGTAGTCTCACAAAACAGAGTCTTTGATAAAACACAGGTTGACAATACACTTAACTAATCGATATCAAGTCGTTAAACATTACGGTTCCACATAATCATCAAGATATTGTGGTCTGTGTCGCTCTCTCTGTGGATATCTTGGAACCGGATCAGGGGTGAGCCTTTGAGGTGGTGCAGCAGGTGTTTCTGGCTGCTGATCAGGAGTTTTAACAGGTAAAAGCAGATCATCATCGTTGGGTCTGACTGGGTGCGTTTTCAGTTACATGAAGAAGCTGGCGCCGGTTTCTGCGGAAGTCCTTTCCATCAATGGTAACAAAATATGATCGTGGTTTACTTAACTTTCGTTTGACAACACCAAGCTTCTTGTAATCAACAGGTGTTTGTACGCGAACTACGTCACCTGGCTGTAACGGAGGTAATGGACGCGCTGATCGGTCATATGATTTCTTCTGCTGTTCGCGTTTGTGTTGCAGATGAGACTGTATGTCACAGCCATCGGGTATATTAGGCTGTAGTAGGTTTTCTGCTACTGGAAGTGTAGTTTGTGTACGTCTGAATAGCATTCTTTGTGCTGGTGAACCAAGATTGTTATCACGGGGTTTGTTTCGATAAGCAAGAAGTGCGAGATAAGCATCACTGCCTTCGTATTTTTGCTTTCGTCATCAGTTGTTTTACAGTTCTGACTGCACGTTCTGCAAGTCCATTACTCTGTGGGTATTCAGGACTGCTAGTAGTATGATCGAATCCCCATATTGCAGCGAATTCACGAAATTCACGTGAAGCATATTGCGGTCTATTGTGGGAGAGTACTTGCGTTGGTACGCCAAATTTGCGAAGTGGTGCTTCAACCGGTATTACCGAAGTGCTAGTGGTTAAGTGTAACTGGTCAATTTCAATCCATCCTGAAAACGAATCTACGAGTAGCAGGTTATGTTTCCCATCCCACTCAAAGAGGTCTGTACCGACAATTTGCCAGGTACGGTTGGGTACAGTATGAAGAAGAGAGGTTCCTTTGGTTGATGTGACTTGTATTGGTTGCAAGTGACACAGTGATCAACAAAATCAGAAATGTCTTTGACCATGCTTGGCCAATATAGTGAGTCACGAGCGCGACGGATACATGCATCTACACCTAGGTGACCTTTGTGTAACTGCTGTGTGTAGTTAGCATGCAAAGCTTTTGGGACTACTAGTTTATCTCCTTTTAGAATTATGCCACCAGCTGTTGTGAGTTCATCACGGAAAGCAAAGAAACGTGATATTTCTGGTTTTACCTGCTTGGCTTTGGCAGGCCAACCATTCTTGATGTAGGACATCAGCATTTGACAAGAAGCGTCTTGCGTCAGGGCATCTCGGAGTTCCGCTAATTTGTTGGGCGTTAGCGGTGTTAGGAGCATGATGTCATAATCTTCCTCGTCGTCACTTTTCTCAGAGTTAGGAAGAAAAGCCCGGGACAAAGCATCTGCTAGGTGCAGGTCTGATCCTTTTTTGTAGACCAGATTGATATTATATGGTTGTAGTTTGAGACGCATCTTTTGCAGGCGCATGGTAGCACTTTGTAGTGGTTTCTTGATAATCGACACGAGGGGTTGATGATCAGTTTCAACAGTAATGTCTCGGCCGAATATAAAGTCATGAAATTTGTGGCATGCAAAGACTACAGCCAACAGCTCTTTTTCGATTTGTGCATACCGTGACTGTGGATCAGTGAGAGCTTTTGAGGCGTAGGCAATTGGTTTGCCATTCTGGATGCACGCAGCTCCTAGGCCGGACTTTGAAGTATCACAAGTGAGTGTTACAGGTTTTGAAACGTCGTAGTAAGCAAGGACAGGTGGGGTGCTGATCATTTGCTTGATGTCATTAAATGCCTTGCAGTGTGAATCGTTCCATTCCCAAAGGGTATCTTTGTGAATCAGTTCACGCAATGGAGCAGTTAAATCACTCAGGTTGGGTATAAATTTGGCAACATATGTTGAGTCATGCCTAAGAATCGATGTAGTGCTTGAACAGAGTCTGGTTCAGGCATGTTTGTGATCGCCTTGACTTTCTCTGGATCAGGTTTAAGACCTTGACCCGTCAGTATGTGTCCAACATATGGTACTTCACTTACACTGAACTGGCACTTAGCAGCATTGAGTTGAAGATTAACTTCGCGCACGATCAAGAACTTGACGAAGGTGAGTATCGTGTTCTGCCTGTGTGCGTCCCCAAACTAGGATATCATCGACGATAATTTCACATGGCAGAGCTGCGAAGAGATGGTCCATCGTTTTCTGAAATACTTCTGAAGCTGACGTTATTCCGAAAGGCATGCGCAGGAATCGATGTATTGAACGTTGTCGCCAGAGAAGATTTGTAATCCAACTGTATCTGCCAGAATCCACTGGAAGCGTCAAGCACACTGAACACTAGGGCATCAGGTATTCGGGCTATCACTTCCTCAACTGTTCTTGCTGGATAGTGTGGTCTTAATATTGCACGATTTCAGTCTTTTGGATCGATGCAAATACGGACATCTTTTCCGTTCTTTTTCGAGGCTGCAACCATGGACAAACCCCATTCAGTCGGTTCAATGATTGGAGCAATCACGTTTCGATCGACCATACGATCGAGCTCCTCCTTAACTTTGTCTTGCATTGCGACAAGAATGCGACGTGGTGGTCGAACCACGGGAGTGACATTGGGATCCAGATGCATCTTGTACTGTACTGGCAGGATACCAAGTTCACCTGAGAAGAGGTCACTGTATTCGGCCATGATATCTCGAGTCTGAGTATCTAGTATAGTACTAACACTGTGAACATCATGAAGAGTTATAAGATGTAAGTTGAGACTGTCTTCCAGGCCAATCAGTGGTGTTACAGGTTTGTCCACAATGAAGAAAGATAGTGTGTAAATGTCATTGTTCTTTTGACATGGTAACTGCACTTTGCCATAAGTTTGAATTGTGTCTCCACCGTAAGCAACTAAGGTCACGGCCTCTTGTTCATTAATGCGCTCATCACGAGATATGCGTTGGAAAAGGGAATATGGGAGTATATTGCACTTGGCACCAGTTTACACTTTCAGTTCAAGGTCATTTCCATGTACTGAGACGGTACAGTGTAACTCATTCTTGAAATTAATTGAATTGCTTTCAAAAGATTCAACCAGGAATGTACCATTCTGACTAAGCTCATTTTGTTCATCAAGGCCATGTATCTGTCTAGGAGTTTGTGGTTGTGACTGCTTGACTTTTGGCCTATTTGACATGCAACAACGATCAAAATGGTTCCATTTGTGACAGGAACGGCATTGTCGGCCAAACGCAGGACAATTTTGTTCACGTGGCATCATGTGTTGTTGGCCACAATGATTACATGATGATAAAGTTTTTGAAGGGTTTTGTGGTTTTGGCCCATTTGACCTTACTTGGTAAGCTGGTTGGTTTGGAGAGCAGTGCTGTGCCATCCGTGTTCTGTTTGGGTACGACTGCATGTGGCGACGGTTTGAGTTGGGTCGGTTTCCTTTCTGTTTATGTGAGGTGACAGCATCCACTGTCGGTTGAGTAGTCAGCTGATTGTTGTGCTGTTCTGACAGCTCATGTATCTGACAAAGGCTAATGGCTTTAGCGAGTGCAAGGTCTGATTCTCTTAGGAGCAATTTACGAATATTGTCCTTTAGAATACCACATACGAGCCTGTCACGAATCATATCATCTTTAAGCCCGCCATACTGGCAGGTACTGGCTTTATTCCTGAGATCGACAATATAAGCTTGGATTGACTCACCAGGTTTCTGGGAACGAGTGTTAAATGTATGACGTTCTAATGTCACATTTGTTCTTGGGTTGCAGATTTCTCTAAATTTTTGTTTCAGTGTATCTGGATCTTCCCGGCTTTCTGCTGGAGTGATAATATTACCGCTTTTATTATTGACTGCTGGGTTATATATGAATGAATGTTCTCTTTCTAATGCCTCACTGCCTGCAAGATTAAGGAGAATGTATGCCTGTATACGTTTAGGATTTTCACTATGGGTAGCGGCAATATAAATGTCAAATTCTTGTTCAAAAATGCGCCAATTTTCGGCACAGTTGCCAACAAACGATAACGGAGCCGGTCAAGAGAATACAGATTCGGCCATGACTGTTTTGGTAGTTTAATGCACTGTTATCCGTGAAATAGCGCATTACTTACAGTTCTCAAAGTTCTGTGCTCGTAAATCCAGCATCTGACACCATGTTTGTATGGGTTCGATACGTTAATAAAGCAGACGAGCAAGCTGAACAAGTTTTATTGACATCGTGAAACAGCAACATGGCACGGGCCGCCTTGACGAGTGCCCAGATGTACGTGATAGAATAAGTCCGTAAATGAGTACAACCGTTGTAACGGTCTAGTCGTAACATACCGTATTACAGTCGACAGGTTTCTGCAGATGCCTGCCTCTTCCGTAGAGGAGGTCTCATCTGGGCGGAGAATCCGCGGCGACTGTGCTTAGCTGGTCTAGAGCTTTCGGGAGTGCCTCTTCCTCGTTCCTTCTTCTGGTTAGTCTCATTCGGTGATTTCTTTTGTCCTGTTGGACAAAATCTTTTTGATGTGGCGAGGCCGGCCACAACCTAAACACAGTTGATGCGGTCATCGATTTGAACTGGTCTTCCTCCGAGGTGAAGTCCCTTTACTTTTGACAACACGCGTACTACTACCTCTGTGGGTCAGCTAACTGCGGTTGACCATCTCCGGCCAACACCTGCGATAGCTTGTTTACCTGTTCAGTCAGAGACTCCAACTGACGACTTAAAGTCTGGTTAACTTCTAGCGTTTTAGTCTCATTGGCCAGCAACTTCTTAACCTGCTCTTGAAGCTGTGATAGCTGTTCGTCAGTTCGTGTCCCCGCTACACCGACAACTGACCTTGATTTGAACTTACGTTCTGGCCTTACATATTCACTTTCCTGAAAGGACTCGTATTGAGTTGCGAGGCCAACAGCTTCCTTCAGACTTGATGGACAACGGAGATCCACATGTCTCTTCATCTCAATGTCGCCCAACTTAAAAAACTGGTCTGTGGCTATTAAATCTATGGCATCACTGCCAATACCTGGATATGCCCTCTTCGCAAGACGCGAGACCTCACTTCCATAATCAATTGAGGTTTCTTTAATGTCTCTCTTACGCTCGCGGAACATCACCCGAAACGCGCTCTCTTTGCATGGAAGACAAAATCTTTCAGGGCCGAGTAATCATGCTGTTTCGCGACAGATACTTCATTTACTCTCCTCAGTGCTATACCCCGCAGACATGTAACCAGTTCCACGGCTTTCTCTACTTCTCTCCAGCCATTACACTCCGCTACGGTCTCAAAGTGAATTTCAAGATTTGCCCATTCTACCCGTTCGCCTTCAAATCTGTCTGTTTTTTTTTTGTTTCTTTGTGGAGAGAGTCTCTCACACACAGTACCTGGTGATAATGGCATCATCAGTAATGGTGTAGTGAACGAACAGGGGACGCATCAACCAGCTGTACTGTAGATGTTTGTCTCTGACTAAGTGGCTCTATTTCTCTCTGGAATGGGTTCGTTTTCTGTCTAGCTTGTATCACGTCCATCAAAAATGGGTTTTTGGGACTCCACATCCCAAAACCTGTCTGATCCATATGACTCATCCTGTCCTATAGAGGGGAAGTGCTCCCCATGCCCACCAGGGGTCAGCTCACCTAACCATTGTTCATCTGGGCTAGTCATCTATAACTATATAACTAGTCCAAAAAGGTTTTTAATCTACAATTACCCCCGTCTTATCTGCGAGGTCGTCTTATATTCAAGTATCTGCTCAACCAATATCTGATAGAATAACACAGATTATGCTATATAACATGTGTGTGTCTCCGTTAAAAAATATATTTTACCCTATGCTACTTACAGACACACTTATTATGTACTTTTCAACAAATAACCATTACTTTTCACTTTTAATGGTGGTGACTGTTGATGAAGGGTGTTGAAACAAAAAGGTGACAGGATGGATGTAACATCTAAATTCTACAAACTGCCATTGTTATTCAGAACTTCGTTTTCATAGGGATCACTGTGTATTTTTAAATATTAAACTTTCAAATATTATAAAAGAAGTCTGCATGCCTTAAGTAATACTTTTCTGCCAATGATTACATGTATTGTAATTCAGCACCGTTATCCTTCTACAAGACCGTTATATTTGAAATTAGGCATAATTTAAAGAAAAAAAAATGACCTAAAACATATTAGAAAATGCTTTTATCTTCCACATTTTTTATTAACCGAGGTAGATTGCTAGATTAATCTTCTATAGCATTGTACCTCTTGTAGGTTGCAGCTGTATTTTGTTTCATGATTTAAACGTAACTCATCAAATTAAAAATATGCATTTTTGACAGAGTTAAATATATTTTTATAATAAAATACATTTTTTTCTAAATTAATTAAGCGGGACTGTGAATTTGGCATGAAAATATATCCAACTCAATCTTTCATGATATTTTCCAAGCACTTATTAAGGTCTGTAATGGTGTTGAGTTTGATAATACACTTAGGGCATTAAGTTAGCCAAAACTAACTTTTCATATAATAAAGTGCTCTGCTGAAATTAATTTCATATAGTTTACATTCTTTTATTTCCATGTGAGACTCCATATAAAATAAATATTAAGATAAGTTATTTTTCCGATGTTGTACTTGCTGGAATGGGGTGATTTTTTGGAGAATGACCCGTATGGACTATTTTATGGCTGAATCAAATGTCACGTGCATCGTCAAAATTAGACGCAATATCCGTCTGTTTACGTATAGGCTACGTTACAATTTGTGTTTCAATAGTATCCTTCTGTATCATTAAAAGACAATTTGTGGAAACATTTACTGACCATTTTACTGTGAAATGAAGTTTAAAAACATTTTAACGAATGAAGTAATAGTTGTATACCCAACAAGAAATTAGATCTTTGACGATACGAAATTGAAAGGGGTCACTCAATACTCGTCCACCGATAGGTGTTGATGCATGATGCTGAAGGTGGCACTAAAAAAGGGGGATATTCAGCCGTTCTGTGTTAAACCAGCGTCATTGCAACAGACTTAACTTCTCCCTCGGGGACCTTTTAAGTCATTTACATTTTATGCTGGCCCAATGGTCTCATTCTCTTGTCGCGTCTCGCGCTTCGTGTGTCGCGCCTCGCGTGTCAGAACATATATAATTTTTTATCTATTTCATTTAACTGTTACATTTTAAAAATAAAACATTTTCTCATTAGACAGAAATGTAAAAGAAATATTTCCTTCCTACATGAATTATTTTGATTGAGCTAAAATTAAAATATATAGATACTGTTATAATTTATATCAAAGTTTTTGCAACATCACATGCCCTTTTAAAATCTTTCACGGTTTTGCAGTTTTACATTTTTTAAATTTACGAAATATTTTGGAAGTGTTTTTAGAATGTTTTAGGCAAATTGTGTGTGCAATGTTCTAAGCCTTGGAGAGTTAAATGCGTGCCATATAAAGCAACCTAATGCATGGATAAAAAATGGTTTTAAAACTGAATGGACTTTTCTAACGGTTTTACCAGTTCCTGCAAGGATGCGGCAGTTTGATACTTTGGTTTTTTTACTTTAATATACAAATTTATGTATTTTATAAAATATTTGAATAGGATTATGTAAATTATTATAATACAAATGAATGTTGTTTAAGTTATACTTAATTTTTATATGATATAATAGTCTAATCTATTTTGTTATATAAGGAAAAAAGTTATTACATCATTTTGATAAAATTTTGAAATTTTAAATTCTTTTATATTATATTACTACAATGACATACTATTTTAAAATATTACGATGCGGTATGATATATAGTGTATTACATTTGAATGTATATTTCAACATTTTTTTATATTTTAAACTAACTTCCTGTAGTCTGACAACAGAAATAGCGGTTATAAAGACGGTTTTATAGCTTGAACAGACATTAAAAATACCCTGAATTTTTAATATGTCGAATTTATATAGATACAAAAGAGCAACAACTTTGCAGATGAGCTGATTGGATTCCGCGTGGAAAACTGCTTTGAATACTAATATATAAGATTTGAAATTGATGTTTGGAAGGCCCGTACATAAAGGAAAACGCTAAGGCGGGAAGCGCGACACGCCAAGCGCGAGGCGTGACACGCGGGGCGCGACAAGCGAGGCGCGACACATATAAGTGTTATATGAAAGTTGTATTTCATAAACAAAGAATGTGTGACGAAATTAAGTTTTCAATAGTTAAATATATGGCCATATGATTTAAAAATTATTCCCACAAAGTTTGACCAATATTTCTGATTTTAAAACTAAGTTTAATAGTATTATTCACACCTAGGCCCGGCCAACTTTAAGAGAGACAAATGCAACAAAGTATTTATATCTTCTTAAATCTAGTCAATTAGCACTTACATTAGATCATAATATTTTATCACATTTGAATGTTTGAATTCAATTCCTGATCATTTTTATCTTTAAAAAACTTAAAATTGTCCAAGTCTCAACAAAAAGAATTAATTTAAAATTAAAATTATAAGATTCATCTTGTTTATGAGTCCTGTGTTTTGAAGGGGTTGGTGGGGGAGGAGTCTCTGTTGTTACTGCTGGTTGCTGAAAAATGGGAAATTATCCATCTTGTTTATAGTACAGGTCTGTCATCAGAATTGGGTGTGGTTTGGAGGGGGGGGGGAGGGAGACTACCTGTGGTACTAACTGCAGACAGCCTGAATTAGCTCAACAAAGAGAGAGGGCTTGCGGGAGTGATGGGATTACATGGCACATAGAGCTTTACTGAATGACCTACAGTGACCCCTAAGTGGGCTGCTTGACAATGTAAGGAAATACAACAAGAGCCTCCACAAAAAAATCAATAACTAGCCTAATTTTTAGCTTTTATTTTAAAATTTAAGATTTTAACAGATTAAATCCTTGTGTGTACATGCTGTGAATATAAAATCCACAGTACATATTGGGAAAAAATGTGCCGTGGCCAAAGTTTGGCAAATTTAAGGTACTGATTTTATATTTATGCTAATAACTTGAAAAAATTGCAAAATTCAGATCTAATTTTCGGTGTACAATTGAATCTTGATTAAATGAAGTTATATCCCTGAAAAAAAGTCTCTCGCTTCAAGAATTATCATGTTGAGTGAGTAAATATATTTCCTTATTTTTTTTTTCAAGTTGCATGATGTTTGGGCCCATAAGTTCAACAAATTACGCAATACTGGCCTAATTTTTGGAATGTACATAGGAAATGTATGGAAGAATATGCATATTTACTATGATCAAATTCAAATCATAGGTTTGACATTAGGTATTCCTGAAGTGTTAAAATGATTTTAATTAAAAAATTGAGGTTTTCCTTAATTTCGCAAGGGAAAAAAGTCACTGAGACCCAGTTTTTTGGCTTGGAAGGAGATCTTAGGGACATCTAACATTATGCCAATATTTGGATTACCAGGCAAAGTTGTAGTAAACAAAAGTGGGGTCATGAGGCTAGAAAATACAAATACATCAAGGCCTCTAAAAAACTCAAATAGCTAGACTATTTTTCAAGCTTATACTATCAAATTACAAAATTCATCACATTAAATCCATATGTAAACTGACTGTGAAAATTAAACCAACTGTACTTACAAGAAAAAAACGTGCCATGGTCAAAGTTGGGCAAAATTTAAGGTACCAATTTTTTATTTTTGTAATATTTTAAAAAAATTAAAAGATTTTGATCTAATTTTGGGTACAGAATTTAATTTTGAATAATTAAAGTTATATTACTGGAAAAAAAGTCCTTAGCTTTAACACGTTTTGTGTTAAGTGATCAAATATCTTTCCTGATTTTTTACAAAATCCATTATGTTTGAGCCTATAACTTTTCTTAATTATATAATACAAACCTAATTTCTGGTATGTAAATAGGAACTATAAAGAGGAATATTTATGGTAAATATGAGGAAAAACAGATGAGTGGTTTTGATATTAGGCAGTCCTGAAGAGTGAAAATAGTTATTAATAAAAATTGAGATTTTTCCTTAATTTCTCAAAGGAACGAAGTCGCAAAGACCCAGTTTTTGGCTTGGTAGTAGATCTTGGGGACATCTTACATTATGCCGAATTTTGGTTTCCTAGGTCTTACGGTTTCAAAACGTGCCACATCTACGGACGGACGGACGGCAAGACGGACAGACAGACGGACGGACGACGGACAATGGACCACGACTATAGCTCAGATGACTTATAGTCAGCTGAGCTAAAAAATATACATGTATATCAAGTAAATATATTATAAAAAATAATAATATTATTAGGCACCACACCCGATACTCTTCCCCCTGCACATATCGTCTGCTGGTGAACGTCAAAAGCAGATGATGTATTTCACACATTTCGCATCGTCACCGTTAGAACAGACCGGGAAATATGAAATAAGGTAACGTATATGGTTTAACATATCTGGCAGTGCTTTACGAAAAATCACATGCACTGCATGTATAAATACTTGGCGACTCCTCACGAAATGCATGCAGAGAACGTTTGAGATGTACTACAGGGTTATGAATATAACGTGAGTTCATGTTATCAAATTGTAACATTCTTCCTAATAATGTTACCTTAGACCTTCACTCCGTGTGGGTCAAGGAGGCAGAGTGTCAGTTAACTGGCTATCAGCCAATTACAGGTTGATAGCCAGTGGCATAAATACTCAGACAGTTTGGACAGAATTTGATTCTCTTTTTGTATTGATCTGTTTACCAGCCTGTACAGCTGGTTGATAAATTATAAGCTGATACACTACCTCAGTCTGAGACTCAGATTTGGGTTGCGTGTATTTAATAAGCTCTCGTGATAGAGCAAAACATTTATCTGTGTATTATATTTAATTTAATCTCTTGTGAGTTATTTAGTTTTATTTAAAATTGTCAGCAGTAGAGCTGTATTGATGACCCTGTGATTCAGTATAATTAAGAGTTTAACATTGGTTATTTGTTGATAAGTAGATTAATTGTGTGTCTGTAAGTTGCATAGGGTAAACATTTTTTTTACCGGAGACACACATGTTATATAGCATAATCTGTGTTATTATATAACATACTGATATAGTAGATAGTTGAATATGAGTCGACCTCGCATAAGACGAGGGCCATTGTAGATTGTAAAACTTGTTGGACTAGTTATAGAGTTTAGGGTGACTAGCCCAGGTGAACAGTGGTTAGGTCGGTTGACCCCTGGTGGGCATGGGGAGCACTACCCCTCTGTAGCACAGGATGAGTCATATGTTGCTGTGGATCAGACAGGTTTTTCGGATGTGGAGTCCCATAAACACATTTTTTATTGACGTTATACAAGCTAGACAATATACGAACCTATTCCTGAGAGAAATAGAGCCACTTAGTCAGAGACAAACATCAATAGTACAGCTGGTTGATGCGTCCCCTGTTCATGCACTACACCATTACCGATGATGCCATTATCACCAGGTTCTGTGTGTGAGAGACTCTCCACAGAGAA
This sequence comes from Sipunculus nudus, assembly GCA_026874595.1. Taxonomy (NCBI): domain Eukaryota; kingdom Metazoa; phylum Annelida; class Sipuncula; order Golfingiida; family Sipunculidae; genus Sipunculus; species Sipunculus nudus. The sequence goes on from CM049311.1 coordinate 44,338,299, forward strand.
ACAAAAAGAACCAGACAGGACTTGATGGCGAACGGGTAGAAATGGCAGATATGAATGGCTGGACGGAATTAAAGAAAGCCGTGCAACTGGTTACATGTCTGCGGGGTAAAGAATTGAGGAGACTAACGGCATGATTACTCGGCCCTGAAAGATGCCTTGACTAAAAGGTTTGGTCTTCCATGCAAAGAGAGCGCGTTTCGGGCGATGTTCCGTGAGCGTAAGAGAGACACTGAAGAAACCTTAATGGATTATGGGAGTGAGGTTTCGCATCTTGCGCAGAGGGCACATCCAGGTATTGGCAGTGATGCCATAGATTTAATAGCCACAGACCAGTTTTTTTTTAAGTTGGTGATATTGAGATGAAGAGACATATGGATCTCCGATATCCATCCAGTCTGGAGGAAGCTGTTAGCCCCGAAACTCAATACGAGTCTTTTGAGGAAAGTGAATATGTAAGGCCAGAACGTAAGTTCCAACCAAGGTAAGCTGTAGGTGTAGCGGGGACACCAACTGACAAACAGCTAACACAGCTTCAAGAGCATGTTATGAAGTTGATGGCCAATGAGTCTAGGACGCAAGAAGTTAACCAGACTTTAAGACGTCAATTCGAGTCTCTGACCAAACATGTTAACAAGATATCGCAGATGTTGGCCGGAGATGGTCAACTGCAGTTAGCTGATCACCGTAAGCGTGGTATGCGTCGGGTCAAAAGTAAAAGTACTTCACCTCGGAGGAAGACCAGTTCAAATCGAGGACAGCATCGACTGTGTTTTGGTTGTGGCCGGCCTGGCATCTTCAAAAGGAATTGTCCAGCAGGACGAAAGAAATCACCGAATGAGACTAACCAGAAGAAGCAACGAGGGAGAGGCTCTCCCCAAAGCTCTAGACCAGCTAAGCAAAGGGGGAGCCCCTTCTGCAGTTTCAATGGGGGAATTGGACGTGAAAAGACGTGTAAAGCCTCTACCACTTCCAACAGAAGGGAGTCGCCGCGGCCGGATGCTTTGCCCAGGTGAGACCAGCCCTACGGAAGAGGTAGGCATCTGCAGAATCCTATCGACCAGACGACCCTGAAAATTAGCGTAAACCAAAGTTCTGCCAAGTGTTTTTAGAACCAGAGATGAGTCGGGATGGATCCCACCTTGGCTTATAGTCGGGTAATAATTACAGTGGTAGGGAGATTCTGTCAAGCCTTATAGAAGTAATAGAAGAGTTAGGGCTAGGTAAGTGTTTCCGGAAGCCTCACATGAACGTGTAGGTTGAGGACAGGAGCCTCCTGAACTCATTTGTTTCTTCTTCTTTTTTGTTGTATTTTTTTTTAATTGTAGACTGCCAGCCCTAGGGGAGCGACTGGCTCAATTGTCTGGGCTACCGAAGAGGAATTAGACAGGAGTCAGGATCCATGATGTGACCCAGATGACCCAGATGTGACTCCAGGAACCCCAACGGACCCACACGAATGAAGGACCCCTTGGATCCACAGAAGACACTCGATGTGTAAATCTGTCTAGTGGACTTGTTTTATGTGTGAACCACAGGCGCTTGAATCGCTATTTGTGTTGATATTGGCTTAAATCGTGTTCAATTTACCTTAACAACAGTCCCCTACCGTTTAATGAGCTGTAAACCATGTTATATCGCTTGCCGGTACTTGTTTATATAATAGATACACAAGGCCGGCATCCAAGTCTGCGGACGAGTCTGTATCCATTAAGCGACGAGTAGACAGATTTAACCCAGATTAATATTTCCATCGTTATCAACCAATCAGGTGTTAGGTTCCAGGGGGGAATCCTTACTGCTGACCAAGATAAATGGGGATTTCCTCGTTTGGGGTAACAGCTGCTTAATGGATGCAGACTAGTTACAAATAAGAGCTCATTACAAGTGGTACACTGTGTGTATTGGAATTGTAAATGCTTTTATAGAAAGAAGAACTGGCCATTTAACGACTGTAAGTTTCTTCCCTCGAAAATCTTTGAAATATTCGGGAATTTGAATTGATTTCTTGTATTATCGCCAACCCACCGCATACTTGGATGCCGGTCTTGGGTATCTATTATATAAACAAGTACCGGCAAGCAATATAACATGGTTTACAGCTCATTGAACGGTAGGGGATTATATGTCCAACAGATACAAGCTAATATTTTAAAGGCGTTTAGTGCATGCCTATAGGTATTCTAAATTACATGTGACAATTAATTGTATCCGCCAAAACAGAGTTTTGCGGATACTATGTTTTCAGCTGCACGCCGCCGCCGCTGCGTAGGTGTCCGGAGAACTCCTCCGTAACCGCTGGGCGGAATTTTACGAAACCCGGGATTATGTTCGGGTCACATGTGAACTGCTGCACCCCGATTTTGTTTTGACCTCTGACCTTTCCTCTGTGCTCTGCGTCCGTTTGTGCGTCTGTTTCCACACATAAACCCACATATCTCGGGAACCGTTTGACGGATCAGGAAATTTTTTTTGCACAAATGTAGCCCTTGGAGAGCTTTATAACAACCATGTTTGCCCAGTGTCCATCTGTCACTCATATCTCTGCAGTGATTTGACTAATTCACCTGAAATTTGGCATGCGTTTACATCCTGGATAGCTTTTCTGATTTTATGACAGGTGGTGCCACCTACATTCACGTTTACGCTGCAGACATCCAAGCTCATATCTGAGGAACCGTTTGACCGATTGGGCTAAAATTTTGCATGTGTATAGATCTCACATAGCTATTTATCATACACAAAACTGGTGGCGCCACCTGCAGCCATTTTTGCACAGCTCCCTTCTGTTTGTCTGCCATGGGATAAAATCACTCATATCTCTGCAGTGATTTGACTAATTCACCTGAAATTCGGCATGCATATACATCCTGGATAGCTTTTCTGATTTTATGACAGGTGGCGCAACCTACATTCACGTTTACGCTGCAGACATCCAAGCTCATATCTCGGGAACCGTTTGACCGATTGTGCCAAAGTTTTGCATGTGTATAGTTCTCACATAGCTCTTTATCATACGCAAAACTGGTGGCGCCACCTTCAACCATTTTTGCACAGCGTCCATCTGTTTGTCTGCCACGGGCTAAAATCACTCTTAAACATATAGTGGTTTGACTTATCTGCCTCCAATTTTGCATATGTATACAACTTGGATGGCTTTCTGGATTTTGTGGTAGGTGGCGCAACCTACATACACCATTTGGCTGCAGACATCCATGCTAATATGCAACAATTCACTCTATTTCCCCTTGCCACTCAATCCATGCCTCACTTCACCCGTTCCACTCTGATTTAGGCGGATACACGTAGTCGCTTGTCGACTACCCGTATTCTAGTTAAGAATTATGTTTTTTTTAGCATTACTATAGCCGGACTAATTAATTTAGATCAATCATTTTGACTTTTTGATCATTTGATTCCCTCTGTGGCACATATATACTCATATCTTAATTTGCTTTGACTTAAATAATTAGTTGATTTCACAGCAAACAGAAAATAAACAGTTTGAAACTTCACTACATTCAAATTTAATACACACACAGACTAAATTTAAGTTATCTTCACTTTTCACAAAATTTTACTTATTAATTACTTCTAAATTATAACTTTTTATTTTAAAATAAAACTATTACAGACCTAGTTCATTAAAAACTTTAGAAACCACGTCTGTTTAACACATATTACTTTACTAAATTAGACAAATTTACAAATAAATAGTGTTATCCTTATAAACTTAATAGAATTAAAAGCATTTTTTTTTCTGGCATACACACTGCTGGACAAGATATGCATGATTATTGCCTTGAATATCTCTGGTGAATCTTTCTACCTATAGGGTATATGTAACAAGTCTGACATACCTGAAGAGTTTTGTTGGGTTGTTTTTCCTTTTGCCTAGACTTCAATATCTAGTGGAGCCATTGAAAAGTTCAGTACCAGTCGCTTTTTTGGGTTTTTTATCCCGGAATGGTATGCTTGTCAACGCTAAGAATGTGTGTTTGGCTTAATGGGGCTTAAAAAATATACTAGTTGCCTTGTGGTTATATACCCGCCATGAAAATATAGCCCTCTTGTATGCAGTGTTTTGTTGTTGACAAAGTTGCCTAGTCGCGTCTATGAGCCGAGTTCTCAGGCCTGTGAGCAACTTTTGCCTTGCAAGTTTTTGTGTCTATCATGTCAGCATCTTGCCTGGTTGGTATTGCATATATTGCCTAGAGATTTCTCAGTTTTGGCAGGGTACAACCTTTCACCTAGAACATCTTGGTATCTGGTTTGGTGGCGCCACTTGCATATGATTGTACTTGTCATCATATCTAAACTTAACATCAACCAGCATAAATTAGTCTCCTTCCAGCACTTGAAGCAAAATAAATAAATTAGATCAGTGTGCGTACTAAAAAACACCAGTTAAACTAGCAGCACTCATTTAGATGTTTGAATTAGGTTAAATTCCGTGAAACCCTACCAATACTATTAATATACGAGCAACAAACCAAAATACTTAATAAATTGAATAAATACATGAATAAAATGAATAAAGAAGGTGGACTCAAACTCTTTGTATACAAGCTATATTGCATTTTAGAGTAATGAGATTTAAATAAAAAAAAACACATACGGTATACATTGCTGTGTGGGGTAAAGATTTTTATCACCAAAAATGTGTATTCCACTGTGTATTCCAGAAAATAAATGTTAACCACGTGGTATAAATCTGATTACAACAAATTAAGTTAATCATCACACATTATCTTAATCCATAGAGCTTAATAAAAATTAATAGATAATTCATGATAATGATAAGAATGATGATATTGTTATTGTTAAAATAATGGTATACTAACATTTTAAAAAGTAAAATATCAAATGTCAGGGAAAAACTGTAATAAGAGCTTTTCTTATTAGGAGAAACTAATCAATGAATAACTTAACCTGATATCTACTTTAAATATCATTTTTATAGATACTTGTTGTTTTATAAACAACTTTGATTTGACAAATTCTTTGGCAGGACTGCTTACCATTTAACCTCAATATAGGGCATGTAGATGTTATATATTACACGTACACTTTCTTAAAGTGTTAAAACTACGTGAGGTTTTTTAATAATTTGGTAGTATTATTTCATGTATTACTATGCTGAGGTAATTATATGAGCTGATCTTATATTGAGCGAGGAATCTTGCCGTTTCCTGATCAGTTATCGTAAATATTCTAGCCCAGTGAGAGGGCATGTGTTGGCCGTGCGGGGCCCGAAACCACAGGCACTCGTTTCCAGCACTAAAATGGCCTAGAAACCGAAAACACATTGAGTATGGGCGATATACCTATTATAAAAGAACAAGGTAATGAACTCCACCGCTACGCGGGCAAGACAACTTTTTTTCACAAGTCCGAAATCCAGAGAATTATCCGCTTCACAAGCATGATCGCGCGCCTTTTTGTTGAAAACATCTTTATTTACAAGATTAAACTTCCAAATATAAAAGTTCCCCACACTAATCGCGAATTCAAGCACGTTAATTTCAGCTGCGACACCGTCATTTGGCATGTATACATTTACTAGTTGCGGAAGTTGACGTCATCCAGGGCTTAATGCATGTTATGGTTATAGAACAGACGTTAATGTATACAAAACAAGTGATTTAATGGTCCTGGTTGTGTTTGCATACCATGCCCACTGATTTTCAACTTCATTGACAATTTGACAGCTGTTTGAATTGTGCGCCTAAAAGAGATGTAGAAAACGACTGGTACCATGCAGCCAATCACAGACGCCAGCTCAGGGGGAAATCCATTCAGCCCGGGGTGACGTCAACTTCCGCAACTAGTAAATGTATACATGACAAATGACGGTGTCACAGCTGGAATAAACGTTCTGGAATTCGCGGTTAGTGTTGGGAACTTTTATATTTGGAAGTTTAATCTTGTAAATAAAGATGTTTTCAACAAAAAGGCGCGCGATCATGCTTGTGAAGTGGATAATTCTCCGGAATTCGGACTTGTGAAAAAAAGTTGTCTTGCCCGCGTAGCGATGGAGTTCATTACCTTGTTCTTTTATAATGGGTATATCGCCCATACTCAATGTGTTTTCGGTTTCTAGGCCATTTTACTGCTGGAAACGAGTGCCTGTGCCCGAAACTAATACCGTTTAAATTTTGAGGCCAGACAGGACACAAAAAATACTGTTTATTAAAAAACTTACCCCAGGGTAATGCACATACATATGATCACTGATCAGCTGATAATAAAGTGTGCGAGTGAATCTCGCTATATTAGTAGACAAGTGTTCTACATATTTTATAACAAAATTTTTCATGCCTGTGAGGGGGGGCATGGTTCAGCCAGACGGAGCTCCTAATAAATATCGTTTAAGATGTGAGGCTAGTCAGGGCACACAAAAATACTATTCGTCAAATATGACGTGGTGGCTGGTTTTGTCCACCTTATGCCTTTGGGCTATTTTGGGGACAATAGTTACCACAAGTTATATTTACTCTAAATGAAACGGAGAAATATAGCACAGATTATGCCTCCATGAGAATCCTACTGGAGGTTTCCTTTAGTTATCTCTTGTCAAGATTATTTTTATCATGTGTAGTTTTAAACGTCTTTCAATTGTTTAACTATTGTAATGATTTAACAAGGGATTGCTTAACAGTATCCTTTATGTTTGATTATATGAAGACTTTTATTTTCTTGAATATTCGTGCATAGGTTGCAGGCGCAGGAAAAACACAAGAATTATATGGACAGATATGGCTGCTATTCTTTTCATTTCAGATGTTCCATTCTTGTATGGGCATACAGCCGCCTGCCCCTCTGCTAACACAGCAAGAGACAACACTCGTTCGCTTTGTGGCAAAATACTGACAGGAGTCTTGCATGCGTTTATATACACACTAAGCAGCTAAAATTTGATAATGAACATGACCATGTTAACATTTTTATTGACATTTCCTTTGCACAGTAGGCCTATGGTGCCACCTGTGGGACTTTAAGGAACTGCACAGCTAACTAAGGCCAAAATTAAAAAGGGTATGCTTCTCAAGCACTTTTTTTTTACAGAAATCAGTGTGGGCAGGCGGAATTTTATTTTTGACCTTTTCTGTTTGTTTCGAAAAAAAAGGTCACATGATCAGAGAAAAGCATAAAAATAACAGATTTTTTGCTAAACAGGTAAATGCACTACATCAATTGTACTATTTTATCTTCTTGGAAGATAAAAATCAAATTTTTTTTTATGCGGGGGGTTAAAATTGACGCGGGCGGTGCCTGAGAACGATACCTTTTATTTTTTGGCCTAATATGTCAACCATATCCTTGTGCATGTATGAATGTCATTTGATTCACTTTGAATATCTTGTATTATTTGAATGTTTAATCAAAGTTACACCTACCCTGAACTTTCAAAACAACTATCAGACTGCAAAGTCCCTAATACCTGGTGGCACTGTGTGGGCAGAGAACACTCCCTGCCCGCTGTGGTAGCAGTGAATAAACCTACCTCCCCCTCCCCTCCTCACGTGGGAGTAAGGGGCTGGATAGCTGGCTTACAGCCTATACACAGACTACCAGTCATGTTTCGGCAATATAACAAACAAACAAAAACAAATCCCCCTCTCCTAAAGGTTGTGTATTATGACTGCTATCATAAAAATTTCCACTGTAGTGTAAACATTTTCCCTATAGGGGGTAGGATGTAATATTCTCCCTTGTAATGTTACCTTAGATCATCACATGTGGGTCAAGGAGGCAGAGTGTCAGTTAACTGGCTATCAGCCAATCCCAGGCTGAAAGCTAGTGGCTCCGCCCCCTGTTAACAGATGACCACTTCATTTGAAGGTCTCATAAGTAGAGAAAAAATGCCTAAAAATCGAAAAAAATACAGGTGGCACCACCAGTGTACAGAAACTAATGAAACACTCCATGATCAATATGCATGCTAAGTATCATGGTCATCAGTTCATTACTTATTCAGATACCTGAGTTTTTGTATCACATTTTTTACTAGAAAACATTTGCCAAGCGACAATGTGTATCCACCGAAGTCAGAGTGGTACAGGTGGAGTGAGGGATGGATTGAGTGGTATGTCACACCACTCCTGAATTAAGTCCACTAAAACTCTGAGAAAAAGCCATTAATTCAATCAACAGAAACACCTGGCGCCACCTGTTTGGTTTATGAGAAAACTCTCGAAGACAGATTGACATGCCATATTTCAGACCAATACCTTGAACCATTCCTAAGATATGAGCAATTTTCACCCAAAGCAAATGTACAGATGGACACCACAGGAAAACAATTGCAGATGGTGCCTCCAGTCTTGAGTACAACATGGAGGAGTCCAAGATATATGGACATGCACAATTTCAGGCCAATACGGCACACCACTCCTAAGAAAAGAGCAGTAATTTATTCTACGGAAACGGGAAGGTAAGAGGCGCTACTTGTCTAGTTTACTAGAAACTTTCCAAGATTGATGGATTTTCCAAATTTCAGACCAATACCTTGAACCACTCCGGAGATAAGAGCGATTTCCATCCAAAGCCCACGTACGGATAGACACCACCGGAAAATGATTGCAGATGGCACCATCAGTCTTGAGTACAACATGGAGGGGTCCAAGATCTATGGGTATGCACCATTTCAGGCCAATGCGACCAATCACTTCTGAGAAAAGAGCAGTGATTTATTCTTTGGAAACGGGAAGGTTAGTGGCGCCACCTATCTGGTTTACGAGAAAATTTCCAATATGGATGGACATGCCAAATTTCAGACCAATACCTTGACAACGGATGTTGTCGTGGGGGAGGTACTGGTTCGATGTTCATACGCCTGGGCAACGGACTTGGTACGATAAGTAACATTTCCTCATCAGACGCATCAATCTCATCAGACACCTCCGATTCTACTTTTGATGATCGTTTGCTACTACAATCTATTTTTTCTTGGATACAGTTGGTTGGATGTTGTAAGTCTGAGATAAGTCACGATTTGTGATTTTGCTTGAAGATTCCGGATCCGAAGAAATCAACGTTCCTATTGGCAACAATAAGTTTTGATGCAGAGTTTTCTTTGGTCCTTTTCCATCCTCTGCCTCAAGTTCATAAACTGGGATGTCCGGATTCAATTGTGACACCACAATATATACCTGTTCCTGCCATCTATCTGCTAGTTTCTGTTTGCTTTTTAAGGCTACGTTTCGTATTAGCACCCGGTCTCCCTTTTGTAGTACACCTCTGCTGCGTATATCGTAAATATCGTTTCTGTTTTTGTTGTGCTTGAGCAATATTTTTGGAAGCAAGGTCATGGGCGAAACGAAGACGATTTCGTAAGTGTGATACATAACCTGGACGCTCCATGTCAGTGCGAGTACCAAATTCAACATCAACCGGTAGTCGTGGGTACCTCCCCAAACATAAGATAGAATGGAGACAATTTCGAGGTTTCATGTGGTGTGCAGTTATATGCATGAACTATTGGTGATATATATTCTTTCCAATCTGTTTTCTCCGATGGTTCAAGAGTACCGAGCATGTCAAGCAATGTTCTATTAAATCGTTCACATTGGCCATTTCCACTACGATGATAGGGCGAAGTCCTTGACTTGGTAATGCCAGCTAACTCACATAGATGTTTGATGGTGGAACTTTCAAACTGACGACCCTGGTCACTATGTAGGTGTGAGGGAAACCCGTAATGAACAATAAAATTCTCAAAAAGCGTCTTAGCGGTGACAAGCGCTGTTTGGTTCTTTGTTGGATAGGCCTGGAGTATCTCGTGAAATGATCTGTAATTAAAAGTACATTTTCAAATCCCCCTTTTGGGGCTTCCAATGTTAAATAATCCATACATACCAGTTCCATCAGCTGACTTGTGGTGATATTTACTAGTGGAGCACTCTGCGTTTGGAGGGTTTTCTTTAGAATGCAACGTCCACAGGCTGCTACATGGTCCTCCACGTCTTTAGACACCCCCAGGCCAGTAAAATCGGTCTCGCAGAAGAGCTTAAGTTCGCTCTCTCCCAGTATGTCCTGCTTGATCGTGGCAGCCACTGATTGCTAGTTTACGGTTCGTTGATGGTAATACCAGCTAAAAAATCAGTTCATTTGCTTGTTGACGCTGGCGATATAACACACCGTCTCGTACACACAATCTTTTCTGTTCTTTACCTAAGATGCGGAGTGCCTTAGAATCTGATCCTATGGCGTTGGACGCCCCTTCCTGTAACCATTTGATACAATTTCAGATGTCGGGATCTTCCCTTTGCAGTGTTGCCCAATCTTGTATTGTCTTTTGACTCAGTGCAGTGTTATCCTGAGCTGGGACGGCACTCTGTGACATTGATAAGATGTCTACAAATCCAAAAGGAGGGTCAGCAGTTTCTAGAATGGCCGACACTGTTTTACAGGTGATCCTGTTGGACTCTTGTGGCCAGGATATGCGTGAAAGTGCATCGGCATCTAAGTTATTCCATCCAGAACGATACTCAATGAAAAAATTGTAGTTTGCCAATGTGGCAACCCATCTGTGACCAGTGGCGTCCAGTTGTGCGGATGTTAATACATACGTCAAAGGATTGTTATCTGTCTTTACTGTGAATGGGCTGCCATACAGGTAGTCATGAAACTTATTGGTAACTGCCCATTTTAACGCCAAAAATTCTAATTTATGGGCTGAATAGTTTTTTCTGATTTGCTAAGGGCCTCTACTAGCACACGCGATGAGCCCCTCAGTTCCATCTGGTTGAGTCTGGTATAATGCTACACCCAAAGATTGTGAACTGGCATCGGTATGGAGCAAGAAGGGTTGCGAAAAATCTGCAAAAGCTAATACTGGTGTTGTGCAACAATGGGCCTTTAGTTCTTCAAATGCTGCTTGATAATGTTCTTCCCATCTGAGTTTCTTCGGCTGTTTGGTTCTGGCGAAACCTTGGGTTGGCTCGTACAACTGTTTAGCAATTTTAGAGAAACTGCATATGAAGCGTCTATAAAGTCCAACAAATCCTAGAAAGCTCTGGAGTTGCTTCACAGTTGTCGGGACAGGCCATTACCTTATGGATTTGATTATATCAGGATTGGTAGATACTCCTTCTTCCGATACTACATGACCCAGATACTTAATCGATTTTTGAAAGAAATTGCATTTGGACGCCTTTAATTTTAATCCTGCAGCTTGCAATCGTTCAAAAACAGATTTCAGCCATTCTAAATGCTCTCCATACGTTTCACTAAATACCACTATGTCATCCAAATATAGTAGACAGGAATTCAAATGCAAGTCTCCCATACATTGTTCCATCAGTCTTTGGAAAGTAGCAGGCGCATTCGTCAAACCAAAGGACATACTGTCACATTCGAAAAATCCTACTTGGCCGACCACAAACGCTTTTTTTGCTTTATCCTCTTCACTCAGTTCAACCTGCTAATAGGCACTCTTAAGATCCAAAGTACTAAACCATTTTGCTCCTTGCAAGGTGTCAAATGTCTCTTCTATTCGTGGTCATAAGCGTCCTTTATTGTAAGTGAATTCAGTCGGCGTAGATCAATGCAGAATCTCAAGCTTCCGTCTTTCTTCCGAACTAATACCACGTTTGACATATACGGACTCACGGATCGGCGTATTACCCCTAGTTCAAGCATCTCCAGTAAATGCTTCTTGACTTCTTCAAGTAAGGAAGGGGGAATTCTGCGGTGTCTTTCTTTAAACGGTGTCTCATCAATCAGTTTTATGTTGTGTTTGACCATGGACGTATGTCGAAGATCAAGATGATGTAATGAAAATACATCTCGCGATCGTGCAAGTAGTTTTTTTTACGTTTTGGACTTGATACTCTGTTAAATTAACAGACAACTTGGCATTAAATTGGTCTGGAAATGGGTCCTCTGGGGAGGATTCAAGCCTATCTATGTCGTTCTCCACCGGGGTAAAATCAACCTGATGAAGATCACATATTTTCTGTTTTGCTGGGAGAGTGATATCTCTAGAGGTTTGATTTCGGATCCCAACAGCTAGTCTTTGACAAGATCCTCCAGTTTTCAACTTTTGTAGGCTAGGCAATACTACTTACCCATCGGGTAGTTGATCTGTCCCGCTCACGAGAACATCTATCCGCATACAGGAGCCCCTATTTGCATGTGTGATTCCTCTAACCATCCGTTGGGACAATGGGGGAATAATAACCTTCTTGGATGTCATAAGTGTTCCTAACCTTCCAGTCTGACTCCTGTTTTTGTTTAAGCGAGAAAGCGACTGAAACGCCATCCTCCATGGCATCGAAATTTCTTCATCCAAGATAGACTCATCCAAAAGTCCAAGCTGTAATATATTTGTTCCAATAAGGACAGGCATCCGGGCGTGGTAACTGGTTTCCGGCACGACTAGAAATAATACTTCCCCATTCATCTGCGGTAGCTCATTGATCCGTAATGTGGCCCTAACGTAGCCCAGATACTCTAAAGTGTGACCACCGGCCCCTTCTAATCTAATCAGATCTTCCAATGGTTGGAAGGCTAGACCCAGCTGTTGACAGAAATTTTCACCAATTGTACTAACCATTGATCCCGTGTCTACCAAGGCTATGCAAGTCTGATCATTTACACGGATTTCCACTTCATTGGCTTCACCGACCAATTGTTTCTTATACTGGGGACATTTTGTGGTACAGCCTCCCTTACGTCCCTCAAGTTTGGCCGATTTCAGTTTAAACGGCACTGAAAAGCCTTATGCCCTTGAAGGCCACACTGCCAACAATAACCAATAAAAGGACGCGGGACTTGGGTTTCTGCCGCACCAGGCGCTTGCAACGACTGTCGGTTTGCCATTTCAATTCTGCCCACCCGATCATTCAACTCAGTCATACTCTTCAGCAGTTCCTTCATTTGTTCTCTCAGCACAGCGGTCGGGTCAGAAGCGGCAGGACTTGTCGTTCTCGTTTCCTTTAGAGGTTGTTGTTCTTTTGACGTAACGGTTTGGTGCACCCTCAATTTGGTATCTTGGTTCTGAAGTTGTAGTTCGGCAGCTCGCGCAACCCCAATCCTCATAGGATATTGTGTCCACCTTATGACGAATGGGGTTTTTCAATCGTTCAGAACAAATCCCTGAAAAGAACGTGTCCTTTAGGGTGTTGGAACGTGCCTCGGGTATGATTACAGTATTGTTACCTTGAGTGAACAGGTCCTCTTATCTGCAGCTCCATTCCGCAATTGATTCTTTTTCTAGCTGTTTTGCAGAAAAGAATTTTTCCATTCCTGCTTCTGATGATAGAACATCTCCATAAAGTTTGTCCATTTTATCTATCACGTCATTCACAGCCACATCGCCCATTCGTAAGAAGATCTGGGCTGCCTGACCTTTTAATGACCTACCCATGGCATATTTGATCAGATGTTCCGGATACATCTCCCGCAGAAGTGACCTGACTTCATATCTCCATTGTTGGTAGGAAGCTTCTCCCTTAGCTTTTTCTCCTGAAAAATTGGTTGGACGTGGATTATTCCACGGCGGTGTATAGCTGTATTGCTGTACTTGTGGCTGCGAGTCCATCGTGCCCGGCATAGCCATTGTACCATTGTCTTGTCCTAAATATCTGTGAGTGGTTGAATGGGCTGGCTTTGGTTCACTTGGATGTAATCCGGCCGACACTGGGGAAGTCCATGGATGAACATAGACGGGCTGCTGTAACGGTGGCTGCGGATATGTACCAAAATACCTAGGAGTGGTATAATGGGCTGGGATTGATGCTCTGGTATACAATCCGGTAGGAGATGCTAATCGTGATGCTACGGTCAATGACCTGTATCCAGCAGACACATACGTCAATAACACCTCGTTGCTCAATACCCGCTCCACCTATAGACGGTTTTCCTTTCATAGGAGAAGCTGACGAACCAACTGTGTAGGTAGAACTCACCATTTCATCCGGGTCCTTATGACCTGGCAGTTGCGGAGCAAGAGCTTTAGACAGCAACTGCTTCTCCTCTGTTGATAAATCTGATAATTGTCTAATCAGCTCTCTAAACTCAACCTTAGGCTGAGGTAAAGCGTAATAATGCTGAACATATGATTCTTCTAATTCCTCACTTATTGATTCAGCTTTCAGCATGTTTACCAAGTGTACTACCATCTAGCAAACCAATCGCTTTGCGAGCAGTTTCCACTTTGTGAAAAACTACAAAAGCTGAATCATCGGATAGACAAACCCTATGACTTCAACAATTCAGTTATGTCACGTACTGTACTACCAACAGGTAGGTTGTACAATACCACACTGCGATCAGGCAAAGCTATGAATTACAGAGTTGCTAATCAACCAATCGAACTGCGGCAAAGCAATAAAAATGCAACACCCTATAACCCCTGATAGATAGTAATGACAACTACATGAATGCCTTGGCTGACGGATGTAATCAGAAATCAACCCCCACAGCGAGAAACCTTACAACCCTATTTCCCTGATTGTACTGCGATAGTGAAAATTACTATCAAAACATCCGTAACATCCTATATGGATGACTTGGCTGACGGATGTTATCAGTAATCAAGCAGGTCCGTACTGTCACTAATCAAAACAATACACATTCACTACGCGTAATTCACACGTAGTCTTATTACCAAGTCCACTCCCCCTGAAAATGGGCCAGGGAGAGTAAAACTCAACACATTAACGGCGGACAAATGAACCATTAACCGTTAAGATGTAAGATGTACCATGTAAGCTGTAATCACAACGGGGACTAACGAAATGTCTTTACATAATATTTAGTCAATTGATGAATCCTATGAGAAAACTAATACTGTAATACCGTTAAATGCCCGAAGTAGTTTATAATGATCAATAATCCATAATAGAACCTGGCTGGACAGCCTAACAGTACCTGTTCCGTTGTGGCCGACAGGGGTATGACAGTTGGTCATAAAAAAAAGCGTATCAAGGGGTATTTGAATTTATGGAAAGAGGCTGGAAATATTTATAATTCGTGGTTTTATTAATATTCACGTACACGCTATTGAAAAGAGCCTATTATCAGCGTATACATCGGCAACTCAAATGAGCTGCGTATCACCACGGTGTGCATCCAGGGCAATAATTACCCAAGTGTTGTACAAACAAGGGTCGCCCGCTGCAACGGTGCCTACTACCAAGTGTAATTAGCCATGTTGGGCGTGAGCTGACCCATTTATCTGCCGTAGCTCATCATTAATTAATTTTACTTAGTTATCCTTAATCATTTGGAAGCTGTCTTAATACAATATAACCTCGCAAAACACTTCTTTAAGTATTCGTGAATTAATCGTTTTAAATTATGTTTTTCAAGGTAAAACATTATTTATTATACATGGATTTAATACCAAATAAATATTGCGTTGGGTTCAAGTGCTTACTTGTATTTGCATTTAAATATAGTCACACTAAATATATATATGTGTGTGTGTTTGTGTATTTATATTGGTGTTTGTGCTGTGTAAACTGCTAATATATGTATTTTATCTCAATATTTGATGTATCAGATGAAACATATTTATAATATAATAATTATAATATAATATTTATAATATAACATATTAAAAAACATATTCGTATATATATATATATATATATATATGAATATGTTTTTTTAATATATATATATATAAATTACAGACCACCACTCATACTTCGTGGAGTAAAGACGAAATGTGATCCCTGAATATACACAAGTATATAGAACATGAATTTGCGTATATATAAGATATGACCCAAATTGAAAGGGCACAGGACATAATTAATAAGGGAAAAATACAACTAGTTCCAAAATTTGCTACTTTTCTTGTCGAAGGGACTAATGGAAATAAATACGCAGTAACACTGTTTCCGACGGAGAAATGTCAATGTGAAGCAACCAATGTTTGCTATCATATTTTGGCCGCTCGAAAATCAATCGGATTAGAGGTAACTGATGAAAAACGGAAACTTAATGTGTCTCTCATGTCCAGGCGAAGTAAAAAAAGGGCCGCAAGAAAAACTGGTAGGAAACAACCAAGGAAAACAGATTTTACATATGAGTTTGAAGCGGCTCCTGATACCGACACGTCGTTAAATATGACTCCTAAAACACCAAAAACCCCAGTGCTAGATGTGTAGTATATGTTATACCAATAACCAATTGAACTCAAAATAGCATATGATACTAGAGATAATGACGTCTCCGGGTTGCACACTCCGACATCCGGCTTTGGCATACCGCGTCAAGCCGCCATTCCTTCTGGGTCGTCTCCGGGTGGTCTCCGGACTAAAAATAAAACTGTATACCTAAATTATCTTAACAAGGTTAATCAGTAATTGATTTGTGGTTGAAAAAATATACATGCCTAGTAATTCCTGTGAAGTTTTCTGACCAAATTGATTCAAATTTATATTGACATCTCCGGGTCTCTCCGGCCGGATCTCTCCGACTTTCAGTCACACCCACCAGGGACTGAGGGTATACAAAGGCAATCGTAGTGTTTCTTTTTCTTAACTGATTTTTCTTAAATTTAAAACAGCATCAACATCGGGTAGTTTTCAAATATTGGTGTGTAGATTGCCTTTATACCATCACTCAATGGTTCATACCAATAGCATACATATGCACATGCAGTTACGATAATAAATTCATTACCGGACGTAATTTACATATGATTTACTTTACAATTAGTTTGACCAGGCGGAAGGCCTAGGTCACGTGTGAGCACCACTCAGATGTAAACATGACCAGAGGGACCGGAAGTTTATAGTTAAATATAAATATAAATAGACTGCGTAAACCGATCTCAATATGAATTTAACGGTGCCACACTTATATGTATTGTAGAAACATGGTGATCATTAAGAAGGCATACAACGGTGGTGTTATACCTGACTCATGGCCATCAGTAGTTTTCGGCCCTGGTAGTAAGTCCAACACAACACACTGGAAGTTCTTCAATAATATCAATAGTCCCGGCGCACACAAATTCCTACAGTCTCTTGAAAAGAACAGAGAATGGGGATGTCCAAGCATGGTCAGCGGAGCCAAATCCACATTGTGACCGGCTCACGGTCGCACCACTACGCATGGAAACGCCACTATTTGACCAATGGGACTAGTCGACCACCAGAAACCTCGGCCCTCGTCTTGTTGCTCCACTTGGCAGGTGGCTGTCACTACCAGAGGGTCCCTTATTGGGCGCCAATTTGTAACAGGGTCTCCCAAACAATCGGTTTTTTTTTGTGTTAGGCTGTCACGGCTCAGTAACCACTCTGGTCAGATGCACATTCTTTATTAACTGCAAATATAATACGTGCACACAGTAAGAGAATTGCCTGCCAAGTCTCTTATAACATATATACATCAAGGTTTCATCACTTATTCGTATGACACAATACAAACAATATTCACACAAACATAACGACTCATAATTCATATGACACAATACAATCAATATTCGCACAAAAAGTAAAGACTCAATCTACAGAAATTATCAGCCGATGGCCAGTTTACATAGTTATCTGAATACGGAGTTAACAGCTTTGTGAAATATACATATCTAATTACGTCTCAAATCAGACCGACTGTCTAATGTCATTTTACAAAAAAAAATCTCAAACGTATATGGTTCATGTTATTATAATTAAAATAAATCGTACTATACAGAACAGTAATCGAAAAAATATATTACCTTTCACTTTTACCAGTAACCCAGAAAATGTTTAAGAACGTACCTGCAAATATAATACGTGCACACAGTAAGAGAATTGCCTGCCAAGTGACGTTGGTTGGTCAGCTTAGCGGGAAAATTACACCAGCTTATTGTTATTAAAATTAGAACCAGAATTAAGTTTTACAAGTCAGATCTTAACTAGCAATGAAACCCGCGCGTATATTACAACTAATACAATAACATATATTCGAAGACCTCGGTGACATTTTAGTACTTAAATAATTCATTTCACCTGATAATATGGTTTTAATTTGGTCACTGTCAAAGGTCATTTCACAGGTGTTCGGCGCGAAACATTAAACTGAACGTAATTAGGTCTGGGTTAAAGGTCATGTCTAAATACACTCGGCCCCCCAAGGAACCACGATTAGTTATGGAAATGGGTCGAGCATAATTGTCTGACTGTGACCATCATACCCATACATTAATGATGCATACCGAGTCAGTCTGTCGCATACCGACAAGAAACAAAAAATGTACAGAACCAGTCTGTCACATAAATAAGGAAATAGAATATGATCGTAAGGAAATAGTACAAATTTAAATATTAAAGCCGTTGTGTTTTTAATATATGAGTTTCAGTAATATATATGTTTCAGAAGGCCTGAAACATTTTATCTGTCCAGCTATCAACGTTTAAGAGTGTGTGCGTGTGAATCGTTGTAGTTTCTTACACGGGGAGGGATACAAGTAATAAAAACCACTATAAATAAAAGTCCGTTCCAGTACCCGTGTCCGGATGTTTTTCGGAATATTTTTTTTAAGCTCAGCTGACTATAAGTCGTGACTATATAGTCGTGGTCCATTGTCCGTCCTTCTGTCTGTCCGTCCATTAGACTGGCACATTTTGAAACCGTTAGACCTACGAATAAATAATTCGGCATACAGGTAGATGTCCCCAAAACCTCCTACCATACCAAAAATTGGGTCGATATGACCTCGTTCCTTTGAAAAATTAAGGATAATATATTACAGCCACTGGGAGAGAGCCTCTGCTGTGTACACTTATTCTCATAGAACCACCCCTCAACCCCCCCCCCCTCCAGGCAAACCCCACCCACCAAATGTTATGCTGTAATTGTTATTGTTTTCACTGCATCTCCTTAATTGTAATGCTGTTTCCACTCCAATATACAAAAACTTCCTTTGAAAAAGTTATTCGAGGTGTAATCCAGAAGATGCCATTTTGTATTAATGTAGAATTTTTAAAGAAATCAATTTTCTTTTAAATGATTTAAACAAATATAAATAAACACATCAGTATGCATAAATTTATAAAATATAAAGCAAATTATGGTTTATTAAAGGCACAATTTAAAATTGTGAAATCTGAATCAAGTATAATTTTTAGATATTTATTGTTTTGCAAATTTAAATGATATTAAAAGAGGTAAAAAATAAATATACATGTGTATGCATGATGTAGTGTTATCTGACAAGACTGAGATTTATAATGTTGCCATTTCAAATTATGAATCAACTTTTATATCATATATATATATATACATATATATATATATATATATATATATATATATATATATATATATGTAATATTGGAAATGTATAGAAATGTAAACTATATAAAAAAATGATGTGATAAAAAAATGAGGATCTAATACAAATATTTGTTCATTATTTTCCTGCCACAGCAGAACTGGAGAACAGGCTTTGTTTGCAGAAGTGTTGTTAATCCAACCTGTGCACCGGGACGTTAGTTTTTATTACAAATGTGTAAAATATATTTAATTTAAAAATAATTGGATTAGAAAAGTTAAGATCTTATTGAAACAGATTCTTGCCTCAGGAAAATGGAACAAAGCGATCAGCTCTGTCTGTCTATCATCTCTCCGCTATCATTAATTATGTATTAATTATGATTTTTTTCTTTAATCACTGTTGAAATAACTTTCATATGCTGTATGTGTATGGAATTAAGCTATTTTAGTCTGAAATTTGAAAGCAACATATATTAATTTGTGTATTATTGCAGATGTTTAACTTTAAAAAGAATTGATGTAGTAAATTAATTAACAAATAACTTCGTATATTATCAGCTTTGTTTGTCAACCATTCTGTCTGTCCTTTTAAATATTAAGTAATTGTGAATAAACTTTTTTATCCTGTAGGCATTGTTTATGTAAGTGAAAATCCTATGTATATACACTATAATATTACAGATATGTTGTAACTCCCATCATTCCACCCCCCTCCCCCCCACACCACCACCACCACCAAGTCCTTTCATCTTTGGACTGGGGACATTAAATATATCTAAACTGTATAATTTCATAAAATGAAAAAAATACATATATTTAATAGTATATATTATAAAAAATAGATTCAATTGAACAAATGTGTAAACTGCTGAACTGTCAACAGTTAATCTAGTCCCCGGGATAAACCGATTAAATTGCAAAATTTTATCGTTAATCTTAGGTTTATTTTCAATTGAAGTATACTTTGGGACATTAAAAAATGGCAGTCTTAAGTTGCATAAACGGTAGTTCTGCCCTGCAGCTAAAAAAAATCCAACCCCTACCCCTATATCGGTGATTTGCCACAATCATACCGTGCAACCTTCGGATCACAATATTTCCGGAATGCCTTGGCAGATTTGAATGATCTTGGTATCTAATTGTATGTTTTCAAGCATGGCCGACATGATAAGCATGATTTCACGGCCATCTGAGGTCAAATCAAAGCCAAAGGTCAAGGTCACGGTCAATTAGAGGCCCTAAAAACAGATGATAACCTGTTTTTGCTCGAATGATAGATATATTATTATTTTGACACAATCTCATAGTTTCTATGCGAAATTAATTGAGTTTAAGATAGAGTAGTTCTCAAAGCCAAGTAACTTGGTTTAAGATCAAGGTCGTTAGGTATACGAAACAACTTATAGGGTCAGCTTGATCCGTTGTGTAGTAATGTAGACGAGTCTGAGTATACTGATTAATCAAGAGATGATTCTCTTATTCACTGGCGGAACGTACACACACTTTAATGAAACCAGTTTAAAAACCTTAAAATTAGTTATTCTTAAAACCTATTGTAGATATTCCAATCAACTGGTTTAAGACAAAGGGCCAATGATTATGAAAGATTTTGATAAAATCCTGCGATATAGGGAAGAGGACTGATGTCAATTTAAATAATTAACATTTGGAAATTGAGTGTTATTGCGAAAAAGGCTTTGACTTGGCCTGATGCTACAAGTATACACCATTTTGTTAATTTTATCATGTAAATTTTATCTCATGAGTATTTACTCATTTTCAGTCAAACAAAATTGTTGAGGATCCAAGATATACAGATTTCACAAGTTTAAATAAAGGTTCATAAGTACCTAGGTTTACGGCTTTAATTTATGTTTAACATATGTTAATTTATGTTCTACATAGCAAGAGTCTTTGGACAATTATTAACACTGTAGACATAATGAGAACTTGCCTAAGCTCTGATTTGTTTAATTTGAGTGGATTTATTTTCTGAATATATCAGAAAAAATGAAAGTTATCTCAGCTGTGAAACTAATACACATGTAAAAATACCCAAGGATCAGAACACTCAGTAAGTTATACGAGGAGCAAACTGTAGATGAGGAAATAAAGGGATCTTTAATGTAAATTTTTTAATATAAATTATTTACATAGTATCATGTGACATCTGTTACAGCAATGACTCTTAATATCATTAGTCAAACATATTGTCATCTTTAATGAGTACCTGTCTGAGTAATATTTTAAATTTTTCACATATTTTATTTTTTTCTAAATTTTGCAAATAATAAAAATTGGCAAACTGAAACACTTTGAAAAGATCTGTAAATTTAGATTAATTTAATATAAATAACCGCAGCCTTGTCTATCATTGATTTGCTTCATATAATCCCTTAAAGTATAGATCAGTTTTATTCATGTTTTTTTCATTATTAAGTTTGAAATGAAAAATACCCAAAGGTGACTACATGGTGTCCTTTTGAATACACTTAGGGCCATTAATACAAGGTCCATACATCATCATTAATTGTAAGGTAATACACTGTTACTCATTAAATATCAATTCCTTTTTCCATTAATTTCTTCAAGTTGTTATCATAAACCAATAAAAAAATATATTTTTTTATGATAGTTTATTCCCATAGTGATATACAGGTAAATCTTTCAGTTACACATATTTCTATATCCACATTCTGTCTCAAACAGAAACAATAAATTTGGGTATGACCAATACTTAAATTTGCTTATACAGAGCTTTGCTATGCATATATACTTTTGTATCTGTTCATCCAGATTTAAACCAAACAATATTTCTTCTGTAGCGAGCTTCACACCAAACCTTCCTTCTATTAACTTCCACAAACATTGAACAACATTACAAGTTATAAAAAAGTGTTCCATAGTATCTATCGCCTGACAATATTTGCATCTATCATTGTCATTAATTTTCATTTTATTTAACAAAATTGCTGTTGGAAAAATGTTATGAAGAATCTTCCATATTAAAGTCTGAACTCTTGCCTCCTTAACTGCATGACAGTGTTTAGTCCAAACAAATTCCCAATCAAAATCAACAGATGGAAATTTTGCTGACAGCTAGGTACAATATATAACTGTTTAACCAACATAGATTTAACCTCCTTAGAGTTAAAGGCAAACCTAATATCTCTATTATGTTTAGTAATACATACTTTCCTGAGAGTATTATCAAGAGCCATGTATTCAAAGTCCAATGCGCCATAATTGCTTATCATTCTTTAAATTTCTTGTTAAGTTTAGAGCTTAAGATCATGAATTATCTGACTAACATAAACGATTCCTCTTCTTATCCAACCCTTAAAATATAAGGGCTTTCCTTTAAATGTTATATTTATATTATTCCATATTACATCATCATGACATATATTACCTCCAGGCTGTTTTGCATCTTATAACGTTTGTACCATAACTTGATAAAATTCTGGCAGCCTTTTCAATTCTCCTGCACATAGCTCATGAATTTCTTTACATTTACAATTAGATTGTAAGATCATCTCATGTCCGAAAGTTTTGACCATTCACATAGGCAATATAGCCCATTTAGGAAGGATTTCATTATTTTTCTGCTCTTCCAAACGTTTAGACCAAGAAGCAATTTACGCACGATTTACAACATAAGCGTCTATCATATTAAGGCCCCCATCTTTCTGATCTTGTATTACAATTTTTCTCTTCACCTTTTCCACACCTTTACTTTTAAATTGCCAAATAAATTTAAACATTATGGAATTCAAATGTTGAAACACATCTTCTGGGGCCTTCATATTCATAAATAAGTGGGTAAACTGTGAAATTTCCAGAGATTTTAATACAATTATTTTGCCAGCCATGTTCAAACTATGAAGATTCCATTGATTTATGATCAACCTAACTTTTTGCAGCTTATCAATCCAATTATCCTTTACATCTGCTGCATGCCATTCTTAGAAAACTTTATCCCCAATATTTTCATATTTTTTTTCACATTTATATGGCCCAAGTCTTTCAATATCTACCCAAGCTCATATCCCCATAACCATTGTTTTCTATGTATTAACACACAATCCTGACGTCTTTGCAAATTCATCTATAATATCCAGACAATTATGTAATGATGCTTCATCGCGTACAAATATATTGATATCATCAGCATACTGACATATTTTTAATTCATAGTTACCGTACGGGAGCTTTATCCCCTTCACTTGATTGCTTTGCCTAATTTTACAAGCCAGTATTTCAGACCCCAAAACAAACAGAAGAGCACTTAGTGGACACCCTTGCCGAATGCCACGATCCATTGAAAACAATTGTGTATGCCATCCTGCATTAGAAACGCAACTCTGTCGCCCTGTATTAAAAACCTCTACCCATCTAGAAAACTGTGAACCGAAGTTAAACATTTCCAAAGCTTTAAGAATTAAATTTAAAGAAATACAGTCAAAGGCCCGAGTATAATCAACTGCTTAGATAGCTGCTTCTATATTTTCTATTTCCGCAAACCAAATTATATCTTGAATCTGTCGCACATTATAATGCATACCCCTACCTTTAATATAAGCAGTCTGATCGGTATTTACAAGAACAGAAATAACATTTTTTAATCTCTTAGCCAATACACCGGCACCTATTTTATAGTGACAACACGTGAGTGATATTGGCCTAAAAGAATTCAGTTTATCTCTAGGTTTATCTACACTCTTTGGTATTAATTTTATCACGCCCTTTCTCTGAGAACTAGCTAACTTTCCCTTGCTAAAGGCTTCATTTAGAGCATTTACAACCAGGTGTTTTATTCTGGCCCAGAAACGCTTATAAAATTCTGGCCCAAGACCGTCCAATCCAGGACTTGAATTATCCTTCATTGCTTTCATCATTTTCCAACATTTTCTTCTTCAGTAAACAAACCCTCACACTTCTTTTGTTGGTCAGAATCAAGTTTGGGAATAGTTATCCCATCAATAAAATTATGTATATCTTTACAGGTATTTCCACCTGAATAAAGCATATTTAAATGATTATATATTCCAGATAATATATTCTCTGTTGATCGAAGAACCGTACCATCATCTAGTTTTAGTTTATTTATGACCTTCATTCTGGCTCTACTTTTTTCTAAAGAGAGAAATAAAAGAAGTACGCTTTTCCCCTTCTCCTTCCTATCCATCGCATTCTTGATCTCACTAATGCGCCTTTAGCTTTAACAGTTTCTAAAGTTTCCAATTTAAATTTGGTTTCCTCATAACGCTTAACTAATGAATATTCAGTGGGATTTATTGCAAGTTGTCTATGATATAGATTCAGCAATTTTTCTAACTCCAATAGCTCAGATTTCCGTTTCTGTGCTGCAACTTTACTATATTCAATCACACTAAACTTTATCTTTACTTTACATAGCTCCCATAGTACCTGGTGCCCCACAATATCTTTATACTTTACCTCAGTTTCTTCAATCACATCATTGATTAAGTCCATTAAGTCTTTACGTTGTAAAAGGGATCATTTAATTTCTAGCATCCCGGTCCTAGTTTATATTTATCAAGTCTCAAATTCAAGTGTACCATACCATGGTCTGATTTTGTATAGTCTCAAATAAAGCTGCCTTCGCATATGCCAACTAATAAGTCATTGACAAAAATGTAGTACAACCGTTTAGCTGTAAAAGGTTGGGATCTCTTCCAAGTGAACATTTTTACCTCAGTATTAAATGTTCTCCATACATCAGTTAAATTCAATGAATTAACAAAATCATTAAAACTATCAGTAACTCTTTTAGCATGTGGTTTTCCTGCGATAACATCTAACTCTGGATGTACTACAGCATTCATATCACCGACCACAATTACATTATACATAGAAACATCAATATTTCTCTTTATCGTACTCTCCAATATTTTGAAAAACGTACATTTATTATTTTCATCGTGAGGACAATTAACATTAACCAGAGCGAAATCTTCATCATCAATATTGCATGTAATAATCTGTACTCGGCTATTCACGGTATCACTTAAATTAAAATCTTAATATTACTTACGGTGCACTTTTTGTTTAACAATATGATATTACCTCTTAAATGGCTTGTATAGAGCAATGCAAACAGCTCACCATTCCACTCAGAAGTTCATAAATGCACATCAGACTGCTTTACATATGTTTCCTACAAAAAGGTTACATAAATATTGTTTGATCTGACAAATCGAAAAAGGTCCTGTCTTTTTTTTTTCCTATTCCGTAGTCCGCTAACATTCAATGTTATAATCCTGAAAACTGAAAAGAATCACATATCTAATGTTGACACGAAGTCTCTGAATTTATAAGCCACTGCTTGATGGAAACACATTTTTCCGCTCCTTTTTTCGGATTTTTCTCCGCTTGGGGGTGTTTGGGGCGCTGCCCTAGCTTTACCTGAAGGCGTCTTAGTCAGACCTTTAGCCCGTGGCTTCATCGCCATTTCTTGCGAGTTATTTGAAGATCGGGGTTCACTTTCCTGTGGAATCGTTTCTATCACCGTTTCTTCAGCTGAGCAATATCTCGTTTCCATCTCAGGACTGGCATGCCCAACATCTTCTACAGTTCTTTCTGATTCAGTATTGTCTTCAGTTGTTTTTCTGTCTTTTACCACAGTCAGGGACTGCCCCTCCTTCCTCTGCGGAGCGGACAGATCAAGAGACACGTGACCGTCAGTTGTGTCACCTGATGACTCGCAGTTCCTAGCTAAATGGCCAACCTGGCGACATTTGTAGCACATACGCTCCTCTTTTATCGCTCTCTGTCGCTTGGGACAGGAATCGAAATCATGCGTTAAGTCCAAACACTTTTTGCAGTTAACCGTTTGGTTTGCATGGTACACAACTACTCTGATTTCCATCAAAGCCGGATTTGCTTTGTCTAATTCCATTGGATTTGCCATATTATATGTCACATATCTTGGGATAGGGGTAATAATTTTCCTTGCGTAACAGTACCTGTTACCATTAAAGAGTTTGAAAAATTTCTCACCCGTGTTTTTAACCATAGCCGAATTGACTGGGGTATCCCGTACCACGTATTGATCTAACCATTGTTCTATCTCCTGGTCAGGCACATGTAAGGGATACCGTGAATGGAAATTCATGTACTGGCAGCTTTTATTCCTACTTGACAAAAGTCCGCTAATTCATAGCTGTTATGTCCCACATATATTTTATCTAATGCTAACAGTTTTGCTTTACTCTCCTCACTTGCCATATAAATGATCCAGCAAGTCTGTTGTGGCAAATATTGCACAGCAAGAATACCCTTAGGCTTTACTGAGTCCTCCCCGTATTCGTTCTCCAAATTGTCAAGATTAAGTCAAATCCCATTCATTGATTCTATTCAGTCCACGGGCATTGAGACAAACCCACAAACGCGTGTTGCTCGTGGCGCTACGCATGACTGAATCGCATGTTGAAGCCATTCCTGTGGCTGTTATATTGACAATATTCCTTCTGTAAATTATACACAAAATATACCAGTTCTACTCACATCAGTCTCTATGCAGCTTCCTTATGCTCTTATCCACACATGTATCAATAAATTGTACTGCAATTCACACAGAATCCACAGTAGTTCTTCAGAATAACAGGAGCTCGAAAACTCCTGGCACAGGTTTAAGCGCATGCGTTGTTTATTGTTGGGCATCTGGGGCCAGATGTGGCCTGCCAAGAGCGAGCTGGTTGGATTATTTCCCGCTTGACCCTGATAATTAACCCGAAAGGTCAACAAGGGTGATATGCAGGCGACTGAACAGGGCTGGTGATATATATATTCATAGGTTTTACTGTACTGAGTAAGGAATTCCTCATCTGATGAACATCCACAATTTAGTAGCAATACACCACCTTCGAGCTATGGGGCCCCGAAGTACCCCCCAGAATAGTCAAAAATTTCATACAAAAACTTCAATATCTCATTAACTACATTACTGATGGTCATGATTTTTTGCATGGATATTGATCATGGAGTGTTTCATCAGTTCTGCAGACTGGTGGCGCCACCTGTATTTTTTTATTTTTTACGATTTTTTTTCTCTACTTTTGTGATCTTTAAACATTTGGTCATCTGTAAACAGGGCACAAATCATAATGACTGGACCTAGAATCTTCTCACTTGACATGCAGAGAGGCCCATAAAAAGTCTCCTTGGAATCCTGAAATTAGGTCTCTGTTACCCATAACCTCTGAGCTATGGGGCTCCGAAGTACCCCCCAGAATAATGGAAAATTTGATACAAAAGTTCAAGTAACTGATCAACTATTGCATTGATCACCATGATTCTTTGCATTGATTTTGATCATGGGGTGTTTCATCAGTTTCTGCAGACTGGTGGTGCCACCTGTATTTTTTGGATTTTTACGTGTTTTTTTTCTCTATTTTTGAGACATTAAAAGATGCGGTCATCGGTTAACAGGGCACAAATCCTAATGACTGGACCTAGAATCGTCTCTCTTGACATGCAGGGAGGCCCATTAAAAGTCTCCTTAGAACTTAGAAAAATGTCTCTGTTACCCATTTTCTTCGAGCTATGGGGCTCCCAAGTACCCCCCAGAATGATGGAAAATTTGATACAAAAGCTCAAGTATCTGAAAAACTATTGCAATGATCACCATAATTCTTTGCACGGATATTGAACTTGGAATGTTTCATCAGTTTCTGCAGTCTGATGGCGCCACTGGTATTTTTTCGATTTTTACGAATTTTACAGGGCACAAATCGTAATGCCTAAACCTAGAATCTTCTGTCTTGACATGCAGAGAAGTCCATAAAAAGTTTCCTTGGAAACCTCAAATTAGGTCTCTGTTACCCATATTCTTGGAGCTATTGGGCTCAGAAGTACCCCCCAGAATAATGGAAAATTTGATACAAAAGCTCAAGTATCTGAACAACCAATGCATTGATCACCATGATTCTTAGCATTGATATTGATCATGGGGTGTTTCATCAGTGTCTGCAGTCTGGTGGCGCCATCTGTATTTTTTTCAATTTTTAGCTCAGCTGACTGAAAGTCATCTGAGCTATAGCGATCACTCTTTGTCCGTCGTCCGTCTGTCCGTCTGTCCGTCTGTCCGTCCGTTAACCAGGCACAAATCGTGACCACTGGACCTAGAACCTTGTAACTTGGCATTATGAGAGGTTCATGTAAAATCTCCTTGGAAACCAGAAATTAGGTCTCTGTTACCCATATCCTTCGAGCTATGGGGCCCCAAAGTACCCCCCAGAAAAGTAAAAAATTTCATACAAAAACTTCAATATCTCATTAACTACATCACTGATGGTCATGATTTTTTGCATACCTATTGATCATGAGATGTTCCATCAGTTCCTGCAGACTGGCGGCGCCACCTGTATTTTTTTATTTTTTACGAATTTTTTCTCTATTTTTGAGACCTTTAAAAATACAGACACAATTTTGCCCTGTTGGTTAATCTGTTCGATGCTTCAGTTGAATGGGTATATACTACCATTCAGATGAAAAAATTTCCTTTTGCGAATCTCTTCCCAGTCAGCTGAGCGTCATGACCCATGGGTCACTTGTTAAGGAAACTTTTCATGGGCCTCTGAGCATGTCAAGAGAGAAGATTCTAGGTCCAGTTGTTACGATTTGTGCCATGTTAACAGATGACCGCATCTTATTAGGTCTCAAAAATAGAGAAAAAAAATCGTAAAAATAAAAAAAATACAGGTGGCGCCACCATACTGCAGAAACTGATGACACATTCCATGATCAATATCCATGCAAAGAATCGTGGTGCTCACTGCCATAGTTGTTTAGATACTTGAGCTTTGTATCAAATTGTCCATTATTCTGAGGGATACTTCAGATGACTTACAGTCAGCTGAGCTAAAAACACTTAATGGTCAATATCCATGCAAAGAATCATGATGATCTCCGTATTAGTTGTTCAGATACTTCAGCTTTTGTATCAAATTGTCCATTATTCTGAGGGATACTTCAGAGTCCTATAGCTTGAAGGATATGGGTAACAGAGACCTAATTTCAAGTTTCCACAGGCACTCTTCATGGGCCTCCTTGCATGACAAGAATGAAGTTTCTAGGTCCAGTTGTTGCAATTTGTACCCTCTTGATAGATAACATAGGTGGCGCCACCAGTCTGCTGGAACTGATGGAACATCTCATAATCAATATGTATGCCAAAAATCATGACCATCAGTGATGTAGTTATTGAGATATTGAAGTTTTTGTATGAAATTTTTGACTACTCTGGGGGGGTACTTTGGGGCCTCATAGCTCGAAGGATATGGGTAACAGAGACCTAATTTCTGGTTTCCATGGAGACTTTTCATAGGTCTTCTAGTGTGTTGAGAATGAAGTTTCTAGGTCCAGTTGTTGCAATTTGTACCCTCTTGATAGATAACATAGGTGGCGCCACCAGTCTGCAGGAACTGATGGAACATCTCATAATCAATATGTATGCCAAAAATCATGACCATCAGTGATGTAGTTATTGAGATATTGAAGTTTTTGTATGAAATTTTTGACTACTCTGGGGGGTACTTTGGGGCCTCATAGCTCGAAGGATATGGGTAACAGAGACCTAATTTCTGGTTTCCATGGAGACTTTTCATAGGTCTTCTAGTGTGTTGAGAATGAAGATTCTAGGTCCAGTCGTTACTATTTGTGCCATGCTAACAGGTGACAGCATAGGTAAAGGTCTCATAAATAGAGGAAAAAATCGTAAAAAATCGAACGATACAGGTGGCGCCACCAGTCTGCAGGAACAGATGACACATCTCATGATTAATAGTTATGCCACAAATCATGACCATCATTCAAGTAGTTAATGAGATATTGAAGTTTTTGTATGAAATTTTTTACTTTTCTTGGGGGTACTTTAGGGCTCCATAGCTCGAAGAATATGGGTAACAGAGACCTAATTTTGGTTTCCATGGAGACTTTTCATAGGTCTCTCAGTGTGTCGAGAATGAAGATTCTAGGTCCAGTCGTTATGATTTGTGCCACGTTAACAGATGACAGCATCCTTAAAGGTCTAAAAAATAGAGGAAAAAATTGTAAAAAATCAAACAATACAGGTGGCGCCACAAGTCTGCAGGAACTGATGGAACATTTCATAATCAATACGTATGCCAAAAATCATGACCATCAGTCATGTAGTTATTGAGATATTGAAGTTTTTGTATGAAATTTTTGACTACTCTGGGGAGGGGGGGGGGGGGTACTTTGGGGCCCCATAGCTCGCAGGATATGGTTAACAGAGACCTAATTTATGGTTTCCAAGGATATTTTTCATGGACCTCTCAGTGTGTCAAGAATGAAGATTCTAGGTCCAGTCGTTACGATTTGTGCCATGCTAACAGATGACAGCATCCTTAAAGGTCTCAAAAATAGAGGAAAAAATCGTAAAAAATCGAACAATAAAGGTGGCACTACCAGTCTGCAGGAAGTGATGACACATCTCATGATCAATAGTTATGCCACAAATCATGACCATCAGTCAAGTAGTTAATGAGATATTGAAGTTTTTGTATGAAATTTTTTACTTTTCTTGGGGGTACTTTGGGGCTCCATAGCTCAAAGAATATGGGTAACAGAGACCTAATTTCTGGTTTCCACGGAGACTTTTTATAGGTCTCTCAGTGTGTCAAGAATGAAGATTCTAGGTCCAGTCTTTACGATTTGTGCCTTGTTAACAGATGTTTATATTTTGAAAGGTCTCAAAAATAGAGAAAAAAATTCGTAAAAAATTGAACGATACAGGTGGCGCCACCAGTCTGCAGGAAGTGATGGAACATCTCATGATCAATATGTATGACAAAAATCATGACCATCAGTCAAGTATTTAATGAGATATTGAAGTTTTTGTTTGAAATTTTTTACTTTTCTGGGGGGTAGTTTGGGGCCCCATAGCTGGAAGGATATGGGTAACAGAGACCTAATTTCTGGTTTCCATGGAGACTTTTCATAGGTCTCTCAGTGTGTCGAGAATGAAGATTCTAAGTCCAGTGGTTACGATTTGTGCCTTGTTAACAGATGTTCACATTTTTAAAGGTCTCAAAAATAGAGAAAAAAATTCGTAAACAATCGAAAAATACAGGTGGCGCCACCAGTCTTCAGGAATTGATGGAACCTCTCATGATCAATATGTATGCCAAAAATCATGACCATCAGTCAAGTAGTTAATGAGATATTGAAGTTTTTGTATGAAATTTTGGACTTTTCTGGGGGGGTACTTTGGGGCCCTATAGCTCGAAGGATATATGTAACAGAGACCTAATTTCTGGTTTCCAAGGAGATTTTTCATGGACCTCCCAGGATGTCAAGTAAGAAGATTCCAGTTCTAGCGGTTACGATTTGTGCCTGGTTAACGGACAGACAGACGGACAGACGGACAGACGGACAGACAGACAGACGGACGACGGACAAAGAGTGATCGCTATAGCTCAGATGACTTTCAGTCAGCTGAGCTAAAAAGCGCTTATGTCATCAGCCTCCATCTCAATTTCCTCATGAAACATTTTATCCGGAACTCGCTTTCCATCAAACAATTTGGGGATGGAATGTTTTCCTCACCCAACCATGTTTCATGGGTCCCATTCATTTATATGAGCCTTGTGCGCATTTGCCGAGATATGGTTGACAAGTTTGACCCTGGAGATTTTCTGCTCAAGGACATAGAGGCAGGGGTCAAAGGAACTGAGCTTAGACAGAGTTGACTTTGCTTTTCTCTGCGGAATCTTGTTGCGAAGAAGTGTGTGCCAAACACGGTTCATATTTTGGCACTTACTCCTCGTCCCATAAAGGACGCGGAGTACTTGTTCTCATGACTTCGAAACTAAAGCTGGTACTGTTTGAGAAGCGCGAGAATAAGTAGAATTAATTTTATGTTTTGAAAACGGTTTCGAACATTAAAGTGTAGGCACGTTCCGCAAGAGAATTATCTCTTGATTAATCAACATACTCAAAAACGTCTGTAATACCACACAACGGATCAAGCTGACCCTATAAGTTGTTTCGGATAACTGATGACCTTGACCTTGAACTTAGTTACTTGGCTTTGAGAACTACTTTATCGGAACCTCAATCAATCAAGCTTCCATACAAACTGTGAGATTGTGTCAAAATAATAATATTTATATAAATTTCGAGCAAAAATAGGCTATCATCAGCTTTTAGGGCCTCAAATTGACCGTGACCTTGACCTTTGGCTTTGATTTTGACCTCAGATGGCCGTGAAACCATGCTTATCATGTCGGCCATGCTTGAAAACATACAACTAGATACCAAGATGATCAAAATCTGCCAAGGCATTCCAGAAATATTGTGATCCGAAGGTTGCACGGCATGATTGTGGCAAGTCACCGATATAGGGGTAGGAGTTTGCCTTTCTTGAGCTGCAGGGCAGAACTACCATCTGTGCAACTTAAGACTGTCATTTTCATATGTCCCAAAGTATACTACAATGGAAAATAAACCTAAGATTAACGATAAAATTTTGCAATAAAATCGATGTATCCCGGGGACTAATCAAAAAGCAAACTAATGATCATGGTAATAGTATAGATCATTTGTTTACAAACTGCTCACATGCTTCAATTTCAACATTAGGAAACATTTGGTCAGGTCACAAAATATTTTTTGCAACAGTTACTTGCTCATCAATACAAACCAATCATATTAACCAACCACGGCATTTATTACCTCTTTCTCTCACACTTTATCTCCATTTGATATTATTTTAGATTTTTACCTTCAAAGTTAACTTCACCTGAGCCCAATGACCCATGGATCCCTTGTTATACAAGTGAAGCAGTGTAAACCTTTCAGGTCCAAAGTTTGCAGGAGCTATTCCGCCGACTTCCTGCGTAATAAGTAATACCTTACCTTGCCTTGATTTTGTATGAGACAAATAATCCAAAATATGACAAAACAAATTACAGGGTTTACGACTTATTCCTTGCCTGAGAACTGAACAAGCCAGTCAACCTTGTGACGTTAGTCAATTGAACTCACCACCACAGCCAATATGCGCCGCCCTTTTCACCTAATTATAATAATGAGACCCCGAAACGCTCCTTCACATAAGTTTTTCCATGCCCATGGTAGCATGAGCTCTTTACAAAACAATAGTGACGTCACAAAGGTCGATGACGTATGATGTCGCATTGATGACTGGAATCGCTATATCTCTGTTCTCAAGTGTTGAGTATATCGCAGTCATTGTGAACCGTTTTATTATATTTTTTTTTTTGGTGGGTGTGTTTGTTGCTTGCCGGAATCAGAGATTTCGGCAAGTATGTTGATCAGTTTCTATGTCTGTTTGGGTGTTTGTCTGTTTGTGCGCACTCTACAGGCCATAATTTTAAACGATTTGCTTTGATATTCATACAGTTAGATTATAATCAACCAGAATAGAAGCCTATTGTTTTTGGTCATCATATGTCAAAGGTCAAGGTCAGGGTCACGCCCAAATGTCGTATTTTCTTCCAACTTTTGTTCATAAATTGTCGCATCCAAATAAACATTGTCTCATTTTAGTATCCTGTTCATTCTTCATAATATAAAAGAATAATCTGACCTTGACCTATTTCATTTTCAATTTACGGCAAGCGTTTGACCTATGGTCTTTAGTTTGTTACTTGCCGGAATCAAAGATTTCGGCAAGTATGTTGGTCAGTTCCGTATGTTTGTTGCTTGCCGGAAATCTACGATTTCTGCAAGCAGGTTGGTCTTTCGCGGATGTCTGTTTGTTGCTTGCCGGAATCAAAGATTCGGCAAGCATGTTGATCACCTGCGTATGTTTGTTTGTTGATTGCCGGAAATCTTCGATTTTCGCAAGCATGTTGGTCAGTTCCGTATGTTTGTTTGTTTGTCTGTGGATTTGTCCATGCGTTACAGGCCACAATTTTGAAGTATTCGCTCTGAAACTTATACATCTATAGTGTCAAATCCGTTATCCTGGAAGCCTATTGTTTTTGACCGTGACCGGTCAAAGGTCAAGGTCAGGGTCACAAGAAAGCCCTAAAACGGCTTTTTCCTCATATCCTAGTCAATATTAATCGCAGCCACTCAAGCAGTAGCTCAAAATAGTCGCCATTAGATGGCAACTAGCCTCACTGCAAAACCGTTCCACTCTGCTGTTACCTTGGATACACAGTTTTGGGGGAAAATTCATGAAATTTGAATTTTTTTCTAACTTTGTCATTATTAAAGCTAGCCAGGTCTTGTTTTTTTTTTTTTTGCATTAGGTAGTGTTTAGTCAGTTATATATGATACAGAATCTCGCAGAACCTCGCACCATTTCTCGTCAAACGAGAGTTTTCGAGATTTCATCAAATATGACCTTTTTTTTAACTATGACTTTGAAAGTGGTATATTTTGTGTGATTTATAAATATCTCGAAACCATTTTTTCATTTTTTTCAAATAGCCACCAGGGGGCGTGGTACATGAAACACTGTCACATATCATTTAACTGCAATATCTCAAAAAAAATTTTAAACGTGACACAATTTGTTTTGTCGTATCTGAAACTAGGAACATTGGCTTATCTTTCCGCACATGTAGCTTTGTGCCGCCGTTACCATGGTTACCAAATTTTGGGATAAAACTTGACAATCTGAAAATACGGAGTCTCCCTGCTTCTATCTCTGTTGATATTTACGACAGAAAGGTCTGGTTTCTGGCGTTAGATAGCATTACTTTAGTTCTAAGCCATTCAATAGAAAGTCTCGTCATAACTCGCCCCGTTTCTCGTGACACGAGAACACGTGACCATTCAAAGAAATGCCTATAATTCTGTCATTTTTTACGCTACAGACACATGGTTTGCAGCGTTGGGTAGCGTCTGACACTCGCAGTCACATTCAGAGGTCATATTGTAAGTCTCGTCAAATCTCGCGCCGTTTTTCACCAAACCACGAAGACGTGCCGTCGCCGCAAGTGGCGGCAGGGTCCGTACGGTGGGCGGCCGGCGTGTGCAGCGGTCCGTGACGGCCTTTCTGGGCCCTATCTATTATCACACATGTTGGAGGCACAGTCCAAACTTTATTGCTTGCCGGAAATCTTCGATTTTCGCAAGCATGTTGGTCAGTTCCGTATGTTTGTTGCTTCATCTTATGTTTTACACTAATATCTGGAAACTTATTTTTAATTTTCCGGATATGGCTGCTAGGGGGCGCTGCACTAGGCCCTTCCAAACAAATCAGGGTTTGCACATATTTCCGTAAGAGTAAACCTATATTACACAAACTGTAACTTATTTTCTTTCTCTTGGCCTTCTTCAAAACATGGTCAAGTCATCTGGTCATTTTGTGTCACTTTGTCAGTATGTCTGTCTCTTTGTCAGTTATCCTCAAATTCGCCTGCTTGCTAGTTCTTGCATTTCACATATAGCAATCAA
Organism: Sipunculus nudus; assembly: GCA_026874595.1. Taxonomy (NCBI): domain Eukaryota; kingdom Metazoa; phylum Annelida; class Sipuncula; order Golfingiida; family Sipunculidae; genus Sipunculus; species Sipunculus nudus. The sequence continues at coordinate 44,373,942 of CM049311.1, forward strand.
CAAGCCAGATATTTGGAGGAATCCTTGTTAAACAATTACATCTTATGTCATACACTAATATCACGAAAAGCATTTGTCGTCTTCAGGACATGTCCTGCAGTCGAACATCCCCAATATATCATTATTTGGCCATATATCCAAAACTTGAAACCTCAATTACAAAAACTATAGCTGATTTTCTTCCTCTGAGTCTTCCCCATAACCTGGTTAAGTCATCTTGTCTCCATCTTGTGTCCCTGTGTCAGTATGTCTGTTTGTTTGTCAGTTGTCCTCAAATTCACCTGCTTGTTGGTTCTTGCGACTCACTAATAGCATTCTACAGGCGACAGTTTTGAAAGAATCTTTTTTAAACTATTACATCTGATGTCTTACTGTAACATCTCGAAACAGATTATTAGCGAACCTGTGAGCTTATGCGATGGTGCAGCGTCGTCCGTCGTGCGTCGTGCATCGTCTGTATATTAACCATAGCTATCTCAAAAACGGCAGGAGCAAGCATCACCAATTTTTTTTGCAAATAAATAGTCATCTGAAAAACTCTATCCAATTTTGTTTATTTTTGGCTATCTGCATTTACTGAGATTTTATAGGGAAAAAGCTAAAAAAAAAAAGCTTTAAAAATCTTCTGCGAAACTGTCCAGCCAAATTGTCCAATATTTCACAAAAATGATCCCTGCAACAATCTATCTCAAGTTTGTTCAAATGGTTCTAGTTCGGAGATTTTTGGCCGAGTTACAGGAGGTCGAACTTAGTCATCTGTCCAAAAAAGCAACTAAAATTAAAATCTCACCTACAATTGGTCTGGTTTTTTTTACAAGCGTAAATGTTATTTTAGACTCTTCTAGCTTATACACTGTTTTATTATGAAACTGTTAAGCTGATTGGTTTTAACTTTACAAGAATTATTCTATGGTAGGTTTCGGTCAGTTTTATAAGACTAGATTGGGTAAATTCAGCTTTAAAAAACAATGTAGCCAATTGAAAAAGGCTTTCTGTGTTTAAAAAATGATTTGACAACATGCCGAGTTTCAGCAGCCGAGTCAAGAGGTCACTCGGTACAACAAGGTGGGGTCCAGACATCGCCATGGCAACTGACCTGGCTCTGTCTGGTGTCTAGACAGTGTCTACACGTCTAAACACAGTGTTTAGACGTCTAGACACAATGTCTGGACGCAGATTTCCCAGATTATCGGAACTATATCTTTCAACTGTTTGAAAAAACTTGGTTTGCATTTTTAGCGAATCTGTTCGCTTATGCAGTAGTGTGGCGTCGTCCGTCTTCCGTCGTCCGTCGTGCGTCATAGCTATCTCAAAAAGGGCAGGAGCTAGCATCACCAATTTTTTTTGCAAAAAATTTGTCATCTAAAAAATTATTTCGGATTTTGCTTATTTCTTGGCTTACTGCATTTTCTTAGATTTTATAGGGAAGAAGTCAAAAACATTAAAAATGTTTTTCTTCGAAACCATGCTGCATATTGTCCGTTCATCTGTCCCAATAATCCTCCCGGGCAAAAAGAACATATCCGAAATATCCTGACTGATTCATCCTAGTTTTAAAATGTCCTAGTCCGAAACTTGCAGGTCCGAAACGTCCATTTTACTGAAATCATAATAACTAAGTTAGATATGCATGACATAAGAGGATCAATATTAAATTTTAAAAATAAACCTCCATTCATACTCCCAAACTTTGCACAGGTTTGCATAAGGCCTGTAGTCCTTGTTTATTTTCCGGATATGGCCAATAGGGGGCGGTGCACTCGCCCCTCCCCTATATATATTTTTTGGCCATATCTACAAAACTGTAAACCTCAATTGCAGAAACTATGACTTATTGTCTTCCAATGAATCTACTCGATAACCCGAGTAAGTCATCTGGTCTTATTCTTGTGTCACTTTTTCAGTATGTCTATCTGTTTGTCAGTGATCCTATATTTCGCCTGCTTGCTAGATCTTGCTTCTTGCAATTAGCAATTTTCAGGACACAGTTTTGCAGGAATCCTTTTGAAACTGGAACATCTTATTTCTTACATTAATGTCTCAAAAGAAATTTGTAATTTTTGTGATATGGCCGCTAGGGGACGCTGCGGTTGAACCTCCACACCATATCATTTTATGGCCGTATCTCCGACACTACAAACTCTACCTACTAAAACTATAGCTCATTTTGCTTCTCTTTACGTTCTCCACTTTTTTTCTGGTAGTCTGTTATCTCAGGTGTGTCAGTATATCTGTCTGATTTGAGCTATGTCTGCTTTCATGTTCTTTTGTGTAATATATGTCGTTCAACAGGCCAAACTTTCCAGCAATCGCTCTGAAAGTCATTCAATATAGAAAACCGACAGTTTCTTCTATTTTTCCGTCTGTCTGTCATTTCAGTCCGGCAAGCTCTCGACCTATGGTCGTCTAGTCTGTCTGTCTGTCTGTCTGTCTGTATATCCCCACTCTACAGGCCCAAATTTTGCACCAATCGCTCTGAAACTTATACATTTTGTGTAAAATCAATTCTCCTCGGAGCCTATTGTTTTTGGTCATCATCGGTCAAAGGTCAAGGTCAGGGTCACTGAAAAACCTTAAAACGGTTTTTTCCTTCATATCTTTGTAAATAATAATCGTAGCGGCTTAATCTTTAGCTCAATTTATTCCTCATTATATTACCTTTCCACATGTAAGCAAATATCTCTGGTCATTCGTTACCATAGTAATGTAATTTTGGGAAAAAATCATGGAATTCGATATTTTCCTTCCAAATTTTTCATTTTTAAAGCTAGAGAGGTCTAGTTTTTTGCATCGGATAGCATTTGATACGTTCGATGATATGTGAATGCAAGTCTCGTAAAATCTCGCACAATTTCTCGTCAAACGAGAGTTTTCGAGATTTCATTAAATATGACCTACAGGTCGCATTTTTTCAACAATGGCTTCGAAAGTAATGTATTTTGTGTTATTTATAAATATCTCGAAACTGTTTTTTTCATTTTTTTGGAAATAATCGCCAGGGGGCGTGGTACTTGAAACACTGTAACATATCATTTTTCTGCAATATCTAAAAAAATATTAAACATGGGACAATTTTTATTGTCGTATCTAAAACTAGGAAAATCGTCTTATTCCTCCGCACATGTAGCTTAGTGCTGCCGTTTCCATGGTTACCAAATTTTGGGGTAAAACTTGGCAGTATGAAAATATGGAGTTTTCTTCTTCTATCTCTGTTAATATTTGTACTACAAGGATCTCGTTTTCTGCATAAGGCAGCATTCTTTTGGTTCTAAGTCATTCAATTGCAAGTCTCGTCAAATCTTGCTCGGTTCATCGCCAAACGAGAATCACGAGACTTCACATAAACGCTTATAACTTGGCACCTTTTCGGCTAAAGAGGAACAGTTTTCAGCATTTTGTTGCGTTTTGGAAGCTTAACATGATAATAACACACATCTCGCCACATCTCGTATCATCTCCCGCCAAACGAGAATATTCGAGATTTCAAACAAATGTCAATATTACAGAAAAATGATATGTAACAGCGTTTCAGGTACCACGCCCCCTGGTGCCTTTTTTCAAAAAGTGAAAAAACAAGTTCGAGATATTACAGATTAACACAAAATATATCACTTTTAAAGTCATTGTTTAAAAATTGCGACCTCAAGGTCATATTTTCTGAAATCTCAAAAGATCTCGTTTGACGAGAAATGGCACGAGATTCTTCGAGACTTCCTATTGTATGATAAACACCTCATTCAATACTACCTAATGCAAAAAAATGATGTCTCAAGCTTTAAAAATGGCAAAGTTCGAAAAAAATTCAAATTTCAGGATTTTTTCACCAAAATGCCTACCCATGGTAACAGCAGAATGGAACAATTTTGCAGTGGCGCTTGTCGCCATCTTATCGCGAGTAGAATGAGCTACTGCTTGAGTGGCTGCGATTATTATTGACAAAGATATGAAGAAAAAGCCGTTTAAGGGCTTTTTGGTGACCCTGACCTTGACCTTTGACGGATCATAACCAAAAACAAAAAGCACCGAGGATGATCGATATTACACTCTTCCCGTAAGTTTCAGAGCGATTGTTTAAAAATTTTGGCCTGTAGAGCGGACACAAACAAACAAACAAACAAACTAGACGACCAGAGGTCGAGCGCTTGCCGGAAGCTGAAATGACAGACAGACGGACAGACAGAACATATTGTGGGTTTTCTATCATTTGAATGACCCTCAGCGTTTGCTGAGAAGTTTGGGCCTGTAGAATTACATATCAGACAAAACAACGATGAAGCAGACAAAGCTGAACACAAAAGACGAACAGACAGACATACTGACACATCTGTGATAACAGATTACTAGTCAAAAGTGCCGAAGGTAAAGAAGAGCAAAATGAGCGATAGTTTATGTAGGTAAGGTTTAAAATTTTGGAGATATGGCCAAAACATGATATGTTGGGGAGGTAAAACTGCAGCGCCCCCTAGTGGCCGTATCCGGAAAATGAAAAATCTGTTTTGAGATATTAGTGTAACACATAAGAAGTACCAGTTTTATAAGGATTCCTGAAAAAAACTGTGGCCTGTAGAATGCTATATATGAGACGCAAGATCCAGCAAGCAGGCGGATTTGAGGACAACAGGCAAACAGACAGACACACTGACAAAGTGATACAAAAATAAGACCAGATGACTTTACCAGGTCATGGAAAAGACTCAGAGGAAGAAAATGAGCCATAGTTTCTGTAATTGAGGCTTTGGGTTTTAGAGATATGGTCAATATAATGATATGTGTGTGAGGGTCGTGTGCAGCTCCACCTAGCGGCCATATCCGGAAAATGAAAAATCCGTTTCCAGATATTCTGAAGGACATAATATGCATCAGTTTTCAAAGATTCTTCAAAAACTGTGGCCTGTAGAATGCTATATTTGAGACGCACGAACCAGCAAGCAGGCGAATTTGAGGACAACTGAGAAACAGACGGACACACTGACAAAGTGACAGAAGACCGAAACCAGATGACTACATCAGGTTATGGAGAAGACTTAGGGGAAGAAAATAAGCTATAGTTTATGCAATTGAGCTTATAATTTTGAAGATATAACCAAAACATGATATGTTGAGGAGGTGTGCATCCAGCGCCCCCTAGCGGCCGAATTCAAAAAATGAAAAAATAATTTCAAAATAATATTGTGGGACTTACGATATGTCAGTTTAAAAAAGATTCCTGCAACACTGTGGCTTCCAGGGCAAGATGAATGAAATCTCGAAATATCTCGTTTGACGAGATATTGTACAAGATATTGCGAGACTTGAAATATAATCAAATATCACTGCTTGTATGCTACCTGATGCTACCTGACCTCTCTAGCTTTAAAACTGACAAAGTTAGAAAAATAAGACCCCTTATTTTCGAATATCATGATTTTCACCCCAATATGCGTAACCATGGTAACAGCAAATTTAAAGCAGCTACACACCAGAAGAAAGGCCTTAAAATGACGATTAAAATGAGCTATGTTTGAAGTAGATACGACTTATAGTTACAAAGATATGAAGCAAAAACCATTTGAGAATTTTTGATGACCTTGACCTTGACCTTTGACATATATCGCCCAAAAACAATAGGCCTCCAGGACTTTTGCTTGTCTACCAGCTGTATAAGTTTAAAGACAATTGCCTTAAAATTGTGGCCTGTAGAGAGTACACAGACAGACAAACAGACATCCGCGACTGACCAACCTGCTTGCCTAAATCGAAGATTTCCGGCAAGCAACAAACATACGGAACTGACCAACATACTTGCCGTTGGTCTATCATTTGAATAACCCTCTGAGCGTTTGCTGAGAAGTTGTGGCCTGTAGAATGACATATCAGATAAAACAACACGCAAGCAGACAAAGCTGACAACAAAAGACGAACAGACAGACATTCTTACACAGCTGTGATGACAGAATTCCAGACAAAAGTGCCGAAGTTTAAGAGGAGAAAAATGAGCGACAGTTTATGTTGGTAAGGTTTATAGTTTTGAAGATATGGCCAAAACATGATATGTTGGGGAGGTTAAAGTGCAGCGCCCCCTGGTATCCATATCCGAAAAATGAAAAATGACTTTCGAGATATTAGTGTAACACATAAGACGTACCAGTTTCAAAAGGATTCCTGCAAAACTGTGGCCTGTAGATTGCTATATATGAGACGCAAGAACCAGCATGCAGGCCGATATGAGGACAACTGAAAAACAGACAGACACACTGACAAAGTGACACACGATCGAGACCAGATGACATAACCAGGTTATGGAGAATACTCAGAGAAGAAAATTAGCTATAGTTTCTGTAATTGACGCTCTGGGTTATAGAGATATGGCCAATGTAATGATATGTGTGTGAGGGTCGTGTGCAGCGCCCCCTAGCGGCCATATTAAAAAAATGAAAAATTAATTTCGAGATACTAGTGTAGCACTTACGATATGTCAGTTTCAAAAAGATTCCTCCAACACTGTGGCCTTTGGCGCAAGATGAATGAAATCTCGAAAGATCTCTATTGACGAGTTATTTTACGAGATATTGCTAGACTTTAAATAAATCTTGTAGTACTAGTTGAATGCTACCTGATGCAAAAAACTAGTCCTCTCTAGCTTTAAAACTGACAAAGTTAGAAAAATAAGACCCCTTATTTTTGAATATCATGAGATTTTCCCAAAAATTCGTGACCATGGTTACGGCAAATTTGAAGCAGCTACACACCAAAAGAAAGGGCTTGGAATGACGATTAAAATGAGCTATGACTGAAGTAGATACGACTAATAGTAACAAAGATATGAAGAAAAAAACCGTTTTACGTAGTTTTGATGACCTTGACCTTTGACCTATATCGCCCAAAAACAATAGGCCTCCAGGACTTTTGCTTGTCTAACAGCTGTGTAAGTTTAAAAGCATTTGCTGCAAAATTGTGGCCTCTAGAGCGTACACAGACAGACAGACAAACAGACTAGACGACCAGAGGTCGAACGCTTGCCGGAAGTGGCCAGAAATAAGACAGCGAAACAGACGGACAGTTAATAGGCAGACAGACAGGGAACATTTGGATCTGATCAAATGAAAAACCCCTATCATGGGGGAAATAGAAACACATCTTTATGTGGTTTGGCTGATATTCAAATGTAGCAGATGAGTAGAGAGACGAACAGACATACGGAAAAACTCCAAGTGAGGGCCATGTAATCATGCCATAGAGAATGGAAAGCATGAAAAAAAAAGCCAGAGTCTATAAGAATAAATCTCCATATTTTGAATTTCAAGAATGGTAACCTATATCACCATGGTAATGGAAGAATATGACAGATTTCCACGAGGATAAACGCATTAAATCTAGTTTCACATGCTGCAATCAATGTTGTGACACTGTCTATAGTGTTTGAGATATGGCACAACAATGATTGCTGCAGCGCCGTCTGGCGGTTATTTTCTAAAAGGAAAAAAAATATTTTTCGAAATATTTTATTTTTATTATATTTATTTGATGTATGATTAAAATTTAACCCCTGCCCCCCCCCCCCCCAACTGCTTAACCAGGGATCAATACATATTTTGAACCACCAAACTCCAAAATCGGGGTTCCGTCCCTGGTTTGAAAGATTTGCCAGTGGTTCCTGGCAACACAAGTGGCCGCACAAGGGGACACAATAAAAATCACAGGTGTGTTCCCTTCACATTTGGCGGCTTTTGTCCTTTATTCTATGCTGCTTTGTGAGATTCATGGACGACCGCGCACGCCAACTTGCAACTGTAATAGCCTTGACGGCACTTACCGGTCAACCCTGAAGTCACTTGTGCTCACGGCAATAGGATGTATCTTCATCATATGATGAAACACGAGGCGAGATTTGACGAGAATTGCAATATAATCACATAATGTGACTGAGAGTGTCAGACGCTGTCAAATGCTGAAAACTATATGTCTTTAGTGTAAAAAATGACAGCATTATAGGCGTTTCTTTGAATGGTTCCAGGTACTTGTTTGACGATAAATGGTGCGAGATACGACGAGATGTGTACTTATGTCACTTAAAACTAGTCAAAGCATTTTTAAACAGTAGAAAAATAGAATATCCAGCATTAAAATGACCGAGATATAGACATTTGTTCGAAATCTCGAATATTCTCGTTTGGCGGGAGATAATGCGAGATTTGTCGAGATTTGCGGTTTTATACGGTTGAGCTATTGAATTTCTACAAAATGCTGAAAACTTCTCCTCTTTAGCCAGAAAGGTGACCAAGTTATAAGCATTTCTGTAAAATCTCGTAACTTCTCGTTTGGCAATAAACCGAGCGAGATTTGACGAGACTTGCAATTGAATGACTTAGAACCAAGGGAAAGCAGCCTTATGCAAAAAACTAGACCATTGAAACATAAATATTAACCCAGATAGAAGCCAACAACTGCATATTTTCAGATCGTCAAGTTTTACCCCAAATTTGGTTACCATGGTAACGGCATCCCAAAGCTACATGTGCGGAGGAATAAGCCAATGATCCTAACTACAGACATATAGTTTTCAGAATTTGACAGCATCTGACACTCTCAGTCACATTATGTGATTATATTGCAATTTTCGTCAAATCTCGCCTCGTTTTTCATCAAATGATGAAGATACATCCAATTGCCGTGAGCACAAGTGGCTTCAGGGTTGACCGGTAAGTGGCGGCAAGGCTATTACAGTTGCAAGTTGGCGTACGCGGTCGTCCATGAAACTTATAAAGCAGCATAGAATAGAGGACAAAAGCCGCTAAATGTGGAGGGAACACACCTGTGATTTTTATTGTGTCCCCTTGTGCGGCCACTTGTGTTGCCAAGAACCACTGGCAAATCTTTCAAACCAGGGACGGATCACTGATTTTGTAGTTGGGTGTGTAAAAATATGAGCGGATCCCTGGTTTAGCAGTTGGGGGGGGGCAGGGGTTAAATTTTAATTATACATCAAATATATATAATAAAAAATAAAATATCTCGAAACTTATTTTTTCTTTTTAGAAAATATCCGCCACATGGCGCTGCAGCAGTCATTCTTGTGCTATTTCTCCAACACTATTGACAGTGTCACAACATTGATTGCAGCATGTGAAACTAGATTTAATGCATTTAACCTCGTGGAAATCTGTCATATTCTTCCATTACCATGGTGATATAGGTTACCATTCTTGAAATTCAAAATATGGAGATTTATTCTTATAGACTCTGGCTTATTTTATTCAAGCTTTTCATACTCTTATGGCATGATTACATGGCCCTCACTTGGAGTTTTTCCGTCTGTCTGTCTGTCTGTTCGTCTGTATGCTCATCAGCGACTTTTGAAAATCAGCCAAACCACATAAAGATGTGTTTCTATTTCCCCAATGATAGGGGTTTCTCATTTAATCAGATCTAAATATTCCCTGTCTGTCTGCCTTGTAACCTTGGTGCCTATTGTTTTTTTTTGTCATGATCCGGCAAAGGTCAAGGTCAGGCTCACCAAAAAACCTAAAAACGGTTTTTTTTCTGCATATCTTCGTCAATAATAGACAAAGCCAATCAAACTGTAGCTCATTCTATTCGCGACGAAATGGCGACTAGCGCCATTACAAAATTGTTCAATTTTGCTGTTTCCATGGGTAGGTATTTTGGGAAAAAATTCAAGAAATTTGAATTTTTTTCTTTCTTTGCCATTTTAAAAGCTAGAGACGTCTGGTTGTTTGCATTAGGTTGTACTTTATGAGATGTTTATCATACAATAGAAAGTCTCATAGAATCTCGTGCCATTTCTTGACAAACGAGATCTTTCGAGATTTCATTAAATATGACCTAGAAGTCGTAATTTTAGAACAATGGCTTTCAAAGTGGTGTATTTTATGTAATTTATAAATATCTTGAAATTGTTTTTTTTTTTATTTTTCGGAAATAGCCACTAGGGGGTGTGGTACGTGAGACACTGTAACATATCTTTTTCTGCAATATCTTAAAAAAATATCAAACATGTCACAATGTTTATTATCGTATCTAAAACTACGATCATTGATTTATTCTTCTGCACATGTAGCTTTGTGCTGCGGTTACCATGTTTATCAAATATTGGGGTAAAACTTTGCAATCTGAAAATAAGGAGGTTTTTGCTTCTATTTCTGTTAAATTAATACCACAGAGGTCTAGTGTTTTACACGAGGTAGCATTCCCTTGATTCTAAGTCATTCATTTGCAAGTCTCGTCAAATCTAGCTTGATTTTCCGAAAAAAATGAGAAAATACAAGATTTCACAGAAATGTTTATAAATCGATCACGGTTTATGATAAAGAGGAGTAGTTTTCAGCATTTGGTAGCATTTCAGAAGCTGAACATGGTTAAACCGTAAATCTCACCACATCGCGTTTCATCTCCCGCCAAACGGGAATATTCGTGATTTGGAACAAATATGTATATCTCGGTCATTTAAATGCTAGAGATTTTATTTTTCCATTGTTCAAGAATCACTTGATTAGTTTTAAGTGACAAAAGTGAAAATCTCGTCATATCAGGCACCATTTCTAGTCAAACGAGAACATTGGACCATTCAAAGAAACGGCTATAATTCTGTTGTTTAAATGCTGAAGACCTATAGTTTTCAGCAATTGATAGCGTCTAACACTCTCGGTCACATTATGTGATTATATTGTAAGTTTCTGTCACAACTTTGATTGCAGCATGTGAAACTACATATAATGCGTTCATCCTCTTGGTGAATGTCATATTCGTCCCTTACCATAGTAACCTAATATAGGTTACAGTTCTTGAAATTCAAAATATGAAGATTTATTCGAATAGATTCTGGCTTATTTTATTCATGCTTTCAATTCTCTTTGGCATGAGTACATGACCTTCCCCTGGAGTTTTTTTCCGTCTCTCTGTCTGTTTGTCTACTCGTCTGCGACTTGTCTGTGACTTTTGAAAATCAACATAACCACATGAAGATATGCATCTTGTCACCAGACAATAGGTGACAATATGTACGGTGTTTTGTATCATAGTTTAACGAAGTCTGTTCTCTATTGATATTGACGTGAAGCGTCATCCTAAAGCGTTGACAGGTCTTGATTGTATATATATATTGTGTATTCTTGTATGAAATCCCATCGGCTATCAGCTGATTTATCCGTGTCACGCATCGTGTGTGGGTCGCCATGGTGACGCTAACAGTCGAACTAGGTCACATATATCCTTATATGGGACACTTGAGAAATAAGCCAATCAGAGAACCGGATTGCCGTACACAGTGAACAGGCGATTGTGACGTCAGACTTCAAGAAGAGACGCGGAACGTTGGGTCAGTTGGGTCTTGAAGCTTGAGGTGGCAGCACGCACGCACGGGAATAGGAACATTGAAACGCCAGGAACGGCATAGAAGCAAGCTTCTACATGAGGCAAGGACCCAGCTCATGAGAACTCAGCCGTGCTGCCGACAGAGCTTCGTATTGGCGATAAAGTGAAAGAGCGCTCGTCACCCGCCGGCCTAGTTCAGCTTGACCTATATACATAACCGCCGTAAGCCGTGAAACCATTGCTACACGAGCAAGGTCAAGGACTCTAAGCTCTACGTAAACAAAGAGCGCTATTGCATTCATGTGAACGTAAACCTACCCGGGTCGCTGACAAGCAAGATCAGTTGAAGATCGCTAAACTCAGAAAGACTAGATCTATATGGTGCTAACCATACGCTAGATTCTACACAAAACAGTAACCAGAGATCTCTGAAGGAACTGGACTTTATTGTTTTTATACAAACCATGGACTCAGTAAATATCCTGTAATTTTAATGTGAAGAACGGTCGTATTGACACATCAACGCACACACTCACATTTGTGTCTCTGTAAGTATTGTCTTGAATTATATTTGTGAATTTAACCTGATGTCTCATAGTTTCTATTGATCAGGGTGTATGATTGTCTGGTATTTTAATACACGTCCTTAAAAGAACCTGGAAATGTCACCTGTAATGACCGGGATCTAATTTCTTGATGAGTGAAATCAAGTGGCGAGCGTAAACCCATCGTATGGTTTTTATAGGATATATCCGTTGTAAAGTTTTCACGTTAAGTTAGGGGTGACATTGTATGGCGAGCGTGCCAGGATATAATTAGCCTTAAAAAAACTGGCTAATTACAGTAAGTTTCAGAAGTTTTGAACTGAGAAAACAGTACTGAAACCAGACATTCATATACTCAAAATAGAGTTGATCTGAATTAATAATTGGAAATGACACCAAACTGATGTTGTAGTGTATACTTGCACAATGAAATTACCCCACTGTTAGGAGTTAATATTTATTCAGTGAGAATATTACCTGAAGCACAACATTGTTTCAAGATCGGCATATACCTTGTAGATTTGGCTAGAACACATGCATGTTTTGTGAGTAATGCTAGTTCAGTGATACCTGGACATCATTATTGGGTTGATATAAACCCAGATTAGAGTGAAAATTTTTGATGTTGTTAGATACGCCCTGGTATAATTTTTTCTACACTAGTTTGTGATTGGTCACGTGGTAGGGTCTCTTGACAGGTAAGTTTACCCCTCCCGATTGGCATGGTAATCATAGGTGCATGGTGTTTATTGATATCTTGATATCCATCCGTCCATCCGTCTGACCCTTCGTCCGACCTTCCGTCCGTCCGTCCGTATAAGTAGATTTTGATGCGTAAAGCTACCGTAGTGTTATTGTACGGATACCGCCGGTTCGTTAGGTTGGCTTTAACAGTACGTATTTACGGATTTTTAAGAGCGGATATTACTAGATACTGGAATCTTACTAGGTTAGAGCGTTACCATGGAAACGTTAGAGTCACTTGTTAGATGCGGACAGGCCTTGGGACTTAAGGACCAGGCTTTACAAGATTATGTTGAGGCTAGACGGCGTGCGGATGAGGAACGTGAGGAAAGAGCTAGGCAACGTGAAATAGAGAAGGAACAGCGGGAATTAGAGCGTGAGCAGCGGGAATTAGAGCGCGAGCGAGAGGCTAGAGCCCACGAATTAGAGGTTCTAAGGTTAAAGTCTGACTCTGGGGTTAAAGAAGAGAGAAGTAGGGATGTATTCCCGAAAATCCATCTTCCACCTTTTGATGAGGCTCACGATCAGCTAGATGCGTTTCTTGAGCGATTTGAACGATTAGCTGTATGTCAAGGCTATGATAGGGAGAATTGGGCGTTACTCCTGAGTCCGTTACTGCGGGGTAAGGCGCTAGGGACTTACACACAGTTATCGGTTAGTGAGGCCATGGATTACGATAAGTTAAAGATAGCCTTGTTAAAGCGATACCAAATGACCGAAGAGGGTTATCGACACAAGTTTCGGACTTGTAGGCCTGAGCGAGGCGAAACGCCGAGTCAGTTTGCGGTGAGACTGAGTGGATACCTAGACCATTGGATAGGGATGGCAGGGGTCGGAGGTGACTACGACGGGGTAGTTAACCTGTTGATGTGTGAGCAGTTCGTAAACTGCTGTAGTAGGGATCTCTCTATGTTTTTGAAAGAGAGACGGTGTCGTGACTTTGATAGTATGGTAGACTTAGCCGAGAGTTATACGGAGGCTCACGGTGTACACAGCCTTACAGCAGGTCCTCGTTATGGCAATAATGTGCCGCGTCCAGCGCAACCGGTATCTCAGCCTAGAGAGAAGCGAGAGGTTGAGCGCAGTCCGGACGGTCAGACATTTAAGCCATCAGGAGGCATCAGATGTTATTTATGTAATGAACTGGGACATAAGGCGCGGGAATGTAAGACTAGTGCCCGGTCAAGGCCTAGGTCTTCCCCTCAAGTAGGGCGTGCTGCTGGCGATCAGCAGAGGTATAGGACTAATTTTAGCCCCCCGTATAACCCAAAACAGAAACCGGAGACTATGTCAATGGCAGTAGTCGAGGCGGAAACGGAGACAGTCGGTGCGGTGAAACCGGAAGTAGAGAGTCCGAGTCAGTCGTTAGGATTTGCTGCCCAGACAGAAGGCGGAATCTCGTTACCTGTGTGTGAAGGGCTGGTGAATGGTAAGTCAGCGAGGGTGCTGCGGGATTCGGGATGTTCCTCGGCAGGAATACGTGAGTCGTACGTGGAGCCGAATCAGTTCACCGGACACCAGGTCGAGTGTAGGTTGTTCGACGGGTCTGTAAGACAATTTCCTACGGCTAGGATTAATGTGGACTGTGCGTACTTTGTCGGTACTATCGAGGCAATGGTGGTCGGGGATGCTGTATGTGATTTAGCGCTAGGTAACGTAGCGGGAGCGCGTGATCCGTATGATCCGGACCCGACGTGGAAGTCTGAGCGGTCCTCAGGCATAGTGTGTGACGGTGTAGAGTCACAAAAGAAGGTGTCGTCCGCGGTGGAGACACGGAGCGCTGCACGAGAGAAACAGATACCGACGCGTAGCTTGAATGTTGCAAGCCCAGTTGCCGATGTGAGTCCGGCCGAATTTTTGAAGGCGCAGGAGGAGGATGGGTCTTTAGCGCCGTATTGGAGGCTAGCTAGAGAGGCTAGAAATGATAGTCCATTTAGAATTGAGGACGGATATTTAGTTCGGGTTGTGAGTGATAAACGGGGAGATCAAGATGGATCTCGAGTGGTGGTACCTCAGACGTTACGGTACGACGTAATGAGGATGGGCCACGAAGCGGTTATGGCGGGCCATCAGGGCATAGACAAAACGCACGACCGCGTGAGAACTCAGTTTTTCTGGAAAGGGATGCATAATGACATTGCTGAGTTTTGCAAGTCCTGTCCCATTTGCCAGAAAACCATACCGAAAGGCAAGGTGCCTGGAGCTACGTTAGGCCAGATGCCATTAATTGATGAGCCCTGGCGTAGAATTTCGATGGATCTGGTTGGGCCGATCCATCCAGCGTCTGAGAGAGGTCACAGGTATATTCTGACCGTTATGGATTATGCCACTAGATATCCGGAGGCTGTTGCTTTAAAGAACATAGATACAGTCTCTGTGGCTGATGCGCTAGTTGATATTTATGCGCGGTTAGGAGTGCCGTCAGAGGTGCTTACTGACATGGGAACACAATTTACGTCAGACCTCATGCGAGAAGTTAGCCGTGTTTTGTCTGTAAGACAGCTCACCACTACTCCTTACCATCCTATGTGCAACGGAATGGTGGAGAGATTCAATGGAACGTTAAAGTTAATGTTGAAACGGATGTGCGAGGAAAGACCGCGAGATTGGGATCGGTACCTCAGCGCCGTGCTTTTTGCGTACCGAGAAGGGCCACATGAGAGCACAGGGTTCTCACCCTTTGAGTTGCTCTATGGTAGGATCGTTAGAGGACCGATGCGGATTCTAAGGGATCTGTGGACCAAGCGAGATACTAGCGTCGAGACTAAAACCACGTACCAATACGTCCTGGACCTACAAGACAAACTAAGCGACACATGCGCGTTAGCTAGAGAGGCGTTGAACAAATCAGCGAACAGACACAAACTGTTATATGATAGAGGTAAATGCACGCGCAGGTTTGAGGCCGGAGACGAAGTTTTGTTGTTACTCCCGACGGAGCGGAACAAATTAATGGTACAGTGGAAAGGCCCCTATACTATTGTAAACAGGGTTGGGGACTTAGACTATCGGATTAAGATTGGCGATAAGGTTAAAACCTTCCACGTGAATATGCTGAAACGGTACCATGCTAGAAACGAGCCCCAGCATATTCTGGCAGCGGTAGCCAAGGGCGCACCTGATTCTATACATGATCCTGACGGTGTAGACGGGGAAACAGAGCCTCCCGTGTTCGGAGAGTTAAACCCAGAAGGGATTGATGAGGATGCCCACATGTCGTTTCCGTCGTATGCGCGCCGCCAGACTGAGCGAGATGTTCAGGTAAATGCTGACCTAGGCAAGTGTCAGCGCCGTGAAATACTCAGTCTGCTTAGGCAATATGGGGATGTATTCACAGATGTACCCAAGCTTACCAATGTTGTAGAATGTAGCATTAAACTCTCATCTGATGTTCCTGTAAAAACTAGGCCCTATAGGGTGCCTTTTGAACTGCGAGAGACAATGCGAACAGAAATCCAGGAAATGTTAAACCTAGGCATTATTGAACAGTCAGATTCTAGCTATGCGTCCCCCTGTATCCTGCTTAGGAAACCTGACGGTAAGACTAGATTCGTGATAGACTACCGAAAGCTGAACCAATCAGTCGTGTTCGATCCTGAACCCATGCCGGATCCAGAAACACTTTTTGTCGAAGTCGCGAAAAGCCAGTATTTTACAAAGCTTGACCTGACGAAAGGTTACTGGCAGATCCCTGTTTCTGAGGAATCCAGGGATAAGACGGCCTTTGTTACACCCGATGGCCATTACCAATTTAGGGTTATGCCATTCGGCCTGGTAACTGCCGGAGCGGTTTTCACCCGCATGATGCGGAAAATGTTCAGCGACATGCCGAATGTAGTATGTTATGTAGATGACGTGTTAATACACGCAGAGACTTGGAACGAGCACTTAAGAACTCTTAGAGAAGTGCTAGTTAGACTAGAATGTGCAAACTTAGCAGCTAAACCAGCTAAAACCTTCATAGGCTACCAGAGCCTAGAGTTTTTGGGACACCTTGTAGGCACGGGCAACTTGGCCACTAATCCAGTTTTGCTCAAGAGAATACAGAGCACTGATAGACCTAAGACAAAGAAGGCTTTGCGAGCATTCCTAGGTCTTACAGGGTACTATCGAAAATTCGTGCCAAACTATGCGGAAATAGCGGTGCCCTTGACTGATCTAACGCGTAAAGGTCAACCTAACAAACTAGACTGGAAACCCGTACACGAGAACGCGTACTGTTCTCTAAAGGCTAAACTGTCAGACCCTCCCATACTGAAGCTACCTGATTTCAGTAAACGATTTTATTTGAAATGTGATGCATCTGATGTGGGTATTGGCTGTATCCTAATGCAAAGACACGAGGGGATCATGCACCCAGTAGCTTATGCCAGTCGTAAACTATTGCCCAGGGAGAGAAATTACTCCACCATCGAGAAAGAGTCATTAGCAATTGTATGGTCTGTACAGAAATTTGAGATGTACCTGGCTTGTAGACCGTTCACCATTCAGACCGACCACAAACCATTAAAGTGTATTAGCAAATCAAAATGTGCTAATAAGAGAGTAATGAGATGGGCACTGGTTCTACAAGAGTTTAGATTTGATATTGAAGCAGTGTCAGGTAAACTAAACCATGGACCTGATTTTCTTAGCAGACTGCCTGAGTGTTAGGATGTAATGAGCTTAATGTCTAGCCAGGTAAGTCTAAACATGTACAGGATTTTGCCCTGTGTCATAGACCGTGGGCATGTACTAATGACAACTTGTTACATGACTTTTATGTATTGCTATATGTAAATATGTTTAGCTGGACCCTGTGAGATAGAACGATACGATGTATCGAGAAAATACCGTGTATTTTCTTTAAAAGGAGGGGGTGATGTCACCAGACAATAGGTGACAATATGTACGGTGTTTTGTATCATAGTTTAACGAAGTCTGTTCTCTATTGATATTGACGTGAAGCGTCATCCTAAAGCGTTGACAGGTCTTGATTGTATATATATATATTGTGTATTCTTGTATGAAATCCCATCGGCTATCAGCTGATTTATCCGTGTCACGCATCGTGTGTGGGTCGCCATGGTGACGCTAACAGTCGAACTAGGTCACATATATCCTTATATGGGACACTTGAGAAATAAGCCAATCAGAGAACCGGATTGCCGTACACAGTGAACAGGCGATTGTGACGTCAGACTTTAAGAAGAGACGCGGAACGTTGGGTCAGTTGGGTCTTGAAGCTTGAGGTGGCAGCACGCACGCACGGGAATAGGAACATTGAAACGCCAGGAACGGCATAGAAGCAAGCTTCTACATGAGGCAAGGACCCAGCTCATGAGAACTCAGCCGTGCTGCCGACAGAGCTTCGTATTGGCGATAAAGTGAAAGAGCGCTCGTCACCCGCCGGCCTAGTTCAGCTTGACCTATATACATAACCGCCGTAAGCCGTGAAACCATTGCTACACGAGCAAGGTCAAGGACTCTAAGCTCTACGTAAACAAAGAGCGCTATTGCATTCATGTGAACGTAAACCTACCCGGGTCGCTGACAAGCAAGATCAGTTGAAGATCGCTAAACTCAGAAAGACTAGATGTATATGGTGCTAACCATACGCTAGATTCTACACAAAACAGTAACCAGAGATCTCTGAAGGAACTGGACTTTATTGTTTTTATACAAACCATGGACTCAGTAAATATCCTGTAATTTTAATGTGAAGAACGGTCGTATTGACACATCAACGCACACACTCACATTTGTGTCTCTGTAAGTATTGTCTTGAATTATATTTGTGAATTTAACCTGATGTCTCATAGTTTCTATTGATCTGGGTGTATGATTGTCTGGTATTTTAATACACGTCCTTAAAAGAACCTGGAAATGTCACCTGTAATGACCGGGATCTAATTTCTTGATGAGTGAAATCAAGTGGCGAGCGTAAACCCATCGTATGGTTTTTATAGGATATATCCGTTGTAAAGTTTTCACGTTAAGTTAGGGGTGACACATCTGTTTCCCCAACAACAGGGGTTATTCATTTGACCAGTTCCAAATGTTCCCTGCCTTTCTGCTGCTTGTTGTCTGTTAGTTTGACTTTCTTATTTCTAGTTCCGGCAAGTTCTCGACCTATGGTCGTCTAGTTTAATTGTTTGTCACGATGTTTGTTTGTTTGTCAGTACCCTCCTGGCCATAATTTTGTGGCAATCGATCTAAAACTTACAGGGTTGATTGAAAGTCAAAAGTCCTGGAAGCCTATTGTTTTTGGTCATCATAGGTCAAAGGTCAAAGTCATCGAAAAACGTCGGAATTTCATTTTCATCGTAACTTTGTCAATATTAGTCCTATCTTCACAAACCTAGGCTCATTTTCTTCCTCTGCGGCTTCTTTATAACATGGTCTTGTCATCTTAACTCAACTTTGTGTCACTTTGTTAGTATGTCTGTCTGTCTGTTAGTTGGCCTCAATTTCGCCTTCTTGCTAGTTTTTGAGTCATATATAGCATCCTACAGGCCACAGTTTTGCAGGAATCCTTTTGAACCTGGTACATCATATGCTTTATACTAATATCTCAAAACTGATTTTTCATTTTCGGGATATGGGTGCTAGAGTGCGCTGCACTTGAACTTCATCAACATATCATTTTTTGACAATATCTCAGAAACTATAAACCTGAATTACATAATGTATAGCTTAATTTCTTCCTCTTAGTCTTCTCCATAACTTGGTCAAGTCACCTGGTCTCTCTTTGAGTCACTTTGTCAGTATGTCTGTTTGTCAGTTGTTCTCAATTTCGTCTGCTTGCTGGTTCTTGTGTCTAACATTTAAGCATTCTACAGGCCACAGTTTTGCAGGAATCCTTTTGAAACTGATACATCTTATGTCATACACTAATATCTAATAACCGCTAGGGGCCCTGCAATCGAAACAATACAACATATCATTTTTAGCCAGGTCTCTTCATAACTTGGTAAAGTCATCTGGTCTTAACTTTGTGTCACTTTGTAAGTATGTCGGTCACTTCAAAACACTTCAAAATGTTTTTCCCCTCATAACTATTCTGATCCTATCTTCACAATCTTTGGCTCATTTTTCTACCTTTGTCTTATGCATAACTTAGTCTAGTTAACTGTTCTCAACTTTATGTCAGTGTCAATGTATGTCTATCTGTTTGTTAGTTGTCCTAAATGTTGCCTTCTTGCTGGTTCTTGCCTTTGTTTTTATAGCATTCTACAGGCCACACTTTTCCAGGAATAATCTGCAACTTTCACCTATCATATATTGGAAGGATTTCTTGAAGCTGTATGTGTATTTTTAAATAGTTTTAAGGTCAAAGTCATGAATATAAGTCAAATTATTATTTCCATCGTAACTTTGTCAATATTTGTCCAATCTTTACAAACTATGGCTCATTTTCTCCCTCCTTGTTTTCTTTATTACATGTTCTGGTTAACTGTCTTCTAATCTGGGTCAGTGTGATTCCGGCAAGCGCGTGACCTCTGGTCGTCTTGTTTATTATTTGTCTCATACGAATTACGTGCCATTTAGGTAAGACATTGTCATTCACTCGGTAGTCGGAGGAATGGCTCCCCCAACCGTTGGCCTAGAACTTTTTATACTGTCTCCTTTGTATAAAATAAATATCCCGAAAAACATGCCGACTAGGGTACTAGTACAGACTACACGTGTCCTGTTTAGGAGAGGTCTCACAAATTATGCAAATGTTGTTATTGTAAGGCGACTGACGGTTTACAGCAATATCGGCGACCTGATTGGCTGCATGGAACAGTTATGCTCATGATTATTCAATAAATTAATATGCTATCAAGGTGACGTAAACTTCATGGTGAGGTCAATTGAAGGTGACGCGCGACCGATCACTGTGACGTTTTTGTGACGTCACTGTTGTCTAACAAACACCAAACGCAGCCATAGATATGGAAAGTGTACCATCGAGGAATCTATCGTCCAGCAGTGCCGGGAAGACGCAATTCACGGTATTTCAGCATAAATAACGAAAAAGAGTCGCAAAGTAAATACGTTTTTCATGATATATAACTACTTTACACAATATCGGCGGAACATCTGTAAAACTTCTTTAGGCTATAGGGCATTTTTAAAGAAAATTCTAAAAAAATAATTATCGCGAAAAAAAAACATGCGGGCAAGGCTTTTGGGTCGGATTATATACTCCGTTCAACGACCCATGGTACACCCTTTTTTTCATTTCATTTTTTATGTAACATATTACAGGTATTATTATTGTGAAACCCAATAAATATGAGACACCGCCTTATTTATTTGAATAAAAATGTTAAAGTAATAAAATATTAAAAACCTAACGACGTTTTTGAGTAATTTTTAAGCAGCACTGGCAAAGTTTGTTGTGCGGGAACCACCATATTTAAAACAGAGGGAGGGGAGGTATGACGTCACAAAGTTCACGTGGGTTCGACTATTGCCAAACGACACCTGTGGTCGGGGCGTCAGGTCCTAGTTCTTGGTGCCCAGGTGCGCCAGGCCATGGCATCATTTGTATCGAAAGTTTTCGCCTTTTGAACTGAAGAAGCCCGGCATGATCGCTTATACATAGCTTTGAGCCGCGTCAGCGAAAGAGTCCGTGCAATGATGGGGATTTCTAAAAAGACCCTTCAACGATATGTGTATAGGCCTATGGGGATGATCGCCTCCGGTGCAAAGACTCAGCATGAACCGACGCTGGGAGGAGCGTCATTGATTCCTTTGATGAGGATATGATACGGTATATTAAAATTTGATATAATTTTATATACAGATTTGATTATAAATGGAAAAATGTGGAACGCATAAAAATTATAATTATTTTTATATACTTTATTTTAAAGATAATTATATATTATAGATATGCTACATAATAATGCATATTTGAATTTTAAAATTTAATTTATATATATATATATATATATATATATATATATATATAATTATGACACAATCAAGTTAATAATTAAATTAAAAATATTTAATTACAATACATTATAACAAATAACACCATTAATGATAATTGTAATCTTTTCTGACACCTGGCAGGTATATATGTCCGTATCTGCAGACGCGGCATTTATGCCTGCTGGGAGGCCGGAGAGGGTCACTTTTGGGCGTCCTCGAGGAGAAGGATTGGATTAGAGTTCACATAAGTACGCTGTACCGTCTTCTCAAGAAGAGTGGATTTTTATTCAAGTTAAAGAATGAATAAACATGTATATATATATATATATATATATATATATATATATATATATATATATATATAGCAAAAGTATAATATGTTGATCTGCATTAATTAAATGTCAAAAACGTTAGTATGAAAGAACAACATTTACTGAACATTGATATTAATGTACACATATAAAAAGTCTCCCTCTTACTCTTAACCTTTTTTATCATAGTTTGTAATATTAATAATTGTTTGAAGCTCATGGCAGAGCGTAAAATGCATTAAATGAATCGTATGACTACAACCAGAACAGATAACCTATAAAATGTATGAATTAAAATGGATGAGTCGTTTTACAATCAAATATTGTGCTAATAGTTCAATCTCCATTTTCCAATAATCGATACGATGATGTTGTCATAAAAAAAAGACCTGATTGGCACGTTATGCTGCGTCTCGAAACTGCATGCTGGAGGGCCAGGTAGCTGATCGACACGGCTACATATGGGTACAGAGAGGAAGGTCGTTCTATAGTTTATTTGGACGAAACGTGGGAAAAACAGCGGTCATTGCCCATCAAGAGAATGGTTTGACAGGTGAGTTAACTCGGTTTTAGAAGCGGTCAGCAACTTGCCGTCCTACCATACATGTTTCCCTATTATTATATTTTCGAGGATTGTGTCACTTGATTACATAATACAAATGTATTATGTAGATGCTAAGACTCCCACCATACCATGCTATGCTCAACCCTGTTGAGTTATGCTGGGCAAGGTTGAAAGGTCATGTGGCAGCAAAAAACACCTCGGCCAAGTTGAAGGACGTACATCAACCTTTCATGGAGGCCTGCAACAAAGTGGCCAATGGTAAATTACCAGTTATTCACAAAGGTTTCACCTTCTTAGTTTTCAAATAAAACTAGATGTGGTAGGACAATGGTCCTCAGAGGGCCCGCGTTTCTGCTAGTGCTAGACTATTTTACATATGGGTGAAAAATTGAGTTAAATTTGAAAAATATCACAAACAGAAACAGGTTTTTATCAATATGCATGAGGGAAAAATCCTACTGGATCAAATGATATTAAAGAAGATATGTCTGAAATAATGTGTGCAATAGAAAATCACCGAATGTAGTCTGTTAGCCATACTTTATTTAGAGCAAGTTTGTAATTCAATAGGTCTGGAGCCCTTATAGGTACCAATCATCCCTGTGAATTTGGAAAAGCTGCAGTATGTTGTTGTTGAGTTATCGCGTGCGAAAGAAAATCAGCGATCGGGCTGTGGCGGCCATATTGTAATTCAGACAGGCCTGTTAATCAATAGGTCTAGAGCCCTCATAGATACCAATCATCCCTGTGAATTTGGGAAAGCTGCAGTATGTTATTGTTGAGTTATCGCCCACGAAACAAAATCAGGGATTGGGCTGTGGCGGCCATATTGTAATTCCGACATGTCTGTATTTCGATAGGTCTAGAGCCCTCATAGGTACCAAGCATCCCTGTGACCGCGCGCGAAAGAAAGTGTCACTGAAGGAAGGACGGACGGACGGAAGGACGGACTGACACGGTTATCACTATAGGGCACCGCTTGTCAAGTTAGAGCCTAATAAAATTATTATTTGTGTTCATGTTGAACCTTTTGTATTTTTATTTATTGCACGTCTCATCGTTTTTTTCCCCTTTTCCAATATTTATTCATCGATGATAGCTATTGCTATTTATAAAATTAAATGCATTATGTGATATTCAATTACCTTTGAAAGCAGACCTTGAAATGTCTTTCTCTTTCTACATAGAGTAGAGTGCCATCAATAAACCGTATTCCTGCCGACATGCCTGAAGCGTCTATATGAATATAGAATCATTAATTCATGTTTTACATAATGGTATATAATAAATTCAAACAAATTCAAATTTTCATTAATATGATAATGATCAATATATTTCCTTTTCTTCCATGTGTATACATTAATATATTTAAAAAATTAATATTCGTTACACTTCTTTACATATTCCCATAATAAAATTGTTTCCTACATGTACACAACACATGTACACATTTTTAATTGCAACAATTAACAAGTAATTAGCATATTTTTTATATATATATTGTATTTACGAACTGAACAGAAAACACATGGGCCAACTTCGACCACCATACAATGAAAGTTGAGGATCATTTCTGGATAGCGGACAAAATACTGGACGTAACACCAACTTTCAATCTTGTGGTGGCCTCCGATGAAGACGAGGACGAAGATAAGGGAGACGATCCAGCAGAAGGCCCCTCTCCTGAACAAGTACATTGGTGTTTTTTTCTCCATTGGTCTGCTGTTGCACTTAAAATTCATTAATTTGTGAACCACACAGCATTCTTTTTTATGGTCTCCGCCATCCCTATATGGTGACATGTATTCACACTGTAACATGAGTGGTCTGAGCAAATCACAGTTATATCACAAGGTGTGTCCTTCGTAATAGCCTGTCTCACAATATCCACGCAAAAAGGGCTGCTTTGCAATATCCACACAAAACGGTATTTTAACGTTGGAGAGATAAGAAACTTATTAAAAGGTCTAGCGGGTTTATTTGATGTGACAAGATACTTGTAAGCAATGAGGCGTTGTCAAAAATGACGAAAATATTTGCATCCCTATGGGGCCTTATAATGCGATCCTCGGAGCTAGATGTCCAGGCACTCTGGAAAGCCAGTGATCTGGCCATAATGTCAGAGGGCCGATCTGGCGCTGGCAAGCCAGTGATCTGGCCATAATGCCAGAGAGCCGATCTGGCGCTAGTTACAACATAAGATAAAGTACAAAATATTCAACTGTATCAATTTAAATTAAATACTTCCTCGTTCATAGATAAATACCCGTGATAATCATGGGTCTTTGACCACGCGGTTGCACACTGGGAACGTTTCAATTGTAACGGGAACGGCATATTGTGTTTGGATCTAACAGCGACACTTTCCCGTAGTTATTTCATAATGTTATTAATATTTCATCGTAACAGATATGATTCAAACGATTAACAGTTACATATACATGTAGTTGAAACTGCATGCCACTAGTTCCTGTATATCAGTAGCTACGATAAAACTTGCGTGTCAGTGGGGCGGCGAGGTGAATCTTGTTTCATGAGATTGCAAGGGACAGCCAACAAAGTAATTAAATTAGCCAACAGGAGGCAACACTGTCAAGATTTTCTATTCAACTTACCTGAATAAGCCTTCTCCCTCTCTCTCGCTGTGCATCCTGAAACCATGGGCTGCCTAATGTGCACATCATCTGAGGGTGCAGAGGACTTTTGGCTGCGACACATGTGAAACATGGTTCCATCGAGGATGTCTGGACAGGTAATACTAATTTAATGCATGCATGCATAATTTAATGCATTGATACTGCTTTTGAGCATTTCGTCTAAATAGATGATGGAGTATGTGTGTATGTGAACGTCTTTTGAATGTTCTTTATATATTTGTATCTTGTTTATTATTAAATTTTCAAATTTATTCATATTTATTATTATTGTCAATTTCATAAAAAATAACATTTATTATTATTATTATTATTATTATTATTATTATTACTAGCTGCACCCATGGAAAAAATCCACGGCTCTATCTTATGCTTTTTTTTTGTAATGAACTGATAGGCACTAAACGATGCATATTTTAATCCTAAGTTTTTTGTAGGAACTTTTGCCATGTATATCACTTATATGATATAAAGATTACTTCTGCTATAATTCTCCAGGAACATCCTCCCCCAAAATATCCACATAGAAAGAAAAATTATTCTATTCCATAGATCACACAAAAAAGATAATTTTTTGAAAGATACGCGAGGCATATACAGGGTGTACGAATTTTTAAGGGAGAAGTTGTTTTCCGATAAAAAAAAAACAAAGGTCCCACAGCTTCATTGCATGGGAAATATCGTTGATGTAACGATTGTATAAAGAAGCATTATACCGTGAAATTATATGAAAGATGCTTTGTATTAGTTGAAGGAAGGTGACATCGTGCAACACAATGTTTATTCAGTGTAGTCGGTCGAGATTAAGGCATGTTAACAGACACAGGCGTTATTTGTATACACATGCATATGTCGTTGAAATCTCTTGTAAGCGAAACGTATAGCTGCCAATGTGAAAAAGATAGGTCAAGAAAAATATATTCCAACAGTATTAAAATTTTGGTTTAAGTACTGTAAATTTTCATGGAATAAGCAGGC
The DNA here is from genome assembly GCA_026874595.1 of Sipunculus nudus. Classification (NCBI taxonomy): domain Eukaryota; kingdom Metazoa; phylum Annelida; class Sipuncula; order Golfingiida; family Sipunculidae; genus Sipunculus; species Sipunculus nudus. The sequence continues at coordinate 44,399,959 of CM049311.1, forward strand.
CTAATACAAAATTGACAACTCTCACAGATAAAAAGAATGTAAGTTGATATGTTTTGTTGAAAGCATTTAGCAAAGAATTAAACAACTTCAACCTTGGTTCGTTGCATTGTCTTTCAGCAAATTAAATGTTATATACAGATTTTGCTGAAAATTTGAAGAGGGGTAGAGTAAAACTGCATCCGTAATCCATTACATTTTTGGAGGTTATTGGAATCAACATAATATATTTTTTTTTCTTAAGTGCCATAATCACAGTTCCACAAAAGAATAATTATAAGGTGCTATTACTTTGTCCCAGAGTAGAAGCCGCCCATTCGTATGCAGTTGTTCTGCCCCTCGCCTGGTGAACCCGTGTTTCTGAACCATGACAATGTTTTACATGAAACGTGCACGTATGGCGGGAGTTTCAAAGTCCCCAAGAGGTTGAGGACCCTAAGAAGTGTGTAATCCCCAACCCCCCAGGGCTTCCATTTGAAAAACAAACTTTTTTAAACAACATAAATCGGCGTAACTATTAAAACCATGTTTATCATGGAAATATACTTCTGAATGTATAAAAATCAACATGCCTGTAAACCTATAAAACGGTGATCGTGTAAAGAATCTCAGCTCTTTGTGTCCACTCAACGGAAAAGTGCTCCCTATTTAAAGATTCATGTGGACATGTGTTCCGCGCTTGAATTTAAAATCTTTACTTCCTTTTGACAGAGTAAAGTTCCTAACCAGGCGATATAATGGAAATGGGGTTCAGTGGGGATTACAGGAGGCCTCCTGAAAAAAAAGTGACAGGCGAAAAATGGTTTGCTGAACATTCGTAGAGGGTTAGGGTAAAGTCATATCGATCAATAGTCCATTTCATTTTAGAGGTAATAAGAATCACCACAATATATTATCTTATAAACTATTATGACAAAGGACCATTCCTTTGTCCCTGTGTGGAAGCCACCCATTCGTTTTTTATTTGTTTTCCCACTTGCAAGGTGAACTCGTGTTACTGAAGCATGACATTGTTCACACATGAAACGCAAACACATGAACACATCTATCTAATACTTATAAAAGGAATTCAGTTCACGTTTGTTCGCAGTGTTCTCTAAAACCGCGTTGTGTACAATATTGTGCCACACATCATTTTAAAGGTTATTATCCCCGCAGTGACATAGGCGATATGAAAATAAATAATTTTTAATATAAATATAATTTTGAGTGATTTTCCGGGTTTTTTTACCGAGCACAGCCGAACTGCCTTCGGCAATCACCGGAATGCGTGCATCGTGGTCACTTAACCTCTAACACTAAGGAGGATTGTTCATATGAATAACGCTTGCTTTCAGTGAGGGATTTGACCCACGTGCGTGGTCAGTAAAAGAGAAAAACACATGTTTCTCGCTTTATGAAATGGAGAGTTCAACCCAGGAGGATTAATGACAAAACCTAATTCAAGGTCCCAATTTCAGGAACAGGGCCAGGGTGGTGTCGGGGGTCTGAAAATGGGATACGGACCCACTGCATGGAGTCCCGCTGGGTCCGCTTCTGCTACTTACGATGTAAGCATATTTCTGTTTCCTTCTTCAGGAACAGTTTCCTTGCAAAGGAACATTTAATTAATCTTTAATGTATTCCTCACATCAACCTATTCTTTATACGTCCAACGATAGAAACCAGTCAAATATCAACGAAACACTGTATGCCTCCGCGTCTCATTCCGGTTGGCAATGTAAACCATCACTGACCAGGTCTTGAAGGTAAACATACCGGGATATGATTTTTGCCACGAGCACAGCGCCACAAAATAACAGTAAAAAATTATTTGTACATATCGTATTCCGAGAGTATCCCACTAAAAATCTATATTTTTTCTTTTCATTTTTATAATAAAAAATTAGCCAACATTCAATATCTCAGTAAATATATCTCTCAAACCGCGGTAAAAAGGTTTATCAGCTAGTAACTGATAATAAAGGAGATTCTGGTGGAAGTCTGTACACCCTGACTTCAGATTCTAGTTTGTTATGCATATAAAAATGTACTGGTGATTTTTTTTTTCATGTTGCACCGTCCATACATACAACGGATCTTAACAAATAAATGGAACCCCTCCGCCCCCCACCCTCACCCCCAGACCCAATCCCCTCCCGACCCGAATGATAATTAAGTTGTGGGGCCACTTTTTGAAAAAAGAAAAAAACTTTATAAAACAAATGACATGACCGAACTTTGGAAACCATGGTTTAACATGGAAAGATATTTTTGAATGTATCTAAATCAACATACCTGTAACCCATAAAACATTTGTCAAACGGTGGTCACATCACTGGACTCAGTGCCCTGTGTTAACCAAACTGAAAAGCCCTCGCATTGAAAGCGGAGTCATGTGGTCTTTGGATTAAAAACCTTTACTTCCTTTTGAGAGAGACAATTCCTTTAGAGAAGTTACAATGGATATGGGGGATCAATGGGGATTATAGTGGACCCGCGTGACCGCGTATTGTACGGAAATACCTTTTGGGCAGGACATGCGCTCTAGCTATACGGTCTTAACAGGCCAGTGAAAATCCCCTAGGCGCCTCCTGAAAAAGCATCACAGGCGTGGAGGACCTTGCAGCACAAAAAGAAATAGGGGCACCTAATGGGGGAATATTAAAATTATTAATTATTCACCTTAATAGGGCATAATACCTCAAAATAAAACAAACTTGTCCTAGAAGAGCACACCACCGATACGTCTGCCGAATTTGGAGAGTCAAATCAGAACGGAAGCAGGTAAACCGTGGTCAAGAAAAATCCCAACTCCGTATCTAATACTTATAAAAAGGAATTCGATCCACATTTGTTCGCAATGTTCTCTTAAACCACGTTGCGTATGACACTGTGACATACCTCATTTTAAAAGTTATTGTCCCCGCAGTGACATAGGCGATATGAGAATAAATAATTTTTAATGTACACAACACTTTTGAGTGATTTTTTCGCTTTTTCTGACTTGCGCGGAGGTTAGACCGAGCTTAGCCGAACTGCCTTCGGCAATGACTGGAAGCGTGAATCGTGGTCACTCAACCACACGATTAAGGACTATTGTTCAAATGAATAACGCTTGCTTTCAGTGAGGGATTTGAGCATGTCTGGCCTTTCATTGGACCCAGGCTCTCACCCACGTGCGTGGTCAGTAAAAGTGAAAAACACATGTTCCTCGCTTTGTGAAGTGAAGGGTTCAACCAAGAAGGATTAATGACAAAACCTAATTCAAGTTCCCAGTTTCAGGAACAGGGGTAGGGTGGGGTGGTGGCGGGGGTTTCAGGCCTCAAAATTTGTCTGATAGGATGGAAAAAAAAGGTTGCGGCGGCTGAAAATGGGATACGGAGCCCCCATAGGTTCCGCTTTCGCTACTTACGAGGTATGCATATTTCTGCATGTTTCTTTCTTCAGGAACAGTTTCCTTGCAACATACATTTAATTAATCTTTCATGTGTTCCTCACATCAACCTATCCTTTATACGTCCAACGATAGAAACCAGTCAAATATCATCGAAAACCTGAATGCCCCCGCGTCTCATTTCTGTCCGCAATGTAAACATCACTGACCGGGGGGGGGGGGGGGGGGTGAACTCGAAAATTTTATAGTTTTGTCGTTATCTCATTCGTTAGGTGTACTTTAACGAGAAAACAACGAGAATCAAACGAGAAAACAACGAGCGTAACTCGAAACCCTTCGTTGTTGTCTCGTTATATGTATCCACATTTTAGGTAACGAAACAGCGTTAGCCTCTTTCGTTGCCATTTCTAATAAGGTTCTTTGAAGCATGTAATGCCAATATTCCTATACTTTTCTGAATCCCGTGCTAGTTGTGAGAGATTATAACCATTTCTTGGGCTTGGGATTAAGAGAGAGAGAGAGAGAAAGAGAGAGAGAGAGAGAGAGAGAGAGTGCTGGTAAAGAAATAAAGCATTTTTGTTAATTTTTAGATATCCGCCAATCGTAATCCAAAAAGGCCATCTGTAGGCAAACAATACGGAACTATACGAGATTGCAAACGACAGAAGAAGGCATTGCTGGATTTACTTGTGCAAACAGCTACTTCCGGTCCTTCTCAATACGGGTTCGTGTCCGGCGTTCATGGTGATCAAAAGAATGGTTTCACTTAATGGCTAGCAGGTATTAAGCGAGATTTGTAAAGCTCTAACATTTACGATGTGTGCTCTGCTACAGGATGTCTCAAAATGTCTGAAAGTTAGAAAAGCTCATAACAATAAATTGCATATTTAGAAAAAATAGGCATTCCATGATGGTAGACCAAAAGCGATTTGGTTAAACATTCTTTAAAGGGGCCCAATCACCTATAAAGCATGTTGAATAAACACGAAAAATAGATTTTTCTCTTTAAAATAAATCTGTACTTGCCAAAATTTTCCCTTGAAATTATTCAGAACAGTGGATCAAAGGTGTAAACATAAACACAGCATATGCATCGCCGGGCCACAACATGTGTACACTAGGAGATGCCCTGACTGACTTGGCCTAAAAATGTAATACATGTTCCCACTGGCTGAAACATCACGTTTGCGCCTCAATTTCAGACTTCCGGTTAGACAGCCTTGTTATGGTAAACAGAAACAGACGGATTGTGTTTACAAACACGCGGAGTCATATAAAGTTATCAAACAACCGTAGACTGAGACTGAGACTGTGTGCCGGGATGGTGTCGGCCCGAAACTTTTGTTAAAAGCAAAACTGAATTGATAGTGTGAAAGAACACTCATAATATAGCTTCTGATTATGTCCCTTGACTTCAACACCTTTAAATGTGTGTTTTTAAATCATGATTATTTGTATTATATTTATAATGAAAACATCAAAATGGTGTTGTATGGTGTTATAAATCCTGTTTTATTTCTAATTGTGTAATTGTAAAGTTTTTTTCCATATGCGCGTGTATGCAGACTGGCAGACGTATATTTGTGTACAATGGTATCGAGCAGGCCTTCTACAAAAAAAAGTGTGACTTGATTTTAGCCTGAATCCCTGAGTTCACGCAAAACCTATGCGTGAAAATCGCTCCTGTGACGATTTTCATGTATACATGCTCATTCGCAAATACGATGACGAATACATGGAAACACCCCAGTTGACAAATCATATATAAGCGATGTTTTACACATATACGCGCACATGGAAACACATCCATGCTTACAGTTGAAATGAACGCTTATTCTGAGATTATTATGTATGGGAGAAATAAAACACATGCACATTTTCTTCTTATATGTATATACAAATTATCCGTTCTACGTTTCAAAACTGAGATGTGATATCAGTATTATAAAATTTGTTTAAAATACGTTTTAACTAGTTTTATATTGTTTCAGGAAAACTATCTTTATTATGATTACATTCCCCTCGGTCATTTAAAATTGGTTCAATCGATAATTATACGTGATGGAACGTTTTGCAGTAAATTATATTTTATACCGATATATTTATCGTGGATTTTACACACTCATTGTTCATTGCATAACTTACAGAATTAAATATTACAACCAGGGACTAATTGCACAATGTCCATCTACAATAAGGGACTGAAGGGACATTCTCAACTCGTCTTTTATAGTACATCAGCCAAAGGGTTCATCGGTACCAAACAGGTGACAATTGCTATCAATGTTTTTTTGAAAGGTGTATGTGTGTAGATAATAAAAATGCCTGATAGCAGTATGAAAGTGGTAGCTTTCTGTAAAATATCAGCCTGTTTTGAAATGTACTTGCACTGAAATTGCAATTTTGCGAGACACAGTTATATATAAATTTTATATAATAATGTCTTATATAATGCCTGTTTTAAAACATGTTTGATGTCAGTTGATAGTAGACATTTATAGCTTTCATCTGGTGTGTCTTTCATGTATATAGCTTTCCAAATTCTAAAGATATGATTACTTTTCATCACCCTGTATCATAGCAATTTGTATAATTCTATCTAATTTATTAAAAAAACACATGGTGTATTTCTGATAAGACAAACCGTGACCAGTTTGGTTTTATAAAGTTATAAATAAAGTCTGAAATCTTTTAGCTGAAAAAAAAACATGTCTGGCACCAAACTACAATTTGTGGATTTGGGCGTGGTCACAGAAAGGTGTTATTACGTTCTTCAGTTAGCTGATACATGTCCCATTGCCACCAACTGTCCGCAGAAAAAATTAGTGCCTGGTTGATGTTTTTGAGTACTTTTGTGTCGCATACCCACGCACTTATTGAATCCTGATTGGTTAATCCTCCCAATTATTCCACGTGGCTGCTATCGGGAGCCGATGTATAGACTAAAACTCGGATGTTGCAAGCCGAATGTCACATATGACATGTAAGCAGGCATGGGTACTTAGCAAGTTGTTTGAATATATGTTTTTTGCATGTCTGCGGTTGATAAAAAAAGGGCGACAAGTCATTTTGAGCTGTATATTTTATTTGTATGTTTTTGTTATATAGGTGCCCAAGTCACTTATGATATCGTACCAACTAGGCCGCCGTATCTGCACGTCTGGCCAAATTCGCTTTCTTACACGAAACATAAAAGAGCATTCAGCTGACAGAGGGCTATGTTGTCTGCTGAAATATTTCCATGTAAATATTTCGAACAAAATTAACATATAAAATCAAGGCAAGAGCAGTAAATGTACCTACAACATTTTGCTTGGTGGCACCATCAATAAATGATAGATATTGCAGTTTGCCTTTGTGTCAGGACTAATTGTGAAGCAGAGCTGTAAGTTATTCATTCTGAGTTGCCTATGTTTTATACTGTTAAAATTTTCTGACAGGAGAAAGATTTCTAAATAAATATTATTTTCTATAACGGAAACCAGATGTTTATTTGAATCGTGGGGCAAACAGTGTTTCAACGAGAATATATAGCAGTTTGCTATATGGCCAGTAAGTGCAATAACTCATCCTGTTCCGGTTTTATGTTAATACAAAGTCCAGTAAATGCTAGTGATAAGCCCAAATTAATAAAATCAGTTGTTGAAGTTGAACAAATCTAATTTAATTCTAACCTACTTTGACTCAGGAGTTAAGGGATTATGTTTCAAACAAACCCTAGCAGTCCAGTGTCAACCAACTTTACCGGATTGGATGACATACATGGTTCGCCTAGGGCTATGTACTTGCACCAGTGAGTGCCATTAAGATTGTTTTGTTTTAATTTTAAAAAAGCAATTTTTAACTGAACGGTCAAAGCGACATGTGTCCTGTCATTCCCCAGGTTTGAGAGAGATCATGTTAATCACTGACTGTTGTACTGGCCGAACAAATATAATATCAATGGGGTTTATGGTTTTGCCCTTAAGAGAATATCCTCTCTCACTTAGTAGGATATAATTGTAACTGTTAGATCACAAAATGTAGATACATATTCTAAAACGGTTTTGTTTTCATATTATGTTCTTTTATTTAAACATTTCAGTAGAAACACACATGATAATAAACATGAAAGTAACTGATTTGTTATTCTCCTGGTGATTTCTATTTTAATTCCTTGCAAATGCTAACTTTCTTATGACTTGATTTGGCGAGGTAGCCAGGCTTGAAATAACTATAAAATATAATAGACTTATAAAAGCATCGGGGTTAATGCAAAATAAAAATGACGAAATGATTTTCATATTCCACTCGGTGTTATCTTTCCAACCACGCAAATCAGAACTCATCAGATTTGATGTTTTTCTGTCAGAAAGCGATTGCACATTTATAAGATTATGAACTTATAAACTGATATTGCTTATTTTCACGATTGTAAACACACTGGGGTATGAGTTTTTTGCCATGAGCACAGTGCCACAAAATAAATGGAAAAATATTTGTACATATCTTATGAGACAGTATCCAACTGAAAACCTATATTTTCTTTTAACTTTTAGAATAAAAAAAGAACCAATATTCCTCATCTCAGTTAATATATCTCCCGAACCCCGGTAAAGTGCCCGGTATACCGGGTTTATAAGCTAGTTAATTATATAGATTATTAATATTGTCATATATGTACATATCGGTATGCGGGTTTATCTCCTTGTTAACATATATTTCCACACACAGAACAAGAACATGTTTCAGCAAAGACCTACGTGATGCGGTGACATCCATCACTGTGTTCCTGCAGTGGCGCTGTGAGCTCTGCAGGATATCAGATATCCAGCGAAGTGGTTCTGGGGATGCCCTCGATCGTCCACTGGTGATGATTAACTGTTTTAAACTTTCTTAAATTTTAAATGTTGAAGTACCACATATTCATATGTAGAATTTTCACATAATTAATCAAAATAACGGGAATATATGCCTATGTACATTAATTACATTAAAATATTATCACTTTCTTCTATATTGAATTAAGAAATGTATTTTACATTAAATAATCTATCTTTTATATATATATATATATATATATATATATATATATATAAACCCCGCTAACACGACCACCTGCGGGACCAGGCAAAGTGGTCGTGTTAGCGGGGTGGTCGTGTTAGCGGGCTGATTGTACATTAGTCTGCCAATATTAACGCAGGCGATAATATGGGTATTTTTGTTAATGTAAAGTTTTTGTCCCTGTTTAATATAAAAATTAAATATAAAGAAAAATAAATAACAAATATGAACATGATTCAAACAGTTTTATTCACATAGAAATAAAACAAATAGATTGAATAAGCCATAATACAAGACAATGGGCATTATATGAATTGTACAGTCTACACTCGTCCAAAATATTCATCAAGAGTTGACTGTTTCTTCAACTTGACAGTTTCTTTCAGTGCTTCAGTTTGCAGCTTTTCCTCAAGCCGGCTCATGGGCTGCCATAAATCAGGACAGGACTCCTGGCAGAAGACTTTCAGTTTATCAGTCCATATCAAGGCTTCCTTGAAGGTGGCAGATGGGACGGGTGGTTTGCTGTCATTAGGCTCAGCTTCTACGGTGTTTTCCTCTTCATATTCTTTTTGTCTATCTTCTGTCAGATCACTCATGAGTCGATCCTCCCAGCCTGCTTGCACGTTGTCTTGTGATGCGAGATCCTTGTCGATGGCAACGTAGTCGTCTGGATAACTGATGGTGTTGCTACAAACATTCTTTTCTCGGGCTATATCAAGTAATCTTGACAGAGGCAGGTCGTCTTCACTGGGTACGGATGGTCCTGTCAGTCCACACTCTGAGGCACTTTTCCACAGTTGTCGATTTCACCTCTTGAACTGAAGCTGCAAGCCATTGGCATGCGTCCAGCGCCGACACGCTATGGACAACCTCAGTCGCTGATTCAGCACTGTCCAGGCGGTTAAGGACATGACGTAACACCCGCTTCCTGTATCCAAGTTTAACAGCAGTAATAATTAAAACAATTTAACTCAGAATATGAAGTAAGTTATTCTGATTAAATAAAGGTCGCCTTCATTACCCTGTTGATTTTCTTCGTACACTGCCATCAAGTCAGCCTTGCGTTTCAGGATGACTTGCACTTGTGTCTTTCCTATCCCAAACTGAGTGGCTAGTTTTGTTTGACTTGTACCGGGCTGAGTCTCGGCGGTCTTGATGAGTTCTATCTTCTCCTTGAGGCTGAGCTCTCTTGGTTTTTTACGAGTTGGCGTTGAAGTCATTCTAACAGCATTGGTCTGAACACGAAGATGGTCTGATGTCGAACACGTAGTGAGGACAGAATGAACACATCAAATTATAAGCGTTATTTATATGGTTCCTGCTTAATCATTGAAATGTGATTTGTCACAGTTTTACTTTACTCACCTGAATGTATGCGTTTGGTGTCAGTTATGTTTGCCAAACTCCTTTTTGATCAATATGTTAAATGCTAATCTAGCAGCCGTACTCAACAAACAATGTAAAGGACCATGGAGTCCAATATCTATTGATGCGCATAGTTTGGATAACAGGTTCAGCGGCATTATAAACAAGCCTAACTATGGCTGGGCAGATAAAACCGGTCTTTCCCATATGCCCGGCAAATTAATCAGGGGCTATTATCTATGTCCAGGCTGTTTGCTGAGCGTGTCAAGTGCTCACCGGGCCGCGGTCGCCACGGGCCAGTGGTCGTGATACGGCTAATTAATTACGGGCTATTATCTAAGTCCAAGCTGGGCGATGAGCGTGTTATCTGCTTAACGGGCCGCGGTCGCCACGGGCAAGTGGTCGTGATACGGGGGCTCATCTGAAGGTCGGGACTAGAAAAGGTGGTCGTTGGTCGTGATAGCGGGGTGGTCGTGTTACCGAAGTTTTTTATATGATAAGTTATACTAGAAAATTCTGGGATCAAGAAAAGTGGTCGTGTTAGCGGGGTGGTCGTGTTAACGGGGTGGTCGTCATGCGGGAGTTCACTGTATATGCATGTGTATTATTATTATATTATAATAATTATAAGTACTGTATTATCAGCGAGTACTTATATCATTTAATCATTATTAGAACTTCCGGTGGTAGTTATATTATAAGTAAGCGTATTATTATTTAACAAACTTTCTTATAAGCCCTATTTTAGAGGGGTCACTGCACGGTTGGAGCAACACGTGTTTATTGGCCACCTTGTATTCTTGTTGGCTGTTTTATGATCTTCTCTTTTTTATTTATTTATTTATTTTTTTAACTCCGCCAGAAAAACAATATCCTGGTTATTCTGCCCGTCCTATAACTCAGGAGGCAGGAGCAAGGTTGGGGCACATGTACAATGAACATGGCCCGTAAAATATAAATTCATCCTATTTATGATCTGCTCCCTCATCAACAACGATATATTTATACATCTTGTAATTTAATTTACATTTTCAGTTTAAATGATACCGTACATACGTTCAACACCCCCTTCAAAACCCGCTCAATTGTCAGCACAGCACATGAATAACGTGGAATCACGTTCACCCCCTCTAGCATAATAGACACTTCCTCCCATTTCAAGGCCAACGTCCTTGACCCCTTGTTTTACAAGCGCCCCGTGGAGAAACTGTCGAACTTGATATTTTGGTTCTCACATTTTAGAAAAAAATCTATTGTGAAAACATCTTGCAAGGTACAGTTTTATATGTATGATGGAAAATCAGGCGGATGTTTCTTCTATAAATTTTTGTAAAAGATTTTAATATAGCTAACTTGATAGGCCTATTAAAAAAAACAGGCGGTCCATTGGTCGTGGAACGGAGTATAAGTCGGACACATATAGTAGCTTTTTGGCACATTATACTGACCATTTTGTTCGTTTTACGCATATAAACACAAATGCGTTTTAACATTTTGCCTTGCACTTTCCTCATCACCAGATTTTGGACGTGCAGCTAAGACAACTAAGATATTACGACCCACTTCGCAAAGGCAGTCCCGTGCCCGACTGGATTTGCATTCCGTTAGGTGAAAAATGTTATGTTCGTGTTGTCTGTCTCTGTTATTGTGCGCAAAGGTGTGTTTGTATGTGACGTCATAGCTTCTGGGAAAGCAGTTGGAGCCATTAAAGGATTTCAAAGTCAACCTTGTCTTAATTGTATGTACTAAGTTTCGCCATCGAGAAACAAATACATAAAAACTTGCAACGAAATGGGATAACCGATGGCGTGAAGTCATCTTGACTGTGTGTCAGGACTCGGGTTTTGTGAATTCACGGTGCGCACGTGTAAGCTGCTATGGCAAGCTCGGTCGGCCATATTGAGGCTTTCGACGCAGAGGTGACAGAATCTGAAACGTACATATAGGTACCAATCATCCCTGTGAATTTGGAAAAGCTGCAGTATGTTGTTGTTGAGTTATCGCGTGCGAAAGAAAATCAGCGATCGGGCTGTGGCGGCCATATTGTAATTCAGACAGGCCTGTTATTCAATAGGTCTAGAGCCCTCATAGATACCAATCATCCCTGTGAATTTCGGAAAGCTGCAGTAGGTTGTTGTTGAGTTATCGCGCGCGAAAGAAAATCAGCGATTGGGCTGTGGCGGCCATATTGGAATTCCGACAGGTCTTAATTCAATAGGTCTGGAGCCCTCATAGGTTCCAATCATCCCTGTGAATTTGGGAAAGCTGCAGTATGTTATTGTTGAGTTATCGCCCACGAAACAAAATCAGGAATTGGGCTGTGGCGGCCATATTGTAATTCCGACATGTCTGTATTTCGATAGGTCTAGAGCCCTCATAGGAACCAAGCATCCCTGTGACCGCGCGCGAAAGAAAGTGTCACTGAAGGAAGGACGGACGGACGGAAGGACGGACTGACACGGTTATCACTATAGGGCACCGCTTGTCAAGTTAGAGCCTAATAAAATTATTATTTGTGTTCATGTTGAACCTTTTGTATTTTTATTTATTGCACGTCTCATCGTTTTTTTCCCCTTTTCCAATATTTATTCATCGATGATAGCTATTGCTATTTATAAAATTAAATGCATTATGTGATATTCAATTACCTTTGAAAGCAGACCTTGAAATGTCTTTCTCTTTCTACATAGAGTAGAGTGCCATCAATAAACCGTATTCCTGCCGACATGCCTGAAGCGTCTATATGAATATAGAATCATTAATTCATGTTTTACATAATGGTATATAATAAATTCAAACAAATTCAAATTTTCATTAATATGATAATGATCAATATATTTCCTCTTCTTCCATGTGTATACATTAATATATTTAAAAAATTAATATTCGTTACACTTCTTTACATATTCCCATAATAAAATTGTTTCCTACATGTACACAACACATGTACACATTTTTAATTGCAACAATTAACAAGTAATTAGCATATTTTTTATATATATATTGTATTTACGAACTGAACAGAAAACACATGGGCCAACTTCGACCACCATACAATGAAAGTTGAGGATCATTTCTGGATAGCGGACAAAATACTGGACGTAACACCAACTTTCAATCTTGTGGTGGCCTCCGATGAAGACGAGGACGATGATAAGGGAGACGATCCAGCAGAAGGCCCCTCTCCTGAACAAGTACATTGGTGTTTTTTTCTCCATTGGTCTGCTGTTGCACTTAAAATTCATTAATTTGTGAACCACACAGCATTCTTTTTTATGGTCTCCGCCATCCCTATATGGTGACATGTATTCACACTGTAACATGAGTGGTCTGAGCAAATCACAGTTATATCACAAGGTGTGTCCTTCGTAATAGCCTGTCTCACAATATCCACGCAAAAAGGGCTGCTTTGCAATATCCACACAAAACGGTATTTTTACGTTGGAGAGATAAGAAACTTATTAAAAGGTCTAGCGGGTTTATTTGATGTGACAAGATACTTGTAAGCAATGAGGCGTTGTCAAAAATGACGAAAATATTTGCATCCCTATGGGGCCTTATAATGCGATCCTCGGAGCTAGATGTCCAGGCACTCTGGAAAGCCAGTGATCTGGCCATAATGTCAGAGGGCCGATCTGGCGCTGGCAAGCCAGTGATCTGGCCATAATGTCAGAGAGCCGATCTGGCGCTAGTTACAACATAAGATAAAACACAAAATATTCAACTGTATCAATTTAAATTAAATACTTCCTCGTTCATAGATAAATACCCGTGATAATCATGGGTCTTTGACCACGCGGTTGCACACTGGGAACGTTTCAATTGTAACGGGAACGGCATATTGTGTTTGGATCTAACAGCGACACTTTCCCGTAGTTATTTCATAATGTTATTAATATTTCATCGTAACAGATATGATTCAAACGATTAACAGTTACATATACATGTAGTTGAAACTGCATGCCACTAGTTCCTGTATATCAGTAGCTACGATAAAACTTGCGTGTCAGTGGGGCGGCGAGGTGAATCTTGTTTCATGAGATTGCAAGGGACAGCCAACAAAGTAATTAAATTAGCCAACAGGAGGCAACACTGTCAAGATTTTCTATTCAACTTACCTGAATAAGCCTTCTCCCTCTCTCTCGCTGTGCATCCTGAAACCATGGGCTGCCTAATGTGCACATCATCTGAGGGTGCAGAGGACTTTTGGCTGCGACACATGTGAAACATGGTTCCATCGAGGATGTCTGGACAGGTAATACTAATTTAATGCATGCATGCATAATTTAATGCATTGATACTGCTTTTGAGCATTTCGTCTAAATAGATGATGGAGTATGTGTGTATGTGAACGTCTTTTGAATGTTCTTTATATATTTGTATCTTGTTTATTATTAAATTTTCAAATTTATTCATATTTATTATTATTGTCAATTTCATAAAAAATAACATTTATTATTATTATTATTATTATTATTATTATTATTATTACTAGCTGCACCCATGGAAAATCCACGGCTCTATCTTATGCTTTTTTTTGTAATGAACTGATAGGCACTAAACGACGCATATTTTAATCCTAAGTTTTTTGTAGGAACTTTTGCCATGTATATCACTTATATGATATAAAGATTACTTCTGCTATAATTCTCCAGGAACATCCTCCCCCAAAATATCCACATAGAAAGAAAAATTATTCTATTCCATAGATCACACAAAAAAAATAATTTTTTGAAAGATACGCGAGGCATATACAGGGTGTACGAATTTTTAAGGGAGAAGTTGTTTTCCGATAAAAAAAAACAAAGGTCCCACAGCTTCATTGCATGGGAAATATCGTTGATGTAACGATTGTATAAAGAAGCATTATACCGTGAAATTATATGAAAGATGCTTTGTATTAGTTGAAGGAAGGTGACATCGTGCAACACAATGTTTATTCAGTGTAGTCGGTCGAGATTAAGGCATGTTAACAGACACAGGCGTTATTTGTATACACATGCATATGTCGTTGAAATCTCTTGTAAGCGAAACGTATAGCTGCCAATGTGAAAAAGATAGGTCAAGAAAAATATATTCCAACAGTATTAAAATTTTGGTTTAAGTACTGTAAATTTTCATGGAATAAGCAGGCCTAATACAAAATTGACAACTCTCACAGATAAAAAAAATGTAAGTTGATATGTTTTGTTGAAAGCATTTAGCAAAGAATTAAACAACTTCAACCTTGGTTCGTTGCATTGTCTTTCAGCAAATTAAATGTTATATACAGATTTTGCTGAAAATTTGAAGAGGGGTAGAGTAAAACTGCATCCGTAATCCATTACATTTTTGGAGGTTATTGGAATCAACATAATATATTTTTTTTTCTTAAGTGCCATAATCACAGTTCCACAAAAGAATAATTATAAGGTGCTATTACTTTGTCCCAGAGTAGAAGCCGCCCATTCGTATGCAGTTGTTCTGCCCCTCGCCTGGTGAACCCGTGTTTCTGAACCATGACAATGTTTTACATGAAACGTGCACGTATGGCGGGAGTTTCAAAGTCCCCAAGAGGTTGAGGACCCTAAGAAGTGTGTAATCCCCAACCCCCCAGGGCTTCCATTTGAAAAACAAACTTTTTTAAACAACATAAATCGGCGTAACTATTAAAACCATGTTTATCATGGAAATATACTTCTGAATGTATAAAAATCAACATGCCTGTAAACCTATAAAACGGTGATCGTGTAAAGAATCTCAGCTCTTTGTGTCCACTCAACGGAAAAGTGCTCCCTATTTAAAGATTCATGTGGACATGTGTTCCGCGCTTGAATTTAAAATCTTTACTTCCTTTTGACAGAGTAAAGTTCCTAACCAGGCGATATAATGGAAATGGGGTTCAGTGGGGATTACAGGAGGCCTCCTGAAAAAAAAGTGACAGGCGAAAAATGGTTTGCTGAACATTCGTAGAGGGTTAGGGTAAAGTCATATCGATCAATAGTCCATTTCATTTTAGAGGTAATAAGAATCACCACAATATATTATCTTATAAACTATTATGACAAAGGACCATTCCTTTGTCCCTGTGTGGAAGCCACCCATTCGTTTTTTATTTGTTTTCCCACTTGCAAGGT
Source organism: Sipunculus nudus (assembly GCA_026874595.1). Lineage (NCBI taxonomy): Eukaryota > Metazoa > Annelida > Sipuncula > Golfingiida > Sipunculidae > Sipunculus > Sipunculus nudus. The sequence goes on from CM049311.1 coordinate 44,415,856, forward strand.
GAACTCGTGTTACTGAAGCATGACATTGTTCACACATGAAACGCAAACACATGAACACATCTATCTAATACTTATAAAAGGAATTCAGTTCACGTTTGTTCGCAGTGTTCTCTAAAACCGCGTTGTGTACAATATTGTGCCACACATCATTTTAAAGGTTATTATCCCCGCAGTGACATAGGCGATATGAAAATAAATAATTTTTAATATAAATATAATTTTGAGTGATTTTCCGGGTTTTTTTACCGAGCACAGCCGAACTGCCTTCGGCAATCACCGGAATGCGTGCATCGTGGTCACTTAACCTCTAACACTAAGGAGGATTGTTCATATGAATAACGCTTGCTTTCAGTGAGGGATTTGACCCACGTGCGTGGTCAGTAAAAGAGAAAAACACATGTTTCTCGCTTTATGAAATGGAGAGTTCAACCCAGGAGGATTAATGACAAAACCTAATTCAAGGTCCCAATTTCAGGAACAGGGCCAGGGTGGTGTCGGGGGTCTGAAAATGGGATACGGACCCACTGCATGGAGTCCCGCTGGGTCCGCTTCTGCTACTTACGATGTAAGCATATTTCTGTTTCCTTCTTCAGGAACAGTTTCCTTGCAAAGGAAATTTTAATTAATCTTTAATGTATTCCTCACATCAACCTATTCTTTATACGTCCAACGATAGAAACCAGTCAAATATCAACGAAACACTGTATGCCTCCGCGTCTCATTCCGGTTGGCAATGTAAACCATCACTGATCAGGTCTTGAAGGTAAACATACCGGGATATGATTTTTGCCACGAGCACAGCGCCACAAAATAACAGTAAAAAATTATTTGTACATATCGTATTCCGAGAGTATCCCACTAAAAATCTATATTTTTTCTTTTCATTTTTATAATAAAAAATTAGCCAACATTCAATATCTCAGTAAATATATCTCTCAAACCGCGGTAAAAAGGTTTATCAGCTAGTAACTGATAATAAAGGAGATTCTGGTGGAAGTCTGTACACCCTGACTTCAGATTCTAGTTTGTTATGCATATAAAAATGTACTGGTGATTTTTTTTTCATGTTGCACCGTCCATACATACAACGGATCTTAACAAATAAATGGAACCCCTCCGCCCCACACCCTCACCCCCAGACCCAATCCCCTCCCGACCCGAATGATAATTAAGTTGTGGGGCCACTTTTTGAAAAAAGAAAAAAACTTTATAAAACAAATGACATGACCGAACTTTGGAAACCATGGTTTAACATGGAAAGATATTTTTGAATGTATCTAAATCAACATACCTGTAACCCATAAAACATTTGTCAAACGGTGGTCACATCACTGGACTCAGTGCCCTGTGTTAACCAAACTGAAAAGCCCTCGCATTGAAAGCGGAGTCATGTGGTCTTTGGATTAAAAACCTTTACTTCCTTTTGAGAGAGACAATTCCTTTAGAGAAGTTACAATGGATATGGGGGATCAATGGGGATTATAGTGGACCCGCGTGACCGCGTATTGTACGGAAATACCTTTTGGGCAGGACATGCGCTCTAGCTATACGGTCTTAACAGGCCAGTGAAAATCCCCTAGGCGCCTCCTGAAAAAGCATCACAGGCGTGGAGGACCTTGCAGCACAAAAAGAAATAGGGGCACCTAATGGGGGAATATTAAAATTATTAATTATTCACCTTAATAGGGCATAATACCTCAAAATAAAACAAACTTGTCCTAGAAGAGCACACCACCGATACGTCTGCCGAATTTGGAGAGTCAAATCAGAACGGAAGCAGGTAAACCGTGGTCAAGAAAAATCCCAACTCCGTATCTAATACTTATAAAAAGGAATTCGATCCACATTTGTTCGCAATGTTCTCTTAAACCACGTTGCGTATGACACTGTGACATACCTCATTTTAAAAGTTATTGTCCCCGCAGTGACATAGGCGATATGAGAATAAATAATTTTTAATGTACACAACACTTTTGAGTGATTTTTCCGCTTTTTCTGACTTGCGCGGAGGTTAGACCGAGCTTAGCCGAACTGCCTTCGGCAATGACCGGAAGCGTGAATCGTGGTCACTCAACCACACGATTAAGGACTATTGTTCAAATGAATAACGCTTGCTTTCAGTGCATGAGGGATTTGAGCATGTCTGGCCTTTCATTGGACCCAGGCTCTCACCCACGTGCGTGGTCAGTAAAAGTGAAAAACACATGTTCCTCGCTTTGTGAAGTGAAGGGTTCAACCAAGAAGGATTAATGACAAAACCTAATTCAAGTTCCCAGTTTCAGGAACAGGGGTAGGGTGGGGTGGTGGCGGGGGTTTCAGGCCTCAAAATTTGTCTGATACGATGGAAAAAAAAGGTTGCGGCGGCTGAAAATGGGATACGGAGCCCCCATAGGTTCCGCTTTCGCTACTTACGAGGTATGCATATTTCTGCATGTTTCTTTCTTCAGGAACAGTTTCCTTGCAACATACATTTAATTAATCTTTCATGTGTTCCTCACATCAACCTATCCTTTATACGTCCAACGATAGAAACCAGTCAAATATCATCGAAAACCTGAATGCCCCCGCGTCTCATTTCTGTCCGCAATGTAAACATCACTGACCGGGGGGGGGGGGGGGTGAACTCGAAAATTTTATAGTTTTGTCGTTATCTCATTCGTTAGGTGTACTTTAACGAGAAAACAACGAGAATCAAACGAGAAAACAACGAGCGTAACTCGAAACCCTTCGTTGTTGTCTCGTTATATGTATCCACATTTTAGGTAACGAAACAGCGTTAGCCTCTTTCGTTGCCATTTCTAATAAGGTTCTTTGAAGCATGTAATGCCAATATTCCTATACTTTTCTGAATCCCGTGCTAGTTGTGAGAGATTATAACCATTTCTTGGGCTTGGGATTAAGAGAGAGAGAGAGAGAAAGAGAGAGAGAGAGAGAGAGAGAGAGTGCCGGTAAAGAAATAAAGCATTTTTGTTAATTTTTAGATATCCGCCAATCGTAATCCAAAAAGGCCATCTGTAGGCAAACAATACGGAACTATACGAGATTGCAAACGACAGAAGAAGGCATTGCTGGATTTACTTGTGCAAACAGCTACTTCCGGTCCTTCTCAATACGGGTTCGTGTCCGGCGTTCATGGTGATCAAAAGAATGGTTTCACTTAATGGCTAGCAGGTATTAAGCGAGATTTGTAAAGCTCTAACATTTACGATGTGTGCTCTGCTACAGGATGTCTCAAAATGTCTGAAAGTTAGAAAAGCTCATAACAATAAATTGCATATTTAGAAAAAATAGGCATTCCATGATGGTAGACCAAAAGCGATTTGGTTAAACATTCTTTAAAGGGGCCCAATCACCTATAAAGCATGTTGAATAAACACGAAAAATAGATTTTTCTCTTTAAAATAAATCTGTACTTGCCAAAATTTTCCCTTGAAATTATTCAGAACAGTGGATCAAAGGTGTAAACATAAACACAGCATATGCATCGCCGGGCCACAACATGTGTACACTAGGAGATGCCCTGAATGACTTGGCCTAAAAATGTAATACATGTTCCCACTGGCTGAAACATCACGTTTGCGCCTCAATTTCAGACTTCCGGTTAGACAGCCTTGTTATGGTAAACAGAAACAGACGGATTGTGTTTACAAACACGCGGAGTCATATAAAGTTATCAAACAACCGTAGACTGAGACTGAGACTGTGTGCCGGGATGGTGTCGGCCCGAAACTTTTGTTAAAAGCAAAACTGAATTGATAGTGTGAAAGAACACTCATAATATAGCTTCTGATTATGTCCCTTGACTTCAACACCTTTAAATGTGTGTTTTTAAATCATGATTATTTGTATTATATTTATAATGAAAACATCAAAATGGTGTTGTATGGTGTTATAAATCCTGTTTTATTTCTAATTGTGTAATTGTAAAGTTTTTTTCCATATGCGCGTGTATGCAGACTGGCAGACGTATATTTGTGTACAATGGTATCGAGCAGGCCTTCTACAAAAAAAAGTGTGACTTAATTTTAGCCTGAATCCCTGAGTTCACGCAAAACCTATGCGTGAAAATCGCTCCTGTGACGATTTTCATGTATACATGCTCATTCGCAAATACGATGACGAATACATGGAAACACCCCAGTTGACAAATCATATATAAGCGATGTTTTACACATATACGCGCACATGGAAACACATCCATGCTTACAGTTGAAATGAACGCTTATTCTGAGATTATTATGTATGGGAGAAATAAAACACATGCACATTTTCTTCTTATATGTATATACAAATTATCCGTTCTACGTTTCAAAACTGAGATGTGATATCAGTATTATAAAATTTGTTTAAAATACGTTTTAACTAGTTTTATATTGTTTCAGGAAAACTATCTTTATTATGATTACATTCCCCTCGGTCATTTAAAATTGGTTCAATCGATAATTATACGTGATGGAACGTTTTGCAGTAAATTATATTTTATACCGATATATTTATCGTGGATTTTACACACTCATTGTTCATTGCATAACTTACAGAATTAAATATTACAACCAGGGACTAATTGCACAATGTCCATCTACAATAAGGGACTGAAGGGACATTCTCAACTCGTCTTTTATAGTACATCAGCCAAAGGGTTCATCGGTACCAAACAGGTGACAATTGCTATCAATGTTTTTTTGAAAGGTGTATGTGTGTAGATAATAAAAATGCCTGATAGCAGTATGAAAGTGGTAGCTTTCTGTAAAATATCAGCCTGTTTTGAAATGTACTTGCACTGAAATTGCAATTTTGCGAGACACAGTTATATATAAATTTTATATAATAATGTCTTATATAATGCCTGTTTTAAAACATGTTTGATGTCAGTTGATAGTAGACATTTATAGCTTTCATCTGGTGTGTCTTTCATGTATATAGCTTTCCAAATTCTAAAGATATGATTACTTTTCATCACCCTGTATCATCGCAATTTGTATAATTCTATCTAATTTATTAAAAAAACACATGGTGTATTTCTGATAAGACAAACCGTGACCAGTTTGGTTTTATAAAGTTATAAATAAAGTCTGAAATCTTTTAGCTGAAAAAAAAACATGTCTGGCACCAAACTACAATTTGTGGATTTGGGCGTGGTCACAGAAAGGTGTTATTACGTTCTTCAGTTAGCTGATACATGTCCCATTGCCACCAACTGTCCGCAGAAAAAATTAATGCCTGGTTGATGTTTTTGAGTACTTTTGTGTCGCATACCCACGCACTTATTGAATCCTGATTGGTTAATCCTCCCAATTATTCCACGTGGCTGCTATCGGGAGCCGATGTATAGACTAAAACTCGGATGTTGCAAGCCGAATGTCACATATGACATGTAAGCAGGCATGGGTACTTAGCAAGTTGTTTGAATATATGTTTTTTGCATGTCTGCGGTTGATAAAAAAAGGGCGACAAGTCATTTTGAGCTGTATATTTTATTTGTATGTTTTTGTTATATAGGTGCCCAAGTCACTTATGATATCGTACCAACTAGGCCGCCGTATCTGCACGTCTGGCCAAATTCGCTTTCTTACACGAAACATAAAAGAGCATTCAGCTGACAGAGGGCTATGTTGTCTGCTGAAATATTTCCATGTAAATATTTCGAACAAAATTAACATATAAAATCAAGGCAAGAGCAGTAAATGTACCTACAACATTTTGCTTGGTGGCACCATCAATAAATGATAGATATTGCAGTTTGCCTTTGTGTCAGGACTAATTGTGAAGCAGAGCTGTAAGTTATTCATTCTGAGTTGCCTATGTTTTATACTGTTAAAATTTTCTGACAGGAGAAAGATTTCTAAATAAATATTATTTTCTATAACGGAAACCAGATGTTTATTTGAATCGTGGGGCAAACAGTGTTTCAACGAGAATATATAGCAGTTTGCTATATGGCCAGTAAGTGCAATAACTCATCCTGTTCCGGTTTTATCTTAATACAAAGTCCAGTAAATGCTAGTGATAAGCCCAAATTAATAAAATCAGTTGTTGAAGTTGAACAAATCTAATTTAATTCTAACCTACTTTGACTCAGGAGTTAAGGGATTATGTTTCAAACAAACCCTAGCAGTCCAGTGTCAACCAACTTTACCGGATTGGATGACATACATGGTTCGCCTTGGGCTATGTACTTGCACCAGTGAGTGCCATTAAGATTGTTTTGTTTTAATTTTAAAAAAGCAATTTTTAACTGAACGGTCAAAGCGACATGTGTCCTGTCATTCCCCAGGTTTGAGAGAGATCATGTTAATCACTGACTGTTGTACTGGCCGAACAAATATAATATCAATGGGGTTTATGGTTTTGCCCTTAAGAGAATATCCTCTCTCACTTAGTAGGATATAATTGTAACTGTTAGATCACAAAATGTAGATACATATTCTAAAACGGTTTTGTTTTCATATTATGTTCTTTTATTTAAACATTTCAGTAGAAACACACATGATAATAAACATGAAAGTAACTGATTTGTTATTCTCCTGGTGATTTCTATTTTAATTCCTTGCAAATGCTAACTTTCTTATGACTTGATTTGGCGAGGTAGCCAGGCTTGAAATAACTATAAAATATAATAGACTTATAAAAGCATCGGGGTTAATGCAAAATAAAAATGACGAAATGATTTTCATATTCCACTCGGTGTTATCTTTCCAACCACGCAAATCAGAACTCATCAGATTTGATGTTTTTCTGTCAGAAAGCGATTGCACATTTATAAGATTATGAACTTATAAACTGATATTGCTTATTTTCACGATTGTAAACACACTGGGGTATGAGTTTTTTGCCATGAGCACAGTGCCACAAAATAAATGGAAAAATATTTGTACATATCTTATGAGACAGTATCCAACTGAAAACCTATATTTTCTTTTAACTTTTAGAATAAAAAAAGAACCAATATTCCTCATCTCAGTTAATATATCTCCCGAACCCCGGTAAAGTGCCCGGTATACCGGGTTTATGAGCTAGTTAATTATATAGATTATTAATATTGTCATATATGTACATATCGGTATGCGGGTTTATCTCCTTGTTAACATATATTTCCACACACAGAACAAGAACATGTTTCAGCAAAGACCTACGTGATGCGGTGACATCCATCACTGTGTTCCTGCAGTGGCGCTGTGAGCTCTGCAGGATATCAGATATCCAGCGAAGTGGTTCTGGGGATGCCCTCGATCGTCCACTGGTGATGATTAACTGTTTTAAACTTTCTTAAATTTTAAATGTTGAAGTACCACATATTCATATGTAGAATTTTCACATAATTAATCAAAATAACGGGAATATATGCCTATGTACATTAATTACATTAAAATATTATCACTTTCTTCTATATTGAATTAAGAAATGTATTTTACATTAAATAATCTATCTTTTATATATATATATATATATATATATATATATATATATATATATATGTATATATAAACCCCGCTAACACGACCACCTGCGGGACCAGGCAAAGTGGTCGTGTTAGCGGGGTGGTCGTGTTAGCGGGCTGATTGTACATTAGTCTGCCAATATTAACGCAGGCGATAATATGGGTATTTTTGTTAATGTAAAGTTTTTGTCCCTGTTTAATATAAAAATTAAATATAAAGAAAAATAAATAACAAATATGAACATGATTCAAACAGTTTTATTCACATAGAAATAAAACAAATAGATTGAATAAGCCATAATACAAGTCAATGGGCATTATATGAATTGTACAGTCTACACTCGTCCAAAATATTCATCAAGAGTTGACTGTTTCTTCAACTTGACAGTTTCTTTCAGTGCTTCAGCTTCCTCCCAGCCTGCTTGCACGTTGTCTTGTGATGCGAGATCCTTGTCGATGGCAACGTAGTCGTCTGGATAACTGATGGTGTTGCTACAAACATTCTTTTCTCGGGCTATATCAAGTAATCTTGACAGAGGCAGGTCGTCCTCATCCGCTTTATCTTCACTGGGTACGGATGGTCCTGTCAGTCCACATGCTCTGAGGCACTTTTCCACAGTTGTCGATTTCACCTCTTGAACTGAAGCTGCAAGCCATTGGCATGCGTCCAGCGCCGACACGCTACGGACAACCTCAGTCGCTGATTCAGCACTGTCCAGGCGGTTAAGGACATGACGTAACACCCGCTTCCTGTATCCAAGTTTAACAGCAGTAATAATTAAAACAATTTAACTCAGAATATGAAGTAAGTTATTCTGATTAAATAAAGGTCGCCTTCATTACCCTGTTGATTTTCTTCGTACACTGCCATCAAGTCAGCCTTGCGTTTCAGGATGACTTGCACTTGTGTCTTTCCTATCCCAAACTGAGTGGCTAGTTTTGTTTGACTTGTACCGGGCTGAGTCTCGGCGGTCTTGATGAGTTCTATCTTCTCCTTGAGGCTGAGCTCTCTTGGTTTTTTACGAGCTGGCGTTGAAGTCATTCTAACAGCATTGGTCTGAACACGAAGATGGTCTGATGTCGAACACGTAGTGAGGACAGAATGAACACATCAAATTATAAGCGTTATTTATATGGTTCCTGCTTAATCATTGAAATGTGATTTGTCACAGTTTTACTTTACTCACCTGAATGTATGCGTTTGGTGTCAGTTATGTTTGCCAAACTCCTTTTTGATCAATATGTTAAATGCTAATCTACCCAGCCGTACTCAACAAACAATGTAAAGGACCATGGAGTCCAATATCTATTGATGCGCATAGTTTGGATAACAGGTTCAGCGGCATTATAAACAAGCCTAACTATGGCTGGGCAGATAAAACCGGTCTTTCCCATATGCCCGGCTAATTAATCAGGGGCTATTATCTATGTCCAGGCTGTTTGCTGAGCGTGTCAAGTGCTCACCGGGCCGCGGTCGCCACGGGCCAGTGGTCGTGATACGGCTAATTAATTACGGGCTATTATCTAAGTCCAAGCTGGGCGATGAGCGTGTTATCTGCTTAACGGGCCGCGGTCGCCACGGGCAAGTGGTCGTGATACGGGGGCTCATCTGAAGGTCGGGACTAGAAAAGGTGGTCGTTGGTCGTGATAGCGGGGTGGTCGTGTTACCGAAGTTTTTATATGATAAGTTATACTAGAAAATTCTGGGACCAAGAAAAGTGGTCGTGTTAGCGGGGTGGTCGTGTTAACGGGGTGGTCGTCATGCGGGAGTTCACTGTATATGCATGTGTATTATTATTATATTATAATAATTATAAGTACTGTATTATCAGCGAGTACTTATATCATTTAATCATTATTAGAACTTCCGGTGGTAGTTATATTATAAGTAAGCGTATTATTATTTAACAAACTTTCTTATAAGCCCTATTTTAGAGGGGTCACTGCACGGTTGGAGCAACACGTGTTTATTGGCCACCTTGTATTCTTGTTGGCTGTTTTATGATCTTCTCTTTTTTATTTATTTATTTATTTTTTTAACTCCGCCAGAAAAACAATATCCTGGTTATTCTGCCCGTCCTATAACTCAGGAGGCAGGAGCAAGGTTGGGGAACATGTACAATGAACATGGCCCGTAAAATATAAATTCATCCTATTTATGATCTGCTCCCTCATCAACAACGATATATTTATACATCTTGTAATTTAATTTACATTTTCAGTTTAAATGATACCGTACATACGTTCAACACCCCCTTCAAAACCCGCTCAATTGTCAGCACAGCACATGAATAACGTGGAATCACGTTCACCCCCTCTAGCATAATAGACACTTCCTCCCATTTTAAGGCCAACGTCCTTGACCCCTTGTTTTACAAGCGCCCCGTGGAGAAACTGTCGAACTTGATATTTTGGTTCTCACATTTTAGAAAAAAATCTATTGTGAAAACATCTTGCAATGTACAGTTTTATATGTATGTTCTATAAATTTTTGTAAAAGATTTTAATATAGCTAACTTGATAGGCCTATTAAAAAAAACAGGCGGTCCATTGGTCGTGGAACGGAGTATAAGTCGGACACATATAGTAGCATTTTGGCACATCATACTGACCATTTAGTTCGTTTTACGCATATAAACACAAATGCGTTTTAACATTTTGCCTTGCACTTTCCTCATCACCAGATTTTGGACGTGCAGCTAAGACAACTAAGATATTACGACCCACTTCGCAAAGGCAGTCCCGTGCCCGACTGGATTTGCATTCCGTTAGGTGAAAAATGTTATGTTCGTGTTGTCTGTCTCTGTTATTGTGCGCAAAGGTGTGTTTGTATGTGACGTCATAGCTTCTGGGAAAGCAGTTGGAGCCATTAAAGGATTTTAAAGTCAACCTTGTCTTAATTGTATGTACTAAGTTTCGCCATCGAGAAACAAATACATAAAAACTTGCAACGAAATGGGATAACCGATGGCGTGAAGTCATCTTGACTGTGTGTCAGGACTCGGGTTTTGTGAATTCACGGTGCGCACGTGTAAGCTGCTATGGCAAGCTCGGTCGGCCATATTGAGGCTTTCGACGCAGAGGTGACAGAATCTGAAACGTACTCGGAGAGAGTTGATTTAGGCCTATATTTTATTGCCTAACGTATCACTGATGACGACAGAAAGGTAGCGTCTTTTGTGACACATATTTGGAGTAACTGTTACGGGGTTCTTAATTCATTATTAGACCCTGAGAAGCCAGATACTTAAACTTTGCCTGAACTATTACCTGAACGACATTGAAGAATCACTATTCTCCTAGCAACTGGAGTTTATTGAATGTTTTAAGTTTCACAAGTGCTACCAGTCGGACACGCAGACTATATCTCAGTATACCCCCATTTTAAAGAAATGCGCTACACACTGCAATTTTGGTGGACCTTCAAATGAGAGACTTCGTGACCAACTCGTCGTGGGAATTCGAAGTGAGAATATTCAGAAGAGACTTTTATCTGATCGTGATCTCGATTATGTTAGGGCGGTGCAGATTGCTACAAGCTTAGAGACTGCAGCTAAGGACAGTCGTGAGCCGTGTAACCAGTCTAGAACTAGAAGCAAGGCGTCATCGTATGTTATGCCAGTGTCTGTGCATAGTTTTGACCAGAATCCAGTGAAAACCCAGCCAACACCGGCCAGACGGTGTTACAAAAGTAACTCACGGGGTCAACTGGTGAACTAGTGCCATCATAAGGATTCTGTGTGCCGAGGTTGTTAAAAAGACTGGACACAGGGACAGAAATAAAACTGTTCCAGGATCTCAAAAACGCAGTGGTTACAACAAAGCTTAAAAAAAAATCTCTCAATATTGTGCTATCTGACAGTGATACCCAGTGTGATGTTGATATTGATGATGATTCTGATTCTTTGTCACATATGTTGTCATTATTGTTTCAGGAAAATGATGATGTTCATGATGATGTCATATGGGTGGACATGATGATTAATGGTAATGGAGAATTGCGCCAAATCTGTACATTGACATGTCTCTGGTCATAGAAGTAAAAATACCAAGATCTAATCAGTTATTAGTTGCTCAACAGGTCACACCTAATGAGGACTTACACATCCATCACTCCACAAGAAAAGGGATTTTTAAAAATGAGTGGCTAACTAGTGCTTTTTTTTTTGTCCCACCCGTAACGTGTCCTCATTTGAATCCACATGCAGATGTACCCTAGTAAAATATGTAAACACCACCTGGCTAATTACTTGTTGATTTCAAACAAAACAACAGACTCTGTAGATTAGGTTAGTATGCATATTAAATTCTTATACCAGTGAAATTGATCACAGGACCCTGAATTACACCCTGGTCAATTTCAAAGAGGAATTTTTGTCGCACCCGTCATACATTGTATTAAAATGTCGTGCAGTGAAATTTCATGGCACTAAATAGCTTTATACTCATCACAAACCATGTAAGCCGGCCATACACGAGGCGACTTTCGCGCGACAAGTCGCAGATCACGCTTGTTTCGCGACAAGTGGCACCGTGTACGGGGGTTAGTCGCACGTTTTCATGGGTTGCGCGACATGTCGCAGAAGAAGGAACATGTTTCTTTTTCCTGCGACTTGTCGCGCGACATCAGGCCAAGTTTTGGGAAAAGCCAACGAATATATAACGATTGATCATGTTATCCTGTGAAATGTGACCGTCCATGGTTTCACTGTATTTGATTAGGGTGCTATGTGTTTGCGCGGTCAACAGGAAACTCATGCAGAAGAAGTCGTGTAGCTATCACAGAATACCTATGCCTATTTTTCTTATATATCAATATTAATAAAGAGAAACAAGACAGAATATGTCCTCGTCAGAATACATTTTTCGTCACTGGCACTTATATTGATAAATATAATGTTATTCGGTTGAAACCTGGAAGTTATGTTTGATGCATGTAGTTTTTATCATAGTTTTGCAGGACATGTTGCAGAACATGTCGCTGTGTATGGACTGTTCATGTTGAGCAACATGTCGCAGAACATTTGTGTTCTCCGACATGTCGCCTCGTGTATGGCCGGCTTAAGGTTCATTTGTAACATGCACTGGGTGCACATCAGTCACCGAGTAGTCAGGATCCGGCCTCCACAAAGGAATTCTGCATTTTGACAATCATAACTGTCCCACCCGCAACGGTGTCCTCACAATTACATCATCTAGAAGGGAGCCATCGTTAACTTTGCTGCTGAAGTGCACAAAGATAAGCTATATTACTATGCCTAAGGACCATGAATATATTTTTAATAAAAAAAGTAGTTGATCAAAATAACACCATTTTGTCCCACCCGTAACAGAACATATTCCCCTTATAACAGAACATGATTAAAGTTTTAAAGTTTATTATATGTTATGATTAATGGATTAGTATTATCAAATCTAAAAAAAAAAAGTATTATTGAAATACTGGTAAGTTTTAAGGTTTATTATATGTTATTGTTAATGGAGTAGTATTGCCAAAATGAAAGCAATTATTTTTGAAACACTAGGGTCTTTCAAACTGAAACTACGGAGCTACATATCTAGCTAAAAAGCTAGATTGTTTTATGGCTACCTGTTTGAAACCTTAATATGATTCAGTATTTCTAGTCCTTTTCTGCAGGTTTTTTTTCCTATCAGTCTGTTTTGGTTCTAACGGGTTATGATGTCAAGGCAGAGAGTACAATGATACATAGAGAAACTGACAGACCAGTAAAGAAACAAAGACCAGTATGACAGTCACCTGGCACGCGAGAAACATAGAGACATGATGAGGAGGCATGCTGTCCGACAGAAGCGGCAGCACAGTGCTGCATTTGATGATAAACAGAAGCAGATAGAGAGAAATGAAAAGAAGATACAGAGAAAATAAGAAGGTAGAACAAGCCTGCTCTAATCAAGAAACTGGGCCAAGCCGCCAGAAAGAAGTTGGCAAGAAACGTCGCAAAAACACTGTCAATGAAAAAAAAAAGAAGCTGGAAGAAAAACTAAAAGAGAAGAACTTGAGAATTAAACAAATAAAAAGGAGAATGTCAAAGACCAATGAAGTCGATGTTGATCAGTACTCTGTAAAACCTCCAGAGAGGGTAATATCGGATAATATGAAACCCCGGTCTAAAAAAGGTTAAACTTAACCTGAAAGAGGCTAGTAAAAGTGGGGTCATCAGTAGCTTCCGCAAATCTTCAGGTGTAAACCTATCAAATGAGGCTGTAAACACAAATGTAGCTGGTAAAACAGATGATTTAGGGCAGACCATTGTGTCTTTCATGTTGAAGGATGATGTATCAAAAATCGAAAGAAATCCAGACAAGAAAAAGGTTATAGGGGACAGTCTATCAGATACCGCCTGCATTACCTGAAAACCTTACATGCAAAATTTGAGGCTGAGACCGGTCAGCCAAGTTTTCCGGTTGCAGCGCTGTGTGATTGTACTGATCACAGGGCCCCAGCCACATGGGCCGGCTGGATAGGGCTGTTAGAGAAACTGGCAGATCAAGGTGTCAAGAAATTATATATTGTATCCAATTCACCAACTTGCCAATACAGAAATAAAACTGTGTTTTATTTGATCAGTAAGTTTGCCAGAGACTTTAAATTTCATTTAGTATTGATATATCTTGAAGCTGGGCATGGAAAGGGTACTGCTGATGGGGTGGGTGCCACAGTAAAAAGAGCTATTGATGACTTGGTCGCATTTGTGCCCGATGAGAGCATCACATGTGCAATGCAGACATTTGATTTATAAAATACCAATACAAATGAACAGCTGAGCTTGTATGATAGGGCAGATGTAAAATGGCGACTCAGTGTCCCTGCCCTAAGTTAGTCCTGTTGTGGGCACACCTAAACTGCATGAGGTACATGCACTTACGGGCCATAATCTCTCAGTTGATGAGGAGCAGTTAACCACTCTTTTTCTTCAGACCCTTAAAGTGGCCAATGTAAAGGAAGCACCTTCAGTCTCAAGTCAGCCAAGCACTGAAACTTCTGTTACAGGATCTGTTGAAGATACTGTTGAATCATCTGAAAGCAGTATGTCAGACCTGTCAGATGAAGGTGACAAAGATGATAATCAGGGGGATATTGATCAGCAAGATATAGAGCTAAGCATTGGAAACTATGTTGTTGTAAAATATCTGGTTAGTGATAGGAGAAATACACAAGGTTGCTAAGGTTTTATGCAGTTGTATTGAGAGGGGTCGTTTCAGACCAGTATGAGGTGGTCTTTCTCAAATGTAAAGGAAAGAAGTGTTTTTGTGATGGATGAAGGTGACACAGACATAGTAGGTTGAGATTGCATTGTTGCATCTTTACCACAGCCAGAGATGAACCACCGTGGACACTTAACTTTTAACTTACAAGATACCTTTTCAATTTCAGCTTGAGTAAAAGTTACTAAAACAGATCAGTTCAGGATTTTGGTTAAATGTTTCATATATTTTTAAGATACAGTAGAACCTGTCTGAAAGGCTACTTACCTAATAAGAGTTAAGACCACCTGTCTATTAAGACCACCCCTGTGTGAAAGTATTCACATTGTCACAACTGACGTGTCTAATAAGACCACCAGTAATTCAAGACTATTTTGTAAGTCGCATAGGTGGTCTTATCACACATGTTTCACAGTACAGTGAAACCTGCCTGTAATGTGAGTATAAAGAATGTTCAAATTTGCATTAATTTAGGTTAAGTCTCATATAGTTGTCATATCATGTACTGGCATAATAAGACCACCTGTCATAATACAATAGCCATCCCTTACTACTCCGAAGCTCACTAAAGCACACTGATAATTGGTACCTAGAGCTGCTGCATTATGGTTAGACTCTCAGGTAAATCACATAGAATATATATATTGCATATATCTAGATTTTTTTTAAATCCATTTTTCATTATCCTTAAAGTTATATATCTGTCTAACTGCTGAACATTTGGTGAATTTGTTAAAGGTACATCAAAAGCTGAGTTAGATATTGCCTGTAAAGTAAGTATAAAGAATGTTCAAAATTGCATGTGTATAAGTTAACAGTCTCATATAGTTGTCATATCATGTTCTGCCATAAGAAGGATTGTCCCACCCCTGGGAAAATGACAGAATAAAAAAACATGGGTTTGCACATGCTTATTAGAATAAAGATTCTGTTTATTGCTTTATTTTTGTGTTATTTATATTTTGTTCATTTATCAGTTAATATACTTATAATTTCATATGCATTTGTCTCACAGAAGTATGAAAATTCAGTCTTTTTTTGGTAGAGTATGTCCCACAAGTTACAGTAATAAGCCATGCAATTTTAATATTAAGGAAATTCAGCAAATCTGATCCGAACTACCCTGTGTCCCACTCTCTCAACTCTATGCCACACAGAAGAAAATTAAGGTTTAGTGAGATGAGATGGGGATAAGGATTTTATCTTTTGGTGTTACGGGTGGGACAACTCATCTAGCCCTGGTATTGGAAATCGGTCATTATTATTTATTACAGAGTAATGTGGGACAGAAATAGAGAAGAGTATGTTGTTTTATGATGTATATATTTCAGTTTTTATTCACTCTATATTCACCTTTGTGTTAAGGGTGGGACAAAGATGTACAGAAATATCGCAGTTGGCCCGTAAGAGTGTCCAAATGGAAGTTTACACAGGGTCCAGGTTATCAATTATACCACTGAGTATGTACATTGAGAAATTTTCACAAGTCAAATTAATAAATATTCAGATGCAGGTAAACACAAACACTGGTGAGCCAGTGCGGCCTACAGGTGTAATGAATGAACAGGTAGTGTATGGTACCCAGAGAAGCCTTGTTTAAAGCTGTATGTGGTTGGTGGAGTAGGCCTTCCATTGTTAGGCAGGCAGTGGTTCAGGTTCATTAGACTTGGTTGGCATAAACTGACAAGTTATTCAGGTTTAAACAGTATGACCAGCAGCTTGGAGGTATAAAACTACTAGATACTTACAGTGATGTATATGCTGATGAACTGGGCACCATGAAGCATATATCTGCCAAGCTTGAGGTTAAGGAGAACTGTGATCCTAAATTCCATAAAGATAGGAATGTGCTATTTGCTCGGCAGCGCAGAGTTAGTGATGAGCTAGAGAGGTTAGAGAAATTGGGTGCGATTGTTAAGGTAAACCAGATACCTCGCGAGGATATGTGGTGACTTTTAAAGTTACGGTCAACCCCTACAGTCAGTATCCTGCTCAACGCATCGAGGACATGTTTTCTAAGTTATCAGGGGGTTGTACAGTTCACAAAGATTGACTTAGCACATGCATACCAGCAGATGGTGTTACACCCAGATTCACAGATATACTTGAAAAAAAACACGTCAAAAGGGATATACAGATATACAAGGTTAGCGTTTGGTATTGCGTCAGCCCCAGGGTTATTTTAGCAAGCCATGGATCGGGAATCGCAGGGTTTGTCCCTGTTCTTTATTACCAGGATGATATTTTTGTTTAGGGGGGGGGGGGGGTAGATGATAATGATCACCTTGCCAATCTTGAGGATGTGCTCAAGAGATTGTCAGAATATGGTTTACGGGTCAAACAGGAAAAGTGCAGGTTTTTTGTAGATTCTGTGAACTATCCTGGGCACGCAATTGATAAAGATGGGCTTCGTACTTCAAAAGAGAAGGTTCGTGCGATTCCACATGCACCACAACCTGAGAAAGTATCTCAGCTGAGATCCTATACAGGACTCGTTAACTATTATCGCTCCTTTTACAAAATCTTGCCACCATCTTATGTCCCCTCAGTAACTTGCTACAGAAAAACACTCCTTAGACTGAACGGGAGCCAGCTCAGTAAGGATATGATTATCAGTTCTGATGTTGTCGTTCATTATGATATGTACAAACCGGTTGTCCTCGCAACTGATGCCTCTCCATACGGTCTGGGGGCTGTTTTTTCACACATTGTAGATGGGCAGGAGAGACCCGTAGCATTTGCGTCCCGTGTATTCTCAAATTGATAAAGAAACGTTACCTATCATATTTGGGGTTAGGAAATTCCATCAAAATAGTCAAGACTTCACTTTGGTGACTCGTCATAGGACCGTAACTGCCTTTTTTGGTCCTGCTAGACCTATACCTAGACTTGCTGCTGCAAGAATGCAAAGGCTGGCACTGATCTTGAGCGCTTACAATTATACGATACAATACAGAACTTCCGAGATCAATGCAAATGCAGATTGATTTTCGAGGCTGCCTTTTGATTGTAGTAATGGCACCACACAACCGGATTAGGTAGAATTAGTTCACATGTATGTATTTTACCAGCTTCCTCTTACCGCAGAGCAAGTTAAGAGGGCAACAAGATATGATCTTTTGCTTAGTAGAGTTTATACAACTACAATGGATGGCTGGACCGGTAGACATAGTACGGATAAAAATTTGGCACCATTTTATCGCCGCCGCATGGAAATCACAATAAATCATGGATGTCTCTTATGGAGCATGAGAATTATTGCATGTTCCAGTTAAATTACAGGCCCATGTGTTTAATGAATTGCATCAGGGACATTCAGTGCCCGAGGGACGTACAGGCTAATGGTGTAAAACGTACTCACTCCACCGTATTACGCAGCTACAAATGGTTTAGCCGAGAGAATGGTACAGTCATTTAAAGAGGCTATGAAATGTGCTAGTCAGGATGCACAGGCATTCAGGAAATGATTCACAAGTTCCTTTGCGCTATTGTATAACTACACATAGTGTAACTGGAGATACGCCAACTAAGTTACTTGTAGGTAGGAATTTACGTTTCAAATTGGATCTATTAAGACCAGATACCGATGACTGAACTCCAGTCTCACCAAACTGCTCAGGTGTTAACTGAGAAACCGGCAAAACATTTTGTTGTGGGTCAATTTGGTTGAGAATTTTCGTCCGTGGTAATAAATGGGTCCCTGGAAGGATTGAGTTGTGCAGTTGATCTGGACATTATAAAGTGAGAACTCTCGGTTGTCAGTTATGCAGAAGGCATGTTAATCATTTGAGAGAAAACCCAATCTGAGGATGACTCTGAGAGTCATAAAATTGATGAGTACTGATTCCAATGATGTAAACACGGGCGTAAACGGTGTTGTAAATCTGAGAATAACTTTGATGAAGTTATAGTTCTTCTGACAGTGAGAGTTTGTTTTCAGTAGGATTAGCTGATACTTTTATGGATGATCAGGATTGTCAGTCTGTTATTGCACAGCCAGGAACAGAGACTGAAACAGGGAATATTGCTGTTCAGGAAATTAGGAGGTCAAGTAGATCAAAGAAATCTCCTTGACTGTTTATAGTGGAGCCATAGAAGTGGTGAACATTATTTCTGTATAATATGTTTTCTGAATGTACAGTTTAATTGACACTTGTATTAGATATCATATCCAGGGTTGCGTCACAGTCATTCATGTTGTTAAAATCAAGTGAGAAACTACAAGAGGGATTGGAAAGCGTCATGGAAGTCATTAAAGTCTCTTGGCTATTCCAAAATAAATACGCTGGGAAAATTAGTTTAAACCTAAATGGAGAAATGTGTTCATATGATGGCTAATTGCTAATATGTTTAATGAATATTTCTCTACAGTAGCTACAAAACCTGTTGACTCATTACTTAAATCTCAAGGATTATTTTGGAAAGAAACTTTGAAAGAATTATATGATAGAAAAGGCATAAATAAGAATGATTTCAAATTCAAAACAGTCTCCGAAGAATATATCTACTAAAAGCTTAGTAATCTGAACAATAGTAAAAGTACTGGCCTGACAACTTAACTTTAAAATTCATAAAAGCTTCAGTGATCAGAGTACCCATCACCCATATCATAAACTTACCAATTGAACGGGTGAGTTTAAAACGACTAAGGTCATGCCACTGCACGAAAAGAACAGCAGATTAGACAGAGAGAATTACAGATCAGTATCAAGTCTTTGTATTACATCAAAAGTGTTAGAAACAAACGATTTATGAGCAATTGGCAGAGTACTTAAATTTTAATGATAGTATTTATTAATACCAGTCATGCTTCAGACCCTTACTTTAAACAGATAAATGTTTAACCAACCTGGCAGATTATATAAAAACTAACATGGACAAAGGAGATTATACTGGAATGGTTTTATTAGACTTGCAAAAGGCATTTGACACAGTTAATCATGAAATTCTATGTAATAAGCTGTCTGCAATTGGATTAGGTGAACAAGCAGTAAATTGGTTCTCCTCCTATTTATCAAATTGGAAACAAATAGTAAACATAAGTTTTACTTCATCAGCTGAGAGTGTAATTACATGTGGTGTTCCACAAGATTCTATTCCTGGTCCTCTACTCTTTTTATTAAATGTGAATGGTATGGAAATGGCTGTAAACTGTAAACATTTGTTATATGCTGATGATTCTGCTCTGTTAGTCTCGGGTAAAAATGTATTTGCCATTGAACATAAACCAGGTCAGGAACAAGAATCGGTTCATAATTGGCTTATAGACAATAAATTATTTCTCCACCTTGGAAAAGCAGAATCAATGGCTATAAGACGAAAGCAGGACACAGAATAAATATGAAATGTAAAGGTAATATTATAAAGAATAAATCAAAAGTTAAATATATAGGGCAAGTAAATGCACTATCAGTAGAATATACTGCGAATGGGATCATTTCTAAATGTTATAACATACTAATATTTATATATCGATATGCAGATGTGCTTAATCCAAAGTCTAGAGAAACATGCTCAGCCTGGATTTAGTGCCATTTTGATTAGGCGTGTTGTAACTGGTTTGATTCATGGTTAGATTCATACTGAACCTTGACAACTGGTCTCATGTAAATTTTTGAAGAGGTCTATAAAGTAAGATTGTTAAATGTGGAAAGCAGAGTGTCTCAGCTCAAGATAAATCATATGTATAATATTGTAATCAATAAAGCTCCGAAGATATCTTCTAGAACAGTTTAATGAGTATAAGTTAGTACATAGTCATTTCATTGGAAACAGTCGTTATTCTATCCCCATATCTAGAATTAGAAAAGCAGTCATTTGTATACTCAGGAATCAAATTATGGAACAACCTACCATCTTATTTATAATCCAGTAATTCCAAATATGTATTCCAGAAAAGAGTAAAGGTACATCTGTTACAAAAGATGAGAGACACAGAAAGCAGTCATTTTATTTACTTTTAATATCCTCATTTACAGTTGTATGTAAACTCATGTAGCTATGGCATCTTGTTTATGCCATTAGTAAGTTTGTTATTACTATTAATGTGTATAAGGATTTATTTCAGCCTTTGCATTTACTTTAAAGAGATATTTACTACCGAAGGTGCCTTTGCCTAGTCACACAGTAAAAAAGCGGTAGGCCATTGCGGATATCTGTGATAGGCCACAATTGCCACTCAGGCTTCTAGTATATTTCTTTTAGATATTTTTATCATACATGTAGACGCCATATAAAACAGGATTCGTACGTCCTTAAAAAGTCATGATTTTTGAGATTTTGAAAAATCAGTACTTACAAAGTCATGATTTTTTAGGAAAACTGAAAAGTCATGATATTTTATTTTTTTCCGTCAAAAATATAGCTCTCTTATATGTTCTTTTTTGTCGGTAAGTCGTAGTCACTGATTAAAAGAAACATGGAAACACCGTTTGGTTCCAAATCGCCCCCCCCCCCCCCAGCACCTGACCCCTCCGTGGTTCGCGGTTCTTTTTTACAATGGTCAACTCATTCCGCAGGCGAGTGGCGTGTTCCTGGTTCTTATTAAGAAAACAAAGTTTCATGCAAGGGAAAGACTTTTCATTTTTGTAAAGATGTCCGGACCTTGTCGTTTTTATCCTGCATGGGTTAAAATCAAAGAATTTCAAGAATGGTTGGAGGCCATACCAGAGAAAACGACCCAAGCCAAGTGCCGCGTCTGTCGACGACCATTCTCGATTGCCAATGGCGGGATTGCCCAAGTCCGAGCTCATTCCAAGGGAGAAAAACCTTAAGAAAGGTTGGTACCAGTAAATAGATTTTCGTTACATTTGCCATAAAAGATAAATTAATTTTGGCTTATGATTTAAGAAATTACACCACAGAAAACGATCGATGGTGTTCTTCAGTGATTTAAACAAAAAAGTTATGATTTATATTTGACAGTTAACTATAGGCTGGTGTTGTGTTGGGTTGATCTGGGGCTTAATTTTCTTTTTAACTTTAAGAAAGTCGTCAGAACATATATTTAAAAGGTATAGGTAATCATAATGATATGTAATTACCATATTTTTAAGCTGATAAAGATATTTGGCCTATAATATTCTGCAACTTGGTGCAGTTAGGAATTATGTAAGGTTCGAATATCTGCAGTGTGTTCCATACGTTAGAATTGTGACAATATCAGGCATTACAGAGTAATTCGATTTATGTACTTGCATTCATTTAAAGTCAGATCTAGCATTGAATGTGTTGCGTGAAAGATTGATGTCGATACGTTTGGAGAATTGCGCAAATTGCATGCTCTGTTGGCACGAAAACCTCGTGGCCAAGGGTGCCAAGCTGACAGTATTAAACAAGTGACCCATGGGTCACTATGCTCAGCTGAAGTTGACCTTGAAGGTAAAAATCTAAAATAATAATTCAGGAGGCTCTAAATCAGGTTTTTGTCTTATAGGTCACAAGATGTAGGTCCCCATGACCTAATTTCAGGTTTGCAAGGAGATTTGCCCAGGATCTCCCTAAAGGTAAAGTTGGAGGATTCTAGGCCTTATCTATTCAATTTGTGCCCCATCTAACTGTCTGATGCTAAAAAACCTTGTTTTCGGTCCGAAGGTAATAAAATATAGGTCACCATGACCTAATTCCAGGTTTCCAAGGAGATTTGCCAAGAAACTCCCAGGATATTGTGTTAGAAGATTCTAGGCCTCACAGATATGTCCCCATCTGCCAATCAGTATGCTCATATGACATCTTTTCCCTATAAGTCGCAGAATATAAGTCACAGTGACCTAGTTTCAGGTTTCCAAGGACATTTGCCTAGGATTTCCTAAAATGTCAGGTTAGAGGTTTCTAGGCCTAATGGATACTATTTGTACCCCGTCTGACTGTCTGGGTACTCGAAATCATGTTTTCGGCCCGTAGGTCATAAAATATAGGACATCATGACCTAATTTCGGGTTTCCAAGGAGATTTGCCTAGGACCTCCCTGGATGTACAGTTAAAAGTTTCTAGGTCTAACGGTTAGGATTTGTGCCCTGTTAAGTGACGGACGGCCGGACAGCCGGACGGCCAGATAACCGGACGAACGCCGGACAAAGGGTAATCGCTATAGCTCAGATGACTTACAGTCAGCTGAGCTAAAAATCCGTTTGCGCTGTGTTTCACTCCCACTGAATGTGATATTTCTTAATTAATTACGATTTTCCATATATAATTCTGTTAATATTATATAAAATTGATAGTAATGAGCTTGACAGTGTATAGTTGCTGCAAGTCCGGCCAAGGAAGCCCATACCAGTCGGCCATATAGCCCCATACGTATTACTGCGCGGGAAATAGTGCCGCCATGGCGGGACAAGTCGATTAAATAATTTACGATGCATAGGGTAGGCCTATATACCGCGATTTCATATCCTTGAGACCTGGTTTAGACACCAGAATCTAATGATATATCTTATCATTTTATCATCTAATCAACATTAAACAAAATTCAAAAGACCGTGATACAAACGTCGGTGAGGCACAATTATTTTTGTTGTCAGATGTTCATTCACATGACAGCCGTTTGTTGAATGTAGGATTACGCGGGTTACCCCGTGTTAATAATTAGGTTACATCACGTTCTTCAGGCCTGTAACATTAAAAATATATTTGAATTTAATATATATTTGTTCTTATATACAGAAATCTTGGTTCCATTTTTTCGATCGAATAGGAATTATAAAGGAAATAGTTCGTTCTTCCCGATATCTTCTGTTATCGCCCAATTTCTTGATCTCGCTTCCAAGACACTTGATGTTGCTCCAATTCTAAATATATCGATTACACCTGTTAAATCTTGCATTTCAAGGCAAGTGTACTTTAACGTTTTTTCAATCGTTTATCAACGATTTTATGGGTGTTTAAGAACATTCCTGAATTAAGCTTTTAATAGATGCAGTACCTGACGTCAGTGAATACCGTGTGGTGAATAAATATCATGTTAGGCCAAGGCTAGATGTCACTTTATTCGTGACAGCTGTGTGTGAAAAGCTCTGAGAAAATAAGCCAAATTCTAAGGGAAAAGCATGGGACAGGACTGAAATTTGGCACACTTATAGGAAGGTAGGAGAGTTAATAACCTGATACCAATTGGCAAATAATAAGCCCCAAACACGCTAATTTTATCGCATAAAATTTTGTGTTTACATTGACATTAGCTGTATCAAAGGTGCCTCGGTGGCCCAGATCTCTGGAGGGCACGCTTGAATAACTTTCAACTTGTTCACTGTTCAGGTATTCAGGTGTACGGTGTGTGTGACTGGACTTTGTGTACAAAATGAATCAGGGGAGCAGTCGTAAAGCGGTGGCGATAAAAATAAAAGGAAATTAAGTGATAGTTCCCGTATGGAAGGCCACCAACAAAAAACGGAGTAATTTATCAAAAAGTCCCAAGGTTAATGAGGAGGATGTTCTGCTGTCACAAATAAAAGCTGACGGGGCATCCTCATCCCTCATCATTGATAACGCACAAGTGTTTGCGTCATATCTGGAGGCGGCGCTAGCAACTGAAACTGTGCAACATAAATTAAAAGACTTCTTTAGTAATGTTTTAGAAGAAAGATGGGAGAATACCAGACGCGTATCGAGGAGCTAGAAAAAAAGGAAGAATCTATGACTGAGACAATAGCACAGTTCAAAGGTGACCTAGACGAACAAGCACAGTACACAAGAAGAAATTCTTTAAGAATTTCAAATGACATTATAGAAGAAACCAAGAAAAACTTATTAGAGAAAGTAATTGATATCGCAGTCAGTATGTTGGGGGTTAAGTTGACAGAAGAAGATATAGACAGAGTACACAGGGTTGGGAAGGATCGCTTCCCGGGTTCAACACGCCCAATGTTGGTGAAATTCGCTCGATACAAGGTTCTTGACAAAGTGTATCGTACAAGAACAAAGTTACGGAAGGCCTGTCCAGAGGGAAAACACATCTTTATTAATGAGGATTTAACATCCACTCGTGCATGCAGCTGTTGCTTCCAAAGCGCGAAAGTTGAAGAAAGAGAAAATGGACACTTGGGTATGGGATTGGAAAAATCTTTTTTAAGAAAACTGAAGATGAAGTAATCTCTCTTGTTACTGATCGGGATATTACAAAATTACGAATGGAACTAGTGGGGTAAAACGGATTGGTGATTTTATGAACACTATAATGAGTACCATGCCAGTACTTGTAAGATGTAAGTTATTCTTCTGATCATTCTGATATTGAAATATTTTACAGGGTATGCTGTCATAACATTATTTTTCTTCAGCTCCGAGCCATTCACGGACGTCAACGATTTTGAGGACAGCGGATTTTTTTTGTAATATTTGTAATGTATTGTTCATATAGGTCGTTCGCATTAAGTGTTTATACCTTGAATGTCAGGGGCTTAAGGGATAATTGAAAACGGATACAAATATATCAGCACATTAGAGCAACAAAATGTGACCTGGCTTTGTTACAAGAAACGCATAGTACCGAAAATGATGATGAAAGATGGACCCAGGAATGGGGAGGACACGCAGTATTTACCCATGGATCCGTACATAGTTCCGGGGTAGCCATACTGTGTAACAAAAATTCAGAAATACGCATACATAATTACCAAATAGCAAAATCTGGAAGAAAATATTATAGATTGTGAGAAAGATAATAAACCATAGTAAAATGTTTATGGACCAAATAACTATCGCAATCAAATTGAATTTTTTAAAGAAATCGCCAGTTTAATAGTAGAATACCCTTATAACCAACAAAATATTTTTATCGGTTGAGATTTCAAAGTATATTGGGATCATAAAATGGATAAGGTAGGAGGCACCAGTGGTGAGAGGGTGTCACATGCAGAGTTAAAAAATATTAGAGATAAATTTGACCTAATCGATATTTGGAGGGAAAAATATCCATCGAAACGGCAGTATACATGTAGGCATGTTAACCCGTTGATTATGTGTAGACTAGATTATTTTCTTATTTCTAGACCCCTGGAAGACTACACAAAATATGTAGGAATTAAAGAAACTATAAAAACAGACCATAAAGCAGTTTTAATGCATATTGAAGGAAATAAAGGTAAAAGCCGCGGGCCTGGATTTTGGAAATGTAATAATAGTTTAATGCAAGATGATCAGTATGTTGATTTTAAAGAAAATGTTATTATCCAATGTAAGGAGGAAACAAATGAAATATCAGGTTCAAGAAAACAATGGGATTTTATGAAATATGAAATTCGTAAAATAAGCATACAATTTCTAAGTGCAGGGCCAAAAAAAGAAGAAAAGACGTAGAAATATGCAAGATTAAATACGAATAATTAGACCGCAAAATTTGTAATGGTGATAGTATGGACCAAGTTTTATGCGAATACCAAAAATATAAACTAAAATGGGAAACTATTTCTGAATTAAAGGCGAAAGGGGCAATGATACGGTGTATAGAAGATTGGTAGGAGCATGGGGAAAAGAACAACTCACATTTTCTAAATTTAGAGAAAAGTAGGCAAGCAAAAACAAATATAGAAACGATAAATGAAGGAATGTATAATGAATTTTTTAGAGATGTCAAATTAGAGGGTTTTAATATGGAAGATAATGAAGTTTTAGAAAGTCCTTTGACGGTAGATGAAATAAAAAAGCTCTTGCTACAATAAAACAGAACAAAGGTCCTGGTTCTGATGGTCTTAGAAAAGAATTTTATGAAAAAGTTTGGGAAAATATTAAAGACGTGTTGCTTGAAAGTTTCCAGACTGCTTCTGAAGAATGAGAATTAAGCGTTTCCCAGAGGACAGGAGTGATTACATTAATACCAAAAAATGATAAGGATCTTGCCTATCTGAAAAACTGGCGTCCTATAACATTATTAAATGTTGACTACAAATTATTAGCAAAATGTATGGCGATCAGATGTGAGAAAATAATGCCAAAATTAATCAACCTAGACCAAATGGGATTTATACAAAGACGTTTTATAGGTGAAAACCTTAGACTCATTAGTGATCTTATACAAATACTGACGAAAACGTTTACCTGGTGCGCTAATATGTATAGGTTTCGAAAAAGCTTATGATAAATTGAATGGAACTTCATGCAACATGCTTTACGTGTATATACATTTGGCCCTTAATTTCGTCAATTGATAAAATTATGTTACACTAACATTTCAAGCATAGTATTGAATAATGGGTACACTTGTGGTTGGTTCCGGGTGTCACGTGGTGTCCGTGAAGGATGCCCTCTTTCCTGTGTGTTATTTAATGTGTGTGTGGAAAACTTGGCATACAAAATAAGAAATAACACAGAAATTAAAGGTATGTGTGTTGGAGATAACGAATTTAAATTAACTCAGTTTGCAGACGACATGACTATATTTTCATCAAGGAAACTGTCATTAAAACCTATGGTTAATGTACTAGATATATTCTGTAGATATCCTGGTTTGTGTATTAAGTGAAAAGACGTTAGGAATGTGACTGGGACTTTTCAAGGACAGAACTGATAAACCTGGGGGGAGGGGGATCAAATGGACTGATGTACCTGTTGGATGTCTCGGTATTTATATTTCAAACGATAAGAATGCATGTGATGTATATAACTTTGATAATAAAGTTATGAGACTCAAGCGGGTACTGAAAATGTGGAGAGCTAGAGATATTTCTTTGTTAGGAAAAGTTATACATGTAATTACCAAATGAATGGGGTTACAGTCCCTTGTATATGCAATGTCTATGGTGTCTGCCCAATTCATACATGTTTAATTGATTTCTTCTGGTCTAACAAGCCAAGTAAGGTTAAATTGACAACCTTAATTGCGGATTATCATGAAGGAGGACTTAGAGCACCTGATATAAGAACGATGTCTAAAGCCCTTAGGTTAGCATGGCTTGCCAGATTTTTTGATGATCAATATAAACAATGGAAGGTTATACCTGAAATGTATTTTTCTCAATATGGTGGCCTATCTTTAATTTTACAATGTAATAATGATATCAAGTATTTTCCGAATCTACCTATATTTTATATGGAAGCACTGGAATACTGGTTAGACATTAGAGAACAGGAGAACGTAGGACTGAAAGAAACTATTTGGAATAACAAGTTTATACTAGTTGGCAATAAGCCAGTGTATTATGAGGAATTCCTTAATAGAGGAATTGTCCGTGTATTAAACATATTAGATAATGATGGACATGTAATGACTTATGACCAGTTTCACAAAAAAATCGGGTTATCTTGTTGGTTAAATATTACGGTCTGGTGAAAGCGATCCCGAAATCATGGTTGAAAAAAAATATAACAATAACTCTGAACAGTATGAAAAAATCGATAAGGATTGTGTTACCATAAAAGATGCACACGGAAACTACTTTGACATTAAGAATCTGAAATGTAGAATTTATAATGACAAAATCACAGCTAGGACTAAAGAACCTCCAAGTAGCATAAATAAGTGGAGAGAAATACATGACATAAGTGCAAAAGTAGTTATGATTGGATTTAAACGTTCTCGTCAAATATTACAAGCACAAGTTGTTATACTTTCATTTCAGATTATTACACAGAACTTTGCCCCCTAATGATATCTTGTTTAAATATGATCTGAATGAAGATGATAAATGTGAATATTGTAGCAGTGTGGATAGTTTAGAACATACATTTAATGAATGTCAAACAGTAAAGAGTTTTATGGAATGAAATGTTTTGTATTTTAAAAAAGGCATTCCCCGACATGGAAAACCTAACGAGAACTTGTGATATATTACTAAGTAAAACAGGAATTATTGGGGCAGGAGATTTCATACTGATAATCATTCATTACATATGGAGCTGTAAAATGAAACAAAAGGAAGTACGGACTTTAGAATGTAAAGAATGTATGAAAGCTACTATAGAAATGGAAAGATATATTAGTGAAAGGGCTGGAAATAGAACCTTATTGGATATGAAATGGAAAGAAATTAATAAGCTGATTTAGAATAGTAGTGCCTGATCCCCATCCCCTTTATATGTTTTATGTCACGTGTTTGTAATTATGTCATGTGCTTGTATTTTGTTGGTATTGTTACATACGTTGTTGTTGTATATTTCAAGCGAATAAAAAAATAGATAAAATAATAATAAAAAAAAAATATTCCCATAAAAAAAAAATGTTAGGCCAAGGATATATACTATACGTTAGGACATGATTAGTATTTCCGTCATCTATTTTATAGTTACGTTTAAATAATTATTCAAAGCTTTAAAAGCTGATTATAGTGTTTCTAATCTTTATAAGCTATTGAGTTCAAATTGGCTGCCAAAGATTCGGCACAGACCAGCCTGTGGACATTCTACAAGCAGAAAGAAACACACGGGCCTACTGCTTCCAGGTACTTACTGCTAATCAGTTTACTGGGTGATCATATAAGATATATTATAAAGTATTAAATATTTAAAAATTGTTTAATTCTCTTTTTAATTATTGCTTATCTTTCCTTTACAGGTAGGATTTATATGTAAATTTAGATGTTTTATTAGTTACTAGTTCTAATATTTCATATTTTCATGAACAGTTTTGGCATTCAATTATTCCTTTAGATTTAGCAATCATACTTTTAGTCAAAACTTAACAATGATATGAGTGTATATGATAAAAATAATGATAACAATCATAAAGATTACATTTGAAATGTATTGTGAATTAATATCACTGCCTCAGGAAACAATATACCGTAACTATGTGCAAGATCTGTCCTGTACAGATCAGCCAAGAAACTGTTCTAATTAGTTTGACCTTTATTATTAAAACTTCCAGTGTTTAACATGGTTCATATCTGATATCTTCTTGGTTATACTCACATGCATACGCATTTATACATAAATTTTGTTCTACTGTCAGTGTTAATTGTTTGTTTGGTTCTTCATTTGAAATGATTATGTGCTATTGGCTTAATTAAAATGTGGTATGTTTGCAGATCAGTGACTTCCGGGACGAGTGAGAAGATGGATAAATTTGTGACATGAGTTGAGAGTTTAAATGTAGAAATCCTGTGGACAATGAAAGTTGTAGATGATCAGTATTTATAACGTTCATGTGAAGGCTCATCCGATCTGTTTGCAAAGATGTTTCCTGATCCAGCTATGGATGTAAATTCAGCTGCAGTGAAAGAAAATGTGCTTATTTATGTAGATTTGGCCTTGCACCATATTTTCTTGAATTGCTGAAGAATTCTGCAGGAGGAGGGCCTTTTAGTGCTGCTCTTTGATGAGTCATTGAATCGTATGACTCATTCAAAACAGGTGGATATTCATGTGAGAATGTGGAGGAACAATCCGGTCACAACCCACAACCTGAGCTCCCAGTTCATGGGCCATGGAACATCTGAAGATATGGTTACCCAATTCAAGAGGGGTATTGATGGTACTGATATAAAGAAAGTTCTTCAAATATCTATGGATGGACCAAATGTTTATTGGTGATTCCATGATATTATGCAAGAAGACATACAGTCCCAATTCAAAGTTTGTTTATTGAACATTGGCAGCTGCGGCCTACACATTGTCAATGGAGCATTCAAAACTGTGTATCTGCTAGTGATTGGGACATTGATCCCCTGCTCTCTGGTTTGTATTTGCTTTTCAAAGAATGTCCTGCCAGACGTGAAGACTAAATAACATGGACTTGCTGTGAAAATTTCCCCTTCAAATTTTGTAACCACAGATGGTTGGAAAACGTTCCAGTGGTAGAGGGAGCACTGCATGTATGGGATAACATCTGTGCATATGTAAAGAAAACAAAGGAGAAGAAAAGCGCTGTTCCTAAATGTTATTCATGGAAACAAGTGGAAGCTGCAACTAGGGATCCTCTTGTGACTGCAAAACTTAACTTCTTCTTGAGTGTGGCCAAGATGATAACCCCATTTTTAACTGTTTATCAATCCGACAAGCCCATGGCCATATTCCTGAAAGAGGACCTGAAGAAACTGATCATGAATCTTATGAAGAGATTCATTGATGAAGATATACTGATATCAGCAAACATCACAAAGAAGCTCTTAAAGTTGCATCCAAAGGACAGAAAGAACCACTTTGATCCAAAAGCAGTTGATGTTGGCTACATGGCAGACAAAATACTAAGAAAGATAAGGAAATTGTCAGAGGCAGCTCTCATGTCCTTCAGAATGGAATGCAAAATCTTCCTGGTTACAGTTGTCTCTAAACTCCTGGAAAAGGCACCAGCAGTCTACCCTGTTTTTCCTGCCTTGACTCAAGGGTGACCAGATCTTCAGAAACTAATGTCCTCAAAGCTTTAATGAAGAATGCTTTAAATGTATTGGTTCAGAAAGGACATCTGCGAGAGTCCATGTGTGATGTTTTGACCCAGTTTGCAGATTTTGTTGACACAGTGGCAAAGACTTCAGCAAAGTTCAAGCAATTTGAACCATCCGATGCAAATATGAGGGCAGATGTGCTCTATCATGAATACATGGCTAGAGATACCAAATATGACAAAGTCTGGAGGGTCATACAAATGATTTTGATTCTGTCCCATGGCCAAGCAACTGTCGAACGTGGCTTTTCGACAGATTGAGGTTGAGAACATGTCTGAGGAGCTCAGCGGATTGTATGTGATGCTATCAGTGAGGCTGGTAGGGTCGTGAAGGTTCAAATTACAAAAGGAATGCTATTAGAAGCTGCAGGAGCCAGACAAAATTACCACTCCTATCTTGATGAGCATTCACTTAATTTTGACATATAATTTTTAGGTTTATTTACTACCATTATAGTGCTTTTTATTTAGTTATAAAATTAACAAAATGTGTAATAGGACACGTACTTTTGCCACGTTTTTTAATTGTGTAATTATATACCATATAATGTACATTTTTGTATAACTTGACAATCTCTAGCCACTTTTTAAAATTTTTTTTCTGCTGACACTGTGATATGCCACATTGGTTTATAGACATTTGCCTTTACTTTATTTTACAATAATTTTACATGACTTTTTCTGATACCTTTTTCTAATATTTTGCCTAGTTATGACCCTGTCATTTATGTATCCTATGATGATCTGTATTCAGATATACTTTGTATGATCAGTCCTGTACAGACACTGTTACTAATAATATAGCAATACTTATTGTTTGTAGTCTTTAATTAATTTTCCACATCCATTTCTTATACTATAAATTGTAATTTAGGTTATATATCAGTTATTCCTGCCTGCCATTGTTTCATGTATAAATCTTGATCACAAGGACCACAATGGAAATTAATGTTTTAAACTTTTTAGTGTTATCCTTGGTTATGTCAAGATACTGTATATTTTTATTAATGTAATTTGAATGCATGTATTTGACTACCTAAATAAAATAAATCAATCAATCAAGCACATGAAGTATACGTTTTATTGTAATATACCATTGGTTTTCACAAATTCAGTAACTTCTTAATACTGAAACTTAATTTTAACCTTTTAACGACCGAGTATCAGACATTAACATGACATCTGTAAATTCTACAATATTTATATGACAACAGTAATATATTTTCTGAACGGCTACTTCATGTTTAAGGGCGGAGGAGATGTTATGTTCCTGTTGTCTGTCTCTGTAAATGTGCGCGAAGGTGTGTACTACGTCACACAAGTTTGTTTGTGACGTCATAGCTTCTGTGAAAGAAGCAGTTCGAGCCATTAAAGGATTTAAAGTCAACCCTGTCTTAATTGAGTGTACTTATTTTTGCCATCAAACCAAATTACTTTAAAAAAATACATTTTTAGCTCAGATGACTTTCAGCGATCACCCGTCGTCCGTCTGTCTGTCTGTTTGTCTGTCCGTTAACCAGGCACAAATCGTTACCGCTCGACCTAGATTATTCTAACTTTAACTTTAAATCGAAACCATTGAACCTAGAATCTTTTTTCTTGATATCCAGAGCGGTCCCTGAAAAATCTCCTTGGAAACCTGAAATTAGGTCTCTGTTACCCATATTCTGTGAGCTATGGGGCCCGAAAATACCCCCTAGATTGATTAAAAATTTGATACAAAACCTCCAGTATCTGAATAACTAAGGCATTGATCACCATAATTTTTGCATGCATATTGATTATGGAGTGTTTCATCAGTTCCTGAAGACTGATGGCGCCACCTGGAATTTCCCAACTTTTACCAATTTTTTCTCTCCATTTTTGAGACCTTCAAAGTATGTGGTTGTCTGTTAACAGGGCACAAATCGTAACCATTGGACCTAGAATCTTCTAACTTGACATTCAGGGAGGTCCATGAAAAATCTCCTAGGAAACCTCAAATTAGGTTTCTGTTACCAATATCCTCTAAGAAAAGCTTCAGTTGAACAGGGATACCACCTTCAAAATTGGGCATTCAGATGAAAAAATAAATCGTTTTTTGAGTGTCTGCTTAGTCAGCTGAGCATCATGACCCATGGGTCACTTGTTTAACACAATTTTCCGTTCATATGATAAGACTTTCCCTGTCCAAGTATTTGTTATTCTTTGTATTTAGAAAAGCAAGTCGCAGGAATTCATTTCAAACTTGTGTCACATGGGCCATGACGCTCAGCTGACATCTTGGTCATATGTACCTGCATTTGCAATTGGAAGTTCACAGCAAAGAGAAAAGGTGACATGGTCCAGGTTACATAAGTTCACACTTCGTGATAGGTATGTAAATACTAAATGAGGTAACAGTTGAACTTTGCATTCTCTATTTTAGCCTGTATATTCAGCAAATGATAAATATCGATCAAAGATAGAAAAAAATGCCTTTTCAATAACTTTTATGAGGTGAGGCGATCCATTAGGTTGCCCTGGCATGTAAAAAAGAAGTGAATAAGAATAACTCTGCATACGAAAGCACATTACATATGAAAAAAATAATAAAAAGGCACAATTTCATTAATAATCTGAAAAACAACAAGCATGACCAAAACCTAGTCAGGTAAGCAGACCGATTTGATACCGCTGTTATATTAATAAGAAATGGATCAGAATAACATTTCATGAGACATCATGTAACATAGGAAAATTTGAACAAAGCATATCATAACCGAATCAGGTGAAGCGATCCATAAAATATAACTACCCTATTATTATGGAGTGGATCGGACTGATTATTTTTTAGATATAACGTAAAATGTGAAAAGTTAACGGTTAGACGGTCAATAAGACACATATGGTCACCATATGCTCCGCCTCACCAGCGGAAGGGGGTTTATTAAGGCACAGTTTCCTATTTTCAGGTTTCTAATGAGACCTTCCGTGGAACCGTATTGTGGCTTAATTAGAAGCTTCTAGTTCTGACAGTCACAAAGGAAACCAATCTGATGGAAGGATGAGCATTTTACGTTATAGCTCACATAATTTAGGTCACAGGGTAAGGAAGTATATAGGCCCAAGTTTACATGCGTGACATATGCCATACTGTTATAGTTGGAACATACATACATAAACGTGTTCGCAAATTCATCGTGCTACTTTGTGTACATTTATTTTTTTTAATTATGTCAAAGAGTTGAAGTAAAGGGGTGACCTGTCTGTAACCGAGCCCTATGTATAAACATAAGTTGACACATACCTTCGAGGAATTAAGAGGGGTCTGGTATCATCAAATAGGGTTATTTAGAATAACAAATGACTAATTGCTTTCATGTTAGTGCCAGGAAACAGTTCCACTACAATAAGATGCATTATCGTGTTACATATCCCAATTACAAGCAATTCTTCCAACAAAGAAATGCAAGGTATTGCACAGATATGGTCACCATTGGCGACACATGGACCAAGCAGCCAGTCCATCACGTGCAGCAAACAGACGCCTTCAGCTGTGGGGCCATGATATGTCTTGTGTTTGAAGCCTTCCTCAATAAGGAATTTTTTATCGGGTAACGTTAAAAATTTTTGATGTCTGAAGATGGTCGTTGTAAAAGTCATGAAATAGCAACCTTGTGAAATATTTACCTCTCTTCAATTCATTCATTCACGTATTCCCAATCACACATGACAAAGCTGGACTAAGCGTAATGACATCTTAGGATATATTTGAACTGCATGTCTTATATACATTCTTTATCACTCCCTATGCTTAAAAGAAAGAAAACATGAATCTGTATTAAAGTCGATAAAGCATAACATTCTTTTCCTTAAGTAACTTAACTGCTGTATACTTGTTTTACAGTATGCGCTACAGGAATGTCATGGAAACGTGGGACACAAGGAACAGCAACAGGTGGGTTACATGTGGGTGCACTCTAAGACAAAGGGTTCTTGAAGGTTCCGTTACAAACCCTATTCCTATCGTAAGGGTTCTACACGGCACGGCGAGGTTCGTGTCCTGATTATAAGGTTCCGTCTGGAGCCTGTGTTGTGACCGTTTAAAATATTACCCACAGATAATCAAAACAACACAGCAACTTATTTAAAAAAACAGAATGGCCGAATGATCTGTCCGAATTAAGAATAGATTGTCATTACAAAGCAGAAACATTCTACTGCCAGTCCTTGAGCTAGACGTAATACTTTAAAGGTTATACAATCGCGGCGGGTACTTCTGAAAGTTTTCCCCATATGTCGATTAACGTATAACCCCTTAGAACGTCATAATGACTTGCCTATGTGCCGTCACATGAGAAGCAAGCTTATCCGCCAGGTATATACATCGCAACCCATGGCTGGACATGGGCTACGTCTGCTCAGTTCAGGCATCGAAATACAAGTGACCCATCTAACAAGTTCCCCGCTCTACCCCTAGTCAGGGAAGGGATAGTCTTGGCTGTCTCCACAGGACACAGGGGAGCTAATTGGTTTTACCACTACATTGATGGTAAGGTGGCCAGGATAGTGAAGGATTTATGGCTGGGATATCTGACAACCGGACGTTCCAATGATTGGGATGCGCATGCACGCGGTTAATTTGAAGAATATGGGTCAACTGTCAGACGTTGTTTTGGTCTCCAGACATTTCAAGAGTGTATAATATTTTATGAGGTAAGACATTTATGTATATATTTATATGTATTCATATGAAGAATTGTGAGTTTCTCTGTTTAGCAACTTACTGTCCAGCGGTTTAGGTCTTTATATCGTCAAAAATCACAAAATGTTAAATTTACCATAAACCAGTTAACTATTAGTTCATTGTTATATCCACCTTGTCACAAAAAAACGTTTTGTAGACAATATAGTACATCGTTAAGAAAAGTAGCATTTTATTATACCTGTCAACCCCAGGTCTGGTGTATACACAACCACATGAATATCCTGAGAGAATAAATTCTTTAATTGCTCACTGGTCAATTTATGCCTGGCATCTGGGAATGTGACCTGGTGCTTTCAGCTAGGGCAATTAATGCTTATCTCAGTTGCTGGCTATTGCCAACTGATATTCATTAGTTTAAGCCAGTGTAGCCTGACCTAATTACTACTGGACAGCCTGGGATCACAAGTTCCACCCATTTTCGAGTTTGACAGTAACAGCTTGGACAATTGGCATAAATATCACTTTTTCATACATGATAGGTGAGGGTACCAAATCAGAGCATGATATAGATCCATGTTATGCAACTCTCCCTTGTGTTAACTTTTGACTTTTAGCAACAAGAACAAAATTACTCGCTCAAAACAATTTTTGGCCATATTCTCCCTATGTATTTCTACTATTTTCAGGGAGTTATTTCTAACACACTATCAGGAATAAAGCTTTCAAATTTTGCTTATATTATTTAAAACATCTAATCTAAAACGCGTATATTTTTCCTTTCATTTATATCATATTTTAGAAAGCAGTAACAAGCGATTTGTCATAAGCAACCAGTTGTTAAAGCATCCAATTCTTTAAAATAAAAATTCCAGAAGAATGAAACATGATAAAGTTTTGTTTTCATTAAGTTTGTCCAAACCATGTCGCTGAAGGTTTATACGAGATAACATTTCTGTGTGCGGGCGCCTGTACGTGTAGGTGAATGCAAGTTTGTAACAGAGAGAGAAATTGCATGTTTATATGTGTATAATTATCTGTATTTTTTTTCTCTTATGTGTCTGATCTCTTATTTTCCAGATGGAATCTCCGAACTGTACCTTACCTAGCACGTATTGCTTGACGTGGAATCGGTGACGATATCGAGGGTCACGGTGTTTCGTTGTCCATCACCGAACAGACACTGGAAATCATCACACGCATACGTTTCAGATCAGATGGAAGACGCGTGCATAGAAAACATACGTTTGCCCATGGGACATAGTTAAGTGTTTGGCACATTGCATTGGCTTTGCTGTCAATCAGAGACATAGGGACAGTATGAACTATGCATGCAAAGATGTACCATTAGCATCATACACCATACTCTGTGATGATAAGTATTATATCCATATAAGGAAAGGAAATGTAAAAAAAAAAATTGTCTGAATAAATATATTTTTGAAATTGGTGTCTTGAATATGTTATAAACCGTTTCAGGTACTGTTATATATTGCCGTAATTTCAAAATAAGAGCTCTATAATAGCGGTCTCCATGAACCGTCACTACTATTTTAGTGTCGTAATGACATGCGCACTGTATGTTTCCGCTCTGTACTTTTGTTAAAAATTGTGTTAGGAATATACTTTTGTTTCGAGGATAAACGGTCATGTTGCTTTCTTCAGTCATATATTTCTGTCGGAACATAACACTCTGGCGACGACGGTAATTTTGGCCAGTGCTGGTGAACTGTCAATGCCTGTGTTCGGCAGGTGCAGACTACTATCGCGATTGGTGGCCTTGGGACACGGGATGGCCTAAGGCGACATGGTGGCCTTGGAACACCGGATGGCCTCTGGCAACCAACCCGCCGTGCACCCTTCTCGATCTGTTTTCTTCTGCCAATATCGTAAATTGTTCCATGAAAGACTATATCTGATAAGTTAAAGAAACAGTTAAATAATACCAGGAAGAGAAGTTGTAGAATAACTAGTACTTCTCTTGCCACACACCAGGAAATCTGTGAAACTAAAACAATGGCCTTCATATCAGAGGTCATGAATGACACAACACATCCCCTACATTCAGAGTTCCGTTTTTTCCCCTTCAGGTAAATGCCTTGATACAATATTCTGCAGAACAACTCGTTTTAAAAAATCTCTCGTGCCATACAGTATTAAACATTTTAACTCGCAACCCTCTTAGATATTTAATTTTTTTGAATTTTGTGTTTTACCTGCAGAATTATCTGTTTTATCATTTTTACATGCTTATTTTTACATGCATAGTCAATATGTCACGTGTTATTTTTTATGTATTTTTATGTATTATTTTTAGGTATCTGTCTATTTACTTATTAATTTTTGTGGAATGAATTGCAAGTCAACGACAGATTCCTAAAACTGAAGGCTAATATATGTTATCTTATCTTATCTTCTTTCATTCAAGAACACCTCAGGTATATGATGCCTGTATATCACGGTGGCCAAGGGATACACTATAGGTACGATGTTGTGCGCAGGGGCTTGTCACAGAAGACTGATTAAATAATCCTGGAATTTTGATCAACAATGCACCAAGAAAAAGCGATACAATCGATGTGACATATACAGCTCCTTGACTACTTAATAACAACACTCAAGAGCTGTATATGTCACTTTGGGTTGTATCGCTTATTCCTCGGTTTTGTTGCTCAAAATTCCGGGATATTATTTTTTCAGCTTCTGTGACAAGCCTCGTTGATGCTGTGTATCCTCATGGCCACCACAGTAATAATCCTGTATAAGCCTGTTGTCCTGAGGACACCACATGTATAATGCTATGTATCCTTGTGGCCTATTTGCGGAAGGAAACAGATCGAGAAGGGCGCATCGCGGGCTGGTGGCCTTAGGCCATCCGGTGTTCCATGGGCACCATGTGGCCTGAGGCCACCCGGTGTCCCAAGGCCACCATTCGCGACTGTAATCTACCTCCTGCCTGTGTTCGCGTACGAACCTCGTGAATCAGCAGCACAAAGATGGTCAAAGTGGGTGGCTCGCTTTGATAATTATCTCGTGGCGGCTGACATTTCAGCACCGAAACGACACCGTGCTTTGCTTTTGCACATGGTTGGGGAGGAGTTACATAGTGTGTTTATGATATTGACAGTGCCACAGGCTACTGAAGAACAAGTGACTCATGGGTCATGACGCTAAGGTGCAAAGCATGACCTGCGACATCATGGGCTGCGATTCACAACTTCCAGTCAAATTGCTGAAGAACCTACATGCCAGTTTGTTGAAACTTTCTACGTTGACATAAATATATATCACATATGTCTGGTTAAAACACAGTGAATTGATTGTCTGAGGCAAAATGTGTGGTTGTTGAGCTATCAGGAACTAATCCCAAAGCTTGCTTGATACCTGTCAGTCTCAAAAGGAATACCACACAGGCAAAATATAAGATCAAAATATTTAGCAAAAAATCAAGGAAATCCATGCAAGAATTATTGTGAAACGGGTGCTTCTATATTAATTTTTATTCAATACCAGCCAACTGTATTGAGCTTGTATTGAATAAAAATGGCCATATTTATTAAGAAATATTTGACCAAATGCAAGATTACATTAATATACGTCCCACTGCGTTCACTTTAATAGTTCTTGAGATAATATGTTAAAAAGTAATTTTAAGATGTCTTTCTGGTGGCCATATTGGATTTCTTACAGGTCGAAAATTGAACAACAAACATCCTCTAATTGGGACTAAACATTAAAAAAAATCACAGAAACTGCACTGGCAAAAGGATTTCTAAGCTGGCTACATAATGGATTTCTGACAAGTCTCACATTTGATATCACACATCCTCCAATAAGAGACCAAAGCATTCTTACAGTTATGAATGCCCAAAACAATTTATAAGGCATGATCAGGTTGGAGAGCTCTCATAACAGATTTATGGACATGCAAATGTAAAAAGTTAAAGTCCAACATTTTTTAATTATCACCTTGCTTTTCAAAGGGGTCAGCAGGATAGGTAAACTGCTAAACCTGAAAGAAAAGAAATGCAGAAAGCATCACTAAGATTCTTTTAATCAAATAAAGCCATCCTAAATCCAGGTACAGACCCACATGTTATCAGAACAAACACTTCCTGGTATGTCTGATGATTTGTTTAGTAATTTTTAGATATCTAGAAAACCAAGTTTATTGCTGTGATTCCATGAAATAAACTGCAAAATGTTCCCTTCATCTTACAAATCAGTAACTGAAGATTAACACTTTACTCCCATAGTCTTAATGCCTGGCCAAAGCATTCTGGCAACAGTGTTTTTGTTATGCACTAATGATATGTCCTTATCACTCCATGGGCTGATACAAAAGGGAGTCATATATCGCAAGTGTCACTGACAATTATGGGCACACAGTGAGATGTACCAGTTGGAGTGCAATGGTTATATAATCAAGAAAAAAAAATGAGATGGTCAACAAAGTAAGTTTTTATTGTGAACATCCCTGACCTATGACCTTGGCCTTTTGCCCACATATCAATTGGATTCTTTTTAAAGTGATGGGTAACTAATAACCACTAAAAACTGGAGTAATCACTTGGCAACCAGTGTGTAAATAACTTTGATCTTCAACCTTTAACCTCCTGACCAGCCGACCCCAAAATCAATAAGTTGTTTCTTCAAACTAAAAGACCCATAAATATGTTTGAATCAAATTGAGTGATGCATAGATAAGGCATATTTGAAAGACTGAACATTTGGGATAAACAGTTTAGCTTGCAATATGTTCACAAGCATTTGGAACAATTTAGTATTGTGACCTTGACCTCTGACCTTTTGAACTCAACATCAATAGGGTTCTTTCCCCTATTATATATCAGGCGAAAGTTATCGGTTGAACTTAAAATGACTCCACGCAAGAAGTGGGTGCTGTGAACTTGACCTTTGACCTCAAAATCAACAGGTCTTTTTCCCTGTTGACAGAGAAGCGATATGTCTCTGCTGGAAGATTTGGAATTAAAATTTTAGCTTGAAATGTGTCCAAAACTTTTTTAAAGAAGTAGATTTTGTGACCTTGACCTTTGACCTTGTGACCTCAAAATCTATAGGATTCTTCTCCCACTTCGTAGGTAAAACATATGTGAAAGTTCAAAGGATTGGGATGAAAAGTTTGGCTTAAAATGCATGCAAAAGCTTTTCAAAGAAGTGGGTTCTGTGACCTTGACCTTTGGCCTTGTGACATCAAAATAATTATTTTTTTTTCCCCTGTTGGTAGGTGAGCTATGTGAAAGATGGAAGGTTTCGGATGAAAATTTTGGCTATAAAACCTAATTCTGTGGGGTGAAAACACAACCCGTAACTCGTAGAATAAAGGTCGCAGTGACCTAATTTCAGGTTTGCAAGGAGATCTTTTTAGAACCTCTAAGACCGCATACGGTTTATGATCCTAGCCCTTAAGGTTACGATTTGTGCCTTGCTAACGGACGGACGGACGGCCGGCCGGACAGACGGAAGGACGACGAACAAAAACCTATCGCTATAGCCCAGCTTGACTGAAAGTCAGCTGAGCTAAAAAAAACAGTCTATGACACTGCTAAAGAAGCGCTCTCGGGCTTTTTTGGCGCCCAAACGGAATACTGAGTACGACCTTTTCAAATTCCGAGAGGCTAGACAAGAAGATCATGAGGATCTCGATACATTTTACGCTCGTCTGAAGAATTTGTATGTTAACAGCAACTTCGCAGATTGTGACAGTGAGATAAAAAATCTCAGAGAATTCACAAGTGTACCTCAACAAAACTCAGAGAAGAAGGTTTGTGTAAACCGGATGTTAAGTTGACTGATCTGCTTCGTCTTAGCCGTACCATGGAAACCTCACGGAGTAAGGCAAAAGCAATATAGGGTAAGTTACATACTTCTACCCAACTGGATTCTGTAAAAAAACCTTTCTGTTAGGCAGAAGAAACCTATGCCTTCGTTGACTCCCAGAAGCCAGTTAACACTTGAGATAAGCCTGTTAAAACCTGTTTCCGCTGTGGTGACAAGTGGCCTCATCCTAAGGGGAAACGATGCCCCGCTCAAGGAAAATGTACTCTAACTGGTTCCTGGAATCATTTTGCTCCTGTGTTTTCAAAATCAAAGTCTTCTCCATCAGACTCTCGTGTTCATTCACTTAGTTCTGGAGTTGAGTATCAAGAAATATACCACATATCTAGTTCACATTAGAGCTCATATATGTATCAAGTTGAACTACAGATTAACGGTTCACCGACAGTAATGGAAATTGATACAGGCAGTTCGGTGTCTTTAATGAACAGTGACACATTTAACAAGCTGTGTGCTGATGATAAACCTAAGCTTAAGAAATCCAGTATTGCTCTGCGAACATATACTGGGGAAGTAATTCTGCCTGAAGGAGTTGCTACAGTTAATGTGCAATACAAAGAACAATGTGATGAGTTAGAACTCCATATATTGCGTTGAACCGGGTCAAAATTATTAAGACGTGATTGGCTTTGCAAATTCGGATTAATTGGCCAGAAATTCACCAGGTGAGTCACATTACGCAAGAATTCTCTGAAGTATTCAGAAAGGACCTAGGCCTGTACACTTGGGGCCCAGTTAACATCCAGATTAGTAAGGATGCCGTTCCTCGATTTCACGAAGCTCGCCCGGTGCCTTTAGCCATGAAAGCTAAAGTCATGGATGAACTTGACCGTTTAGAGCGTGATGGTGTTATCAGACCAGTTACTACTTCAGAGTGGGCAGCTCCAATCGTTCCGGTTCTCATGTCATCTGAAAAAAATCGCATTTGTGGCAGTTACAAATTGACTGTTAACCAAGCAGGTAACTCTGACACATACACATTACCACACCTTGAGGAGTTATATGCTAAACTGTCAGGTGGGACTGTGTATTCAAAACTTGACCTTAAGTGATGCTTGTCAACAACTGCAGTTAGACGAGGAATCTGAGATGCTGACAACAATCAACACGCCGAAAGACTTGCTGGTTTACAACCGCTTACCGTGAGGAATTAGCACAGCACCATGAATCTACACGGGACCCATTTCTATCAACCTAATCAAACAAACACTCAATTCATCAGATGTGTTAGCCTACGGCTGTAATAGAAAAGTAATAGCTGTTATTCTATTACTTGGGATACTTTTACCCTTACTAGCTCAATTTTCTTTTATATCAATAGTATTACTAACTTTGAAAACCTGTAATATTCTATTAATATTACGTATTACTATCGCCTCATTCCTTGTTGTAATATGCCACTGATGTAACTGTTGTTAATACTCATAATTATTACACATGATGAATGACATGGTCAGTCTGTCAGATATGTTGTTTTATACTATTTTCACATACAACGGTTGTCATTTAATGTCTTCATTAGGCTACAGCCACAAATTATTCATAAGTTGATATTATATAAATAATAACATATGGTTGTTATTATTATTGTTATTATTATTGTTATCATTGTTATTATTATATGATTACATATGGTTAACATATTGTTATATGCTTTATACAATGTCAGTGAGATTTCCTTTAACAATATAACTTTTATATATTAACTTTTATATAACTTTTTATGTTGTAGTTTCTG
The DNA here is from genome assembly GCA_026874595.1 of Sipunculus nudus. Taxonomy (NCBI): domain Eukaryota; kingdom Metazoa; phylum Annelida; class Sipuncula; order Golfingiida; family Sipunculidae; genus Sipunculus; species Sipunculus nudus. Next base: position 44,459,096 of record CM049311.1, read on the forward strand.
AACAATCCCACCAGTATTTTGAATTTGCATAATACAACATTAAGTAAATTGTATATCTTGTCCTGGCTAAGAAATATATTTTTGAGAACCAACGAGACCAGATGTTTCTTTAATGCAAACAGTCTACTATAATAATTTATTGCTTTGATATATTTCCACTGTATATGGCCTGATTATATGCCCTAGAGTTTGCATTTCGCCTCAGTATTTTGATTAAGCATAACACAACATGGTATATATTTTTATTTTGTCCTGGGTTTTCATTAATAAAATATTTTTTAACTTTGTGAGTTAATATTTAATTTAATAAAATCATTAAACAAGTTTGGTTACGAAAAATTCTCATTAAAGTACTCATGGGTACATTTTGAGTACTCGGTACTCATACTCGAGTACTTTTGAAAAGTGCAAAGTACTCATACTTATACATGAGTACTTTTAAAGTACTCAGTACTCGTACTCGAGTACTTTAAAAGTACTTTGACCCAACTCTGCATTGTACATTTCACCTTGAATGGGTGGCCTGATAGAATAGAAGAAGACGCGTTTAAACCGTACTTCTCGCGACGTTCTGAACTTTCAGTACAGTCAGGCTGTCTTATGTGGGGATTCGTCATTCTACCGCGATTTCGTGACTTGTTGCTGAACGAGCCGCACGATACGCATCAAGGGATGGTGCGCATGAAGTCGCTAAGTAGATCATATCTGTGGTGGCCAAACCTAGATAAAGACATTGGAAGGTGTTGTACGACAATGTCGAATTTGCCAGGAACTCGGAAATAAACCACCACTTGCACCATTAAACCCTTGGAACTGTCCGACAGAGCCTTGGAGCCGGATACATATCGATTATACAGGCCCAGTTGAGGGTAAGATGATCTTAGTTATAGTTGATGTTGGGACAAAGTTTCTTGACGCACATGTCATGACTTCAAGTATTGCTTCAGCCACAATTGATAAATTGCAACAAACATTTGCAACTCATGGTATTCCGCGATCAGTCGTATCACCATACCACCCTTCTAGTAATGGACTCGCTGAGAGAGCAGTCCAGAGTATTATGAATATTCTCAAAAAGTTCAAGGATAGATTGTTGGAATCTGCTTTTTACCCTTTCCTACTCAAGTATAACATTACGCATCATACGACTACAAGTGAAGCACCTTCTGTGCTCTTAATGAAACGCAAGTTACGCTGGATTCAGTTCGACCAGATCTGGAAGCGCATGTTCATGACAAACAAGAGAACATGAAACGCCAGCATGATCAGCATGCTAAATCTCGCACATTTTACATTGGTGATACAGTGTATGCTCAGAACTTTGCACCTAGAGGACCAAAGTGGATTCAAGGAGTATACAGGAACAGCTCGGACCTGTAACATTCACTTTCGCCTTTATAATTGACGAGTGTGGAAGCGTGATCAAGACCATCTCAAACCAGCCTACGATATTCAAGAGGAAAGTTTTAGTAGTGTTTATAGTTCAGTGTATGTGGAACAACCACATATTGTGAGTGCAATTGTACCAAGTGTTTCTGTTAATGTGCCAAATCCACCACCAGCTTTTGTGGATACCGATATATCTTCTGGTTCTGCTGCGTCAGTGGAGGGAGCACAGGTTAGTGTTAGTGAAACTGATGCACCTCAAAAATTCGCCAGCGGCACTTCTGTTTCTGTTAAATCTGCTAAGGAAACTCGCAAAGTTAATGTGCAAGTGTCAACTTAATTGCACAATTCAAAAAGAACAATTCGTGAAACTGAAACACATGATCTGTAACTTGAATAAGTTCTTTACTCATAAGTTGTTAACTCATAATTGCACCTAATGTTGGTGCACCTAATGCACCTAATGTTGCATGATCATAGTGGACATTTATCTCATTACTTCGTAATCTTTTTACATACAGTTACAGGGATGTTATATGACGTATGTGAACATGTGAAGTCTACAGAATATTTTGGATTACAGTTATAACTGAACTTGATAATTTTCTTTAAATGGATACAACTTATACCACTTCGCAGCTTAGAAGGGAGGAATTTTATATTATATTGCCGTAATGTTAAATGAAGAGCTCTATAATAGGGGTCTCCGAGAACCGTCATCTCTCTCCTATTTATAGTGTCGTAATGACATGCGCACAGTATGTTTCCGTTGTGTACTTTTGTTTTAAGTTGTGTTAGGAATATACTTTTGTACCGTGGAAGAACGGTCTTGTTGCTTTCTTCAGTCATATATTTCTGTCGGAACATAACAGGTACAATCTGAAAAAGAGTGAGTGAATGAAGAATAATTTGTTTATTTAATAAATATTCTTTACACAAAAAATAAACCGGAACAGTTTCAGTACCATATTTAAAAACTATAAATTTTAGATTATTAAAAATAATAATTTTAATAAAATAAACGTTCGTTTTATTCCCCCAAGGAAGTTCATTGAAGAACTAAAAGCCTAGATTTTTATCACGAATCTACAGATGTCACCTAAGAACCTCTAAGGTTCCTGTGAGAACATTTCAAGAGGTTGTAGATGGAACCCATAACATTTCTTGAAGGAACCCTCCAGAAGGTTCCAAAACGTCCACATGGAAGAACCCGAAAGGGTTCCGGAAAGAACAGTTGGGTAGCTGTGGTTACGGTTACTTGTATTCTGTGATTATATATGTCTTCAAAGAAGAATCGGCGAAGGGTGTACCGGTATGTATGTTCTTGTGCTGATTAATAATTGCGACATTCTTCTATACGTTTTCTGATAACCTCACGTGTTTCCACCAATATAATTATGGACTTTATTAATATCGTAATGAATACTGTCAGCGATAAGTGTAAGTGAATAGCACTATTACAACGGTTTTATTATTTTTTCGCTATTAATTAGGGTTGGTTTGTTAGATATAGGATGAAAACAAGAATGTAAAAATGCTCTTAAGCAGTAGGTTTGTCTCTGGATGGTAAATGGCTTAAATTAAACTATATCTACACAATAAAAGGGTATTTTAATCAAAGGTGAAATATATATGAGAGTGATTTAGGTGCGGGGCATGATGAAAATGCGTGTATGGCCTGATCCAGGTAGTCCATGTGAGCATGGTGATTTAACTGAATTTGTTGTAAATGATGTTTGCGTTCGAAATATTTTTTTTTTGGCTACAAATACTTTAAAGTTTTATTTTTATCAGTTTATATCGATTCTCAACTGTATAAGACCATTTTACGAACGACTTTATATTTTACCCCACAGACCAATGTAGAGGAGCTAGATGACGACGAGTCCTCCAATATCCCGTTGCAGGAATACCATGACAGAGTAAGAATTTTTCATACATATTGTAAATATGTCTACATACTTAATCACAGCAAAGCCTTTCAATTTTAATTACATACTATGTTGGCATTTTCTGATAAATTATGAATGTTTTGTATATTTTAACCACATGCCATGTTTATAACATCCATTTTTCCCGCCTAAGTTCTATTAATGTTGTCTTTTCCAACAGCGCGTAAAAGTGGACGATGTGGTTTCAGACATTCTGCTGGGAAAATGGAGGAAAATAATGAGCCTTCCTTACCAATAGTACACGATGAACCTCTCACAGCTTCAGATATTTTTACGGATTATTTATTCAAACCAGTTTCGCCAAACAAATTGTTTTTCGCAATTTTATCTGTAATTTCATAAAAGGCCCGTTTAGGCGGTAATATACTTATTACTCTCTTTACTATTTTTATCTAAATTTATATGAAAAATAATTATCCACGATTTAATACTTTTATAATTAAATATTTATAATTAAAATAAGGCAATTGATTACAAAATTATGACACCAATATGCGCGCTTGGAAATTTTTCGTAAATATAGTTATATAGTGCCGATGATTAGAATTGGATTCGGCAGTGGTTATACTTCCATGCAATGGTGAACATGAAATTACAAATTACTTCTTATCCAAGATGCCAGGCTATCACGTACTCATTGGACGGAATATGTTTGCGCCTGCCAGGTATAATTATTATGTTTTGTAGATATAAACAGTTAGTTAAATGTATTAAAATCATTATTAACATTCTATCATAACCGAGTACCACAAAACAGGCACAACATTACTTTCACCATTTTCAGCGCACTACTTTTATACAAACTATCGAAGTTGCCTTGTTTCTTTTCAAATCAAATGAACAATTTCTTTATGTATATAAAATTAATTCCAAAGACAATGAGAGCAGTGATTTAATAAATATAAAACCAGGAATGTGGACCGATTACAAATATACAGGTGTTATTCAGCTAATAAAAAAAGGCTGAGCTTTCCCCCCCAGACCATTGAAACAATATGGCAACTGACGCGGATGCGCTTTATGAAATTTGTTGAATACGTTTATTTTTAATCTTTTATTGAACCTGATATATTGAGTAAATATATATATATATATATATATATATATATATATATATAAATATATATTCTGGATACTAAGAGTACCATATTTACAGGGCCGCAGCCTCCGGGATCTGATAATATCAGTAATATGATCTAGGTGTATCATGTAAGCCTATTCCAGTAATAACAACTGGGGTCCATGTTTTATCCAACTGTACTGTTGGACTATCACCAAAGTGCGGATTTTGGTAGGTCTCCCGTGTTGGTCATAGTAGTAATTCTGCTTCATCTGTCGATGTTGCAAATGAGATTTTGCCGAATTAATCAATTTCGTCTGATACGTACGCTCGTGATAGTGTATCATAAATTAAAAGGGGCCGGCCTGGAGTCATGACGCAAGTCACAATACTCCCAATAGGCCCTACTTATAGAACACCGATTCTAAGGGACGGATTAAATATTTGCTGTGTGGTATTATTTGACAAAAGAGGCTTGTTTGTTTGTATTATATGTGCTTAATATCGAAGAAAAAATGTTTACACAAAAATAATTACATTTATTCCCTCCTTTCATCTCTATGGCTTATTCACATGAGGCGGTCCTTCTTCAAGTTCTTGCTCCAAGGTGTCATGGTGGGATCGTGTGTGTAAACCTCGGAAGTCGGAAAACGGAAGCCATGGATTTTTTGTTGTTGTATAAATAAAGCATATACAAATGGTGAAACTTCAGTACCATTTTACTTTTAATAGAATAAGGTCTTGACTATTATTCAGCGAAGAATCATAGTTATCAATTCTCTATACTCTAAAAGTAAATACAAATTTTGTACTCCGAAGCCATCTCGAAAGTCACTCAGAGGTGCTTAGATGTGATCAAAATGTGTAAAACTCGGAAATCACTGAGACGCACTGGTCAACTGATGGTCAGTTGTGCTTTTGATGAGTGTATAATACAATACATGATACAAACTAATATATGATATAATAAACCCGAATACGGCATTGACAATACATTTATAAATTAAGATGTCATTCAGTATTAAAACAGCTGTAATATATTTTACATACGTAGAACAAATATGAAAATTTAATATATCTCAGTAGTAACATCAACAAACATATATATTCTACATATACGGTCACCATACGGAGGTCACCTGGTGAGGTAAAAAGAGACTTTTGTGGCTCTCTCAGTTATACCAAATTTTATCCATAAATACTTCTAGTTGTGTCTTGAAAAGTTGCAGGAAGCTTGGATTGAGCTCCAGAACAGGGGAGTTTACAAAATTTCTACAAAAAGGGAAGTATTTCTTGCTTTTTTAAAAGAATACAAATTGTGGTCTTACAAAATTACAGGTTGATTAGCTTTTGTTATTTGGAAACCGGGATAGAACTATTGCATAACAGTTCGCTCCGGGTGAGTCCTTTGTGTGTTGTCAGTGGACCCTACTGCACCAGGTCCCTCTAGAGCCAGGTCTATTGTCAGTGTGTTTGAAGGAACCATAATAATGTGTTTGTAATTACAAACTCCACTGCCTGGCAGGTTGAAAACATTGTGAACCATGATTTAATATTTAATGTTGGGATTTTTTTGTTTGTTCTGAAGTGGTTTTGAATCTATGCCTTCCCGAGTCTTGATAAAATATTCATTTATTTGTATTGGTTATAAAAACTGTAACTGTGTCTCGTGTTTACTGTGATATGTACGGAAAAACTAAAAGATCAATATCAACAGTATCCAGCTCTTCTTCTTTTTCCCCTAGTATCCCACATAAATATCAGAGGTTTAATCTGTCAGACAAAAAGGGAAAATAAGTGGAAAAAATGGCACGTACTGCAGACACATTTAGAGAAATGCTGAATCGGTTGGAGGAAAAAATAGTCAGACAAATCACAGAAAGATTTGATTCAACAGTTCAGTTGTTAGAAAGTAAAGTCATGACATTGGAAAGTGAAAATAAAGCCTTGGAAAAGTTACATTTAAAGCTTATCAGACCAGCTTGTTCATTTAGAAGCGGTGACAATGCACAGATGCTAGAGAGGCTGAGAGTATAGGTCAGTTGAACTTGAACAGTACTCTAGAAAAGCAAATATTAGGATTTTTGGTATTGGAGAGAGAAATCAAAATGAAACAGGAATTGAAAACTGCAAAGAAATTGTGCAAAAGTCTTACGGTTTCAAAACGTGCCACATCTACGGACAGACGGACGGAAGGACAGACGACGGACAAAGGACCACGACTATAGCTCAGATGACTTATAGTCAGCTGAGCTAAAAAAAAACTGTCCATTATCAGTCATGTTAATTATGATTTTTAAAAATGAGTTAACTGTTATTAATAATTACAGGTTATCCCAACCCAAGAGTGACACACTAGCACATATAATATGAGTTTAACTATTAATTAAAATTTAATAACCAATATTGTGCCAAATATAATTTTAATTAAAAATAATAACAGAATCATGTGAATTTTTTATATAATATGATTCGAATTCAAATACATTTGCGAAGTATTCGCACCATGTCTAGTATATATTCAGTTTCAGCAAAACAAAGAGAGAATCCAGAGTATGCAAAATTCACAAATTTAAATAATGATCATAAGTACCTGGTTTTACCGTTTAATTTATATTAAAAAAAATAATACTTATATTTTCATCTTGGACTAATTTCACGTCAATCTACACTCTTGACACATGACAATTCTTAACATTACAGAAATCATAATGAGAACTTGTCTAAGATCTGATTTTTTATCATATTCGAATATTTTAAAAAATGTATCAGAAAAAAAATTAAAAGTAATCTCAGCTATGAAACCATTAAATGTGTAAAAAATGAGGATAAGAAAACCCTATAAATCATACAAGGGGCAAACTAGAGTAGGGCAACACTGAAAACCAAAAATGTGTTTGGGAACACATTTAAATGTGTACGAGACTTGTATCTGAGATGAGGCATTAAAATGTGTACAGAAACACATTAATGTGTATGATAAATTTAATGTGTTTTGTAACACATCATAGATGTGTTTGGGAACACATATAAATGTGTTTCGGAACACACATAGACGTGTTTCGGAACACACACATGTGTTTGGAAACACATAGAGATGTGTTAGAGAGTTGTATCTGGGACGAGGCATTAAATGTGTACGGAAACACAGTAAATGTGTATGATAATATAAATGTGTTCTGAAACGCATTTGATGTGTTCTGAATGTGCTAAAATGTGTTCTGCAAAAGTTCCAAATACATGGAGCTTGCCTGGTCTTGAGACTGGAATAAGTAAGGAATAAAAGTATCTAATCCATATAATTCAGCTGTATATTCACCTGTAACACAGAAAACAAATAACAAAAGCAGTTACACAAATTTGAACCATTTATCATAATATTTCAACGTATATTTATTCAGTTTATGAAAAAAATATATTATAGTCCTTGTCCTTATTGAATACAGAGACACAGGTCTCTAATGATGTTTTTCTGTAGTATGCAGGCCAAGAATCTGAGAAAAACACCCCAGATTATAACTAAACCAAGTGATGCACATACTATAATATACAGAAATGGGGTATATATGTAGAGTGCAAGTTGCCGAAATGTCATAATATATGGTAAATATAAGTTCAATGAGTCTGGAGTAATTGTGCATTCATCTATGATGTAGCTCTCTTAATTGGATCACCAGCAGTCTTGAGACAGCCTCATTTCGCTCCTCTTCTTGAAGAGCATAAAGACTTGGGTGGGCTTAAGTCCTATAAAATAAGAAAACGAACGTATAAGAAATTAAAAAAACAAACAGGCATGAAACATTGTGCAGTTGTATATTAGCATTTACTACTCGGGTGGGGAGGGGGGGGCATATATGTAGCTAAGTCACCAACATAACAAGAGTGTGGCTGTATAAAAGCACGCTGCGACTGTGACAACCTTGTAGGGTTACAAACCTGACCCTGTTCTACAACAAGCTGCCTGCTGTCTTATCAGCAGTTGTTACATGTGCCCTGTACTGAGCGAAGCTTCATGAACTTTGTGCATGGCCCTGCATGCATACACATGCATATACAGTGAACAGTTGGAATTATATAATAATAACGTCTTTGGTAATGTTAAGTTGTTAAGTACGACAAAAATGTTATATACATGTATAATATAAATCTCCTTGCACATTCCTTGTAAACTGCATGACTGTATACATATTATTTTAGGGGCAATGTCGCAGTCAGGCAGGCATGCAATGCAGGCATCATCATCTAAATCTGGATAATTAACACTCAGTGCTCTTACTGACTGTACATATAATTAAGACATTCCACATATAGCCGATTTTGAAAAAAAACAATACATTCTTAACTTACCTCAGACCTTGCAGCATGTACTCTGCCAGTTATGTCTGCTGAGATGATGGGCCACCCAAACAAAGACCAGACTGTTTTTGAATTTGGCGGTTATGTATCACGTGACAACCAACTCCCTCTCGGGGAAAGGCGCATACACATTACATGTGTTTTGAAACACATACTCAAACACAGTAGATGTGTTCCCAAACACATTTCCAAACACATTTTGGAAAACAGATGTGTTTGAGCGGAATAATGCTATATAATAATATATATATGCTGTCAATAATATTATAAGTTATATGGGTGAATATGAATATGCTAAAGTTGTAATAACTATTATGATGCTGAGACCACTATTTCAGTGTAAGTCGTGTAAGTCACGATTTATCCATCAGGAAAAAAGGGGCTTTGTCTTGAGTTTACCTACACATTCTGTTCTTCAGAGGTGTTTGTCAATGTTGGATTCCTAAACCGAAGAATCTTTAGGGTGAATTTCAGAGTGTTTGGAGATACAGATCACACATATATTCGATCTGAAGTATAATCGGTTGATTTTGTTATTCAGACATATACTTTCAAGCTTTACTTTATTTACAGACATGTTGTTTGAGATTAAATCATTTCATAAATATATTTGTTACCTTATACTGAAAATAGAAATCGATTGAACTGCAGGCATTTGATTTATTTTTACATTCCCAAAATAAAAAAAGAACAGGTCTGAAGTTAAAAAGTAAGGGGATGCAGGAATAAGAAAGGAATAAGAAATATACACTTATGTTCTATAGGACATGATCTCTAGATGAAATAATGAATATTCAAGTAACACTATATTTATTAAGCAACTGTAAAAAGAAACAATATAAAAAACCAGCGTTTGCAACATAACAAAAATGAAAGACAGATTTATTGTAAACAGTACTAAAATATACCAAGAAGACCAAAAGACAGGAAATATTGAATCATCTGCAATAAAGTCTTCGAAAATTAGAATAATTAAAACATGGCAGGATAATTGCAGACTAATCACGTGTATATTTTGCAATGGCATTCAGGCGAATAACAGGACCATATGCGAAGTCTGGATCCCAAATTAAAGTCAACTACAATGACCGCAAAGGCAATACTCTCCCAAGACTCGGACAAAGAATATAAGGAAATATTAAACAAACAAAATGTGTTAATAAATGTTCCTCTTCACTAAAAACATTTGTGTCACATAAGCATACATGGTTGATGGTGCCATTTTGAGATCTGGCTGTCATGGTCACGTGACATTTGGTGTTATGTGGGCTTCTTGCGCACATTAAAAAATATAAACAAATTAAACTGGAACGTATTCTTCTTTGTCTTTTATTTAGTATATCATTTGCAATATTCAATCCTGATAAAGCGGATCTCATGTGCTTTTTCTTTCCCTGACCCTTCATATTTTTATGCTAAATTTTATAATTTCAGTGAGCAAGGGCCAAATAGGTTTTAGGCGCTATAAAGCGAAACTAGTATGTACTTCACTTGGGGGACCCCCTGTAAAATCAACAGCCTGGATGTACTCTATCCACCTACCAAGTTAAGTGCTTTTGTCCAATCTGTAACGGTATGGTCCAAATTTTGGCGCTAAGCCACCGGGCTAAAAGCGAATCTTGATTGTACACCCCTTTGCTGTATGTAACTGCATTAAGTAAACTACCCAAGTTGTGTTCCAGAATGTGCCAGTACAACTAATTTATCGCACTGTAACCTTTTAGCTTTAATAATATGACTGGTTTCTTTGTAAAAGCAGTCTAAAGGATTTTATTTCATTTCAATTTGAAACAGGTGATGTATTAGTGGTAATTTGTCAACATATTTTCAGGAATGTTGTCGCACTCTTGTAACATGGTGACACTGGCAATGACAGTAATAAAGTAATTCTGATAAAAATTCATTGTGCTGGCCCAGAAGTGTTCATTTTGAATTTACGACGATTAACAGAGATCAGCAGCAATGAATAACAGAAACAAATAAAAATATGAACGTCATGTTGATCTTGATCGGAAATATGGTATGTTGGTCATATTTAGTTCAAACACCAGTCCCGAATGTGAGAAAAAGTATGGTCACGTGACCATTCTACAGTTTTTGGGCTACAGGTGTATAATATAACAATATAAACAGGGGCGGATCCAGGATTTAGGAAAAAAAGGGGGGGGGGTTCAACCCAGGAGGACAAAAGAAAACCCTAAACAAAAGGTTCCCAGGTCTGGAAAAGGGGGGGTCCAAACCGCAAAATTTTGTCTGAAGCCCTTAAAAACGTTATTTCTGATGGAAAGGGGGGGGGGGGGGGTCCGGACCCCCTGGACCCCTCCCCTGGATCCGCTTCTGATAAATGGTAATGATAGAAAGAACTCTTCTTTGGATTTCTTTCGGTATATAATAGACTATATTTCATTAAACCGTAGTAGGTCTAAGGTGCTTTTTCTTTATTTACATGAGAAAAAAGGGTACTGTGATACGCAAGGCGCACATGGTTTTCAGGCTCGGAAACTTATCTCGTGGGTACTCCATGAGGGCACCCCCTCTGAAATCATCCGTTTTGGTGTACTCTACCAATATACAAACTTTTGTGCTTTTATCTTGTCTGAAACGATATGGCCAAAATCTGACACTAAGCCAACTGACTAAAACTGTCGTCGTCGGCAGTGCTGCCTCCATAAACTTCTCCAAGAGACTAACACTGTCGTCGGCGGCGTCTCTTGCAGGTGTTACAGGGAGGAAGCTAAGGTTTTCCTGTCGTCGACAGTGTTGCCGCAAGGAGAAGTATAGGTCTTGCTGTCGTTTACGTTAGTGCTGCCGCCACAAACATCTCCAAGAAACAAGCAATGTCGTCGTCGTCTTTGGCAGAAGCTACAGGGAGGGCTTAGCTCGGACTGTCTTCGTCGTCAGTGCTCCTACCACAAATAGTCAGAAGGCTTAACGGAATTATCGTTACACGCCGGATAAAAGCATCAAATTTGAAATCAGTAAGACACGTCATATACTTGAGTGTGTGTCGCCAACTGTCGCAGCGACATTGCCCCCGCCACCCAAGAATGGTGGCTATCTAAGTTCCACTGAACTGGGGGGGGGGGGGGGGGGGGGGGATGCTGCTGTCACACATATTTTTTTAAGATCCGCTGCCTGTAGAAAAGAACCCATGAAATATTAAAGTATATTATCAGTACAACTTAAGAATGATAGGGATTCTATTAACGAACTATGTTCTGTTATCCCTAACAAACTAGATATAGAAGTCGGAGCCTACAATCCTCCTCCAGAATCTGCTTTAATATTAGTCAGGTGTTCAGGTTTATACTTTTCATGCATGAACACTGTCATGCTTCACTAACACTGGTTTACCTTGCGAGTGGAGGAACAAATACATACGAATGGGCGGCTTCCACATGGGGTTTACAAAGGAATGGTCCTTTGTCATAATGATATATAATAAAAATTATATTGTGATGATTATGATTACCCCTAAACTTAGATTGGCTATTGATTACCCTAACCCTGTACAAATGTTCACAAAAAAACGTACATAACTTTTTGCGTCGATTTGCTTAGAAGCAAAGCAACGAACCAAGACTTCAGCTGTTTCTTTGCCACAGACTTGCACCGAAAGATGTTAACCTGCCTTTTACCTACGCTCCCGAGGCAACGGAAATCTTGCGCTTCTAAAGAAGCTACTGATTTTCTCGCTGCCTGCTTTGGCCGTTTATTATGCACTTAAACACCAGGTGGTGCACATGGGCCTGTCTGCTTAAAAAACTGCTGATGTGACTATCAGCCAACCAAATGCAAGTCAACAAACACTCGACAGGCATCAGGCTCCGCCCAGAAACCACGTGAGGGGCAATTCTCCCTGGGCCTGTGGCCTGTTCGTTCGGTCGCCGGGGCGATGAGCTGTCACCCAAAACGAAATGAACAACATTGGTTTCGTGTATTCCTCGCTTGGCTGGTAAACCGTTTTGCTTCCAGCACAGGGTCTCATCTGATTGGACCAAAATGCAGTGCTCCCCTTTGGTGTAGAGATTCAGAATACAAGGTCATAACAAACAGCGCTTACGATATAGGTAGTTGGCCTATGGGTGTAAAGAGTGTACCTTTTATCTTGGAGAGTTGTCAGTTTTCCATTAAACCTGCTTATTCTATGACAATCTACAAAGCTCAGGACAAACAAATATAATTCATTTGGTATATACTTTTTTTTATTATAATATATGTTTTTTCACTTTGACAGCGGTTCGTTTTCGGGTGTAAGAGCCTTTAACGCCATACATGTGTCTGTTAACATGCGTCAACTGACATCGTTTTCGTGATTGCCTCATAGCTTAATTTTTTTACAAAATATCTTTCAGAAACTTTCTCTTTGCTATATCGTATAATTTCTTCAAATTAACAGTATGTGACTTCAATATACAATCATTATATCTATTAAATCGTCATCACTTCAGCAGTGATGATGTCATACCCATGTTGTTTATCTCACTAAAAATTCGTACACCTTATATATAACTGGTCTTTTTCCAAAACATATTCCTTTATGTAATTTCTTTAATAGCACAATTTGCCATTCTTTGCTAATATTATTAGGCAAATGGCCCATTGGCCATGACGCTCAGCTAAATTTGACTGGGTGCTCATGTCTTTTTATTAATGTTAAATATTGTATGTGAGAATAGCCTATGGCTAATGTTACCATGTTGTAAAACGGACGGAAAAAATGTTTTTCTTGTATTCTGTACTTTGACATGTATTATAATAATTTAGTGACAAATAATTAAGAATTAAGTGAAATAAGTAATTAATTTCAGGACTCAAGTAGACTATCCAAGGACCCACCTGGATTTTACATTTGAAGGTTCTAAGGAAAACGGGAAAAAAAAACAATGTGTAATCTGTCAGGATGCTCAAAATCACGTATCTTGTCCGTAGCTTGCAGAATACAGGTCACCATGACCTTATTTCAGGTTTCAAAAGAGATTTTCCAAGGCTCCCCCCCTGATGTTATGTTTTGAGAGTCCAAGCCTAATGGATACGATGTGTGTCCTGTCTGACTTCTTAAAAATCATAATTCTATAGCCAGTGGCTTGCAGAATATAGGTCACTATGGCCCGTATGCTCAAAATCACGTATCTTGTCCGTAGCTTGCAGAATACAGGTCACCATGACCTTATTTCAGGTTTCAAAAGAGATTTTCCAAGGCTCCCCCCCTGATGTTATGTTTTGAGAGTCCAAGCCTAATGGATACGATGTGTGTCCTGTCTGACTTCTTAAAAATCATAATTCTATAGCCAGTGGCTTGCAGAATATAGGTCACTATGGCCCGTATGCTCAAAAGCGGACTAAGTAAACCTAATATAGTCCATGGATTTGCTTAATCTCGGACTGGCTAAAACGGGATTATCAGTGTAGTCTAAACGGAATGGACAAAGGAGGACCAAAGAAGTACTAACTCCTTAAACCTGGTACTAAACCCAATATATGAATATTAATGAAGCAGGTCAGCAGGGTCACTATGGGGATTCCCCACATAATACAACAGTTAAGAGCAATTTTACTGCTGTCTTTTGCAGTACAGTGTATGTTAGGGCTGGCGACTGTGTAATATTTGTGTAACCAATCCTATAAAACCTCCTACAACTGATAGGTCAATTAAAACATGTAAAATGAGCCTCTTTAGTTCAAACTTTCAGCAATGCTGAGCTATTGTGATGGGTCTTTGATCATTACAGGCCTGGATTTTTAATATTTTTTTCTAAAGGGGGGTGTCAAGGAAGATTTCAAGGCACATCCTTTGAATATAATAAGTAAATTATATAACAAATACACAGTAAATATACATATATTATATGCATATCCTTTTTATTATATGGCCAGGCACTCATGTGATATCTGGAGACCCCTCCCAACCCCCCACCGGCCCCAACCCAAAGTAGGCACACAATGTAATTAGCCTAAAAAAACGAGGCCAGATATAAACTGTCCCAGGATTATTAATACCTGAAATTAAATATTGTGTAAATGTATGGTAAATAATGCATTTTAGGGAATTCGGAGTAATATTGTGCATACTTCTAAAGTCGGATAAACAAGGCCTACAGGCCTAATGCGAACCTGTGCAAAGTTTGTGAGTATGAATGGAGGTTTATTTTTTTTTTAATTTAATATTGATCCTCTTAAGTCCTGCATATCTACCTTAGTCATATATATGATTATAGCAAAATGGACGTTTCGGACCTGCAAGTTTCAGACTAGGACGTTTTAAAACTAGAATATGGGTAGTCGACAAGCGACTATGTGTATCCGCAGAAATCAGAGTGGGACGGGTGAAGTGAGGCATGGATTAAGTGGCAAGGGGAATAGAGTGAGGTGTGTTGCATATTAGCATGGATGTCTGCAGCGTAAACGTGAATGTAGGTGGTACCACCTGTCATAAAATCGAGAAAATTGTCCAGGATGTATAAACCTGCAAAATTTCAGGTGGATAAGTCAAACCACTGCTGAGATATTAGTGATTTTATCCCAAGGCAGATGAACAGATGGACGCTGTGCACAAATGGTTGCAGATGGCGCCACCAGTTTTGCCTATAATAAAGAACTATGTGAGATTTATACACATGCAAAATTTTGGCCAAATCGGTCAAACAGTTCCCGAGATATGAGCTTGGATGTCTTCAGAGTAACCCTGAATGTAGGTGGCGCCACCTGTCATAAAATCAAGAGAGCTGTCCAGGATGTATAAACCTGCAAAATTTCAGGTGGAAAAGTCAAACCACTGCTGAGATATGAGTGTGATAGTTTGCTTTTTTGGACAGATGACTTAAGTTCATCCTCCTGTAACTCGGCCAAAAATCTCCGAACTGGAACCATTCGAACAAAATTGAGAAAGATTGTTCCAGGGATCATTTCTGTGAAATATTGGACAATTTGGCTGGACAGTTTCGGAGAAGAAGATTTTTAAAGCTTTTCTAGCCTTTTCCCTATAAAATCTAAGAAAATGCAGTTAGAAAAAAAAATAAACAAAATCCGATAGAGTTTTTTAGATGACAGATTATTTGCAAAAAATCTGGTGATGCTATAGCTTCTGCCGCTTTTGAGATAGCTTTGGTTAACGTACAGACGACGCACGACACACGACTGACGACGCCGCACCATCGCATAAGCTCACCAGGTTCGCTAAAAAAGGTTTTTGCCGAGAGCAGGGAAGGGGTGTCCCAAACCCCCAAAGCCCTCTCTGGATCTGAACTAAGTTCAATATCTTTCGGTCAAGCCATTAACAGGACACACGATACTTACCCAGAAAGATCTTGGTAAACATCATAACAGGTCCTGTAGAAATTTCCTGGCAAACTTAGTATTAGCTCCGTGAACACCTTGAAAGTTCCATTTTCTGAATGTTAAAGGCTGTTGAACAAAATTTGTTATAAAAGCTCAAGAAAATAAAATAATGTATATACTTCACACATGTCTACCACCCTGCTTGCAAATTTTTGACAACATTGCCACAAACCTTCTCATGAAGGTCACCTCACAGGTTTTATGTTTCACCAAAATCAGTCAAATTGGAGCACCAAATGATGAATTATAATTGTGACGCAATTTTTCGCGCACAGTATATCGAAGATCTTGCTCAAGTTCATTGGTATGATTGGGGTCTACGAGGGCTCCAGATATTTGGCGTGACAGGCCCACTGAAAATCCAATATGGTCACAAGATTAAAATGGGTGATTTTCCATCGCGCAGTATCTCAAGAGAATATGCGCGATATTTTTTCCCAAATCCATAGGGGTGATTGCTGCCCTTTAGGGCTCCAACCCATCAAGTTACAGACCTGTCTAATATCTAATGTTCTTTCACAATATTAAAATCTATTATTATAACCAAGAGGGGCTATGCGCCTTCAAATTTCAGACTCCTTTTATATTTATTATGGCTCTCAGGCAAATATTCAAAAACTCTTGTATATTAAATCAATAATTAGTTATTGCCGTGATTTTACTGACTTAAAGTCCTTATTACATTATTTTTGATGCTATACTTAAGACCAGTATATGACAAAAAAATATGATACCAGATAGCTACCATTTTGAATAACGGGTGTTATTATTATTATTATTATTATTTTTATTATTTGAGCAGTAATCATGGGTCGAGTATTTTAGATAATCTTGTTCATGCCAAATTCTTAAACCAAATACCCATGAAATATTTATTCTGTAAGAGGATGCAAGCTGTTAAAAGTTTTAACATAAGCGTAAAAATTCATATAAGCAAAAAGAAAAAAAAATGTTCTTGCTGAAACCGAGCTCGATATATAATAATTACATTAAATCTGGCAACATCATAGAAATTACTTTCATGTCATATTTTTTTTACTGAGCAATGTTTTTGCATATATATCCTTGTGTTTGTTTTATGACACTGTATCTAGTATATAGAGTATAAATGCACGTCGAAATGACTTTTATATTGCACATGTAAATGACCTTGGCCTTGCTTGTCAGATGCTTTTGGTAAAAGGAAATATTTTCATGAACTGTAAGAAAAATGTTTTGAGATTTGTTATATTAATTTTATGACTTAAAAGGTCAAAGATTAATGGCATTATATTATTCAGTTACTAGTGGACCCACCATAAGGTCCATGGTTTTGAAATGATATATTGATAAAGCCACATTTCAGCACCTTATTTAGTTGCATTATGTGTCAAAGGTCATGGACCAAAACAGTAAAAAAAATGAGTATTACGGTTTAGTGCTATAAAGTTGGTCTGAAGATTAAATTGAGACTAACCATTAGTCGGCCTTGGTGCATACGGCCCTTAGAGCCCAGGGAGGTCCTTGGAAAGCCATGACAAGGTGATCTCCCCGGGACCTAGACCTAATACATACAGTTTGTACCCATCTGACATTCAAGGTGCTAAAAATCATGCTTTTGGCCTTAACTTGCAGGTTTCCAATGGGATTTGCCAAGATCTCCATGGATGTTGTGTTAGAAGATTATAGGGCTTAAGAATACAATTTGTGTTTGATTGTATTTGTAATGTATTATAAGTATTAAGAGATCTAATTACTGGATTCAAAGGAGACTTGTCAAGGTTTTACAGAAGAGGGTTCCAAGGAAAATAGAAACAATTTGTACCCTGTCCGCCTTAGTGCTCAGATTCATATTTTTGGCTCATAGCTAACATAGTTTAGCATATTGGGTCAACATGACCTAATTTCAGGTTTCAAAAGAGATTTGCCTGAAATCTCCCTGGATGTTGCGACAATTCTACGTCTAATGGATAAATGTGTGCCCATCTGACATTCAAGGTGCTTAAATGACGTATTTTTTTTCGAATGGCTCACAGATTATAAGTCTCAGTGACCTAATTTCATGTTTCTACATACATTGCCAAAGACCTCCCTATATATTACATTAGAATATCCTTGGTCTAACGAATTCAATTTGTGACCTGTGTGACTGTCTGGATTCTCAAAATCATGTCATGGGTCGGTAGGTTACAGAATACAGGTCCCCCTGCCCTAATTGTAGGTTTCCAAAGGTATTTGCCTAGGACGCCCAGTAAGAAGATGCTAGGCCTAACAGATACAATTTGTGCCCATCTGACATCCAGGGTGCTCATATGACATTTTTTTCCTAGAGGTCACAGAATATAGGAAACAATTAACTAAATTCATGTTTCCAAGGACATTCGCCCTTTCGCCCTGAATTTTAGAGGATTCTAGGCCAAATGGATACAATTTGTGCCCCGTGTGACTCTATGGGTTCTTTAAACCATGTTATCGGTCCGTAGGCTTCCAAGGAGATTTGCCCAGGACCTCCCTGGAGTTTTTAGGTCTTACGGTAACGATTTGTGGCGTAAGAAACGGACGGATGAAGGGGAAAGGGTGAGCTAAAAGTTGGCTGAGCTAAAAAGAACTCGCGAAAAGCTCAGGATTAAAATAAGGGACATTCAGTCCCTACCAGCTCAATACAATTTTTTTATCTTAGAGAACAGTGGATTTTCCAAGGGTGCGGCTAGTATATTTTAAAGTATTTATAATCGTAACAAGGGACCCATGGGTCACGTCACTCAACTGAATTTTGGAAAATATTACTAACTGCAAAATATTTTTATTTCTTATGGTTTTTCATGTATTTTACCATTTGAAAAGCTTAGAGAAAATGGCTCAGCTAAAATGAAACTCTGTAAATTATAGAATAATGGACATGAGCTAAAGCATATGGACTGTGTAATAAATGATACCTTTGGCCTGAAACCATTTAGTGATGCACCAAGGAAAAAATGGGCCTACAGTAAGTGTTATTTACAGTTCCATTTCATTAACAAATAATGTGTGAAGGTAATTAAGTTTTCAAAAGTTTAATATATGGCCATATGAATTAAAATTTAATCCCACAAAGTTTGACCAATATTCCTAATTTTAAAACGAAGTTTAACAGTGTTATTCACACCTAGGCCCGGCCAAGTATTTATATCTTCTTAAATCATGTCAGTTAGCACTTACATTAGGTTCTTATATTTTATCACATTTGAATATTAGGATTAAATTCCTGAACATTTTTTTCTTTAAAAAAATCAAAATTGTCCAAGTCTCAACAAAAAGAATTTATTTAACATCAAAATTATAAGATTAGTCTTGTTTATTAGTCCTGTGTATTGAAGGGGTGGGTGGGGGAGGGGTCTCTGTTGTTACTGCTCGTCGCTGAAAAAAAAAGTGAAATTATAAGATTCATCTTGTTTATAGTACAGGTGTCAATAGAATTTGAGGGGGGGGGGGAGGATCCCTGTGGTATTTACTGCAGTCAGCCTGATTAAGCTCAACAAGAGAGAAGGCTTGCCCGGGTTATGGGATTACATAACAACAGCCTTGGGAGCATAGGGAGCTGCACTGAATGACCTACAGTCACCAAAGAGGACTGCTTGTAAGGGAATACAACAAGAGCCTCCAAAAAATTCAATAACTAGCCTAATTTTGCAGATTTTATTTTCCAATTTCCGATTTTAACAGATTAAATCCTTATGTGTACATGCTGTGAAAATTAAATCCACAATACTTACAGGAAAAAAAAAAAACGTGCCGTGGCCAAAATTTAAGGTACGGATTTTATATTATGCTAATAACTTAAAACAAGTGACCCATAGGTCATGACGCTCAGCTGTCAAGCATGACCTGCGACATCATGGGCTGAGATTCACAACTTCCAGTCAAATTTTGAAGACCCAATTTGCCAATATGTTGAAATTTTCTACAACAACAGAAATATATATCACCTTTGTCTGGTTAAAACACAGTGAATTTATGGTCAGAGGAAAAATACTGATTGTTAAGCTATCAGCAACTATTCCCATAGCTTGCTTGATACCTGTCAGTCTCAAAAGGAAAACCACAAAGGGCAAATATAAGATCAACATATGTAGCAAAAATCAAGGAAATCCATGCGAGAATTACTGAGAAATGGGTGCTTCTGTTTAAATTTTATTTAATACAAGCCAACTGTACTGCACCTGTATAAATGATGGTAATATTTATTAAGAAATATTTGACCCAATCCTTTGCAAGATAAGATTAATATACTTCCAACTGCATTCACTTTAACAGTTCTTGAGATAATATGATCAAAAGGAATACGGTTGCCTGGTGGCCATATTCAACTTCTGACAGGTCTGAAATCAGACAACAAACATTCTCTAAATTGGATCAAACACTGAAGAAAAATCACTGAAACTGCACTGAAAAAAAAAGGATTTCTAAGGTGGCTAACTGGCGGACATAATGGATGAAGTCAGACATTTGATATCACACATCCTCCAATAAGAGACCAAACTTGGGGCAAATTCTCCAAAGGATGGTACAGTAATAAATGTCCAAAACAAATCAAAAGGTATGTTAAGGCCCTCATATCAGATTTATAGATATGCAATTGTAAAAAGTGTAAGTCTAATATTTTTTATTATAACTCCGCTTTTCAATGGGGTCAGCAGGGTAGATAAACTGCAAAACCTGAAAGAAAGGAAATGCAGAAAGCATGACTAAGAGTCTTGTAATGAAAAAAAGCCATCCTTAATCCAGGTACATATCCACATATTATTAAGCAAACACTTGCTTTTATATGTGGTGATTTATATATAAATATTCTGATATCTAGGAAACTAAGTTTATTGCTATGATTCCATAAAATAAACTGCAAAATGTTCCCATCATCTTATAAATCAGTAGCTAAACCTTAATACTATACTCTCATAGTCTTAATGCCTGGCTGAAGCATTCCAACAACTGTGTTTTTGTTATGCAGTAACGAGGTACTTATCACTCAGCCTTATCACTTAATAGGCTGATACAAAAGGGAGTCATATGTCACCAGTGTCACTCGCAATTACAGCAACACAGTGAGATGTACCAGCTGGATTGCAAAGGTTATATATAAAAGAAAAATAGAGATGGTCTACAAAATAAGTTATTGCGAACATCCCTGACCAATGACCTTGGCCTTTTGCCCACATATCAACTGGATTCTTTCTAAATGATGGATAACTACTAACCACTTTAATCTGGTGTAATTACTTGGCAACCAATGAGTGAATAACTTTGACCTGCAACCTTTAACCTCTTGACCAGCTGACCCCAAAATCAATCAGTTATTTCTTCAAGCAAAAAGACTCATAAATATGAAGTTTGAATCAAATTAAGTGATGCATAATGTGGCATATGTGAAAGACTGAAGGTTTGGGTTGAACAGTTTCACCAGAAATATGTTCACAAGCATTTAGAACCATTAAGTATTGTGGCCTTGACCTTTGACCTTTTGAACTCGACATCAATAGGCTTCTTCTGCTATTTGTAGGTAAGCCATATGTCAGATAGAAGGTATAGATTAAAATGTTTGCCTGAAAATGTCTCCACATTAGAAGAGGGTGCGGTGAACTTGACCTTTGACCTCAAAATCAACAGGTTTTTCCCCTGTTGGCAGAGAATCGATATCAGTGCTGGAAGGTTTGGAATAAAAAGTCTAGCTTGAAATGTGTCCACAACCTTTAAAAAAAATATGTTCACAAGCATTTAGAACAATATTGTGACCTTGACCTTTGACCTTTTGAACTCAACATCAATAGGCTTCTTCCCCTATTGGTAGGTAAGCTATATATGACAGTGGAAAGTATAGATTGAAATGTTTGCCTGAAAATGTCTCCGCATTAGAACAGGGTGCGGGGAACTGGACCTTTGACCTCAAAATCAACAGGTCTTTTCCCCTGTTGGCAGAGAAGCGATATAAGTGCTGAAAGGTTTGGAATGAAAGGTCTAGCTTGAAATGTGTCTTCAACCTTTTCAAAGAAGTGGATCCTGTGACCCTGACCTTTGGCCTTGTGACATCAACATCTATAGGATTATTCTCCCACTTAGTAGGTGAGCTATATGTGAAAGATCAAAGAATTGGGATGAAAGGTTTGGCTTAAAATGCATCCACAGGCTTTTCAAAGAAGTTGGTTCTGTGACCTTGACATTTGACCTTGTGACCTCAAAATAATTATGGTTCTTCCCCTGTTGGTAGGTGAGCTGTAGGTGAAAGTTGGAAGATTTGGGATGAAAATTTTGGCTAAAAGAATTATTTCTGGGGGTGCAAACACACCCCATAACTTCGAGAATATAGGTCGCAGTGACCTAATTTCAGGTTTGCAAGGAGATCTTTTTAGAACCTCTAAGACTGCATAGGGTTCATGGCCCTAGCCCCTACGGTAACGATTTGTGCCCTGCTAACGGCCGGACGGACAGACGGGAGGACGACGGACAAAGACCCATCGCTATAGGCCAGCATGACTGAAAGTCAGCTGAGCTAAAAACTGCAAATTTCATATCTAATTCTCGGTATACAATTGAATCTTGATTAAATGAAGTTATATCCCTGAAAAAAAAGTCTCTATCATCAGCAATTCTTATGTTAAGTGAGGAAATATATTTCCTGATTTTTTACAGAGTACATTATGTTTGGGCCTAGAACTTCAACAAATTTTGCAATACTGACCTAAATTTTTGGTATGTACATAGGAAATGTATGGAAGAATATGAATATATACTATGAAATCTAACATTATGCCAATTTTTTGGGGTCATGTTGCCAGAAAATACATATACATTAAGGCCCTTTTAAAAAAACTTCAATAGCTAGACTATTTGTTAGCTTATACTTTCAAATTTCAAAATTCATCAGATTAAATCCATATGTAAACTGGCTGTGAAAATTAAATCAAATGTACATACAAAAGAAAACGTGCTATGGTCAAAGTGGGGCAAAATTTTAAAAGTGCTTCAGTTTTGGCCCATAACTTTTTAAATTATACAGTACTGACCTAATTTCGGGCATGTACATAGGTGATATAAAGACAATTATTTATGGAAAATATGAAGAAAAAACGTGAGTGGTTTTGATATTAGGCATTCCTGAAGGGAAAAAATTATTTTAATAAAAAATTGAGATTTTCCTTAATTTATCAAAGGACAAAGGTCACAGAGACCCAGTTTTGGCTTGGAAGGAGATCTTAGGGACATCTAACATTCTGCCATTTTTTGGATTACCAGGCAAAGTTGTAGTAAACAAAAGTGGGGTCATGATGCTAGAAAAAACAAATACATCAAGGCCTCTAAAAAACTTCAATAGCTAGACTATTTTTTAAGCTTATACTTTCAAATTTCAA
This sequence comes from Sipunculus nudus, assembly GCA_026874595.1. Lineage (NCBI taxonomy): Eukaryota > Metazoa > Annelida > Sipuncula > Golfingiida > Sipunculidae > Sipunculus > Sipunculus nudus. Next base: position 44,482,549 of record CM049311.1, read on the forward strand.
AATTCATCAGAGGCATGGATTGAGTGGCAAGGGGAAATAGAGTGATGTGTGTTGCATATTAGCATGGATGTCTGCAGCCGAAATGTGTATGTAGGTTGCGTCACCTACCACAAAATCCACAAAGCTGTCCAAGTTGTATACATATGCAAAATTTAATAAGTAAAACCACTACTTGTATATGAGTGATTTTAGCCCACGGCAGACAAACAGACGGACGCTGTGCAAAAATGGTTGCAGCTGGCCCCTCCAGTTTTGTGTATGATAAAGAGCTATGTGAGATCTATACACATGCAAAATTTTGTTCCAATCGGTCAATGTTTCCCGAGATATGAGCTTGGATGTCTGCAGTGTAAATTAGAATGTAGGTGGTGCCACCTGTCATAAAATCAAGAAAACTGTCCAGGGTGTATAAACCTGCATAATTTTAGGCAGATATGTCAAACCACTGCCGAGATATGAGTGATTTTTTTTCCTACGGCAGATATGAGCGATTTTTTTTCCTACAGACGGACGCTGTGCAAAAATGGTTGCAGGTGGCGCCACCAGTTTTGCCTATGATAAAGAACTATGTGAGATCTATACACATGCAAATTTTCAGGAAGATACGTCAAACCAGTTCAGAGATATAAGCATGGATGTCTGCAGCGTGAACGTGAATGTAGGTGGCGCCACCTGTCATAAAATCAAGAAAACTATCCAGGATGTATATGCATGCCGAATTTCAGGTGATTAGTCAAACCACAGCAGAGATATGAGTGATTTTAACCAAAAACAGATGAACAGGTGCAGGTGGCGTCACCATTTTTGTGTATGTTATAAAGCTATCCAAAGGCTACATTTGTACAAATTTTTTTTTCTGATCGGTCAAACGGTTCCCGAGATATGTCGGTTTATGTGTGGAAACAGACGCACAAATGGACGCTGGGCAGAGGGGAAAGGTCAGAGGTAAAAGCAAATTGGTTAGGCACCAGTTCACATGTCACCCGATAATTAGTGTAAGTTTCGGAAAAATCAATCCAGTAGTCTCAGAGGAGTTCTCCGGAAACGAACGCGACGGCAGCGGCGGAACCCGATCAAAAACATAGTATCCGCAAAACTTCGTTTGGGGGGGGGGGGGATTGGGTATGAGAATAACTGAATAATCTGTTTACACATACTGAAAGACTTTGGCTAAGATGCTTTGTTTAAGCTGACATATTCATAAACTTTTTTTTAAATATCTAGAACAGTAAAAGATGCAGTCTTTTCATTGTTAAAGGTCCAATAATTCTGCCAAAAATCATTCAAGTAAACTTGAACAAAGGCAACCTGAGAATAATTTTTGTGCAATGTTACATAAGTTATAATTGAAACAATAATTTTGTAGAAGAACACTTTTGCAGCCCTCAGTTTGAAATAGACATAATAATGGCCATAAGACCAACTTAAGCTTTTCAGGACTCAACCAAAAATCAACAAACTCAATCTATTCAGATATGATTGAAAGAACCATGTCCTAGGATAATTCTTTTGAAAACTTGAACGATTCAACTTGACAGTTTCATCATAAACATTTTAAGCTGAAAGAGGCTAAAATTGTGAGATTTTTGCCCACAAAAACAGGTCAATGTAGGTGGCACCACGAAACCTGCAACTTCAAATATGAGTCATGTTACCAACATTTGCACAATACTTGGTAATGCTAGCTTCTGTCATTTCTTAGATTACTATGTCAGTATGCTTACTTGGCCAAATGACTAAGTTCAAATTCGTGTAACTCTGCTTAAATTAATCAAATGCAAACCATCTGAACAAACTTAAGAGGGCTTGCCTCTGAGATCATTTCTATAAAATATTGAACACTTTGGCTGAACAGTTTACAAGAAGAAGACTTTTAAAGGTTTTTCAGCTTTTCCCCTATAAAATCTAAGTAAATACAGATAGCAAAACAATAAGCTGAATCCCACAATATTTGATATGTGACAGATTATTGCATAAAATCTGGGGATGGTAGCTCCTGCTATTCCTGAGAAATTATGGGTTAATGTACAGATGACCAATGACCCCCGTACAAAAAAAGGTCAATGCACGTGGCGCCACCATGTACCAATACCTGAATTTCATATTGACTCGTGTCACCAACACTGGCATAAAATTTGGTGATGATAGCTCCGGCCGTATCTGAGATTGTCACTTTAGTATGCTCTTTTGGACAAATGACTAAGTTCAACTTCCTGTAACACGCCAAAATACACAAAACTGGCATAAAAGATTATTTCTGTGAATTATTGAAGGAGAAAATTTTAACTTTTTTTTTTTTAGCTTTATCTGTATAAAATCTAAGAAAATGCAGAGTTTTTCACATGGTTAATTTTTTGCATTAAATTTAATGATGCTAGCTCCAGTCGCTTTCGAGATAGTATGGGTTAACGTACAGACGACAAACGTCACCACACCATCGCATTAGCTCTCAGTTTCGCTAAAAATTGCTACAGATGCATATTGAATGCAAAATTATAATACAGATACATCTCACTGAAGGCAAAATCTTGAATTAAGTTGAGTATGGTTACCAATTATTTATAATCCATGTACAGCCGTCTTTATATACCCCAGAGAGCTGTATACCTGTGATTGTAAACATTGCCTGGCATGAGGAATATCTAAAATAATAAATCTACATTTTTTCAAAAGCTTTTAAAAAACATTCTTGTCAATATTAACCATAGATAACCTGAAATCTAAATGTCTAAAAGCATGATGTAACGGATGCTGATAAACTGGTGCCAGGCTAGATGTACCTGCTTCACACAGCTAACATATATGGTAAAGTGACTCAAATCAATCTTTATAATTCAGCCAAAATTCATTCTTTCGAACCATAAAAGACAATTATTATTAGAATTATTCAGGGGATTATTCTTGTAAAATATTAAACAAATTGGCTTCAGTGACATCAGTTTTATAACTCATATGAGAAAATAGAGCAAAATGGCTAAGTTAAGCTTCCCATAACTCAGCCAAAAATCACTGAACGTAGAACCATTTGAACAAACTTGAATTATCAACATCTAAGGATAATTAATGTGTGAGCTTTCAGAATTTGGCCCAGTGGTTTTTGAGAAGAAGATCTTTGTAGCCACTGAGCTAAAATGGACTGTTTTGGCATATGACTAAATTCAGCTTCCCATAACTCAGCAAAAAGTCACTGAACTGAGACCAATTGAACTAACTTCAGAAAGCACTACCCTGGGATCATTTCTATGCAATGTTAAACAATTTGGCCATATGGTTTCAGAGAAGAAGTTTTTTGTAGCCGTCAGTATGATACGGGCACTGATGACCCCCGTGCAAAAAAGGCTGATGCAGGTGGCGCCACTGATATCTCAATTTCAGATATGATTCATGTGACCAACTTCGGCATAAAATTTGGTGATGATAGCTCCAGCCGTTTCTGAGATTGTCATTTTATTATGCTTTTTTGGACAGACGACTTCCTGTAACTCTGCCAAAAATCACCGAACTTAAACCATTCGAACAAACTTGAGAGAGATTGTTCCAGGAATCATTTTTGTGAAATATTGGACAATTTGGCTGAACAGTTTCGGAGAAGAAGATTTTTATAGCTTTTTTTTTTAGCTTTTTCCTTATAAAATCTAAGAAAATGCAATTAGCCAAAAAATAAGCAAAGTCTGATAGAGTTTTTTAGATGACTAATTTTTTGCATAAAATTTCGTGATGCTAACACTTGCTGTTTTCAAGATAGTATGGGTTAACGTCCAGACGACGGACAACGGCTGACGCCACACCACCGCATAAGCTCACAGCTTCGCTAAAAAATGAGGTTTTTCCTGAATTTCTCAAAGGAACGAAATCGCAAAGACCTAGTTTTCGCCTTGGTAGGAGATCTTGGGGACATCTAACATTATGCCGAATTTTGGATTCCTAGGTCTTACGGTTTCAAAACGTGCCACATCTACGGACGGATGGACAGACGACGGACAATGGACCACGACTATAGCTCAGATGACATAGTCAACTGAGCTAAAACAGATCAATGTAGGTGGCGCCACCAACACCTCAATTTCTGATATGACTCATGTGACAAATATTGGTTAAATTTGGTGATGACAGCTCCAGCTGTTTCTGAGATTTTAATTTAATTGTGCTTTTTTTGGACAGATGACGAAGTTAAACCTCTTGTAACTCGGTCAAAAATCACCGAACTGAAACCATTCGAACAAAGCTTGATTGTTCCAGGGAACATTTCTGTGAAATATTGGACAATTTGGTTGGACAGTTTCAGAGATTTTTAAACGTTTTTAAGCTTTATTTCTATAAAATCTAAATTACTCCTGATACCCAAAAATAAGCTCTAGGGCACCAAGTTTCACATGTGACTAATCTTACATGTAATTTGGAGCTGCTAGTTCTGACAGCTTCTGACTTACAGCCATGGACGGCGGACACCCAGCCTTGGACGGCGGACAGACGACGCCGCGCCATCGCATAAGCTCACAGGTTCGCTAAAAAACAGTGTAAAAGCTAGAAGAATCTAAACTAACACTTTTGCTTTTTAAAAACAGATCAATGTAGGTGGCGCCACCAACACCTCAATTTCAGATATGACTCATGTGACATTGGTTTAAATTTGGTGATGACAGCTCCAGCTGCTTGTGTGATTTTAAGTTTAGTATGCTTTTTTGCACAGATTACTCAGTTAAACCTCCTGTGACTCGGCCAAAAATCACCCAACTGGAGTCATTCAAACCAATTTAAGAGAGATTGTTCAAGGGAACATTTCTGTGAAATATTGGACAATTTGGCTGAACAGTTTCAGAGAAGAAGATTTTTAAAGGTTTTTAAGGTTCTTCTCTATAATATCTAAATAAATGCAGATACCCAATGTGACTAATTCTTACATGTAATTTGGAGCTGCTTACAGCTATGGATGGCGGACAGCCAACCTTGAACGGCGGACGCCGCACCATCGCATAAGCTCATACGTTCGCTAAAAAGGACCGACAGACTAGTAGACAAACAAAAGCACGGTAATTAAGTCCATTAGTGTTTTAGTCGTAATTCTCACAGAACTGTCATGTGGCTATGATGGGGTATTAAACGGCACAAAAACAAGAAAAGGATAACTAGGTGGCGCCACTAGTTGCCGGTGCATGACAACACTATCCAAGATCTTCAGTCAACTTAATTTTTTTTATCAATCCATGCAAGAATTTTTGAGATATTTAAGAATTTGTGTGATTTTCCCCCAAAATGGATTAATTCAAGGTCAAGGTCACTCTCCTAGTCAAGGTCATAACCCCATTTTAAAAAGGCTTCATCCTCTAACCCATATCTATGCACATGTTAAGTTTTGTAAAGATCTGTGAAATATTTTTCGAGTTATCTCACCTGAAAGAAATCTCTGCGGCGGCGCAACCTTGCCTAAACCATAGTGTCCCAACTTTGTCTCGGGATACAATAAGTATATTTTGCATTTGCTAAAATTTCACAAAATTAAGCGGGGTGCTGTTACCCAGGGATTTTTTGAATGAGTTCACAGTCACACGTCTGGTAACAAGAAATTTCCCCAGACATTTAATCCCCCCTTTAAGAATACGCCCCCCCCCCCCAAATCTTCAGCAACAATTCATAGGAAAGGTCATGACCCTTATTTATAGATACATCATCCCATAATAGTCCCCGGGATACATCGATTTAATTGCAAAATTTTATCATTAATCTTAGGTTTATTTTCCATTGTAGTATACTTTATTGCATGGCAGTCTTAAGTTAAAATGGCAGTCTTAAGTTACACAGACGGTAGTTCTGCCCTGCAGCTCAAAACAAGGGACCCATGGGTCAAGGCGCTCAGCTGTTATATATGATAAAAAATATGATTTGGGAATGAGGCACATGCTGGTTTTGTGTGGTAATAAATATAAGCTTTATTATGAGTTGTTGGTGTTTAGCTTATGTATGATTTTGATAGTATCTTTGGAGACAGGGAAGAGGATTGATTTCATTTATTTTATATACAAATGGAATGCTATTGTCACACAGATTTTGACTTGGCCATATAACATATAAGCAGCACATATAATAAAAGAGTTTAACTATTTCTTAAAATGTTATAACAAATATCGTGCAATATAATTTTTATTTAAAAAACAAGGGACCTATGGGTCACGACGCTCAGCTGTTATATATGATAAAAAAATATTATTTAGAAATGAGGCACATGCTGGTTTTGTGTGGTAATAAATATAAGCTGTATTATGAGTTGTTGTTGTTTAGCTTATGTATGATTTTGATAGTACCTTTGGAGACAGGGAAGAGGATTGATTTCATTTATTTTATTAACCAATGGAGTACTATTGTCACACAGATTTTGACTTGGCCATATAACTTATAAGCAGAACATATAATATAAGAGTTTAACTATTTATTAAAAAAAATACAAATATTGTCCCAAATATAATTTTTATTAAAAATAATAAGAGAATCATATGATTTTGTAATGGGGAAATATAACTGATATGTTTATTAAAATAATATTAAAGAATATATTCATGAATGCATTCATGAATACATTTTGAAAGTATTTGCATGAGTATTCATATATTTTCATTTTTACCTGAATTCCCATTCTTTATGCAAGAAATTTTATAATGGAGTACAAAATCATATTCGTATTTAAATACAATTACAAAGTATTTGCACCATGTCTGGAATTTATTCAGTTTTCACCAATGATGTTGGGAATCCAGAATATACAAAATTCACACATTTAAATAATGATCATAAGTACCTGGTTTTATGGCTTTTATTTATATTAAAAAATAACTGTAAAAAATTCATTTTGGACTAATTTCACATCAATGTACACACTAGACACAGCAGGAATCTAGATTAATATTATCAACTGCATCTTTGTCTAATTTCCTTCATATGATCCCTAATGATTAGTAATGAATAATATGATTTACTTCTTTATCATTAAAATTTAACTGAAAAATGCCATAGGTGACTGCATGGTGTTATTTGGAATATGTGACATTCTACCCATCGATACAAGATTCTTATATCATCAGTAACTGCAAGTTAATTTCCTGTTATTATAAACTAACAAATTCCTTTTCTATTTTTCTTTAATTTGTTATTAAAAACCAATAAAAATTTATTAATTTATTGTTTTTTGTTATGTTCTTGGTTAAAACTACTAGATGAGTTGGGTTGGACACCTGGATCAACTGTGGCTTGCCATAAGCTGCCTGGATTCCATGTATGCCTCCCCTCAAGCGTGCATAATTTGATGAAAGGTCAACAAGGTCAACATACAGGTGACTCAAGAGGGGCTGGAGAGAGCCAAAGTCTGACAGGGTCTCATAAAAAACATTAATAAAAGCTACAATTTTTGGCCAATTTCTTTCAGCTTTCTAAACTAAAAAGCTGAAATGCTTATGTGTGCATGATATGAAAATTATATCAACAGTGCTCACGGGAAACAAACGTGCCATGGTCACAGTTGGGCAAAATTTAAGGTACTAATTTTATATTTATACTAAATAAAATTTGAAAAATTCAGAACTAATTTTGGGTATTCAATTGAATCTTGATTAAATAATGTTACATCCCTGACAAAAAAATCTCTAGCTTCAGCAATGCTCTTGTTAAGGGAGTAAATATATTTCTTGATTTTTTACAAAGTGCATAATGTTTGGGCCCATAACTTAAAACAATTACACAATACTGACATCATTCTGGCATGTGCATAAAGAATGAAAAATATGTATATTATTTATGATTTAAGTCAGATCAGTGGTTTTGATATTAGGCAGTCTTGTAGTGTAACAATGGGTTTTTAATGGAAAAATGAAGTTTTTCATTAATATCTCGAATGTCCTAGTGACCAAATTCTTGGCATGGTAGGGCATTTTGGAGACATCTAACTGTATGCTGAATTTAAGGAACTTAGAGCTGAAGCTGGGGAGCTGAGCTCTTGCAAACTGCATAACACTAGCTTGATGTAAACAATATGTTACATGGTGCTTGAAAACTTGATTAAAATCTACAGTTTTTGATCAACTGGTTTCAAATTTTTGGTGTTAATAGTTGAAATGCTAACAAAAACATGCTGTGAAAATTAAATCCACAGTACTTACAGGAAAAAAACGTGCCATGGTCAAAGTTGGGCAAAATTTAAGGTACCAATTTTTTATTTTTATTAATATTTTAAAAAATTTAAAAGATTTTCATCTAATTTTGGGTATACAATTTAATTTTGATTAATTAAAGTTATATTACTGGAAAAAAGGTCCATAGCATTAACATTTTTTGTGTTAAGTGATCAAATATCTTTTCTGATTTTTTACAAAATGCATTATGTTTGGGCCCATAACTTTTTTAAATTAAATAATACAGACATAATTTCTGGCATGTATATAGGAACTATATAGAGGAATATTTATGGTAAATATGAGGTAAAACAGATGAGTGGTTTTGATATTAGGCAGTCCTGAAGTGTGAAAATAGGTTTTTAATAAAAAATTGAGGTTTTTCCTTAATTTCTCAAAGGAACGAAGTAGCAAACACCCAGTTTTCGGCTTGGTAGGAGATCTTGGGGACATCTAACATTATGCCGAATTTTGGATTCCTAGGTCTTACGGTTTCAAAACGTGCCACATCTACGGACGGACGGACGGACGGACGGACGGACAGACGGACGGACGACGGACAATGGACCACGACTATAGCTCAGATGACTTATAGTCAGCTGAGCTAAAAAATGATAAGAAAATCATGATTTTTTTAAAAATAAAATATAACTGAAATGATTATTAAAATAATATTATAGAATATATTCATGAATGCATTCATGAAAACATTTTGAGTTTTTTGAGTATTTGCACTGGTATTCAAATACTTTCATTTTTACCTGAATTCCCATTCTTATGCAATAAATTTTTTTAATGCAATACATATTCATATTCGTATTCAAATACATTTGCAAAGCATTCGCACCATGTCTAGTAGTTTTAGCCAAACAATGATGTTGAGAATCCAGAATATACAACATTCACAAATTTAAATAATGATCATAAGTACCTGGTTTTATGGCTTTTATTTATATTAAAAAAAGTAAATGTAATATATTCACTTTGGACTACTTTCACATCAATCTACATACTAGACACAGTAGGAATCTAGATTAATACTATCAATTGCATCTTTGTCTATCATTAATTTCCTTCATATGATCCCTAATGATTAGTAATGAATAATATAATTTATTTTTTTATCATTAAAATTTAACTGAAAAATACCATAGGTGACTGCATGGTGTTATTTGGAATAACATTGACACTGACATTCTATCCATCCATACAAGATTCTTACGTCATCAGTAACTGCAAGTTAATTTTCTGTTACTCATCAACTAATTCCTCTTCTATTAATTTTTCTTTAATTTGTTATTAAAAACCAATAAAAATTATTAATTTATTGTTTATTGTTATGTTGTTTTTCAAAACAACTACTAGATGAGTTGGGAGTGAAAACCTGGATCAACTGTGGCTGGGCATTAGCTGCCTGGCTGCCCCAGTGTACGCCTCGCCTCAAGCGTGCATAATCTGATGAAAGGTCAACAAGGTCAACATACAGGTGACTGAAGAGAGGCTGGATTGAGCCTGGGTCTGACATGGTCTCATAAAAACATTAATAAAAGCTACGATATTTGGCCAATTTCTTTCAGCTTTCTAAACTAAAAAGATGAAATCCTTATATGTGCATGATATGAAAATTATATCAACAGTGCTCTCAGGAGACAAATGTGCCATGGTCAAAGTTGGGCAAAATTTAAGGTACTAATTTTATATTTATACTAATAACTTATAAAATTTGAAAAATTCAGAACTAATTTTTGGTATTCAATTGAATTTTGATTAAATAATGTTACATCGCTGACAAATAATCTCTAGCTTTAGCAATCCTCTTGTTAACGGAGTAAATATATTTCTTGATTTTTTAGTGCATTATGTTTGGGCCAATAAATTAAAACAATTACGCAATACTGACATCATTTCTGGTATGTGCATAGCGAATGTATAGAAAAATATGTATATTATATATGATCAAAGTCAGATCAGTGGTTTTGATATTAGGCAATCTTACAGTGTAACAATGGGTTTTTAATGGAAAAATGAAGTTTTTCATTAATATCTCGAAGGAATTAAGTCCTAGTGATCAAAATTCTTGGCATGGTAGGGGATTTTGGAGACATCTAACTGTATGCCAAATTTAAGGAACTTAAGAGCTGAAGCTGGGGAGCTGAGCTCTAGCAAACTGCATAACACTAGCTTGATGAAAACAATATGTGACATGGTGCTTAAAAACTTGAATAAAATCTACAGTTTTTGATCAACTGGTTTCAAATTTTTGGTGTTAACAGTTGAAATGGTAACAAAAACATACTTCGAAAATTAAATCCTCAGCAGTTACAGGGAAAAACGTGCCATGGTCAAACTTTTATAATTTTATATTTTTGCCAATATTTAAACAAATTTATCAGATTTTGATCTAATTTTTGGTATACAATTTAATTTTGATTAATCAAAGTTGTATTACTGAAAAAAAGTCCCTACCTTTAACACTTTTGGTCTTAAGTGACCAAATTTCTTTCCAGATTTTTTTTACAAAGTCCATTATGTTTGGGCCCATAACTTTTTTAAATCAAATAATACTGACTCAATTTCTGGCATGTACATAGGAACTATATAGAGGAATATTTATGGTAAATATGAAGAAAACCAATGAGTGGTTTAGATATTAGGCAGTCCTGAAGTGTGAAAATAGATTTCTAATAAAAAATTGAGGTTTTTCCTTAATATCTCGAAGGAACGAAGTCCTATTGACCCAATTTTCGGCATGGTAGAAGATTGTGGGGACATCTAACTGTATGCCTTATTTCAGATTCGTAGGTCTAATGGTGTCGAAACGTGCCAGTCTTACGGACGGGCATCCGGATGGACGGACAGACAGACAGACAGACGGACGACGGACAATGGACCACGACTATAGCTCAGATGACTTAACACATCGCTCGGGACACAACCACAACACTTGTCAATCATGCGGTGCCCTGACAGACCAGGCCCCGAAAATGTAATGCATGTTCCCGCCAGCTGAAACATTGCGTGTTGAGGCTCACAAGACCTTGTTATGGTAAACAGACACACGTGGACTGTGTTCATAAACACGCATAGCCATAAAAAGGTGTCAAACAGCCTTGCATGAAGTGCTGGGAGGTTTTGCTGGGAAACATTTGCATAAAGCAAAACTGAACTGAGAGTTTGACAGAATACGCATTATATTGCTCTGATAATGTCCCTTTAAATAAGGTTCATACGTAACTGGATATACGGCTTTAATTTATGTTTAACATATGTTAATTTATGTTCTACACACTGGACAAGAGTCTTTGGACAATTATTCACATTGTAGACATAATGAGAACTTGTCTAAGCTCTGATTTGTTTAATAACATTTGAATAATTTTATTTTTTAATACATATAAAGAAAAAATGAACAGTTATCTCAGCTGTAAAACCAATACATATGTAAAAAATACCTCAAGGATTAATACACCCAATAAGTTATACAAGGAACAAACTTGAGATGAGGAAATAAAGGGATCTTTAATATAAATTTTGATTATTTACCAAGTATATATCATGTGACATCTGTTATAGTCATGACTCTTGATATCGTAAGTCAAACATAATGACGTCTGTAATCAGTATTAATCTGGGTAAAATTTTTAATTATTCATATTTTATTTTTTTCTAAATTTTGCAAATAATATAAATTAATAAACTTAAACACTTGGAAAATACCTGTAAATCTAGATTATTTTTATATTATCAACTGCAGCCTTGTCTATCATTGATTTGCTTCATATAGTCCCTAAAAGTATAAATCAATTTTATTCTATTTTTTTTTTCATTATTAAGTTACATTATTACATTATTAAGGTATCTACATGGTGTCCTATGGAACGCACTTAGGGCCATTCATACAAGATCCATACAACATCAGTAATTGCAAGGTAAAACCCTGTTACTCATTAACTATTAATTCATTAATTCCCTTTTCCATTATTTCTTTAAGTTGTTATTATAAACCAATAAGAAAATCATAATTGTTTATCGATATGTTGTTGACCAAAACAACTACTAGAGAAGGGGGTTGGGCACCTAGGGCCAGATGTGGCCTGCCAAGAGCAAGCTAGCTGCCCAGTATTCCCCGCATGAAACGTGTATAGTTAGCCTCAAGGGTCAACAAGGATGACATGCAGGCTACTAAATAGGGCTGGTGAAAAAATATTCAAAGGTTTTTACTGTTCTGATGTAAGGAAATCCTCATCTTATAAACATCCACAATTTATTAGCAATTCATCACTTTGTGGACATAATTAAATGTTCACTTTAATCATTTTAACACCTTGTTCACTGGTATTCATATACTTTCATTTTTACCTGAATTCCCATTCTTTATGCAAGAAATTTTATAATGGAGTACATATTCATATTCGTATTTAAAAACAATTGCAAAGTATTCGCACCATGTCTGGTATTTATTCAGTTTTCACCAAACAATGATGTTGAGAATCCAGAATATACAAAATTCACACATTTAAATAATGATCATAAGTACCTGGTTTTATGGCTTTTATTTATTAAAAAAAAATGTAACATATTAATTTTGGACTAATTTCACATCAATGTACATACTAGACACAGTAGGAATCTAGATTAATATTATCAACTGCATCTTTGTCTATCATTAATTTCCTTCATATGATCCCTAATGATTAGTAATGAATAATATGATTTACTTTTTTATCATTAAAATTGAACTGAAAAATACCATAGGTGACTGCATGGTGTTATTTGGAATACGTGACATTCTGTCCATCGATACAAGATTCTTATATCCTGTTATTATAAACTAACAAATTCCTTTTCCATATTTCTTTAATCTGTTATTAAAAACCAATAAAAATTTATTAATTTATTGTTTATTGTTATGTTGTTGGTTAAAACTACTAGATGAGTTGGGTTGGACACCTGGATCAACTGTGGCTGGCCATAAGCTGCCTGGCTGCCCCAGTGTATGCCTCGCCTCAAGCATGCATAATTTGCTGAAAGTTCAACAAGGACAACAAACAGGTGACTCAAGAGGGGCTGGAGAGACTCAAGGTCTGACAAGGTCTCATAAAAACATTAATAAAAGCTACAATATTTGGCAAATTTCTTTCAGCTTTCTAAACTAAAAAGCTGAAATCCTTATGCGTGCATGATATGAAAATTATATCAACAGTGCTCACAGGAAACAAACGTGCTATGGTCAAAGTTGGGCAAAATTTGAGGTACTAATTTTATATTTATACTAATAACTTGTAAAATTTGAAAAATTCAGAACTAATTTTGGGTATTCAATGGAATCTTGATTAAATTATGTTACAACCCTGACAAAAAAACTCTAGCTTCAGCAATCCCCTTGTTAAGGAAGTAAATATATTTCTTGATTTTTTACAAAGTGCATTATGTTTGGGCCCATAACTTAAAACAGTTACACAATACTGACATCATTTCTGGCATGTGGATATAGAATGTATAGAAAAATATGTATATTATATATGATTAAAGTCAGATCAGTGGTTTTGATATAGGGCAGTCTTGAAGTGTAACAATTGGATTTTTAAGGAAAAATGAAGTTTTTCATTAATATCTCGAAGGTATTAAGTCCTAGTGACCAAATTCTGGGTATGGTAGGGGATTTTGGAGACATCTAATTGTATGCAAAATTTTAGGAACTGAGAGCTGAAGCTGGGGAGCTGCAAACTGCATAACACTAGCTTGATGTAAACAATATGTGACATGGTGCTTGAAAACTTGAATAAAATCTACAGTTTTTGATCGACTGGTTTCAAATTTTTGGTGTTAACAGACAAAATGCTAACAAAAACATGCTGTGAAAATTAAATCCACAGTACTTACAGGAAAAAACGTGCCATGGTCAAACTTTTATAATTTTATATTTTTGCCAATATTTAAACAAATTTATCAGATTTTGATCTAATTTTTGGTATACAATTTAATTTTGATTAATCAAAGTTGCATTACTGAAAAAAAGTCCCTACCTTTAACACTTTTGGTCTTAAGTGACCAAATTTCTTTCCTGATTTTTTTACAAAGTCCATTATGTTTGGGCCCATAACTTTTTTAAATTAAATAATACTGACTCAATTTCTGGCATGTATATAGGAACTATATAGAGGAATATTTATGGTAAATATGAAGAAAACCAATGAGTGGTTTTGATATTAGGCAGTCCTGAAGTGTGAAAATAGATTTCTAATAAAAAATTGAGGTTTTTCCTTAATATCTCGAAAGAACGAAGTCCTATTAACCCAATTTTCGGCATGGTAGAAGATTTTGGGGACATCTAACTGTATGCCTTATTTCAGATTCGTAGGTCTAATGGTGTCGAAACGTGCCAGTCTTACGGACGGACATCCGGATGGACGGACAGACAGACAGACAGACGGACGACGGACAATGGACCACGACTATAGCTCAGATGACTTAACACATCGCTTGGGACACAACCACAACACTTGTCAATCATGCGGTGCCCTGACAGACCAGGCCCCGAAAATGTAATGCATGTTCCCGCCGACTTAAACATTGCGTGTTGAGGCTCACAAGACCTTGTTATGGTAAACAGACACACGTGGACTGTGTTCATAAACACGCATAGCCATAAAAAGGTGTCAAACAGCCTTGCATGAACTGCTGGGAGGTTTTGCTGGGAAACATCTGCATAAAGCAAAACTGAACTGAGAGTTTGACAGAATACGCATTATATTGCTCTGATAATGTCCCTTTAAATAAGGTTCATACGTAACTGGATATACGGCTTTAATTTATGTTTAACATATGTTAATTTATGTTCTACACACTGGACAAGAGTCTTTGGACAATTATTCACATTGTAAACATAATGAGAACTTGTCTAAGCTCTGATTTGTTTAATAACATTTGAATAATTTTATTTTTTAATACATATAAAGAAAAAATGAACAGTTATCTCAGCTGTAAAACCAATACATATGTAAAAAATACCTCAAGGATTAATACACCCAATAAGTTATACAAGGAACAAACTTGAGATGAGGAAATAAAGGGATCTTTAATATAAATTTTGATTATTTACCAAGTATATATCATGTGACATCTGTTATAGTCATGACTCTTGATATCGTAAGGCAGACATAATGACGTCTGTAATCAGTATTAATCTGGGTAAAAACGTGCCATGGTCAAAGTTGGGCAAAATTTAAGGTACCAATTTTTTATTTTTGCTAATATTTTAAAAAATTTAAAAGATTTTGATCTAATTTTGGGTATACAATTTAATTTTGATTAATTAAAGTTATATTACTGGAAAAAGTCCATAGCTTTAACGTGTTTTGTGTTACGTGATCAAATATCTTTCTTGATTTTTTACAGTGCATATTGTTTGGGCCCATAACTTTTTTAAATTATATAATACAGACATAATTTCTGGCATGTACATAGGAACTATATAGAGGAATATTTATGGTAAATATGAGGAAAACCAGATGAGTGGTTTAGGTATTAGGCAGCCCTGAAGTGTGAAAATAGGTTTTTAATAAAAAATTGAGGTTTTTCATTAATTTCTCAAAGGAACAAAGTCGCTAAGACCCAGTTTTCAACTTGGTAGGAGATCTTGGGGACATCTAACATTATGCCGGATTTTGGATTCCTAGATCTTACGGTTTCAAAACGTGCCACATCTACGGACGGACGGACCACGACTATAGCTCAGATGACTTATCGTCAGCTGAGCTAAAAATGTGCCGTGGTCGAAATAGGGCAAACTTTAAGATAATGATTTAACATTTATGCCAATAACCTAAAAAAAATAAAAATTTTGATCTAATTTCTAGTATACAATTAAAACTAACATTGAACATTGATATGTGCATGAAATAAGCTCATTAGCTTAAATAATTATCACGTTAAGTGAGTTTATATATTCCCTGATTTGAATACTGCTCCCATTGTCACTCTCACTGTCTTCTTTATAATTATCAATATCTCTCATGGTACATCCTCTGTCTCATTTTCCATATGAAACAGATTATTGGGGACATCTAACATTATGCCGGATTTTGGATTCCTAGGTCTTACGGTTTCAAAACGTGCCACATCTACGGACGGACGGACCACGACTATAGCTCAGATGACTTATCGTCAGCTGAGCTAAAAATGTGCCGTGGTCGAAATTGGGCAAACTTTAAGATAATGATTTAACATTTATGCCAATAACCTAAAAAGATAAAAGTTTTGATCTAATTTCTAGTATACAATTAAAACTAACATTGAACATTGATATGTGCATGAAATAAGCTCATTAGCTTAAATAATTATCACGTTAAGTGAGTTTATATATTCCCTGATTTGAATACTGCTCCCATTGTCACTCTCACTGTCTTCTTTATAATTATCAATATCTCTCATGTCATCATCCTCTGTCTCATTTTCCTCATGAAACAGATTATCCGGAACTCACTCTCCATCAAACAACTTAGGGATGAAATTTCCTCCTTCATCCAACCATGTTTCAAGTGTCCCAATCATTTATAAGAGAATTGTGCGCATTTGCCGAGGTATGGTTGACAAGTTTGACCCTGGAGATTTTCTGCTCAAGGACATAGAGGCAGCGGGGAAGGTTGGCGGGGTCAAAGGAACTGCATGAGCTTGGACAGAGTTTGCTTTGCATTTCTCTGCGGAAACTCTTTTGGTTCATATCTTGGGACTTACTCCTAATCCCAAAAAGGGCGCAAAAGTACTTGTTCATTGTCTTCAAAACTGAAGCTGGTACTGTTTGAGAAGCCCGAGAATAAGAAGAATTAATATATATTTGAAAACTGTTTTCGAATATTTAAAGTGTATGTACATTCCGCAAGTGAATAAGAGAATCATCTCATAATAAATCAGATAAGTTCACTCAAACTCGTCTGTATTACCATACAACGGATCAACCTGACCCTACCTGTCTCCTGTAACTGATGACCTTGACCTTGAAATAAGTTACTATGCTTTGAGAACTACTTTATTGGAACCTCAATCAATCTTCCACTGAAACTGTGAGATTGTGTCAAAATAATCATATATATATATATATATATATATATATATATATATATATATATGATTTCGTGCAAAAATAGGAAAACATCTGCTTTAAGGGCCTCAGAGTGACCTTGACCTTGGGCCTTTATTTTGACCTCAGGTTGCCGTGAAAATATGTTTATCATGTCGGCCATGCTTGAAAACATACAACAAGATACAATGATTATCCAAATTTGCGAAGGCATTCCAGAAATATTGTGATCCGAAGGTTGCATGGCATTATTGTGGCAAATCACCAATATAGGAGAAGGGGTTGGTTTTTTTGAGCTGCAGGGCAGAACTACCATCTGTGCAGCTTAAGACTGCCATATTCTAATGTCCCAAATTATACTTCAACGGAAAATACACCTAAGATTAACGATAAAATTTTGCAATTAAATCGATGTATCCCTGGGACTATAACCCATGTCTATGTATATGCATAATATGAAATAAATCTGTCCATTAGTTTTTGACTTATAATGCTCACAGTACTGTTAAGTGGCAATGATGGGGGTATCAAACGGCACGAAAACAAGTAAAAGAATAACAGGTGGCGCCACCTATTTCCGGTACATGACAACACTATCCAAGATCTTCGATGTAGTTGATTTTTGGACCAATCCATGGATCACTTATTGAGATATTAATGATTTTGTATAATTTTCACCATATATGGCAATATTCACGGTCAAGGCCACTGTAACAGGAAGGGTCATGACCCAAATTTATATATACATCATCCCATAACCCATGTTTATGTATATGCATAATATGAAAGAAATCGGTCCATTAGTTTTTGACTTATAATGCTCACAGTACTATTAAGTGGCATTGATGGGGGTATTAAACGGCACGAAAAAAAGTAAAAGAATAACAGGTGGCGCCACCAGTTCCCGGTGCTTGACAATACTATCCAAGATCTTTGGTCAAGTTGATTTTTGGACCAATCCATGCATCCCTTATTGAGATATTAATGATTTTGTGTGATTTCCACCACATATGGCAATATTCAAGGTCAAGGCCACTCTCATAGGAAACATCATCCCATAACCCATATCTATGTATTTGCATAATATAAAAGAAATCTGTCCATCAGTTTTTGACTTATAATGCTCACAGTACTGTCAAGTGGCAAGCGGCGGCGGCTGCTGGACCGGCATGAAAACATAGTATCCCCCGATTTTGTCTGGGGATACAATAAATTTTCTGTGTATAAAATTTCATATCTGAAACTGTAACGATTTTGATTTGTGCCCTGTTAACAGATGTCTGGCCAAATGGCACAAGGTTGATCGATATAGCATAGATCATTTCCAGTAAGGTCAGATAAAAAGTTCATATCTATATGGTAAACATGAGAAAATAAAGAGACCTGTGCGCTGAAGCGCCACTTTCACTGCATGCAGGCGCCGGACACAAAATGCTGCGTCGTGTGCGTACCATTAATACACGTGCAGATATACTTATCAACAAAGACTTGATTATCATACCAAACTCAGTTTAATTGCATCATAGGTCATAGCTAGTGAAACACTGCTAGGTACATGAATAGAAGTCTGCAAAATAGAAACACTTCCATGACTTGATTATCAATCAGTATATAAATTATCATAAGCAGTTGCACTAATCAGTCAAAACCAAGATAAATATACACAAACAACGGTGACACTTAAATACCAATAGTTTGGAACAAGCCTACTATTAAGGGGAGTGCATCATTTATGGAACCATTCATGAATAAAGCCAATAAAGTACCTGATATCTTATCTTACTACAATAAAAAAAAAAAGTTTCATAAATGCTCCAAGGTGTCTCAGAGTAGGTCTCAGTGTGATTTGTTTCCATGACAACCATCCCGGTGTTTTCTAATGAAAGCTTATTGCAAAGAGAAATGCCAAATCATTTGCATGCAAACTTTGGATCCAACATGTCACCCAAAGGGACCGAGCTGAGAGGTTACAGGTCCTTCAACAGGACCATGGGTAACTATACAGTTTGAGTCTCCCCATCATTCTGTTACTCTGGAAAACATGGGCTCCCATGGTTTCAAATGCAGCAGTCAGATGAGTGTAGGAGATGGGTCATTGTGCATGCAAAATGAAGAAACATTCACTCTGGGCCTAAAAGCAAATGTTGGAATTACCAATCACCAGCCACCTGGGAGTAAACCATTTGAAATTTGCTAAAAATGGCCTACTTTTGGAAAAGAGGTGAAAAGGCAACCTAACTGAATATTTGTAAACATCTGGCATTTTGGAGGCTGTACCTGCTGGTCTGCTGTAATGGTGGAGGTGACTGAGAGGGGCAGTGAAGCAACATCTAACCACATTACTTCAGCCATAGCAGGTCCCCCATCCACCAGGATCCCAAACACTGCCACTGCTTTCAGTTCCCATTCTTATACAGATATTTCAATGATCTCTCAAATAGTAGTTCTTGTGTCAGTAATATCTTCATTTTTTTCAACACTATGCATCGACTGACCACAGCATATGTGTCATTTACCTTCACACATGACCCCTATTAGTGTACCATCAATGGGAAAATTAGCAGTGTACACAAAACATACAGAGTATTGTTCACAGTGCAGAACAGAAAAACCAATATGCTAGTCTTGGATCCAACATGTCACCCAAGAATGCTCAGAAGCAATCCCAGACCAGAGATGGTTAACACATCTCAGAATGGACTGCTACTTTATCTATGGAGTCCTATAGCACTGTTAAAGTCTTCAGTTGGATGTTCTTCCATGGTGACAACAACCAATTGGGAATCTCAACATAAAATATGAGAAAACCATTCAGTAGGCCCATTCAAAACAACTAGAGACAAATACAGTGGCACAGACAGGCCAATAGGAGACTCAAGCACATCTGGCAGCATGAACAGCCAAGAATAAGGCAAGGAAATGTAATACTACAGCTACACAGGTGCACATAAAACATAGACTTGATATACATGGCCCTGACCTTAGCCCAATACTTTTATTCATTACTGGGACAAGGCCAGGGTACAAACCCCCCAAGATTAAGACTGAGGACACATGTGCAAGCCCCGAATCCAACATGTCACTCGGGGAGGATATTGCTGCCCTCTGTGTCCTACAGATGTCACTGGTCCCTTTCCAGTAGAGACATAAGCAGGAGCCAGGAAGCAGCACCTTCATCTGATGCACATGTTTCACACAAGTCTGATCTTCAACTACACAAAGAAGCATAGGGTCGAGCCCTCGCACCACACAGAGGCAAAATAAATCAAAAGAAATGCAAACCTTGGATCCAACATGTCACCCAAGGAGGTCCCACCTCACCACAGGAAGCCCTTTAAGACTTCTCCTGCATGAACTGTGAAACTCAAAAGCATCCTGAAGAAACACCAGTCTTTAGATATCTCATTTCAAAGACTTCAGATCCTTAAGGACACTGTGAGGAACTCTAGTGCATACTTCCAAGTCCTTGGCCTCTTTATGAATAGAGCACGACCACTTATGCTGCTCTCTAACTCCACTGAGAGGGTTTGCAACAACACTACATCAGGCAGTGTACTATTGCAATGGGGTTTATCAAAAAGGGATAAAACCCCTAGTGCAATGAGTAACAAAGCCTACCTCTATAGCTCTCATCTAAAGATATACCACTTCAGAGAAACAGGAACTCAAGGTCTTGAGGCAAAGTGAGAATCCCATTTCTGTAAATATAGTGTGGCCAAAAATCCTTGGCCACTAACCTTTTGAAAACCTCCTATGCTTGGAAACAGCCTGGGTTAATTGTGAGGTTCCAGCAGGGGGCACCACTGTGCAGGCTTCAGGTCCAACATGTCACCTGGAGAGGAAACCTACCTATATCTTCATAGCACAGATGCAGCTGACACATTCAGCAGTAGCACAGAGACTGTTAGATGAAGGTAGGGTCAACTGAAGCACAGCAGTACCACCCTGTGACACTTCTCACTCTACTAGCAGTGGTAGCCAATCAACAATCACCTTGGCTGCAGCCATATCCAAGTTGCAGGGGCAGTGCAGGCCCTAGCTCCAGCATGTCAGCTAGGGAGGACAACCATTATCCACACTGGACTAACAGCAGCCAATCAAAGCTGCTGAAAACATTGGTGGGGCAGCAACTGAAGCAACCACACCTGTCCTAGAGTTGACTCACCAGGATGATTCCAAAAGGGCATCAAGAAAAAAATTACTATAACATACATAAAGGATTATTCTGTTGTAGTTGTAATCAAACAATACTGATAAGTTCTGGCCAAATTTATACTTGATCCTTATAGTCTAAAATAACTCAGGAGCTGATGGGCCAAGCTAACAGGAATTCAACAAAATATGTTCTTGCACCAAGGGATGTGACCTTGAGGGTCAGATATAGATGATTGTCATTTTGCAATAGCAATTTCCAAGCACAGGACAGATCCTTCATACCAATCCTCAATTTACATCAATACCATGGCCTGGATCAAATAAATAAATATATCACAATATAAAAAATCCATACCTGAACATTCTCATATAAAACATATCACCAGTAAAAATACACTATACAATCCTCTCAAAACAAATTGCAAAAGGGGTTTGACGCACATGATAAACGCCATGTGCAATAATGAAATGTTCAAGTATAAATATGATGTTATGATGAAGTGAAGTAAGCTATGGGGTGATGAGAAGGATGAACCCAGACATTCCAACTTGAAAACAGACACACATATCAAACATACTTATAAAGCTATTTCTGGCCTCTCTGGCATCTCCCAATTGTTCCCTGTATGGGCATTTTAAAGTATTTCAATGAGATCATCAATGGAATTGTTTAGCTTCGTCTCTTCAGTTGGGGGCACAGAGGAATTGCTTGACAGATAAATAGGTTGACCCCATGCAAACCATCTTGCCATATACTTGAGCCATAGATTTTTATTCAAAATTTCTTTCTTAATCCTTGTTCATTCCCATATTGCAACAACTGAAACTTTGTGACAAATCAAAGGCAGCAAGATGCTCTCCACAGTACAGCCATGCCATGCTGTATTTCAACCTCTTTCATAAAACACCCATGTCAATGAATGAAATGATAAAATGTATTTGTAAATGGCCAGTGTACAAATACCAATAAACCTCCGGTAGCAAAAAGTGCTATCAAAAATAAAAATATATATATGTTCAATAATTTTTATATACACATTGGCAAAAACACAGCTTTTATACCCAACAAAATATTTAACATAACATCAGTGATGCTAAATGTCCTTAGTCAAATATAACATGAAGAGAAATGTGGTATATACCTGAAATGGTTGTCATGGAAACAAGCATATGTAAGACTTACCCTTGAACAGTGGAAAATCTGCGCCATGGGCCTTCATTAGCTAAGTTAATATGTTTATTAAAGGTATAGGGATTTAAAGGGACTGTGTAAGGTTTTAACATCTGCAGTGTAATGCTGGCACAAGTTCCACACAGTGCATATGCAAATGAATGGAAAGTCATGGAAGAAATATCAAAGTTATTCTATACACTAGAAGTTTTTTGGTTTCAACGTTACACAAGCATATACAGCAAAGCACAATCAGACAAATTTACATGGGCACCAGTCAGTACAGTGCCAATGACAGCACATGGCCCTGCCAACATATCTGCTACCTAATACCATTGGTTTCGATCTAACACATGCATGCCTTGCAGGTATGCAAATCATATGCACAACAGCATGCAGCTGCTTTTAGGTGAAAACCTGGCAGATTGCCATTTAAAGCATCTGTCATAATTGTGCAGAATTTCATTACATACATCTGACTTCCTGAAAACCAAATAAAACCCTCAGAGAAAAAAATAATAATTATGCACCAAATATTATGTATGATTTAAGTGATCAGAGTAACCATCAACCATTATGAAATTATACATCCATATACCCTGTTGCATCATGTACACCAATACTGCCCACTTTGTTCACTAGATGGCACCACAGGTCACCCAGCCAGTTTTTTTTTGGTTGTGTTGCAGCTGTAATTTGACCAGGCAGCCTGCAGCCCACACTATGACAATCAGTGATGCAATGCCAGTGCAGGCCAAAAGGTGCAAAAATTATCATTTCTATCTGGCCACCCAATCCTCCTCAGAAACATGCATTAAGTACAAAGCAGAAGGGGTCAGCGAACAGAGGAGTAATAGACTGAGATGTCATCAGGTATGACCATCTGGTGGATGGTCAAGTGTCACGTGTGGCTGTAAAAGACTTAGCTGGCCACATAAAACAGGGCATGTTGGCATGTGAGAGTGGCCACTGAGCTCATCCCTGGAAGACAAATTATTCTTATTCCACAAGGTCCATGTCTCACAGTCATTTTTGTGTATTTCAACATTTTAACTCCTGCATATGGAACCTGTGTTTGGCAGCCAAAACTGAGCATTTTTTCTGCAGGGGAGGCTGTCCAAAAGCTTATTTGGACAATTTACTGATGACTCGAATCAAAGCTCCATTTTCATCTTTCAATCTCTGGTTGTCTGCCTTTATTGTCTCCATTTCCTGCAAGCATGAAAAAAAAAAAAAAAAACCAATATGAGACCTCAATAGCAGGTTGAGGGCATTCTAATATAATAAAGTGTCAATTACTTGCAACCTATGCTGGGTACTGTTTCAAATGTGATGTTATAGAATTTATTAGGTACTGACAATATTCATTTATGACAACAAGAATAATAAAATATAAAATTCAGTCTGAGGTAACAAGATATTAATGATGAAGCAAGAGACCCTTTGGTCATGGCAATCAGCGGAACTGTCTGTAAGATATAAAATTCAAGAATTTTTAATATACTCTGTTGTACTAATATAATAGTACTTAAAGGTTAATCAAAGCATTACAATTATTTGCATATAAGGAAAATTATTCCCCCTCCATACAAATACCCCCACACAATTACCCTTCCCCCACACTATATACCTCTACACAGCTACCACCCCCAACCCACAGGACAAATACCCATCCAGACATTCATCCCGCTCAGTTACCAAAAGGACAATTACTCCCCCCTCCCCCTTAACCAATTACCTATTCCCTGAAGCTAAATATGGTCAAGTGGCAAATGGGCCATAACGCTCAGCTGAATTTGACATATAGGCAATTCATGCAATAATTATTGATAAATCAGTGTATGTTTAAAATCTTACTTGGTCTGGAATAATTGTAGTGAAATTTAAGAAGTATTTGTGACATTTCTATGATAGTGGTATGACTTATTTTGACCAAGCTCTTCATTTGGAGAGATTTAAATGTGTGGCATAACATTTCAATTTGTGATCTGATGCATAAAATCTACTGAGCAACCTTGAACACTGTGAAGAATGACATCCAGAGTGCTCAAAATTATGTTACTGCCCATAGTTTGCAGAATGTAGGTCACACTGACCTAAATAAAGGTTTCCAAGAATGTTTAATCAGGAACCTACTGAATGCTAAGGGAGATGTCTGATGGTTTATATCTGTGCCCTGTCAGATTTTTTTCACCAAAGTTGGCAGAATATAGGTTTCAGGGGCGATTGAACCAGGAGTACCCAACATGTTACATATTAAGTTACCAGGTCCACCTATTACAATTTGTGCCCATCAAACTTTCACAGAGCTCAAATCCTGTTTTCTCACAGAGATTGTAAAATATAGGTCACAGTGACCTAATTTAGGTTTCAAAGAAGCCTCTATCAGAACCCCTTGGATTTCAGGAATGTTACTGTTATTGAATGATAATGTTCATTGCCCACAGGGTTCCAGAAATATTGGTAACTGTTCAAACAAGTGACCCAGAGGTCATGAAGTTCAGCTGACTAGGAAGACATTCTAAAATGATTTTTTTTTCATCTGAATGATAAAAGTTTGTTTTTGGAATCCCAATTCACTGAAGCATAGGTCAAGATGATATGGGTAACAGAGACCTAATTTCAGGTTTCTGAGGAGATTTTCACAGACCTCCCTGGATTTCAAGTTAGAAGATTCTAGGTGCAATGGTAATGATTTGTATACTGTTAATGGGCGACTGCATCTCTGAAGGTCTCGAAAATATAAATTTAAAGAAAAGCATAAATATGTGAAACAAGGGACCCATGGGTCACGGCGCTCAGCTTAAGTTTGAAATTTTTTCAAATGCAAAATATTCTATTTTAATGTTTTTAATTTATATAAGCATATGAGAAGCTAAGAGGAAAGAGGCCCTCCTACTTGGTTATAGTAAAGTTCTAAATATATGATTGCAAACTAATACTCTGACAAGACTGTCATGAAGAAAAACAGTAAAAGTTGTGAGATACTGTGATGCATATGAAAAATTTACATATGGACTGGCCAGTGGACAGAATGAACTAATACCTTTATTTAACTTTCAAGGGAATAATGCATTTAAGTTTATATATAAGCCTATTATTTAAGCATATCCACTTTTTCCATTAAAATAGTTTTTATCTGATTAATTTTTTTTATTTACAAGTTTTATAAATTTGTATTAAAAAACACTGAAAATATAAGTTAAAATATTAGAATTGTAAGTTGCAATCATTATATATCCACAGTGTAGCTCATATTGGGTCATATTATGCATACACATATATTTTTATTATTTTTAAATCACAAATGTTTAAACTGAATTTAAAAGAAAATAATGCCACGACATGGCATTTACAAGTTTATTCCTTGAATCACTATTAAAAAGTTATGCACATTGCAGTTTTCAGTACATGTTTAAATCTTATTCACCGAAATAAAATAAAAAATTCAGTAAATTTAGTAAAATTAAAACATCTTTTCAAATAAAGTATACACACTGTTGGTTGAATGAGGGACAAACAATATCATTATGCTAATTACAATCTAAGCTATAATTTATTACTGGAATTAATAGTCAATTTCACACCTGGTGAAGTTTTTACTCTTCTCAAGTAAGGAATTACTTATCTGATGAACATCCACACTTTCATAGCAATACACCACTTTGTGGACACAATTAAATGTGCACTTTAATCATTGTAACCCTGGTGGTAAATACAAAATCTAAAATGTAGCATTGCACAGCCAAGAATAAAATGAAATACAGAAAATTATAACAGTCATCTAGTTAATGCACCATCTATGGGGGGGGGGGGTGCAGGGCAGAGGGGAAGCCTGCTAGTAGTGGCCAAGCTGAGCCAAGGCACCCTGGGGTAAATTACATAATGCAAGTGAAGGCTGTACCAGTACTACTAGGTGGGCTAGATGTAAACAACACTTGACATGGTGTATGAAAACTTAAATAAAAGCTACTCTTTTCAATCAATTCCTTTGAAATTTCAGATTTTAAAAGATTAAATCCTTATGTATATATGCTGTGAAAATTAAATCAACAGTGCTTACAGGGAAAAAAACGTGCCATTGCCAAAGTTGGACAAAATGTAAGGTATTGATTTTTTATTTATGCTAATAACTTGAAAAATTTGCAAAATTCAGATTTAATTTTGGGTAAACAATTGAATCTTGATTAAATAAAGTTATATTCCTGAAAAAAAGTCTCCAGCTTCAGCAATTCTCATCTTAGGTGAGTAAATATATTTCTTGATAACACTAGCTTGATGTAAACAATATGTGACATGGTGCTTGAAAACTTGAATAAAATCTAGTTTTTGATCAACTGGTTTCAAATTTTTAGTGTTAACAGTTGAAATGCTAACAAAAAAATGCTTTGAAAATTAAATCCACAGCAGTTACATGAAAAAACGTGCCATGGTCAAAGTTGAGCAAAATTTAAGGTACCAATTTTTTATTTTTGCTAATATTTTAAAAAATTTAAAAGATTTTGGGTATACAATTTAATTTTGATTAATAAAAGTAATATTACTGGAAAAAAAGTGCTTAGCTTTAACAAGTTTTGTGTTAAGTGATCAAATTTCTATCCTGATTTTTTACAAAATGCATTATGTTTGGGCCCATAACTTTTTTAAATTATATGATACAGATCTAATTTCTGGCATGTACATAGGAACTATATAGAGGATTATTTATGGTAAATATGAGGAAAAACAGATGAGTTGTTTTGATATTAGGCCGTCCTGAAGTGTGAAAATAGGTTTTTAATAAAAAATTGAGGTTTTTCCTTAATTTCTCAAAGGAACAAAGTCACAAAGACCCAGTTTTCGGCTTGGTAGGAGATCTTGGGGATATCTAACATTATGCCGAATTTTGGATTCCTAGGTCTTACGGTTTCAAAACATGCCACATCTACGGACAGACAGACGGACGGATGGACGGACAGAGGACGGACGATGGTCAGCTGAGCTAAAACATCCAGGTGGTGCCACCAGTCTGCAGGAACTGATGAAACACTCCATAATGAATGTGCATCCAAAGAATAATGGTGATGAATGCATTAGTTCTTCAAAAACTGGAGATTTTGTATCAAATTTTCAATTACTGTATTCGATGTAATAATCTCTCCCATAATAATCGCCATGTATCCCTTACGGAGATATTAAAGGTTTTGTATGAATTTCACCAAATATGGGAATATTCAAGGTCAAGGCCATTCATAGGAAAGGTCATGACCCCAATTTAAATAAACATCATCCCATAAACCATATCTATGTATATGCATAATATAAAAGAAATCTGTCCATTAGTTTTTGACTTATAATGCTCACACTACTGTCAAGTGGCAATTTAGGGGGTATTAAAAGGCTTGAAAACAAGTAAAGAATAATAGGTGGCGCCACCAGTTTCTGGAACATGACAACCCTATCCATGATCTTCGATCAACTTGATTTTGGGATCGATCCATGCAAGATTTCTTGAGATTTAAGAATTTGTGTGATTTTCCCAAAAATTGGACCTTTTCAAAGTCAAGGACACTCTCCTAGTAAATGTCATGACCTCATTTTAAATAGGCCTTGTCCTCTCACCCATACCTATACATATACCAAGTTTGGTAAAGATCCGTGAAATATTTTTTGAGTTATCGTGCCAACAAGATTTATATACATAAGAAAATACAGAAAACATAGTATCCCCCCCAACTTTGACTGGGGTTACAATTACCTTGCTGACCCCACTATTCTGGTACTACTGTTGTAAAACTGGACTTAACAGTATCCTTTTTTAGGATGGCCTGGTATCAAGAATTGGTTGAAGACCTGGTTGAAGAATTAACTGGCTTGTTCACAGAATGTAACGCTGTAAAGTCCAAGTCTCTAAAGGGTTGCTCAACTGTAATCGAAACACAAACTTTTACTGAGATTATCTGACTGAAACTGACCCCGACCCTTACTTTCACAGGGCTAAATTATCCACGGGGAACTACCCGGACTAAGGGGACCATCTCCACATAGTGAAACAATCCCAGCCCGCCTGTTGAGTTTACCACAGTATTATATTAACTTCAGTGTGTGTACATACCAAATCTGTGGTTTTGTTTTAAAATTGTGAAAAGTTGTCATATTTATATCCCGCGCAAACATGGTACCTTTCTTGAACTTTGTTGACCAGTAATAGTACATTCATTTCTTGACGGAGTCAAATAATACAAGCTTGACAAACATTGAATTTCGCGTCACTTTAGGAAAGGCCGCTTCATATTTATCATTATAACACGCTACTAGTTGTCTTGTAACCGAAGTGCCATGTGGGAGTATCTGTGTATGTCAGTGTGCAAGCAAGCTGACAGCGTCTGCATTCACTGGACTCGTGGACATTTAACGTGGTAAATACAGCACCATATGAAAAAATCATCCTTGTTTTAGTATGCATATTACGTGCTACTGGATGGCATTTAGACATGTACAAAAGTTCCCAGCATCCCTTGTGTGAGGGCTGTATACACACAAATAAACCAAGGGCTCTGGGATCTTGAGTACATGGGTACGCCCCGCAGGCTGTCAGCAGCATTGACAATTATATCACAGCATACATGTTTCAAGTGAATTACCAAGAAATTTTTGGCAAAAAATAAATTAAAACTTGTATATTATCAGGATTGGGAATTCCGTTCTGGTCTGTCAGTTCCGCGATCGCGGAAAATCACTGGCTCTACTATCAAAGGGCTTTCATATATTGATTCAGTTGAAATCCCCGTGTCAATGCAGCAATTATTTATATTACCAATTATTTAACTAAGTGCACATGTTAATCTGATGTATAAACAAAAACAAAGCATTGTAATGTTCTTTATTGAGTGTCTATTACCACCATACAGACATGATCAACGATATTCACGGTGTTCAGTTCAACCGACGTAATTATGCTGATTGCTGTAAATTATCCTTGGTGGCCCCGAGGAAGCTGAAAAATTTGTACCCATATATAGGACGGCGCACTTTTTTTTCCAAATATTGTTTTAGGATAAAGTTTATCGTCCTCTACACGAGGAAATATGGTAAGTATATATATTTCATTGCATAATACATCCACATACGTACCTGAATTCAGGTCACTGATCAGCATGGCCACCTGCAGGGTTGGCCTTCATGGACACAGTCAGTCAGTGTTATCTATAACACACTTGACCACTGATTCTGTTGTGTGTAATTAATATTATTATTATATTAGATGAAAAAAAACCTAACGAAGATAGAATAAAAACTTGCGGTAACTTTTAAGCTTGGCGGGGAGAAATGAAAGCTTTACATTGCCCCATGTTATATTGGCTAGGGAGAATAGTGAGGTTAGGATGGCTCATCCCTTGGTTTTCTTAAGTGATCTCCCAAATACGGAAGGGGGGGGGGGGGGGGCGCTTATTATGGGAGGGGGGCTTATTACGTTGAATACGGTATCTCTATAGTTCAGCTTGAACAAAAGTGAGCTGAGCTAAAAACACTGTTAAAATTTTCAAAACACAGGTGATACCACCTAACTGAATTTGCAGGGCACTTGACCCAACATACATATTTGTACAAAATTTTGCCAAAATCCAGCCTGCCACTGCTGAGAAAAGCTGTTAAGACACAGACAACTTACACTGTGCTATGCCTACAGCTCAAATGTGATATGCATACGGATGGTAAAATATATTTGAATGAAGCAAATAATTCACTATTTTACTACTTATAGCAAATTATACAAATTATTACAAATTTGAAATCTGGCCTTTCAAGGTGATCATAACTGCATTTTTTAATTATAGCTAACCCATATCTGATTTTTTTTCTTCAGATATCCCAAAGACCTGCCTGGATAACTTTCTAGGCTTGACATTAACAATATTTGGGCTGTTAATGGACAGACAGATCACTGCTATAGCTAAGATGACCCCCAGTTAAAATAAGATAATGAAATGTGTTGATGAGGCAAATTTCTAATTTTCTACTAAGAGAAAACTTTTTGTCACTGTTTTTGCCTGGTGCAATAAAGTTGTGATATGATTAACATATGTATAAATCTTGTCAGGTTTTCAAATTATACCCAACACAGTGGAAGAAGGCTGGGTTGATTTAAACAATCTAAAAATCTGATTCATACTATGAATTTTAAGGTATGAAAAGCCTCGATGATAACCTATGCATGTATTCTTGAAGTATGTATGATAAAACAGGTATATAGCTTAGGCCATGAAATGGCAGTCATAGTGAAGAACTTAGTGAACGACTTTGTTATTTTGTGGCCTTGATAAAGAAATACCTAAATGAAAGAGCACTTGCATGTCTTAACTGTAATTTTGCAAACTCATTTGATCCTTAGTCAGCCCACCTGTAATAATGAGGGACAGGAGAAAACCATCAGAACCAAAATTTAATGAACATGCAAAATATTTGTATGGTATTAAGGTCATACCATATTAGTACCAGTAAAATGCCTGCAAAAACTGATCTCTCATAAAGTGTGCAACCCACTCAAGTAACCTCACAACACAATGAATTGCCAGAAACAAGTATGAAGAACAAGCAAGCATTTGAAAAACAAGGGACCCATGGATCACTGTGCCCAGCTGAAGTTGACCTTGAAGGTAAAAATCTTATATAATATCAAATGGAGATAAAGTATAAGAGGAAGAGGTAATATAGGCCATGGTTGGTTTATATGATTGGTTTTTATTGATGAGCAAAAATTGTTGCAAATAATATTTTGTGACCTGACCATGTGTTTCCTAATGTTGAAACTGAAGGATGTGAGCAGTTTGTGAACAAATGATCTGTACTACTACCATGATCATTAGTTGGCTTTTTGATTAACTGTTGACATTTCAGTAGTTTACACATTTGTTCAATTGCATCTATTTTTTTGTATAATATATATTATTAAATATTTATGTTTTTTTTTATGAAATGTATACAGTTGAAATATAACTAATAAACAAAATAAAACAGGGCAAACAAAGCCTGATCTCAAATTCTGCTGAGGCAGGAAAATAATAAACAAATGTTTGTATTAAATCCTTATTTTTTTATCACATCATTTTTTTAAATTTAAGTTATATTTCTATACATTTTAATTAAAACATTTATATCTGAATATAAAAGTTAATTCATAATTCTCAACTGCATCATCATAAATCTCAATCTTGTCAGATAATACCACATCATGCATACAAATGTTTATTTTTTTTTACCACAAAAATATATCTTTTAAATCTGCAAAACAATAAATATCTAAAAATAATAATTGATTTAGATTTCACAATTTTTAATTGTGCCTTTAATTATCCATAATGTGTTTCATATTTTATAAATTTAAGCATACTGATAGGTTCAATTATATTTTTTAAAATCATTTAAAAGAAAATTGATTTCTTTAGACATGCTACATTACACAACATTGCATCTTCTGGATTACACCTTCAATTACTTCAAGGAAAGTTTTTGCATATCGGAGTGGAAACAGCATTACAATTAAGGAGATACAGTGAAAACAATAACAATTACTGCATAACACTTGGTGGATTGGGTTTGGGGGGGGGGGGGGTGATTGGGGTGGTGATATGAGAATAACTGTACACCTGTCACAGCAGGGGATCTACCCTAGTGACTGTAACAAATCAGAAACCCTGGCATAGCTGACTTCTAGTGACCTGGAGTGGGACCCTGCATCTGTAATCTGTAATCAAAGCAAATGACTACAATAGAGCCTAAAAAAATCAACAACTAGCTTAATTTTCAAGCTTTTATTTTCAAATTTCAGATTTAAACAAATTAAATATTTATGTTTACATGCTGTGAAATGGTACTTACAGGAAAAAAACGTGCCATGGTCAAAGTTTTAAGGTTTTAAGGCAAAATTTAAGGTACTGATTTTATTTTTATGCTAATAACTTAAAAAATTTACAAAATTCAGATCTACTTTTAGGTAATCAATTGAATCTTAATTAACCCTTTACTGTTTCTATTTGGTTGACAAAAAACACCCCCCTTACTGTCCAGATTAATTTTAAGTTTCTCACACTTTGAATTTTGACACACTGTACATTAATGTTATGACTGATAACTTTATCAGTTTTTGGTGTATCCTTATAAAATTTTCAACACATTTTACAGGGACACCAAGCAAGAGGTTAATGACTTAATCAATCATAAATTTCACATATATCTAATAATAAAGCTAGGTAAATCAGGTAAATTCAGGTAAGTTTAGTGTCTTTGTTGTTTTAGCATATTTGTACATGAATGTCTGCAGTATATCCCAGTGAAGACATTGTAGAATTTAGGACCAATAAGGGAATTATCGTACCCCGGTACAAGGTGTATTGTCATGGAAGATCTATGTAAAACAGGTTAATGAAATATGATTAAGATTATTAATCTTATGTAGGTGTGGAGTGCTGAAATAAATTAGACAAAACCATATATATGATTTGTTCCCAGAAATGTATAAGAATAATAATTGTATATTTAACATGAAATATTATGTTGATTTCAAATAAGGATCAAATTGCCACATCCCACCAGTTCAGGTATGGAAAACTAATTAAGACCAGGTGAACTTCAAAGAAAAGTGAAAAAAATATATTCACAATTTACTCATCAAATATGTATAAAATCCAATGGAAATCGCCAAAAGTCTGACAGAATGGTAAAATCAAACATTTCTACATGTTCTTCCCCCTTTATAATGTTTACTTGGATCGTTTTGGTACTCCCGGTAAAGCGTATATGACTTTATCACTTTTATGTTGCCCGTGACAGAAAATACAGGGAAATCCGTGTTGCATTGCATTATGGTTATCCAGTGTCAAAACGATGTCAGACATCTTTTTTATCTTAAGACATAAGCAAATATTCTCGAATTTGAGTAACTAAAGTTTATTGAACATTATTTTATATTTATTTTGTTCAAAACATGTACTGAAAGTTGTCAAAGCACAATGTCTATCGAGCGGCAAGTCCGACGGCCGCCATCTTGAAAACTGATGACATCGCTCCTCCTTCATAACAAGCAACATAAACATAGAAAATGTCTTAAGGAATGAGAAATATTCACATTTTAAGTCCAAAATGATAATAATTTAGATAGCTACCAATCTTTTGTGGAAGTTTGGTATGGTTTATTGTCATAACAACGTGGCACGGTCAGCTGAAACGTCGCGTTTGTTGACATCCTGAGTGTCAATTGCTGACGCCATTCAACCAATCGGCTTTCCAACAGAGTCTAATTTAGAATTTTATGAATATTTATGAGGATTTCCAAGGTGAATGAATAAATAATTATCAACTTTACGGTAGGGGTGTCCTGGAACTGTATAGAACCGAAATTAATCGTGTCAGAAGTTAAATTTACCTCCAAGACCGAGCTAAAACCGGGAGTTCTTAGTGTCCCACCTGAGTGCTTGTGGTGCTTTACGAATAGATGAGGGGATGTCACGTGACGGGGCTTATAGTGCAATGTCAATTGTTAAAGAGTTAAACATAGTTATATACTTGGGAAAAGAGACTCTGGTTTCAATATTTTCCATGTTAAATGAGTAAATATTTTTCCTGATTTTTTACAAAGTCCATTATGTTTGGGCTCGTAACTTAAAGAATTTATTCTTAACAGACTTAATTTCTGGCATGTACATAGGAACTATATAGAGGAATATTTATGGTAAATATGAGGAAAAACAGATGAGTCCGTAATTTCTCAAAGGAACGAAGTCGCAAAGGCCCATTTTTTCGGCTTGGTAGGAGATCTTAGGGACATCTTACATTATGCTGAATTTTGGATTCCTAGGTCTTACGGTTTCAAAACGTGCCACATCTATGGACGGACGGACGGACAGACAGACGGACGGACAACGGACAATGGACCACGACTATAGCTCAGATGACTTTTAGTCAGCTGAGCTAATGACTGAAAGTGAACATAAAAAGTACCATGCTTAAACCATCATTGCCATAAAGAAAGGAAACAAAAGAGGGTGTGAGCATGAACCAAATCAGGGTTGCACTAGAGAAGTCCTTTGCTGGGTGAATGGTGACACCACAGTCCAAGCAGGGATGCAAGTAATTACCTATTTGGACAGTTTTGACACAACTCTTGTCAATGCTCTATTTTCCTCTTTTAATTTGGCATTTTCTGCTTTTATTTTATCCATTTGCTGAAAAAATATGGCATGAACACAATTATTTCATTTGTAGAACAAGTACTGCATCAACACAAAAATGTTTATCTATATAGTGCTTTTTATCATATACTCTAATTCATCATTAAATAAAATGATGGAGATTTCTACAGAAAATGGCATATAACCACCACAACCTCTATGTTAGTATTAGGAATTGGTAGTAAAATCATATTTGATGACTGAAAGAAATACAAGGCCTACAGACCTAATGCGAACCTGTGCATTGGGTATACATCAGGTATAATGCTTTCATGATAACATGATTGACCATCATTTGAAATACTTGATCAGTTTTCAAGAACGTGTGACATGCACATGTACAATGCAATTACTCGACATTTTAAACTGAAGTACAAGCACCAATTACACAAACATCACTCCTGAAATAGATAGCATAGATTGAACAACACAAAATGATTGTAGGTGGCTCCACCAGTCTTGTATGCGAGAATGCCATCAAAGATGTATGGGCATGAAAAATTTCAGGCAGATACTTCAAACCACTCTTGAGATATGTGCACAGACGTGTGAAACCCAAAACAATTGTAGGTGGCACCACAAGTCTTGTATTCGATAAAGCTATCCCATAAATATGCCCAATTTCAGGATAATATATTAAATCCCTCCTGAGAAATCAGCAGGGACATACACTGTGCAAAAATCATTGTAGGTGGTGACACCAGTCTTGTGTATAAGAAAGCCATCAAAGATGCATGGACCAGTCAAAATTTAAGGCCAATACAACAAATTTCTCTTGAGTCAGGTGCACTGGGCTGACCAAACTCAGCTGAGGCAGGCAGTTGCCCCGAATGAACCAGAACAAATTGCCAGCTGCAAGTTGCACTGAGTGAACTCTTGGCCTGTTGCCTAATCTGATACAGTTGGTAGTCTGACAAAAGCTATAAATAGATACAGACTGAAACTTGGTTTGTTGCCTAATCTGAAATAGTTGGCAGTCTGCCATTTTTGTTATAGATACAGACACATTCTTGGCCTGTTGGTAAATCTGTTTACACATACTGAAATACTTTAGCTACAATGCATTTTTCAAAGCTGACATATTCATAAGATTTTTTAAAATCAAAATGGAATAATAACAGATGCCTATTGAAAGCAAAATCAGAATAGAGATATATTTTATTCATGGATTTATCTTACACATAAGCTGGAATGGAACCAATTATTTATGTTGCCTGTACAGCTCTGCTTATATACCCAAAGAACTCAGTTTGTTAACACAATAAATCTACTAGCTTTGTTTACCAAAGTATCTTACAGTCCTTTTATTGTTAAAGGTCCAATAATTCTGTCAAAATCATTTAAGTAAACTTGAACAAAGGCCACCTAAGAATCATTAATGTGCAATGTTACATAAGTTGAAACAACAGTTTTGCAGAAGAAGACTATGGCACCCCTCAGTTGAAATAGGCTTACTAATGGCCATAAGACAATCTTCGGCTTTCTTTGACTCTACCAAAAATCAATGAACCCAAAGTTATTCTTATACAATTTAAAGTACCATACCCTAGGATAATTCTTGTGAAAAATTGAACCATTCAGCTAAACATTTTCATCATTAAACATTTTTAAGCTAAAAGAGGCTAAAATTACGAGGTTTTCCCCCTGTAAAAAAAACTGATCGATGTAGGTGGGACCACAAAAACTGCAATTTCAACTAGAATACGGGTAGTTGACATGTGACTACGTGTATCTGCCGAAATCAAGAGTTGGAAGGGTGAAGTGAGGCATTGATTGAGTAGCAAGGGGATATAGAGTGATGTGTGTTGCATATTAGCATGGATGTCTGCAGCCAAAATATGTATGTAGGTTGCGCCACCTACCACAAAACCAGAAAGCTGTCCAAGTTATATACATATGCAAAATTTTAGGCGTTAAAGTCAAACCACTACTTGTATATGAGTGATTTTATCCCACAGCAGACAAACAGGAGGATACTGTACAAAAATGGTGGCAGATGGCGCCACCAATTTTGTGTATGATTAAGAGCTATGTGAGATCTATACATATGCAAAATGTCAGGGGGATATGTCAAACCAGTCCTGAAATAAAAGCCTGAATGTCTGCAGCGTAAACATAAATGTAGGTGGTGCCATCTGCCACAAAATAGAGAAAGCTATCCAAGATGTATAAACACGCAAAATTTTAGGCAGATATGTCAAACCAGGCAAACAGACGGACCCTGTGCAAGAATGGTTGCAGGTGGTGCCACCAGTTTCTTGTATGAGAAAGGGCTATGTGAGATCTATACACATGCAGAATTTTGGCCCAATCGGTCAAACGGTTCCTGAATTATGAGCTTGGATGTCTGTAGCATAAACGTGAATGAAGGTGGTGCCACCTGTCATAAAATCAAGAAAGCTGTCCAGGATGTATAAACCTGCAAAATTTCAGGTGGATATGTCAAACCACTGCTGAGATATAAGTGATTTTATCCCAAGGCAAGGTATGTTATAAAGCTTTCCAAGGGCTACATTTGTGCAAAATGTTTAGCCTGATCAGTCAAACGGTTCCCAAGATATGGGGGTTTATGTGAGGAAACAGATGCACAAATGGACGCTAGGCAGAGAGGAAAGGTCAGAGGTCAACCAAAAATGAGGGCGCAGCAGTTCACATGTGACCCAAGCATAATCCCAAATTTCAAGAAATTCTGCCCAGTGATTTACGGAGGAGTTCTCCGGAAATCTAAGCAACTGTGGCGGCGTCCGACTGAAAACATAGTATCCACAAAACTTTGTTTTGGCGGATACAAATATGAGTCATGTGATCTACATTTGCACAAAACTTGGTGATGCTAGCTCCTGTCATTTCTGAGATTGTTATGTTAGTATATGCTTAATCCGCCAATTGACTAAGTTCAAATTCCTCTAACTCGGCCATAATTCATCAAACCTAAACCATTTGAACAAACTTGAGAGAGCTTGTGTCTGGATCATTTCTGTGAAATATTGAACAATCTGGCTGAATGATTTAGAGAAGAAGATTTTCAAGCTGATTCCCTGTAAAATGTAGGTTGATGTAGATGGCTCCACAAAAAGCTTAATCCCATAACATTTGATATGTGACGGATTTTTGCATAAAATTTGGGGATGCTAGCTCCTGTTATACCTGAGAAATTAGGGGATAATGGACTGATGACCACTGACCCCCCTACAAAAAAAGTAGATGCAGGTGCAACCACCAATACCTCAATTTTAAATATGACTAACAAGACCTTCATTTGCATAAAATTTGGTGATGATAGCTCCAGCCCTTTCTAATATTGTAATTTTAGAATTCTTTTTTGGCCAAATGACTATGTTCAGCTTCCTGTAACTCCGCCAAAATCCACTGAACAGTAACCATTCGAACAAACTTGAGAGTGATTATTTCAGGGATTATTTCTATGAAATATTGAACAATTTGGCTGGACAATTTGCAGAAAGCAAAAAAATAAGCAATCTGATGGAGTTTTTAGATGACTGATTTTTTTGCATAATATTTGGTGGTGCTAGCTCCTGCCATGATTTTTGAGATAGTATGGGTTTACGTACAGACGACAGACGATGTGACACCATCACATAAGCTTACAGGTTCGCTAAAAACTTACAGATGATTTGGCATTAATTAATTTTTTTATGTAATTGCTGTATAGAACTTTACCTTATATCAGGGTTTCCGCCAGGAAAAGAGTTTATGTCTGTTTTTGAGAAAGGCCCAAAGGAGGGTGGGCGTGAGGAGCCCCCTCCCATGGTGCTCAAAATTTTTTTAAAGAAGAAGTTCAGACAAAGTTTCTGGGGGCTCTTTTTGGGTATGCACCAAACAAAATAGAAGCCTTGACTTTAACATCAACAAGGAGATTTACAGATTCAACGACCAAAGAAGCTCGGTAACACAGAATGAATACAAATAATATTTTCATGTGTCATGCATGACAAGTTGACCTAGTTTCATTCCTGCATAATTTATGTTGGCACTGGAATACATTATGCAATTAGTGGAAAGTCACCTTGCCGAAGACAGAGCCAATCAGATACTCTTAGTAAAACACCCATCTGGCCCTGCATATTCAGTTCATTCATGATATTTTATGGCGAGAAAAATTGGCAGACAACATTTTCAGCATATAAATACTAATAGTAATACTGCTGTAATGTGCTGATGAGAAAATTTAAATATCCTTGTTATATATTTCCTTTTTATATATATCCTTGTTATATTTGTACCAAAATGAAGATATAGACATCTGTAAGAGGGAATGGGAAGGTCTCATTATGTTAATAAATAATATTCAAGGCTAAAATATGGTTATTTTCAGAGGATCAGGGGAATTTTCAGGTGCTTCCTTTAGGGGAAAATGTTTGTTTACCAGCGAAATTTTAGGGGTTGCGGAAACCCTGCTTATATATTAACTGAGATAATTAACCCTCACTTGTACACCACATTAAAAAGACAAGGTAAAGGCAAGCAAGTTAATACTTATTTGCTGCAGAAGGTTCAGTTGCAATGCTGTTTGCTAGTTTGTGCCCCGTCTTTCTTTTGTTTCTGAGAAAATTGGAATATTTTATCTGGATAATATGACTTCTTTGGATGTGCATCCATAATTGTTTGTGATCAATTATGGAAAATTGCAACCAACTTAATCTGCCAATCATCAATATAATCAATTAACTGGCACACAACTACTATATAGCATTATAATACAGAGTAAAGCCAATCAGAGTAGATGGGGCTTTTTAAGCTGTTCATAGGATTTCACTTTAAGACAAATGTACAGAGCAGCCCACAATACCACATTTATAAGTACAGCTTAGCAGATGAGCTCAAATTTCCTCATGGAAAGGTGACATGCTGGATTCACTGAGAGAGTGTTACTGTACAACAGCTGTATGTGCAAGACAGTCACAACCAGGTATGCAAAAGTGCAATACAGAAGACTGTCAGGAAGATGTGCTTGTATGCTGGCACTGCATGCATTTTATTGTTTCATACTATATGCTCTACTCATCATAAACTATTTTCTGGAGGCTGATTCATTCTAATTGGGTTTAAGCTGATATATTTCTGATATATAGCTGATATAGTGTGCGAATGACAGATGATCCACATGTGTCATTGTTAGTAAATGAGAAGAGATATATGGAGGGTAATCTGTCCAAAAGGGCAACTTTGCTTATGCCTGGACTGCTGACCTATGTAAGGTGTCAGCAGGCAAGAGAGTCAGAGAATAAATAGTGAGGAAATTGGAGCCCCCATGTGGTAAATACAGAACTCAAAGCAGCTTACCTTTAATTCTTCTTCCATTTCTGATAATTTCCTCTCCAATGCCCTTCTTTCCTGATGATAATGAAACAAGAGGCATTTTAATGTCAAGGAATATTCTTGCATTTATTCATAGCCATAATGACAACCGTTTTCTTAATCTTCACAAAGTTTTCTTAAATATTCATTTTTATTGATGATTCAATCTTCAATTTTATCCAGTCTGGAATCATCATCTCTCACATTATAACTAGATATTTCTTGGCACCGCAGGTGCCATAGTATCCCCAGACTGGCCAGACAATAACCCCCCCCCCCCCCCCTTTAAGAATAGGCCCCCAATCTTCAGCAACAATTAATATCAGACCACTCTCACAGAAAAGGTCACTCTCATAGAAAAGCTCATGACCCCAATTTCAATATGCATCATCCCCTAACCAATGTCTATGTATATGCATAATATGAAAGAAATCTGTCCATTAGTTTTTGACTTATAATGCTCACAGTACTGTTAAGTGGCAATGATGGGGTATTAAACGGCACAAAAACAAGTAAAAGAATAACAGGTGGTGCTAAAAGTTTCCGGTACATGACAACAATATCCAAGATCTTCGATCAAGTTGATTTTTGGACCAATCCATGCACCCCTTATTGAGATATTAATGATTTTGTGTGATTTCACCATATATGGCAATATTCAAGGTCAAGGCCACTCTCATAGGAAAGGTCATGACCCCAATTTATATATACATCATCCCAAAACCATGTCTATGTATATGCATAATATGAAAGAAATATGTCCATTAGTTTTTGACTTATAATGCTCACAGTACTGTTAAGTGGCAATGATAGGGGTATTGAACAGCACAAAAACAAGTAAAAGAATAACAGGTGGCGCCACCTGTTTCCGGTACATGACAACACTATCCAAGATCTTTGATGTACTTGATATTGGACCAATCCATGCATCCCTTATTGAGATATTTATGATTTTGTGTGATTTTCACCAAATTTGGACCTATTCAAGGTCCAGGACACTCTCCTAGTAAAGGTCAGGACCTCATTTTATATAGGCTTCGTCCTCTCACCCATATCTATACATATACCAAGTAGGTCAACCAGTACAAAACACAAACTCGATCTGAAACTGGTCATATTCTGCCCACACACCAAAAATCAGGCCAGTATCTGCAGGCACTGCGAAAAAAAAGTCTGTACATTTGCATTTTTCATGAAAATTTCTATTTTTCATGAAATTTTCTATGTTCAGGAGCCGTAAAACGGTAAAAAATTGGTCAACCAGGACAAAACGAGAACTCAAACTGTAACTGGTCAGTATCTGCCCACACACCTAAAATCAGGCCAATATCTGCAGGCAATGAGAAAATAAGTCCGTACAACTGTTTGATTTCAGAATGACGGAAGGACGGAATGACAGAATGATGGACATAACTCAGAGGATATAGGTAACAGAGACTTAGTTTCAAGTTTCCCAAGAGATCTTTTAAGGATCTTCCTGGATGTCAAGTAAGAAGATTCTAGAACCAATTGTTATAATTTGTGCCCTGTTAACAGATGACAGTATCTTTTAAGCTCTCAAAAATAGATGAAAAAATCGTAAAAAAATAAAAAAATACAGGTGGCGCCACCAGTCTGCAGGAACTGATGAAATACTTCATGATCAATATCCATGCAAAGAATCATGGGGATCAATGCATTAACTGTTCAGTTACTTGAGCTTATGTATCAAATTTTCTATTATTCTTGGGGGGTACTTCTGAGCTCCATAACTTGGAGGATAAGGGTAACAGCGACTTCATTTCAGGTTTCCAAGGAGATTTTTCAGGGACCTCAATGGATGTCAAGTGAGAAGATTCTAGGTCCAGTGGTTAAGATTTGTGCCATATTAACGGATGGATAGACAGACGGACAGACAGATTGATGACGGACAAAGAGTGATCGCTATAGCTCAGATGACTTTCAGTCAGCTGAGCTAAAACTTAATAATATCAGGTCAGTGGTTTTGATATAACCCTATTTCCTTGAATAGACGTCTGGGCGTTTATTTCTTTCAAACCCTGCTTTGACCCGGCGTCTCAACAAGGCCGGCTTCTATTTAAGGCCGGGGTTTATTAAAAATTTACATAATCAGGCTCATAAGACACACTAAACAAAGGACCCATGGGTCACAGCGCTCAGCTGAATGAGACATATTTAATTGTATCACAATTGTTGTTCTCTTAATAATATCAGGTCAGTGGTTTTGATATAACCCTATTTCCTTGAATAGACGTCTGGGCGTTTATTTCTTTCAAACCCTGCTTTGACCCGGCGTCTCAACAAGGCCGGCTTCTATTTAAGGCCGGGGTTTATTAAAA
Organism: Sipunculus nudus; assembly: GCA_026874595.1. NCBI lineage: Eukaryota > Metazoa > Annelida > Sipuncula > Golfingiida > Sipunculidae > Sipunculus > Sipunculus nudus. The sequence continues at coordinate 44,524,974 of CM049311.1, forward strand.
ATTTACATAATCAGGCTCATAAGACACACTAAACAAAGGACCCATGGGTCACAGCGCTCAGCTGAATGAGACATATTTAATTGTATCACAATTGTTGTATGTAGGTCTGTAAGATTTCATTTTGACAGATGTAATTTTTTGTAATAATTATGTAGTTGAGCGGAATAGTAATACAGATGTATCAGTATTTCAAATATGAACAAGAATGTGTGCCTAAAATATTGCATTGGGAATGACAATATGTTGTAAATTGCAGAGGAAGGACTTCCGGTTAATGGCGACACCTAGATAGACGTGTTTCAACAGCGCTCTGACTATTAGTGTCAAATTATTGGAATAACTGTTGCCAGAGGATAAAAGTCAGCACAACGCAGACAAAAAGCAAATGAACAAACTGTGGATAGATATTTGCTAAGAAAAACGAGCCAAATAGTGTCTGAGCAAACGGAAATAAGTGGTGACGTTAACACCGAGGAAAACATGCCTGAGGTGTTTAATGAAGCGTGCTATAGGAACATCATGGACGCAATTAAAGGCTTACAGACTCAAATAGGTGAGACACGAGCCTTTATCATTAGTCATATCACTAAAGAATTTGACAGTAAACTAAAAGTGATAGAAACAAGTTTAGAAAATGCCCATGAAAACATAGAAATTTTAAAAAGAGAAAACAAAAGTCTTGCAGAACAACTCCAGGTTGAACGTACTGCACGAGATGCAGCAGATAAACTTTCTGAAACCAAAAAGGACATAACAGACCTAAAACGTCACACTCGGGAGTTTAATATACGTGTCCCCGGTATCCCTGAAGAACGCGGTGAAAGGATGAGAGATAAACTGGTAGATTTTATACATGACCATGGTTTAATGAATGATATGAACAAACAGGAAATAAAGTAATTGAATACACTCATAGAACTGGACAAAAACGTAATGGTAAGGTGAGACACATAATTGCAAGACTGCACAGTAGAGAGATGAGGAACCAGTTGTTATTAAGGGGAAAACGACGAGGAGAGGAGGGCTGTAATTTAATTCAGGAGGATTTTATCCAGGAGGACTTTGAAAAGCAAAGAAAAGCGCTGCCGCTGATGCGACAAGCTCACACAGATGGCAAAAAATCCTGTTTCATTAGAGGAGAACTTATTGTTGAGGGGCAAGTAATACCTATTTAACTAATTCAGTGCCCACACACAGGTGGACTCATGGATTAGAAAATGAATAATGGTCTCCGAGATCTTTGTGTGCACTAACCACAAAGATTAGTGACGTTTTATTTGATAAATAAAAGGTAACCAAGGATTTTCATAGGTGATATCACCAGGGACAGTGCACGACCGCGGGAAGGATTGGGGCGACCCCTGTTGGTCGGATTGGGGATCAAGTTACAAGTTTCAGGCATTCGGAGCCACTCGTCTGAATCCGTTGGCTGAAAGCTAGAAGCCAACGGATTCGGCCGAGTTCCGAATGAGGTTTCAGGGTCTTTATTTTAAGAGTATGAGAGAAGTGGAGTAGGCGAGGAGCTATTTGTATTATCGCTTGTTGACTGTGTACCTGCTGTGGCCAAGGACTTGTGTGTGCCAACACCTGGCCAACAATTCATATATTAAGGTGTTAGTAAATCCAGACTAAGAACGCAGTAGAACCAAAATGTAATTTGCGTAAGTTTATTATTTTTCTGTTTCATACTGTTAGTGAATGCCATATATACTCACATTTTCGGTCAGGATTTGTGCAACAAAAGCAATTGTCATTTAAATAATTTCTTGAATCTTATCCCTTTTTTTACTTTCTTATTTAAATAGTTTTATGCATTTTTAATTGTTATTCAGGTGCTATACAGCAGCAGTTAAATGAAAATAATGGTGTCAGGAGCGTTGTGATCTATAGTCGTCATACCATATTAACTGTCACTACCAGTTCCTGGTATTGTAATTTCTTTTTTTTCTTTACACTGCTAGGTAAACTGATTGACAGTTGACAAGGTATTATCATTAATTATAATTATAAACAAGATCAGTATATCTTAGATAAGGTCTGTGATACTACCTTGTCTTTGGAGTATATAACCTATGTGGTTGTGTTCTCCAAGGAGCTGTTGTTTGGTACCACACTCACTAACAAACATGTGGGAGCAGCAGATCTCCAATGTACATTTGTTGTTTGGTTCAGTTAGGTTAATACTTATGGTTGGATGGGGTCATTTAGCTGTAGGGGTAGGTCAGGAAGAGATTTTTTTTGTTGTATTTAGTTCTTTCACTCCACATAATATTTACTATGTTGTTACATGTTTTGTTTGTCAAACACAACACTTAAGCTTTTAAGTTTAAATGTTCGGGGTCTCAATAACCAACTGAAAAGAAGGTCAGTATTTAGATGGGCAAAAAAAGAATATTGTGATGTACTTCTTCTGCAGGAAACTCATAGTTGTAAAAAAATAGAAAATATCTGGAGGAGTGAATGGCGCAGACAGGTTTTCTACTCGCATGGATCTTCAAATAGTAGGGGAACAGCAATATTGACAAGTCAGCAATTAAACACAGATTGTGTCAAGTTATTATATAGCTCTAAAGATGGTAGAATTTTGGCTATAAAACTGATAATAGAACAAACTTGTTATGTAATTATGAATGTTTATGCTCATAACTATACTTCAAATCAAATTTCTTTCTTAAAGAATCTCAATAGAATCTTGCAAGAATATGTTTCACTAAATGACATACTTTTCATTGGAGGTGATTTTAATGTAGCTCTCAATATAGATTTAGATAGGAGAGGTGGTGCTTTATGTTTAAAAGACTGTGTAAGGAAAGCTGTAAAGGAAATAATGAATCAATATAATTTATTGGATATTTGGCGCACAAGGAATCCATTTAAAAGGGAATACACTTGGAGAACAAAAAGTGAAAGCATATAATCCAGGTTAGATTATTGGCTAATAACAGAACAGTTTCAGGATTATGTAGTAGATGCAGATTTATTCCCATATATCAAATCTGATCATTCCTTTATAAAGTTGGTTATATGCACAGATCTTCTTCATTCTACAAGGGGTAAAGGATATTGGAAATTAAATAAGTTTTTACTAGAGGATGACCAAATAATCATAGATTTAGCTGAATCCATACATACCTGTTCGGAAGAATATAATGATAACAAAGATTATATTAAAATATGGGAGTATATAAAATATAAAGTAGGAAATCTATTTATCAGAAAAGGTAAAGAAGCAAAAAAAATGTTCAAAAGCAAGAGAAGATGACTTATTGGATCAGTTAAAAAATCTTCAAAATAACTTAGTAAATTTAGATGCAGAGAGTGAAAAGAAAAAAAATGGAAAATATACAAAAAATAAAAGCTGAGTTGGAGGAGATAGATAATCATAAAACACAAGGACTGATACTGAGATCAAAGGTCAGGTGGTTCGAGAAAGGAGAAAAGAGTAGTACCGTAAAAGTCGTTGCAGAAGTCGCGACTTGTACTAGGAAATCGAATTCTAAAAACTAGAATTTTCTAGCAAAGTCGGGGTGCGACTTGTAATACGTACTTTTCCCGTTTCTGTCAGCTTTCCCCGTACAGTTGAGCGATAATTGGCAATACCTTTAACCAGTGCTTTGTGAAACGTCTTTCCCCCATTATTTACACTTTTAACCATCTCTAATGCTTTATATTTTGTGAACTGACGAAATTTTCATTTTATTAACAATAAATGAAAACTTTAAATTTGCCCAGTTCAAGACCTACCCGTTCTGACAAGTCGCCATTCAAGTGACACTTCCTAATCTGCGTTACTATTATATCATGAGTCAATTTGACGCATATGCCAGTCTGCCGCTCTTTGATGTACATTTTCTTTCCGTTTAACTATATGGGTATGCTTTCCATAATGAAAAACTCGCCGTTCCATATCCGTTTATGCATGTAAAGTTGTGTCACATTCAAGCTTGATCCACTACACATACGTCGTGAATTCTTTTGCCTGCCCGGTTGATCGCTGAATACCAGCGGACCTTTGAAGCCGTGTAGCGGAAGTTCAAGCCCCGGGTCACCCGTGCAATGACCTTTACATCCCCATGTCAACTAAGCCTTCCGTGACTGATATCCACAATTATAAACTCTCATATTAAGAACCATTACGTCACTGTCACCATCTCGTGGTTTTCAAGCGTTTTGGATAACAATGTTATAACGTTTCACGTGAGCTACAAATATACGATTTGCTTCAAGTGTTACCCGTGTCTCTTTCAGGACGATCGTATGCCCAACAATATGGCGGCACGCATGCATTACGGTCAATCGTGCGTTGACGTATTCGTGATTTTTTTAAATGAAGACACATTAATCAATACAATGAAATAACAAACACCATATAGGTATATATTTTATTTACTTAAAATGCCACATACACACCTAAATTCCACGGGAACCGGCACCGTTTGGTGTCATGACGGATCTGGTTCAACACGGCTGAGTTTGCCATACATCCAAGCCACTTGAATATAATCACTGATAACGATGGAAATTGGGTTTTCCAGATATTATCAAAGAAAAATAAATCATAAGTCCCAGTAAATATAATATCTGTAAATTCAATTATGTTTATTTTACGTTAACTGACCGGTCAATAAAGCGTTCATTATCCCCCTGTTGACTGACATATATTTCAGTGATTTCAGTAATACCGTGCATGTGCCGCGCCTAGATGGTAAGTTGTAACACTTAATTGAAGGGATAATAAATTCAGTTTTAGAGCCCATTTAAGAAATTAGGTGAATAAATTCAAACTGAATTATTCTTTCCATCTTTCAGTTGTCTTAAGTCAGTTCAAATCATGCCCAATGCGACGGATTGGGACTCGTCACGCGTACGCAAACTAATCATAGTCTAATGAATCCACCCTACGTTTGACGATCTTTAACAATTTAAAGAGTTGCTCAATTGTGATAGTATTTTGCCTCAGACTCTTTTAGTTTATTAATACAGTCATTTAACTTGATATTTGCATTCTAATGTTACTTAACCTAGTAAGAAACGGCAACAATGACATCGTTTCACAGCACAAAATGTTATCCGACGCAGCTGACTTTGGCACTGTACAAATCTTACCTGACAATTGAACCCCGACTTTATATGTAAAGATTCTGTTGTTATTCCTTAAATATAAGCATTGTATTAAAGCTGTCCAATTATTTTTACGTTTAAATGGTTATCTAGTTTATAAACCACAAAAGTACTACGGGGACGTTGGTTGCAGTCTTGCATCGCAAGAAATGATACTCAAATTCCAAAAGTATCAGGTGGTTGGGACGCCTCCGAAGTCTGGGTGCGACCTATTTTATGGTCTTTTCCTGAAACTAAACTTGAACGGCTATTCCCCAGGGGGATCCTAAAAGTCAGGGTGCGACTTGTAATAAGGATGCGACTTCTGCAACGACTTTTACGGTAAATATTTTTATAACTTAGAAAAGCATAATGCAGTCAGAAAATGGGTGAGAAAATTAAAAAAGGAAGATGGAGAATTTACTGTAAATCCAAGTGAGATAATAAGTTTGGAAAAAGAATTCTATTGTTAGCTGTACTCATCAATTTATAGAAAGTCACTTGAACAAATTGAAGAATATTTGTCAGATATTAAGACTCCACTATTATCACAAGAAGATAATAATTTTCTGTGTAAACCATTAACATTAGATGAATTATATAATACAGTTAAATCATTTCAAAATAATAAAAGTGTGGTAGAGCTCAATTAATTAAGTGATGCTAATTTATTGTGTATGTTCTGCAAGTTGTACTATTAACTTTATACATGTGAAGAACCATGCTGTGGGCCAGTTGGTTCCTTGGTGCGTCACACCATGTGGTCAACCCACTAGACAGTCACCCCCCAGTATGTGTGTCTGTTGGGCCATAATAGTTTTTCTATAAATCACTCAGTATTATACATATTAGCTTCATATTAAGAACACTGCTAGATTCCTATAACTTTAATTAACTCTGTTTTCATCCTTGTGTCTTATTTAGTGGTGCTGCAATTATGATTTAAGTGGATTTTCTGTGTCTGTTGAAGTTCTAAACTTTGTGATAACCTATACAGTAAGTAATAGCAATAGGTTAGTTTGATACCATTTTCTACATGTATAATCTTTGGTTCACATTTCATGTGGATGTAAAGTTTCATTTAATTTCACAGGGTAGGTTTTGTATAACGTGTCAGTAACATGAGAAAAAACACAGATTTAAATTAATTGCTGTAACAGAATGTAAATTTATGTATCTTGGCATGACCCTAGCACTATCAGTGTTTATGAGCAGTCCATCAGTGTCACCCTGGTAGCATCAGGGTCAAAGTATAATGATGCTGCCAGATGTCTGGACAGCAGCAGTCTTGAATTGACCACTGAGCTGGACACATCAACTGACCATCATGCTGTAAACATGTGTTTACTGAATACACCAAAGTCTCTACCACTGAGTAATTGTTGTTTGTATTTTGCTAGTTTCCCCACAAACACAAGATCCCGAGAGCGCTACAATAAAAGCCCTGGAAATGATGGTTTGCCTATTGAATTCTATATGAAATCTTGGCCACAAGTAGGTCCTCTGTTAGTGAAATCTTTCAATAAGTCATTCGAGGAGGGTATACTATCAGTATCCCAGAGGCAAGCAGTTATAACTTTATTAGTTAAAAATAAAGACTGTACCTTGTTAAAAAATTGGCGGCCAATATCACTCTTAAATACAGACTATAAAATTTTATCCAAAACACTTTCTGTTAGACTTTCCAAGCTTTTGCCAAGAATTATACATTCTAATCAGACTGGTTATGTGAAAAATAGATTCACTGGTGAAAATGTCAGATTTGTTCAAGATTTACTGGATTACACAAAAGAAAAGAAAATTTCTGGTATGGTAATTGCATTAGATATGGAAAAAGCCTTTGATTCTTTAGAATGGACCTTCATGCTGGAAACACTTAAAAAATTTAAAATTGGAGAAACTTTTTTTATCTTGGATAAAGCTGTTATACAATGATATAAGCAGTTGTATAATTAATAATGGTATAACATCTGGCTATTTTAAAGTTGAAAGGGGTGTCCGACAAGGAGACCCTCTGTCTCCCTACCTTTTTATATTAGCTATAGAAATTCTAGCAATTAAAATAAGAAATGATACAGCAATTAAAGGAATTAGAATAGGGGATGAACAAGTTAAACTTCTACAAAATGCAGATGATACAATTGCAATTCTTTCAGATAAAATATCAGGTAGTAACTTTTAAAAACATGTTAAATTATTTGGAGAATTTAGTGGACTGAAATTAAATTTAGAAAAATCAGAAGGCATGTGGATAGGCAAAAATAAAAATAGTAAGTTGAAACCATTTGGTATTCACTGGCCAGATAAACCAATAACAAGGGACCTACGGGTCACTGTGCTCAGCTGACGTTAACCTTGAAGGTAAACATCTAAAATAATATCAAATGGAGATAAAGTGTAAGAGGAAGAGGTAAAAAAGGCCATGGTTGGTTTATATGATTGGTTTGTATTGATGAGCAAGAAATTGTTGCAAATAATATTTTGTGACCTGACCGTGTGTTTCCTAATGTTGAAACTGAAGCATGTGAGCAGTTTGTGAACAAATGATCTGTACAATTACCATGATCACTAGTTGGCTTTTCGATTAACTGTTGACATTTCAGTAGTTTACACATTTGTTCAATCAAATCTTTTTTTGTATAATATATATTATTAAATATGTTTTTTTTTTATGAAATGTATACAGTTGAAATATAACTAATTAACAACATAAAACATGGCAAACAAAGCCTGATCTCAAATTCTGCTGAGGCAGGAAAATAATGAACAAATGTTTGTAATAAATCCTCATTTTTTTATCACATCAATTTTTTTTTTAATTTAAGTTTATATTTCTATACATTTTCAATATAACATATATATCTGGATATAAAAGTTGATTCATAATTCTAAATTGCATCATCATAAATCTCAATCTTGTCAGATAACACCACATCATGCATACAAATGTTTATTTATTTTTTACCACAAAAATATATCTTTTAAATCTGCAAAACAATAAATATCTAAAAAAAATACTTGATTTAGATTTCACAATTTTTAATTGTGTCTTTATTTATCCATAATGTGCTTCATATTTTATCATAATTTAAGCATACTGATGGGTTCCATTATAATTGGTAAAATCATTTAAAAGAAAATTGATTTCTTTAAAAATGCTACATTACACAACATTACATCTTCTGGATTACACCTTGAATTACTTTTTCATAGTTTTTGCATATCAGAGTGGAAACAGCATTACAATTAAGGAGATACAGTGAAAACAATAACAATACTGCATGACACTTGGTGGGTAGGGTTTCGGGGGGGGGGGGGGGTGTGATTGGGGTGGTGATATGAGAATAACTGTACACCTGTCACAGCAGGGGATCTCCCCCAGTGACTGTAACAAATCAGAAACCCTGGCATAGCTGACTTCCAGTGACCTGGAGTGGGACCCTGCATCTGTAATCTGTAATCAAAGCAAATGACTACAATAGAGCCTCAAGAAAAAAATCAATAACTAGCTTAATTTTCAAGCTTATATTTCCAAATTTCAGATTTAAACAAATTAAATATTTATGTTTACATGCTGTGAAAATTAAATCAATGGTACTTACAGGAAAAAAAAGTGCCAAGTTGGGCAAAATTTAAGGTACTGATTTTATTTTTATGCTAATTACTTAAAAAATTTACAAAATTCAGATCTAATTTTGGGTAAACAATTGAATCTTAATTAAACATAGTTATAAACTTGGGAAAATACTCTAGTTTCAAAATTTTTCATGTTAAGTGAGTAAAGATTTTTCCTGATTTTTTACAAAGTCCATTATGTTTGGGCCCATAACTTAAAGAATTTATACTTAACAGACTTAATTTCTGGCATGTACATAGGAACTATATAGAAGAATATTTATGGTAAATATGAGGAAAAACAGATGAGTGGTTTTGATATTAGGCAGTCCTGAAGTGTGAAAATAGGATTTTAACAAGGGACCTATGGGTCACGACGCTCAGCTGTTATATATGATAAAAAATATAATTTAGAAATGAGGCACATGCTGGTTTTGTGTGGTAATAAGTATAAGATGTATTATGAGTTGTTGTTGTTAAGCTTATGTATGATTTTGATAGTACCTTTGGAGACAGAGAAGAGAATTGATTTCATTTATTTTATTAACAAATACAGTACTATTGTCACACAGATTTTGACTTGGCCATTTAACTTATAAGCAGAACATATAATATAAGAGTTTAACTATTTATTTAAAAAATTACAAATATTGTCCCAGATATAATTTTTATTAAAAATAATAAGAGAATCGTATGATTTTTAAAATGAAATATAACTGAAATGATTATTAAAATAATATTAAAGAATATATTCATGAATGCATTCATGAATACATTTGGAAAGTATTTGCACTGGTATTCATATACTTTCATTTTTACCTGAATTCCCATTCTTTATGCAAGAAATTTAATAATGGAGTACATATTCATATTCGTATTTAAATACAATTGCAAAGTATTCCCACCATGTCTGGTATTTATTCAGTTTTCACCAAACAATGGTGTTGAGAATCCAGAATGTACAAAATTCACACTTTTAAATAATAATCATAAGTACCTGGTTTTATGGCTTTTATTTATATTAAAAAAAATAAATGTGATATATTTATTTTGGACTAATTCACATCAATGTACACACTAGACACAGTAGGAATCTAGATTAATATTATCAACTGCATCTTTGTCTATCATTAATTTCCTTCATATGACCCCTTATGATTAGTAATGAATAATATGATTTACTTTTTTATTATTAAAATTGAACTGAAAAATGCCATAGGTGACTGCATGGTGTTATTTGGAATACGTGACATTCTATCCATCGATACAAGATTCTTATATCATCAGTTACTGCAAGTTAATTCCCTATTATAATAAACTAACCAAATCCTTTTTTATTTTTCTTTAATTTGTTATTAAAAACCAATAAAAATTTATTAATTTATTGTTTATTGTTATGTTGTTGGTTAAAACTACTAGATGAGTTGGGTTGGACACCTGGATCAACTGTGGCTGGCCATAAGCTGCCTTGCTGCCCCAGTATATGCCTCGTCTCAAGTGTGCATAATTTGCTGAAAGTTCAACAAGGTCAACATACAGGAGACTCAAGAGTGGCTGGAGAGAGCCAAGGTCTGACATGGTCTCATTAAAACATTAATAAAAGCTACAATTTTTGGCCAATTTCTTTCAGCTTTCTAAACTAAAAAGCTGAAATCCTTATGTGTGCATGATATGAAAATTATATAAACAGAGCTCACATGAAACAAAAGTGAAATGGTCAAAGTTGGGCAAAATTTCAGGTACTAATTTTATATTTATACTAATAACTTATAAAATTTTAATAATTCAGAACTAATTTTGGGTATTCAATTGAATCTTGATTAAATAATGTTACATCCCTGACAAAAAATCTCTAGCTTCAGCAAGCCCCTTGTTAAGGGAGTAAATATATTTCTTGATTTTTTACAAAGTGCATTATGTTTGGGGCCATAACTTAAAACAATTACACAATACTGACATCATTTCTGGTATGTGCACAGAGAATGTATAGAAAAACATGTATATTATATATGATTAAAGTCAGATCAGTGGTTTTGATATTAGGCAGTACTGAAGTGTAACAATGGGTTTTTAATTGAAAAATGAAGTTTTTCATTAATATCTCGAAGGTATTAAGTCCTAGTGACCAAATTCTTGGCTTGGTAGGGAATTTTGGAGACATCTAATTATGCCAAATTTTAGGAACTGAGAGCTTAAGCTGGGGAGCTGAGCTCTAGCAAACTGCATAACACTAGCCTGATGTAAACAATATGTTACATGGTGCTTGAAAACTTGAATAAAATCTACAGTTTTTGATCAACTGGTTTCAAATTTTTGGTTTATACAGACAAAATGCTAACAAAAACATGCTGAGAAAATTAAATCCACAGTTCTTACAGGAAAAAAACGTGCCATGGTCAAAGTTAGGCAAAATTTAAGGTACCAATTTTTTATTTTTGTTAATATTTTAAAAAATTTTAAAGATTTTGATCTAATTTTGGGTATACAATTTAATTTTGATTAATTAAAGTTATATTACTTGAAAAAAAGTCCATAGCTTTAACAAGTTTTGTGTTAAGTGATCAAATATTTTTCCTGATTTTTTACAAAATGCATTATGTTCTGGCCCATAACTTTCTTAAACTAGAATACGGGTAGTTGACAAGCGACTACTTGTATCCGCCTAAATCAGAGTGGAACGGGTGAAGTGTGTCATATTAGCATGGATGTCTGCAGCCAAATTGTGCATGTAGGTTGCGCTACCTACGAAAAAATCCAGAAAGCCGTCCAAGTTGTATACATATGCAAAATTTAAGGCAGATAAGTCAAACCACTATATTGTATATGAGTGATTTTTGCCCTTGGCAGACAAACAGATGGACGCTGTGCAAAAAAGGGTTGCAGGTGGCGCCACCAGTTAAGCGTATGATAAAGAGCTTTGTGAGAACTATACACATGCAAAACTTTGGCCCAATTGGTCAAACGGTTCCCAAGATATGAGCTTGGATATCTGCTGCATAAACTAGAATGCAGGTGGCGCCACCTGTCATAAATCAAGAGAGCTGTCGGGGATGTATAAACTTGCAAAATTTTAGGCAGATATGTCAAACCACTGCCGAGATATTAGTGATTTTATCCCATGGCAGACAAACAGACGGGAGCTGTAGGTGGCGCCACCAGTTTTGCGTATGATAAAGAGCTATATGAGATTTATACACATGCAAAAATTTTGGCCCGATCGGTCAAACGGTTCCCTAGATATGAGCTTGGATGTCTGCAGCGTAAACTTGATTGTAGGTGGAGCCACCTGTCATAAAATCAGAAAAGTTATCCAGGATGTATAAGCATGCCGAATTTCAGGTGAATTAGTCAAACCACTGCAGAGATATGAATGATTTTAACCAAAGGCAGACAAACAGATTGACACTGTGCAAACATGGTTGCAGGTGGCGCCACCATTTTTTGTGTATGTTATAAAGCTCTCCAAGGGCTACATTTGTGCAAAAAAATTTTCCTGATCGGTCAAACGGTTCCTGAGATATGAGCTTGGATGTCTGCAGCGTAAACGTGAATGTAGGTGGCGCCACCTGTCATAAAATCAGAAAAGCTATCCAGGATGTATACGCATGCCAAATTTCAGGTGAATTAGTCAAGTCACTGCAGAAATACGAGTGATTTTAACCCAAGGCAGACAAATAGATGGACACTGTGCAAACATGGTTGCAGGTAGGGCCACCATTTTTGGTGTATGTTATAAAGCTCTCCAAGGGCTACATTTGTGCAAAAGAATTTTCCTGATCGGTCAAACGGTTCCCGAGATATGAGCTTGGATGTCTGCAGCGTAAACGTGAATGTAGGTGGCGCCACCTGTCATAAAATCAGAAAAGCTATCCAGGATGTATAAGCATGCCAAATTTCAGGTGAATTAGTCAAGTCACTGCATAGATATGAGTGATTTTAACCCAAAGCAGATGAACAGATGGACACTGTGCAAACATGGTTGCAGGTGGCGCCACCATTTTTGGTGTATGTTATAAAGCTCTCCAAGGGCTACATTTGTGCTAAAGAATTTTCCTGATCGGTCAAACGGTTCCCGAGATATGAGCTTGGATGTCTGCAGCGTAAACGTGAATGTAGGTGGCGCCACCTGTCATAAAATCAGAAAAGCTATCCAGGATGTTTACGCATGCCGAATTTCAGGTGAATTAGTCAAGTCACTGCAGAGATATGAGTGATTTTAACCCAAGGCAGACGAACAGATGGACACTGTGCAAACATGGTTGCAGGTGGCGCCACCATTTTTGGTGTATGTTATAAAGCTCTCCGTTTCTGAAAATTACGCCTAGCGTAGTTCTCCGGACACCTACGCGGCGGCGGCGGCGTGCAGCTGAAAACATAGTATCCGCAAAACTGTGTTTTGGCGGATACAATTATATAATACAGACATAATTTCAGGCATGTACATAGGAACTATATAGAGGAATATTTATGGAAAATATGAGGAAAAACAGATGAGTGGTTTTGATATTAGGCAGCCCTGAAGTGTGAAAATAGGTTTCTAATAAAAAATTGAGGTTTTTCCATAATTTCTCAAAGGAACAAAGTCGCAAAGACCTAGTTTTCGGCTTGGTAGGAGATCTTGGGGACATCTATCACCATGCCGAATTTTGGATTCCTAGGTCTTACGGTTACAAAACGTGCCACATCTACGGACGGACTGACGGACGGACGGACAGACGGACGGACGACGGACAATGGACCACGACTATAGCTCAGATGACTTGTAGTCAGCTGAGCTAAATATGTATGGAAGAATATGAATACTAAATATGATCAAAAATAGATCAGTGGTTTTGATATAAGATAGCACTGAAGTGTTACAATTGCTTTTTTATGGAAAACAGGTTTTTCCTTTATATCTCGAAGGAACGAAGTACAATGACCCAATTTTCAGTATGGTAGGATATTTTGGGGTTATCTAATGGTATGCAAAATTTTGGATTCGTAGGTACAACGGTTTTAAAACATGCCCTGCTAATGGCCGGCGGACTGACGACAGACAAAGGATCAAGACTAAAGCTAAGATGACTTTTAGTCAGCTGAGCTAAAAATAGAACACGGCAAAACAATAAACCTGCCGGTCACTACTTAGGGACAAAAGTGAAAACATCGCCGGTAAACGGATTGTGTTTACGAAATGTCCTTAGATGCCATAGGGATATGGTACACACGCAATCTCCACAATCATGACCATAATAAGAATTAACGGGGAATCACAGCGAGAGAATGCAGTTGTCCACAAGAATCTGTCTGCGCGGGCCTCTCAAAACCATGTACCCAGGTGTTTCATGTGGCTGTTCCATCTATTTTACACCGCGTGTTGTTGGTAACATACTGTATGCAGTCTTGAAGTAAGACAATGGATTTTTAATGGAAAATTGAGGTTTTTCCTTAATATCTTAAAGGAATGAAGTTGTAGTGACTCAATTTTTGGTATGGAAGGATATTTTTAGGACATCGAACTGTATGCCAAATTTTAGATTCATAGGTCCAACTGTTTCAAAATGTGCCCTGTAAATGGATGGCCGGAAGACAGACAAAGGACCATGACTATAGCTTATATGACTTGTAGTCAGCTGAGCTAAAAAAAAGCAAAATCTGATAGGTTTTTTAGATGACTGATTTTTTTCATAAAAGTTTGTGGTGGTAGCTCCTGCCATTTTTGAGATAGTATCTGTTAATGTACAGATGATGGACAGACAACGCCATCCACTGCATAAGCCCAATGGTCAGCTAAAAACAAATGCTGTGCAGCTGATTCTGATTCTATATAAACTTACCCTCCTCTCAGAGCTTGACTCGTGTGTGCGTGAAGGATCACTACGTAACCTTGACTTTTCCAGATCTTTCTTTGTCTCTTCTAGTTCTTCTTGAGTTCTTTTTAATTCTTTCTTGAGTTTTTCTACCATTAATGTTTCCTCCTCATACAACTGTAACAGACAAATTACAACAGATAAACAATAAATTATATCAAATTGCCTGTCAATCATTCATGCACAGGTTTGAAACTTTAAGATGAAACTTATGATAGTCAGGGTATTGTGAGGGTATATTTGGTGGTTATGATAGTCAGGGTATTGTTAGGGTATATTTGGTGGTTATGATAGTCAGGGTATTGTGAGGGTATATTTGGTGGTTGTGTCATTGGTCAGTCAAATGGGGCAGTGGCTCTAAGTGAAGTAATTCTACTCTGATTCCAATAATTATCCACATCCACTCAACACACACTGTTGTCAACTACAGTGTGAGGAAACATGTCTTTCATTAAATGACTTAAATAATAGCAGTGCCCTAGAAATGCAAATAAATTCATCACATATAACAGTATACAAGTATATTATGGCAATGAAGCACAACAGTTATATAAAACACAAGGCCTACAGGCCTAATGCGAACCTGTGCATTGGGAAATACACCAGGTATAATGCTTCAATGTTGGACCATTACTTCTCATGTATATGAACACTGCAGGTACTAAACATTTTGAATAAGAAACAATTACACAAACTGCTTAAATTCTGGCATGGGTGCCCACAACACTAAAAAGATTGTACCTGGCACCACCAGTCTTGTTTACAACAAAACTATCAGAGATATATACATACGCCTAATTTCAGACTGATATATCAAACCCCTCCTGAGAAAAACGTGTGCAAAAGTCATGGTAGGTGGCGACACCTGTCTTGTGAGCGAGAAAGCAATCAAAGACATATAGACAGGTCAAAATATTAGGCCAATACATCAAACTTACCTTGAGTCTGATGCATGGGGCTGACCAGGCTTAGGTGAGAAAGGCTGTTGCCTCGAGTCAACTGTGACAAATTGCTTGCCCAGACTACTGCACTGAGTGAACTCATGACCTGCACCTGGCTAGACTGAGTGAACTTTTGACCTGTACCTGGCTGCACTGAGTGAACTCTTGACCTGTTGCATAATCTGACCCAGTTGGCAGTCTGCCAAAGCTATTAATAGAATGCAGCTACTGCACTGAGTAAACTCCTGACCCATACCTGGCTGCACTAAGTGAACTCTTGACATGTTGCCTAATCTGATACAGTTGGCAGTCTGCCAAAGCTATAAATAGATCCAGACTGAGCTCTAGCCTGTTGCCAAATCTGAAAAAGTAGCCACACCATTGCATAAGCTCATGCAGGGGCCCTACCCTGAGGGGCTTGACACCCATGAAGTGATCACATGGTGCCCATGAGGTGTTCACATGTCACCCATGAGGTGATCACATGCCATGTGCTTGGCTGTACTGATTGAACTTTTGACCTATATCTGGCTGCACTGAATGAACTCTTGATCTGTTCCCAAATCTGAAACAGTTGGCAGTTTCTCAACCTATTTAAAGATACAGATTCAATCTTGGCCTGTTGGTATATCTGTTTACACATACTGAAAGACTTTGGTTAAAATTTCTTTTTTCAAGCCGACATATTCATAAACTTTTTTATAAAAAAAATATTTTATAAAAATATCTAGAATAATAAAAGATGCAGTACTTTCATTGTTAAAGGTCCAATAGTTCTGCCAAAAATCATTCTAGTAAACTTGAACAAAGGCCACCTAAGAATAATTTTTGTGCAATGTTACAGAAGATATAATTGAAATAATAATTTTGTAGAAGAACACTATTGCAGTCCTCAGTTTGAAAAAGACATAATAATGGCCATAAGACCAACTTAAGCTTTTCACAACTCAACCAAAAATCAACAAACTCAGTATATTCTGATATGATTGAAAGAACCATGTCCTAGGATAATTCTTTTGAAAAATTGAACAACTCAACTTGACAGTTTCATCATACACATTTTAAGCTGAAAGAGGCTAAAATTATGAGTTTTTTTGCCCATAAAAAACAGGTCAATGTAGGTGGCACCACTAAATCTACAACTTCAAATATGAGTCATGTGACCAACATTTGCACAATACCTGGTAATGCTAGCTTCTGTCATTTCTGAGAGTACTATGTCAGTATGCTTACTTGGCCGAATGACTGTTCAAATTTGTGTAACTCCACTAAAATTCATCAAACAAACCATTTGAACAAACTTGAGAGGTCTTGCCTCTTGGATCTTTTCTGTAAAATATTGAACTATTTGGCTGGACTGTTTACAAGAAGCAGATAGCAAAAAAATTAAGCTGAATCCCACAACATTTGATATGTGACAGATTATTGCATAAAATCTCCGGATGGTAGCTCCTGGTATTCCTGAGAAATGATGGGTTAATGTACAGATGACCAATGACTCCCGTACAAAAAAGTCCATGCTGGTGGCGCCACCAATACCTGAAATTCATATATGACTCATGTGACCAACACAGGCATAAAATTTGGTGAAGATAGCTCTGGCCGTTTCTAAGATTGTCATTTTAATTTGCTTTTTTTGAACAGATGACTAGGTTCAACTTCCTGTAATGTGGCCAAAATTCACTGTACTTGAACCATTTGAACAAACTTGAGAGAGATGGTATAAAAGATTATTTCTGTGAAATATTGAACAAATTTGATTGACAGTTTCAGAGGAGAAGATTTTTAATGATATTTTAGCTTTTTCTCTATAAAATCTGAAAAAATGCAGATTTTTTTTCAGATGGCTAATTTTTTGCATTAAATTTCATGATGCAAGCACCACTCATTTTCGAAATAGTATGGGTGAATGTATACCTGTGATTGTATACCTGTGATATTGCCTGGCATGAGGAATATCTAAAATCATAAATCTACCTTTTTTTTTAAAAGTTTAAAAAAAAACATTCTTGTCAATACTAACCATAGATAACCTGAAATCTAAATGTCTTGAGGCATGATGTAACGGATGCTGATAAACTGGTTTCAGGCTAGATGTATCTGCTTCACACAGCTGACATATATGGTAAAATTACTCGATTCAATCTTATTAAATGCCAAAAATCATTCTTTGGAACCATAAAAGACAATTATTATAAGAATTATTCAGGGGATTATTCTTGTAAAATATTAAACAAATTGGCCTCAGTAGCATCAGTCAAAAAACGTTTTGCAGGTTTATAAGTCATATGGGAAAATAAAGCTAAATGGCTAAGTTTAGATTCCCATAACTCAGCCAAAAATCAATGAATCAAAACCATTTGAACAAACTTGAATTATCAACATCTAAGGATAATTAATGTGTGAGATTTAAGAATTTGGCCCAGTGGTTTTTGAGAAGAAGATATTTGTAGCCATTGAGCTAAAATGGGCTGTTATGGCATATGACTAAATTCAGCTTCCCGTAACTCAGCCAAAATTTACTGAACTAAGACCATTTGAACAAACCTCAGAAAGCACTACCCTAGGATCATTTCTGTGCGATATTAAACAATTTGGCCATATGGTTTCAGAGAAGAAGTTTTTTGTAGCTGTCAGTATGATACGGGCACTGATAACCCCCCTACAAAAAAGGTCGATGCAGGTTGCGCCACCAATACCTCAATTTCAGATATGACTCATGTGACCAACATTGGCATAAAATTTGATGATGATAGCTCCAGCCATTTCTAGGATTGTTATTTTAGTATGCTTTTTTGGACAGATGACTAAGTTCAACTAGCTGTAACTAGGCCAAAAATCACTGCACTGGAACCATTCGAACAACTTGAGAGAGATTGTTCCAAGGATCATTTCTGTGAAACATTGGACAATTTGGCTGAACAGTTTCGGAGAAGATTTTTAAGGCTTTTTAGCTTTTTCCCTATAAAATCTTAGAAAATGCAGTTAGCCAAAAAATAAGCAAAATCCAATAGAATTTTTTAGATGACTAATTTTTTGCATAACATTTCATGATGCTAACTCTTGCTGTTTTCAAGATAGTATGGGTTAACGTACAGACGCCGGACCACGCCACACCATCGCATAAGCTCACAGGTTCGTTAACAAGGCCTGCTGGCCAAATGTGAATCTGTGCAAAGGGATATACATAAGATATAATGCTTCTATGATAACATGCTTGACCATTACTTTTCAAGTACAATGTAAGTACAAAACATTTTAAAAATGAGTATAGGCACCAAGTACACAAACGTCACTTCTGAAATACTAGCACTGCTTTACACAACACAACAAGAGACCCCTGGGTCTCTGTGCTCAGCTGAAGTTGACCTTGCAGATAACAAGGGACCCATGGGTCACTGTGCTCAGCTGAAGTGCTCAGCTATATAGTGTAAGAGGAAGAGGTATTATAGGCCATGGTTGGTTTATATGATTGGTTTGTATTGATGAGCAAAGATTGTTGCAAATAATATTTTATGACCTGACCATGTATCATGTATCATGTTGAAAGCATGTGAGCAGTTTGTGAACAAATGATCTGTACTATTACCATGATCATTAGTTGGCTTTTTGATTAATTGTTGACATTTCAGTAGTTCACACATTTGTTCAATTGAATCTATTTTTATAACATATATTATTAAATATATGTATTTTTTTAATTTATGAAATGTATACAGTTGAAATATAACTAATGTTCCAAGTCCACAAATGAAAGGACTTGGTGGTGGTGAGGGGTGTGTGTGTTGAATGGTGGGAGTTACAACATATCTGTATTATTATAGTGTATATATATAGGATTTTCACTTAATTAAACACTGCTTACAGGATAAAAAATTCATTCATAATTACTTAATATTTAACAAGGCCTACATGCCTAAGGTAAACCTGTTCAAAGTTTGGGTGTATGAATGGAGGTTTATTTTTAAAATTTAATATTGATCCTCTCATGTCCTGCATATCTACCTTAGTCATTCTGATTTCAGCAAAAGGGACGTTTCAGACCTGCAAGTTTCGGACTAGGATATTTTAAAACTAGGATGTATCAGTCAGAATATTATGATATGTTTTTTTTTTTTGCCAGGGTGGATTATTTGGACAGATGAACTGACAATTTGGCACCATGGTTTCAGAAAAGAGCATTTTTTAATGTTTTTAGCTTCTTCCCTATAAAATCTAACAAAATGCAGTTAGCCAAGAAATAAGCAAAATCAGATAGAATTTTTAGATGACCGATTTTTTGCAAAAAATTTGGTGAAGCTAGCTCCTGTCCTTTTTGAGATAGCAATGACCACGACAGAAGACAAAGTTATCTAAGATCTTTTGTCAATTTGATTTTATTACCAATCCATGCATCCCTAATTGAGACATTTATGATTTTGTGTGATTTTCACCATATATGGCAATTTTTAAGGTCAAGGCCACTCTCATAGGAAAGGTCGTGACCCCAATTTAAATATACATCATCCCATAACCACTGTCTATATATATGCATAATATGAAATAAACCTGTCCATTAGTTTTTTACTAATAAAGCTCAAAGTACTGTTAAGTGGCAATGATGGGGGTATTAAATGACAAGAAAAGGATAATGGGTGGTGCCGCTAGTTTTGGCTACATGATAACACAATCCAGATCTTCAGTCAAGTTGATTTTTGGATCAATCCATGCAAGATTTCTTGAGATATTTAAGAATTTGTGTGATTTTCCCCCAAATGGACCCATTCAAGGTCAAGGTCACTCTACTAGTAAAGGTCATGACCCCATTTTAAACAAGGCCTACAGGCCTAATGCAAACCTGTGCAATGGGATTACACCAGTTATTTGCTTCAATGCTAGACCATTACTTTTCAAGAACATGTGTAACATGTATATGAATAATTCAAGTACTAAACAATTTGAACAAGAAACAATTACACAAAAATCACTGCTGAAATTCTGGCATGGGTGCACACAACACAAAAATGATTGTAGCTGGCACCACCAGTCTTGTATACAATGAAGAGATATATATATATTCCCTTAAGTTTGATGCACTGGGCTGACCAGGCTTAGGTGAGTAAGGCAGTTTTCCCCGAGTGATCTGTGACAAATTGCTAGCTCAAGCTACTGCACTGAGTGAACTCTTGATCTGCACCTGGCTTAACTGAGTGAACTTTTGACCTGTACCTGGCTGCACTGAGTGAACTCTTGACCTGTTGCATAATCTGACACAGTTGACAGTCTGCCAAAGCTATAAATAGATACAGGCTGAACTTTGGTGGCAAATCTGATGCAGTGGACAGTCTGCCAAAGCTATAAATAGAATGCAGCTACTGGACTGGGTGAACTCTTGACCTATACCTGGCTGCACTTCTTCCAATCCTGGCACTGTGCCAAAACTATTTATAGAGCTGACATCATCTTGACTAATGGCCAACATCAAGGCACTGGCAATCTGCCAATGGTAAACCAAGTGCTGCCATCTGTTCACAAAAGTGGTCCCTACTTGAAATAACTTTGAAATAAATTTTCCCAACATAAAATGCTTTTCAGCTGACTTTTTATGAAAAAAGAAATAAGAAATATATGAAAAATTATTACAGATGCATACTGAATGCAAAATTATAATACAGATACATCTCACTTATGGCAAACTCTTGAATTAAGTTGAGTATGGATATCAATCATTTATAATCCATGTACAGTCGTTTTTATATAGCCACAGAGAGCCCAATATCCACGATTGTAACATCCTGGTATAATGAATAATTTAAATCATAAATCTAATTTTTTAAAATCTTTTAAAAAACATTCCTGTAAATATTCACCACAGATAACCTGAAATCTAAATGTCTAGTGGCATGATGTAATAGAAGCTGATAAACTGGTGCCAGGCTAGATGTAACAGCATCACACAGCTAACATATTTGGTAAAATGACTCAATTCCATCTCTATATTTCAGCCGAAAATCATTCATATGGAACCATTAAAGACAATTATTATAAGAATTATTGTGGGGATTATTCTTGTAAAATATTAAACAAACTGGCTTCAGTGGCCTCAGTAGCAAAACGTTTTGCAGGTTTATAACTCATATAGGAATATACAGCAAACTGGCTAAGTTCAGCTTCCTGTAACTCAGCCAAAAAAACAAAGTACCAAAACCATTTGAGAAAACCTGAAATATCAACATCTGAGGATAATTAATGTGTGAGATTTAAGAATTTGGCCCAGTGGTTTTTGAGAAGACCTTTGTAGCTACTGAGCTTAAATGGACTATAATGGCATATGACAAAATTCAGCTTCCCATAACTCAGCCAAAAGTCACTGAACAGAGACCATTTGAATAAACTTCAGAAAGCACTATCCTAGGATAATTTCTGTGCTATATTAAACAATTTAGCCATATGGTTTCAGAGAAGATGTTTTTTGTAGCCCTTAGTGTGATACAGACACTGATGACCCCGTACTAAAAAGGCCGTAGCAGGTGGCGCAACCAATACCTCAATTTCAGATATGACTCATGTGACCAACATTTGCATAAAATTTGGTGATGAAAGCCCCACCCGATTCAGAGACTGAAATTTTAATAGGCATTTTTTGGACAGATGCTAAAGTGCAACCTCCTGTAACTCAGCCAAAATCTACGAACTGGAACAATAGAACAAACTTGTGACAGATTGTTCCGGGATCATATCTGTGAAATATGGGACGATTTGGCTGGACAGTTTCTGAGAAAAAAAAAATTTTTTTAAAGCCTTTTTTAGCTTTTCCCCTATAAAATCTAAGACCAGGCCTACAGGCCTTATGCGAACCTGTGCAAAGTTTGGAAGTATGAATGGAGGTTTATTTTTTAAATTTAATATTGATCCTCTTATGTCCTGCATGTCTTCCAGAGTCATTATGATTTCAGCAAAATGGACGTTTTGGACCTGCAAGTTTTGGACTGGGATATTTTAAAACTAGAATACGGGTAGTTTATAAGCAACTACGTGTATCCGCCAAAATTAGAGTAGGACGATGAAGTAAGGCATGGATTGAGTGGCAAGGGGAAATATGTGTTAGATGTGTTAAATATTAGCATGGATGTCTGCCATGTAAACCTGATTGTAGGTGGCACCACCTGTAATTTGAACGAGAACCTATCCAAGATGTATACACATGCAAAATTTCAGGTGGAAAAGTGAACCACTGCCAAGACATGAGTGATTTTTTGCCCACAGAAGGCAAACAGATGGACGCTGTGCAAAAATAATTGCAGGTGGCACGACCAGTTTCTTGTATGATAAAGAGCTATGTGAGATCCAAACACATGCAAAACTTCAGGATGATACGTCAAACCAGTCCGGAGATATTAGCATGGATATCTGCAGCATGAACATGAATGTAGGTGGCGCCACCTGTCACAAAATCAAGAAAGCTATCCAGGATGTATACGCATGCCAAATTCAGGTGTATAAGTCAAACCACTGCCGAGATATTAGTGATTTTAAACCCAAGTCAAACTAACAGATGAACGCTGTGCAAAAATAATTGCAGGTGGCGCCACCAGGTTCTTGTATGATTAAGAGCTATGTGAGATCTAAACACATGCAAATTTTCAGGAAGATACGTCAAACCAGTCCAGAGATATAAGCATGGATGTCTGCAGCGTGTACATGAATGTAGGTGGCGCTACCTGTCCTAAAACCAAGAAAGCTATCCAGGATGTATGAGCATGCCGAATTTCAGGTGAATTAGTCAAACCATTGCAGAGATATGAGTGATTTTAACCCAAGGCAGACAAACAGATGGACACTGTGCAAACAAGGTTGCAGGTGGCTCCACCATTTTTTGTGTATGTTATAAAGCTATCCAAGGGCTACATTTGTGCAAAATGTTTTTCCTGATTGGTCAAACGAGTCCGAAGATATGTGGGTTAATGTGTCTACACAGACGCACAGATGGACACACTGGAGAGAGGAAAGGTCAGAGGTCAACACCAATAGGTAAGGCACAAGTTCACATGTGACCTGATAACTGGTGTAAGTTTTGGAAAAATCAGTCCAGTAGTCTCAGAGGAGTTCTCCAGAAATGAACATGCGTTGGCGGCGGCAGCGGCAGAACCCGGTCAAAAACACAGTATCCGCAAAACTTTGTTTTGGCAGATTCAACCAGGATGTATCAGTCAGGATTTTTCGGATAAGTTCTTTTTGCCAGGGAGGATTATTCGGACAGATGAATGGACAATTTGGCAGCATGGTTTCGGAGAAGAACAATTTTTCAATGTTTTTAGCTTATAAAATCTGAGAAAATGCAGTTAGCAAAGAGATCAGCAAAATCCGAGAGAATTTTTAGATGACAAATTTTTTGAAAAAAATTTGGTGATGCTAGCTCCTGTCCTTTTTAAGATAGCTATGAGACATGACAGACGACGGAAGATGCCACACCATTGCATAAGCTCTCAGATTCGCTAAAAATGCAAATCCAGGTTTTTTTTCAAACAGTTGAAAGATATTGTTCCAATAGTTCTAATCTGGGCATTCTGTGTCTAGATGCGGTGTCTAGAGGTCTAGACACCTTGTCTAGACACCAGACAGAGCCAGGTCAGTTGCCATGGTGATGTCTGGACCCCACCTGGTTGTACTGAGTGACCTCTTGACTAGGCTGCTGAAACTGGGCATGTTGTCAAATCTGTTTTCAAACACAGAAAGCCTTTTTCAATTGGCTACACTGCTTTTTTAAGCTGCATTTACCCATCTATTCTTATAAAACTGGCAGAACCCTACCATAGAATAATTCTTGTAAAGTTTAAACCAATCAGCTTAACAGTTTCATCATAAAACAGTGTATAAACTAGAAGAGTCTAAAATTACATTTTCGCTTGTAAAAAACAGATCATTATAGATGGCGCCATCATTACCTAAATTTCAGATATGACTTGTATGACAAACATTGGCATAAAATTTGGTGGTGATAGCTCCAGCCTTTTCTGAGATTTTAAATTTAGTGTGCTTTTTGGGACAGATGACTAAGTTCATCCTCCGGTTACTTGGCCAAAAATCACTGCACTGGAACCATTCGAGCAAACATGAGAGAGATTGTTCAAGGGAACATTTCTGTGAAATATTGGACAATTTGGCTGGAAAGTTTCAGAGAAGACGATTTTTTAAGGTTTTTAAGCTTTTCTTTATAAAATCTAAATTAATGCAGATACCCAATAATATGCTCTAGGGCACCAAGTTTCACATGTGACTAATTCTTACATGTAATTTGGAGCTGCTAGCTCCGACAGTTTCTGACTTACAGCCATGGACAGTGGATGGGCCAGCCCTGGAATGCGGACTGGACGACCCTTAGACAGAGTGTCCATCTCTACAATACAGAGACGGAAAGCACTGCATGCATTCTTGTGGTTCCCTGACGGATATTACTAAATGTCCGTCCTTTGGCCAAATTACCAAACATAATCTAGCTAACATACCATTTACTAAGACTCCTTACTTGTTTTCTTGCTCAAATAAGAAAATGAAACATATAATCCAGGTTCAAAGTTAAAAAGCGATGCTCGCAGGTTTCTACCCAAACATGACATGTTGCTTTAGGGTCAAGGACACAGGGAGAAGCCAGTTTTCAAATTACTTCCCCTGATTGGCTGTTAGGTTTCAGGCTCATTCATCATGGAAATCCAACTTAATTCCAAGCATAAGATTTGCTGTCTGGTCCCTAAAAGTGCCATCTAGTGAATAAAACAGAAAGTGCAAGCAAAACAATGGTTCCAGGCGGGGCTAGTAGCCACCTGCAAATTTTCTCGTTTTCACTTATTAGAAATGGTTCACACATCCAGTAAAGACCCACGTTTGTTTATTTTAAGCTTATTTTCTGATTTATCTAAATATCTGTGTCCTCGCTCGCACACCAATATTTTCAATAGAGTGCTCGTAAGCCTCGCTGGGAGGCTTACTAAGTAGGCTAGACGACCCTGTGCCATCACATAAGCTCACAGGTTCGCTAAAAATTATTCTTATTGAATAATTTTCTTTCCTATAAAATGAAAACTCACCTGTTATAAATTGTAGAAAATTGACTTGGAGAAATCACATTCTGACAGATCCAAGACCCAAGAATGGTCCTCATATGAAACCCTATTCAGAATGGCTTACTTCGCAACACAATGCATCAGACCTCGCAATATAATGGAGTAATTTAAGACAATGCCTGCACAACTGCTAACAATTGTCAAGTGCAAAATGGCTTCAAATACTAAACATGTAAAATGACCTTGAAGGTCAGTGGTCAATGGTTTTCGAACACATCACAGAACATGGTCAAGGCAATGTGTGTAGTGATTTTGAAGGAAAAATATGCAGTACTTAAGCAGTTAGCTAAATCACCAAATATCACAAATGAAGTCAACATAAAATTTAAAAATCCTAGGTCAAGGTCAACCAAAAGTTGACGTGTTCGAGCAAGTCATAAGGCGATGCTTTAAACAAAGTAATGAACAAATCAAATGAAAACTCTGGCCGCTATCCCGCTAACGGGAAAGTAATGTGATATCCAGTATGGGCTGACCTTGAATGTAAAGGTCAAGGTCATACAACCAAGAAAAAATCTTCTGCCTTTCTAGTGCAGGATTAGGATGAAATTTTGATAGGTGGCAGCACTCCTGATATATAAGTCTCTAGAAAAAGCGGAGACTTGAGCCAGAAAACAATAAGTTCCCCTGTGGGGCTCTTTATAACCTATTATTTAATTTTGGCTGTATTTACTGGAAGTTATAAACAACAAGTGGGTCATGGGTCATGACACTCAGCTGACTGACATGTTGACAATATGTCTTTGCACAGGCAACTAATTGTATCCGCCAAAACAGAATTTTGCGGATTCTATGTTTTCAGTCGACTGCTGCTGCCACATAGGTTTCAGGAGAACTCTGTAACCACTGGGCAGAATTTTTTTAAATTTGGGACTATGATTGGGTCACATGTGAACTGCTGCACCCTCATTCTTGGTTAACCTCTGACCTTTCCTCTCTGCCCAGTGTTTCCACACATAAACCCACATATCTAGGAAACTGTTTGACCGATCAGGCTAAAACTTTTGCACAAATGTAGCTCTATTATAGCTTTATAACATACACTAAAAATGGTGGCACCAACTGCAACCATTTTTGCACGACCTCCATCTGTTTATCTGCCTTGGGATAAAATCACTCATATCTCTGCATTGATTGGACTTATCCACCTGAAATTATACATGTGTATACATCCTGGACAGTTTTCTTGATTTTATGACAGGTGGCGCCATCTTCATTTATGTTTGCACCGCAGACATTCAGGCTTATATCTCAGGACTGGTTTGACATATCCCCCTGAAATTTTGCATGAGTATAGATCTCACATAGCTCTTTATCATAAGCGAAACTGGTGGCGCCCCCTGCAACCATTTTTGCACAGCATCCGTCTGTTTGTCTGCCATGGGATAAAATCACTCATATCTCAGCAGTGGTTTGTCATATCTGCTAAAATGTTGCAGGTTTATACATCTCGGATAGCTTTCTGGATTTTATGGCAGATGGCGCCACCTTTATTTTTGTTTACACGGCAGACATTCAGAAATTTTGCATGTGTATAGATCTAACATAGCTCTTAATCATACACAAGATTGGTGGTGCCACCTGCCACCATTTTTACACAGAGTCCTTCTGTTTGTCTGCTGTCAGATAAAATCACTCCTATACAATTAGTGGTTTGACTTACCTGCCTAAAATTTTGCATATGTATACAACTTGGACAGCTTTCTGGATTTTAGGTAGGTGGCGCAACCTACATTCACATTTCGGCTGCAGACATCCATGCTAAAATGCAACAAACCTCACTCTATATCCCCTTGCCACTCAATCAATGCCTCACTTCACCCGTCCCACTCTGATTTTGAGGGATACACGTAGTCCCTTGTCGACTACCCGTATTCTAGTTTATAATAATCCCAGATTACCACTTATCAGATACCAATATAAATATGTAGAGTCAATTCTAACATTCATACATACAAGTTTACACATCACATATACATGACCCATAGCTCGAGGGATATGGGTAACAGGGACCTTATTTCAGGTTTACTAGGAGACTGTTCATGAACCTCCCTGCATGTCATATTAGAAGATTCTAGGTCCAGTGGTTACGATTTGTGCCCTCTAAACAGATTACCGCATCTTTAACCCTTTACTGTTTGTATTTGGTTGTCACAAAACACCCCCCTTACTGTTCACATTAATTTTAGGTTTCTCACACTTTGAATTTTGACATACTGTACATTAATGTTATGAATGATAACCTGATCAGTTTTTGGTGGAACCTTATGAAATTTTTAACACATTTTACAGAGTTACCAAGCAAGAGGTTAATGACTTAACCAATCATAAATTTCACATTTATCCATAATCAGAACCAGGTAAATCAGGTAAATTCAGGTAAGTATAGTGTTTTGGTTGTTTAAGTGTATTTGTACATGAATGTCTATTGTATATCCCAGTGAAGACTTTGTAGAATTTAGGACCAATAAAAAAGATTATCATCCGCTGTCAGCACAGTCAGTTGAAACACTGCGCTTGTTGGCAAACCTTGTGTCACTTTGCCGACTCAATTCAACCAACCGGCTTGCCAACAGAATCTTAATTAGAATTTCATTAATATTCACAAGAAATCCACATGTTAATAAATAAACAAGGGACCCACGGGTCTCGGTGCTCAGCTGAAGTTGCAAAATATGCAAAATATTCTATTGTAATGTTTTCATTTATATTAGCATATGAGAAGCTAAGAGGAAAGGGGCCCTCCTACTTGGTTATAGTAAAGTTCTAAATATATGATTGCTAAACTAATACTCTGACATGACTGTCATGAAGAAAAACAGTATAAGTTTTGAGATAATGTGATGTATATGAAAAATTTACAGATGGGCAGGCAAGTGGACAGAAGTTTATATATGAGCCCATTTGTTTAGCATATTAACTTTTTTTATTAAAAGTTTTCATCTGATTCATTTTTTTTTATTTACAAGTTTTATAAATTTGTAATTAAAAATCAGAAAATATAAGTTAAAATATCAGAATTCTAAGTTGCAATCATTATATATCCAGAGTGTAGCTCATATTGGGTCATATTATGCATACACATATATTTTATTATTTTTAAATCAGTTATAATCATCTAGTTAATGCATCATCTCGAGGGTGGGGAAGGGGGGTGCAGGGCAGAGGGGAAGCCTGCTGGCAGTGGCCAAGCTGAGCCAAGGCAAGCTGCCTGGGATGGGTTACATAACACAAATGAAGGCTGTACTACTAGGTGGGCTAGATGTAAACAACACTTGACATGGTGTATGAAAACTTGAATAAAAGCTACTCATTTCAATCATTTCCTTTGAAATTTCAGATTTAAAAAAATAAAATCCTTATGTATATGTGCTGTGAAAATTAAATCAATAGTGCTAACAGGGAAAAATGTGCCGTTGCCAAAGTTGGACAAAATTCAAGGTATTTAATTTTTATTTATGCTAATAACTTGAAAAATTTGCAAAATTCAGATCTAATTTTGGGTAAACAATTGAATCTTTATTAAATAAAGTTATATTCCTGAAAAAAAAGTCTCCAGCTTCAGAAATTTTTATGTTAAGTGGGTAAAATATATTTCCAGATTAAAAAAAAAAAAACTGCATTATATTTGGGCCCATAACTTCAAAACAATATACAATACTGACCTAATATATTGTATGTTCATAGAAAATGTTTGGAAAAATATAAAATCTAAATATGATCAAAAACAGATCAGCTGTTTTGATATTAGGCAGCCTTGAAGTGTAACAATGGCTTTTTTATGAAAAACGGCGGTTTTTCCTTAATATCTAAAAGAGAACTAAGTCCTAGTGACCTGAATTTTTCCATATGGTAGGAGATTTTGGGGACATCTAACAGTATGCAGAATTTTGGATTTGTAGGTCCAACGGTTTCAAAATGTGCCCTGTTAACGGACGGAGGACGGACAAAGGACCACGAATATAGCTCAGATGACTTAGAGTAAGCTGAGCTAAAAATTATCAACTTTACAGTAGGGATGTTCTCGAGCTGTATAGAAACGTGTTCAATGGTGTAGCATAAATATTTAACACAAATAATTTGCATGGAAAATTGGATTAAGACAGTAAGTCCATCATGTGTTTCTGTGGCTTATAAACACAGCTTATTAGTTTTGTGACGAGCTTCCAAGGGGCTTTCCAAACAGCAACCGGTTAAAGGTCTCAAAAATAGAGAAAAAATGCATAAAAAATCGAAAAATACAGGTGGGGCTACCAGTCTGCAGAAACTGATGAAAAACTCAATGATCAACATGCATGCAAAGAATCATGGTGATTAATGCATTAGTTGTTCATATACTTGAGCTTTTGTTTCTAATTTTCCATTATTCTCGGGGGTATTTCTGAGCCACATAGCTCGGAGGATATGGGTAACAGAAACCTAATTTCAAGTTAACTTAGAGACATTTCATCGACCTCTCTGTATGTCAAGTGAGAAGAATCCAGATCCAGCAGTTACGATTTGTGCCCTGTTAACAGACAGACAGCTGGGCGGACAATTGACAAAGAATGATTGCTATAGCTCAGATGATGTTTGCATTCAGCTGACCATAATAAATGGGCAAAAAAAGATCTCAGATGTGAGAGCAATTTTATTATATAAATTTTCGATTGACAAAAAAGAATTCTTGATGTTCATGCATACTTTTTGGAAAAACCGAGTTTTTCATACACAGTATATGGTGATACAATCTATATGCCTATCATTGCCAACAATGATGTATATATAATCCTTCCGCATTGCATATGCGGGCACAGTACCTAATTAAGAATTTTCCTATTTGAATGCATTTTATATAGGCCTACAGAAATAAGACACATCATTTGCAGAGCAATTACAGCCCGTTATTTCAATGCTCAAATATTTTAAACATATTTTACAGCTCAGACTTATACCTTGCTATCTGTAAGCTCGCCGATCTATTAATGAAATGGTAATACCGTTGAACTCCCGCGCTCCTAGCTCAAAATTTAATGCCTTTAATTTGACAAAATATGATTCACTGTAACTGATTTTAACAGTCATCTAAATTAACTATGAACTAGACATTTCTTGGCACCGCAGGTGCCAGAGTATCCCCAGACATAGTAGGCCCCCCCCTACAAGAATAGACCCCCATTTTTAGCAGCATATACTGACACTTGGCATATTTATTGTTTCTTCCATCTAACAATCCACAGTCTTGTTGAAGATGTTGGTCCTGTGACCTTGATCTTTTTAAAGATGTGTCCTGTGACCTTGAACTTTGACCTCATGACCCTAAATTCAATTTTGGTCTTGCTTTTCCAATGGGTCAAATACAAGTCAAGTTTGAAATCCATACATCAATAAAAGAAGGAATTATCATCCAGAAACTAATTTTTGGACAGATGGCTCCTGTGACCTTCACCTTTGACCTCGTGACCTCAAAATTGATAGGGGTCTTCCTCTATTGGCAGATGACTTATATGTGCAAGGTCTGAGATGAAATGTTTGGCTGAAAATGCATTCACAATCTTTTTAAAGATGTGTCCTGTGACCTTGACCTTTGACCTCATGACCCCAAAATCAATTTGGGTCTTGCTTTTTCAATGGGACATATATAAGTCAAGTTTGAAATCATTACATCAATAAAAGCAGGAATTATCATCCAGAAACTAATTTTTGGACAGATGGCTCCAGTGACCTTCACCTTTGACCTTGTGACCTCAAAATTGATAGGAGTCTTCCACTCTTGGCAGGTGAACTATATGTGCAAGATGAAAGGTCTGAGATGAATTGTTTGGCTGAAAATGCATCCACAATCTTTTTAAAGAGGTTTCCTGTGACCTTGACCTTTGACCTCATGACCCCAAAATCAATTTGGGTCTTGCTTTTCTAATGGGTCAATAACAAAGCCAAGTTTGAAATCCATACATCAATAAAAGAAGGAATTATCATCCAGAAACTAATTTTTGGACAAATGGCTCCTGTGACCTTCAACTTTGACCTTGTGACCTCAAATTGATAGGGTTCTTCCTCTCTTGGCAGGTGAACTATATGTGCAAGATGAAAGATCTGAGATGAAATGTTTGGCTGAAAATGCATCCATATCTTTTTAAAGATGTGTCCTGTGACCTTGACCTTTGACCTCATGACCCCAAAATCAATTTGGGTCTTGCTTTTCCAATGGTACATATATAAGTCAAGTTTGAAATCCATACATCAACTAGAATATCAGCAGAAGCTGACAAAAGCCCTCAGCCAAAAGAACAGTGTTTAGAGGTGGTAACAGTAACAAGTACTAAATATCTGTTCTCACATGGATGTATATCGATATATGTCTCAGTTAAAATTTGTAATGTACCATAATTCATAACAATCCACCAAATGCTTCCTGAAAAATAAGCTTCTAAGTTTTATTCTATTATAAGCTCTGTGACTTTGAAAAGTAGGTCAAGGTCACCCATCTTCGAACTTGACCGAGATTTTGTCAATATACATCTTCACCAAAGAAATAAAATTCCTATTGTGAATCCTTATAGAGATATCCCCCTCACAAGGCCAAAGTTTAAAAATCCAAGAAAAATTCATTAAAAATCAGAAATTGTAGGTGGCGCCACCAAACTTGTGCAGCAGTTACAGACCATCAGTCCCTATGATCATATTAAGTATTGTGAAAATCCACCCAATGGTTCCTGAGAAATATGCTTCTCAATGTTTTTTCTATAATCAGCTCTAAAATGTAGAAAAATAGGTCAAGGTCACCCATCTTCGAACTTGACCAAGATTTTGTCAATACACATCTTCACCGAAAAAATAAAATTCCTACGATGAATCCTTTTACAGATATCTCGCTCACAAGCCCAAAGTTGAAAAATCCAAGAAAAATTCATTAACAAGGGACCTATGGGTCACGACGCTCAGCTGTTATATATGATAAAAAAAATATTATTTAGAAATGAGGCACATGCTGGTTTTGTGTGGTGATAAATATAAGCTGTATTATGAGTTGTTGTTGTTTAGCTTATGTATGATTTTGATAGTTCCTTTGGAGACAGGGAAGAGGATTGATTTCATTTATTTTATTAACAGATTTTGACTTGGCCATATAACTTATAAGCAGAACATATAATATAAGAGTTTAACTATTTATTAAAAAAATTACAAATATTGTCCCAAATATAATTTTTATTAAAAATAATAAGAGAATAGTATGATTTTTTCAAAAAAAATATAACTGAAATGATTATTAAAATAATATTAAAGAATATATTCATGAATGCATTCATGAATACATTTGGAAAGTATTTGCACTGGTATTCATATACTTTCATTTTTACCTGAATTCCCATTCTTTATGCAAGAAATTTTATAATGGAGTATATAATCATATTCGTATTTATATACAATTACAAAGTATTCGCACCATGTCTGGTATTTATTCAGTTTTCACCAAACAATGATGTTGAGAATCCAGAATATATCCAGAAAATTCACACATTTAAATAATGATCATAAGTACCTGGTTTTATGGCTTTTATTAATATTAAAAAATAAATGTAAAAAAATCATTTTGGACTATTTCACATCAATGTACACACTAGACACAGTAGGAATCTAGATTAATATTATCAACTGCTTCCTTGTCTATCATTAATTTCCTTCATATGATCCCTAATGATTAGTAATGAATAATATGATTTACTTTTTTATCATTAAAACTGAACTGAAAAATACCATAGGTGACTGCATGGTGTTATTTGGAATATGTGACATTCTACCCATCGATGCAAGATTCTTATATCATCAGTAACTGCAAGTTAATTTCCTGTTATTATCAACTAACAAATTCCTTTTCTATTTTTCTTTAATTTGTTATTAAAAACCAATAAAAATTTATTAATTTATTGTTTATTGTTATGTTGTTGGTTAAAACTACTAGATGAGTTGGGTTAGACACCTGGATCAACTGTGGCTGGCAATAAGCTGCCTGGATTCCGTGTATGCCTCGCCTCAAGCATGCATAATACAGGTGACTCAAGAGGGGCTGGAGAGAGCCAAAGTCTGACAGGGTCTCATAAAAAACATTAATAAAATTTTTGGCCAATTTCTTTCGGTTTCTAAACTAAAAAGCTGAAATCCTTATGTGTGCATGATATGAAAATTATATCAACAGTGCTCACGGGAAATCAACATGCCATGGTCACAGTTGGGCAAAATTTAAGGTACTTATTTTATATTTATACTAATAACTTATAAAATTTGAAAAATTCAGAACTAATTTTTGGTTTCAATTGAATCTTGATTAAATAATGTTACATCCCTGAAAAAAATCTCTGGCTTCAGCAATCCTCTTGTTAAGGGAGTAAATATATTTCTTGATTTTTTAAAAAGTGCATTATGTTTGGGCCCATAACTTAAAACAATTACGCAATACTGACATCATTTCTGGCATGTGCATAGCGAATGTATAGAAAATTTGTATAATATATATGATTAAAGTAAGATCAGTGGTTTTGATATTAGGCAGTCTTACAGTGTAACAATGGGATTTAATGGAAAAATGAAGTTTTTCATTAATATTTCCAAGGAATTAAGTCCTAGTGATAAAATACTTGGCATGGTAGGGAATTTTGGAGACATCTAACTGTATGCTTAATTTAAGGAACTTAGAGCTGAAGCTGGGGAGCTGAGCTCTAGCAAACTTCATAACACTAGCTTGATGTAAACTTGATGTGACATGGTGCTTGAAAACTTAAATAAAATCTACAGTTTTTGATCAACTGCATGGTTTCAAATTTTTGGTGTTAACAGACAAAATGCTAACAAAAACATGCTGTGAAAATTAAATCCACAGTACTTACAGGAAACAAGGGACCTATGGGTCACGACGCTCAGCTGTTATATATGATAAAAAAATATTATTTAGAAATGAGGCACATGCTGGTTTTGTGTGGTAATAAATATAAGCTGTATTATGAGTTGTTGTTGTTTAGCTTATGTATGATTTTGATAGTACCTTTGGAGACAGGGAAGAGGATTGATTTCATTTATTTTATTAACGAATGGAGAACTATTGTCACACAGATTTTGACTTGGCCATATAACTTATAAGCAGAACATATAATAAAAGAGTTTAACTATTTATTAAAAAAAATTACAAATATTGTCCCAAATATAATTTTTATAAAAAATAATAAGAGAATCATATGATTTTTTAAAATGAAATATAACTGATATGATTATTAAAATAATATTAAAGAATATATTCATGAATGCATTCATGAATACATTTTAAAAGTATTTGCACGAGTATTCATATACTTTCATTTTTACCTGAATTCCTATTCTTTATGCAAGAAATTTTATAATGGAGTACAAAATCATATTCGTATTTAAATACAATTACAAAGTATTCGCACCATGTCTGGTATTTATTCAGTTTCACCAACCAATGATGTTGAGAATCCAGAATATACAAAATTCACACATTTAAATAATGATCATAAGTACCTGGTTTTATAGCTTTTATTTATATTAAAAAATAACTGTAAAAAATTCATTTTGGACTAATTTCACATCAATGTACACACTAGACACAGTAGGAATCTAGATTAATATTATCAACTGCATCTTTGCCTATCATTAATTTCCTTCATATGATCCCTAATGATTAGTAATGAATAATATGATTTACTTCTTTATCATTAAAATTGAACTGAAAAATGCCATAGGTGACTGCATGGTGTTATTTGGAATATGTGACATTCTACCCATCGATACAAGATTCTTATATCATCAGTAACTGCAAGTTAATTTCCTGTTATTATAAACTAACAAATTCCTTTTCTATTTTTCTTTAACTTGTTATTAAAAACCAATAAAAATTTATTAATTTATTGTTTATTGTTATGTTGTTGGTTAAAACTACTAGATGAGTTGGGTTGGACACCTGGATCAACTGTGGCTGGCCATAAGCTGCCTGGATTCCTGTATGCCTCGCCTCAAGCGTGCATAATTTGATGAAAGGTCAACAAGGTCAACATACAGGTGACTCAAAGAGGGGCTGGAGAGAGCCAAAGTCTGACAGGGTCTCATAAAAACATTAATAAAAGCTACAATTTTTGGCCAATTTCTTTCAGCTTTCTAAACTAAAAAGCTGAAATCCTAATGTGTGCATGATATGAAAATTATATCAACAGTGCTCACAGGACACAAACGTGCCATGGTCACAGTTGGGCAAAATTTAAGGTACTAATTTTATATTTATACTAATAACTTATAAAATTTGAAAAATTCAGAACTAATTTTGGGTATTCAATTGAATCTTGATTAAATAATGTTACATCCCTGACAAAAAAATCTCTAGCTTCAGCAATGCCCTCGTTAAGGGAGTAAATATATTTATTGATTTTTTACAAAGTGCATTATGTTTGGGCCAATAACTTAAAACAATTACGCAATACTGACATCATTCTGGCATGTGCATAGAGAATGAAAAATATCTATATTATTTATGATTAAAGTCAGATCAGTGGTTTTGATATTAGGCAGTCTTGAAGTGTAACAATGGGTTTTTAATGGAAAAATGAAGTTTTTCATTAATATCTCGAAGGTATTAAGTCCTAGTGACCAAATTCTTGGCATGGTAGGGGATTTTGGAGACATCTAACTGTATGCCGAATTTAAGGAACAAGAGCTGAAGCTGGGGAGCTGAGCTCTTGCAAACTGCATAACACTAGCTTGATGTAAACAATATGTTACATGGTGCTTGAAAACTTATTAAAATCTACAGTTTTTGATCAACTGGTTTCAAATTTTTGGTGTTAACAGTTGAAATGCTAACAAAAACATGCTGTGAAAATTAAATCCACAGTACTTACAGGAAAAAAACGTGCCATGGTCAAAGTTGGGCAAAATTTAAGGTACCAATTTTTTATTTTTATTAATATTTTAGAAAATTTAAAAGATTTTCATCTAATTTTGGGTATACAATTTAATTTTGATTAATTAAAGTTATATTACTGGAAAAAGGTCAATAGCTTTAAAATTTTTTGTGTTAAGTGATCATATATCTTTCCTGATTTTTTACAAAATGCATTATGTTTGGGCCCATAACTTTTTTAAATTAAATAATACAGACATAATTTCTGGCATGTACATAGGAACTATATAGAGAAATATTTATGGTAAATATGAGGAAAAACAGATGAGTGGTTTTGATATTAGGCAGTCCTGAAGTGTGAAAATAGGTTTTTAATAAAAAATTGAGGTTTTTCCTTAATTTCTCAAAGGAACGAAGTTGCAAAGACCCAGTTTTCGGCTTGGTAGGAGATCTTGGGGACATCTAACATTATGCCAAATTTTGGATTCCTAGGTCTTACGGTTTCAAAACGTGCCACATCTACGGACGGACGGACGGACGGACGGACGGACGGACGGACAGACGGACGGACGACGGACAATGGACCACGACTATAGCTCAGATGACTTATAGTCAGCTGAGCTAAAAAACGTGCCATGGTCAAATTTGGGCAAAATTTAAGGTACCAATTTTTTAATTTTATTAATATTTTTAAAAATTTGAAAGATTTTCATCTAATTTTGGGTATACAATTTAATTTTGATTAATTAAAGTTATATTACTGGAAAAAAGGTCAATAGTTTTAACAATTTTTGTGTTAAGTGATCAAATATCTTTCCTGAATTTTTACAAAATGCATTATGTTTGGGCCCATAACTTTTTTAAATTAAATAATACAGACATAATTTCTGGCATGTATATAGGAACTATATAGAGGAATATTTATGGTAAATATGAGGAAAAACAGATGAGTGTTTTTGATATTAGGCAGTCCTGAAGTGTGAAAATAGGTTTTTAATAAAAAATTGAGGTTTTTCCTTAATTTCTCAAAGGAACGAAGTTGCAAAGACCCAGTTTTCGGCTTGGTAGGAGATCTTGGGGACATCTAACATTATGCCGAATTTTGGATTCCTAGGTCTTACGGTTTCAAAACGTGCCACATCTACTGACGGACGGACGGACGGACGGACAGACAGACGGACGGATGACGGACAATGGACCATTACTACAGCTCAGATGACTTATAGTCAGCTGAGCTAAAAATGCTACATTACACAACATTGCATCTTCTGGATTACACCTTGAATTATTTTTTCAAGGAAAGTTTTTGCATATCGGAGTGAAAACAGCATTACAATTAAGGAGATACAGTGAAAACAATAACAATTACTGCATAACACTTGGTGGGTTGGGTTTGCGGGGGGGGGGGGGGGGGGGGGGGGGAGGGGTGATTGGGGTGGTGATATGAGAATAACTGTACACCTGTCACAGCAGGGGATCTCCCCCAGTGACTACAACAAATCAGAAACCCTGGCATAGCTGACTTCCAGTGACCTGGAGTGGGACCCTGCATCTGTAATCAAAGCAAGTGACTACAGAAAAAACAAGGGACCTATGGGTCACGGCGCTCAGCTGTTATATATGATTAAAAAATATGATTTAGGAATGAGGCATATGCTGGTTTGGTGTGGTAATAAATATAAGCTTTATTATGAGTTGTTGGTGTTTAGCTTATGTATGATTATGATATTATCTTTGGAGACAGGGAAGAGGATTGATTTCATTTATTTTATTAACAAATGGAGTACTATTGTCACACAGATTTTGACTTGGCCATATAACTTATAAGCAGAACATATGATATAAGAGTTTAACTATTTATTTAAAAAAATTACAAATATTGTCCCAAATATAATTTTTATTAAAAATAATAAGAGAATCTTATGATTTTTTAAAATGAAATATAACTGAAATGATTATTAAAATAATATTAAAGAATATATTCATGAATGCATTCATGAATACATTTTGAAAGTATTTGCACTGGTATTCATATACTTTCATTTTTACCTGAATTCCAATTCTTTATGCAAGACATTTTATAATGGAGTACATATTCATATTCGTATTTAAATACAATTGCAAAGTTTTCCCACCATTACTGGCATTTATTCAGTTTTCACCAAACAATTATGTTGAGAATCCAGAATATACAAAATTCACACATTTAAATTATGATCAAAAGTACCTCGTTTTATGGCTTTTATTTATATTAAAAAAAAAATGTAATATATTCATTTTGGACTAATTTCACATCAATGTGCACACTAGACACAGTAGGAATCTAGATTAATAATATCAACTGCATCTTTGTCTATCATTAATTTCCTTCATATGATCCCTAATGATTAGTAATGAATAATATGATTTACTTTTTTATCATGAAAATTGAACTGAAAAATACCAAAGGTGACTGCATGGTGTTATTTGGAGTACGTGACATTCTACAAGATTCTTTTATCATCAGTAACTGCAAGTTGATTTCCTGTTATTATAAACTAACAAATTCTTTTTTATTTTTCTTTAATTTGTTATTAAAAAACAATAAAAATTTATTAATTTATTGTTAATTGTTATGTTGTTGGTTAAAACTACTAGATGAGTTGGGTTGGACACCTGGATCAACTGTGGCTGGCCATAAGCTGCCTACCTGCAACAGTGTATGGCTCGCCTCAAGCATGCATAATTTGCTGAAAGTTCAACAAGGTCAACATACAGGTGACTCAAGAGGGGCTGGAGAGAGTTAAGGTCTGACATGGTCTTATAAAAACATTTATAAAAGCTACAATTTTTGGCCAATTTATTTCAGCTTTCTAAACTAAAAAGCTGAAATCCTTGTGTGCATGATATGAAAATTATATCAACCGTGCTCACAGGAAACAAATGTGCCATGGTCAAAGTTGGGCAAAATTTAAGGTACTAATTTTATATTTATACTAATAACATATAAAATTTGAAAAATTCAGGACTTATTTGGGGTATTCAATTGAATCTTGATTAAATAATGTTACATCCCTGGCAAAAAAACTCTAGCTTCAGCAATCCCCTTGTTAAGGGAGTATATATATTTCGAGATTTTTTACATAGTGCATTATGTTTGGGCCCATAACTTAAAACAATTACGCAATACTGACATCATTTCTGGCATATGCATAGAGAATGTATAGAAAAATATGTATATTATATATGATTAAAGTCACATCAGTAGTTTTGATATTAGGCAGTCTTGAAGTGTAACAATGGGTTTTTAATGGAAAAATGAAGTTTTTCATTAATATCTCGAAGGTATTAAGTCCTAGTGACCAAATTCTTGGCATGGTAGGGAATTTTGGAGACATCTAATTGTATGCCAAAATTTTGGAAATGAGAGCTGAAGCTGGGGAGCTGAGCTCTTGCAAACGGCATAACACTAGCTTGATGTAAACAATTTGTTACATGGTGTTTGAAAACTTGAATAAAATCTACAGTTTTTGATCAACTGGTTTCAAATTTTTGGTGTTAACAGACAAAATGCTAACAAAAACATTCTGAGAAAATTAAATCCACAGTACTTACAGTAAAAAAACGTGCCATGGTCAAAATTGGGCAAAATTTAAGGTACTAATTTTTTATTTTTGTTAATATTTTAAAAAATTTAAAAGATTTTGATCTAATTTTGGGTATACAATTTAATTTTGATAAATTAAAGTTATATTACTGGAAAAAAAGTCCATAGCTTTAACAAGTTTTGTGTTAAGTGATCAAATATCTTTCCTGATTTTTTACAAAATGCATTATGTTTGGGCCCATAACTTTTTTAAATTATATAATACAGACATAATTTCTGGCATGTACATAGGAACTATATAGAAGAATATTTATGGTAAATATGAGGGAAAACAGATGAGTGGTTTTGATATTAGGCAGTCCTGAAGTGTGAAAATAGGTTTTTAATAAAAAATTGAGGTTTTTCCTAAATTTCTCAAAGGAAGGAAGTCGCAAAGACCCAGTTTTCGGCTTGGTAGGAGATCTTGGGGACATCTAACATTATGCTGAATTTCGGATTCCTAGGTCTTACGGTTTCAAAACGTGCCACATCTACGGACAGACGGACGGACGGACGGACGGACGGACGGACGGACGGACGGACGGACGGACAGACGGACGGACGGACGGACAATGGACCACGACTATAGCTCAGATGACTTATAGTCAGCTGAGCTAAAAATCAATAACTAGCTTAATTTTCAAGCTTTTATTTTCAAATTTCAGATTTAGACAAACTAAATATTTATGTTTACATACTGTGAAAATTAAATCAATGGTGCTTACAGGAAAAAAACGTGCCATGGTCAAAGTTAGGCAAAATTTAAGGTACTAATTTTTTTGTTATGCTTATAACTTAAAAAATTTACAAAATTCAGATCTAATTTTCAGTAAACAATTGAATCTTAATTAAACATAGTTATATACTTGATAAAATAGACTCTAGTTTCAAAATTTTTCATGTTAAGTGAGTTATTATTTTTCCTGATTTTTTACAAAGTCCATTATGTTTGGGCTCATAACTTAAAGAATTTACACTTTACAGACTTAATTTCTGGCATGTACATAGGAACTATATAGAGGAATATTTTTGGTAAATATAAGGAAAAACAGATGAGTGGTTTTGATATTAGGCAGTCCTGAAGTGTGAAAATAGGATTTTAATAAAAAATTGAGGTTTTTCCTTAATTTCTCACAGGAACGAAGTCGCAAAGACCCAGTTTTCGGCATGGTAGGAGATCTTGGGGACATCTAACATTATGCTGCATTTTGGATTCCTAGGTCTTACGGTTTCAAAACGTGCCACATCTACGGACGGACAGACGGACGGACGACGGACAATGGACCACGACTATAGCTCAGATGACTTATAGTCAGCTGAGCTAAAAATCAGAAATTGTAGGTGGCGCCACCAAACTTGTGTAGCAGGTACAGACTATCAGTCCCAATAATCATAGTAAGTTTTGTGAAAATCCACCAAATGGTTCCTGAGTAATAAGCATCTAAGTGTTTTTCTATAATCAGCTCTAAAATGTAGAAAAATAGGTCAAGGTCATCCATCTTCAACTTGACCGAGATTTTGTCGATATACATCTTTACCGAGGAAATAAAATTCTGACGGTGAATCCTTTCCAAGATATCCCGCTCACAAGGTAAAAGTTAACGGACGCCAGACGGACGGACGGACAGCTTGGGTGACGACAATAGCCCATCAGCTAAGGGCTAAGGGCTAATAAAAGCAGGAATTATCATCCAGAAACTAATTTTTGGACAGATGGCTCCTGTGACCTTCACCTTTGACCTTGTGACCTCAAAATCGATAGGGGTCTTCCACTCTTGGCAGGTGCACTATATGTGCAAGATGAAAGATCTGAGATGAATTGTTTGGCAGAAAATGCATCCACAATCTTTTTAAAGATGTGTCCTGTGACCTTGACCTTTGACCTCATGACCCCAAAATCAATTTGGGTCTTGCTTTTTCAATGGGACATATATAAGTCAAGTTTGAAATCCTTACATCAATAAAAGCAGGAATTATCATCCAGAAACTAATTTTTGGACAGATAGCTCCTGTGGCCTTGACCTTTGACCTTGTGACCCCAAAATTTATAT
Organism: Sipunculus nudus; assembly: GCA_026874595.1. NCBI lineage: Eukaryota > Metazoa > Annelida > Sipuncula > Golfingiida > Sipunculidae > Sipunculus > Sipunculus nudus. The sequence goes on from CM049311.1 coordinate 44,567,143, forward strand.
GGATCATCCACTATTGGCAAGTGAGCTATATATTCAAGGTGGAAGACCCGGGATGAAAGTTTGGCTTAAAATGCATCCACAGTATCTTTTAAAATGCCAGTCCAGTGACCTTGACCTTTGACCTCATGACCCTAGAACCTATAGGGTTCTTACTTTAGTGGTGGGCCATACATAAGTCATGTTTGAAATCCATATGGCTATCAACACTGGAGATATCATAAGAGGTGTGTGATTTTCACCATATATGGCAATATTCAAGGTCAAGGCCACTATCATAGGAACGGTCATGACCCCAATTTAAATAAGCATAATCCCATAACCCATACCTATGTATATGCATAATATAAAAGAAATCTGTCCATTAGTTTTTAATGCTCACAGTACTGTAAGGTGGCAATTTTGGGGGTATTAAACGGCACGAAAACAAGTAAAGAATAATAGTTGGTGCCACCAGTTTCTGGAAAATGACAACCCTATCCATGATCTTCCATCAACTTGATTTTGGGATAAATCCATGCAAGATTTCTTGAGATATTAAAGAATTTGTGTGATTTTCCCCAAAATTGGACCTATTCAAGGTCAAGGACACTCTCCTAGTAAAGGTCATGACCTCATTTTAAATAGGCGTCGTCCTCTTACCCATATCTATACATATACCAAGTTTGGTAAATTTCTGTGAAATATTTTTAGGGTTATCGCGCCAACAAGATTTATATGCGGCGGCGGGGGGACCGGTTTGAAAACATAGTATCCCCCGACTTTGTCTGGGGATACAAATATACGATGGTCATATGAGCCTGGGAGTATGTCCTTGACCACAAAGGAGGCAAATTTGTCAGCTTAATATTTCACAAGACTGTTGACATAAATATTCAAATTTATGAACTACAACGAGGCCCAACTTTCAAAACTTGTGTCAAATCCTGTTCGATGTTGTTCACCAGTATGCTGATGTATGCAGGACATGCCTAAATCAGAGTTCCAGAAAACGCATGTCAGTAGTATATACAGGGTTCATCTGTGCACCAAACTCAAACACGAATACTTATTTCAACTTCAATTTTCAAGCACTATCCAAAAATATACCTATCATGCTTTCAAGCAGCTTTAATGGTATGAGCCCTGCTATATCCTTATGTGAATCAAGCAAAACTAGATATTCCTTGGCACCACAGGTGCCATAGTATCCCCAGAAAATTAATCCCCCCCTTTTAAGAAAAGGCCCCCCATCTTCAGCAGCATATACAGACACCTGGCAAGCGACCATGGTTCCTGCCATCTATCAACTCGAGAATCAATATTTTTCACCAATTATAGGGGGATAATATGTTGAATCTCTCTTGAGAAAAGAGCATTAACTTATTTTAAGGAAATTGGAACCTGTCTGGTTTACGAGAAAATTTTCCAAGACGGATAGACATGCCAAATTTCAGACCAATACCTTAAACCACTCCACAGATATGAGCAATTTTTACCCAAAGCACATGTACAGACGGAAGCCACACCAAAACGTTTGCAGATGGAGCCACAAGTCTTGAGTACAAGATGGAGGAGTCCAAGATCTATGGCTATGCACAATTTCAGGCCAATAGGGCAAATCACTTCTCAGAAAAGAGCATTAATTTATTTTAGGGAAACGGGAAGGTAGGTGGTTCCACCTGTCTGGAATATGATAAAACCTTCCAAGATGGATGGACATGCCAAATTTCAGACCAATACCTTGACCCATTCTGGAGATATGAGCAATTTTCACCCAAAGCACATGTACAGATGGACACAACCCCAAAATGATTGCAGATGGTGCCACCAGTCTTAAGAACAAGATGAAAGAGTCCAAAGTCTATGGATATGCACATTTTCAGGCCAAATCACTTCTCTGAAAAGAGCATTAATTTATTATACAAAAAGGGAGTAGGTAGGTGGTGCCACCTGTATGGTTTATAAGAAATCTGTCCAAGATGGATGGACATGCTAAATTTCAGACCCATATATATACCTTGTCCCATTTTAGAGATATGAGCAATTTTCACCCAAAGCACATGCACAGATGGAAGCATGCCAAAACAATTGCAGATAGGGCCACCAGTTTTGAATACAAGATGGAGGTATCCAAGATCAATGGATAGGCACAATTTCAGCCCAATCTGTCCATTAGTTTTAGACTTTTAATGCTCACAGTACTGTCAAGTGGCAATGATGGGTAATTAAAAGGCCCAAAAACTAGAAAAGGACAGAAGGTGGCACCACCTGTCTTCCGCAGAAGACAAAGCCATCCAAGATCTTCGGTCAATTTAGATTTTGGACCAATACATGCATTCCTTATTGAGATATTTATGATTTTGTGTGATTTTCATCATATATGGCAATATTCAAGGTCAAGGTCACTCCCATAGGAAAGGTAATAGGCTTCGTCCTCTCACCCATATCTATGTTCATGTCAAGTTTGGTAAAGATCCGTAAAATATTTTTTGAGTTATCGTGTCCAAACAAAATCTCTGCAGCGGCGGCGCAACTGTGCTTAAACCATAGTATCCTGACTTTGTTGGGGATACAATAATTAAGTTTTCAACTTAAAAGTGCTGTCAATATTCATACTATTTCATACATGAAACTGCATAGTATACATGTAACCAAAAAAAAGACGATTGATATTTCAAGATCATACTCTTTCATGTTTAAGTCATAGTTTCCAGAATTTTCTCAACTTCATTTGCATTGTGGATAAACACACAGTGGGATCGTCAGCGCGCTGTTACTTACAGTGCCCAACAAAGTTAATGCACATCCGCCGACATGCAGTAACTGCAGAGGTTACATGATTTCGGTAAAGTGTACAGCAGAGGGAAGTAATAAATTACTGCTCTTGTGGTGGGCCTGTGGAATAGGCTTAAAATTTGAAACTATGGGTAGACTACAACACGTGGCCATACAGTCTGACTGTTAACTTTTCAAATAATTTTATTTATCATTCACATGTGATAAATGTAAAAGACAGAAGTGCCCACAGGCAAAATTTTAAGGACTTTTATGGACTTCTGGTAATTTTTCTGATAATTATGGATATTTATGTAGTTAAATTTTGCAGTTTTGAATTCTTGAACTTTCATGGATTTTAAGGACCAATGGCTTTTCAAGCAGGCCCCGAAAATTCTTGAAGTGTTACAACTGGCTTTCAATGTATAACTGAGTTGTGAAGAAATTTTGCCCTTGTACAAAAGAATGCAAATTTTCATATCAGAGGCTATAACAGTTTAAATCTGTGCCCAGTTTAGGTATGTGTGCAATAGCTCATGTGACTTACAACAGCTGAGCTCACTATAATCTGTGGCTCTTCCAGATCCGTTTACAAATCAAAAGAAACATGGTACATGAATAATTTGGTAAACCTTGTTCTTGTTATTTAGTTTTCTTACCTTTTTATAATCTGTGTCTTTGTCAGTTGTGGATGAAGTGTAGGACCTGGTATAGCTGCCAGGAGTATACGAACTTGACCGTTCAGAACGGTTGAGGTAAGAGGAACCTGATGTGTCTCCTAACCGACTTGAGGAACCATAACGAGATGAATGTATTGACTGGAAAGATATAAAAAGGAACCCACAGGTCATAATGCCCTGCTGAAATTGGCTGTAGTATAAATATTATAAGAGAATATATACTCCACTGTTGGGTCAGTGTGGTGTTTATACATATATATGAAGTCTTGTGTTGCACACAGTTGTGAATTAAAGGGGTTTGTTGAGGAAAGGAAGGATTGATGATTAGATAAAGGAAACAAGGCCAACAGGCCTAATGCAAACCTGTGCAACTGGATATACACCAGGTATAATGTTTCAATACTGGATCATTACTTTTCAAGTACATGTGTAACATGTATATGAACAAAGCAAGTACTAAACATTTTGAATAAGAAACAATTACACAAACATCACTGCTGAAATTCTGGCATGGATGCACACAACACAACAAGGGATCCATGGGTAATGGCGCTCAGTTGAAGTTTGACATTTTAGCAAATGCAAAATATTCTATTATAATGTTTTCCATATATATATAAGCATATGAGAAGCTAAGAGGAATGGTGCCCCGACTTGGTTTTAGTTAATTTCTAAATGTATGATTGCAAAACTAACACTCTGACAAGACTGTTATGAAGAACTAGGGACCCATGGGTCTTGACGCTCAGCTGCATTTGTCTATAAGGATATATGTTTTGAGGTTTTCCAAAATATTGGTCCTGTGATCAGTTTGAAGCCAACCTGTCTACCCAAACTGGAGTTATCATCCAAAAACTAATTTGTGAATGGATGGGCCCTTTGACCCTAACCTTTGACCTTGTGACCCTAAAATCAAAAGGAAACTATTTGCCCTATTGGCAGGTGCACCACATGTTGATGATGGAAGGATTGAGATGAAAAGTTTAGCCTCAAATGCATCCACAATCTTTCTAAAGTGGTGGGTCCTGTGACCTTGACCTTTGATCTCATGACCCAAGAATCAACAGTTCTTACTTTAGTGGTGGATCATACATAAGTCAAGTTTAAAACCAATATTTCAAATCAAACTGGTGTTATCATCTGGAAATTAATATGTGGCCCACATGATCGATGGCCCACATGACTTTGACCTGTGACCCCAAAATCCACAAGTTACTTCCACTATTGGCAGGTGAGCAACATCTGGACGATAGAAGGTTTGGGACAGAAAGTTTGAATAAAAATACATCAACAATCTTTTTAAAGAAGTGGGTCATGTGACCTTGACCTTTGACCTTATGTCCCAAAAATCAAAAGGGTTCTGATATTATTGGTGGGTCATAGTCAAAATTGAAACCAATAGGTCAATCCAAACTGGAGTTATCATCCAGAAACAATTATGTGGACAGATGGGCCCCTGTAACCATGACCTTTGACCTTGTGATCCCCAAATCAATCAGGTTCATCCCCTATTGGCAGCTCAGCTATATGTGCAAGATGGAAAGTTTTGTATGAAAAGTTTGGCTTAAAATGCATCCACAATCTTTCTATATAAGTGGGTACTGTGACCTTGACCCTTGACCTCATGACCCCAAAATTGAACAAAATCTTTCCCGATTGGAAGATTAGCAACATTGTGAAGATGGAAGGTTTGCAATGAAAATTTTGGCTTCAAATGCATATGCATTCTTTTTAAAGAAATGAGTCCTGTGACCTTGACCTTTGACAGTTGGACCTCTAAATCGACATGGTTCTTACTTTAGTGGTGAGTCATACATAAGTAAAGTTGGAAACCAATAAGTCAAACTAAACTGGAGTTATCATCTGGAAACTAATTTGTGAACAGATGGCCCCTGTGACCTTGACCTTTGACCATGTGACCCCAAATTCATTTATGCTCTCCCCATACTGGCAAGTCAGCTAAATGCGCAAAATGGAAAGTTTGGGATGAAAAGCTTGGCTTAAATGCAGCCATAATCTTTTTAAATAAGTGAGTCCTGTGACCTTGACCTTTGACCCCAAAATCATATAAGTTTTTGCTTTAGTGGTGGGCCATACATAAGTCAAGTTTGAAATCCATGTGTCAATACAACCTGGAGTTATCATCTGGAAACAAATTTGTGTGGATGGATTGACAGACAGACAGACAGACGAACAGACAGACAGACAGGGTGATTACTATATGGCATCCACTTGTGATCGATAAACACACCAGGTTTTGGGACACTAGATGTAATTACAGCTGAGAAACTTACATGATTGTTGTCATTTTATGGTAAAAAAAATAGAAAAATATTCTTTAAAATAACAAAAAATACAGGTGGCGCCACCAATTTTGGGTACTGACAAAACTAGTCATGTTCAATAATTAAGGCAAGATTCATGACAATCCATGCATTAATTATCAAGATATTGGAGGTTTTGTATTATATTTTTTATTTATCGGGGGGGGGGGGGGGGGGGTACTTTCATGCCCCATAGCTCGGAGGATATAGGTCACAGTGACCTAATTTCAGGTTTCCAAGGAGCTTTTTTATTGACCTCCTTGGATGTCCACTTAGAAATTTCTAGGACCAGCAGTTACGATTTGTGCCCTGCTAACGGACGACCGGACGGCTGGACTGACAACAGACAAAGCGCCATTCCTATACCTCAGTTGACTTACAGTCAACTGAACTAAAAACAGTTTTGAGATACTGTGATGCATACGAAAAATTTACAGATAGACAGGCAGGTAGACAGAATGGACTGATACCTTTATTTCACTTTCAAGGGAAAAATGCATTTAAGTTAATATTAAAGCCTATTTTTTTTAACATATCCACTTTTTCAATAAATAGTTTTTATCAGATTCATTTTTTTTTATTTACAAGTTTTATAAGTTTGCAATTAAAACGAGGCCTACAGGCCTAATGTGAACCTGTACATTTGGAAATACACCAGGTATAATGCTTCAATGCTGGACCATTACTTTTCATATATATGAACAATGCAAGTACCAAACATTTTGAATAAGAAACAATTATACAAACATCACTGCTGAAATTCTGGCATGGGTGCACACAAATCAAAAATGATTGTAGCTGGCACCACCAGTCTTGTATACAACGAAGCTATCAGAGTCTGAGATATATACATATGCCCAATTTCAGACTGATATATCAAACCCCCCCTCAGAAATAAGCAGGGACACACACTGCAAAAATTATTGTAGGTGGCACCACCAGTCTTGTATGCGACAAAGCTATTCAATATGTATAAATATGCCCAATTTCAGGCTGATATATCAAATTCCTCTGTAGAAATAAGCAGGCACATACACTGTGCAAAAGTCATTGTAGGTGGCGACACCTGTCTTGTGAACGAGAAAGCCACCAAAGACAAATAGACAGGTCAAAATATCAGGCCAATAAATCAAACTTACCTGAAGTCTGATGCATGGGGCTGACCAGGCTTAGGTGAGAAAGGCAGTTGCCCCGAGTGAACTATGACAAATTGCTGGCTCAGGCTACTGTACTGAGTGAACTCATGACCTGCACCTGGCTAGACTGAGTGAACTTTTGACCTGTACCTGTTGCATAATCTGACACAGTTGGCAGTATGCCAAAGCTATAAATAGATCTAGGTTGAACTTTGGTGGCAAATCTGATGCAGGGGTCAGTCTGCCAATGCTATAAATAGAATGTAGCTACTGCATTGACTGAACTCCTGACCTATACCTGGCTGCACTGAGTGAACTCTTGACCTGTTGCCTAATCTGATACAGTTGGCAGTCTGCCAAAGCTATAAATAGATCCAGAATGACTTTTGGTCTGCTGCCAAATCTGAAACAGTAGCCACACCACTGCATAAGCTCACAGATTGGCTCCACATGCGCCCATGAGGTGATCACATGATACTCATGAGGTGACCACATGCTACCTATGAGGTGATCACATGCTGCCCATGAGGTGTTCACATGCTGCCCATGAGGTGTTCACATGTCACCCATGAGGTGATCACATGCCTTGTGCTTGGCTGCACTGATTGAACTCTTGACCTATATCTGGCTGCACTGAATGAACTTTTGATCTGTTGCCAAATTTGAAACAGTTGGTAGTTTCTCAACCTATTTAAAGATACAGACACAATCTTGGCCTGTTAGTGAATCTGTTTACACATACTGAAATACTTTGGCTAAAATGCTTTTTTATCAAGCTGACATATTCATAATATCTAGAATAATAAAAGATGCAGTCCTTTCATTGTTAAAGGTCCAATAATTCTGCCAAAAATCATTCAAGTAAACTTATTGTAGGTGGTGCCACCAGTCACTATAAAGCTACCTGGTATGTATAAACATGCCCAATTTTAGGCTGACGTATCATATTCCTCTGTGGAAATAAGCAGGCGAACACACTGCAAAAGTCAATGTAGGTTGCACCACCTGTCTTGTAAATGAGAATACCATAAAAGACACAAAGACAGGCCAAAATATCAGTCCATACTGAATGCAAAATTATAATACAGATATATCTCATTGATGGCAAATTCTTGAATTAAGTTGAGTAGGGATACCAATTATTTATAATCTACGTTCAGTTGTCTTTATTTAACCACAGAGAGCTGGATATCCATGATTGTAACATTGCCTGGTATGACAAACAAGTGACCCATGGGTCATGACGCTCAGCTGACTGGGAAGAGATTTGCAAAAGGAAATTTTATTATCTGAATGGTAGTATATTTACCCATTCAAATGAAGCATCAAACAGATTAACCAACAGGCCAAGATTGTGTCTGTATTTATATATCTCAAAAATAGAGAAAAAATGCGTAAAAAATACAGGTGGCTCCACCAGTCTGCAGAAACTAATAAAAACACTTAATGGTCAATATCCATGCAAAGAATCATGGTGATCTCTGCATTAGTTGTTCAGATACTTCAGCTTTTGTATAAAATTTTATATTATTCTGAGGGATACTTTGGAGTCCTATAGCTTGAAGGATATGGGTAACAGAGACCTAATTTCAGGTTTCCACAGACACTTTTCATGGGCCTCCTTGCATGACAAGAATGAAGATTCTAGGTCCAGTTGTTACAATTTGTGCCATGTAAACAGATAACAGCATCCTTAAAGGTCTCAAAAATAGAGAGAAAAATTTGAAAAAATTGAATAAAATATAGGTGGCACCACCAGTCTGCAGAAACTGATGAAACACTCCATAATCAATATCCATGCAAAGAATCATGGTGATCTCTGCATAAGTTGTTCAGATACAGCTTTTGTATTAAATTGTTCATTACTCTGAGGGATACTTCAGAGTCCTATAGCTTGAAGGATATGGGAAACAGAGACCTAATTTCAGGTTTCCACAGACACTTTTCATGGACCTCCTTGCATGACAAAAATGAAGATTCTTTGTCCAGTTGTTACGATTTGTACCCTGTTGACAGATAAAGATCTTTAAAGGTCTCAAAAATAAAGAAAAAAATCGTAAAAATTTGATAAAAATATAGAGGTGGCGCACCCAGTCTGCAGAAACTGATGGAACACCTCATGATCAATATGAATGCCAAAAATAATGACCATCAGTGTTGCAGTTATTGAGATACTGCAGTTTTTGTATCAAATTTTTCATTATTCTTAGGGGTATTTTGGAGCCATACAGCTTAAAAGATAAGGGTAACAGAGACCTTATTTCAGTTTTCCATGGAGACTTTTCATGGGTCTCCCTGTGTGTCAGAATGAAGATTCTAGGTCCAGTCTATACGATATGTGCCCTGTTAACAGATGTTCATATCTTTAAAGGTCGCAAAAGTAGAGAAAAAAATTTGTAAAAAAAATGAACAAATATAGGTGGTGCCACCAGTCTGCAGAAACTCATGAAACATTCCGTGATCAATATCCATGCAAACAATTATGGTGATCCCTGCATTAGTTGTTCAGATCCTTCAGCTTTTGTATCAAATTTTCCATTATTCCAAGCTGTACTTTGGAGCATAATGTAATAGATGCCAGGCTAGATGTAACAGCATCACACAGCTAACATATATGGTAAAATGACTCAATTCAATCGCCATAATTCAGCCATAAATCATTCATGTGGAACCATTAATGACAATTATTATAAGAATTATTGTAGGGATTATTCTTGTAAAAAATTTAACAAACTGGCTTCAGTGGCATCAGTCAAAAAACGTTTCGCAGGTTTATAACTCATATAGGAAGATGCAGCAAACTGGCTAAGTTCAGCTTTTGTAACTCAGGTAAAAAGCACTGAACCAAAACCATTTGAACAAACTTGAATTATCAACATCTGAGAATAATTAATGTGTGAGATTTAAGAATTTGGCCCAGTGTTTTTTGTTTAGAAGATCTTTGTAGCCACTGAGCTAAAATGGGCTGTTATGGCATATGACTAAATTCAGCTTCCCATAACTTAGCCAAAAGTCACTGAAAAGAGACCATTTGAACTAACTTCAGAAAGCACTACCCTAGGATCATTTCTGTGTGATATTAAACATTTTGGCCTTATGGTTTCAGGGAAGAAGTTTTATGTAGCCCTCAGTGTGATACAGGCACTGATGACCCCATACAAAAAAGGCCAATGCAGGTGGCGCCAACAATACCTCAATTTCAGATATGACCTATGGGTCCAACATTGGCATAAAATTTGGTGATGATAGCTCCAGCCGTTTCTGAGATTTAAATTTTAATATGCTTTTTTTGCACAGTTAACAAAGTTCAACCTCCTGTAACTCGGCCAAAATTCTCCAAACTAGAACCATTCGAACAAACTTGAGAAAGTTTGTTCAAGGGATCATTTCTGTGAAATATTGGACAATTCGGCTAGACAGTTTCGGAGAAGAAAATTTTTAAAGTTTTTTTTAGCTTTTTCCCTATAAAATCTATGAAAATGCAGTTAGAAAAAAAATAAACAAAATCCAATATAGTTTTTTGGATGACTGATTATTTGCAAAAAATTTGGTGATGCTAGCTCCTGCCGTTTTTGAGATAGCTATGGTTAATGTACAGACGACGCACGACGGACGCCGCTGCACCATGGCATAAGCTTACAGGTTCGCTAAAAAATACAGGTGGCACCACCAGTCTGCAGAAACTGATGAAACACTCCATGATTAATATCCATGCAAAGAATTATGGTGATCTATGCTTTAGTTGTTCAGATACTTGAGCTTTTGTATCAAATTTTTCATTATTCTGGTGGGGTACTTCGGAGCCCCATGGCATGAAGATTAACGGTAACAGAGACCTAATTCCAGGTTTTCAAAGAAAATTTTCATGGACCTCTCTGGATGTAAAGTTAGAAGATTCCAGGTCAAGTGGTTAAGATTTGTGCCCTGTTAATGGACAGACGGCGGGATGGCTGGACAGCCGACAGACAAAGAGTGATCTCTATAACTCAGATGACTTACAGTCAGCTGAGCTAAAAATGGGATGCATATTCTGATAAGGCAAAGTATTCTGTTAAGAACTTTAGTGTACACAGAGTTGGAAATAACTTATGACAGAAACAAGTTTTTGTTGTAGCCCAGCAGATATGTACTAACCAGCAAATGGAAAGAAAATGCTTACATCTGGCATGCTGTGCAAACTGCTTGTTGAACTGGAACGTGAACTATATCCGGATCCTAATCCAGAGCTATAGTTAGAATGTCCTGATAAATATCCAGATCCATAATGACTCCCGGGGCCATACAGAGCTGAGCGGTCATATTTTCCTGGATAATATGCCATTCTAAGACTAATCTTGAATATTAATGATTAAAAGTTGTGCTCTCTAGTTAGGAACTGTATTAACCTTAATCCTGCCTGTAACAAAATTGTTAAAAATCCCACTTGGGATTTTATATTCTTGGTTTTCCCAAATGTCAGCAAGAGAGATGGTGGTGACTGTGTAGTTCTTCTGTACAGGTATGGTGAGAAATAGCCTCAGTATTCTCAAAATGTCAAAGATCCTATCACACAGCCATAACAAGAGCAAGTGGCTGTTAAATTTGATCTGTGTACTGTTAAGATATCATGCAAGTTGCTGGAGTATACCTCCTGGATGGACTGTACGTAGTCACAAGCAAAGAGCTAACAGGTGCAGCTGCTGGTACACATCATATAAAAATGACTGTTAGCTTGTCATATGCACCTGTGTCTATGATCAATGATTGTAACTGGCATGTATTTTGCTGTTTACTCCTGGCTGGCTTCAACATTCCAGTTTTTTAAGCATTTATGCCAGTTTTGTCTTACTCTTAACGTGAGTGCATTGATCACTGTTAGCTGTTACAGTTTATGTGAGGATATGTACAACTCTTCATGGCATAAGCTACTACTATACCAAAACATTATGTGTACTGCAATACAGTTTGTGTTCCTGTCAGTTTCACTGTACATGTATATTTAGTATTTATGTACACTTCTGTGTCTGGTTAGAGGAAGGTGCTGACTAGTGCATTACGTGGTATGATCCTTCATTGCCTTTTCTAGTCTGATATCCCTATTCTGACTGATTTAATATCTTTTTCGGTTTCAACTTGTGTATCTTGTAAAAATGATGTCACAGCCTGTGTTTGGCACAATAATGAAAGAATTCATCCTCCACTGAAATATGAGTGGTGTTTAATTTAAAACAGATTGTGGTGTAACTAAATGACACAAATGTCAAGAATTTGTGTAATACATGACACTCTTGTCACAAACTAATCCACCACAAACTGACAAAAAAGCAATAAAACAAAAGCTACTAAGAAGTGTAACTTTCACTGAAATGAACCAAGGTGTGTATGTACGTGTGTGTATGTATGTAGTTTCAGCTGGAGCTGTTTAGGCAGCCTGTGGCAGTATTTGAGGGTAAGGCCAGACCTGTGCTAAATTTAGTACCAGCTGTTTGAAAGAGGCCCCCAGACATTCACGACTGATCAGGTTTCCTAGATATTCCTGGCATCTGAGATTGTGGTGTGTTACATTACTTACCCTAATATACAGCCTACCCAATGTTCTGCTTGCAACAGCATTATTAAGCTTACTTAGCACAGACATAGCATACATCTATCTAGTGGTCTATAGAGCAGTAGGTCATAATCCTATTTTAACTATATAATGATAACAAGGGACCCATGGGTCACTGTGCTCAGCTGAAGTTGACCTTGAAGGTGAAAATCTAAAATAATATCAAATGGAAATATAGTGTAAGAGGAAGAGGTAATATAGGCCATGGTTGGTTAACATGATTGGTTTGTATTGATGAGCAAGAAATTGTTGCAAAATATAGTTTGTGACCTGACCATGTGTTTCCTAAAGTTGAAACTGAAGCATGTGAGCAGTTTGTGAACAAATGATCAGTACTATTACCATGATCATTAGTTATGCACCTGGTGAGACACATCCCAATAGGACGTACGTCCCAATGTACTGTGTGATAAAACGCAGAGTTGCAGTAGTGGTGGGCCGATCATAGAGTTTTTTCGAAAGTCAGTCGGTTTGCTGCCACATTCAAGCGCTCAATTACAAAAGGCAACTATTGATTATATCATACTCATGACTGTTTTTTTCCAGAATGCCTTTATGTTATAGGTAAAAATTGTTCTTCCATTTTTTACAACATTCCCCGCTTCATATAATGAGTTTGTGTTCCCAAATAACCTCCATATCTAACTGAGTATTATACGGTAGATGAGAGAACGGAGGACTTATTAAACTGCTGCAGAATTGCGGAAAGTTTTCTACAGAGATATTCATTAGAAAATATGGGCGATATGGCGTTAAAATGCTCCATAATTCTCCAGGTCTATGCCAATTTTGCGAGATTCTCTTAGAAATAATCTCTTCATCTCATGCCAGGTGTCTCTGTTGCATGAGTAATTATATATATAGCTTTCAATTACTTTTTTTTTTAAATTTTCACCAAAAATTATATAGGCCTGTAATTTTCCTGGCAGGCCTGTGAAACCAGTATGCATGTCAGCAGTTGTCATAATTGTTATAAAATAAAAGTCCTTGCTGGTGGTTAAGTTAAAATGATACGCGGGAGTATTTATGAGGGCCAGCAAGTATAGATGTCCTGGACTGTGGTTTAATTCTTGATTATTATAATTAATGCAAATGAAACTTTGAATAGCATATCTTAGTAATAATATGAAAATATAAATAAGGCCTACAGGCCTAGTGCGAACCTGTGCATTAGGAAATACACCAGGTATAGCTTCAATGCTGGACCATTACTTCTCATGTACATGAACAATGCAAGTACTAAACATTTTGAATAAGAAACAATTACACAAACATCACTGCTGAAATTCTGGCTTGGGTGCACACAACACAAAAATGATTGTAGCTGGCACCACCAGTCTTGTATACAACAAAGCTATCAGAGATATATACATATGCCCAATTTCAGGCTGATATATCAAATTCCTCTGTAGAAATAAGCAGGCACATACACTGTGCAAAAGTCACTGTAGGTGGCGACACCTGTGTTGTGAACGAGAAAGCCATCAAAGACACATAGACTGGTCAAAATATCAGGCCAATACATCAAACTTACTTTGAGTCTGATGCATGGGGCTGACCAGGCTTAGGTGAGAAAGGCAGTTGCCCCAAGTGAACTGTGACAAATTTACTAGCTGGCTCAGGCTACTGCACTAATGGAACTCATGACCTGTACCTGGCTGCACTGAATGAACTCTTGACCTGTTGCATAATCTGACACAGTTGGTAGTCCACATACAGCCCTTAGGGGCATGACACCCATGAGGTGATCACATGGTGGCCATGAGGTGTTCACATGTCACCCATGAGGTGATCACATGCCTTGTGCTTGGCTGCACTGACTGAACTCTTGACCTATATCTGGCTGCACTGAATGAACTCTTGTTCTGTTGCCAAATCTGAAACAGTTAGCAGTTTCTCAACCTATTTAAAGATACAAACACAATCTTGGTCTGTTGGTCAATCTGTTTACACATACTGAAAGGCTTTGGCTAAAATGTTTTTTTTTTCAAGCTGACATATTCATAAACTTATTATCAAAATATCTAAAATAACAAAAGATGCAGTTCTTTCATTGTTAAAGGTCCAATAATTCTGCCAAAAATCATTCAAGTAAACTTGAACAAAGGCCACCTAAGAATAATTTTTGTGCAATGTTACAGAAGTTATAATTGAAACAATAATTTTGTAGAAGAACAGTTTTGCAGTCCTCAGTTTGAGTTAGACATAATAATGGCCATAAGACCATTTTAAGCTTTTCTGATATGATTGAAAGAATCATGTCCTAGGATAATTCTTTTGAAAAATTGAACCATTCAACTTGACAGTTTCATCATAAACATTTTACGCTGAAAGAGGCTAAAATTACGAGGTTTTTGCTAATAAACAAGGGACCTATGGGTCACGGTGCTCAGCTGTTATATATGATAAAAAAATATGATTTAGAAATGAGGCACATGCTCGTTTTGTGTGGTAATAAGTATAAGCTGTATTATGAGTTGTTGTTGTTAAGCTTATGTATGATTTTGATAGTACCTTTGGAGACAGAGAAGAGAATTGATTTCATTTATTTTATTAACAAATGGAGTACTATTGTCACACAGATTTTAACTTGACCATATAACTTATAAGCAGAACACATAATATAAGAGTTTAACTATTTATTAAAAAAATTACAAATATTGTCCCAGATATAATTTTTATTAAAAATAATAAGAGAATCGTATGATTTTTTAAATGAAATATAACTGAAATGATTATTAAAATAATATTAAAGAATATATTCATGAATGCATTCATGAATACATTTGGAAAGTATTTGCACTGGTATTCATATACTTTCATTTTTACCTGAATTCCCATTCTTTATGCAAGAAATTTTATAATGGAGTACACATTCATATTTGTATTTAAATACAATTGCAAAGTATTCCCACCATGTCTGGTATTTATTCAGTTTTCACCAAACAATGGTGATGAGAATCCAGAATGTACAAAATTCACACATTTAAATAATGATCATAAGTACCTGGTATTATGGCTTTTATTTATATTAAAAAAAAAATAAATGTGATATATTCATTTTGGACTAATTTCACATCAATGTACACACTAGACACAGTAGGAATCTAGATTAATATTATCAACTGCATCTTTGTCTATCATTAATTTCCCTCATATGATCCCTAATGATTAGAAATGAATTATATGATTTACTTTTTTATTATTAAAATTGAACTGAAAAATGCCATAGGTGACTGCATGGTGTTATTTGGAATACGTGACATTCTATCCATCGATACAAGATTCTTATATCATCAGTAACTGCAAGTTAATTCCCTATTATTATAAACTAACAAATTCCTTTTCTTTTTTTCTTTAATTTGTTATTAAAAACCAATAAAAAACTAAAAAGCTGAAATCCTTATGTGTGCATGATATGAAAATTATATAAACAGAGCTCACATGAAACAAAAGTGAAATGGTCAAAGTTGGGCAAAATTTAAGGTACTAATTTTATATTTATACTAATAACTTATCTATTCTCATTTTTTCTTTTCGCTTCAACTGACATGAATTATTATTATCTTTGTTGTTGTTGGTGTTGATGTTATTATTATTATTTTTTATTATTATTTATTATTATTAATTACAATTTCAGTTTAGTACATATCTGTATATTTAAGTTGAGTAAAGAAAAGCTAGAGGAAAAGAAAAGTAGACATTTAAAGCAAAGTTAACAAAATATTTAACCAGGTATTCAATTATTATTATTTTTTTCAGGTCAGTTATAAAATGCATATTAGAAAATTGCACAGAATGAATGGATTGCATATTCTTGTGAAATTTTATCTGTTTATTTTCAAAATTATTGTAAGTCATGATTATAATAACTTATATATTAGTAACATCTAAGCAATACTGATACATGTTGTTGACAAAATTTAAGGTATTGATTTTTTATTTATGCTAATAACTTAAAATATGCAAAATTCAGATCTAATTTTGGGTAAACAATTGAATCTTGATTTAATAAACATACATCCCTGAAAAAAAGTATCCAGCTTCAGTAATTCTCATGTTAAATGAGTAAATATATTTCCTGATTTTTAAAAATATGCATTATATTTGGGCCCATAAGTTCAAAACAATATTCAATACTGACATAATTTTTGGTATGTAAACAGAAAATGTAAGGAAGAATATGAATACTAAATATGATCACAAACAGATCAGTGGTTTTGATATTAGGCAGCCTTGAAGTGTAACAATGGCTTTTTTATGGAAAATGGAGGTTTTTCCTTAATATTTGAAGAAACAAATTCCTAGTGACCCAATTTTCGGTATGGTAGGAGATTTTGGGGACATCTAACTGTATGCAAAATTTTGGATTCAAAGGTCCAATTGTTTCAAAACATGCCCTGTTAACAGCCAGACGGCGGATTATAGTCAGCTGAGCTAAAAATACATAATCCCATAACCCATGTCTATGTATATGCATAATATGAAAGAAATCTGTCCATTAGTTTTTGACTTATAATGCTCACAGAATTTTTAAGTAGCAATTTTGGGGGTATTAAATGGCAGGAAAACAAGTAAAGAATAATAGGTGGCGCCACCAGTTTCTATAACATGACAACCCTATCCATGATCTTCGATCAACTTGATTTTGGGATCAATCCATGCAAGATTTCTTGAGATATTAAGAATATGTGTGATTTTCCCCCAAAATGGACCTATTCAAGGTCAAGGTCACTCTCCTAGTAAAGGTCATGACCCCATTTTAAAAAGGCTTTGTCCTCTCACCCATATCTATGCACATGTCAAGTTAGGTAAAGATCCGTGAAATATTTTTTTTAGTTATTGCGTCCAAAGGAAATCTCTGCGGCGGCGGAACCGTACCTAAACCATAGTGTCTGTCACCAGACTTTGTCTGGCAATATGATTGATATAATTACTGCATAACACTTGCTGGTATGGGTTTGCTATGACAATAACTGTACACCTGTCACAGCAGGGGATCTCTCCCAGTGACTGTAACAAATCAGAAACCCTGGCATAGCTGACTTCCAGTGAGCTGGTGTGGGACCCTGCATCTGGACAAAGCAAATGACTACAATAGAGCCTCAAGAAAACAAGAGACCCATGGGTCACAGCGCTCAGCTGAATGTGACAGATATAATTGTATCACCATTGTTGTATGTAGGTCTGTAAGATTTCATTTTGACGGATGTAATTTTTTGTATTAATTATGTAGTTGAGCGGAACAGTAATATAGAAGTATCAGTATTTCAAATATGTACAAGAATGTGTGTCTAAAATATTGCATTAGGAATGACCAGATGTAAATTGCATAGGAAGGAAGTGGAGATTTGCAAGTATAAAAATACATATTTAATAAATCAAAATAATTATGGAAAAGTAGAAAACTGATACGTTTTGGGAAGCAGTTGTTGCTAAATGGGAGAGGAAACAGAATGTCTCAAAAGTATCTATAGAGAAGAAATGGTACATTAAGCTATGAGAAGTTGCCATGTTTGATCTGAATTGAAGAATGGGGGATTGTTGCTAATAACATCTTGTGATCTGACCATGTATTTTCTTTAAACAGTAAGTAAAGACAAGATCTATGGTATTTTCATGGTCATTGGTTGGTTCTCTGACAAGTTGTTGATATTTAAAGAGTTGACATAATTGTGTCAATAAATACTGAACAAATGTTTGCATTAGATCCTCATTTTTTTAATACATCAATTTTTTGTTGAGGGAAATTTTGCAAAAATTCATAAATTTTACTATACATTTACAGTATATATTAAATATATTTGAAAATTTAAGTTGATTAACAATTCTAAATTGCATCAACATTTATAGTTAATTTGCTCAGGCAACATCATATTATATACACAGATGTACCGTTTTTGTTTGTGTACAGGACGACAAATTTTTATCCTAAAAATATTTGGCAAAGAAGGGGGGGGGGGGGCGTCTTATACAAGGGTACAAGTTTTTCTGTGTCCTCGGGGCCGCCAAGGATAATTTACGGCAATCAGCATTATTATGTATGTCGAACTGGACGGCATGAATATCGGTGATCATGTCCGTATAGTGGCAATGTACACTCAATAAAGAACATTACAGTGCTTTGTTTTTGTTTAAATTTATCATTTATACATCAGATTTACATGCGCACATAGTTAAATAATTGATAAGAAAAGGTTTGCCCTTGCCGCATTGACACGGGAATTTTAACGGAATCAATATATGAAAGCCCTTATGACAGTAGAGCCAGTGAATTCCTGCGATAGCGAACAGAATCGCGGAACTGACAGACCGAAACGGAATTTCCAATCCTGAAAATATATAAGTTTTAAAGTATATTTTGCCAAAAATATCTTGGCAAATAACTTTAAACAGGTTCACAGTGATATAATTGTAGATGCCGCTATCAGGTTGCAGGGCTTATCCATGTACCAAGATCCGAGAGTACAGCGCTCGCGCAAGGGATGCTGGGAACTTGCTAATGCCATCCAGTAGCATGTAATATGCATATTAATACAAGGATGATTTTTTCATATGGTGCCGTATTTACCGCGTAAAATGTTCATGAGTCCAGTGAATGCGGACGCTGTCAGCTGGCTTGCACACTGACATACACGGAGACTCACACATGGCACTTTGATTACAAGACAACCAGTAGCGTGTTATAATTATAAATATGAAGCGGCCTTTCCACAGGTGACGCGAAATTCAATGTTTGTCAAGCTTGTATTATTGGGCTACGCCAAGAAATGAATGTATTATAACAAAGTTCAAGAAAGGGACCGAGTTTCCGCGGGATATAAATATGATGAATTTCCACTCAATTTTACAACGAAACCCTGCATTTGGTGTGTATATCCTCTTAGGAATGATCTATTAAATAGTAACCAAATGGAAACCCTGGTTTCTACAAGGTAGCATTGAACTTGCACACAGTTAATTGTCGTAAAATAACGTAGTTCACGAATGTCCTACTGGGTCATTACCTTATTACATTTTACCTTCCTCACTGGTACAAAGGAATAAATTCGAACCTGACCGACGTCGTTTACACAAACGTGATACATTTTGTGGGAAAATTTGGTGACTGTGACATGGTTGTGGACAGGCCAGGAAAATGTAATTTTCGATAGTTTAAGATTAACACGGAATAATAAATGAGGAAGCCTAGTTAAGTAGAGCTTCATGGAAGCCTTGTTTTTGTGCGCTGTCACTTGTCTACCTTAAGCCACTTGTGGATGTGGACGCTGATATGAAGTGGGTGTTAGGGGTGATCTCCCTCAAATTATGCAGAAGATTGACATTTCTTTGAAATAAATTTATCTTTTTTAAAGAGGAAGGTGTCAATGCCCTGTAAGCACATTCTCTTGACATGTTAATTCTTAGTGGGTGCCATCTCCTGGATAATAATTTATTACCCAAATTTGGGCCCTAAAATTGACCCTTTGATGTCTCTTATGATATAATTTGAATTGTTGCATAATACTCAATGTTTTATTAATTCCGTTTTGGTCTGCTCCCTACCTTTCTATATTTCTTAACTGTTTCACTTGTAGAATCATAAAAAAATATACCACTGACCATTTTAAGAATCAACAAGTGACCCATGGGTCATGACGCTCAGCCGACTGGCATGTAGACAATATGTCCTTGCACAGCAAACAAATTAAGATAATGTAGGTGGCATCATAGTTCATGCATATAAGCTGAAGTTCATCAAGACCCATAAGCACATCAAATTTGATTACAATCCATCCAGCTGTTCCTGAGGAATCTGGCAATTGGTGTGTATTTTGCATTATTTCTGGGGTGCTCAAACATGGCCTTTAACTCAGATAATATAGGTCACAATGACCTCAATTCAGGTTTCTGAGGAGAACTTTGATGAACCCTCAGGATGTCAACTATGAAGATTCTAGGTCAAATGGTTATGATTTGTGCCCTGCTTTGGTATCAAATTTTCAATTATTCTGGGGGGTGTTTATAAGCCCCATAGCTTGGAGAATATGGGTAATAGAGACCTAATTTCAGGTTTCCAAGAAGATTTTTCATGGACCTCCCTGGTTCTCAAATAGAAGATTCTAGGTCCAATGGTTATGATTTGTGCCCTGCTTTGGTATCAAATTTTCAATTATTCTGGGGGGTAACTTATAAGCCCCATAGCTTGAAAAATATATGTAACAGAGACCTAATTTCAGGTTTCCAAGAAGACTTTTCATGGACCTCCCTGGATGTCAAGTAAGAAGATTCTAGCTCAAGTCATAACGATTTGTGCCCAGTTAACAGATGATCCCATCTTTTAAAGTCTCAAAAATAAAGATAAAACAAGGGACCTATGGGTCACGGCGCTCAGCTGTTATATATGATTAAAAAATATGATTTAGGAATGAGGCATATGCTGGTTTGGTGTGGTAATAAATATAAGCTTTATTATGAGTTGTTGGTGTTTAGCTTATGTATGATTATGATATTATCTTTGGAGACAGGGAAGAGGATTGATTTCATTTATTTTATTAACAAATGGAGTACTATTGTCACACAGATTTTGACTTGGCCATATAACTTATAAGCAGAACATATGATATAAAAGTTTAACTATTTATTAAAAAAATTACAAATATTGTCCCAAATATAATTTTTATTAAAAATAATAAGAGAATCTTATGATTTTTTAAAATGAAATATAACTGAAATGATTATTAAAATAATATTAAAGAATATATTTTGAAAGTATTTGCACTGGTATTCATATACTTTCATTTTTACCTGAATTCCAATTCTTTATGCAAGACATTTTATAATGGAGTACATATTCATATTCGTATTTAAATACAATTGCAAAGTTTTCCCACCATTACTGGCATTTATTCAGTTTTCACCAAACAATTATGTTGAGAATCCAGAATATACAAAATTCACACATTAAAATTATGATCAAAAGTACCTCGTTTTATGGCTTTTATTTATATTAAAAAAAAAAAAATGTAATATATTCATTTTGGACTAATTTCACATCAATGTGCACACTAGACACAGTAGGAATCTAGATTAATAATATCAACTGCATCTTTGTCTATCATTTATTTCCTTCATATGATCCCTAATGATTAGTAATGAATAATATGATTTACTTTTTTATCATTAAAATTGAACTGAAAAATACCAAAGGTGACTGCATGGTGTTATTTGGAGTACGTGACATTCTATCCATCGATACAAGATTCTTTTATCATCAGTAACTGCAAGTTGATTTCCTGTTATTATAAACTAACAAATTCTTTTTTATTTTTCTTTAATTTGTTATTAAAAAACAATAAAAATTTATTAATTTATTGTTAATTGTTATGTTGTTGGTTAAAACTACTAGATGAGTTGGGTTGGACACCTGGATCAACTGTGGCTGGCCATAAGCTGCCTACCTGCAACAGTGTATGGCTCGCCTCAAGCATGCATAATTTGCTGAAAGTTCAACAAGGTCAACATACAGGTGACTCAAGAGGGGCTGGAGAGAGTTAAGGTCTGACATGGTCTCATAAAAACATTAATAAAAGCTACAATTTTTGGCCAATTTATTTCAGCTTTCTAAACTAAAAAGCTGAAATCCTTGTGTGCATGATATGAAAATTATATCAACCGTGCTCACAGGAAACAAATGTGCCATGGTCAAAGTTGGGCAAAATTTAAGGTACTAATTTTATATTTATACTAATAACATATAAAATTTGAAAAATTCAGGACTTATTTGGGGTATTCAATTGAATCTTGATTAAATAATGTTACATCCCTGGCAAAAAAACTCTAGCTTCAGCAATCCCCTTGTTAAGGGAGTATATATATTTCTTGATTTTTTAACTAGGTGCATTATGTTTGGGCCCATAACTTAAAACAATTACGCAATACTGACATCATTTCTGGCATATGCATAGAGAATGTATAGAAAAATATGTATATTATATATGATTAAAGTCACATCAGTGGTTTTGATATTAGGCAGTCTTGAAGTGTAACAATGGGTTTTTAATGGAAATATGAAGTTTTTCATTAATATCTCGAAGGTATTAAGTCCTAGTGACCAAATTCTTGGCATGGTAGGGAATTTTGGAGACATCTAATTGTATGCCAAAATTTTGGAAATGAGAGCTGAAGCTGGGGAGCTGAGCTCTTGCAAACTGCATAACACTAGCTTGATGTAAACAATTTGTTACATGGTGCTTGAAAACTTGAATAAAATCTACAGTTTTTGATCAACTGGTTTCAAATTTTTGGTGTTAACAGACAAAATGCTAACAAAAACATGCTGAGAAAATTAAATCCACAGTACTTACAGTAAAAAAACGTGCCATGGTCAAAATTGGGCAAAATTTAAGGTACTAATTTTTTATTTTTGTTAATATTTTAAAAAATTTAAAAGATTTTGATCTAATTTTGGGTATACAATTTAATTTTGATAAATTAAAGTTAAATTACTGGAAAAAAAGTCCATAGCTTTAACAAGTTTTGTGTTAAGTGATCAAATATCTTTCCTGATTTTTTACAAAATGCATTATGTTTGGGCCCATAACTTTTTTAAATTATATAATACAGACATAATTTCTGGCATGTACATAGGAACTATATAGAAGAATATTTATGGTAAATATGAGGGAAAACAGATGAGTGGTTTTGATATTAGGCAGTCCTGAAGTGTGAAAATAGGTTTTTAATAAAAAATTGAGGTTTTTCCTTAATTTCTCAAAGGAAGGAAGTCGCAAAGACCCAGTTTTCGGCTTGGTAGGAGATCTTGGGGACATCTAACATTATGCTGAATTTTGGATTCCTAGGTCTTACGGTTTCAAAACGTGCCACATCTACGGACGGACGGACGGACGGACGGACTGACGGACGGACGACGGACAATGGACCACGACTATAGCTCAGATGACTTATAGTCAGCTGAGCTAAAAATGGTAAAAAATTGAAAAAATACAGGTGGCACCACAAGTCTGCAGAAACTGATGAAACACTCCATAACCAATATCCATGCAAAGATTCATGGTGATCACTGCATTAGTTGTTCATCAGATACTTGAGCTTTTGTATCAAATTTTCCATTATTGGGGGGGGGGGGGAGGGGGGTACTTGGAATCCCCATGGCACAGAGGTTTTGGGTAACAGAGACCTAATTTTTGGTTTTCGAGGAGACATATCATGGGCGTACCTGCATGTCAAGATAGAAGATTCTACGTCCAGTAGTAACAATTTGTGCCCTGTTAACAGATGGAGGCATCTTTTTAGGTCTCAAAATTAGAGAAAAAAAATTGTAAAAATTTGAAAAGATGAAGGTGGCACACCAGTCTGCAGAAACTAATGAAACACTCCATGATGAACATGGATGCAGAAAATCATGGTGATCAATGCATTAGTTGTTCAGATACTTGAGCTTTCGTATAAAAATTTCCATTATTCTGGGGGGTACTTCAGAGCCCCATAGCTCAAAGAATATAAGTAACAGAGACCTAATTCCAGGTTTCCAAGGAGACTTTTCATGGGCCTCCCCGCATGTAGAGATAGAAGATTCTAGGTTCAGTCGTTACAATATGTGCCATGTTAACAGCTGACCGCATCTTTAAGGTCTTTAAGGCCTCAAAAATAGAGAAACAAGGGACCCATGGGTCACATCGCTCAGCTGAATTTTGGAAAATATTAGTAACTGCAAAATATTTTTATTTCTTTTGGTTTTTCATGTATATTATCATTAGAAAAGCTATGAGAAAATGGCCCTGCTAAAATGAAACTCTGTAAACTATAGTATAATGGACATGAGCTAAACCATTTAGTGATGCACCAAGGGAACAAATAGGCCTACAGTAAGTGTTATATGAAAGTAACATTTCATAAACAAATAATGTGTGAAGGTAATTAAGTTTTCAAAAGTTAAATATATGGCCATATGAGTTAAAAATTAATCCCACAAAGTTTGACCAATATTCCTTATTTTAATACTAAGTTAACAGTGTTATTCACACTTAGGCCCCGCCAACTTTAAGAGATATGAATGAAATGCTACAAAGTATTTATATCTTCTTAAATCTTGTCAGTTAGCACTTACATTAGATCCTAATATTTTATCACATTTGAATATTAGGATTAAATTCCTGAAATTAAAAAAAAAAAATCAAAATTGTCCAAGTTTCATTAAAAAGAATTTATGTAACATTAAAATTATAAGATTCATCTTGTTTATTAGTCCTGTGTATTGAAGGGGTGGGTGGGGGGCGGGGGTCTCCGTTGTTACTGCTCGTTGCTGAAAACAAGGGACCTATGGGTCACGGCGCTCAGCTGTTATATATGATAAAAAAATATGATTTAGAAATGAGGCACATGCTGGTTTTATGTGGTAATAAAAATAAGCTGTATTATGAGTTGTTGTTGTTTAGCTTATGTATGATTTTGATAGTACCTTTGGAGACAGGAAAGAGGATTAATTTCATTTATTTTATTAATAAATGGCGTGCGATTGTCACACAGATTTTGACTTGGCCATATAACTTATAAGCAGAACATATAATATAAGAGTTTAACTATTTATTAAAAAAAATACAAATATTGTCCCAAATATAATTTTTATTAAAAATAATAAGAGAATAGTATGATTTTTTCAAATAAAATATAACTGAAATGATTATTAAAATAATATTAAAGAATATATTCATGAATGCATTCATTTATACATTTTGAAAGTATTTGCACTGGTATTCATATACTTTCATTTTTACCTGAATTCCCATTCTTATGAAAGAAATTTTATAATGGAGTATATATTCATATTCGTGTTTAAATACATTTGCAAAGTATTCGCACCATGTCTGGTATTTATTCAGTTTTCACCAAACAATGATGTTGAGAATCCAGAATATACAAAATTCACACATTTAAATAATGATCATAAGTACCTGGTTTTATGGCTTTTATTTATATTTAAAAAAAAATGTAATATATTCATTTTGGACTAATTTCACATCAATGTACTAACTATAGACACAGTAGGAATCTAGATAATAATAATATCAACTGCATCCTTGTCTATCATTAATTTCCTTCATATGATCCCTAATGATTAGTAATGAATAATATGATTTACTTTTTTATCATTAAAATTGAACTGAAAAATACCATAGGTGACTGCATGGTGTTATTTGGAATACGTGACATTCTATCCATCGATACAAGATTCTTATATCATCGGTAACTGCAAGTTAATTTCCTGTTATTATCAACTAACAAATTCCTTTTCTATTTTTCTTTAATTTGTTATTAAAAACCAATAAAAATTTATTAATTTATTGTTTATTGTTATGTTGTTGGTTAAAACTACTAGATGAGTTGGGTTGGACACCTGGATCAACTGTGGCTGGTCATTATATAATAAGCTGCCTGGAGCCCCAGTTTATGCCTTGCCTAAAGCATGCATAATTTGCTGAAAGTTCAACAAGGTCAACATACAGGTGACTCAAGAGGTGCTACAGATAGCCAAGGTCTGACATGGTCTCATAAAAAACATTAATAAAAGCTACAATTTTAGGCCAATTTCTTTCAGCTTTTTTAACTAAAAAGCTGAAATCTTTATGTGTGCATGATACGAAAATTATATCAACAGTGCTCACAGGAAACAAACATGCCATGGTCAAAGTTGGGCAAAATTTAAGGTACTTATTTTATATTTATACTAATAACTTATAAAATTTGAAAAATTCAGAACTAATTTTGGGTATTCAATTGAATCTTGATTAAATAATGTTACATCCCTGACAAAAAATCTCTAGCTTCAGCAATCCTCTTGTTAAGGGAGTAAATATATTTCTTGATTTTTTACAAAGTGCATTATGTTTGGGCCGTTTACTTAAAACAATAACGCAATACTGACATCATTTCTGGCATGTGCATAGAGAATGTATAGAAAAATATGTATATTATATATGATTAAAGTCAGATCAGTGGTTTTGATATTAGGCAGTCTTGAAGTGTAACAATGGGTTTTTAATGGAAAAATGAAGTTTTTCATTAATATCTCGAAGGTATTAAATCCTAGTGACCAAATTCTTGGCATGGTAGGGGATTTTTGAGACATCTAATTGCATGCCAAATTTTAGGAACTGAGAGCTGAAGCTGGGGAGCTGAGCACTTGCAAACTGCATGACACTAGCTTGATGTAAACAATATGTTACATGGTGCTTGAAAACTTGAATAAAATCTACAGTTTTTGATCAACTGGTTTCAAATTTTTGGTTTTTACAGACAAAATGCTAAAAAAAAACATGCTGTAAAAATTAAATCCACAGTACTTACAGGAAAAAAAGTGCCATGGTCAAAGTTGGGCAAAATTTAAGGTACCAATTTTTTATTTTTGTTAATATTTTAAAAAATTTAAAAGATTTTGATCTAATTTGGGTATACAATTTAACTGAATCTTAATTAAACAAAGTTATATACTTGGGAAAATAGTCTCTAGTTTCAAAATTTGTCATGTTAAGTGAGTAAATATTTTTCCTGATTTTTTACAAAGTCCATTATGTTTGGGCCCATAACTTAAAGAAATTATACTTAACAGACTTAATTTCTGGCATGTATATAGGAAATATATAGGAGATTACTTCTAGTAAATATTAAGAAAAACAGATCATGGTGATCAATGCATTAGTTGTTCAGATACTGGAGCTTTTTTATTAAATTTTTAATTATTCTGGTAGGTACTTCTAAGCCCCATAGCTTGGCGGATATTGGTAACAGAGACCTAAATTCAGGTTTCCGAGGAGATTTTTTTATAGACCTCTCTGGATGTTAAGTAAGAATATTCCAGGTCCAGCAGTTACGATTTGTGCTTTGTTTACGGACAGATTGACAGACGGCCAGACACTGGACAAAGGGTGATAGCTATAGCTCATATGACTTTCAGTCAGCTGAGCTATAAAATTGTTACAGTTCACCTTAAATGTACCTCTATTTCAAATTTATTGGTCCAATGGTGTTAAAACTTGCTTGCCTAATAAATTGATTTATATGACTGACAGACAGCATCCAAAGAGATAAACATATCATTGCAAAAGCTCAGAGAAACAAGGGACCTATGGGTCACGACGCTCAGCTGTTATATATGATAAAAAAATATTATTTAGAAATGAGGCACATGCTGGTTTTGTGTGGTAATAAATATAAGCTGTATTATGAGTTGTTGTTGTTCAGCTTATGTATGATTTTGATAGTACCTTTGGAGACAGGGAAGAGGATTGATTTCATTTATTTTATTAACAAATGGAGTACTATTGTCACACAGATTTTGACTTGGCCATATAACTTATAAGCAGAACATATAATATAAGAGTTTAACTATTTATTAAAAAAAATTACAAATATTGTCCCAAATATAATTTTTATAACAAATAATAAGAGAATCATATGATTTTTTTAAATGAAATATAACTGATATGATTATTAAAATAATATTAAAGAATATATTCATGAATGCATTCATGAATACATTTGGAAAGTATTTGCACGAGTATTCATATACTTTCATTTTTACCTGAATTCCTATTCTTTATGCAAGAAATTTTATAATGGAGTACATAATCATATTCGTATTTAAATACAATTACAAAGTATTCGCACCATGTCTGGTATTTATTCAGTTTCACCAATCAATGATGTTGAAAATCCAGAATGTACAAAATTCACACATTTAAATAATGATCATAAGTACCTGGTTTTATGGCTTTTATTTATATTAAAAAATAACTGTAAAAAATTCATTTTGGACTAATTTCACATCAATGTACACACTAGACACAGTAGAAATCTAGATTAATATTATCAACTGCATCTTTGTCTATCATTAATTTCCTTCATATGATTCCTAATGATAAGTAATGAATAATATGATTTACTTCTTTATCATTAAAATTGAACTGAAAAATGACATAGGTGACTGCATGGTGTTATTTGGAATATGTGACATTCTACCCATCGATACAAGATTCTTATATCATCAGTAACTGCAAGTTAATTTCCTGTTATTATAAACTAACAAATTCCTTTTCTATTTTTCTTTAATATGTTATTAAAAACCAATAAAAATTTATTAATTTATTGTTTATTGTTATGTTGTTGGTTAAAACTACTAGATGAGTTGGGTTGGACACCTGGATCAACTGTGGCTGGCCATAAGCTGCCTGGATTCCTGTATGCCTCGCCTCAAGCGTGCATAATTTGATGAAAGGTCAACAAGGTCAACATACAGGTGACTCAAGAGGGGCTGGAGAGAGCCAAAGTCTGACAGGGTCTCATAAAAAACATTAATAAAAGCTACAATTTTTGGCCAATTTCTTTCAGCTTTCTAAACTAAAAAGCTGAAATCCTAATGTGTGCATGATATGAAAATTATATCAACAGTGCTCACAGGACACAAACGTGCCATGGTCACAGTTGGGCAAAATTTAAGGTTCTAATTTTATATTTATACTAATAACTTATAAAATTTGAAAAATTCAGAACTAGTTTTGGGTATTCAATTGAATCTTGATTAAATAATGTTACATCCCTGACAAACAAATCTCTAGCTTCAGCAATGCCCTTGTTAAGGGAGTAAATATATTTCTTGATTTTTTACAAAGTGCATTATGTTTGGGCCCATAACTTAAAACAATTACGCAATACTGACATCATTCTGGCATGTGCATAGAGAATGAAAAATATGTATATTATTTATGATTAAAGTCAGATCAGTGGTTTTGATATTAGGCAGTCTTGAAGTGTAACAATGGGTTTTTAATGGAAAAATGAAGTTTTTCATTAATATCTCGAAGGTATTAAGTCCTAGTGACCAAATTCTTGGCATGGTAGGGGATTTTGGAGACATCTAACTGTATGCCGAATTTAAGGAACTAAGAGCTGAAGCTGGGGAGCTGAGCTCTTGCAAACTGCATAACACTAGCTTGATGTAAACAATATGTTACATGGTGCTTAGAACTTATTAAAATCTACAGTTTTTGATCAACTGGTTTCAAATTTTTGGTGTTAACAGTTGAAATGCTAACAAAAACATGCTGTGAAAATTAAATCCACAGTACTTACAGGAAAAAAACGTGCCATAGTCAAAGTTGGGCAAAATTTAAGGTACCAATTTTTTTATTTTTAGTAATATTTTAGAAAATTTTAGAAGATTTTCATCTAATTTTGGGTATACAATTTAATTTTGATTAATTAAAGTTATATGACTGGAAAAAAGGTTGATAGCTTTAACATTTTTTGTGTTAAGTGATCAAATATCTTTCCTGATTTTTTACAAAATGCATTATGTTTGGGCCCATAACTTTTTTAAATTAAATAATACAGACATAATTTCTGGCATGTACATAGGAACTATATAGAGGAATATTTATGGTAAATATTAGGAAAAACAGATGAGTGGTTTTGATATTAGGCAGTCCTGAAGTGTGAAAATAGGTTTTTAATAAAAAATTGAGGTTTTTCCTTAATTTCTCAAAGGAACGAAGTTGCAAAGACCCAGTTTTCGGCTTGGTAGGAGATCTTGGGGACATCTAACATTATGCCGAATTTTGGATTCCTAGGTCTTACGGTTTCAAAACGTGCCACATCTACGGACGGACGGACGGACGGACAGACGGACGGACGACGGACAATGGACCACGACTATAGCTCAGATGACTTATAGTCAGCTGAGCTAATAAAAACTATTGTCTACCTTATCCTCCTCCTTTTTATGTTCTCCTTTGGCTTTACTATCTTCTTCTGATGACACCTGCTGTAAGCAAAAATACAATGAAAGCATTTGTCAAGCACTCCATATATTATTCACACAAGATTCATTATAATATATATGACCTATTAGTAAACTCACGAATATGACTGGTTTCAAATGAATATATGAAACCAAGCAGTTGTTGGCATTTAATATATCTGAAAACAACATTGCTTTCTTATGTAATTCAGGATAACGATTGTCACACCATCAACTCAAACCATGAAACCACCCATTCAGCTTTGTTCATTATGATAACTGTTGTAACTAGTTAGAAACTTTGCTGTAAAGGGCCCCTTTCGGGAAAAGGGAAGTTCCTCTTGAGAAGGAAGGTAAACAAGGGATCCATAGGTCACATCGCTCAACTGAAGTTTGGAAAATCTTAGCAAATGCTAAACATACTTCTTTCCTTTGCTTTTTTTATATATATATCAGCATTTAAAAAAGCTAAAATAAATATATGTTCACTGAACTAATACAGTGCACTTTTATGGACTTTATTAAAGATGCAGGAGCCTCTCATGATCAAATATTTCTAGAAGTATCATTATTTCAGCTATGCAACAGAAATATGTGCATAAAATAACCATGGGAATGAACTTTAGATCCATGTTTCGCTGCCACGGCCATAAAATAAGACTTTTAGCTGAAAATCCTAATTTTTCTCGACAAGGGATGCAGCTATATAATGCAGGTTAGGCTAAAATCAAACATGTACAAGAGACTTGATGGCCCGCTGAGGCCCAATGGGCAATAACAGGCTGACAAAGGAGTAAGTGAATGCTAAATACATTTATTTAATGAAACTGCATATTTGTATATTAATTTTATTCATTGTTAATTTTATGAAATGTAACATTACCATAAAATCTCCACTTAAAACAGCGGTTTAATCAAGATATTCAAAATCTTGAAATCAGGTTATTTTCCTGAAAGCACTGTGCGGTTTAAACTAGAAGGGTTTCCTGAATATCTTCCTGACAGACATCATTTTTGGTCCAGCAAGTGGGTAAAAGGGTGACTTTCGGAGGCCGCTCTTAGAAGCAGTCTCGCATGCAAGGGAGCTGTGTATAAATGTATTATTTACGATTATTTGTTATTTGTAAATTAAATATTGCCAATTATCTTTCATGCAATACATAACTTGTTATTAAAATTTTGGGAATTGTCACCAAATAATTTGTTTAAAAACCCCTGCTGTAACACACAGCGTCCAACTTTGTTGGGCATGGTCAAGCAAATTTGAAATAAATGCCTACTTTAAAACCATTTGCGGCACTACTTAGCAACAATTATTTGTTTAAAACATAAATTGAATAAAAATTTGACATCGTAAAGAGTAACACAATGGCGGACGATCGTTTTAGAATCAAGTTTGAGTGCCGCCATGTGCTGTATAGCCCTGGTGTTTTGCTAGGAATATTTTGAAAAGTTGTACGTGGTGGGTGGTAAACAGAACAGTCAACTATTCCGTCCCAGCGTCCCTTGCGCGAACACTGCCTTGACAAGATGGCTCCCCACACGGAAACTTTCTTCAGCAAAAAACAAACTTGCTAACCTCAACCGGCCACTTTCATTTCACTTTAATATCACTCGTTCTCCACGTCATGTTTCCTATACGTGCGTATCTTGACAAGGTAACTTCATTTATATTGATATTTAGTTAAGTTGCGATGTTTACAAACGCACCCGCAAATTGTGACATGGTGTCGCATGGAGCGATGTCAATGTACGATGTGACGATAATCATACCAAATTTATTCATGTACGATGGTTGTCAATTATCCATTATTTTTACAAAAATATGTAAGCAAACGTATTTTGATATGTTGAAATAAAATGCCCGAGGAATTTTATAGTGGACAGGAATGGCCGAGTCGTAACCTACACATGTTGATTTCAAGAGCATAGCTTGATTGTGTCTTATGTCAAATCATTCCTTAGCAAAAGTTGGTGCAGTTTTAAAGGGGGGTTCTTAGTATGTGAGCCCCTCACGGTAATATTTTAGATGGCGCTCAAAGCTCATAACCTCAAAACCAGCCAGTTCCATAATCATTTAAAAAGGCACGTTTTGTCAGCAGATGGTTCGGGTACCAGTGTGCTTATATTATGATCAGCAGGGCCCAGGGAGAAGGCTTACAGGCTGTGTGAACATCGACGCAGGATTTGTTTATTCAAAGGTTTTGACAGTTTTTTAATTGACCGACTTTGTATAGAGTCTAAATTAAAGTTTGTCACCACAAAGAGTACCGTTGGCTTATTTAATGCTTTGAGATCAAGCTGAAGCAACCCAAGAGCTGGTTGGCTGCAGAGTGCCTCGCTTCAAGCATGCATAATTGGCCTGAAAGGTCAATGTGGGGACATATAGAGGGGCTTCAGTACAGCCTAGGTGTGACATGGTCTCCTAAAAACTTTAATTAAAGCTACAGTTTTTTATCAATTAATTTCAAATTTCAGAATTTAGAAGCTAAAACCTAACATGTGCATGATATGAAAATTAAATCAACAGTGTTTACAGGAAAAAAACATGCCATGGCCAAAGTTTGGCAAAATTTTAGCTACTGATTTTATATTTATGCCAATAACTTAAAAAATTTGAAATATTCAGATCTAATTTTTGGTATACAATTGAATCATAATTAAATGAAGTTATATCCCTTAAAAAAGTCACTAGCTTCAGCAATTTTTATGTTAAGTGAGTATATATATTTCCTGATTTTTTATAGGGTACATTATGTTTGGGCTCATTACGTTAACAAATTACGCAATACTGGCCTAATTTTGGTATGTACATAGGAAATGTATGGAATAATATAATATTACAATGATCAAATTCAGATCAGTGGTTTTGATATTAGGCAGTCTTGAATTGTAACAATGGCTTTTTAATGCAAAATTGAGGATTTCCTTAATATCTAGAAGGAATGAAGTCCTATTGGTCCAAATTTTGGTTAGGTAGGAGATTTTGGGGACATCTTACCATATGCTGAATTTTTATTTCATTTGTCTAAAGGATTCAAAATGTGCCCGTTTAAGGACAGACGGATGGAAGGACAGCTAGCTAATTGACAAAGGACCATCGCTATAGCTCAGTTGACTTTAGTCAGCGGAGCTATAAAAACTTTAGCCTCAGCTGGGATCTTTACCAATTTTGTTCATGGAGTGCTAATTACTGGCCCAGAAATTAAAATATGGTAAAAACTTTTTAACCCATTGTGCCTTAAACTATCAGGACCTCTCAGCATGTGAAGTTTGAACTTCTTGTGCTTGTGTTTATAATTTTGTGCCTTATTAATGGACAGACAGATTGACAATGGACAAAGATCCATCTCTATAACTCAGATGACTTTCAATCAGATGAGCTGTATATGTATGACGAAAATGTAATCAGGTCAGAAGACCCATAAGATAGATCTGCCGACTAAATTAGAAGTTGATGTAAGTTACAGTTTTTGAGATGTCATGTTGCTTACGAATTGTTTATGGATGGACACACACAGCTGAATGCTATTCTGTGCGCTGATGACAAGGGGTATAACCAGAGCCTCACCAGAACACTTGCTATTACAAATTTAAACAAAGAGCCACATCAGAATGTCTGCAATTATTACCTACAGCAAATTTATAACCTGAGCCTCACCTGAATATCTTCCAGTGTAACTTTGCCTGTAGGTCTTCTACTCTCTCTTTTCCTCCGTGTTCTAATTGCTGATGACTTTTGACTTGGGTCCTCTTTATCTGGAACATAAAATTCATATTATATCAAAAAGGGACCCATGCGTCAAGGTGTCAAGCTGATTATGAGAATACTTCTATACAAGGCCTACAGGCTTAGAGCAAACCTGTGCAATGAAAATGTACTAGGTGAAATAATTGTATGTTAGACTTTTGTTTTTTGGTTTCATTTTTTTTATGGATAGTTCCATGGCCTGATGGTGGCATTTTTTTATGATTGAGGATGAATTTATTCATATGATAAGGATGATATGGATTTCAGGTTTTATATGGACAGGAATTGGAATAACCCAGAAGTTAATCTGTCATTGTCAATCTCTGAGGTTCCAGGGAGATTTCACCATTATGCCACTGAGGCACTGACCGGGTTTGAAATGGTCCAACGCCTTAACTACTAGGCTTTGTCCTACTCCCTTCTTCATACTAAGACATGAACATTATTCATATAAACAATTTTAGGCGAAACAGGTCCAGCCCAGGAAGACTAAAAGAACCTGAACAAGAGACCCATGGGTCATGATGCTCAGCCATTATAATCTAACATTCACAATAGGCATTTCATCATCTGAAAGCCATACTGGGATTAAATTCAGGTGTGAGCTTGACTTTTGATCTTCTGACACAACAGTTGAAAGGGTTCTTCTGTGAAAGGTCACACATGTGCAATGGAATCTAATGACTTTTGTCTTGGGTGAGTATTCGTAAACCGAACAAACTGTAATCTGTTCTAATTGGGTAGATCAGGCTGTTTAACCAATTAATTTGATTAATTAACAAAGCAAAGCAACATGCACAGTTGCCATTAGTTCAGTTTCCCAAAACTGTTATGCCTGACAGTATATCAGCATACCACAGCATTCTTAGCTGTAGGCTGGCTTTCAAGAAAAGAACCTTTTTTCGTTCTGGCAATTGAATGTGGTGCAGCCATTAAATAAGGTTTATTTTTTACTCCAGTGAAGCAGCCTTCCAGGTATTGTATGAACATGGGGTGCAGCCATTAGATGACATGCATCTGCAAAAACGCGGATGTATGGTAACATTTCTGAGTTTAATCAATGCAGAGTGACCCATTATCTTATTAAATATGCCTTGAAGTTGTCCATAATTGAACTAAGGTGAGATAATCTGTTGGAAAGTGATTATGGGGAGTTTCGCAAAAAATCCATCAAAGCCCTGGTAAGTTATCGCTGGAAAACTTAAATGTTTAACATCCGTGAGACCACTATAAGCCAGGTCATGTGTCACCCCCTCATCAATTCATAACGCAGCAAAACGCACCCAGATTGGACACTAGAAACTCCCTGTTTAAGCTTGGTCTTGGAGGTAAAATTAACGTTGGACACAACTAATTTCGGTTCTATACGGTTCCAAGAAACCCCTAATGTAAAGTTGATAATTTTTTTATTCATTTACCTGGGAAATTCTCATAAATATTCATAAAATTCTAATTTAGACTCTGTTGGAAAGCTGATTGGTTGAAAGGCGTCGGCAAGGGACACACATGATGTCAACAAACGCAATATTTCAATGTTTTCAACTACTTCACATTTTGACAATATATTATAGCGTTTGAGTTCATTCTAGGCAGTGCTGAGAATAGAGAGTCATATTTACATAAAAGTGATATCAACAGTCATATTTATAGGACAGTTGTTAATTTAGATGACCATTCAATCATGTGATAATTAATTCTGAATTTTAATAACCTGAAAATACCCTTTCACCACTATATGACAGAAAGTATTGTAATGTAACATTTTTGTAATAATAAAGTAAAACAAGGGACCTATGGGTCACTGTGCTCAGCTGACGTTAACCTTGAAGGTAAAAATCTAAAATTATATCAAATGGAGATAA
Source organism: Sipunculus nudus (assembly GCA_026874595.1). Classification (NCBI taxonomy): domain Eukaryota; kingdom Metazoa; phylum Annelida; class Sipuncula; order Golfingiida; family Sipunculidae; genus Sipunculus; species Sipunculus nudus. Next base: position 44,603,031 of record CM049311.1, read on the forward strand.
AATGTAAGAGGAAGAACATTGATTTCTTTAAAAATGCTACATTACACAACATTGCATCTTCTGGATTACACCTTGAATTATTTTTTCAAGGAAAGTTTTTACAAATTGGAGTGGAAACAGCATTACAATTAAGGAGATACAGTGAAAACAATAACAATTACTGCATAACACTTGGTGGGTTGGGTTTGCAGGGGGGGGGGGGGGGGATTGGGGTGGTATATGAGAATAACTGTACACCTGTCACAGCAGGGGATCTCCCCCAGTGACTGTAACAAATCAGAAACCCTGGCATAGCTGACTTCCAGTGACCTGGAGTGGGACCCTGCATCTGTAATCAAAGCAAGTGACTACAGAAACCATTTGAAAAGCTAAGAGAAAATGGCCCAGCTTAAATGAACCTCTGTAAATTATAGAATAATGGACATGAGCTAAAGCATATGGACTGTGTAATAAATGAAACCTTTGGCCTGAAACCATTTAGTGATGCACCAAGGGAAAAAAAGGGCCTACAGTAAGTGTCATATAAAAGTTCCATTTCATAAACAAATAATGTGTGAAGGTATTTAAGTTTTCAAAAGTTAAATATATGGCCATATGAGTTCAAATTAATCCCACAAAGTTTGACCAATATTCCTAATTTTAAAAACTAGGTTTAACAGTGTTATTCACACCTAGGCCCCGCCAACTTTAAGAGATATGAATGAAATGCTACCAAGTATTTATATCTTCTTAAATCTTGTCAGTTAGCACTTACATTAGGTCCTAATATTTTACCATATTTGAATATTAGGATTAAATTCCTGAAAATTTTTTTCTTTAAAAAAATCAAAATTGTCCAAGTCTCGTCAAAAAGAATTATTTTAACATAAAAAATTATAAGCTTTGTCTTGTATATTAGTGCTGTGTATCGAAGCGGTGTGTCAGGGAGGGGTCTCTGTTGTTACTGTTCATCGCTGAAAAAATGTGAAATTATAAGATTCATCTTGTTTAGAGTACACATCTGTCAACAGAATGGGGGGGGGGGGGGGGAGGCTCCCTGTTGTATTTATGCTGGCAGCCTGATCAAGCTCAACAAGAGAGAGGGCTTGCCCGAGTGATGGGATTACATAATAGCCTGGGGAGCATTGAGAGTTGCACTGAATGACCTACAGTGACCTCAGTGGACTGCTTGACAATGTAAGGGAATACAACAAGAGCCTCCAAACAAATTAAATAACTAGCCTAATTTTGCAGCTTTTATTTTCAAATTTCAGATTTTAACAGATTAAATCCTTATGTGTACATGCTGTGAAAATAACATCCACAGTACTTACAGGAAAAATTCGTGCCGTGGCCAAAGTTGGGCAAAATTTAAGGTACTGATTTTATATTTATGCTAATAACTTTTAATTTTTCAAATCTAATTTTCGGTATACAATTCAATCTTGATTAAATGATGTTATATTCCTGAAAAAAAGTCTCAGCCATTCTTATTTTAAGTGAGTAGATATATATCCTGATTTTTTACTAGGTGCATTATATTTGGGCCTGTAACTTCAACAAATTATGCAATACTTACCGAAATTTTGGTATGTACATAGGAAATGTATGGAAGAATATGAATATTTACAATTACATCTAACATTATGCCAATTTTTGGATTACCAGGTAAACAAAAGTAGGGTCATGATGCTAGAAAATACAAATACATTAAGGCTTCTAAAAAACTTCAATAGCTAGACTAATTTTTAAGCTTATACTTTCAAATTCAAAATTCATCAGATTAAATGCTAAAAAAAACATGCTGTGAAAATTAAATCAAATGTACTTATAAGAAAAAAACGTGACATGGTCAAATTTAGGCAAAATTTAAGGTACCAATTTTTTATTTTTGCCAATTTTTAAAAAAATTTAACAGATTTTGATCTAATTTTGGGTATACAATTTAATTTTGATTAATTAAAGATATATTACTGGAAAAAAGTCCATAGCTTTAAAATGTTTTGTTTTAAGTGATCAAATATCTTTCCTGATTTTTTACAAAATGCATCATGTTTGAGTCTATAACTTTTTTTAAATCATAAAATACAGACCTAATTTCTGACATGTACATAGGAACTATATAGAGGAATATTTATGGTAAATATGAGGAAAAACAGGTGAGTGTTTTGTAGTTAGGCTGTCCTGAAATGTGAAAATAGGTTTTTAATAAAAAATTGAGGTTTTTCCTTAATTTCTCAAAGGAACAAAGTCGCAAAGACCCCGTTTTCAGCTTGGTAGGAGATCTTGGGGACATCTAACATTATGCCAACAACCTTGGGAGCATAGAGAGATGCACTGAATGACCAACAGTGACCACAGTGGACTGCTTGACAATGTAAGGGAATACAACAAGAGCCTCCAAAAAAAATTCAATAACGAGCCTAGTTTTGCAGCTTTTATTTTCAAATTTCAGATTTTACCAGATTAAATCCTTACTTGTACATGCTGTGAAAATTAGATCCACAGTACTTACAGGAACAAGGGACCTATGGGTCACAACGCTCAGCTGTTATATGATTTTGTTATATGATGTATGATTTTGATAGTACCTTTGGAGACAGGGAAGAGGATTGATTTCATTTATTTCATTAACAAATGGAGTACTTTTGTCACACAGATTTTGACTTGGCCATATAACTTATAAGCAGAATATATAATATAAGGGTTTAACTATTAATTAAAAAAAAAAGTACAAATGGAGTACTTTTGTCACACAGATTTTGACTTGGCCATATAACTTATAAGCAGAATATATAATATAAGGGTTTAACTATTAATTAAAAAAAATTACAAATATTGTCCCAAATATAATTTTTATTAAAAATAATAAGAGAATCATATGAATTTTTAAAATGAAATATAACTGAAATGATTAATAAAATAATATTAAAAAATATATTCATGAATGCATTCATGAATACATTTTGAAAGTATTTTCACTGGTATTCAGATACTTTCATTTTTACCTGAATTCCCATTCTTTATGCAAGAAATTTTATAATGGAGTACATAATCATATTCGTATTTAAATACAATAACAAAGTATTCGCACCATGTCTGGTGTTTATTCAGTTTTCACCAAACAATGATGTTGAGAATCCAGAATATACAAAATTCACACATTTAAATAATGATCATAAGTACCTGGTTTTATGGCTTTTATTTATATTAAAAAATAACTGTAATAAAATCATTTAGACTAATTTCACATCAAAGTACACACTAGACACAGTAGGAATCTAGATTAATATTATCAACTGCATCTTTGTCTATCATTAATTTCCTTCATATGATCCCTAATGATTAGTAATGAATGATATGATTTACTTCTTTATCATTAAAATTGAACTGATAAATACCATAGGTGACTGCATGGTGTTATTTGGAATACGTGACATTCTATCCATCGATACAAGATTCGTATATCATCAGTAACTGCAAGTTAATCTCCTGTTATTATAAACTAACAAATTCCTTTTCTATTTTTCTTTAATTTTTTTTATTAAAAACCAATAAAAATTTATTAATTTATTGTTTATTGTTATGTTGTTGGTTAAAACTACTAGATGAGTTGGGTTGGACACCTAGATCAACTGTGGCTGGCCATAAGCTGCCTTGATTCCCTTGTATTCCTCGCCTCAAGCATGCATAATTTGCTGAAAGTTCAACAAGGTCAACATACAGGTGACTCAAGAGGGGCTGGAGAGAGCCAAAGTCTTACAGGGTCTCATAAAAACATTACCGTAAAATCTCCACTTAAAACCGCACTTCCGATTAAAACCGCACCCAGACTTCGCCGAAATTCCAGGCGAGACACCGCGAGGGGCTCAAATACTAAGAACCCCCCTTTAAAACCGCACCAACTTTCGCTACGGAATGATTTGACAAAAGACACAATCGAGCAATCATCTAGAAATGAACACGGGTAGGTTGCGACTCGGCCATTCCTGTCCACTTTAAAAATTCCTTGGGCATTTTATTTAAACACATCATAACACTTTTTGCAGGGTCACTCAAGCATGAAGTTTGGGAAGACGTAAGGGCGGTGAACCTCTGCCCGTTAATACAGATTTTATATTCCGTGCCGTATTCTTGTTTGCTGTTGATTTTTCATTATATTTTGGAAAAAAATATTCTGTTGATCTATTTCAAGTCACTGTATATTTTAATTCTAAAAGTAATATTTTTGAAATATTAATTTTTGATGAAAATTCCATTTTCTGGAATAACTCGGAAGATTCAAATCATTTTCATACCGGTTACTTCGGTATTATCTTCGTCACATCGTACGTTGACATCGCTCCATGTCACGATTTGCTGGTGCGTTTGAAAACATCGCTGGTCAACTTTACTAAATATCAAAGTAACTGAAGTTACCTTTTCGAGATACGCACGTATAGGAAACATGACGCTAGAAAACGAGTGATTTTAAGGTAAAATTAAAGTGGCCAGTCCGGGTTAGCAAGTTTTTTTCCTAAAGAAAGTTTCCGTGTGGAGAGCCATTTTGTCAAGGCAGTGTTCGCGCAAGGCACGCTGGGACGAAATAGGTGGCTGTTCTATTTACCACCCACCGCGTACAGCCGTTCAAAATATTCTTAGCCGAATACCGGGGTGTTTCAGCACATGGCGGCACTCAAACTTGATTTTTAAAACGATCGTCTGCCATTGTGTGACTCTTTACGATGTCAGCTTTTTATTTATTTTACGTTTTAAACAAATAATCATTGCTAAATAATGCCGCAAATGGGGTTTAAAGTAGGCTTTTATTTCAATTTTGCTTGACCATGCCCAACGAAGTGGACCGCTGTGTGTAACAGCAGGGTTGTTTTAAACGTATTATTTGGTGACAATTACCAAGATTTTATAACAAGTTATATATCACACGAAAACTAATCAGCAATATTTAATTTATAAATAACAAATAATCGTAAATAATACATTTACACACGGCTCCCATGCATGCTAAGAACGGCCTCCGAAAGTTGCAATATTATCGCCCACGCGCCGGCCCAAAAACGATGTCTGTCAGGAAGATATTCAGAAAACCCTTCTAGTATAAACCGCACAGTGCTTTCAGGAAATCAACCTGATTTCAAGATTTTGAATTTCTTGATTAAACCGCGGTTTTAAGTGGAGATTTTACGGTACCTAATAAAAGCTACAATTTTTGGCCTATTTCTTTCAGCTTTCTAAACTTAAAAGCTGAAATCTTTATGTGTGCATGATATAAAAAATTATATCAACAGTGCTCACAGGAAACAAACGTGCCATGGTCAAAGTTGGGCAAAATTTAAGTTACTAATTTTACATTTATACTAATAACTTATAAAAATTGAAAAATTCATAACTTTTGGGTATTCAATTGAATCTTGATTAAATAATGTTAAATCCCTGACAAAAAAATCTCTAGCTTCAGCAATCCCCTTGTTAAGGAAGTAAATATATTTCTTGATTTTTTACAAAGTGCATTATGTTTGGGCCAATAACTTAAAACAATTACGCAATACTGACATCATTCTGGCATGTGCATAGAGAATGAAAAATATGTATATTATTTATGATTAAATTCAGATCAGTGGTTTTGATATTAGGCAGTCTTGAAGTGTAACAATGGGTTTTTTATAGAAAAATGAAGTTTTTTATTAATATCTTGAAGCTATTAAGTCCTAGTGACCAAATTCTTGGCATGGTAGGGGATTTTGAAGACATCTAACTGTATGCCAAATTTAAGGAACTAAGAGCTGAAGCTGGGGAGCTGAGCTCTTGCAAACTGCATAACACTAGCTTGATGTAAACAATATGTTACATGGTGTTTGAAAACTTGAATAAAATCTACAGTTTTTTATCAACTGGTTTCAAATTTTTGGTGTTAACAGTTGAAAAGCTAATAAAAACACACTGTGAATATTAAATCCACAGTACTCATAGGAAAAAAACGTGCTATGGTCAAAGTTGGGCAAAATTTAAGGAACCAATTTTTTATTTTTATTAATATTTTTAAAAAATTTAAAAGATTTTCATCTAATTTTGGGTATACAATTTAATTTTGATTAATTAAAGTTATATTACTGGAAAAAAGGTCCATAGCTTTAACATGTTTTGTGTTAAGTGATCAAATATCTTTCCTGATTTTTTACAAAATGCATTATGTTTGGGTCCATAACTTTTTAAAATTATATAATACAGACATAATTTCTTGAATGTACATAGGAACTATATAGAGGAATATTTATGGTAAATATGAGGAAAAACAGATGAGTGGTTTTGATATTAGGCAGTCCTGAAGTGTGAAAATTGGTTTTTAATAAAAAAATTGAGGTTTTTCCTTCATTTCTCAAAGGAACGAAGTCGAAAAGACCCAGTTTTCGGCTTGGTAGGAGATCTTGGGGACATCTAACATTATGCCGAATTTTGGATTCCTAGGTCTTACGGTTTCAAAACGTGCCACATCTACGGACGGACGGAATGACAGACGGACGGAGGACGGACAATGGACCACGACTATACCTCAGATGACTTATAGTCAGCTGAGATAAAAAAACGTGCTATGGTCAAAGTTGGGCAAAATTTAAGGTACCAATTTTTTATTTTTGTTAATATTTTAAAAAATTTAAAATATTTTGATCTTATTTTGGGTATACAATTTAATTTTGATAAAATAAAGTTATATTAATGGAAAAAAGTCCATAGCTTTAACATGTTTTGTGTTAAGTGATCAAATATCTTTCCTGATTTTTTCCAAAATGCATTTTGTTTGGGTCCATAACTTCTTTAAATTATATAATACAGACATAATTTCTGGCATGTACATAGGAACTATATAGAGGAATATTTATGGTAAATATGAGGAAAAACAGATGAATGGTTTCAATATTAGGCAGTCCTGAAGTGTGAAAATAGGTTTTTAATAAAAAATTGAGGTTTTTCCTTAATTTCTCAAAGGAACGAAGTCGCAAAGACCCAGTTTTCGGCTTGGTAGGAGATCTGTGGGACATCTAACATTATGCCGAATTTTGGATTCCTAGGTCTTACGGTTTCAAAACGCGCCACATCTACGGACGGACGGACGGACGGAAAGACGGACGGACTGACGGCAAGACGGACGGACGACAGACAATGGACCACGACTAAAGCTCAGATGACTTATAGTCAGCTGAGCTAAAAAAAAGTCTCATTCCAAATTATATTGTTATTTAGTTAAGTAATATAGTAATAAATGTCACTAAGATGTAATAGATGAGGAACTGTGGTGATAGTAAATTAGTAATAGCAATAGCAATATAATAACAGTGAAACTAACAGTAATATTTATAGAACAATAAACCATACCAAACTTCCACAAAAGATTGGTATCTATCTTCGTTATTATCATTCTGTACTTCTAAAGTGAATATTCTTTTTTTATGATATGTATACAGCTGAAATATAACTAATGTCCCAGGTCCACAGATGAAAGGACTAGGTGGTTGGGGGGGGGGGGGGGGTTGAGGATGTAGAATGGTGGGAGTAACAACATGTCTGTATTATTATAGTGTGTATACATAGGATTTTCACTTAATCCAACAATGCTTACAAGATAAAAAAGTTCCTTCATATTTATTTAAAATATGAAAAACTTAAAAAAGTTTACTTAAAAACGGACAGACAGACTGGTAGACAAACAAAGCTGAAGAAATATTAAGTTTCAATTACTTCTTAATATATTTATTATATCCAATTTTTTTTTAATGTTTAACATCTGCAATAATACACAACTGAATATATAATTTGCTTTCAAATTTCAGACTTAAATAGCTTAATTCCAAACACATACAGCACATGAAAGTTATTTCAACAGTGCTTATAGGAAAAATTTCATATATTTAATGATAACAGAGAGATGGTGGACAGAGCTGATCACTATGTTTTATTCTCTTAAGGCAAGAATATGTTTCAATAAGATCTTAATTTTTTCTAATCCTATAATTTTTTAATCAAATAAATTTTACACATTTGCAATAAAAACTAATGTCCCAGAGGACAGGAATTAATGGCAAGGGGGGGGGGGGGAGATGGTGGGATTAACAACACTTCTGCAATTATATACAGGGCAAACAAAGCCTGATCTCCAATTCTGCCGAGGCAGGAAACACATTAAAAGACTAGATGTGTCTGAACGACACGAATGCCCCCGCCTTGGGCAAATTAGAAACATTTGTAAAATTTGGAAAATTTTTTAAGTTCAGGAGGTGTCGTATGGTCAAAAGTAGGTCAACAAGGGCAAAATGCAAACTCGATCTGTAACGGGTCATTATCAAGCAACACACCAAAAATCATGCCAGTATATGCAGGCATTGTGAAAAAAAATCCATACATGTGCATTTTCCATAAAAATTTCGGTCTTTCATGAAATTTTCTATGTTTAGGAGCCGTAAAACAATCAAAAGTAGGTCAACCGGGATGAAATGCAAACTCGATCTGTATCTGTCATTATCTGCCCACACAAAAAAAATCAGGGTGGTATCTGCAGGCATAAGTCAGTACATATGCATTTGTTATGAAAATTTATATTTTTCATGAAACTTTCTATGTTCAGCAGCAGTCAAATGGTCAAAAGTAGGTCAACTGAGACAAAACAAGAACTCGATCTGTAACTGGTCTATATCTGCTCACACACCAAAAATCAGGCCAATATCTGCAGGCATTGCGAAAAAAAGTCCGTACATGTGTATCTGTCATGAATATTTCTATTTTTCATGAAATTTTCTAAGTTTAGGAGCCATAAAACGGTCAAAAGTAGGTCAACTGGGATGAAACACGAACTCGATCTGTAACTGGTCTATATCTGCCAACACACCAAAAATCAGGCCAATATCTGCAGGCATTGCGAAAAAAAGTCCGTACAACTGTTTGATTTCGGAATGACGGAAGGACGGAATGACGGACATGGGTAAAACTATATGCCCCGGCCACTTTGTGGCGGGGGCATAAAAAACATGGCATCTTCTCTATTACACCCTGAATTACTTTTTCAAGGAAAGTTTTTGTATATTGGAGTGGAAATAGCATTACAATTAAGGAGATACAGTGAAAACAATAACACCTAGAATATGGGAAGTCGACAAGCGACTACGTGTATCTGCCGAAATCAGAGTGGGACGGGTGAAGTGAGGCATTGATTGAGTGGCCTGGGGAAATAGAGCGAGGTGTGTTGCATGTTAGCATGGATTTCTGCAGCTGAAATGTGAAAGCTGTCCAAGTTGTATACATATGCAAAATTTTAGGCAGATATGTCAAACCACTACTTGTTATGAGTGATTTTATTCAACAGCAGACAAACAGGATGCTGTGCAGAAATAGTGGCAGGTGGCGCCACCAATCTTGTGTATGATTAAGAGCCATGTGAGATCTATACACATGCAAAATTTCAGGGTGATATGTCAAACCAGTCCTGAGTTATAAGCCTGAATGTCTGCAGCATCAACATAAATGTAGGTGGTGCCACCTGCCACAAAATCGAGAAGGCTATCCAAGATGTATAAACATGCAAAGTTTTAGGCAGATCAGTCAAACCACTACTGAGATATGAGTGATTTTAGCCCACTGCAGACAAACAGACGGATGCTGTGCAAAAATGGTTGCAGGTGGCTCCTCCAGTTTTGTGTATAATAAAGAGCTATGTGAGATCTATACACATGCAAAATTTCAGGAGGATACAGCAAACCAGTCCTGCATGATATATAAGCCTGGAAGTCTGCAGCGTAAACATAAATGTAGGTGGTGTCATCTGCCACAAAATCCAGAAAGCTATCCAAGATGTATATACCTGCAAAATTTTAAGCAGATATGTCAAACCACTGCTGAGATATGATTGATTTTATCCCTCGGCAGACAAACAGACGGACGCTGTGCAAAAATGGTTGCAGGAGGCGCCACCAGTTTTGCATATGATAAAGAGCTATGTGAGATCTACACAAATGCAAAATTTTGGCCCAATCGATCAAACAGTTCCCGAGATATGAGCTTGGATGTCTGCAGCGTAAACATGAATGTAGGTGGCGCCACCTGTCACAAAATCGAGAAAGCTATCCAGGATGTATAAACCTGCAAAATTTTAGGTGGATCGGTCAAACCACTGCCGAGATATGAGTGATTTTATCCCAAGGCAGATGAACAGATGGATGTTGTGCAAAAATGGTTGCAGGTGGAGCCACCAGTTTTGTGTATGATGAAGAGCTATGAGAGATCTATACACATGCAAAATTTTGGCCCAATAGGTCAGAGAGTTCCCCAGATAGGAGCTTGGATGTCTGTAGTGTAAACATGAACGTAGGTGGCGCAACCTGTCATAAAATCAAGAAAGCTATCTAGGATGTATACACATGCAAAATTTCAGGTGGGTAAGTCAAACCAATGCAGAGATATGAGTGATTTTATCCCAAGGCAGATGAACAGATGGATGCAGTTCAACAAGGGACCTATGGGTCACGACGCTCAGCTGTTATATATGATAAAAAAATATTTTTTAGAAATGAGGCACATGCTGGTTTTGTGTAGTAATAAATATAAGATGTATTATGAGTTGTATGTATGATTTTGATAGTATCTTTGGAGACAGGGAAGAGGATTGATTTCATTTATTTTATTAACAAATGGAGTGCTATTGTCACACAGATTTTGACTTGGCCATATAACTTATAAGCAGAACATATAATATAAGAGTTTAACTATTTATTAAAAAAATTACAAATATTGTCCCAAATATAATTTTTATTAAAAATAATAAGAGAATCATATGATTTTTTAAAATGAAATATAACTGATATGATTATTAAAATAATATTAAAGAATATATTCATGAATGCATTCATGAATACATTTTGAAAGTATTTGCACGAGTATTCATATACTTTCATTTTTACCTGAATTCCCATTCTTTATGCAAGAAATTTTATAATGGAGTACATAATCATATTCATATTTAAATACAATTACAAAGTATTTGCACCATGTCTGGTATTTATTCAGTTTTCACCAAACAATGATTTTGAGAATCCAGAATATACAAAATTCACACATTTAAATAATGATCATAAGTACCTGGTTTTATGGCTTTTATTTATATTAAAAAATAACTGTAAAAAATTCATTTTGGACTAATTTCACATCAATGTACACACTAGACACAGTAGGAATCTAGATTAATATTATCAACTGCATCTTTGTCTATCATTAATTTCCTTCATATAATCCCTAATGATTAGTAATGAATAATATGATTTACTTCTTTATCATTAAAAATGAACTGAAAAATGCCATAGGTGACTGCATGGTGTTATTTGGAATATGTGACATTCTACCCATCGATACAAGATTCTTATATCATCAGTAACTGCAAGTTAATTTCCTGTTATTATAAACTAACAAATTCCTTTTCTATTTTTCTTTAATTTGTTATTAAAAACCAAGAAAAATTTATTAATTTATTGTTTATTGTTATGTTGTTGGTTAAAACTACTAGATGAGTTGGGTTGGACACCTGGATCAACTGTGGCTGGCCATAAGCTGCCTGGATTCTCGCCTCAAGCGTGCATAATTTGATGAAAGGTCAACAAGGTCAACATACAGGTGACTCAAGAGGGGCTGGAGAGAGCCAAAGTCTGACAGGGTCTCATAAAAAACATTAATAAAAGCTACAATATTTGGCCAATTTCTTTCAGCTTTCTAAACTAAAAAGCTGAAATCCTTATGTGTGCATGATATGAAAATTATATCAACAGTGCTCTCAGGAAACAAACGTGCCATGGTCACAGTTGGGCAAAATTTAAGGTACTAATTTTATATTTATACTAATAAATTATAAAATTTGAAAAATTCAGAACTAATTTTGGGTATTCAATTGAATCTTGATTAAATAATGTTACATCCCTGACAATAAAATCTCTAGCTTCAGCAATGCCCTTGTTAAGGGAGTAAATATATTTCTTGATTTTTTACAAAGTGCATTATGTTTGGGCCCATAACCTAAAAAAAATACACAATACTGACATCATTTCTGGCATGTGCATAGCGAATGTATAGAAAAATATGTATATTATATAAGATCAAAGTCAGATCAGTGGTTTTGATATTAGGCAGTCTTAAAGTGTAACAATGAGTTTTTAATGGAAAAATGAAGTTTTTCATTGATATCTCGAAGGAATTAAGTCCTAGTGACCAAATTCTTGGCATGGTAGGGGATTTTGGAGAAATCTAACTGTATGCCAAATTTAAGGAACTTAGAGCTGAAGCTCGGGAGCTGAGCTCTAGCAAACTGCATAACACTAGCAATATGTGACATAGTGCTTGAAAACTTGAATAAAATCTACAGTTTTTGATCAACTGGTTTCAAATTTTTGGTGTTAACAGTTGAAATGGTAACAAAAACATGCTGTGAAAATTAAATCCACAGCAGTTACAGCAAAAAAACGTGCCATGGTCAAATTTGGGCAAAATTTAAGGTACCAATTTTTTATTTTTGCTAATATTTTAAAAAATTTAAAAGATAATGATCTAATTTTGGGTATACAATTTAATTTTGATTAATAAAAGTAATATTACTGGAAAAAAAGTGCTTAGCTTTAACAAGTTTTGTGTTAAAAGATAAAATTTCTTTCCTGATTATTTACAAAATGCATTATGTTTGGGCCCATAACTTTCTTAAATTATATAATACAGACCTAATTTCTGGCATGTACATAGGAATTATATAGAGGATTATTTATGGGAAATATGAGGAAAAACAGATGAGTGGTTTTGATATTAGGCAGTCCTGAAGTGTGAAAATAGGTTTTTAATAAAAAATTGAGGTTTTTCCTTAATTTCTCAAAGGAATGAAGTCGCAAAGAATCAGTTTTCGGCTTGGTAGGAGTTCTTGGGGACATCTAACATTATGCTGAATTTTGGATTCCTAGGTCTTACGGTTTCAAAACGTGCCACATCTACGGACGGACGGACGGACGGACGGACGGACGACGGACAATGGATCACGACTATAGCTCAGATGACTTATAGTCAGCTGAGCTAAAAATGGTTGCAGGTGGCGCCACCATTTTTAGTGTATGTTATAAAGCTATCCAAGGGCTACATTTGTGTAAAATTTTTAGCCAGATCGGTCAAATGAGTCCAAAGATATGGGAGTTTATGTGTGAACACAGATGCACAAATGGAAGCAGAGCATAGAGGAAAGGTCTGAGGTCAAAACAAAATCAAGGCGCAGCAGTTCACAAGTGACCCGATCATAATCTCGGGTTTCATAAAATTCTGCCCAGCGGTTACGGAGGAGTTCTCCGGAAACCTAAGTGTCGGCGGCCTCGGCGTCAGACTGAAAACATAGTATCCGCAAAACTCTGTTTTGGCGGATACAATTACTGCATAACACTTGGTGGGTTGGGTTTAACAGGGGGGGGGGATCAGGGTGGTGAAATGAGGATAACTGTACACCTGTCACAGCAGGGGATCTCCCCCAGTAATTGTAACAAATCAGAAACCCTGGCATAGCTGACTTCCAGTGACCTGGAGTGGGACCCTGCATCTGGACCAAGGAAATGACTAAAATAGATCCTCAAGAAAACTAGGGACCCATGGGTCTCGAAGCTCAGCTGCATTTGTCTATAAGGATATATTTTTATGAGGTTTTCCAAAATATTGGTCCTGTGATCAGTTTGAAGCCAAACTGTCTACCTAAACTGGAGTTATCATCCATAAACTAATTTGTGAATGGATCGGCCCTGTGACCCTTACCTTTGACCTTGTGACCCCAAAATTAAAAGGAAACTTCCCCTATTGGCAGGTGCACCACATGTTGATGATGGAAGGATTGAGATGAAAAGTTTGGCTTAAAATGTATCCATAATCTCTCTAATGTAGTGGGTCCTGTGACCTTGACCTTTGATCTCATGACCCCTGAATCAACAGTTCTTACTTTAGTGGTGGGCCATATATAAGACAAGTCTGAAACCAACATTTCAAACTAAACTGGTGTTATCATCTGGAAATTTAATATGTGGATTGATGGCCCCAAAGACCTTGACCTTGTGACCCCAAAATCCATAAGTTACTTCCACTATTGGTAGGTGAGCAACATCTGGAAGATAGAATGTTTGGGACAGAAAGTTTGGCTAAAAATACATCAACAATCTTTTTAAAGAAGTTGGTCCTGTGACCTTGACATTTGGCCTTATGACCCAAAAATCAAAAGGGTTCTTACATTATTGGTGGGTCATATATAAGTCAAAATTGAAACCAATATGTCAATCTGAAGTGGAGTTATCATCCAGAAACAAATATGTGGACAGATGGGCCCGTGTGACGATGACCTTTGACCTTGTGATCCCCAAATCAATCAGTTTCTTCCCCTATTGGCAGCTCAGCTATATGTGCAAGATTGAAGGTTTTGGATGAAAAGTTTGGCTTAAAATGCATCCATAATCTTTTTGAATAAGTGGGTACTGTGACCTTGAACTTTGACCTCATGACCCCAAAATTGAACAGAATCTTCCCTTACTGGCAGGTTAGCAATATCTTGAAGATGGAAGGTTTGGGATGAAAAGTTTGGCTAAAAACACATCAACAATCTTTTTAAAGTTGGTCCTGTGACCTTGACCTTTGGCCTTATGACCCAAAAATCAAAAGGGTCATATATAAGTTAAGTTTGAAACCAATATGTAAAGCTAAACTGGAGTTAACATCTGGAAACTAATTTGTGAACAGATGGCCCCTGAGACCTTGAACTTTGACCATGTGACCCCAAATTATTTATGCTCTCCCCATACTAGCAAGTCAGCTAAATGTGCACAATGGAAAGTTTGGGATTAAAAGCTTGGCATAAAATGCAGCCATAATTTTTTAAAAAAAGTGAGTCCTGTGACCTTGACCTTTGACCGAAAAATCATATAGGTTCTTGCTTTAGAGGTGGGCCATGTGTAAGTCAAGTCTGAAATCCATGTGTCAATACAACCTGGAGTTATCATCAGGAAACAAATTTGTGTGGATGGACGGATGGACAGACAGACAAACAGACAGACAGGGTGATAACTATATGGCATCCACTTGTGATCAATAAACACACCAGGTTTTGGGACACTAGATGTACTAGATGTAATTACAGCTAAGAAACTGACATGATTGTTGTCATTTTATGGTAAAAAACAAGGGACCCATGGGTCACACTGCTCAGCTGAATTTTGGAAAATATTAGCAAATACAAAATATTCTTATTTCTTTTGGTTTATGTATATTAGCATTTCAAAAGCAAAGAGAAAATGGAGCTGCTAAAATTAAAATCTGTAGATTATAGAATAATTGACATAAGCTATAATATATGCACTGTGTAATAAACTTGTGGCCTGAAACCATTTTATGACGCACCAAGGAAAAAATGGGCCAACAGTAAGTGTTATATGAAAGTCACATTTCATAAACAAAGAATGTATGAAGCAATTAAGTTTTCAATAGTTAAATATATGGCCATAGGATTTAAAAATTATTCCCACAAAGTTTGACCAATATTTCTGATTTTAAAACTAAGTTTAATAGTATTATTCACACCTAGGCCCAGCCAACTTTAAGAGAGACTAATGCTACAAAGTATTTATATCTTCTTAAATCTAGTCAATTAGCACTTACGTTAGATCATAATATTTTATCACATTTGCATGTAAGAATTCAATTCCTGAACATTTTTATCTTAAAAAAATTAAAATAGTCCAAGAGAGGGACAGAGAGAGAGAGAGAGATAGAGAGAGACTCCCTGTGGTATTAACTGCAGACAGCCTGAATAAGCTCAACAAAGAGAGAGGGCTTGCAGGAGTGATGGGATTACATAACAACACCCTGGGCACAGAGAGCTATACTGAATGACCTACAGTGACCCCTAAGTGGGCTGCTTGGCAATGTAAGGAAATACAACAAGAGCCTCCACAAAAAATCAATAACTAGCCTAATTTTTTAGCTTTTATTTTAAAATTTGAGATTTTAACAGATTAAATCCTTGTGTTTACATGCTGTGAATATAAAATCCACAGTACATACTGGAAAAAAACGTGCCGTGGCCAAAGTTGGGCAAATTTAAGGTACTGATTTTATATTTATGCTAATAACTTGAAACAAGGGACCCATGGGTCACGGCGCTCAGCTGATCATGATTGGACTATAAATGTATCACCATTCTTATACTATATTGAGTAGAAAAAGCTTATGAATATCATGGTCATGTTGGGCTTTTATAAAGGAATATAATGTAATATGTGAGTAAATGATATATGAAATAATCTGACTGATGGATTAATATGGAGTAAAATATAGTGGTTTATTTTTTATTTATTAGGGAGGGGTCGAAAAAAACAATTTGTTTGAGCAAATATGAATGCAATGACAGTATACAAAGCAGTGGTATAATGAAGATAAGGCTATTTCTTGAAGGATCTATAGTGTATGGAAAACTGCAAGCTTTCAATTTGACAGATACAAGGTAATGATTAACTATGCTGATGAGGGGATTTATGAATTTGTGACTGTATGACATGATATCTTGACAAGATCGGTCTTGACAAGGTACATTATTTTGATGACCCTCACGTCTACATATTACACAATATTGACATAATTTCTGGCATGTACATAGGTACCTATGGACAAATGGTCAACAGTACTGAACCACCTAGAAGGTTAAAATATTAAAATATGATGAAATGTAGATAAAGTTTGAGAGGAAGAGGTAATTTGGGCCATGATTGGTTTATATGATTGAAGAAAATGTTGCAAATAATATTTGAGATCTGACCATGCCTTTCCATTGGTTACATTTTTGATAAGCTGTTGACAGTTCAACAGTTTACACATTTGTCTGATGAGATCCAATTTATTTGGTAAACCTTTTTTATCAATTTTATTATATGTATACAGTTGCCATAACGTCCCCACTCCACAGGTGCAATGACTTGATGGGGGGGGGGGGGGGGGTTGTGTTATGATTAGAGTTACAACGCCTGTAGATATTTTCTTTAATTATTAAATTTTATGCTATAGCCATAGAACTATTGTTCACAGTGCCAAGGAGCAAAGCCTCAGTGGGATGAAGAAGGGGATGGTGAGAGTTACAACACCCTTGCATGAACATACAGGATATGAAATTTAATTCAACAGTGCTTATAAAAAAAAGTTTATTCATGAACATTAAATATTTAAAACAGGCAGAAAGATGGAGAAACAAAGCAAATCATTTTTTTTCCCATTCTACTGAGCCAATAAAAAATTAACAATATTTGCATTTATTCCTTTTTTTCATTACATAATTTTATCCAGGTTTACAAATGTTACTATAAATTTACAGTATAACATACATGTGATTGTGAATATTTCAGCTGATTAACATCTCTAAATTGCATCAACATTTATAGCTAATGTATCTAGTTTATAGTACCTGTCAACAGAATGGGACGGAGGGAGGAAGGGAGGCAATAAGGGTGTGAGAGAGAGAGAGAGAGAGAGAGAGAGAGAAAGAGAGAGAGAGAGAGAGAGAGAAAGAGAAAAAGCAGAGGAGAGAGAGAGAGAGAGAGAGAGAGAGAGAGAGAGAGAGAGAGAGCTGGACTGCCAGAGAGAGAGAGAAAAAAAGAGAGAGAGAGAGAGGCTCTCTGGTAATTACTGCCTGACCCAGCCTGTCCCAGACACTCACAGTGGCAGTAGGTCAGACCTGAAGGTGTAATGTAACTGCCCAGTACACTGCATTTATACTGACCTGATGTAAACAATGAAGACTTGGTACCTGGAAACTTGAATAAAATCTACAGTTTTGATCAATTAGTTTCAAATTTCAGATTTTAACAGATAAAATGCTATTGTGTACATGCTGTGAAAATTGAACCCACAGCACTAACAGGAAAAATTTAAATATTTTTATTTTTTTAAATGGTATCAGGAAAAAAGAAAAGTATTCTCAACTATGAAACTAATACATGTGTTAAAATTAATTCAAGGATCAAAACACCCAATATCCAGGAGCAAACTGGAGTTGGGAATGTTTAATTTTATGAAATGAAATAAAGGATCAGCAATATAAATTTGGATTATTTAGCCAGTATCATGTAACAACCGATACAACCATGAGTTATAAGTCAAACAAATTAAAATCTTTAATGAGCACTCTGATGAACATCCACACTTTCATATCAATACATCACTTTGTGGACACAATTAAATGTACACTTTAATCATAGTAACCCTGGTGGTACAATACAAAATCAAAAATGTAGCATAGCCAAAAATAAAATAAAATACAGAAAATTATAACATTCATCTAGTTTATGCACCAGCTGGGGGGTGGGAGTGCAGGGCAGAGGGGAAGCCTGCTAGTAGTGGCCAAGCTAAGCCAAGGCAAGCTGCCTGGGGTGGGTTACATAATGCAAGTGAAGACTGTATTACTAGGTGGGCCAGATGTAAACAACACTTGACATGGTGTATGAAAACTTGAATAAAAGCTACTCTTTTTAAACAATTCCTTTGAAATTTCAGATTTTAAAAGATTAAATCCTTGTAAATGTATATATGCTGTGAAAATTAAATCAACAGTGCTTACAGGGAAAAAACGTGCCATTGCCAAAGTCAGACAAAATTTAAGGTACTGATTTTTTATTTATGCTAATAACTTGAAAAATTTGCAAAATTCAGATCTAATTTTGGGTAAACAATTGAATCTTGATTAAATGAAGTTATATTCCTGAAAAAAAGTCTCCAGCTTCAGCAATTCTCATGTTAAGTGAGCAAATATATTTCCTGATTTTTAAGAAACTGCATTATAGTTGGGCCAATAACTTCAAAATAATACCCAATACTAACCTAATTTTTGGTATGTGCACAGAAAATGTATGGAAAAATATGAATAATAAATATAATCAAAAACAGATCAGTGGTTTTGATATTAGGCAGCTTTGAAGTGTAACAATGGCTTTTTTATGGAAAACGGAGGTTTTTCCTTAATATCTCAAAGGAACGAAGTCCTAATGACCCAATTTTTGGTATGGTAGGAGATTTTGGGGACATCTATTGGTATGCAGAATTTTGGATTCATAGGTCCAACGGTTTTAAAACGTGCCCTGTTAACGGACGGCCGGCCGGACGGACGACGGACAAAGGACCACGACTATAGCTCAGATGACTTATAGTCAGCTGAGCTAAAAATTGTAAAATTAAGATCTAATTTTCGGTGTACAATTGAATCTTGATTAAATGAAGTTATATCCCTGAAAAAAAGTCTCTAGCTTCAAGAATTATTATGTTGAGTGAGTAAATATATTTCCTTATTTTTTTTCAAGTTGCATTATGTTTGGGCCCATAAGTTCAACAAATTATGCAATACTGACCTAATTTTTGGAATGTACATAGGAAATGTATGGAAGAATATGCATATTTACTATGATCAAATTCAGATCATAGGTTTGACATTAGGCATTCCTGAAGTGTAAAAATGATTTTAATAAAAAAATTGAGATTTTCCTTAATTTCTCAAAGAAAAAAAAGTCACAGAGACCCAGTTTATGGCTTGGAAGGAGATCTTAGGGACATCTAACATTATGCCTATTTTTGGATTACCAGGCAAAGTTGTAGTAAACAAAAGTGGGGTCATGATGCTAGAAAATACAAATACATCAAGGCCTCTAAAAAACTCCAATAGCTAGACTAATTTTTAAGCTTATACTATTAAATTTCAAAATTCATCAGATTAAATCCATATGTAAACTGGCTGTGAAAATTAAATCAACTGTACTTACAGGAAAAAAACGTGCCATGGTCAAAGTTGGGCAAAATTTAAGGTGCCAATTTTTTATTTTTGTTAATATTTTAAAAAATTTTAAAAGATTTTAATCTAATTTTGGGTATACAATTTAATTTTGATTAATTAAAGTTATATTACTGGAAAAAAGTCCATAGCTTTAACAAGTTTTGTGTTAAGTGATCAAATAACTTTCCTGATTTTTTACAAAATGCATTATGTTGGGCCCATAACTTTTTAAAATTATATAATACAGACATAATTTCTGGCATGTACATAGGAACTATATAGAGGAATAATTATGGTAAATATGAGGAAAAACAGATGAGTGGTTTTGACATTGGGCAGTCATGAAGTGTGAAAATAGGTTTTTAATAAAAAATTGAGGTTTTTCCTTAATTTCCCAAAGGAACGAAGTCACAAAGACCCAGTTTTCGGCTTGGTAGGAGATCTTGGGGACATCTAACATTATGCCAAATTATGGATTCCTAGGTCTTATGGTTTCAAAACATGCCACATCTATGGACAGACGGATGGACGACAGACAATGGACAATGACTATAGCTCAGATGACTTATAGTCAGCTGAGCTAAAAATATTTGTTAAAATAACAAAAAATACAGGTGGCACCACCACTTTTGGGGAACTCACAAAACTAGTCATGGTAAATATTCAAGGCAAGATTCATGACAATCCATGCATTAATTATCAAGATATATGAGGTTTTGTATTATATTTTTGATTATTCTGGGGGGTACTTTCAAGCCCCATAGCTCGGAGGATATAGGTCGCAGTAACCTAATTTCAGGTTTCCAAGGAGATTTTTTATTGACCTCCCTGGATATTCACTTAGAAGTTTCTAGGTCCATTAATTAAGATTTGTGCCCTGCTAACGGACGGCCGGACGGACGACGGACAAAGCGCCATTCCTATACCTCAGTTGACATACAGTCAGCTGAGCATCAGTGCATGGTTTTGATATTAGGTGGCTTTTTTGTATGGAAAACAGAGGTTTCTTTCCTTAATATCTTGAAGGAACAATATCCACCGAATTATCGCTTTGGTAGGAGATTTTTGAGACATCTAACTGTATGCAAAATTTTGGATTCGTAGATCCAATGGTTTCAAAACATGCCCTGTTAACGGTCGGATGGACTACGGACAAAGGACCATGACTATAGCTTATGGCTTATGGTCAGCTGAGCTAAAAATAGGCTCAATCTGATAAAGTTTGACATGTGAAGTTTCTTCCATAAAATTTGGTTCTGCTAGCTCCAACCGTTTTTTTGATAGCAAGGGTTAACCTACAAGTTGACGTCAAGTTGACAGACGACCGCTGACGGCGGACAGACACCGTTGCTCTATTGCATAAGCTCACAGGTTGGCTAAAAATCATTAGAGTTCTAGCTTAAGTCTGAAATCCATATGCCAATCCAAACTGAAGTTATCATCCTGAAACATATTTGTGAATGGACAGACGGATAGACAGAAAAACATATGAACAGACAGGGTGATTACTATAGGGCACATGCTTATGATCACACTAGGTTTTGGACACAAGATGAAACAACAGCTGAGAAACTGACACTTTCTGTCATGTTTGGTCTCAAAAATAGAAAAAATATCCTAAAAGTTAGAAAAATACAATTGGCACCGAACTGATAAAACTAGATATTTCTTGGCACTGCCAGTGCCATGGTATCCCCAGACAATCTATCCCCCCCCCCCCCCCACCCCTTTTAAGAATAAGCCCCCGACCTTGAGCAGCATATACTGACACTTGGCAAGCGACCATGGTTTCTTCCATCTATCAACTTGAGAAACAATATTTTTCACCAGATATGGGGGTCAATACAGTGAATCACTATTGAGGAAAGGGGATTAATTTATGCTATAAAAATGGTGTCTGGTCAATGAGAAAATTTTCCCAGATGGACGGACATGCCAAATTTAGACCAATATCTTGAACCACTCCAGAGATATGTACAATTTTCACCCAAAGCAAATATACAGATGGCATCACCAGTCTTGAGTACAAGATGGAGGAGTCCAAGATCTATGGATATGCACAATTTCAGGCCAATAGGGCAAATCACTTGTGAGAAATGAGCATTTATTTATTCTACAGAAATAAGAAGCAGACCTGCCAACATTTGAAAGCTGGAAATCTTACTCAATGGGGGCATGCTAGACGGGTGGGTTCCAGGGGCAAAGCTCCTGGTGGGGGACAGGGGGTGGAGCCCCCATAAGCCTCTTTATTTTGAGGATTTGAATGGCCCGAAATCAGCTTTTTCTGGCATATTTTCTAACTAGAGTTGATAGTATTACAAGGCTCAAATTACTTTTTGAAATCGATAATTAGGATTTGCTAATCAATTTACAAATTGACTAGCAAATAGCCAAAACTGAGGAGAAAAAATAAAATTGATTTCAAAAGTCTGTTTCATGTGTTTTCTTTTACCTGCTATAATGATCTGTTCCATCCTCTTGTTTTCACATGTTTTTTTTTTGTTTTTTTTTTTTTGCAAAGAAAATTTATATTTGTTACTTTTCAAAAGGAAAATAAGTAATGAGGAAGAGGTAACTACAGGGCCTCATTTTCAACAAAGTAAAGGAACAGTTAACATACAAAAGTATTTAAAATATAAAAATTCGGTCTACTTTTAACAACGTGTTTTCTGCAAAAGTGTCGGATAGGTCTATTGGTGTAATAAAAAAAAGAGATTTTTCTCACTAGAAAAGAAGTAAAAAACTTGCTAAATAAATTGAATAAGAGGTCCATGAAAAGCTTAGAAAACCACCATGAATACAATAAAGACGTAATTAAATAAATAAGACGTAACGAAATAAATACAACTAGATATTTCTTGGCACCTCAGGTGCCATAGTATCCCCAGACAATTAACCCCCCCACCCCCCCCCCCAGCCTCGAAGAATAGGATCCCATCTTGAATTCAGATGCAGAGACTGACACTTGGCAAGCCACCATTGTTTCTTTTCAAATTTGACCTAGCCGTTGATAACGTGTGGGTTTGGTGACTGTAGCTCTAATTCTTACAAAGTTATTCCGTTTAAACATCATTTTAGCAAGAAAACAACATATGGTGGCGCCATCTGTCTTCTGCAGAAAACAATGCTATCAAAGATCTTATGCCAATTTGATTTTTGGACCAATCCATGCATCCCTCCGTGAGATATAAAAGTTAACATCATTTTAGCGTTATCCCCTCTGTGACCTTGAAAAATGTATCAAGGTCATCCATATTTGAACTTGGCCTAGCCCTTGATAAGATGCGCCACCTGTCTTCTGCAAAAGACAAAGCTATCCAAGATCTTTGCTCAATTTGATTTTAGAAACATTCCATGTATCCCTTACTGAGATATTAAAGATTTTGTGTGAATTTCACCAAATATGGGAATATTCAAGGTCAAGGCCACTCTCATAGGAAAGGTCATGACCCCAAGTTAAATAAACATCATCCCATAACCCATATCTATGTATATGCATAATATAAAAGAAATCTGTCCATTAGTTTTTGACTTATAATGCTCACAGTACTGTCAAGTGGCAATTTTGGGGGTTTTTAAAGGCATGAAAACAAGTAAAGAATAATAGGTGGTGCTACCAGATTCTGGAATATGACAACCATATCCATGATCTTTGATCAACTTGATTTTGGGATCAATCCATGCAAGATTTCTTGAGATAACTAGACATTTCTTGGCACCGCAGGTGCCAGAGTATCCTTAGACATAGTAGGCCCCCCCACCTTTAAGAAAGGACCCCCATTTTTAGCAGCATATACTGACACTTGGCATATTTATTGTTTCTTCCATCTAACAATCCACAATCTTGTTGAAGATGTTGGTCCTGTGACCTTGATCTTTCTAAAGATGTGTCCTGTGACCTTGACCTTTGACCTCATGACCCCAAAATCAATTTTGGTCTTGCTTTTCCAATGGGACATATACAAGTCAAGTTTGAAATCCATACATCAATAAAAGCAGGAATTATCATCCAGAAACTAATTTTTGGACAGATGGCTCGTGTGACATTCACCTTTGACCTTGTGACCTCAAATTGATAGGGGTCTTCCACTAATGGCAGGTGAACTATATGTGCAAGATGAAAGTTACCATTTTAAATGAGAAAATATATTTCCTGATGTTTTGACAAATAACGTTATGTTCAGGTCCAAAACTTCTAAAGAATGCCCAAATTGACTTAATATCTGGGATAATCTTAGGAAATATATAGAGGAATATTTATGCCAAATGTAAACAAAATAGCCACAGTGGTTTTAATATAAGGCACTCCTGAAGTTTAACAACAGACTTTTACTGAATAACAGAGGTTCTTCCTTAATTTCTCAAAGGGATGAAGTCGCAGAGACCCAGTTTTGGGTTTGGTCGGAGAACTTTAGGACATACTTTCAACTGTATATTGAGTTTTGGATTTGTAGCTCCAATGTTTTCAAAACATTCAGAGTTAACAGATGGCCAGATGGCTCGATGGACAACAGACAAGGACCATGGCTACAGCTCAAATGACTTACAGTTAGCTGAGCTAAAAATGATGTATCCTGTTAATGAAAAAAAGGCAATACAGCCACGAAACAGACAAAGGATGATTGCCTGAGCTTAGATGACTCTCTTTTTTTCACAAAATAACTAGATAAATATGACAATCTGGATACCAGACTATAAGAAACTGTAACATACAATATGGGCAAACAGTGTCATTTCAGATGATATGCGGTGGAAATTGTGAATCAGCAATACTTTTAATAAAATGTGCAATAATTACCTTCTTTGTCTTCTTTCTTGGACTCTTTGTCCTTCTCTTCCTTTTGGTCCTTGGTTCCTTCATCTTTCGGCCGCAGGTATTTGCTGCGGTATGTCCTATCAATGAAGGCATCAAGGTCGCTACTACTTGTAATACTGGGAGTGGATGAACGTAGTCGGTTTAAGAAAGCTGAAACAGTACAACAAAGGGAATGTAAAGAGAAGTGGTCACTCCAACCTAGATCCCAAAGAGATAAATGTCTTATCCTGAGAAAAATATATGCCATTCATCTCCATATGATTGCCATTCATCTCTATATGACTGAATGAATCATTTATCCAAGCTTGGTTCTCTTTCTTTTCAGACAGAATCAGAGATTACAGGAACTACATGTGCTAATCTATATATTTCAACAAAAAGACTGATCCATATTGGTGTTTCATAGAAGCAGAAATTATTTTTGGAATTTAAGTTATTTTCTATCACATATCTGATAAATGACGCAGAATGTGTTAAAAGTATGTTCTGGTGATTATTTAAGACTTTTAAAGTTTAAGTTATGTATTTAAGTAACATAGGACCCATGGGTCATGCTAGTATACTTATTTATATTTTTGTTTTAATCATAACACTGGAAGAGCTGAGAGGAAATGGCCCTGCTATTTGGTGATAATCAAATACTTGATATATGAATGCAAACTAATACTGTGCACATTTATGGACAACATCAAAGATGCAGCAGCCGCTCATGATCAAATATTTGTAAGACTGTCAGTAATTTTATAAATTTCATAAATTTTGCTATATAATAAAATTCTGAAAATAAATGTTTATGTTGAAATATAAGTTGCATCATTATTTATTCTTAATTTGGCTCATGTTATGTCAAATTATGCATCCACTTATATTTTATTATTTTTTTTTAAAATCATAATATGTTCAAACTGAATTTAAAAGAAAATTAATTTTTTTAGATAAAGTCACTAAACAAGGCCTACAGGCCTAATGCAAACCTGTGCAGGGGTTTATACACCAGGTATAATGCTATAATGCTGGGCCATTACTTTTCAAGTAAGTCTACATGTCTTGTATACGACAAAGGTATCAGAGATGTATACATATGCCTAATTTCAGGCTGATATCACCTCCTGAGAAATAAGCAGTGACATACACTGTGAAAAAATTATTGTAGGTGGCGCCACCAGTCTTGTATATGACGAAGCTTTACGATATGTATAAATTTTCCCAATTTCAGGCTGATATATTAAATTCCTCTGGAGAAATAAGAATTCACATACACTGTGCAAAAGTCATTGTAGGTGGCAACACCTGTCTTGTGAACAAGAAAGCCATCAATGTCGCATAGACAGGTCAAAATATCAGGCCAATACATCAAACTTCTTGAGTTTTAAGCACTGGGCTGACTAGGCTTAGGTGAGAAAGGCAGTTGCCCTGAGTGAACTGTGACAAATTGCTGGCTTAAGCTACTGCACTAAGTGAACTCTTGACCTGCACCTGGCAAGACTGAGTGAACTTTTGACCTGTTGCATAATCTGATGCAGTTGCCAGTCAGCCAAAGCTTTAAATAGATCCAGGCTGACCTTTGGCCTGTTGCAAAAACTGAAATAGTTGGCAGTCTGCCAAGCTATTTAACCTGAAATCTAGTGGCATGATGTTATGCCACATGCATAGATGCTAATAAACTGGTGCCAGGCTAGATGTAACTGCTTCACACAGCTCACAAATATGGTACAAGGGACCAATGGGTCATGGCGCTAAGCTGAAGTTTGAAATTTTAGCAAATACAATATATGCAAAATATTCTTTTGCAATTTTTTTTATATATATAAGCATATGAGAAGCAAAGAGGAAAGGGGCCCTCCTACTTGGTTATAGTAAAGTCCTAAATATATGACTGCAAAACTAATACTCTGACAAGACTGTCATAAAGAAACAGTAAAGTTTTGAGATACTGTGATGCATATGAACAGTTTACAGATGGACAGGCAAGTGGAAAGAATGGACTGATACCTTTATTTCACTTTCAAGGGAATAATGCATTTAAGTTTATATTAAAGCCTATTTTTTAAGCATATCCACTTTTTCCATTAATAGTATTTATCAGAATCATTTTTTTTTATTTACACGTTTTATAAATTTATAATAAAACAAGGCCTACAGGCCTAATGCGAACCTGTGCAAAGTTTGGGAGTATGAATGGAGGTTTATTTTTAAAATTTAATATTGATCCTTTTAAGTCCTGCATATCTACCTTAGTCATTATAATTTGAGCAAAATGGACATTTCGGACCTGCAAGTTTCAGACTAGGACATTTTTAAAACTAGAATATGGGTAGTCTACAAGCGACTATGTGTATCCACAGAAATCAGAGTGGGACAGGTGAAGTTAGGCATGGATTAAGTGGCAAGGGGAATAGAGTGAAGTGTGTTGCATATTAGCATGGATGTCTGCAGCTTAAACGTGAATGTAGGTGGTGCCAGCATTCATAAAATCGAGAAAATTGTCCAGGATGTATAAACCTGCAAAATTTCAGGTGGATAAGTCAAACCACTGCTCAGATATGAGTGATTTTATCCCAAGGCAGATGAACAGATGGACAGTTTTCATAAGTGGTTGCAGGTAGCGCCACCAGTTTTGCTTATGATGAAGAACTATGTGAGATCTATACACAAGCAAAATTTTGGCCCAATCGGTCACACGGTTCCCGCGATATGAGCTTGGATGTCTGCAGAGTAAACGTGAATGTAGGTGGCACCACCTGTCAAAAAATCGAGAAAGCTGTCCAAGATGTTTAAACCTGCAAAATTTCAGGTGGATAAGTCAAACCACTGCCGAGATATGAATGATTTTATCCCAAGGCAGATGAACAGATGGACGCTGTGCCAAAAATGGTTGTAGGTAGCGCCACCATTTTTAGTGTTTGTTAAAAAGCTATCAAAGGGCTATATTGTGCAAAATTTTTAGCCTGATCGGTCAAACAGTTCCCGTGATATGCGGGTTTATGTATGGAAACAGACGCACAAATGGACGCTGGGCAGTGAGGAAAGGTCAGAGGTCAACCAAAAATAAGGGGGCAGCAGTTCACATGTGACCTGATGATAAACCTGATTAGCGTAAAATGCAAACAAAGTTTTTTCAAACAGTTGAAAGATATAGTTCCAATAATCTGGGAATCCTGCACCTAAACACTGTGTCTAGACGTCTAGATGCTGTGTCTAGACACCCCCCAGAGCCAGGTCAGTTCCCATGGTGATGTCTTGAACCCACCTGTTTGTAATGAGTGACCTCTTGACTTGACTGCTGTTGTCAAATCTGTTTTCAAATACAGAAAGCCTTTTTCAATTGGCTCCAATGCTTTTTTAAAACTGTATTTACCCAATCTTTTCTTATAAAACTGGCAGACCCTACCATAGAATAATTCTTGTAAAGTTTAAACCAATCAGCTTAACAGTTTCATCATAAATCAGTGTATAAGCTAGAAGAGTTTAAAATTACATTTTCGCTTGTAAAAAACACATCAATGTAGGTGGCGCCACCAACACCTCAAAATTAGATATGACATGTGACAAATATTGGTATAAAATTTGGTGATTATAGCTCTAGCCGTTTCTGAGATTTTAATTCTAGTATGCTTTTTTGGACAGATGACTAAGTTTAACCTCCTGTAACTCGGCCAAAAATCTCCGAACTGGAACCATTCGAACAAATTTTAGAGAGATTGTTCCAGGGATCATTTCTGTGAAATATTGGACAATTTGGCTGGACAGTTTCAGAGAAGAAGATTTTTTAAAGGGTTTTAAGCTTTTTCTCTATAATATCTAAATTAATGCAGATACCCAATAATAAGCTCCAGGGCACAAAGTTTCACATGTGACTAATTCTTACATGTAATTTGGAGCTGCTAGCTCCGACAGTTTCTGACTTACAGCCCTGGACGGAGGAAAGCCAGCCCTGGACGGCGGACGGCTGACGATGGATGGATGACGCTGCGCCATCGCATAATTATATATAAGATCACAGGTTCGCTAAAAATCTTAAAATATAAATTTAAATATCAGAACTCTAAGTTGCAATCATTATTTATCCAGAGTGTAGCTCCTATCGGGTCATATCATGCATACATATATAATTTATTATTTTTAAATCACAAATGTTTAAACTGAATTTAAAAGAAAATAATGCCACAACATGGCATCTTCAAGATTATTCCTTGAATCATTATTAAAAAGTTCTGTACATTGGAGTTTTTAGTATATGTTAAATTTTATTCACCAAAATAAAAGATTCAGTAAATCTGATAAAAAAAAACATCTTTTCAAGTAATGTAAACACAGTTGGTTGAATGAGGGACAAACAGTATCATTGTGCTAATTACTATCTCAGCTATAATTTATTACTGGAATTAATATTCAAATTCACACCTGCTGAAGTTTTTACTCTTCTGAAGTAAGGAATTACTTATCTGATGAACATCCACACTTTCATAGCAAAACACAATTTTTTGGACATAATTAAATGTGCATTTTAATCACTGTAACCCAGGTGGTACAATACAAAATCTAAAATGAAGAGTAGCCTAGAATAAGAATGAATCAAATACAGATAATTATAACATTAATTTAGTTTATGCACCAGCTTGGGAAGGGGGGGGGGGGCAGTGCAGGGCAGAGGGGAAGCCTGCTATTACTAGTGGCCAAGCTGAGCAAAGGTAGGCTGCCTGGAGAGGGTTACATAACACAAGTTAAGGCTGTACTACTAGGTGCCTTTATGTAAACAACACTTAACATGATGTATGAAAACTTGAATAAAAGCTTCTCTTTTCAATAAATTCCTTAAACTTCATTAACTAGAATTTTTTTTAAAGCTTTTACTTTCAAGTTTCAGAATTTAACAGATTAAATCTATATATATATACCGACTGTGAAAAGTAAATCAAATGTTCTTATAAGAAAAAAACATGCCATGGTCAAACCTGGGTAAATTTAAGGTACAAATTTTATATTTTTGCCAATATTTAAAAAAAATTTAACAGATTTTGATCTCATTTTTGGTATACAATTAAATTCTGATTAATTAGAGTTGTATTACTGTAACTAGAATATCAGCAAAAGCTGACAAAAGCCCTCAGCCAAAAGAACAGTGTTTAAAGGTGGTAACAGTAACAAGTACTAAATATCTGTTCTCACATGGATGTATATCTGTACATGTCTCAGTTATAAATTTAAAATGGAGAGGTATGTACTATGATTCATAACAATCCACCAAATGCTTCCTGAAAAATAAGCTTCTAAGTTTTATTCTATTATCAGCTCTGTGACCTTGAAAAGTAGGTCAAGGTTATCCATCTTCGAACATGAACGAGATTTTTGTCAATATACATCTTCACCAAAGAAATAAAATTCCTATTGTGAATCCTTTTAGAGATATCCCTCTCACAAGGCCAAAGTTGAAAAATCCAAGAAAAATTCAATAAAAAATCAGAAATTGCAGGTGGCGCCCCCAACTTGTGCAGCAGTTACACACCATCAGTTCCTATGACCATAGTAAGTATTGTGAAAATCGAATCCAATGGTTCCAGAGAAATAAGCTTCTAAATGTTTTTTCTATAATCAGCTCTAAAATGTAGAAAAATAGGTCAAGGTCACCCATCTTCGAACTTGACCGAGATTTTGTCAATATACATCTTCACCGAAAAAATAAAATTCTTACGTTGGATCTTTTTCGAGTTGAAAAAGTTGAAAAATCAGATAAAAATTCATTGAAATCAGAAATTGTAGGTGGCGCCACCAAACTTGTATAGCAGGTACAGACTATCAGTCCAAATAATCATAGTAAGTTTTGTGAAAATCCACCAAATGGTTCCTGAGTAATAAGCATCTAAGTGTTTTTCTATAATCAGCTCTAAAATGTAGAAAAATAGGTCAAGGTCACCCATCTTCGAACTTGACTGAGATTGTGAATCCTTTTAGAGATATCCCGCTCACAAGGCCAAAGTTGAAAAATCCAAGAAAAATTCATTAAAAATCAGAAATTGCAGGTGGCGCCCCCAAACTTGTGTGGCAGTTACAGATCATCACTCCCTATGATCATAGTAAGTATTGTGAAAATCCAGCCAATGGTTCCTGAGAAATAAGCTTCTAATTTTTTTTTCTATAATCAGCTCTAAAAAGAAGAAAAATAGGTCAAGGTCACCCATCTTTGAACTTGACCAAGATTTTGTCAATATATATTTTCACTGAGAAAATAAAATTCCTACGGTGAAACCTTTTAGAGATATCCCGCTCACAAGCCCAAAGTTGAAAAATCAGATAAAAATTAATTAAAAATCAGAAATTGTAGGTGGCGCCACCAAACTTGTGTAGCAGGTACAGATTATCAGTCCCAATAATCATAGCAAGTTTTGTGAAAATCCACCAAATGGTTCCTGAGTAATAAGCATCTAAGTTTTTCTATAATCAGCTCTAAAATGTAGAAAAATAGGTCAAGGTCACCCATCTTCGAACTTGACCGAGATTTTGTCGATATACATCTCTCCCGAGGAAATAAAATTCTGACGGTGAATCCTTTTCAAGATATCCCGCTCACAAGGTAAAAGTTAACGGACGCCGGACAGACGGACGGACGGACAGACAGCTTGGGTGACGACAATAGCCCATCAGCCTAAGGGCTGAGGGCTAAAAAGGGTGAGTGGTTTTGATATAAGTCAGTCCTGAAGTGTGATAATAGGTTTATAATGAAAAATTGTTTTTCCTTTATTTTTTGAAGGAACGAAATCACAGTGACCCAGTTTTCGTATTGGTAGGAGGTCTTCAGGACAATTAACAGTACACCAAATTTTCGATATGTAGGTTAACAGTTTCAAAACATGCCAGTTTAACCGACGGATGGCTGGCCAGCATGACGGACGGTTGTCTGACAATGGACCATAACTATAGCTCAGATGACTTTTATTGAGCTGAAAATAAGATTTCTGCCTTTAAGGTGCCCATTCACCAACCTTTTGAAAAAGAATTTGTGATTTCTGGCTTCCTCTGTGTGTATATATTATGATCTAAGGGTAATTGTGGTTATGAAAATTCCTTATAAGGCCTTTGTGAAGGATTTATGGACTTGTTTATCAACAACATGTTTGTAAACACAGCAATGTTGACAAGCGGGAAAAAACATGAAACCTAAGGTGGTAGGTTGTATATATGTGGACGTAGAAAGGTCACTTGTTGCAAAAGGCCATTTTCAAACCTCTGGCTTATATGACTTCTTATGATGCACCTTCTGATGCTTTTGTTGACTTTTTGATCATTTTGGCAAGCCCCCACATAATCAAAACAAGCAGCCTGTGTGACGATATATCTATGTTTTCTTGCCTGTTTTTATAAAAGTACAAAGGGATTACCTTTAGTTTATATTTAAGGTTAATTTGGTGATTGGGACCCTTTTAATATCTCAAAGGAACATAGTGGCAATGACCTAATTTTGAGTTTGGTTGGAAAACTTAGGGACATCTAACTCCTTGTCAAATTTTGGATTTGTAGGTCTAACGGTTTCAAAATGTGCCAGTTTAGTGGATGTCAAGCAGGACAGACAGCTGGATATACAATGGACAAAGGACCATGACTATAGCTCAGCTGACTTTCAGTCAGCTGAGCTAAAAATTGGTAAATATAATTTATATTCCTAAAAACAGTTCAAACATATGCCCAAATGAGCTGAAGATTAAATTCCAGGAAAGTTTGCCCATAATTCTTGACTGAGAGTACCAGTGGTAAGCATCGCAAGGCCTATCAAGCCTTAAGAGATATGAATGAAATGCTGAACACTTTTATAGCAATATATCACTTTGTGGATCGACACAATTAAATCTGTACTTTAATCATTTTAACCCCTTAGCAAAGATCAGGAATATGAATGAATTAAATATAGAAAATTATAACAATCATTTAGTCAATGCATCCTTTTCTTGGGCTGGAGTGGGGGGTGGGGGGTGGGGGGGGGGGGGGGGAGGGGAGTGTAAGGGAATTGTGCAGAGGGGAAGCCTAGCTAAGCTGGACCAAGGAAACTTCCTGGAGTGAAACAGAATACATAACACAGGTGAGGGCTGCATCACCCACTACTACACACCACTTAAACTGGGCTGGCTTGATGTAAACAATACTTGACATGGTGTCTGGAAAATTGAATAAAAGCTACTTTTTTTAAGAAATTTCAGATTTAAAAGTTTAAATCCTTATGTATATATGATGTGAATTGAATCAACAGTGCATACAGGGAAAAAATGTGCCATGGTGAAAGTTGGGCAAAATTTAAGGTATTGATTTTATATTTATGCTAACAACTTAAATAAATAAAAAAATTCTGATCTCATTTCTGGCATACAGTTAAATCTTCATTAAATAAAGCTAAATGCTTGAAAAAGGCTCCCTAGTTTTAACAGTTACCATGTAAGGAGTTTTTTTCTCATTATTCAAAGGAATGAATGCGCAATGACCCAGTTTTCTGTTTGGTAGGAGAACTGCAGGACATCTAACTGTTTGTAGATTTTTGGATTAGTTGGTCCAACGGTTTTGAAACATGCCATACTTGTTAATGGCCACCTGTCCAGACAGCTGACAAAGGGCCATATCTATAGCTCAGATGACTTATAGTCTGCTGAGCTAAAAATTTCTATATATTCTCAGAGTTGACCTTGATGACCAAGCTCTAAGTCACCAGTCTGCAAAATCTGATATATTAAAGGGAACAATTTGTATATCAAATTAGAAGAAAAGAAATGCTGTACTTTAAAAGTTATTAGGTTAACAAAAAAACCCTATCTTTTCACTGATTTGACCTTGAAAAGCAGGGTCAAGGTCACCAGTCTTCAAACATGTTTGTGATATCAGTGTTAACAATCTGTGTGTCACATTTGAAGAAAAAAGATAGGGTACTTCAAAAGTTGTGAGGTCCACAAAAGTCCTAGCAGGGAATTGTTGATACTTGCTAGAATTTATATTACGTTTTGGTTCAGGAAAAATCATGACTTAGTTGACAAGACTCTAGACTTATCAAGTCGGTTACACCTGGGGAGAAAGTTTGTTATACCTCAGGTTTGATGTGGTCATTCCTCAGTTTGACATCCGTTCAGTTATACATTAAATGTTTTAAACTTTATTTCTGTCTTGTATCTTACTGAAGGATGAGATTTTACCGTGAATGGATAGGAATGTGTGAATTAAACCTTAATTTTCCAATTTCTCAAGCCAGGAAATTTAACAATTTACTTTCTCCATTTACTCCTGTATTCATAATGAGTTAATTAAATCATTTGCCCTAAGGTTTTGGTTTTACTTGGAGGGTGGCTCATAAGCTTTCCCTGAACACTTAAGTTTATTTTTGTAGGAGCCATCCTTGATCCCCCCCCCCCCTTGTCTGCTGTCTGGACACCAGCAGCCAAGGGGGCCCAGCCTCTGTGCTGCTCAGGGGCTCTACGAACGCAGGGGTCAGGTGAATATGGCACATAACATTATGTTGACCTAATTTCTGGCATGTACATAGGAAATGTATAAAGGATTAATAATGCCAAACATGAACAAAATTACTCCAGTTTTAAAGTGTAACTAAGTTTTCAATAGAAATGTAGGTTTTTCTTAATTTCTCAAATGAACAAAGTCGCAAGACCTAGTTTTGGGTTTGGTAGGAGAAGCTGCCAATTTAAAATATAGAATAATGGATAGTTGATGCTAAAGGTCTGCTGACTGAGCTAAAAGTTATCATCTTCTGCTGGACTTACCTGTTGTGCCTGTGTATGAAGATTCTAGTGCACTGTCTCGAGAATCCCTTGACTTACGGTAACTTGAACGACTATCATCCTGAAAAAAAACATTTTAAATATGATGCTCAAAATTCATCAAATACCTAAAATAAACTAGAAATTTCTTGGCATTAGAGATGCACAGTATCCCCAGACAATTAAGGCATACCCCCTTCTAAAATAGGCCCCTTTCTTCAGAAGCATATACTGACACTTGTTACGAAGACAAATAGTTCAGGGGAAAATATTGGGCCGATCCCAGATTCGGACCCATGTTGGTGGCTCACAAGTCCGGCGTACCAACTGCTTCGCTAGAAAAGCAAGCTTCACTAGCGAGACAGTTCGGTCCTCTTTTATGTCACCCTGTAACACACCCCCTCTTAGGAGCATTCTGCTATCAGAACAAGACTTATTATCCCAGGAGTCACACTTTGGTGAGCTTAATCCCTGGGCCACAAAGTTTACCGTCACGTTAGACGAGCCCCCATTTTGTTATGAAGACAAATTGCTCTGGGGAAATTCTGGGCCGATCCGGGATTCAAACACATAAAGGTGGCGCACGAGTTCAGCGTACCAACCGCTTCACTAGAAAAGCAAGCTTCACTAGCGAGACAGATCTGTTTTTATGTCACCCCTAAACACACTTTACAAGGCCAAGGCCTCCTTGGTCAAGGTCACAATTGATTGAAGTTGTCTGACATACTGGTGGAGACTATCCACTTATACAATTTGAAGAAAAGAAAGCAGTCATTTAAAAGTTTTGGGCTGCACAAAAATTATCAATTTTTTTTAAGGTTTGATCTTGAAAATCAAGGTCAAGGTCACTAGTCTTGAACAAGGTACCTGTTGGTCACAGTGCTCAGCTGAAATTGGTTCTGAGAATATTTGTGTTGACTGTACTGTATAAAACATGCATGAGTCGCTCATGATCATATAATATGTAATTGTAAAAGTTTCAGTATCCAACTAAGTGACTGTGATATGTATATATCCACTTGGAACTCATGAAACCCTGTAAATGGGGGACACCAAGCTCAGCTAGGCAGCCACAGCTAGCTGCCCTAACTGAGCATACCACTGTATTGGGCTTGCCTGATGTAGCTTACCAGCGTCATGTTGACCCTCTGGCATTATGACCAGATTACTGGTGCCCGGGTGCCTTTACATCTAAGTCTGAGGAACGCATTATAAGGCCTAATGAAGATGCAAATATTTTCGTCACTTCTGATGCCTCATAGCCTACAGGTACACTGTCAATCAACATAAACCAGAATAATCGTTAGCATTTTTCGTGTACTTTCTAATACAGTAGAACGAATATCTGAACACTATTTATCCGAAAAATCGTTCATCCAAAATAAAAAATGGAGAACTGAAATTTTGACCATTTATCCAAAATCTGAACAATGACCAAAAATCCAGAATAAAAATGGCATAAAAGATTGTCCGATTTATAACAAAGTAGCCACATCAGCAGTGATACATATTGCCGACTGATTAGTGCACCCGAGCGTAGGCAGTAGGTGTGCAAACATTGCCACGATGGCCGGGGATGTCCTTGCTTTAATCAGAATGCCCAGGCCACGGTAATTAACCTGTACATACAAAATGTTACAACAGACTGTAACCGAGTAGCCGACTGCAGGTTGTAGGTGTGATAAACTCAGCCTCGCCGATCTGTGTAGTCCTCAGCTCAGCTTTGAAGGATGGTGGCTTTAAAGGATAGCTCTGATCTTCATTCCGATAGACACCCAGGCCTTGAGTATGGTGGGCATTATTGTCCCCCATTCCGCGGATGCCGGGACATTGATTTGGGTTTGTCTGTCTGTCTGTCTGTCTCTCAGTCCATCCGTCAGGTTTTTTCATTTCCATGTGATGACTTTCCAAAATATTATCCAATTTCATTAAAAATTGGGTCAGTGATTGCTGTCATGCTTACCTTGGTTGCGATTGGTTTTGGAGTGTCTGGTTTCTGTCTGTCTGTCCATCTGTCAGGTTTTCGTTTCCTTGTATAACTTTCCCAAATGTAATCCGATTTCCTTCAAATATGGGCCAGTGATTGCTCTCATGCTCACCTTGGTTAGGATTGGTTTTGGAGTGCCTGGTTTCTGTCTGTCTGTCCATCTGTCAGGTTTTCGTTTCCTTGTATAACTTTCCCAAATGTAATCCGATTTCCTTCAAATATGGGCCAGTGATTGCTCTCATGCTCACCTTGGTTAGGATTGGTTTTGGAGTGTCTGGTTTCTGTCTGTCTGTCACTCTGTCTGTCCGTCCGTCAGGTTTTTGTTTCCGTGCAATAACTTTCATAAATATAATCCGACTTCATTTAAATTTGGGCCAGTGATTGCTCTCATGCTCTCCTTGGTTGGGATTGCTTTTGGAGTGTCTGGCTTCTGTCTGTCTGTCTGTTTGTCACTCTGTCTGTCGCTCCTTTATCAAGCATGAAAAACAACAAGAGCCCAAAGCGGAGGACATTTATTCCACGAATTTGCTTGTTTGAGTTCATGTGCGCCTGCATTATTTACTCACAAAGTCTAAGAATATTTCTGCCCAATATATGGAAATTTTGATCAGCTAGAATCGCTGCGTACAATTGCAGTTGAGAAAGTCTGAGCTTTATATTAACCATGCTTACAGAAGCTAATTAAACCATTGTGATAGTCAATGTCAACAAGATTTACTGCTCATCCTGATTATTCTCCATGAAATTTTTTACATGCTGTTAATTCGTAATAGTCAATAGATTCATGTAAGCGCCATGTTCTGTCTATTGATGACAAGCTGTCAATCCTTGCAAGACTTGACATGGGTACCAAGCCAGCTGACCTCG
Source organism: Sipunculus nudus (assembly GCA_026874595.1). NCBI lineage: Eukaryota > Metazoa > Annelida > Sipuncula > Golfingiida > Sipunculidae > Sipunculus > Sipunculus nudus. The sequence goes on from CM049311.1 coordinate 44,640,263, forward strand.
CCAGAAAGATCTACGATACATTTACGTTTTGTTTCATTTATTTGAAATAAGACTGTGTACATAAACTTGTTTACTTGTGCATTCAACTGATCCTCTCACTTGTTATTTCAATAACAAGGGACCCTTGGGTCACTGCGCTCAGTTGTTATATATGATAAAAAAATATGATTTGGAAATGAGGCACATGCAGGTTTTGTGTGGTAATAAATATAAGCTGTATTATGAGTTGTTGGTGTTTAGCTTATGTATGATTTTGATAGTATCTTTGGAGAAAGGGAAGAGGCTTGATTTCATTTATTTTATTAACAAATGGAGTGCTACTGTTACACAGATTTTGACTTGGCCATATAATTTATAAGCAGCACATGTTATATAAGAGTTTTACTATTTATTTAAATTTAATAAAAATATTGTGCAAAAATAATTTTTATTAAAAATAATAAGAGAATTATATGAATTTTAAAAATAAAATATAACTGAAATGATTATTAAAATAACGTTATATAATATATTCATGAATGCATTCAAGAATACATTTTGAAAGTATTTGCACTGGTATTCAAATACTTTCATTTTTACCTGAATTCCCATTCATATGCAAAAAAATTATTAATGGAGTAAATATTCATATTCTATACAAATACATATGCAAAGTATTCACACCATGTCTGGTATTTATTCAGTTTTAACCAAACAATGATGTTGAGAATCCAGAATATACAAAATTCACAAATTTAAATAATGATAATAAGTATTTGGTTTTATGGCTTTTATTTATATTAAAAAAAAAATAAATGTAATATATTCACTTTGGACTACTTTCACATCAATCTACACACTAGACACAGTAGGAATCTAGATTAATATTATTAACTGCATCTTTGTCTATCATTATTTTCCTTCATATGATCCCTAATGATTAGTAATGAATAATATCATTTATTTTTTTATCATTAAAATTGAACTGAAACAAGGCCTACAGGCCTAGTGCAAACCTGTGCATTAGGAAATACACCAGGTATAATGCTTCAATGCTGGATCATTACATCTCATGTACATGAACAATGCAAGTACTAAACATTTTGAATAAGAAACAATTACACAAACATCACTGCTGAAATTCTGGCATGGCTGCACACAACACAAAAATGATTGTAGCTGGCACCACCAGTCTTGTATACAACAAAGCTATCAGATAAATACACATATGCCCAATTTCAGGCTGATATATCAAATTCCTCTGTAGAAACTAGACATTTCTTGGCACCGCAGGTGCCAGAGTATCCCCAGACATAGTAGGCCCCCACCCCCTTTATAAATAGACCCCCATTTTTAGCAGCATATACTGACACTTGGCATATTTATTGTTTCTTCCATCTAACAATCCACAATCTTGTTGAAGATGTTGGTCCTGTGACCTTGATATTTTTAAAGATGTGTCCTGTGACCTTGACCTTTGACCTCATGACCCCAAAATCAATTCTGGTCTTGCTTTTCCAATGGGACATATGCAAGTTAAGTTTGAAATCTATACATCAATAAAGCAGGAATTATCACCCAGAAACTAATTTTTGGACAGATGGCTCCTGTGACCTTCACCTTTGACCTTGTGACCTCAAAATTGATAGTGTTCTTCCTCTCTTGGCAGGAGAACTATATGTGCAAGATGAAAGATCTGAGATGAAATGTTTGGCTGAAAATGCATCCACATCTTTTTAAAGATGTGTCCTGTGACCTTGACCTTTGACCTCATGACCACAAAATCAATTTGGGTCTTGCTTTTCCAATGGGACATATACAAGTCAAGTTTGAAATCCATACATCAATAAAAGCAGGAATTATCATCCAGAAACTAATTTTTCGACAGATGGCTCCTGTGACCTTCACCTTTGACCTTGTGACCTCAAAATTGATAGGGGTCTTCCACTCTTGGCAGGTGAACTGTATGTGCAAGATGAAAGATCTGAGATGAATTGTTTGGCTGAAAATGCATCCACAATCTTTATAAAGAGGTTTCCTGTGACCTTGACCTTTGACCTCATGACCCCAAAATCAATTCAGGTCTTGCTTTTCCAATGGGTCAAATTCAAGTCAAGTTTGAAATCCATACATCAATAAAAGAAGGAATTATCATCCAGAAACTAATTTTTGGACGGATGGCTCCTGTGACCTTCACCTTTGACCTTGTGACCTCAAAATTGATAGGGTTCTTCCTCTCTTGGCAGGTAAACTGTATGTGCAAGATGAAAGATCTGAGATGAATTGTTTGGCTGAAAATGCATCCACAATCTTTTTAAAGAGGTTTCCTGTGACCTTGACCTTTGACCTCATAACCCAAAAATCAATTCAGGTCTTGCTTTTCCAATGGGTCAAATACAAGTCGAGTTTGAAATCCATACATCAATAAAAGAAGGAATTATCATCAAGAAACTAATTTTTGGACAGATGGCTCCTGTGACCTTCCTCTTTGACCTTGTGACCTCAAAATTGATAGGGTTCTTCCCCTCTGGTAGGTGAACTATATGTGCAAGATGAAAGATCTGAGATGAACAGTTTGGCTGAAAATGCATCCACATCTTTTTAAAGGTGTGTCCTGTGACCTTGACCTTTGACCTCATAACCTCAAAATCAATTTAGGTCTTGCTTTCCCAATGGGACATATATAAGTCAAGTTTGAAATCCATACATCAATAAAAGCAGGAATTATCATCCAGAAACTAATTTTTGGACGGATGGCTCCTGTGACCTTCATCTTTGACCTTGTGACCTCAAAATTGATAGGGGTCTTCCACTCTTGGCAGGTGAACTATATGTGCAAGATGAAAGATCTGAGATAAATTGTTTGGCTGAAAATGCATCCACAATCTTTTTAAAGAGGTTTCCTGTGACCTTGACCTTTGACCTCATGACCCCAAAATCAATTTGGGTCTTGCTTTTCTAATGGGTCAATAACAAAGCCAAGTTTGAAATCCATACATCAATAAAAGAAGGAATTATCATCAAGAAACTAATTTTTGGACAAATGGCTCCTGTGACCTTCAACTTTGACCTTGTGACCTCAAATTGATAGGGTTCTTCCTCTCTTGGCAGGTGAACTATATGTGCAAGATGAAAGATCTGAGATGAAATGTTTAGCTGAAAATGCATCCATATCTTTTTAAAGATGTGTCCTGTGACCTTGACCTTTGACCTTATGACCCCAAAATCAATTTGGGTCTTGCTTTTTCAATGGGACATATACAAGTCAAGTTTGAAATCCATACATCAATAAAAGCAGGAATTATCATCCAGAAACTAATTTTTGGACAGATGGCTCCTGTGACCTTCACCTTTGACCTTGTGACCTAAAAATTGATAGGGTTCTTCCTTTTCTTGGCAGGTGAACTATATGTGCAAGATGAAAGATCTGAGATGAAATGTTTGGCTGAAAATGCATCCACATCTTTTTAAAGGTGTGTTCTGTGACCTTGACCTTTGACCTCATAACCTCAAAATCAATTTGGGTCTTGCTTTCCCAATGGGACATATATAAGTCAAGTTTGAAATCCATACATCAATAAAAGCAGGAATTATCATCCAGAAACTAATTTTTGGACGGATTGCTCCTGTGACCTTCACCTTTGACCTTGTGACCTCAAAATTGATAGGGGTCTTCCACTCTTGACAGGTGAACTATATGTGCAGATGAAAGATCTGAGATGAATTGTTTGGCTGAAAATGCATCCACAATCTTTTTAAAGAGGTTTCCTGTGACCTTGACCTTTGACCTCATGACCCCAAAATCAATTTGGGTCTTGCTTTTCCAATGGGACATTTACAAGTCAAGTTTGAAATCCATACATCAATAAAAGCAGGAATTATCATCCAGAAACTAATTTTTGGACAGATGGCTCCTGTGACCTTCACCTTTGACCTTGTGACCTCAAAACTGATAGGGGTCTTCCTCTATTGGCAGATGACTTACATGTGCAAGATGAAAGGTCTGAGATGAAATGTTTGGCTTAAAATGCATCCACAGTATCTTTTAAAATGCCAGTCTTGTGACCTTGACCTTTGACCTCATGACCCAAAATCAATTGGAGTCTTGCTTTTCCAATGGGACATATATAAGTCAAGTTTGAAATCAATACATCAATAAAAGCAGGAATTATCATCCAGAAACTAATTTTTGGACAGATAGCTCCTGTGGCCTTGACCTTTGACCTTGTGACCCCAAAATTTATATGGATCATCCACTATTGGCAAGTGAGCTATATATTCAAGATGGAAGACCTAGGATGAAAGTTTGGCTTAAAATGCATCCACAGTATCTTTTAAAATGCCAGTCCAGTGACCTTGACCTTTGACCTCATGACCCTAGAACCTATAGGGTTCTTACTTCAGTTGTGGGCCATACATAAGTCATGTTTGAAATCCATATGGCTATCAACACTGGAGATATCATAAGAGGTGTGTGATTTTCACCATATATGGCAATATTCAAGGTCAAGGCCACTATCATAGGAAAGGTCATGACCCCAATTTAAATAAACATCATCCCATAACCCATACCTATGTATATACATAATATAAAAGAAATCTGTCCATTAGTTTTTGACTTACAATGCTCACAGTACTGTAAGGTGGCAATTTGGGGGTATTAAATGGCACGAAAACAAGTAAAGAATAATAGGTGGCGCCACCAGTTTCTGGAACATGACAACCCTATCCATGATCTTCCATCAACTTGATTTTGGGATAAATCCATGCAAGATTTCTTGAGATATTAAAGAATTTGTGTGATTTTCCCCAAAATTGGACCTATTCAAGGTCAAGGACACTCTCCTAGTAAAGGTCATGACCTCATTTTAAATAGGCGTCGTCCTCTCACCCATATCTATACATATACCAAGTTTGGTAAAGTTCCGTGAAATATTTTTTGGGTTATCGCGCCAACAAGATTTATATGTGGCGGCGGCGGCGGCGGTAGCGGCGGCGGCTCGACCGGTATGAAAACATAGTATCCCCCGACTTTGTCTGGGGATACAAAAAACAGGCACATACACTGTGCAAAAGTCATTGTAGGTGGCGACACCTGTCTTGTGAACGAGAAAGCCATCCAAGACACAGACTGGTCAAAATATCAGGCCAATACATCAAACTTACCTTGAGTCTGATGCATGGGGCTGACCAGGCTTAGGTGAGAAAGGCAGTTGCCCTGAGTGAACTGTGACAAATTTGCTAGCTGGCTCAGGCTACTGCACTAAGTGAACTCATGTTCTGCACCTGGCTAGACTGAGTGAACTTTCGACCTGTACCTGGCTGCACTGAGTTAACTCTTGACCTGTTGCATAATCTGACACAGTTGGTAGTCCACATGCAGCCCTAAGGGGCATGACACCCATGAGGTGATCACATTGTGGCCATGAGGTGTTCATATGTCACCCATGAGGTGATCACATGCCTTGTGCTTGGCTGCACTGACTGAACTCTTGACCTATATCTGGCTGCACTGAATGAACTCTTGATGTGTTGCCAAATCTGAAACAGTTAGCAGTTTCTCAACCTATTTAAAGATAAAAACACAATCTTGGTCTGTTGGTCAATCTGTTTACACATACTGAAAAACTTTGGCTAAAATGCTTTTTTTCAAGCTGACATATTCATAAACTTATTATCAAAATATCTAAAATAACAAAAGGTGCAGTTCTTTCATTGTTAAAGGTCCAATAATTCTGCCAAAAATCATTCATTGGTAATGCTAGCTTCCGTCATTTCTGAGAAAACTATGTCAGTATGCTTAATTGGCCAACTGACTGTTCAAATTTGTGTACATGACACCACTTAAATTCATCAAATGCAAACCATTTGAACAAACTTGAAAGGGCTTGCCTCTGGGATCATTTTTGTAAAATATTGAACAATTTGGCTGGACCGTTTACAAGAAGAAGACTTTTAAAAGGTTTTTCAGCTTATTCCCTATAAAATCTGAGTAAATGCAGATAGCAAAAAATTAACTGAATCCCATAACATTTGATATGTGACAGATTACTGCATTAAATCTAGGGATGGTAGCACCCGCTATTCCTGAGAAATTTTGGGTTAATGTACAGATGACCAATGACCCCCGTACAAAAAAAGGTCAATGCAGGTGGCGCCACCAATACCTGAATTTCATATATAACTCATGTGACCAACACTGGCATAAAATTTGGTGATGATAGCTCCAGCCGTTTCTGAGATTGCCATTTTAGTATGCTTTTTGGACAGTTAGCTAAGTTTAACTTCCTGTAACTCAGCCAAAATTCACCAAACTTGAACCATTCGAGCAAACATGAGAGAGATGGTATAAAAGATTATTTCTGTGAAATATTGAACAATTTGGCTTGACTGTTTCGGAGGAGAAGATTTTTAAAGTTTTTTTTTAGCTTTTTCTCTATAAAATCTAAGAAAATGCAGAGTTTTTCAGATGGCTAATTTTTTGCATTAAATTTCATTATGCTAGCTCCAGTCGTTTTCGAAATAGTATGGGTAAACGTACAGACAATGGACGTCGCCACACCATTGCATTAGCTCACAGGTTCGCTAAAAATTACTACAGATGCATAATGAATGCAAAATTATAATACAGATACATCTTATACTGATGGCAAAATCTTGAATTAAGTTGAGTATGGGCACCAATTATTTATAATCCATGTACAGCCGTCTTTATATACCCACAGAGAGCTGTATACCTGTGATTTTAAACATTGCCTGGTATGAGGAATATCTAAAATCATAAATCTACATTTTTTTATAGCTTTTAATAAACATTCTTGTCAATATTAACCATAGATAACCTGAAATCTAAATGTCTCGTGGCAAGATGTAACGGATGCTGATAAATTGGCGCCATGCTAGATGTATCTGCTTCACACAGCTAACATATATGGTAAAATGACTCAATTCAATCTTTATAATTTAGCAAAAATTCATTTTTGGAACCATAAAAGACAATTATTATAAGAATTATTCAGGGGATTATTCTTGTAAAATATTTAACAAATTGGCCTCACTTGCATTAGTCAAAGAACATTTTACAGGTTTATAACTCATATGGGAAATTACAGCAAAATGGTTAAGTTAAGCTTCCCATAACTAAGCCAAAATTCACTGAACCAAAACCATTTGAACAAACTTGAATTATCAACATCTTAGGATAATTAATGTGTGAGATTTAAGAATTTGGCCCAGTGGTTTTTGAGAAGAAGATATTTGTAGCCACTGAGCTAAAATGGGCTGGTACGGCATATGACTAAATTCAGCTTCCCATAACTCAGCCAAAAGTCACTGAACTGAGACCATTTGAACAAACTTCAGAAAGCACTACCCTAGGATCATTTCTGTGTGACATTTAACAATTTGGCCATATGGTTTCAGAGAAGAAGTTTTTGTAGCCGTCAGTATGATACGGGCACTGATGACCCCCGTACAAAAAAGGCCGATGCAGGTGGCACCAACAATACCTCAATTTTAGATATGACTCATGTGACCAACATTGGCATAAATTTGGTGATGATAGCTTAAGCCGTTTCTGAGATTGTAATTTTACTATGCTTTTTTGGACAGATGACTAAGTTCAACTTTCTGTAACTCAGCCAAAAATCACCAAACTTAAACCATTAGAACAAACTTGAGAATGATTGTTCCAGGAGTCATTTTTGTGAAATATTGGACAATTATGCTGAACATTTTGGGAGAAGAAGATTTTAAAAGCTTTTATAGCTTTTTCCCTATAAAATCTATGACAAGGTTAACAGGCCTAATGTGAACATGTGCAAAGTTTGGGAGTATGAATGGAGGTTTATTTCTTAGATTTGATATTGATCCTCTTAAGTCCTGCATATCTACCTTTGTCATTATGATTTCAGCAAAATGGACTTTTTGAACCTGCAGGTTTCAGACTAGGACTTTTTAAAACTAGAATATGGGTAGTCGACAAGCGACTGTGTATCTGCAGAAATCAGAGTGGGACGGGTGAAGTGAGGCATGGATTAAGTGGCAAGGGGAATAGAGTGAGGTGTGTTGCATATTAGCATGGATGTCTGCAGGGTCGTGAATATAGGTGTTGCCACCTGTCCTAAAATCGAGAAAATTGTCCAGGATGTATAAACCTGCAAAATTTCAGGTGGAAAAGTCAAACCACTGCTCAGATATGAGTGATTTTATCCCAAGGCAGATGAACAGATGGATGATGTACAAAAATGGTTGCAGGTGGCGCCACCATTTTTAGTTTATATTATAAAGCTATCAAAGGGCTACATTTGTGCAAAATTTTTAGCCTGATCGGTCAAACGGTTCCTGAGATATGTGGGTTTATGTGTGGAAACAAATGCACAAATGGACGCTGGGCAGCGAGGAAAGGTCAGATGTCAACCAAAAATGAGGATGCAGCAGTTCACATGATGATAAACCCGATTCGCCTAAAATGCAATCCAATTTTTTTCAAACAGTTGAAATATATAGTTCTAATAATCTGGGAATTCTGCATCTAGACATTGTGTCTAGACGTCTAGACATATTGTCTAGACACCTGCCAGAGCCAGGTCAGTTGCCATGGTGATGTCTGAACCCCACCTGTTTGTAATGAGTGACCTCTTGACTTGGCTGCTGAAACTCCGCAAGTCTTCAAATCTGTTTTCAAACACAGAAAGCCTTTTTCAATTGGCTACAATGCTTTTTTTAAAGCTATATTTACCCAATGTATTCTTATAAAACTGGCAGAACCCTACCATAGAATAATTCTTGTAAATTTTAAACCAATCAGCTTAACAGTTTCATAATAAATCAGTATATAATCTAGAAGAGTTTAAAATTACATTTTCGCTTGTAAAAACACATCAATGTAGGTGGCGCCACCAATACCTCAATTTCAGATATGACATATGTGACAAACATTGGTATAAAATTTGGTAATTATAGCTCTAGCCGTTTCTGAGATTTTAATTTTAGTATGCTTTTTTGGACAGATGACTAAGTTCAACCTCCTGTAACTCGGTCAAAAATCTCCGAACTGGAACCATTCGAACAAACTTGAGAAAGATTGTTCCAGGGATCATTTCTGTGAAATATTGGACAATTTGGCTGGACAGTTTCAGAGAAGAAGATTTTTAAAGCTTTTTTAGTTTTTTCCCTATAAAATCTAAGAAAATGCAGTTACAAAAAAATAAACAAAATCAGATGACTGATCATTTGCAAAAAATTTGGTGATGCTAGCTTCTGCCGTTTTTGAGATAGCTATGGTTAACGAACAGACGATGCACGACACACGACGGAAACCCCTGCACCATCGCATAAGCTCACAGGTTCGCTAAAAATTGAGGTTTTTCCTTAATTTCTCAAAAGAAGGAAGTCGCAAAGACCCAGTTTTCCGCTTAGTAGGGGATCTTGGGGACATCTAACATTATGCTGAATTTTGGATTCCTAGGTCTTACGGTTTCAAAACGTGCCAGTTTAACGGACGGACAGCCAACGGACAAAAGACCACGACTGTAGCTCAGATGACTTAAAGTCAGCTGAGCTAATAACCAATGTCCCCAGTCCACAGATGCAAGGACTTGGTGGTGGTTGTGGTGGGGGGGGGGGGGGGGGAGGTGGAATGATGGGAGCTACAACATATCTGTACTATTATAGTGTACTAGCTTATAAACCCGGTATACCAGTCTTTTTACCGGGGCTGGGGATATGAATTAATTGAGAGGATTGTTGGGTTCTTTTTTATTCAAGAATTAAAAGAAAATATAGATTTTCAGTGGTTTGACATGACTGTAGAATAACTCGCGCACCTCTCTGAGGCACAACACTTCTGTGAACAGCAAATGTTTTTATTGCTTGCATCTGAATTTTGCCACTTTTTTTTTATCTGCATCTTACTTCTCCATAACATGAATCCGAAACATCATACCATCCATACAGACTTATAACCTTGTCGAGACACTGCGTGAGTGATCCTCCAGTCGCTTCAGAAATTCATACACCAGAATGTTGACCTTGAAGACCTGGTCAGTGGTGATGTTTACATTATTTTGCGAACCGGAATGGGACACACAGACACTCTGGTTTTCGATGATATTTGACTGGTTACTATTATTGGACGTTTAATGTACAGGTTAATGTGAGGAAGACATTAATTCAACATAGCTTAACTTAACCTCTAATTTAATTGGAGTAGGAAGACTTGAAAGATTAATTAAATGTACCTTTTAAGGCAAGGAAACTGTTCCTGAAGAAAGAAACAGAAATATGCATACCTCGTTGGTAACAGAAGCAGACCAAAAGGGAGTCCAGAGGGTAGGTCCCCCTTTCAACTGCAATCTTTTTTAATCTAAAGAGACCAATCTTCAGGCCTGGAATGTTCGCCCTCACCCCAACCCAAACCTTTTCCGGAAACAGGGACCTTGTATTAGGTTTTGTCTTTAATCCTCCTGGGTTGAACTCCTCCTTTTCGTAAAGTGAGCCAGAGTCAAGTGTTTTTCACAATGACTGACCACACACGTGGGTCAGAGCCTTTGTCAAATGTCAGCCAAAACATGCATAAATCCATCACTGAAAGCAAGGTTATTCATATGCATGCAAGTCCTTAAATCGGCTTTCTGTGCTTGAGGACAACAAAGAAAATATGGTCTTTGCCGAAAAGTTTTTGGCGATAGCCATCTCTCATATCGGAAAACACGCAAAAATCACTAAAAATGATGTGTACATTAAAAATTATTTATTCTAATATCGGCCTTGTCACTGAGGGAACAATAACCCGATAAAATGAGGTATAGCACAGTGTCATACAAAACACAGTTTCAGAGAACATTGCGAACACAGGTGGACTGAATTCCTTTTATAAGTATAAGTTATACATAGGATTCCCACTTAATTCAACATTGCTTACAGGAAAAAAAAAAATCATTCACAATTACTAAATATTTAACTAGGGACCAACGGGTCTCGCGATCAGCTAAATTTGTCAATAAGGATATTCTTAAAGAAATTTTTCAGAATGACGGTCCTGTGACCTTAATCAATGACCTTGTTACCAAAAAATCTGAGAACTTATTATCCTTGAACTTGCAGCATTTAAATTATCCTAACAATCTTTTAAACTTGGGACCCATGGGTCTCCACCCTCAGCTGAGTTTGTCTATAAAGATATTTTTTAAGAAATTTATCAGAATGTCAGTCCTGTGACCTTAGCATAGGGATTTGAGTATGAACAGGTACTTCCTAGTGCCTTCTTATATAAGAATATTATAGGTTTTCACAGTGTTTCCCATTTTTAAAATCATTGTATACACTGCCATATATTTGAGACATTGGTGACTGGGGAAAAACTAATAACCCACTGATAACAGGATTAATTTTAATTTTTTGTATAAGTGTATATTTTATTACATGCAAGTTTTAGTTGCTTATTTTTAATGCATATTTTCATATAAAACCAAGTGTTTAACTTTAAATTGATTATATAGAAGCAAGATTTAATTTCTGCAAGAGTACTGTAATTGTATTGTTGATTGTAATAGAGGATAAGACATTTTTGAACTGATTTTACTTAATTATCAATGCCACCACATAATTTTATAAATGCACTGTAGACTGGTTATCATTCTACTACTGATAGACCACTTTCAATAGACATTATAGGATGAAACCCTAACTAGTGAATTTATAGACATTGAGAAATTCAGCTCTATTTGCCAGTTAAGTTATGCAAGTATGTTCAGGTTTAGTTTTAGTTTGACCTTAGAAGTACATCAGCACCCTCGGTATCAAATTTGACATCGCTGCTGTAAATATGTTTTCATTATTTACCACTGCTGTATAAAAGTAACCCTCAATTTGCATGTGCATCCTGTGTTTCCGACAAATTTGCGCTGACTGCTACTTTGGTGACAGAACATGAGGACACATGCACCCGAATTGGTAACCACATTTACAGTGACGACACGTCATGTCATTGGTTCAACTCATTTGCATAGCCCCAGACTGTACTTCTTCCAAATATTGCCGACTATAGCTACCTTGCATACAAGCAGGCCATTAATGAGGCCTTATGGAAAATGCAAATTTTTGGTTCATGGGCTATTCAAATGATCTCAAATTAGTTCTTAGAAGTGTCTAGGCTGTCAGATATTTGCAGCAGAGGCAGTGTTCATGGCCAGAAAGGAGCTGCTTATTTCTCTAGTTTAACATATGAACTATGTCAAATTTTGGATTCGTAGGTCTAACAGTTTCAAAATGGGCCCTGTTAACTGATTTAAAGCCAGCCAGCCAGATGGACAGAGACAACAATGGACATTACTATAGCTCAGATGACTTATAAGGAGCTGAGCTAAAAATGGACAACAGGGAATTGGGACCTGGACCTTTGAATCCCCAAATCATAGGATTCCTAAACACCTATACAATATATATGCTTAATATGAAAGCAATCGGGGAAAGCTGTTGCCAAGTTATAAGGCTTTGACCTGGGGTGTCTACAGACACCCCTGCTGCTGACACTGACAGGGGTATAGTATAAGCGCTCCTGAACTTTGGTTCTGGTGAGCTAAAAACTGGCACAATACTGGCAAGAGCCAGTCAATCAGCTTGAGTCACATATGTTTTGAAATTTATCAGAGCCTGACCTCTTTGTCTTTGTCCTTTTCCATCGCCCGGCGTCGAAGTATTTGTGAGGTATCATCAGGCCGGTTCTCCTTATCACTACGACTGTCCTCTTGGGAACTGGAAACCTCTTCTTTGTTGCGACTAGATGCATCCCCTGCAGCCTTCAGTGTCTGCTCAGCCCTCTCCAGGTCTTCCTTTGTAACTCCCTAAGGAAACAATAACACAAAGTGAGAAACTTGCTGATGAACATATTACACAGTCAGTGATCACTACATTAATGTTCAAGCACTGATGTCTGACTGGTGAAAATGTCATATGTCCAGGTAAACTGTCAACACAAAAGGTGCAGCAGTTCCTGAGAAATTTGGTACATGATATTACAAACAACTGATATGGAAATACCTGAAATAGTAAAATTCTGTGGTTTGTAAAATTGGTATCGTCATGAAGAAGTCCTCTGAAAATAACTGTGTTTTCAATGAAATCCTTGGGCCAATTTTGAGAGAAAACACACCAAGTAAACAGCAGTAATTTTCATGATGGGACACCAGTGAGATATGTCCAAAGTGTCTCTATATTATAGTGTCCCTTCTTGAGACCCTTTACTTAGATATGTTAAACAATTTTTAAAAAATAAATACATACCAGTAGGTACATAAAATAATTTATCTCAATCTGTGAAAAATATTTATATGGACATTTAATATGAGAATGCAGACCCTTGGACATCCTAATTTAACATGGAAGTTCAGATGAAACTGATTATGAAAATATTTAGGTGAAATCCTAGTATATAGAAAAGAGACAACTGTTAAATTTTTTTGCATGTCAGATGTACACAAAAAAACACACATTTGATGTTGATTGTGAACTTTTATAGACTACTTGAAAGATGAGTGAGCTTTGTTAAAGTATCAGCATATTTACTAAGTGACTGTTATATGCATGTGAAAATACCCACTGTCAGGGACACATGGGTCATGACCCTCAGCTGAATTTTTGGAAATGCAAAATATACTTATTTTTTTTTATATATACACAAGAATTTGAAAAGCTAAGAGGAAATGGTCCTGCTAACTAGTGATAATCAAATATTAAATATATATTTGTCGAACTAATACTGTGACTAAATCAAAGGTTCAGGAGTCTCTCATGATAAAATATTTCTAGAAGTATCATTATTTAAGCTATGTGACAGTAATATGTGCATAAATAACCATGGTAGGGGGGTGTTTAATGGTAAGAGTTACAACACCTTTGCATGTACACACGATATGAAATTTAATTCAACAGTGCTTCCAGGAAAAAAATGATTACTGTATTTATTCTTATTTTGCAACCACTTAACAAGGGACCTATGGGTCACTGTGCTCAGCTGAAGTTGACCTTGAAGGTAAAAATCTAAAATAATATCAAATGGAGATCAAGTGTAAGAGGAAGAGGTAATAAAGGCCATGGTTGGTTCATATGATTGGTTTGTATTGATGAGCAAGAAATTGTTGCAAATAATATTTTGTGACCTGACCATGTGTTTCCTAATGTTGAAACTGAAGCATGTGAGCAGTTTGTGAACAAATGATCTGTACTATTACCATGATCATCAGTTGGCTTTTTGATTAACTGTTGACATTTCAGTAGTTCAATTGAATCTATTTTTTGTATAATATATATTATTAAATATATATGTATTTTTTATGAAATGTTTACAGATGAAATATAACTAATTAACAACATAAAACATGGAAAACAAAGCCTGATCTCAAATTCTGCTGTGGCATGAAAATAATGAACAAATGTTTTTATTAAATCCTAATTTTTTTATCACATCAATTTTTTTTAAATTTAAGTTTATATTTCTATACATTTCCAATAAAACAGATAAATCTGAATATAAAAGTTGATTCATAATTCTCAATTGCATCATCATAAATCTCAATCTTGTCATATAACACCACACCATGCATACAAATGTTTATTTATTTTTTACCACAAAAATGTATCTTTTAAATCTGCAAAACAATAGATATCTAAAAATAATACCTGATATAGATTTCACAATTTTTAATTGTGTCTTTATTTATCCATAATGTGCTTCATATTTTATAAATTTAAGCATACTGATGGGTTCAATTATATCTGTTAAAATCATTTAAAAGAAAATTAATTTCTTTAAAAATGCTACATTAACACAACATGGCATCTTCTGGATTACACTTGAATTACTTTTTTAAGGAAAGTTTTTGTATATTGGAGTGGAAACAGCGTTACAATTAAGGAAATACATTGAAAACAATAAATATTACTGCATAACACTTAGTGGGTTGGGTTTGCCGGGGGGGGGGGGGGGGATATTAGGGTGGTGATATTAGAATAACTGTACACCTGTCACAGCAGGGGGTCTCCCCCAGTGACTGTAACAAATCAGAAACCTTGGCATAGCCCCACTTCCAGTAACTTGGAGTGGGACCCTGCATCTGTAATCTGTTATCAAAGCAAATGACTACAGTAGAGCCTCAAGAAAAAAAATCAATAACTAGCTTAATTTTAAAGCTTTTATTTTCAAATTTCAGATTTAAACAAATTTAATATTTATGTTTACATGCTGTGAAAATTAAATCAATGGTACATACAGGAGAAAAACGTGCCATGGTCAAAGTTGAGCTAAATTTAAGGTATTGATTTTATTTTTATGCTAATAACTAAAAAAATTTACAAAATTCAGATCTAATTTTGGGTAAACAATTAAATCTTAATTAAACATAGTTATATACTTGGGAAAATAGACTCTAGTTTCAAAATTTTTCATGTTAAGTGAGTAAATATTTTTCCTGATTTTTTACAAAGTCTATTATGTTCGGGCCGTTAACTTAAAGAATTTATACTTAACAGACTTAATTTCTGGCATGTACATAGGAAATATATAGAAGAATATTTATGGTAAATATGAGGAAAAACAGATGAGTGGTTTTGATATTAGGCAGTCCTGAAGAGTGAAAATAGGTTTTTAATACAAATTTGAGGTTTTTCCTTAATTTCTCAAAGGAACGAAGTCGCAAGTACCCAGTTTTCAGCTTGGTAGGAGATCTTGGGGACATCTAACATTATGCTGAATTTTGGATTCCTAAGTCCTACGGTTTCAAAACGTGCCACATCTACGGACGGACGGACGGACGGACTGACGGACGGACGGACAGACGGACGGACGACGGACAATGGACCACGACTATAGCTCAGATGACTTATAGTCAGCTGAGCTAAAAATAATTAATTTTCTCAGAGGTCGAGATAATGGAGGATATTTGAAAATTATCTACCTGCAGAATTTGCGGTGTTCGAGATTTTAGAGGCATGCGACCGGGTAACCTTCCCTAGAGACCCCTAGCCGCTCTGACAATCGAGCAGTCATATTGATTGAGTGATAATATGGGTGTTTATAAGTTTGTTTTGTTAATTTCATACAAACAGGCTTCTTACCGGCACATGAAAAATACAGAGTCCGCAAATGATTAATCAAACTGAGCTCAGTCACTTTACAAAATGATCACTACTTCGCTTATCAACAATCACTTGACATAGACGGCAACTCATGCAACTACCAGTTGTTTCAAGTTTACCTACCAGGTGGCGATATCAGCGGGCCGAAAAGGGGCAAGCAGCTGCACGGAAGTTGGAAGAAGACTTTATGAAAAATAACTACCTTTTATCAGATAACTTTTATTTATATAATACGTAATAAATATAGGAAAGTAAAGGCGCGTTAAATTACATATGACCAGAAATGGTCCTAGCTCCCGTGCGCTCGATTTGGCCCTGTTTTGTACGCGCGGTCACCCATCCAAAAACTAACCGGGGTTGTTTAAGATTAACTGAGATGAAAGTTCCAACTGTGTCCCAGTTGTTCCACCACGTGTGCCTTCCTGTTTTTTGTAATTATTCCTAAACATCCCACGTGAATTGCACACGAGGCACGTCTGTACCAGGAATGGTACAAAAGTTTGCTTCGTCACGGACACCCATTTGGAACTTAAATGCTTTATCATGTTTATATATAATAATGAAAAACGCATCTTTGTATCTTCAAAAATTTTTTTATTGCAAACAAGTTTTATGTGGATGCTCAGGGTAATAAGAATCTAGTCAGATACAAATTGCGGAGCCTGTGAGAGACGGAGGCATTTCACAAAAACATCGTCGATAGAAAACACTGTTGGCAGTCACAAAATTAGAGTCATTTTAGAAATTATGCTTTCAAAATATTTTTTTTGGGATCGCTAAATTGGAATAAATATGGTACTCATCATTATTAAATATATAACAAGGCCTACAGGTGTAATGCGAACCTGTGCAATTGGATATACATCAGGTATAATGCTTCCATTCTGGACCATTATTTTTTCAGGTAACATGTATATGTAAAATGCAAATATTAAACATTTTGAACCTGAGTATAAGCACCAATTACATAAACGTAACTCCTGAAATACTGGCATGGATGAACACAACACAAAATGATTGTAGATGGCACCATCAGTCTTGCATATCCATATAGAGATGTATGGATAATAATATATCAAGTGACCCGTGGGTCATGACGCTCAGCTGACTGACATGTTGACATTATGTCCATGCACAGACAACTCATTAAGATAATTTACGTGGCATTATTGTTCATGCATATTAGCTTAAGTTCATCAAGACCCATCAGCACAACAAATCTGATGACAATCCAACTGGCCTTTCATAAGGAATCTGGCAGTTTGTGTGTATTTTGCATTATTTCTAGGGTGCTCAAACATACCCCAAAACTCTTGAGAATATAGTTCACTGTGACCCAATTTCAGGTTTCCAAGGAGATTTTCATAGACCTCCCTGGATTTAAGGTTAGTAGATTCCAGGACCAATGTTTATGATTTGTGCCCTACTTTGGTATCAAATTTTTAATTATGATGGGGGGTGCTTATAAGCCCAATAGCTCAGTGAATATGGGTAACAGAGACCTAATTTCAGGTTTCCATGGAGACTTTTCATGTACCTCTCTGGATGTAAAGTGAGAAGATTCTAGGTCTAGTTGTTACCATTTGAGCCCTGTTAACAGTTGACCGCATCTTTTAAGGCCTCAAAAATAGATAAAAAAATAGTAAAAAAATCGAAAAACTACAGGTGGCACCACCAGTCTGCAGAAACTGATGAACATGGCCTACAGGCCTAATGCGAACCTGTGAAATGAGATTACACCAGGTATAATGCTTCAATGCTGGACCATTACTTTTCAAGAAGATGTGTAACATGTATATGAACAATGCAAGTACTTAACACTTAGAACAAGAAACAATTAAACAAACATCACTGCTGCAATTCTGGCATGGGTGCACACAACACAAAAACTAGAATATGGGTAGTCAACGAGGGGCTACGTGTATCTGCCAAAATCAGAGTGGGTAAGGTGAAGAGAGGCATGGGTTGAGTGGCAAGGGGAAATAGAGGTGTCCAGGATGTATACACATGCAAAATTTCAGGTGGATAAGTCCAACCAATGCAGAGATATGAGTGTTTTTATGCCAAGGCAGATGAACATGCAGACACTGTGCAAAAAATTGGCGCCACCAATTTTGTGTGTGATTAAGAGATATGCGAGTTCTATACACATGCAAAATTTCAGGGGGATATGTCAAACCAGTCCTGAGATGTCTGCAGCATATACATAAATGTAGGTGGCACCACCTGCCAAAAAATCAAGAAAGCTATCCAAGATGTATGAACATGCAAGATTTTAGGCAGATAAGTCAAACCACTACTGAGATACGAGTGATTTTAGCCCGCGGCAGACAAACAGACGGACACTGTGCAAAAATGGTTGCAGGTGGCACCACCAGTTTTGAATATAATAAAGTGTTATGGGAGATCTATTCACATGCAAAATTTTGGCCCAACTGGTCAAACGGTTCCCGAGATTTGAGCTTGGATGTCTGCAGCTTAAATGTGGATGTAGGTGGCGCTACTTGTCATAAAATCAAGAAAGCTGCCCAGGATGTATACACATGCAAAATTTCAGGTGGATAAGTCAAACCAATGCAGAGATATGAGTGTTTTTATCCCAAGGCAGATGAACAGATGGACGCTGTGCAAAAATGGTTGCAGGTGGTGCCACCATTTTTAGTGTATGTTATAAAGATTTCCAAGGGCTACATTTGTGCAAAATCTTTAGCCTTATCTGTCAAACTGTTCCCGAGATATGTGGGTTTATGTGTGGAAACAGACGCACAAATGGACGCTGGGCAGAGAGGAAAGGTCAGAGGTCAACCAAAAATAAGGGCGCAGCAGTTCACATGTGACTGATCATAAAAAAAAATTCTGCCCAGTGGTTATGGAGGAGTTCTCTGAAAACCTATGCGGTGATGGCGGCAGGGTCTGCATCCGACTGAAAACATAGTATCCGCAAACTCTGTTTTGGCGGATACAATGATTGTAGCTTGCACCACCAGTCTTATATACAACGAAGAGATATATACATATGCCCAATGTCAGACTGATATGTCAAACCCCTCCTGTGAAATAAGCAGGAGCATACCCTGCAAAAGTCAATGTAGGTGGCACCACCTGTCTTGTAAATGAGAACACCATCAAAGACGCATAGACAGGTCAAAATATCAGTCCAGTACATCAAACTTCCCCAAAGTTTGATGCACTGGGCTGACAAGGCTTAGGTGAGTAAGGCAGTTGCCCCCGAGTGACCTGTGACAAATTGTTGCCTCAAGGTACTGCACTGAGTGAACTCTTGACCTGCACCTGGCTAGACTGAGTGAACTTTTGACCTGTACCTGGCTGCACTGAGTGAACTGTTTACATTTTGCATAATCTGACACAGTTGGCAGTCTGCCAAAGCTATAAATAGAGTCAGGCTGAACTTTGGTGCCAAATATGATGCAGTGAGCAGTCTGCCAAACCTATAAATAGAATGCAGCTACTGCACTGAGTGAACTCTTGACCTATACCTGGCTGCACTTCTTCAAATCCTGGCACTGTGCAAAAACTATTTATAGAGCTGACACCATCTTGGCTAATGGCCAACATCAAGGCACTGGCAATCTGCCTATGGTAAATCAAGTGCTGCCATCTGTACACAAAAGTGGTCCCTACTTTAAATAACTTTGAAATTTATTTTCCTAATACAAAATGCTTTTCAGAAATCAGAAATCTAAATTTTTTGAAAGCTTTTAAAAAAACTTTCTTGTCAATATTAACCAAAGATAACCTGAAATCTAAATATCTAGTGGCATGATGTAATAGATGCTGATAAACTGGTGCCAGGCTAGATGTAACAGCATCACACAGCTAACATATATGGTAAAATGACTCAATTTAATCTCCATAATTCAGCCAAAAATCATTCATGTGGAACCGTTAATGACAATTATTATAAGAATTATTGCAGGGATTATTCTTGTAAAATATTTAACAAACTGGCTTCAGTAGCATCAGTCGAAAAATGTTTCGCAGGTTTATAACTCATATAGGAAGACACAGCAAACTGGCTATGTTCAGCTTCTCGTAACTCAGCCTAAAAGCACTGAACCAAAACCATTTGAACAAACTTGAATTATCAACATCTGAGGATAATTAATGTGTGAGATTTAAGAATTTGGCCCAGTGGTTTTTGAGAAGAAGATCTTTGTAGCCATCGAGCTAAAATGGGCTGTTATGGCATATGACTAAATTCAGCTTCCCATAACCTAGCCAAAAGTCCCTGAAAAAGAGACCATTTGAACAAATTTCAGAAAGCACTACCCTAGGATCATTTCTGTGCGATATTAAACATTTTGGCCATATGGTTTCAGAGAAGAAGTTTTTTGTAGCCCTCAGTGTGATACAGGCACTGATGACCAAAACCTCAATTTCAGATATGACCTATGTGACCAACATTGGCATAAAATTTGGTGATGATAGCTCTAGCGGTTTCTGAGATTTAAATTTTAATATGCTTTTTTGCACAGTTAACAAAGTTCAACCTTCTGTAACTTGGCCAAAAATCACTGAACTGGAACCATTCAAACAAACTTGAGAAAGATTGTTCCAGGGATCATTTCTGTGAAATATTGGACAATTTGGCTGGACAGTTTTGGAGACCAAGATTTTTAAAGCTTTTTTAGCTTTTTCCTTATAAAATCTAAGAAAATGCAGTTAGAAAAAAATAAACAAAATCCAATATAGTTTTCTGGATAACTGATTATTTGCAAAAAATTTGGTGATGCTAGCTCCTGCAGTTTTTGAGATAGCTATGTTTAACGTACCGACGACGCACGACGGACGACGCCGCACCATCGCATAAGCTCACAGGTTCGCTAAAAACTCCATGATGAATATCCATGCAATGGATCATGGTGATCAATGCATTAGTTGTTCAGATACTTGCGCTTTTGTATCAAATTTTTCATTATTCTGGGGGGTACTTCGGAGCCCCATAACTTGAAGAATATGGGTACCAGAGACCTAATTCCAGGTTTTCAAGGAGACTTTTCATGGGCCTCCCTGCATGTCAAGAAAGAAGATTCTAGATCAGTTGTTATGATTTGTGCCCTGTTGACAGATGATCACATCTCTTTTAATGTCTCTAAAATAGAGAAAAAAAGTAAAGTTTGAAACCAATATGACAAACTAAACAGGAGTTATCATCTGGAAACTAATTTGTGAACAGATGGCCCCTGTGACCTTGATCTTCGACTATATGACCCCAAATTCATTTATGCTCTCCCCATACTGGCAAGTCAGCTAAATGTGCAAAATGGAAAGTTTGTGAGGAAAAGCTTGGCTTAAAATGCAGCCAAAATCTTTAAAAAAAAAAAAAAGAGTCCTGTGACCTTGACCTCATGGCCCCAAAATCATATAGGTTCTTGCTTTAGTGGTGGGCCATATGTAAGTCAAGTTTGAAATCCAAGTGTCAATACAACCTGGAGTTAGCATCTGGAAACAAATTTGTGTGGATGGACGGATGGACAGACAGACAGACAGACAAACAGACAGACAGACAGGGTGATCACTATAAGGCATCCACTTGTGATCAATAAACAAAACAGGTTTTGGGACACTAGATGTTACTAGAATACAGGTAGTCAACAAGCAACAACGTGTAAACCGCCAAAATCAGAGTGGGACGGGTGGAGTGAGGCATGGATTGAGTGGCAAGGGGAAATAGAGTTAAATGTGTTACATATTAGAATGGATGTCTGCCAAGTACACATGACTGCAGGTGGCGCCACTTGTTATTTGAAAGAGAAACTATCCAAGATGTATACACATGCAAAATTTCAGGTGGAAAAGTCAAACCACTGCAGAGATATGAGTGATTTTATCCCACAGCAGACAAACAGATGGACGCTGTGCAAAAATGGCTGCAGGTGGCGCCACCATTTTTGTGTATGTTATAAAGCTATCCAAGGGCTACATTTGTGTAAAATTTTTTTTACTGATTGGTGGGATGAGTCCAGAGATATAAGCATGGATGTCTACAGCGTGAACATGAATGTAGGTGGCGCCATCTGTCATAAAATCAAGAAAGCTATACAGGATGTATACGCATACCGAATTTCAGGTAATTTGGTCAAACCACTGCAGAGATATGAGTGGTTTTAACCCAAGGCAGACAAACAGATGGACGCTGTGCCAAAATGGCTGCAGGTGGCGCCACCATTTTTGTGTATGTTATAAAGTTATCCAAGGGCTAGATTTGTATAAATTTTTTTTCCTGATTGGTGGAACGAGTCCGGAGATATAAGCATGGATGTCTACAGCCTGAACATGAATGTAGGTGGCGCCATCTGTCATAAAATCAAGAAAGCTATGCAGGATGTTTACGCATACCGAATTTCAGGTAATTTGGTCAAACCACTGCAGAGATATGAGTGGTTTTAACCCAAGGCAGACAAACAGATGGACGCTGTGCCAAAATGGCTGCAGGTGGCGCCACTATTTTTGTGTATGTTATAAAGCTATCCAAGGGCTAGATTTGTATAAATTTTTTTTCCCGATTGGTCAAACAGTTCCCGAGATATAAGCAGGGATGTCTACAGCGTGAACGTGAATGTAGGTGGCGCCACCTTTCATTAAATCAAGAAAGCTATCTAGGATGTATACGCATGCCGAATTTCAGGTTAATTAGTCAGATGGACACTGTGCAAACATGGTTGCAGGTGGCGCCACCTTTTTTGTGTATAATATTAAGCTATCCAAGACTACATTTGTACAAAAATTTTTTTTCCTGATTGGTCAAACAATTCCTGAGATATGTGGGTTTATGTGTGCAAACAGAAGCACAAACGGACGCTGGGCAGAGAGGAAAGGTCAGAGGTCAAGGCCAATCGGTTAGGCACCAGTTCACATGTGACCCGATAATTGGTGTAAGTTTCGGAAAAATCTGTTGAGTAGTCTCAGAGGAGTTCTCCGGGAAACAAACGTGGCGGAGGCAGCGGCGGCAGAACCCAGTTAAAAACATAGTATCCGCAAAACTTTGTTTTGGCTGATACAATTACAGCTGAGAAACTGACATGATTGTTGTAATCTTATAGTAAAAAAAAAAAATTTTTTGTTAAAATAACAAAAATTACAGGTGGCGCCACCACTTTTCGGGAACTGACAAAACTAGTCATGGTCAATATTCAAGGCAAGATTCATGACAATCCATTCATTAATTATCAAGGTATTGGAGGTTTTGTATTATATTTTTGATTATTCTGGGGGGTATTTTCAAGCCCCAGAGCTTGGAGGATATAGGTTGCAGTGACCTAATTTCAGGTATCCAAGGAGATTTTTTATTGACCTCCCTGGATATTCACTTAGAAGTTTCTAGGTCCAGCAGTTATGATTTGTGCCCTACTAACAGACAGCCAGACCCCGGACGGCCGGACGGATGATGGACAAAGCGCCATTCCTATACCTCAGTTGACTTACAGATATTTGGGACATCTAACATTATGCCGAATTTTGGATTCCTAGGTCTAAGGGTTTCAAAACGTGCCATATCTACCTATGGACAGACAACGGAAAATGGACCATTACTATAGCTCAGATGACTCATAGTCAGCTGAGCTAAAACAGTCTCTAGTTTCAACACTTATCAAGTTTAGTGAGTAAATATCTTTCCTGATTTTTTATACAGTGCATTATATTTGGGCCCATAAATTTTATAATTTAGTTATACTCACTTAATTTCTGACATGTACATAGAAACTGTATATAGCGGTCACATCGCTCAGCTGAATTTTGGAAAATATTAGTAACTGCAAAATATTTTTATTTCTTTTGGTTTTTCATGTATATTTTCATTAGAGAAGCTATGAGAAAATGGCCCTGCTAAAATGAAACTGTAAATTATAGAATAATGGACATGAGCTAAACCATTTAGTGATGCATCAAGGGAACAAATAGGCCTACGGTAAGTGTTATATAAAAGTAACATTTCATAAACAAATAATGTGTGAAGGTAATTAAGTTTTCAAAAGTTAAATATATGGCCATATGAGTTGAAAATTAATCCCACAAAGTTTGACCAATATTCCTAATTTTAATACTAAGTTAACACTGTTATTCACACCTAGGTCCTGCCAACTTTAAGAGATATGAATGAAATGTAACAAAGTATTTATATCTTCCTAAATCTATTCAGTTACCACTTACATTAAATCCTAATATTTTATCACATTTGAATATTAGGATTAAATTCCTGAATTTTTTTCTTTAAAACAATCAAAATTGTCCAAGTCTCATCAAAAAGAATTTATTTAACATTAAAATTATAAGATTCATCTTGTTTATTAGTCCTGTGTATTGAAGGGGTGGGCGGGGGGAGGGATCTCCGTTGTTACTGCTTGTTGCTGATAAAAATGTTAATTTTAAGATTCATCTAGTTCATAGTACAGGTCTGTCAACAGAATATGGGGGGGGGGGGGGGCCCAGGGGTTGGGGGGGGGGGGGGGGGGGGCGCGGGGGTTGCCTGAGAAAAAGGCTCCCTGTGGTATGGTATTACCTGCAGACAGCCTGATCAAGTTCAACTCAGTGGAGAGAGCTGCACTGAATGACCTACAGTCATTAAAGTGGACTTCTTGACAATGTAAGGGAATACAACAAGAGCCTCCAAAATAAATCCTTATGTGCACATGCTGTGAAAATTAAATCCACAGTACTTACAGGAAAAAAACGTGCTGTGGACAAAGTTGGGCAAAATTTAAGGTACCAATTTTTATTTTTGCTAATATTTAAAAAAATTTAACAGATTTTGATCTTATTTTGGGTAGACAATTTAATTTTGATTAATTAAAGTTATATTACTGGAAAAAAAGTCCTTAGCTTTAACATGTTTTTTTGTTAAGCGATCAAATATCTTTTCTGATTTTTACAAAATGCATTATGTTTGAGCCCATATTTTTTTTAAATTATATAATACAGACCTTATTTCTGGCATGTATATATGAACTATATAGAGGAATATTTATGGTAAATATGAGGAAAAACAGATGAGTGGTTTTGATATTAGGCAGTCCTGAAGTATGAAAATATGTTTTTAATAAAAAATTTAGGTTTTTCTTGAATTTCTGAAAGGAACAAAGTCGCAAAGACCCAGTTTTCAGCTTGGTAGGAGATCTTTGGGACATCTAACATTATGCCAACAGCCTGAGGAGCATAGCGATATGCACTGAATGACCTACAGTCACCAAAGTGGACTGCTTGACAATGTAAGGGAATACAAGAGCCTCCAAAAAATTCAATAACTAGCCTTATTTTGCAGCTTTTATTTTCAAATTTCAGATTTTAACAGATTAAATCCTTTTGTGTACATGCTGTGAAAATTAAATCCACAGTACTTACAGGAAAAAAACGTGCCGTGGCCAAAGTTAGGCAAAATTTAAGGTACCAATTTTATATTTTTGCTAATATTTAAAAAAATTTAACAGATTTTGATCTAATTTTTGGTATACAATTATATTTTTATTAATTACTGAAAAAAAAGTCCCTACCTTTAACACTTTTGGTCTTAAGTGACCAAATATCTTTCCTGATTTTTTTACAAAGTCCATCATGTTTGGGCCCATAACTTTTTTAAATTAAATAATACTGACTTAATTTCTGGCATGTACATAGGAACTATATAGAGGAATATTTAGGGTAAATATGAAGAAAACCAGATGAGTGGTTTTGATATTAGGCAGTCCTGAAGTGTGAAAATAGATTTCTAATAAAAAATTTAGGTTTTTCCTTAATATCTTGAAGGAACAAAGTCCTATTGACCCAATTTTTCGGCATGGTAGGAGATTTTTGGGACATCTAACTGTATGCCGAATTTCAGATTCGTAGGTCCAATGGTGTCGAAAGGTGCCAGTCTTACAGACGGATGGACAGACGGATGGACAATGGACCATGACTATAGCTCAGATGACTTATAGTCAGCTGAGCTAAAAACAGATGAGTGGTTTGATATAAGCAGTCCTGAAGTGTGATAATAGGTTTTAATGGCAAACTGAGGTTTTTCCTTAATTTCACAGAGGAAAGTAGGGTGACCCAGTTTTCAGTTTGGTAGGAGATCTTAGGGACATCTAACATCATGCCAAATCTTGGATTCATAGGTTAAATGGTTTCAAAACGTGCCAGTCTAATGGACTGACTGACCTACAGACAGAAAGATGGACGGCAGAAAATGGACCATGACTATAGCTCAGATGACTTATAGTAAGCCGAGCTAAAAAATAAGCTCAATACAATAATTTTTAAGATAACTAATTTTTTGCATAAAATTTAGTGATGCTAGTTCCTGCTGATTTGAAGATAGTATGAGTTAACATGCGGACAACACCATACCATCGCATAAGCTAACAGGTTAGCTAATAATGAAGGGACAGAGAGATGGATGGACAGATGGATGACAGACATGGATCAGTACTATAGATCATCATAACAAATGTGTTGATTACTTAAATACTGGAACTTTTTTTTTATACAAATTTTTAATTAATCTGGGGTGCATAAACAAGCCTCATATAAATCAGTGACCTAATTTCAGGTTTCCAAAGAAATTTTCCAAGGACCTCTTAGGATGTTAAGTAAGAAGTTCCAAGTCCGACAATTAAAATTTGTGCCCTATTAATGGATGATAGGACCCAAGATGGACAAAGCATGACCACAATGCAGTTGTCCTTTGCAGTTGGTTTTTGCAGTCCTTTGACTGCAAGTCATCTGAGCTAAAAAATAAAGGACAACTGCGCTTTATTTTAGGAGTAGAAGGTAACCTCTATAAATTGTGCTGCCTCACCTGAGTAGATCGACGTGTTTCCCTGGCCCTCTTAGCTCGGGCCTTCCTCTCAGTCTCTCTTTCCTCATCCCGCTGAGGTGGGACATATATTGACCTGAGGGTTCAAAATGGCAATGCACATCAATGATATAAAACATAGAATCTGTTATTACAGAAACATTTCAGTACATGGATTATTCAAAAGGAATGAATGAACAAAACACCACTCTTAATGCAAAGGGATGGGATCTGTCAACACATAGGACATGCACTGAACTCAGATGATGCTGATAACAACAACAAAAATATTAGCATTTACTTTGTTAGTAGCAACCACTGGCAAATCATGTCCTACTGAAGGCCAACTACATGAGTCTACATGAGAAGAAACTTTAAACTATTGGCTTGTGGGCCATGAAGCTCAGCTGAACTTGTCATAATGGTAATTTTTGCATTAAATTTTAAGATATCAGTGATATCATTTATGAAAATTTACTCAAACTGGAATAATTGAAGAGAAATTAGTGTAAGTGACATATCTGAAGAAATGGTTGGGCTGATTTTGTATAAACTTTACATTCTGATGGATTTAAATGTGTGGAATATTATTTGAATTTTATGACCTAAAACAAAATATTTATGCAACCTTGAGCATAGGGAAGAATCAAGAGTGCTAAAAATCATTCTTTCCCCCAAAATTTTGAGAAAATATAGGGCACAGGGGCCTTATTTCAGATTTTCCAAGAAGATTTTACAAAATCTTTCCTGGATTATAAGTATGAAGTGTCTAGATCCATCATTTATGATTTGTGCCCTGTCTGGCTTTCAGGGTGCTCAATTTTTCCCCCCCAATACCTCACAGTATATAGATCAAAAGTGACTTAATTTCAGGTTTCAGAGATTTAACAATAACTTCCCTAGATAATATCTAGGTCCAACAGTTATGATCTCAACTCTGCCTGACTTTCGGCATGCTCAAAGCATTTTTTTTTGCCCAGAGCTCACAGATTATAGTTTACATTGATCTACATCCAGTTTTCTAAAAAGATTTCACTTGGACCTCCTGGAAGATTAGAAAAAAAAAAAATCTATGCCAAATGGACAAAATGTGCCAGGGGCCCTTCAAATCATATAATTATACCACTGTAATAGTAATAAAGAGTAAAGTTAAGAAATGAGGGTCAGAGGGCCCTCAGTTAGCAGCAGTATATACTATTTATTTCCCGTATAGTGACAGAATTACACGTTAAAAGCTTTTGCATACACATAGAACTGACAAAAGTGACTGTGACTGACACAGAATTAAATCTCGACATGTTTTGAATTGGTATTGACCACCATGGAGGACCTGGACTAATCAAGAACACCCAAGCAGCTCACATTAGATTGGCTGATCTCTCATTGGTAAACTCATTAAATTTCATGATAAGCAAAATCTCCCCTGTGCACATCCCATTTCTAACTGCAGGTCTTCTGACCTTTGCCCTTTTTTCTATTAATTATATGATTTCAAGTACATCTGACTTTCAGGTTGCTCATATCATGGGTTTTCACAATAGCTATCTGAATATGTCATAGTGACTCATTTTCAGGTTGCTCATAACTTTTTTTCAGAATAGTGGTAACAACGACCTTATTTCTGGATTCTAGGGAGATTTCACCAGGGCATTTCTGAATCTTAAGTAAGAAGTTTCTATAAAGAGTAAAGATTTGTGCCCTATATGGCTTTCAGACTTTATAAAATCATGTTTTTTGCCCATTTGCTTGCAGAATATAGGTCACTGTCTCCTAATTTCAGGTTTCTAAGGAGATTTTTTTTTTTTTATTTAAAGTTTCTACATCTAACATTTATGGTTTGGGTCATGTTGACAGACAACCAAATGCCAAGATGACTGGACAAATGATGGACAAAGACCCGTCACTATAGCTCAGATGACTTTAAGTCAGCTGAGCTAAAAATGGGCCAGCAATTTACATTATCCATTAAACAAATTAGGTGTGCATATCATATATTTAAACTCTTTTTAACTATTGATGGTAACTGGAAGAACTGCCATGATTATGTTGCATTTATAGTCTTCTGACATTTCAAATAGTGGCACAAACTGCAGATGCCATAAAAGCTGGAAACTTTATCATCTAAATTGTAGAGATACTGAAGTCTGAGCTAAAATAATGACAGTATAGTATGCAGCACAGACTGTTTAATGGCATCTAATCAGCAATGGAACAAAAATATGGAATCTAAACTTCCCTCATAACCCTCTTAACCAACACTGAACTCAATGTATTTCAAATGAACATCAACGGAACTTAAGGTGAATGATAGGAAAATTGATGAAGGGCCTTCCTTCGACCCAAGCCTCTCTAAGAGGTAAGTTAAAATTTCTTATAGTTCTGCACCAAAATCTTATCTTCATTTTACATTTGGCATCCTCTGAGTTTCCTCTGTTACACCAAGTGTCAGCAGCTACCTTGTTTGCTATTCTTAACTCTCCCCTATGTTACACCAAGGGTCAGGAACTATCTTTTTTGCCATTCTTAAACTCTCCCCTATGTTACACCAAGTGTCAGTAGCTTCTTAATTTCCCGTTCTTAAACTCTCCCCTATGTGACACCAAGTGTCAGCAGCTACCTAGTTCTCCCTTCTTAATTCTCCCCTATGAGACACCAAGTGTCAGCAGCTACCTTGTTTCCAGTTCTTAAACTCTCCCCTATGAGACACCAAGTGTCAATGCTACCTTGTTTGCCATTCTTAAACTCTCCCCTATGTGACATCAAGTGTCAACACTACCTTGTTTCCCATTCTTAAACTCTCCCCTATGTGACATCAAGTGTCAACACTACCTTGTTCCCCATTCTTAAACTCTCCCCTATGTAACACCAAGTGTCAACACTACCTTGTTCCCCATTCTTAACTCTCCCCTATGTGACACCAAGTGTCAGCAGCTACCTTGTTTGCCATTCTTAAACTCTCCCCTATGTGACATCAAGTGTCAACACTACCTTGTTTCCCATTCTTAAACTCTCCCCAATGTGACACCAAGTGTCAACACTACCTTGTTCCCCATTCTTAACTCTCCCCTATGTGACACCAAGTGTCAGAAGCTACCTTGTTTGCCATTCTTAAACTCTCCCCTATGTGACATCAAGTGTGAACACTACCTTGTTTCCCATTCTTAAACTCTCCCCTATGTGACACCAAGTGTCAACACTACCTTGTTCCCCATTCTTAACTCTCCCCTATGTGACACCAAGTGTCAACACTACCTTGTTCCCCATTCTTAACTCTCCTCTATGTGACACCAAGGGTCAACACTACCTTGTTCCCCATTCTTAACTCTCCCCAATGTGACACCAAGTGTCAGCAGTTACCTTGTTGGCCATTCTTAAACTCTCCCCAAGGTGACACCAAGTAACAGCAGCTACCTTGTTTGCCATTCTTAAACTCTCCCCAATGTGACACCAAGTGTCAGCAGCTACCTTGTTTGCCATTCTTAAACTCTCCCCAATGTGACACCAAGTGTCAGCAGCTACCTTGTTTGCCATTCTTAAACTCTCCCCAATGTGACACCAAGTGTCAGCAGCTACCTTTTTTGCCATTCTTAAACTCTCCCCAATGTGACACCAAGTGTCAGCAGCTACCTTGTTTGCCATTCTTAAACTCTCCCCAATGTGACACCAAGTGTCAGCAGCTACCTTGTTTGCCATTCTTTAACTCTCCCCTATGTGACATCAAGTGTCAACACTACCTTGTTTCCCATTCTTAAACTCTCCCCTATGTGACACCAAGTGTCAACACTACCTTGTTCCCCATTCTTAACTCTCCCCTATGTGACATCAAGTGTCAACACTACCTTGTTTCCCATTCTTAAACTCTCCCCTATGTGACACCAAGTGTCAACACTACCTTGTTCCCCATTCTTAACTCTTCCCTATGTGACACCAAGTGTCAGCAGCTACCTTGTTCGCCATTCTTAAACTCTCCCCAAGGTGACACCAAGTAACAGCAGCTACCTTGTTTCCCATTCTTAAACTCTCCCCAATGTGACACCAAGTGTCAGCAGCTACCTTGTTTGCCATTCTTAAACTCTCCCCTATGCGACACCAAGTGTCAGCAGCTACCTTGTTCCCCATTCTTAACTCTCCCCTATGTGACACCAAGTGTCAGAAGCTACCTTGTTTGCCATTCTTAAACTCTCCCCTATGTGACATCAAGTGTGAACACTACCTTGTTTCCCATTCTTAAACTCTCCCCTATGTGACACCAAGTGTCAACACTACCTTGTTCCCCATTCTTAACTCTCCCCTATGTGACACCAAGTGTCAACACTACCTTGTTCCCCATTCTTAACTCTCCTCTATGTGACACCAAGGGTCAACACTACCTTGTTCCCCATTCTTAACTCTCCCCAATGTGACACCAAGTGTCAGCAGTTACCTTGTTGGCCATTCTTAAACTCTCCCCAAGGTGACACCAAGTAACAGCAGCTACCTTGTTTGCCATTCTTAAACTCTCCCCAATGTGACACCAAGTGTCAGCAGCTACCTTGTTTGCCATTCTTAAACTCTCCCCAATGTGACACCAAGTGTCAGCAGCTACCTTGTTTGCCATTCTTAAACTCTCCCCAATATGACACCAAGTGTCAGCAGCTACCTTTTTTGCCATTCTTAAACTCTCCCCAATGTGACACCAAGTGTCAGCAGCTACCTTGTTTGCCATTCTTAAACTCTCCCCAATGTGACACCAAGTGTCAGCAGCTACCTTGTTTGCCATTCTTTAACTCTCCCCTATGTGACATCAAGTGTCAACACTACCTTGTTTCCCATTCTTAAACTCTCCCCTATGTGACACCAAGTGTCAACACTACCTTGTTCCCCATTCTTAACTCTCCCCTATGTGACATCAAGTGTCAACACTACCTTGTTTCCCATTCTTAAACTCTCCCCTATGTGACACCAAGTGTCAACACTACCTTGTTCCCCATTCTTAACTCTTCCCTATGTGACACCAAGTGTCAGCAGCTACCTTGTTCGCCATTCTTAAACTCTCCCCAAGGTGACACCAAGTAACAGCAGCTACCTTGTTTCCCATTCTTAAACTCTCCCCAATGTGACACCAAGTGTCAGCAGCTACCTTGTTTGCCATTCTTAAACTCTCCCCTATGCGACACCAAGTGTCAGCAGCTACCTTGTTTGCCATTCTTAAACTCTCCCCAATGTGACACCAAGTGTCAGCAGCTATTTTGTTTGCCATTCTTAAACTCTCCCCAATGTGACACCAAGTGTCAGCAGCTACCTTGTTTGCCATTCTTAAACTCTCCCCAATGTGACACCAAGTGTCAGCAGCTACCTTGTTTCCCATTCTTAAACTCTCCCCAATGTGACACCAAGTGTCAGCAGCTACCTTGTTTCCCATTCCTCACCTGCGGGAGCTAGGAGAAACTGTGGTACTAGTAGTGGATGTGGTTCCCAGGGTATGTCCTGTTGAGACAGAGGCCATGGAACTTTTTGCAACAGATGCTGGCCGGTCTCCACTCCGGCCTGGTTCCTCCCTATCCATGAGACGCCTACGTGAGAAGGAGGTGGTCATGGAGGATAAAGGATTGACAGAAAAGAGTGAGGAGGATGATGGAGTTAGAGTACTGGAGGATTTGTTGTTGTTCAAGATGGAAGTGTAGCGTGTGTAGAAGTCGTTGAACCTAGAAACGCGTGCAAGTAAGACACGCCAAAAGAGAGAGAAAGAACAAATACATGCGCTATGCTTAGTTGAATCAGTATACAGGCACCAAGAACTGGCTGGATTGATTTGACATGTTGCCAGTTTAATGATGATTCAGTCAATCTGTGAGATCTGGCATTTCATTTGTTGTATTTGTAACCAAATTGCCAACAATTTCAGGGGTTTCATTATTTTTCCATATTTTTCAAATTTTGCAATCCCTGTAAATTTTTTTTACATGAAGTTATTTTGAAAGCAAAATTTCTACAATTATTTTAATATGTTTACTGACAAGGATGTTAAGGTATACCACCTCTGTCTCACACTGACACCGCAGTTTGTATATGACTATCATTGTTCATATTACATGATATGACCTCGCGCAACATACATATAGACCAATTCATTTCTTTAGACACAAAGAATCATCAAAATATATGAAATGTTCACTAGTTCCATATAAATGTCAAGTGACTTAGTAACTCATTAGAGTTAGAACTTGTCCCATGCATGTGCAGGATACTGTGGTTGGGTTTATATTCGCGAGGCTGATATTTCGCAATTTCTTCAGTTTAGACGTTTCGCATGGGTTTCATTTTCATGATAACAAAAGAAACTATAAAATCTAATTGCAGTAGTATTTGTATTGATTTTAAAGTTAAAATGAATCCTACAATATCTCACTCATTTCTGGTTCAGTCAGTAATTAATGACTTGTATCACAGTGGATATAGCCTCTGTGAGTACAGCAAGTTTTACAATAATTACCGGTAATACTTGGATGTATGGGCCAGTTTGGAAATCATGCACAGGTTAGGTTGATGTAAAGGTTGTTTCCAGAGGTCATCTTATTTGATGGGACATCTTTTCCCACCTGAGGGTTACATATTTGCGATTATTTCCCATTTGCAAATATTGCAAAATTAAAAATCTCCCAAATAAATAGGAAACCACAGTATTTCATGTGTGAGGATATGGCAAATTCTATTGAAATGAAAACCGCTGTTTTATTATTTAAATATACAGAAATTGTTCTTGATTATTATAAAATGTAACTTCAATTACTATTTCGCTCCGAAACACAGTAAACATTTACATCATTTCATACTTTGATGAACTCTTTCATATGTTTGTGTTTAGTATGGAATAGTGGTAACACAACTTAAACTATCATCTTATTTAAGCCTGGTTGAGTGTAGTTACCTTTAGGATTTGGTGACCATCAGTGGCAGCAGTTTCTTATCATATACATTTTTAACAAGCTATAGGTCTGTAATGGGAATTCTTGTGTATTGTTTACTATATGATAGTCATATAAAAACTGAAAAATTCTTGTTCATTTTGCTATGACTAGAGGCAAAATGTTTAGGCTAACTTGTTACGAGCCTTTGCTTTCCCATATTAATATACAGCAAATTTGTATCCAAGCCTCTTTCCAATAGTTAACTGCCAATTATTTTCATGGAAATGCCATAAACTTGTCTTTGACCATCTTGGCTATGACCATCTTTTGTCAAGTATAGGCGAATCAGTGGTACTGCAGGTGTATTGTACTGGCATTGCAGTGAAACAGGTCTGTGACCCGGATGAATCCTGTCAGCACATTTTTGCTCATTCATAAACCTTATGCAAATAACGGAATGTGTTTACTATGGGACTGATTTGACAATTTCTGCATTCAAGGTACCCCATCCAGGCTTTTCCTCCAACACAAAAACATGGATATGAGTCACTTGTATGAGAAGTTTTAGTTTTACAGTTGCAAGTGGGAGACTTAGAATCTCTAGTTGTATGCTGAAGCATCTTTATATAATTGTTAATTGAATGAACAAAACCGCATGCCCAAATTTGAAAGCTTTCTCATGACTGTGCATGGGGACCACCATTTGCAATATTGAAAAAAAATCTAATTATAATATGCTCAATGAATCCTCATATTTCTATTAATTTCGTGGCCATTCATCTCAAAACACATAAAGGAAATTGAAGTAAAAATATAATAAAATTTATTCAATGTTATAATTTTGTGTTGTTTAATTCATAATTTTGAGAATAATTTACAGTTTATAACTAGACATTTCTTGGCACCGCAGGTGCCAGAGTATCCCCAGACATAGTAGCCCCCCCCCCCCCCTTTAAGAATAGGCCCCCATTTTTAGCAGCATATACTGACACTTGGCAAGCAATTATTGTTTCTTCCATCTATCAATCCACAATCTTTTTGAAGATGTTGGTCCTGTTACCTTGACCTTTGACCTCATGACCCCAAAATCAATTCAGGTCTTGCTTTTCCAATGGGACATATACAAGTCAAGTTTGAAATCTATACATCAATAAAAGCAGGAATTATCATCCAGAAACTAATTTTTGGACAGATTGCTCCTGTGACCTTCACCTTTGACCTTGTGACCTCTAAATTGATAGGGTTCTTCCTCTCTTGGCAGGTGAACTATATGTGCAAGATGAAAGATCTGAGATGAAATGTTTGGCTGAAAATGCATCCACATCTTTTTAAATTGTGTCCTGTGACCTTGACCTTTGACCTCATGACCCTAGAACCTATAGGGTTCTTACTTTAGTGGTGGGCCATACATAAGACATGTTTGAAATCCATATGGCTATCAACACTGGAGATACAAATATGGACACATTAAAGGTCCAGGCCACTCTCATGATAAAGGTCATGACCCAAATGTAAATAGACCTCATCCCATAACCCATATCTCTACATGTGCATAATATGAAAGAAATCTGTCCATTAGTTTTTGACTTATAATGCTTACAGTACTGTCAAGTGGCAATTATGGGGGTATTAAAAGGCGTAAAAACAAGAAAAGGATAATAGGTGGGGCCACCAGTTTCTGGTATATCGCAAGGTTATCCAAGATCTTCGGTCACCTTGATTTTTGGACTAGTCCATGCAAGCTTACTTGAGATATTAAAGAATTTGTGTTATTTTCAGCAAAAATGGACCTATTCAAGGTCAAGGTCACTCTCCTAGCATAGGTCATGACCCCATTTTAAATAGGCTTCGTCCCCTTACCTATATCTATACAAATGTAAAGTTTGAAAAAGATCAGTAAAATATTTTTTGAGTTATCCCGCTCACAAGGTTTTTCTGCGGCGGCGGCACCGTCGTGAAACCATAGTATCCCTTCTTTGTCTGGGGATACAATTAAGAATGCCATATTACAGAATAGCGGTAATACAGTCAAATGATGAGCATATTTAAGCTCATTTGAGCCAGTTTGTTTTTTGGATGTGTAACCAATCATGCCATCTGGTGGACAAGCATGAAACAAATTACTAGAAACACGGCTGTGTCAAGTGAATGCCTGAGGACGGGATGTAGTATATTCATGCATTTTAATGTAACTAAGATCAGTTTCTTCAATGATTTTAGGACTAATGTTACTCCGAGTACGGCAGCATATCCGCTACTGGTGATCTCATTAAACTAACAGAAAAATATAAATGTTTAATACTCACTCCTTATGACCGCTTAAGTGTTTCAGTGCCTTGATATCTTTAATAAATGTTATACCTCTAATATGGTGACAATAAAAATCATCAGGAGCAATATTTCTATATTTCCTCCATTATCAAGACCTTAAGAAAATTCATAATTTTTGGGAAGTTGCCCAAATGGAATAAATACTGTAATCCCTGTGACTATTAAAACAGTCATATCATATAATGACTGAAAATGATGGACTGCCATTGCATGGAACACAAACTAACAAACAACAGATACTAATCAGAGGATTTCATTTTGTACTAATCCACCTGTTGGAATCATATATATTACTTCCACCTTGGTTTCCTTGGTTTTTATTTGAGTTTTTACATGAAAGACTAGAATGCCTATAGATTCTGATGCAAATTATTTATCCTGTATTTTCCACAAACAGTGCACATTTTTAAAGGGTCAAACACCCTTTTTAGCAACTTTAAAAAAAAAATAAATTTGCAATAAACAATTTTAAAACATAAAGTTTAAGCTATTTTAGCATATACTGAGTCAATTTCTGATAAATGACATTCAAATTATTTATTCAAAATAAGATCAGGTTTTCAGGAAACTAACTGCATTTTCAAAATGCAAGCCTTTGTTACATTTTAAATGTACAGATATGCAAAGGACTGGTTTTGGTGTGCAAAATTTGAATAACATTGTGCTATGTTTGAGCAGCAAATTTCAACATGGAACCCATTGGTCATGGTGCTCAGCTAAAATTGTCTAGGAGAGCCGAGTAGAGCATTGTTTATCTGAACACCATATATCTTAAATACTATTTATCCGAAATTGAAAACTGAGAACTGAAAATTTGATCTTGATTTTCAATATCCGAACTATGAAACCAGAGACCCATGGGTCACAGCGCTCAGCTATTATTTATGATCATAAAATATGAATAGGAAGAAGGGGTAGACAAATGTTGGTTGTGTGAGGTAATATAAGCTGATTTATGTTATGTAATGATTTTGATAAAATCCTTGGAGAGGAAAGAGGACTGATGTCATTTATATTATTAACATTTGGAAAGGAGTGCTACTGACACACAAGTTTTGACTTGGCCTTATAACTTTCTCTACATTGCAGCAGAAGTATTTGAAAAAAAAGTGTCCACTATAAGTCATGTTAATTATCATGCTTTTTACAAAGGAGTTAACTGTAATTCAATAAATACAGGTTACCCATACCCATGAGTAGCACTTGCACAAATGGTATGAGAGTTTAACTATTTATTAACAAATGACCCGGGGGTCATGATGCTCAGCAGACTAGGAAGACATTAACAAAAGGAATTTTAACATCTAAGTGCCAAATTCAATAAGTCGTATCCCAATTCAACAGAAGCACACCTCAGAGGATATGGGAAACGAGACCTCATTTCAGGTTTCCAAGGAGATTTTACATGGACCTCCCAGGATGTCAAGATAGAAGATTCTAGGAGTAACAGTTATGACTTGTGCCCTGTTAACTGATGACTGCATCTTTAAAGGTCTTAAAAAATAACAAGGCCTACAGGCTTAATGCGAACCTTTGCATTGGGAAATACACCAGGTATAATGCTTCAATGCTGGACCATTACTTTTCATGTTTATGAACAATTCAATTACTAAACATTTTGAATAAGAAACAATTACACAAACATCACCCCTGAAATTCTGGCATGGGTGCACACAACACAAAAACGATTGTAGCTTGCACCACGAGCCTTCTATACTTCGAAGCTATCAGAGATATACACATATGCCCATTTTCAGACTGATATATCAAACCCCTCCTGAGAAATAAGCAGGGACACACATTGTGCAAAAATTATTGTAGGTGGCACCACTAGTCTTGTATACGACAAAGCTATTTGATAGGTATAAATATGCCCAATTTCAGGCTGATATATCAAATTCCTCTGTAGAAATAAGCTGGCACATACACTGTGCAAAAGTGAATGTACATGGCACCACCTGTCTTGTAAATGAGAATACCGTCAAAGACACATAGACAGGTCAAAATATCAGTCCAATTCATCAAACTTCCCCAGAGTTTGATGCACTGGACTGACAAGGCTCAGGTGAGTAAGGCAGTTGCCCCCGAGTGACCTGTGACAAATTGCTGCCTCAAGCTACTGCACTGAGTGAGCTCTTGACCTGCACCTGGCTAGACTGAGTGAACTTTTGACCTGTACCTGGCTGCACTGAGTGAACTCTTGACCTGTTGCATAATCTGACACAGTTGGCAGTCTGCCAAAGCTATAAATAGATTCAGGCTGAACTTTGGTGCCAAATATGATGCAGTGAGCAGTCTGCCAAAGCTATAAACAGAATGCAGCTACTGCACTGAGTGAACTCTTGACCTATACCTGGCTGCTTTTCTTCCAATCCTGGCACTGTGCCAAAACTATTTATAGAACTGACACCATCTTGGCTAATGGCCAACATCAAGGCGCTGGCAATCTGCCAGTGGTAAACCAAGTGCTGCCATCTGATCACAAAAGTGGTCCCTACTTGAAATAACTTTCAAATTTATTTTCCCAATACAAAATGCTTTTCAGCTGACTTTTTCTAAACAAGGCCTACAGGCCTAATACGAACCTATGCATTGGGAAATACACCAGGTATAATGCTTCAATGCTGGACCATTACTTCTCATGTATATGAACAATGCAGGTACTAAACATTTTGAATGAGAAACATTTACACAAACATCACTGCTGAAATTCTAGCATGGGTGCACACAACACAACGAGGGACCCATGGGCCTCGATGCTCAGCTGAATTTGTCTTTAAGGATATTTTAAAGAGATTTTTCATAATGACAGTCCTGTGTCCTTAACAAATGACCTTGTGACCAAAAAATCTTAGAACTCAATATCCTTGAACTTGCAGCATCAGGATTATTGTAACAATCTTTTCAAAAGTGACCTTGACCTCTGACCAGATAACCTAAAATTCTACAGGTTTCCTCACTTTGGGCAAGTAAGCCATGTGTGAATGTTGGAAAGTTCAGGATGAAAAGTTTGATTTACAGTGCATCCACAATCTTTTTAAAGATGTGGCTTCTGTGAACTTCAACTTAGATCGCTGGACCCTGCAAAATCAAAATGAATTTACTAATGTGGTTAGTCATTATTAAATCAAGTCTGAAGATAGTCTGTCTATCCAAAGCAGAATTATCACCCATAAACTAATTTGTTTCTTTAAAAGTGCTACATTTACACAACATCTGCATCTTCTGGATTACTCCTTGAATTACATTTCATGGAAAGTTTTATATTTGAGTGGAAACAGCATTACAATTAAGGATATACAGTGCATAACACTTGGTGGGGGGTGGGGGGGGGGGAGGGGGGGGGGAGGTTGATATGAGAATAACTATACACCTGTCACAGCAGGGGATCTCCCCTAGTGGAAAGTTCAGGATGAAAAGTTTGATTTACAGTGCATCCACAATCTGTAACAAATCAGGAACCCTGGCATAGCTGACTTCCAGTGACCAGGAGTGAGTAGTCTGTATCTGGACAAAGAAAAATTTGCCTCAAGAAAAAATTCAATAACTAGCCTTATTTTCAAGCTTTTACTTTCAAATTCCAGATTTAAACAAATGGTATGTTCACATGCTGTGAAAGTTAAATCAACAGTACTCACAGGAAAAGAATGTGCCATGTTCAAAGTTGGGCAAAATTTAAGGTACTGATTTTATTTTTATGTTAATAACTGAAAAAAAATTTACAAAATTCAGATCTAATTTTCGGTATACAACTGAATCTTAATTAAAAAAAGTTATATACAATATGTTCAAGCCCATAACGTACAGAAATTACTCTTTACAGTCTTAATTCTGGCATGTATATAGTAAATATAAAGAAGAATACTCCTGGTCAAAATTAAGAAAAAAAGATATGTGGTTTTAAAATTAGGCAGTCATGAAGTGTGATAATAGGTTTTTCCTTAATTTATCAAAGGAACGAAGTAGCAGTGACCCAGTTTTCGGTTTGGTAGGAGATCTTGAGGACATCTAACAGTATGCTGAATTTTGGATTTGTAGGTCTAACAGTTTCAAGACTTGCAATACTAACAGACGGACAGGCCGACGGACGGACAGACGGACAATGGACCATGACTATAGCTCAGATGACTTACAGTCAGCTGAGCTAATAATTCCTTTTCCAATAATTTTTTCTTAAAGTTGTTATTATAAACCAATAAAAATTTATTCAATTATTGTTTATTGTTTTATTTTTTTGCCAAAACAACTACTAGAGAAGGGGCTGTTTGACACCTAAAGCCAGCTGTGGCTGGCCACCCAGTATGCCCCGCTTACTTGGTGCATCATTGGCTTGAAAGGTCAACAAGAGTGACATATAGGTGACTGAAGAGAGGCTTCAGTAGCCTAGGTATGACATGATCTCATAAAAACTTTAATAAAAGCAACAGTATTTGGTCAATTTCTTTCAACATTCAAAACTAACAAGCTGAAATCCTTATGTGCATGATATGAAAATTATATCATCAGTGCTTACAGGAAACAAACTTGCCTTGGGCAAAATTTAAAATACTGATTTTATATTTAGGCTACTAACTTATAAAATTTAAAATATTCTGACTTTATTTTGGGTATACAATTGAATTGAAAGAACAAAGTCATAGTGACTCAATTTTCAGTATGGTAGGAGATTTTGGGGACATCTAACTGTATGCCGAATTTTGGATTTGTAGGTCCAAAGGTTTCAAAACGTGCCAGTTTAAGGGACAGATGTACAGACAGATGGATAGCCGAAGGACAAAGGATCATTGCCATAGCTCAGTTGACTATAGGTCAACTGAGCTAAAAACATGTACTTTTGTGCATACTAAAGAATTTATAATAATTACAACAATAATAATGCATGAAATACTAATTTTTGCAAATTAGTGCTGCCGTTTTCATCATGGTATCTACACATTTGGACTCCTTGGATCCAGCAGGGTTGTTTGACCCACTGAACACCCTACCTACTGCCTATGCAGGCAAGACTTCAAGAACTTAAAAACAGTTGAAGGATTATACAAACAGTGGAACCCTGTGGAGCTGTGATGGCTACAAAAGAAGCTCTGCTAACAGCTGGTCTGACAACTGGCCCGATGGCCTGATCAGAAGACCATGGACAAACTCAATTTTTTATCAATAAATAAAATGTATTGATTGAGTAATTATATGTAATTCTGAAATATACCTTGACAATTACTACTTTTAAAGTTGAAGGGAAGGTGAAGAGTTGCTTTGGTGTTGTTTGCCTGATTAACTTGATTTGTAATGATATATATTTATGAACTGCTTGGATGCATTCACTTTTTACTGCTCCATAAACAAAACAAAACATTGTCAGTAAATCTCATTCTGGACACTGTAATTAGATTAAGCATAAAAGGATTTGTACATTCACGCAATCTGTATTATAAAGAACATTGGAAAAGCGGTCTCAGAGACTGACCAACACAGGTATTCTCGTAACATAGTAGCAGAAATAATGTGCATTGTTCCAATACGGGATATCGCTTATGCAGCTTCTCGTGTAGATGTAGGAGAAAAACGACCAGCTTGCGCAGCCGGAGGCTTGTTTGTGCAGGCAAGTGTGATTCAGCCGGACACTCAGTAACACGGATGAAACTGACAGTCCTCACTTTGTCAGCTTATACGCGCTATGGAATCCCTAAAATTAATATGATCATTGAATAAATACGAGGTTACAATTGTTTTGTACCATAATGTATCATAATTCAAGGAAACTTGCAAAATATGATGTTTATCTATGACTAAAGACCCTCTCTACGTTTCCTCTAAATCATCCGCTACAAGGCAGCTGAATCAAAATCAAATTCTAAAGCAAACCGTGCCAAATGCAGAATTTTCTTATGTAATTAATATTCTGTATTATGGTTTAACATGGCAAAATAAATATGATGAATAATCAGTTTAAGGATGATCGGCAATTAAAAACACAATGTCCTGTGCCCAATGAGATTACGGTCGTAATGAGCGCGGTCGGGATTGGCGCAGGGTTGCTGGATGTGGTCGGGATTGGCGTGGTCGGGCTAGGCGTGCCGGTTTATACAAAGCGAGATTGGTGCTGCTGGACATGGTCGTGACGGCTCTTATGAAACTTGAATATTACTTATTCCCTCAATATTTTTATATTTAACAGTTGGTTGATGATTAGTGGGTTTTTCATGAGCCGCACGTGAATGCATTTCAATGTACGGTATATATACAAATTAACAACATTCCCAGGTTTAGACGACAAAAAAATCGACCTTGAACGCTATATTTACACATCTAATTCTTGTTGCTGGACATTTATCCTAGATAATAACAATATTTTTGTTCCATAATAAATGATTTCAATACCAAACAACATTTGTTGATGTAAGCAACCCAGTTACCTCTAGTACATCAAAGAAAGGAAACCTGCTCACTCGGAAGCCAACACCGATTAATTAGTTAATTAGTTAATTAGCGGCACAAAGGTTTCCAACAATGCTGATTAAACAGTTGCAAAAACGCGTCTTCATAAACATTCGCAATATTATACATAAAGAATGCACTTCCCCAGCAAAATATATAATATTTATCACAAGACACTTTCATGAATGCATTGACGACGGCCAGCATTGTGACGGGCGATAATGCCAGAACTTCTTTTTTTTTTCAGAAGTACTCAATACGCTTTATTTTAAATGATCGCCCAATCAGATATTTATTTCAATTATTATTATCAAATGATAATTTTTAGTGAAATGCCTCTTATTTTATAAAATTACTAACTTTCTCTCATTTAAATGACCAAATAGACATTTCTTGGCACCGCAGGTGC
Organism: Sipunculus nudus; assembly: GCA_026874595.1. NCBI lineage: Eukaryota > Metazoa > Annelida > Sipuncula > Golfingiida > Sipunculidae > Sipunculus > Sipunculus nudus. The sequence continues at coordinate 44,683,233 of CM049311.1, forward strand.
CAGAATATCCCCAGACATAGTAGCCCCCCCCCCCCACCCCCTTTAAGAATAGGCCCCCATTTTTAGCAGCATATACTGACACTTGGCATATTTATTGTTTCTTCCATCTATTAATCCACAATCTTGTTGAAGATGTTGGTCCTGTGACCTTAATCTTTTTAAAGATGTGTCCTGTGACCTTGACTTTTGACCTCATGACCCAAAAATCAATTCGGGTCTTGCTTTTCCAATGGGACATATACAAGTCAAGTTTGAAATCTATACATCAATAAAGCAGGAATTATCATCCAGCAACTAATTTTTGGACAGATGGCTCCTGTGACCTTCACCTTTGACCTAGTGACCTCAAAATTGATAGGGTTCTTCCTCTCTTGGAATGTGAACTATATGTGCAAGATGAAAGATCTGAGATGAAATGTTTGGCTGGAAATGCATCCACATCTTTTTAAAGATGTGTCCTGTGACCTTGACCTTTGACCTCATGACCCCAAAATCAATTTGGGTCTTGCTTTTCCAATGGGACATATACAAGTCAAGTTTGAAATCCATACATCAATAAAAGAAGGAATTATCATCCAGAAACTAATTTTTTGACAAGATGGCTCCTGTGACCTTCACCTTTGACCTTGTGACCTCAAAATTGATAGGGGTCTATCCTATTGGCAGATGAACTCTATGTGCAAGATGAAAGGTCTGAGATGAAATGTGTCATGCTGGATTTATTATATTTAATTTTTTTTTTGTTGTTGTTGCTTTGTATTTGTGTTTTTTTTTGTCACGTGTAAGGCGGGTCGCGCGGTGCTGAGCACCTGACTGCATTCTTTGTGCCCCGTCAGGTGTTGTGTTGCCGGGGGCTTTGCCAGAGGCTTTGGAGTGCCTAATTCTGATTGGCTGGATTACGCGCGCTAAGACAGAGTGGACTCGGAAGTGTACTAGAGAGTTGGATAGTGGGGCTCGAGAGAAACAAGATGACAGAGGCGAGACTGGCGTCCTAGGAGTGTGGGACAGAGAGCTGATATTTAGCCTGGAAGACGTGGATGATAGTCGCTAGGATGATTGGTGGTCTGAAGTCTGGCGGATAGGAAGAAGGTTGAGAAGAGACTGTGGTTGAGTCGACTCTTGATAGTACCAGTGCTGAAGATGGTTTGATTGTCCAAGTGTACGGACTGAATTTTGTGGTGTTTTTGAAAGATATCTAGTAACTTTAGAGAGGTTTTCTGCGACGTTTGAAGTAGTGTTGGAACTGGTGGAGTAGAACATATGATGGTCAGATTACAGGACTTATTGTGATGGTGACTGAGTGGATTTACTGTAACCGGATATTCTTGTAAGTTGAATTACTATGTCTATTTCTCACTTGTAAATGTTTCTCTATTGTAACTATTGGATGTTATTGTAATACCGTGTGTGACTATTTCTTATACCGTTTCTGTCTCATAGAAAGTATATGATTAATACAGAGTAGTTTTGACGTAAGAATTTCGGTTTCTTAGCATATCATTATTACGTTTAAAGTAGATCTCCAGAGTAGAGAGGATTGTATTACATTTGGATAATATCTGGTATGTCGTATTGTATGTTGTAACATCCCTCTTATTGTGCTTTTCTTGAATGTTCATCTGATGGCCTTGTAATAGAAATTATGAGGGTTTTGTATGATCCTGACTCTGATGTATATCAATGGTAACTGAATAATCTGAGCTATTTGGGATTGTACATGTGTCGATTGTTGTCTGATTAAATAATTGTTATAACTTTATTTGACGGTCTTGTGAAGTCTGTTCACGTCCTTTCTTTAACGTACATGGTCGGAAATAAACTTCATTAAGGATTTTAGGGTTTCCTTTGGCTGTACCCTCTTTGATCATTTGGTTATTATTGGGAGATCTCTAAAGGGGTTTTGCTCCGGGCCGTGACAAATGTTTGGCTGAAAATGCATCCACAATCTTTATAAAGATGTGTCCTGTGACCTTGACCTTTGACCTCATGACCCCAAAATCAATAGGAGTCTTGCTTTTTCAATGGGACATATATAAGTCAAGTTTGAAATCAATACATCAATAAAAGCAGGAATTATCATCCAGAAACTAATTTTTGGACAGATAGCTCCTGTGGCCTTGACCTTTGGCCTTGTGACCCCAAAATTGATATGGATCATCCACTATTCGCAAGTGAGCTATATATTCAAGATGAAAGACCTGGGATGAAAGTTTGGCTTAAAATGCATCCACAGTATCTTTTAAGATGCCAGTCGTGTGACCTTGACCTTTGACCTCATGACCCTAGAACCTATAGGGTTCTTACTTTAGTGGTGGGCTATACATAAGTCATGTTTGAAATCCATATGGCTATCAACACTGGAGATATCATAAGAGGTGTGTGATTTTCACCATATATGGCAATATTAAAGGTCAAGGCCACTCTCATAGGAAAGGTCATGACCCCAATTTTAATAAACATCATCCCATAACCCATACCTATGTATATGCATAATATAAAAGAAATCTGTCCATTAGTTTTTGACTTATAATGCTCACAGTACTGTAAGGTGGCAATTTTGGGGGTATTAAACGGCACGAAAACAAGTAAAGAATAATAGGTGGCGCCACCAGTTTCTGGAACATGACAACCCTATCCATGATCTTCCATCAACTTGATTTTGGGATAAATCCATGCAAGATTTCTTGAGATATTAAAGAATTTGTGTGATTTTCCCCGGAATTGGCCCTAAAAGGTCAAGGACACTCTCCTAGTAAAGGTCATGACCTCATTTTAAATAGGCGTCGTCCTCTTACCCATATCTATACATATACCAAGTTTGGTAAGGTCCCGTGAAATATTTTTTGGGTTATCGCCCAAACAAGATTTATATGCGGCGGTGGCGGCGGGACCGGTATGAAAACATAGTATCCCCCGACTTTGTCTGGGGATACAATCAATCTGAAGCTGTATAAATAGTCCCGTATTTCTATCCCTCCTTTTATTTCTCTCTCTCCCTCCCTCTCTCTCTCATTCTGTTTTCATTTAAAATGATCGCTCTATTTCTCTCTTGTTATATAATAACTCGCTCTCTCTTATTGATGTATTTAGATGATCAATCAATCGGAACTCAATAAATCGCCCCTATTTCTCTCTGTCTCTGCTTCTGTCTCTCTCTCTCTTTATTTTTAATGATCGCTCAATCAGATGTTTATTTCAACTTTTATAATTAAATGATCATTTTAACTGAATGTCCTCTCATTTTATAAAATTACTCACTTTCCCCCATTTAAATGATTAATCAATCTGAAGCTTAATCAATCGTCCCGTATTTCTGTCTGCTTCTCTGTCTCTCTCTCTCTCTCATTCTCTCTCTATATTTCTCTTTTTATATACAATATGTACATAAACAACTTTTACAAAGAGTAGAATCACTCCTGAATTACCCGCAAACATATTTTAAATCAAATCTGGAACGTATCAAATTGTAGAGATCTATATTAAGTCTTGGAGAGCATAATTCATAGAAGGAACTCCACAATGTAATAGCAATTTAAAAACTCAGCTTGCGCTTTATATACGATACCTCTACATGAACAATTATTATACAAAGAGTAGAATTAACAGCACTTAAATTATCCGCAAAACATATTTTAGACCAAAATCTGGAATGTATCAATTTTATATGGATCAATATTAAGTCTTACAGACAATAATCAGAGAAGTTAATCCAAAACAGTAAAAATATTCTAGGTAAAAGGGTATGAATGTCCAACATATATCCTCCATCTAGAAATTATGCACCACGTGCCTTACTTTATGTAAAAACGTTTCCGTGTTAATTTTTCATTTCCGTTGACGCTCTGTCAGTTTCTGGACCCTGTCCTAGATTTTCCGGTATTTTCTTCTTTGAAGTGGGGTTCCTTCCTCCAAACTAATGTTAGTCAGTGGGTGCTTATTAAAATAATTGATAAATCATAGTAATTGAAATAAATGTCAGATTGAGCGATCATTTAAAATTAAAAAGAGAAAGAGAAATATAGAGAGAGAATAAGAGAGAGAGAGAGAGAGAGAGAGAGAGAGAGAGAGAGAGAAATAGAGGCAGACAGAAACAGGGGGCGATTTATTAAGTTTCTGATTGAGTTATCATTTAAATACACAAAAAAAAGGGCAAGTAATTATATAAAATAAGAGGCTCATAAAAAAATTATCATTTAATTATAATAATTGAGACAAATATCTGATTGAGCGATCATTTAAATAAAGCGTGAGAGAGAGAGAAATATTTCATGTTGAGTACTTAAAAAAATGTTGGTATTATCGATCGCCACGATCATTTAAGATGAAAACAGAGAGAGAGAGAGAGAGAAGGAGAGGGAGAGAGACAGAAATAGGGGCGATTTATTGATTTTCCGATTAATGTATCATTAATGTGAGGAATAAAGCGATCATTTAAAATGAAAACAGAGAGGGGGGGGGGGGGGGGAGAGATAAAAAGAGGGACAGAAATACGGGATGATTTATAGAGCTTCAAATTGATTGATCATTTAAATGATTTAAATGAGGGAAAGTTAGTAAATTATATAAAACTAGAATATACCCATATCAGTACCTGCATCCACACTTTTTAAATTATGAGTAAGCACTGCACTGACACAAATTTGGCGAGGGGTGAGATGTTCCGCGTCCAAAATCGTCCCAGCGATTAACCCGCAACATGATTCACTTGTGGCAAAATTGCCGATATGGGCAGTGGTGAGATGTTCCCGGTCTAAATTCGTCCCCGTGGTCAACCCACAACAACATTAATTTGTGTTGACCTAGCGGACTGCTTAGAAAAGGCCGACGCGTAGTGAATGTTTGGCAGACTATGTCAGGTTTGATTTGATTGGTTAGCAAGAGGAGATTCAGGACGACGTGGGCGCACTATGTGAGAATGGCCATGGCACAGCGCAGGTATTAAACCCATAATATTTGTATTGATTTTGAGGCCATTTAAATGCCTAAAAAATATAAACTCCTCTTCCCCGGACCAAGATGCACCCTCCCACGCAGTTTGACGACCGTGCGATCCCTAGCGTGTGAATGAATCCGGACAGACAGACAGACAAACAGATTCCCGTGAATTATAGTATGATGAGAGGCATTTCATTAAAAATTATCATTTAATAATAATAATTAAAATACATATCTGATTGAGCGATCATTTAAAATAAAGCAAGCGAGAGAGAGAAATATTTCATGTTGAGTACTTCTGAAAAAAATAGGATTTCTGGCAGTATCGCCCGTCACCATGGTGGCCGTCATCAATGCAATCATGAACGTGTCTATTGATAAATATTATATATTTTTGCTGGGGAAGTGCATTATTTATATAAAATATCGAGAATGTTTGTGAAGACGAATTTTTGCAGCTCTCTGTGCCGCTAATTAACTAATTAATCAGTGTTGGCTTCCTAGTGAGCAGGTTTCCTTCCTTTGACATACTTTTACAGGTAACTGGGCTGCTTACATCAACAAATGTTGTTTGGTATTGAAATCGTTTATTATGGAACTAATATATTGTTATTTTCTGGGATAAATGTCCAGTAACAAGAATTAGATCTGTCAAAATTGCGTTCAAGGTCAATTTTTTTGGCCGTCCAAACCTGGGAATGTTGGTAATCTGTATATATACCATACATTGTAATGCATTCACGTGCGGCTCATGAAAAACCCTCTTATCGTCAACCAACTGTTAAAATATAACAAAATTAAAGGAATAAGTTATATTCAGGTTTCATTAGAGTCGTGACGTCCCTGTCCAGCAGCACCATCTCGCTTTGTATAAACCGGCACGCCCAGCCTGACCACGCCATTCCCGACCACGTCCAGGAACCGCGCGCCCAACCAGACCGCGCTCATTACGACTGACACCGCCCACACTGCTGTGTTAAATGAATGGGCTGGTCAGGCTGGACGCTAGGGGGCACTGGTTGTTTGTCTGCAGTTTTTCAAGCAGGCAGTCATTTACTGCCTCCGCACACGAGAGTATTGGTATTAGCAATATCCCGTATTGGTTCATGTGCAATGTGAATGAAAGAAACACATGTAACTATTACTTAATAAGGTAGAAAGGATGGGGTATTTCACAAGTCAGGCAAACAAATAAAACCAGGCATCATTCCACATTTGGCTCACACAAAGCCACTCATCAGCATGTACAAAATATTCATATTCACTGACATACTTGTTTTTGTTTTCTTGGTTATCAGATGCACTTCCCAAGCTGACAGGCCGGCGTGGGACATCCTGAAATTAAAGTATACGTACAATTAATCAAAACCAAACACATATTTGAGTTGATTATGGGTTGCTAGGAAGGTATGAGTACAGCCATCCAGCCTGGCAGATGGACCTCACTAGGATATACCAAATGAGTACAGCCATCCAGCCTGGTAGATGGACCTCACTAGGATATACCAAATGAGTACAGCCATCCAGCCTGGTAGATGGACCTCACTAGGATATACCAAATGAGTACAGCCATCCAGCCTGGTAGATGTACCTCACTAGGATATACCAAATGAGTACAGCCATCTGGCCTGGTAGATGTACCTCACTAGGATATACCAAATGAGTACAGCCATCTGGCCTGGTAGATGTACCTCACTAGGATATACCAAATGAGTACAGCCATCTGGCCTGGTAGATGTACCTCACTAGGATATACCAAATGAGTACAGCCATCTGGCCTGGTAGATGTACCTCACTAGGATATACCAAATGAGTACAGCCATCTGGCCTGGTAGATGTACCTCACTAGGATATACCAAATGAGTACAGCCATCCGGCCTGGTAGATGTACCTCACTAGGATATACCGAATGAATACAGCCATCCGGCCTGGCAGATGTACCTCACTAGGATATACCAAATGAGTACAGCCATCCAGCCTGGTAGATGGACCTCACTAGAATATACCAAATGAATACAGCCATCCAGCCTGGCAGATGTACCTCACTAGGATATACCAAATGAGTACAGCCATCCAGCCTGGTAGATGGACCTCACTAGGATATACCAAATGAGTACAGCCATCCAGCCTGGTAGATGTACCTCACTAGGATATACCAAATGAGTACAGCCATCTGGCCTGGTAGATGTACCTCACTAGGATATACCAAATGAGTACAGCCATCCAGCCTGGAAGATGTACCTCACTAGGATATACCAAATGAGTACAGCCATCTGGCCTGGTAGATAGACCTCACTAGGATATACCAAATGAATACAGCCATCCAGCCTGGCAGATGTACCTCACTAGGATATACCAAATGAATACAGCCATCCAGCCTGGTAGATGGACCTCACTAGGATATACCAAATGAATACAGCCATCCAGCCTTGCAAATGGACCTCACTAGGATATACCAAATGAGTACAGCCATCCAGCCTGGTAGATGTACCTCACTAGGATATACCAAATGAGTACAGCCATCTGGCCTGGTAGATGTACCTCACTAGGATATACCAAATGAGTACAGCCATCTGGCCTGGTAGATGTACCTCACTAGGATATACCGAATGAGTACAGCCATCTGGCCTGGTAGATGTACCTCACTAGGATATACCGAATGAATACAGCCATCCAGCCTGGCAGATGTACCTCACTAGGATATACCAAATGAGTACAGCCATCCAGCCTGGTAGATGGACCTCACTAGGATATACCAAATGAATACAGCCATCCAGCCTGGCAGATGTACCTCACTAGGATATACCAAATGAGTACAGCCATCTGGCCTGGTAGATGGACCTCACTAGGATATACCAAATGAATACAGCCATCCAGCCTGGCAGATGTACCTCACTAGGATATACCAAATGAGTACAGCCATCTGGCCTGGTAGATGGACCTCACTAGGATATACCAAATGAATACAGCCATCCAGCCTGGCAGATGTACCTCACTAGGATATACCAAATGAATACAGCCATCCAGCCTGGTAGATGGACCTCACTAGGATATACCAAATGAATACAGCCATCCAGCCTTGCAGATGGACCTCACTAGGATATACCAAATGAGTACAGCCATCTGGCCTGGTAGATGTACCTCACTAGGATATACCAAATGAGTACAGCCATCCAGCCTGGGAGACGGATCTCACTAGGATATACCAAATGAAATGCTTCCTCACAGAATGTTAATATATAAATACATATTTCACCATTTTACTGAGTGGAACAGTATTTTGTAACTTGTACACTAAGAGTGAAACAGTGGTTTTTCATTTTCTCAATGCTGCATTTGTCTACTGAATCACTTCTATAGGCTGACCATTGAAGCTTAGTTACTGTTGTTGGCTTCATATTTAATTATAACAACGGATCTTTTATTGTTTTGTTTTTTTTGTCAAGATTTGATTTTTGCAATCTGACCACCTAGTAACTTATGCACATTATGGAACGTTTAATAATTCATACAATAATGTACATAAGTGCACTATCTCAACAATTTTATGGAGTCCCATGGGAAATTCAAACAAAATCCTTGTTCAATACTTACAGATAATTTGAGATATTAATTTTCATTATATTGTCACTCTTTGACCTATGGAAGCATCAAATATATCTGTTAAGATTTATCATTTTGTTCTTTGACCTTCAAGGCATAAACGCAGGATACTCTATGGTATTCATGACTTTTCACCTGTGTTGATAAGGTATGAGGGTTAATTCTTGATAATCTTACTCATGGATATTGCAAAGTTGAAACTCTCATGAACACAAAGCCAACCACAGTATTGATAACTCAAGTACATCATCAATACACAAAATGGCCACCATCATTATGTCTGTCGCAATCAGTATGTATTGCCCTTGCAATTATCAACATATTTTCATCAACTTTTCATGAGTATGAAAAATATTTTTAGTTACTGTCTAGTCTGATTTAGTTTGAACTAAATCAGTATGTATTGCCCTTGCAATTATCAACATATTTTCATCAACTTTTCATGAGTATGAAAAATATTTTTAGTTACTGTCTAGACTGATTTAGTTTGAACTAAAAAAAATATTAAATTCCTTGATGTTCGTAATAAATTTGTGTCTTTCAGAAAAGGGCATGTTCGAATAATAACATCAAGCATACTGGTGGTCAAGTCATCAGTGGGCCATAAAAGAAACAAGGGACCATTGGGTTACGATGCTCAGCTGAATTAGTAAAATTTAAACAATTGCAAAATATACTCATTTTTATTATTATTATTATATATATATATATATATATATAGAGAGAGAGAGAGAGAGATGAAGCCGCTTAATTGCAAGAGGCTTTTGTCAAGCAAAGTTGTTGCAATTAACCGAAGTTGCATTTAGGCGAAGTTCACCGTCTACCATGTGTAAGGGGAAGCCGAATGATTGATTGGACCGCCCAATATCTAATTAATTTGGCATTTGTTTTGTTACACTATTTGTATTGTGATACAAAATAAAACACCAGTATTAGATAACTTTTATTAAAATTAAAAATATATACAAGAGAACACATTAATAGCCAGGCCATAGAGAGTTATTAAAGATCACAAATATTAACAAAGGCAATATACTTTTCCTGGTAATCTTGGATGATTGTCTCCCTCTGAGCGATTATTAGAGAAATCTGTGACTGGGACAAGGCAAACGTCTTTGAAATGTCGACTTGTGGAACCCTTTGGTCTTTCATCTTGATAACTTCATACTTGTCAGCCGTGGAGAGATCGTTGCTCTTGCACTTGCCACTCATGACTGAATAGTGACATGTTTCGAAATTTGTTGGTCTTTTATAGAAAAGATGATTTGACAAGACATAACGAACATAAGGGGTTAACAATGTAAGTTTATATAAGAGCCTTTGACAATTCTATTATGAGTATCATCAAAGGAACAAACCATCGGACAGCTAACACACAAAGTTTGACAAACAAACTCAAGCTAATTAAGAGTTGCTCTCGTGATCAAGGTGATTAATATTTGACGTAATTTTAACCTACCATTGTTGACCCTTTTCAAAGAGATGTGAGCTGTGACCGTATCGAACTGCATCACCGAGCACAGGGTTATTAAGGTCCTTTGTACACATGTGCACCTGCAGTTATCACAGCGGCTACTTTTGAAGATCCGGTCTATGATCTTTACTGGGATAACACAAACACAACTCACCGACTCATTGAAGTACTTGCATTTAATGTGAGTTTCCTACCTTTCAGCCTATATTTTCCCTTGTAATAATTGGAAGTTTGCGATTATGAGGCTTCCGATTATGCGGCGCGTACTAATGATAAGATATAGGAAATGGCTTTGGTTTTCAGAATTTCTTGCAAATAAGCGGCATTTTCTGTTAACTGACTTGCAAATAAGTGGCGTTGTCTGTATATATATATATATAATAGCATTTTAAAAAGTATTTGAATATAGCCCTGCAATAATAAAATACTAAATATCTATTAATCAGGGGTTCCCTCCTGCCTAGAGACTTTGACAATTAGAATACAGGAACAGAACACAAAATATACAAAGTGGTGGCCCCCTGGCCATGACACTAAGCTGAATTTGACACACAGGTAATGCATGTATTACTTTTTAATGTTATGATCTGGTAAAATATATTTGTTAAGGAACCTTGAACAATTATAGATTGACTTCTAGAGTACTCAAAATCGGGTGTTTTGTCCACATTTGCCCAAGACCTCCTTGAATTTTAAGTTTGATCAATATCCATGCGAAGAACCATGGTGACCAAGGCATGTTCAGATACTGGAGCTTTTGTATCAAATTTTTTATTATTCTGAGCAACATAGCTAAGGATACGGATAAAAGAGACCTAATTTCAGGTTTCCAAGGAGATTTTTCATGGACCTCCCTGGATGTCAAGTAAGAAGATTCTGGGTCCAATGGTTATGATTCGTGCCCTGCTTTTGTATCAAATTTTCAATTATTCTAGGGGGTGCTTATAAGCCCCATAGCTCAGAGAAAATGGGTAACAGAGACCTAATTTCAGGTTTCAAAGGAGACTTTTCATGGTCCTCCTTAGATGTAAAGTTGAAGATTCTAGGTGGAATGGTTATGATTTGTGCCCTGCTTTGGTATCAAATTTTCAATTATTCTGGGGGGGGGGGGGGGTAACAGAGATCAAATTTCAGGTTTCTTTGGAGACTTTTTAATAGACCTCTCAGGATTTAAATTTCGAAGATTTTAGGTCCAGAGATAACAATTTGTGCCCTGTTAATAGATGACCACCTCTTTTAAAGGTCTCAAGAATAGAGGAACAAGTGACCAATGGGTCATGACACTCAGCTGACTGACAAGTTGACAATTTGTCCTTGCAGAGGCAACTAATTAAGATAATATAGGTGGCATCATAGTTCAGCTCAAGTGCATCAAGACCCATAAGCACACCAAATCCGATGACAATCCATCCAGCCGTTCCTGAGGAATCTGGCAATTTGTGTGTATTTTGCATTTTTTCTGGGGTGCTAAAACATGGCCTGTAACTCAAGAGAATATATGTCACAGTGACCTAATTTCAGGTTTCTGAGGAGAACTTTTGAAGAGCTCTCAAGATGTCAAGTAAGAAGAGTCTAGGTGAAGTGGTTATCATTTGTGCCCTGCTAACAGACGACTGCATCTTTAAAGGGTTTTTGAAAAGTTCAGAAAAAAAATTCTTAAAAATTGAAAACAAGGGACCTATGGGTCACTGTGCTCAGCTGACGTTAACCTTGAAGGCAAAAATCTAAAATAATATCAAATGGAGATAAAGTGTAAGAGGAAGAGTTAATAAAGGCCATGGTTGGTTTATATGATTGGTTTGTATTGATGAGCAAGAAATTGTTGCAAAAAATATTTTGTGACCTGACCATGTGTTTCCTAATGTTATAACTAAAGCATGTGAGCAGTTTGTGAACAAATGATCTGTACTATTACCATGATCATTAGTTGTTTTTTCGATTAACTGTTGACATTTCAGTAGTTTACACATTTGTTCAATTGGATCTATTTTTTTGTATAATATATATTATTAAATATATATGTATTTTTTTAATGAAATGTATACAGTTGAAATAGAGCTAATAAACAACATAAAACAGGGCAAACAAAGCCTGATCTCAAATTCTGCTGAGGCAGGAAAATAATGAACAAATGTTTGTATTAAATCCTCATTTTTTTATCACATCAATTATTTTCTAATTTAAGTTTATATTTCTATACATTTCCAATTTAACATATATATCTGAATATAAAAGTTGATTCATAATTCTCAACTGCATCATCATAAATCTCAATCTTATCAGATAACACCACATCATGCATACAAATGTTTATTTATTTTTTACCACAAAAATAAATCTTTTAAATCTGCAAAACAATAGGTATCTAAAAATAATACCTGATTTAGATTTCACAATTTTTAATTGTGTCTTTATTTATCCATAATGTGCTTCATATTTTATAATAGTTTAAGCATACTGATGGGTTCAATTATATTTGTTAAAATCATTAAAAAAAAATTGATTTCTTAAAAAATGCTACATTACACAACATTGCATCTTCTTGATTACACCTGGAATTATTTTTTCAAGGAAAGTTTTTGCATATCGGAGTGGAAACAGCATTACAATTAAGGAGATACAGTGAAAACAATAACAAATAGTGCATAACACATGGTGGGTTGGGTTTGCGGGGGGGGGGGGGGGGGGGGGGGGGGGGGTGATTGGGGTGGTGATATGAGAATAACTGTACACCTGTCAGAGCAGGGGATCTCCCCCAGTGACTGTAACAAATCAGAAACCCTGGCATAGCTGACTTCCAGTGACCTGGAGTGGGACCCTGTATCTGTAATCAAAGCAAGTGACTACAGAAAAAAAAATCAATAACTAGCTTAATTTTCAAGCTTTTATTTTCAAATTTCAGATTTAGACAAACTAAATATTTATGTTTACATGCTGTAAAAATTAAATCAATGGTGCTTACAGGAAAAAAACGTGCCATGGTCAAAGTTGGGCAAAATTTAAGGTACTGATTTTTTTTTTAAGCTAATAACTTAAAAAATTTACAAAATTCAGATCTAATTTTCGATAAAACAATTGAATCTTAATTAAACATAGTTATATACTTGAGAAAATAGACTCTAGTTTCAAAATTTTTCATGTTAAGTGAGTTATTATTTTTCCTGATTTTTTACAAAGTCCATTATGTTTGGGCCCATAACTTAAAGAATTTATACTTTACAGACTTAATTTCTTGCATGTACATAGGAACTATATAGAGGAATATTTATGGTAAATATGAGGAAAAACAGATGAGTGGTTTTGATATTAGGCAGTCCTGAAGTGTGAAAATAGGATTTTAATAAAAAATTGAGGTTTTTCCTTAATTTCTCAAAGGAATAAAGTCGCAAAGACCCAGTTTTCAGCTTGGTAGGAGATCTTGGGGACATCTAACATTATGCTGAATTTTGGATTCCTAGGTCTTACGGTTTCAAAACGTGCCACATCTACGGACGGACGGACGGACGGACGGACGGACGGACAGACGGACGGACGACGGACAATGGACCACGACTATAGCTCAGATGACTTATAGTCAGCTGAGCTAAAAAACAAAAAATCCAGGTGGCACAACTAGTCTGCAGGAACTGATGATACACTCCATAATCAATATGCATACATAAAATCATGGTGATCAATGCACGGGTTTTTCAGATACTGGAGCTTTTGTATCAAACTTTTAAATATTCTGGGGGAATTGCTGAGCCCCATAGCTCATAGGATATGGGTAACAGAGACCTAATTTCAGGTTTCCAAGGAAACTTTTAAAGGACCTTTCTGGATGTCAAGTTAGAAGTTTCTAGATACAGTGGTTATGATTTGTGCCCTGTTAACAGACACCCCCATCTTTTAGGGTTTCAACAAGGCCTACAGGCCTAATGCGAACCTGTGCAAAGTTTAGGAGTATGAATGGAGGTTTATTTTTAAAATTTAATATTGATCCTCCTAAGTCCTGCATATCTACCTTAGTCATTATGATTTCAGCAAAATGGACCTTTCTGACCTGCAAGTTTCGGACTAGGACATTTTAAAACCAGAATATGGGTAGTCGACAAGCCACTAAGTGTATCCACAGAAATCTGAGTGGGACGGGTGAAGTGAGGCATGGATTAAGTGGCAAGGGGAATACAGCATGGTGTGTTGCATATAAGCATGGATGTCTGCAGCTTAAACGTGAATGTAGGTGGTGCCAACTGTCATAAAATCGAGAAAATTGTCAAGGATGTATAAACCTGCAAAATTTTTAGGTGGATAAGTCAAACCACTGCCGAGATATGAGTGATTTTATCCCAAGGCAGATCAACAGATGGATGCTGTGCATAAGTGGTTGCAGGTGGCGCCAAGAGCTATGTGAGATCTATACACATGCAAAATTTAGGCCTAATCGGTCAAACGGTTCCCGAGATATGAGCTTGAATGTCTGCATAGTAAATGTGAATGTAGGTGGTGCAACCTGTCATAAAATCGAGAAAGCTGTCCAGGATGTATAAACCTGCAAAATTTCAGGTGGATAAGTCAAACCACTGCTGAGATATGAGTGATTTTAACCTAAGGCAGATGAACAGATGGATGTTGTGCATAAATGGTTGCAGGTGGCACCACCAGTTTTGCCTATGATGAAGAGCTATGTGAGATCTAGACACATGCAAAATTTTGGCTCAATCGGTAAAATGGTTCCCGAGATATGAGCTTGAATGTCTGCATAGTAAATGTGAATGTAGGTGGCGCCACCTGTCATAAAATCAAGAAAGCTGTCCAGGATGTATAAACCTGCAAAATTTCAGGTGGATAAGTCAAACCACTGCTGAGATTTGAGTGATTTTAACCTAAGGCAGATGAACATATGGACGCTGTGCATAAATGGTTGCAGGTGGCACCACCAGTTTTGCCTATGATGAACAGCTATGTGAGATCTAGACACATGCAAAATTTTGGCCTAATTGGTCAAACGGTTCCCGAGATATGAGCTTGAATGTCTGCAGAGTAAATGTGAATGTAGGTGGCGACACCTGTCATAAAATCAAGAAACCTTCCAAGATGTATAGACCTGCAAAATTTCAGGTGGATAAGTCAAACCACTGCCGAGATATGAGTGATTTTATCCCAAGGCAGATCAACAGATGGATGCTGTGCATAAGTGGTTGCAGGTGGCGCCAAGAGCTATGTGAGATCTATACACATGCAAAATTTAGGCCTAATCGGTCAAAACAGTTCCCGAGATATGAGCTTGGATGTCTGCAGAGTAAATATGAATGTAGGTGACGACACCTGTCATAAAATCGAGAAAGCTGTCAAGGATGTAAAATACCTGCAAAATTTCAGGTGGATAAGTCAAACCACTGCTGAGATATGAGTGATTTTAACCTAAGTCAGATGAACAGATGGATGTTGTGCATAAATGGTTGCAGGTGGCACCACCAGTTTTGCCTATGATGAAGAGCTATGTGAGATCTATACACATGCAAAATTTTGGCCCAATCAGTCAAATGGTTCCCGAGATATGAGCTTGGATGTCTGCAGAGTAAATGTGAATGTAGGTGGCGCCACCTGTCATAAAATCGAGAAACCTGTCCATGATGTATAAACCTGCGAAATTTCAGGTGGATAAGTCAAACCACTGCTGAGATATGAGCCATTTTATCCCAAGGCAGATGAACAGATGGACGCTGTGCATAAGTGGTTGCAGATGGCGCCACCAGTTTTGCCTATGATGAAGAGCTATGTGAGATCTAGACACATGCAAAATTTTGGCCTAATCTGTCAAACGGTTCCCGAGATATGAGCTTGGATGTCTGCAGAGTAAATGTGAATGATGGTGGCGCCACCTGTCACAAAATCGAGAAAGCTGTGCAGGATGTATAAACCTGCAAAATTTCAGGTGGATAAGTCAAACCACTGCTGAGATTTGAGTAATATTATCCCAAGGCAGATGAACAGATGGACGCTGTGCATAAATGGTTGCAGGTGGCACCAGTTTTACCTATGATGAAGAGCTATGTGAGATCTATACACAAACAAAATTTTGGTCCAATCGGTCAAACAGTTCCCGAGATACGAGCTTGAATGTCCGCATAGTAAATGTGAATGTAGGTGGTGCAACCTGTCATAAAATCGAGAAAGCTGTCCAGGATGTATAAACCTGCAAAATTTCATGTGGATAAGTCAAACCACTGCTGAGATATGAGTGATTTTAACCTAAGGCAGATGAACAGATGGATGTTGTGCATAAATGGTTGCAGGTGGAACCACCAGTTTTGCCTATGATGAAGAGCTATGTGAGATCTATACACATGCAAAATTTTGGCCCAATCAGTCAAATGGTTCCCGAGATATGAGCTTGGATGTCTGCAGAGTAAATGTGAATGTAGGTGGCGCCACCTGTCATAAAATCGAGAAACCTGTCCATGATGTATAAACCTGCAAAATTTCAGGTGGATAAGTCAAACCACTGCTGAGATATGAGCCATTTTATCCCAAGGCAGATGAACAGATGGACGCTGTGCATAAGTGGTTGCAGATGGCGCCACCAGTTTTGCCTATGATGAAGAGCTATGTGAGATCTAGACACATGCAAAATTTTGGCCTAATCTGTCAAACGGTTCCTGAGATATGAGCTTGAATGTCTGCAGAGTAAATGTGAATGTAGGTGGCGACACCTGTCATAAAATCAAGAAACATGTCCAAGATGTATAAAACTGCAAAATTTCAGGTGGATTAGTCAAACCACTGCTGAGATATGAGTGATTTTATCCAAAGGCAGATGAACAGATGGACGCTGTGCATAAGTGATTGCAGGTGGCACCACCAGTTTTGCCTATGATGAAGAGCTATGTAAGATCTATACACATGCAAAATTTTGGCCCTATTGGTCAAACGGTTCCCGAGATATGAGCTTGGATGTCTGCAGAGTAAATGTGAATGATGGTGGCGCCACCTGTCACAAAATCAAGAAAGCTGTGCAGGATGTATAAACCTGCAAAATTTCAGGTGGATAAGTCAAACCACTGCTGAGAATTGAGTAATATTATCCCAAGGCAGATGAACAGATGGACGCTGTGCATAAATGGTTGCAGGTGGCACCACCAGTTTTACCTATGATGAAGAGCTATGTGAGATCTATACACAAACAAAATTTTGGCCCAATCGGTCAAACAGTTCCCGAGATACGAGCTTGAATGTCCGCATAGTAAATGTGAATGTAGGTGGTGCAACCTGTCATAAAATCGAGAAAGCTGTCCAGGATGTATAAACCTGCAAAATTTCATGTGGACAAGTCAAACCACTGCTGAGATATGAGTGATTTTAACCTAAGGCAGATGAACAGATGGATGTTGTGCATAAATGGTTGCAGGTGGCACCACCAGTTTTGCCTATGAAGAAGAGCTATGTGAGATCTATACACATGCAAAATTTTGGCCCAATCGGTCAAAAGGTTCCCGAGATATGAGCTTGAATGTCCGCATAGTAAATGTGAATGTAGGTGGTGCAACCTGTCATAAAATCAAGAAAGCTGTCCAGGATGTATAAACCTGCAAAATTTCAGGTGGATAAGTCAAACCACTGCTGAGATATGAGTGATTTTAACCTAAGGCAGATGAACAGATGGACGCTGTGTATAAATGGTTGCAGGTGGCACCACCAGTTTTGCCTATGATGAAGAGCTAAGTGAGATCTAGACACATGCAAAATTTTGGCCTAATCTGTCAAACGGTTCCTGAGATATGAGCTTGAATGTCTGCAGAGTAAATGTGAATGTAGGTGGCGACACCTGTCATAAAATCAAGAAACATGTCCAAGATGTATAAAACTGCAAAATTTCAGGTGGATTAGTCAAACCACTGCTGAGATATGAGTGATTTTATCCCAAGGCAGATGAACAGATGGACGCTGTGCATAAATGGTTGCAGGTGGCACC
This sequence comes from Sipunculus nudus, assembly GCA_026874595.1. Lineage (NCBI taxonomy): Eukaryota > Metazoa > Annelida > Sipuncula > Golfingiida > Sipunculidae > Sipunculus > Sipunculus nudus. The sequence goes on from CM049311.1 coordinate 44,701,199, forward strand.
ACAAGTTGTCTATGATGAAGAGCTATGTGAGATCTATACACAAACAAAATTTTGTCCCAATCGGTCAAACAGTTCCCGAGATACGAGCTTGAATGTCCGCATAGTAAATGTGAATGTAGGTGGTGCAACCTGTCATAAAATCGAGAAAGCTGTCCAGGATGTATAAACCTGCAAAATTTCATGTGGATAAGTCAAACCACTGCTGAGATATGAGTGATTTTAACCTAAGGCAGATGAACAGATGGATGTTGTGCATAAATGGTTGCAGGTGGCACCACCAGTTTTGCCTATGAAGAAGAGCTATGTGAGATCTAGACACATGCAAAATTTTGGCCCAATCGGTCAAAAGGTTCCCGAGATATGAGCTTGAATGTCTGCATAGTAAATGTGAATGTAGGTGGTGCAACCTGTCCCAAAATCAAGAAAGCTGTCCAGGATGTATAAACCTGCAAAATTTCAGGTGGATAAGTCAAACCACTGCTGAGATATGAGTGATTTTAACCTAAGGCAGATGAACAGATGGACGCTGTGTATAAATGGTTGCAGGTGGCACCACCAGTTTTGCCTATGATGAAGAGCTAAGTGAGATCTAGACACATGCAAAATTTTGGCTCAATCGGTCAAAAGGTTCCCGAGATATGAGCTTGAATGTCTGCAGAGTAAATGTGAATGTAGGTGGCGCCACCTGTCATAAAATCAAGAAAGCTGTCCAGGATGTATAAACCTGATTTTAACCTAAGGCAGATGAACAGATGGACGCTGTGCATAAATGGTTGCAGGTGGCACCACCAGTTTTGCCTATGATGAACAGCTATGTGAGATCTAGACACATGCAAAATTTTGGCCTAATTGGTCAAACGGTTCCAGAGATATGAGCTTGAATGTCTGCAGAGTAAATGTGAATGTAGGTGGCGACACCTGTCATAAAATCAAGAAACCTTCCAGGATGTATAAAACTGCAAAATTTCAGGTGGACAAGTCAAACCACTGCTAAGATATGAGTGATTTTATCCAAAGGCAGATGAACAGATGGAGGCTGTGCATAAGTGGTTGCAGGTGGCACCACCAGTTTTGCCTATGATTAAGAGCTATGTGAGATCTAGACACATGCAAAATTTTGGCCCTATCGGTCAAACGGTTCCCGAGATATGAGCTTGGATGTCTGCAGAGTAAATGTGAATATAGGTGGCGCCACCTGTCATTTAAACGAGAAAGCTGTCCAGGATGTATAAACCTGCAAAATTTCAGGTGGATAAGTCAAACCACTGCTGAGATATGAGTAATATTATCCCAAGGCAGATGAACAGATGGACGCTGTGTAAAAATGGTTGCAGGTGGCGCCACCATTTTTAGTGTATGTTATAAAGCTATCAAAGGGCTACATTTGTGCAAAATTTTTAGCCTGATCGGTCAAACGGTTTCCGAGATATGTGGGTTTATGTGTGGAAAAAGACGCACAAATGAACACTGGGCAGCAAGGAAAGGTCAGATGTCAACCAAAAATGAAGGCACAGCACATGTGACCTGATGATAAACCCGATTTGCTTAAAATGCAACCCAAGTTTTTTTCAAACAGTTGAAAGATATAGTTCCAATAATCTGGGAATTCTGCATCTAAACATTGTATCCAGACGTCTAGACGCTGTGTCTAGACGTCTAGACACATTGTCTAGACATCCCCCCCCCCCCCGCCAGGTCAGTTGCCATGGTGATGTCTGGACCCCACCTGTTTGTACTGAGTGACCTCTTGACTTGGCTGCATGAAGTCAAATCTATTTTCAAATACAGAAAGCCTTTTTCAATTGGCTACAATGCTTTTTTAGCCCTCAGGCTGATGGGCTATTGTTGTCACCCAAGCTGTCCGTCCGTCCGGCGTCTGTTAACTTTTACCTTGTGAGCGGGATATCTTGAAAAGGATTCACCGTCAGAATTTTATTTCCTCGGGAGAGATGTATATCGACAAAATCTCGGTCAAGTTCGAAGATGGGTGACCTTGACCTATTTTTCTACATTTTAGAGCTGATTATAGAAAAACACTTAGATGCTTATTACTCAGGAACCATTTGGTGGATTTTCACAAAACTTGCTATGATTATTGGGACTGATAATCTGTACCTGCTACACAAGTTTGGTGGCGCCACCTACAATTTCTGATTTTTAATGAATTTTTATCGGATTTTTCAACTTTGGGCTTGTGAGCGGGATATCTCTAAAAGGTTTCACCGTAGGAATTTTATTTTCTCAGTGAAAATATATATTGACAAAATCTTGGTCAAGTTCAAAGATGGGTGACCTTGACCTATTTTTCTTCTTTTTAGAGCTGATTATAGAAAAAAAAATTAGAAGCTTATTTCTCAGGAACCATTGGCTGGATTTTCACAATACTTACTATGATCATAGGGAGTGATGATCTGTAACTGCCACACAAGTTTGGGGGCGCCACCTGCAATTTCTGATTTTTAATGAATTTTTCTTGGATTTTTCAACTTTGGCCTTGTGAGCGGGATATCTCTAAAAGGATTCACAATCTCAGTCAAGTTTGAAGATGGGTGACCTTGACCTATTTTTCTACATTTTAGAGCTGATTATAGAAAAACACTTAGATGCTTATTACTCAGGAACCATTTGGTGGATTTTCACAAAACTTACTATGATTATTGGGACTGATAGTCTGTACCTGCTATACAAGTTTGGTGGCGCCACCTACAATTTCTGATTTTAATGAATTTTTATCTGATTTTTCAACTTTTTCAACTCGAAAAAGATCCAACGTTTTATTTTTTCGGTGAAGATGTATATTGACAAAATCTCGGTCAAGTTCGAAGATGGGTGACCTTGACCAATTTTCTACATTTTAGAGCTGATTATAGAAAAAACATTTAGAATCTTATTTCTCTGGAACCATTGGATTCGATTTTCACAATACTTACTATGGTCATAGGAACTGATGGTGTGTAACTGCTGCACAAGTTGGGGGCGCCACCTGCAATTTCTGATTTTTTATTGAATTTTTCTTGGATTTTTCAACTTTGGCCTTGTGAGAGGGATATCTCTAAAAGGATTCACAATAGGAATTTTATTTCTTTGGTGAAGATGTATATTGACAAAAATCTCGTTCATGTTCGAAGATGGATGACCTTGACCTACTTTTCAAGGTCACAGAGCTGATAATAGAATAAAACTTAGAAGCTTATTTTTCAGGAAGCATTTGGTGGATTGTTATGAATCATAGTACATACCTCTCCATTTTAAATTTATAACTGAGACATGTACAGATATACATCCATGTGAGAACAGATATTTAGTACTTGTTACTGTTACCACCTTTAAACACTGTTCTTTTGGCTGAGGGCTTTTGTCAGCTTTTGCTGATATTCTAGTTACAGTAATACAACTCTAATTAATCAGAATTTTATTTTTTCGGTGAAGATGTATATTGACAAAATCTCAGTCAAGTTTGAAGATGGGTGACCTTGACCTATTTTTCTACGTTTTAGAGTTGATTATAGAAAAAACATTTTGAGGCTTATTACTCAGGAACCATTCGGTGGATTTTCACAAAACTTGCTATGATTATTGGGACTGATAATCTGTACCTGCTACACAAGTTTGGTGGCGCCACCTACAATTTCTGATTTTTAATGAATTTTTATCGGATTTTTCAACTTTGGGCTTGTGAGCAAGATATCTCTAAAAGGTTTCACCGTAGGAATTTTATTTTCTCAGTGAAGATGTATATTGACAAAATCTCAGTCAAGTTTGAAGATGGGTGACCTTGACCTATTTTTCTACGTTTTAGAGTTGATTATAGAAAAAACATTTTGAGGCTTATTTCTCAGGAACCATTGGGTGGATTTTCACAATACTTACTATGATCATAGGGACTGATGGTCTGTAACTGCTGCACAAGTTTGGGGGCGCCACCTGCAATTTCTGATTTTTTAATGAATTTTTATCGGATTTTTCAATTTTGGCCTTGTGAGCAGGATATCTCTAAAAGGATTCACAATAGGAATTTTATTTTTTTGGTGAAGATGCATATCAACAAAATCTCAGTCAAGTTCGAAGATGGATGACCTTGACCTGCTTTTCAAGGTCACAGAGCTTATAATAGAATAAAACTTAGAAGCTTATTTTCAGGAAGCATTTGATGGATTGTTATGAGTCATGGTACATACCTCTCCATTTTAAATTTATAACTGAGACATGTACAGATATACATCCATGTGAGAACAGATATTTAGTACTTGTCACTGTTACCACCTCTAAACACTGTTCTTTTGGCTGAGGGCTTTTGTCAGCTTCTGCTGATATTCTAGTTAAAACTGTATTTACCCAATCTATTCTTATAAAACTGGCAGAACCCTACCATAGAATAATTCTTGTAAAGTTTATACCAATCAGCTGAACAGTTTCATCATAAATCAGTGTATGAGCTAGAAGAGTTTAAAATTACATTTTCGCTTGTAAAAAACACATCAATGTAGGTGGCGCCACCAATACCTCAAAATCAGATATGACATGTGACAAACATTGGTATAAAATTTGGTCATTATAGCTCTAGCCGTTTCTGAGATTTTAATTTTAGTGTGCTTTTTTTGGACAGATGACTAAGTTCAACCTCCTGTAACTCAGCCAAAAATCTCTGAACTGGAACCATTCGAACAAACTTGAGAGAGATTGTTCTAGAGATCATTTCTGTGAAATATTGGACAATTTGGCTGGACAGTTTCAGAGAAGAAGATTTTAAAAGGTTTTTAAGCTTTTTCTCTATAAAATCTAAATTAATGCAGATACCCAATAATAAGCTCTAGGCCACCAAGTTTCACATGTGACGAATTCTTACATGTAATTTGGAGCTGCTAGCTCCGACAGTTTTTGACTTACAGCCATGGACAGGGGAAAGCCAGCCCTGGACGGCGGACGGACGAAGCTGCGCCATCGCATAAGCTCACAGGTTCGCTAAAAATATAGTAACAAGGGACCCATGGGTCCCGGTGCTCAGCTGTTATATATGATCACAAAATATGATTTGGAAAAGGAGGCAGAAAAATGCTTGTTTTGTGTGATAATATAAGCTGTATAATGAGTTGATGGTGTTTAACTCAAGTTATGTAAAATTTTGATAAGATCCTTGGATACAGGGAAGAGGATTGAAGTCATTTATATTATTTACAGTTGGAAATGGTGTGCTATTGTCATGTAGGTTTTGACTTGGCCATATAACTTTATCCACATTGCAGTATGATTATTTGAAAAAAAAACCTGTCCAATATCAGTCATGTTAATTTTTTTTTACAAATTAGTTAACTGTTATATAATAATGACAGGTTATCCCTACCAAAGAGTAGCACTAGCATAAATGATATAAGTAAACTTTTTTTTAAAAATTAATAACAAATATTGTGTAAAATATAACTTAAATTAAAAAAAATTACAGTATCATCTGAAAAGATTTTTAATAATATAATCAAAATAAATGATTATTAAAATAATATTAAAGAACATATTCTTGAATGCATTCATGAACACATTTTGAAAGTATTTGCATTTGTATTCAAATACTTTCATTTTTACCTGTATTCCTATTCTTATGCATGAAATTATGGAGTACATATTCATATTCACATTCAAATACATTTGTCTGGTATTTATTCAGTTTCAGCTAAACAAAGTTCTTGAGAATCCAGAATATACAAATTTCACAAATTTAAATAAGTACCTGGTTTTATGGCTTTAATTATATTTAAAAATAAAACTAATATACTCACTTCGGACTTCTTTCACATCAATCTACGCACTAGGCATAGCAAGAGTCTTATGACAATTATTAACATTACAGAAATCATAATGAGAACTTGTCTTAGGTTTGTTTTTATCGTGTTCAAATATTTTATTTTTTTTAAAATTATCCAAAAAAATTAAAAGTAATCTCAGCTTTGAAACCATTAAATGTGTAAAAAATAATCCAAGGATATGAACACCCTATAAATTAATTTAACAAGGAGAAAACTAGAAATGGGCAAGTTTAATTTTATTAACTGAAACAAAAGAACCAGTAATATAAATTTTGATTATTTACATAGTCTTGTGACAGCTGATACAGCCACAAGTCTTAATGTCATTAGGGAAACATTGAAATCTTTAATCAGTACTTGTCAGATTAAAATTTAAAAAAGGACCTATGGGTCATGGCGCTCAGCTGTTATATATGATAAAAAAATATGATTTAGAAATGAGGCACATGCTGGTTTTGTGTGGTAATAAGTATAAGCTGTATTATGAGTTGTTGTTGTTTAGCTTATGTATGATTTTGATAGTACCTTTGGAGACAGGGAAGAGGATTGATTTCATTTATTTTATTAACAAATGGAGTACTATTGTCACACAGATTTTGACTTGGCAATATAACTTATAAGCAGAACATATAATATAAAAGTTTAACTATTTATTAAAAAAATTACAAATATTGTCCCAAATATAATTTTTATAAAAAATAATAAGAGAATCATATGTTTTTTTAAAATGAAATGTAACTGATATGATTATTAAAATAATATTAAAGAATATATTCATGAATGCATTCATGAATACATTTGGAAAGTATTTGCACTGGTATTCAAATACTTTCATTTTTACCTGAATTCCCATTCTTTATGCAAGAAATTTTATAATGGAGTACATATTCATATTCATATTTAAATACAATTGCAAAGTATTCCCACCATGTCTGGTATTTATTCAGTTTTCACCAAACAATGGTGTTGAGAATCCAGAATGTACAAAATTCACACATTTAAATAATGATCATAAGTACCTGGTTTTATGGCTTTTATTTATATTAAAAAAAAATAAATGTAATATATTCATTTTGGACTAATTTCACATCAATGTACACACTAGACACAGTAGGAATCTAGATTAATATTATCAACTGCATCTTTGTCTACCATTAATTTCCTTCATATGATCCCTAATGATTAGTAATGAATAATATGATTTACTTTTTTATAATTAAAATTGAACTGAAAAATGCCATAGGTGACTGAATGGTGTTATTTGGAATACGTGACATTCTATCCATCGATACAAGATTCTTATATCATCAGTAACTGCAAGTTAATTCCCAATTATTATAAATTAACAAATTCCTTTTCTATTTTTCTTTAATTTGTTATTAAAAACCAATAAAAATTAATTAATTTATTTTTTATTGTTATGTTGTTGGTTAAAACTACTAGATGAGTTGGGCTGGACACCTGGATCAACTGTGGCTGGCCATAAGCTGCCTGGCTGCCCCAGTATATGCCTCGCCTCAAGCGTGCATAATTTGCTGAAAATTCAACAAGGTCAACATACAGGTGACTCAAGAGTGGCTGGAGAGAGCCAAGGTCTGACATGGTCTCATAAAAACATTAATAAAAGCTACATTTTTTGCCAATTTCTTTCAGCTTTCTAAACTAAAAAGCTGAAATCCTTAAGTGTGCATGATATGAAAATTATATAAACAGAGCTCACAAGAAACAAACGTGAAATGGTCAAAGTTGGGCAAAATTTAAGGTACTAATTTTATATTTATACTAATAACTTATTAAATTTTTAAAAATTCAGAACTAATTTTGGGTATTCAATTGAATCTTGATTAAATAATGTTACATCCCTGACAAAAAATCTCTAGCTTCAGCAAGCCCCTTGTTAAGGGAGTAAATATATTTCTTGATTTTTTACAAAGTGCATTATGTTTGGGGCCATAACTTAAAACAATTACGCAATACTGACATCATTTCTGGCATGTGCACAGAGAATGTATAGAAAAAAGTATATTATATTTGATTAACGTCACATCAGTGGTTTTGATATTAGGCAGTACTGAAGTGTAAAAATGGGTTTTTAATTGAAAAATGAAGTTTTTCATTAATATATCAAAGTTATTAAGTCCTAGTGACCAAATTCTTGGCATGGTAGGGGATTTTGGAGACATCTAATTGTATGCCAAATTTTAGGAACTGAGAGCTGAAGCTGGGGAGCTGAGCTCTTGCAAACTGCATAACACTAGCCTGATGTAAACAATATGTTACATGGTGCTTGAAAACTTGAATAAAATCTACAGTTTTTGATCAACTGGTTTCAAATTTTTGGTGTTAACAGTTGAAATGCTAACAAAAACATGCTGAGAAAATTAAATCCACAGTATGTACCGGAAAAAAAGTGCCATGGTCAAATTTAGGCAAAATTTAAGGTACCAATTTTTTATTTTTGTTAATATTTTAAAAAATTTAAAAGATTTTGATCTAATTTTGGGTATACAATTTAATTTTGATAAATTAAAGTTATATTACTTGAAAAAAAAGTCCATAGCTTTAACATGTTTTGTGTTAAGTGATCAAATATCTTTCCTGATTTTTTAAAAAATGCATTATGTTCTGGCCCATAACTTTTTTAAATTATATAATACAGACATAATTTCAGGCATGAACATAGGAATTATAAAGGAATATTTATAGTAAATATGAGGAAAAACAGATGAGTGGTTTTGATATTAGGCAGCCCTGAAGTGGGAAAATAGGTTTTTAATAAAAAATTGAGGTTTTTCCTTAATTTCTCAAAGGAACAAAGTCGCAAAGACCCAGTTTTCGGCTTGGTAGGAGATCTTGGGTACATCTAACACTAAGCTGAATTTTGGATTCCTAGGTCTTAAGGTTTCAAAACGTGCCACATCTACGGATGGACGGACTGACGGACGGACAGACGGACGACGGACAATGGACCACGACTAAAGCTCAGATGACTTATAGTCAGCTGAGGTAAAAAACTGACATTTCACGTTTTTTTAAATTTTGAAATAAATATAAATTAACAAGCGGAAACACTTGTAAAAGACCTGGAAATTAAGATTAATATTACCAACTGCATATTTGTCTATCATTAATTTCCTTCACATAATCCCTAATAGTAAAGAACAATATAATTTAATTATTTTTTTTTCATTATTAAAATTGAAATGAACAAGGGACCTATGGGTCACTGTGCTCAGCTGACGTTAACCTTGAAGGTAAAAATCTAAAATAATATCAAATGGAGATAAAGTGTAAGAGGAAGAGGTAATAAAGGCCATGGTTGGTTTATATGATTGGTTTGTATTGATGAGAAAGAAATTGTTGCAAAAAATTTTTTGTGACCTGACCATGTGTTTCCTAATGTTGAAACTAAAGCAAATGATCTGTACTATTACCATGATCATTAATTGGTTTTTCGATTAACTGTTGACATTTCAGTAGTTTACACATTTGTTCAATTGAATCTATTTTTTTGTATAATATATATTATTAAATATATATGTATTTTTTTTATGAAATGTATACAGTTGAAATATAGCTAATTAACAAACATAGGGCAAACAAAGCCTGATTTCAAATTCTGCTGAGGCAGAAAAATAATGAACAAATGTTTGTATTAAATCCTCATTTTTTTATCACATCAATTATTTTCTAAGTTTATATTTCTATACATTTCCAATTTAACATATATATCTGAATATAAAAGTTGATTCATAATTCTCAATTGCATCATCATAAATCTCAATCTTGTCAGAATACACCATATCATGCATACAAATGTTTATTTATTTTTTACCACAAAAATATATCTTTTAAATCTGCAAAACAATAAATATCTAAAAATAATACCTGATTTAGATTTCACAATTTTTAATTGTGTCTTTATTTATCCATAATGTGCTTCATATTTTATAATAATTAAAGCATACTGATGGGTTCAATTATATTTGTTAAAATCATTTAAAAGAAAATTGATTTCTTTAAAAATGCTACATTACACAACATTGCATCTTCTGGATTACACCTTGAATTATTTTTTCAAGGAAAGTTTTTGCATATCGGAGTGGAAACAGCATTACAATTAAGGAGATACAGTGAAAACAATAACAATTACTGCATAACACTTGGTGGGTTGGGTTTGTGGGGGGGGGGGATGATTGGGGTGGTGATATGAGAATAACTGTACACCTGTCACAGCAGGGGATCTCCCCCAGTGACTGTAACAAATCAGAAACCCTGGCATAGCTGACTTCCAGTGACCTGGAGTGGGACCCTGCTTCTGTAATCAAAGCAAGTGACTACAGAAAAAAAAATCAATAACTAGCTTAATTTTCAAGCTTTTATTTTTAAATTTCAGATTTAGACAAACTAAATATTTATGTTTACATGCTGTGAAAATTAAATCAATGGTGCTTACAGGAAAAAAACGTGCCATGGTCAAAGTTGGGCAAAAGTTAAGGTACTGATTTTTTTTTTATGCTAATAACTTAAAAAATTTACAAAATTCAGATCTAATTTTGGGTAAACAATTGAATCATAATTAAACATAGTTATATACTTGAGAAAATACTCTAGTTTCAAATTTTTCATGTTAAGTGAGTTATTATTTTTCCTGATTTTTTACAAAGTCCATTATGTTTGAGCCCATAACTTAAAGAATTTATATTTTACAGACTTAATTTCTGGCATGTACGTAGGAACTATATAGAAGAATATTTATGGTAAATATGAGGAAAAATAGATGAGTGGTTTTGATATTAGGCAGTCCTGAAGTGTGAAAATAGGATTTTAATAAAAAATTGAGGTTTTTCCTTAATTTCTCAAAGGAACAAAGTCGCAAAGACCCAGTTTTCGGCTTGGTAGGAGATCTTGGGGACATCTAACATTATGCTGAATTTTTGATTCCTAGGTCTTACGGTTTCAAAACGTGCCACATCTACGGACGGACGGACGGACGGACGGACAGACGGACGGACGACCGACAATGGACCACGACTATAGCTCAGATGACTTATAGTCAGCTGAGCTAAAATTACCATAGGTGACTCCATGGTGTAATTTGGAATACATTATCATCCATCCATACAAATCAATAAAACATAAGTAATTTCAAGGTAATTTTCTGTTACTCATCAACTATCAAATTCCTTTTCTATTAATTTTTCTAAAATTTGTTATTAAAAACCATTAAAATATATTAATTTTTTGTTTATTGTTATGTTGTTGGTCAAAACAACAACAAGATGAGTTGGGTTGGACACCTGGATCAACTGTGGCCAGCCATAAGCTGCCTGGATGCCATGTATACGCCCGCCTCAAGTGTGAATATATAGAGCCTGGGTGTGACATGGTCTCATAAAAACATTAATAAAAGCTACAGTTTTTGGCCAATTTCTTTCATCTTTCAAAACTCACAAGCTGAAATCCTTATGTGTGCATGATATGAAAATTATAACAACAGTGCTCACAGGAAACAAACGTGCCATGGTCAAAGTTGGGCAAAATTTTAAAGTACTGATTTTATATTTATGCTAATAACTTATAAAATTTGAAAAATTCAGACCTAATTTTGGGTATACAATTGAATCTTGATTAAGTTATGTTATATCCCTTGCAAAAAATCTCTACCGTCAGCAATTCTCATGTTAAGGGGGTAATTATATTGCTTGATTTTTTACAAAGTGCATTATGTTTGGGCCCATAACTTAAAACAATTATGCAATACTGACATAATTTCTAGCCATGTGCATAGAGAGTGGATAGAAGAACATGTATATTATATATGGTCAAAGTCAGATCAGTGGTTTTTATATTAGATGGTCTTGAAGTGTAACAATGGGTTTTTAATGGAAAATTTTTATTTTTTTTCTTAATATCTCAAAGGAATGCAGTTCTAATGACTAAACTTTTGGTATGGTAGGGGATTTGGGGGACATCTAACAATATGCCAAATTCTGGGAGCTGAGAGCTGGCCTAGGAAGCTGAGCTCTAGCAAACTGCATAACAATAGCTTTATCTAAACAATAATTTACATGGTGCTTGAAAACTTGAATAAAATCTACAGTTTTTGACCAACTGGTTTCAAATTTCCGACGTTAACAGATGAAATACTAATGAAAACATGCTGTGAAAATTGAATCCACAGCAGTTACAGGGAAAAAATGTGCTATGGTCAAATCTGGGCAAAATTTAAGGTAATGATTTCATATTTATGCAAATAACTTATAAAATTTGAAAATTCAGATTTAATTTTGGGTATACAATTGAATCTTGATTAAATATAGTTTCATACCTGAAAAAAAGTCTCTACCTCAGCAATTCTCATGTTAAGGGGGTAAATATATTGCTTGATTTTTTACAAAGTGCATTATGTTTGGGCCCATAACTTCAAGAATTTAATAAATACTGAACTAATTTCTGGTATGTGTATAGGAAATATATAGAGGAATTAATAACAGGGTCCGAAAAATCAGCCGTCCAACCGTCCAGGACAAGCTGGCAAAGTGTAAGGACCAGTACCTATCTTGAAAAAGCCCCCAATATCCGTCCGACAGGATGAGTGGCAACACTCCTAATAGGCATGAAAAAAACTATACCAATGTTACCTAATTTCATTTAAAAAATTGCATTTCCCCCTGAGCAAAATGTCACAGCAAAAAAACATACAGATTTCTCTGAGCAAAATACAGATTTTAAGGTACTAGAATAATGTAATGAGCTGACAAAACTTTGCAGCTATGCCAGCGGGCTGGGCTGGCGGGGGCCGGGCAGTGAGTTCACTACCACTGTGCAATAAAGCAACTCTCACGGCGTATACAAATCGCCGAATTTTTGTGAATGACAGTTATTGTCGGGCGAATAAATTTACATTGTTCTCAGTGCCATCTACCGATCAAAAATTAAGATAAATCCTGAGCTTGATATGAACGGTAGATGGTGCAGGGAACCAGGTTGTCGCGTCATATCCAGTGGCTTTTAATTATCTAATCATGCGTTGATTGTCTTGAGAGGCAACCCTTCATGACACTGTAATTTCACATAATTAAAATAGGCTCTAGTTCTGATCTGCATTTCAGAAAATCCATTAATATTGTACTTGTTTTATCAAAAGATGCAGTAAGAAATGCACTAGAAATGGTTTAAACTTGGACATAAATATTTGATTAATGCCTTCTTGTTCAGAAAGACCCGCCAGAGGTTCATTTCATGCAAATTCTCCCAACTGTGGTGTTACATGAACCTGATTTGCCTGGTACCCAAGCCATGTTGCCTTGCTGTGGTCGCCCAGACGATGGGCCCTGGATTTTGGCATGTCCTCTTGGCACATTCATTTCCCTTACATCGTTCGGCTGGGATTGTAATGGGTGTTTCAAGTTTTTAATGCATAATGGCAGGCAGATTTCTCAGTGCCACTGTGCTAAACTGGAACCTTGTGTAAAACTAGATGTGTCGGAACGACACGAATGCCCCCGCCTGGGGCAAATTAGAAACTTTTGTAAAATTTTGAAAAAATTTTTAAGTTCAGGAGGTGTCGTATGGTCAAAAGTAGGTCAACAAGGGCAAAATGCAAACTCGATCTGTAACGGGTCATTATCAAGCAACACACCAAAAATCATGCCAGTATATACAGGCATTGTGAAAAAAAGTCCATACATGTGCATTTTCCATAAAAATTTTGGTCTTTCATGAAATTTTCTATGTTTAGGAGCCGTAAAACAATCAAAAGTAGGTCAACCGGGACGAAACACGAACTCGATCTGTAACTGTCATTATCTGCCCACACATAAACAAGGGACCTATGGGTCACGACGCTCAGCTGTTATATATGATAAAAAAATATTATTTAGAAATGAGGTACATGCTGGTTTTGTGTGGTAATAAATATAAGCTGTATTATGAGTTGTTGTTGTTTAGCTTATGTATGATTTTGAAAGTTCCTTTGGAGACAGGGGAGAGGATTGATTTTTATTTATTTTATTAACAAATGGAGTACTATTGTCACACAGATTTTGACTTGGCCATACAACTTATAAGCAGAACATATAATATAAGAGTTTAACTATTTATTAAAAAAATTACAAATATTGTCCCAAATATAATTTTTATTAAAAATAATAAGAGAATCATATGATTTTTTAAAATGAAATATAACTGAAATGATTATTAAAACAATATTAAAGAATATATTCATGAATGCATTCATGAATATATTTTGAAAGTATTTGCACGAGTATTCATATACTTTCATTTTTACCTGAATTCCCATTCTTTATGCAAGAAATTTTATAATGGAGTACATAATCATATTCATATTTAAATACAATTACAAACTATTCACACCATGTCTGGTATTTATTCAGTTTTCACCAAACAATGATGTTGAGAATCCAGAATATACAAAATTCACACATTTAAATAATGATCATAAGTACCTGGTTTAATGCCTTTTATTTATATTAAAAAATAACTGTAAAAAATTCATTTTGGACTAATTTCACATCAATGTACACACTAGACACAGTAGGAATCTAGATTAATATTATCAACTGCATCTTTGTCTATCATTAATTTCCTTCATATGATCCCTAATGATTAGTAATGAATAATATGATTTACTTCTTTATCATTAAAATTGAACTGAAAAATGCCATAGGTGACTGCATGGTGTTATTTGGAATACGTGACATTCTATCCATCGATACAAGATTCTTATATCATCAGTAACTGCAAGTTAATTTCCTGTTATTATAAACTAACAAATTCCTTTTCTATTTTTCTTAAATTTGTTTTTAAAAACCAATAAAAATTTATTAATTTATTGTTTATTGTTATATTTTTGGTTAAAACTACTAGATGAGTTGGGTTGGACACCTGGATCAACTGAGGCTGGCCATAAGCTGCCTGGATTCCATGTATGCCTCGCCTCAAGCATGCATAATACAGGTGACTCAAGAGGGGCTGGAGAGAGCCAAAGTCTGACAGGGTCTCATAAAAAACAATAATAAAAGCTACAATTTTTGGCCAATTTCTTTCAGCTTTCTAAACTAAAAAGCTGAAATCCTTATGTGTGCATGATATGAAAATTATATCAACAGTGCTCACGGGAAACAAACGTGCCATGGTCACAGTTGGGCAAAATTTAAGGTACTAATTTTATATTTATACTAATAACTTATAAAATTTATGAATTCAGAACTAATTTTGGGTATTCAATTGAATCTTGATTAAATAATGTTACATCCCTGACAAAAAAATCTCTAGCTTCAGTGATGCCCTTGTTAAGGGAGTAAATATATTTCTTGATTTTTTACAAAGTGCATTATGTTTGGGCCCATAACTTAAAACAATTACGCAATACTGACATCATTCTGGCATGTGCATAGAGATTGAAAAAAATGTATATTATTTATGATTAAAGTCAGATAAGTGGTTTTGATAAAATTTGGCAGTATTGAAGTGTAACAATGGGTTTTTAATGGAAAAATGAAGTTTTTCATTAATATCTCGAAGGTATTAAGTCCTAGTGACCAAATTCTTGGCATGGAAGGGGATTTTGGAGACTTCTAACTGTATGCCAAATTTAAGGAACTAAGAGCTGAAGCTGGGGAGCTGAGCTCTTGCAAACTGCATAACACTAGCTTGATGTAAACAATATGTTACATGGTGCTTGAAAACTTGAATAAAATCTACAGTTTTTGATCAACTGGTTTCAAATTGTTGATGTTAACAGTTGAAATGCTAACAAAAACATGCTGTGAAAATTAAATCCACAGTACTTACAGGAAAAAAACGTGCCATGGTCAAATTTGGGCAAAATTTAAGGTACCAATTTTTTATTTTTATTAATATTTTAAAAAATTTAAAAGATTTTCATCTAATTTTGGGTATACAATTTAATTTTGATTAATTAAAGTTATATTACTGGAAAAAAGGTCCATAGCTTTAACATTTTTTGTGTTAAGCGATCAAATATATTTCCAAAATTTTTACAAAATGCATTATCTTTGGCCCATAACTTTTTTAAATTAAATAATACAGACATAATTTCTGGCATGTACATAGGAACTATATAGAGGAATATTTATGGTAAATATGAGGAAAAACAGATGAGTGGTTTTGATATTAGGCAGTCCTGAAGTGTGAAAATAGGTTTTTAATAAAAAATTGAGGTTTTTCCTTAATTTCTCAAAGGAACGAAGTCGCAAAGACCCAGTTTTCGGCTTGGTAGGAGATCTTGGGGACATCTAACATTATGCTGAATTTCGGATTCCTAGGTCTTACGGTTTCAAAACGTGCCACATCTACGGACGGACGGACGGACGGACAGACGGACGGACGACGGACAATGGACCACGACTATAGCTCAGATGACTTATAGTCAGCTGAGCTAAAAATTAATCCCTTAAAGACTGACCAATATTCCTGATTTTAAGTTTAACATTGTTATTCAAACCTAGGCCCGGCCAACTTTAAGAGATATGAATGAAATGCTACAAAGTATTTATATCTTCTTAATCTTGTCAGTTAGCACTTACATTAGATCCTAATATTTTATCACATTTGAAGTTTAGGATCAAATTCCTGAAAATTTTTTTCTTAAAAAAAATCAAAACTGTCAAAGTCTCAACAAAACAACTTTATTAAACATTAGTCCTGTGTATTGAAGGGAAGGGTAGGGAAGGGGTCTCTATTGTTACTGCTCGTTGCTGATAAATAAAGTGAAATTATAAGATTCCTTATTTAAAGTAAAGGTCTGTCAACAGAATTGGGGGGGGGGGGGAGGGGGAGAGAAAGGCTCCTTGTGGTATTAACTGCAGACAGCCTGATCAAGCTCAACAAGATAGGGGGCTTGCCTGAGTGATGGGATTACATAACAGCCCCACATAGAGAGTTGCACTGAATGACCTACAGTGACCTAAGTAGTCTGCTTGACAATGTAAGGGAACACAACAAGAGCCTCGAAACAAGGGACCTATGGGTCACGACTCTCAGCTGTTATATATGATAAAAAAATATTATTTAGAAATGAGGCACATGCTGGTTTTGTGTGGTAATAAATATAAGCTGTAATATGAGTTGTTGTTGTTTATCTTATGTATGATTTTGATAGTACCTTTGGAGACAGGGAAGAGGATTGATTTCATTTATTTTATTAACAAATGGAGTACTATTGTCACACAGATTTTGACTTGGCAATATAACTTATAAGCAGAATATATAATATAAGGGTTTAACTATTAATTAAAAAAAATTACAAATATTGTCCCAAATATAATTTTTATTAAAAATAATAAGAGAATCATATGATTTTTTAAAATGAAATATAACTGAAATGATTATTAAAATAATATTAAAGAATTTATTCATGAATGCATTCATGAATACATTTTGAAAGTATTTGCACTGGTATTCATATACTTTCATTTTTACCTGAATTCCCATTCTTTATGCAAGAAATTTTATAATGGAGTACATAATCATATTCGTATTTAAATATAATTACAAAGTATTCGAACCATGTCTGGTATTTATTCAGTTTTCACCAAACAATGATGTTGAGAATCCAGAATATACAAAATTCACACATTTAAATAATGATCATAAGTACCTGGTTTTATGGCTTTTATTTATATTAAAAAATAACTGTAATAAATTCATTTTGGACTAATTTCACATCAATGTTCACACTAGACACAGTAGGAATCTAGATTAATATTATCAACTGCATCTTTGTCTATCATTAATTTCCATCATATGATCCCTAATGATTAGTAATGAATGATATGATTTAATTCTTTATCATTAAAATTGAATTGAAAAATACCATAGGTGACTGCATGGTGTTATTTGGAATATGTGACATTCTATCCATCGATACAAGATTCTTATATCATCAGTAACTGCAAGTTAATTTCCTGTTATAATAAACTAACAAATTCCTTTTCTATTTTTCATTATTTTTTTATTAAAAACCAATAAAAATTTATTAATTTATTGTTTATTGTATGTAGTTGGTTAAAACTACTAGATGAGTTGGGTTGGACACCTGGATCAACTGTGGCTGGCCATAAGCTGCCTGGATTCCCTGTATGCCTCGCCTCAAGCATGCATAATTTGCTGAAAGTTCAACAAGGTCAACATACAGGTGACTCAAGAGGGGCTGGAGAGAGCCAAAGTCTGACAGGGTCTCATAAAAACATTAACAAAAGCTACAATTTTTGGCCAATTTCTTTCAGCTTTCTAAACTTAAAAGATGAAATCCTTATGTGTGCATGATATGAAAATTATATCAACAGTGCTCACAGGAAACAAACGTGCCATGGTCAAAGTTGGGCAAAATTTAAGTTACTAATTTTACATTTATACTAATAACTTATAAAATTTGAAAAATTCATAACTAATTTTGGGTATTCAATTGAATCTTGATTAAATAATTTTACATCCCTGACAAAAAAATCTCTAGCTTCAGTGATGCCCTTGTTAAGGGAGTAAATATATTTCTTGATTTTTTACAAAGTGCATTATGTTTGGGCCCATAACTTAAAACAATTACGCAATACTGACATCATTCTGGCATGTGCACAGAGAATGAAAAATATGTATATTATTTATGATTAAAGTCAGATCAGTGGTTTTAATATTAGGCAGTCTTGAAGTGTAACAATGGGTTTTTAATGGAAAAATGAGGTTTTTCATAAATATCTTGAAGGTATTAAGTCCTAGTGACCAAATTCTTGGCATGGTAGGGGATTTTGGAGACATCTAGCTGTATGCCAAATTTAAGGAACTAAGAGCTGAAGCTGGGGAGCTGAGCTCTTGCAAACTGCATAACACTAGCTTGATGTATACAATATGTTACATGGTGCTTGAAAACTTGAATAAAATCTACAGTTTTTGATCAACTGGTTTCAAATTTTTGGTGTTAACAGTTGAAAAGGTAACAAAAACATGCTGTGAAAATTAAATCCACAGTACTTACAGGAAAAAAAGTGCCGTGGACAAAGTTAGGCAAAATTTAAGGTACTGATTTTATATTTATGCTAATAACTTGAAAATATTGCAAAATTTAGATCTAATTTTCGGTATACAAATGATTCTTGATCAAATTCAGATTAGTGGTTTTGATATTAGGCAGTCTTGAAGTGTAACAATTGGTTTTTAATGGAAAATGGTGGTTTTTCCTTAATATCTCAAAGGAACGAAGTTTTAGTGACCCAATTTTCAGTATGGTAGGAGATTTTGGGGACATCTATCTGTATGCAAAATTTTGGATTCGAAGGTCCAATGGTTTCAAAACGTGCCTGTTAACGGATGGCTGGCCGGACGGACAGATGACGATAAAGGACCACAACTATAGCTCAGATAACTTATAGTCAGCTGAGCTGAAAAGCCTCTAGCCTCAACAATTCTCATGTTTAATGAGTAAATATATTTCCTGATTTTTTACAAAGTCAATTATGTTTTGGCCAATAACTTGCTGACATAATTTCTGGTATGTTAACAGCGCATGTATAGAGGAATATGTATATTAGATATGATCAAAAACAGATAAGTGGTTTTGATATAAGCCAGTCATGAAGTGTAACTATGGGTTTTTAATGGAAAATTGAGGTTTTTCCTTATTATCTCAAAGGAAAGAAGTTGTAGTGACCCAATTTTTGGTATGGTAGGAGATTTTGGGGACATCTAACTGTAAGCTGAATTTTTTATTCATAGGTCCAATGGTTTCAAATGTGCCCTGTTAATGGAACGATGGCCAGATGGCCGGGAAAGGAGCATGACTATAGCTCAGTTGACTTATAGTCAGCTGAGCTTAAAATGATAAATTATATCTCATTAGCAGACAGAAACTAGATATTTCTTGGCACTGCAAGTGCCATAGTATCCCCAGACAATTAACCCCCCCCCCCCTCCTTTAAGAATAGGCCCCCCCCATCTTCAGCAACAACTAGACATTTCTTGGCACCGCAGGTGCCAGAGTATCCCCAGACATAGTAGGCCCCCCCCCCTTTAAGAACAGACCCCCATTTTTAGCAGCATATACTGACACTTTGCATATTTATTGTTTCTTCCATCTAACAATCCA
Source organism: Sipunculus nudus (assembly GCA_026874595.1). Classification (NCBI taxonomy): domain Eukaryota; kingdom Metazoa; phylum Annelida; class Sipuncula; order Golfingiida; family Sipunculidae; genus Sipunculus; species Sipunculus nudus. The sequence goes on from CM049311.1 coordinate 44,721,122, forward strand.
CAATCTTGTTGAAGATGTTGGTCCTGTGACCTTGATATTTTTAGAGATGTGTCCTGTGACCTTGACCTTTGACCTCATGACCCCAAAGTCAATTTGGGTCTTGCTTTTCCAATGGGACATATGCAAGTCAAGTTTGAAATCTATACATCAATAAAGCAGAAATGATCATCCAGAAACTATTTTTTTTACAGGTGGCTCCTGTGACCTTCACCTTTGACCTTGTGACCTTAAATTGATAGTTTTCTTCCTCTCTTGGCAGGAGAACTATATGTGCAAGATGGAAGATCTGAGATGAAATGTTTGGCTGAAAATGCATCCACATCTTTTTAAAGATGTGTCCTGTGATCTTGACCTTTGACCTCATGACCCCAAAATCAATTTTGGTCTTGCTTTTCCAATGGGACATATACAAGTCAAGTTTGAAAACCATACATCAATAAAAGCAGGAATTATCATCCAGAAACTAATTTTTGGACAGATGGCTCCTGTGACCTTCACCTTTGACCTTGTGACCTCAAAACTGATAGGGGTTTTTCACTCTTGGCAGGTGAACTATATGTGCAAGATGAAAGATCTGAGACAAATTGTTTGGCAGAAAATGCATCCACAATCTTTATAAAGATGTGTCCTGTGACCTTGCCCTTTGACCTCATGACCCCATATCAATTCGGGTATTGCTTTTCCAATGGGTCAAATTCAAGTCAAGTTTGAAATCCATACATAAATAAAAGAAGGAATTATCATTCAGAAACTAATTTTTGGACAGATGGCTCCTGTGACCTTCACCTTTGACCTTGTGACCTCAAAATTGATAGGGTTATTCCTCTCTTGGCAGGTGAACTATATGTGCAAGATGAAAGATCTGAGATGAAATGTTTGGCTGAAAATGCATCCACATCTTTTTAAAGATGTGTCCTGTGACCTTGACCTTTGACCTCATGACCCCAAAATCAATTCAGGTCTTGCTTTTCCAATGGGACATATACAGGTCAAGTTTGAAATCCATACATCAATAAAAGCAGGAATTATCATACAGAAACTAATTTTTGGACAGATGGCTCCTGTGACCTTCACCTTTGACCTTGTGACCTCAAAATTGATAGGGGTCTTTCTCTATTGGCAGATGACTTATATGTGCAAGATGAAAGGTGTGAGATGAAATGTTTGGCTGAAAATGCATCCACAATCTTTTTAAAGATGTGTCATGTGACCTTGACCTTTGACCTCATGACCCCAAAATCAATTGGAGTTTTGCTTTTTCAATGGGACATATATAAGTCAAATTTGAAATCAATGCATCAATAAAAACAGGAATTATCATCCAGAAACTAATTTTTGGACAGATAGCTCTTGTGGCCTTGACCTTTGACCTTGTGACCCCAAAATTTATATGGATCATCCACTATTGGCAAGTGAGCTATATATTCAAGATGGAAGACCTGGGATGAAAGTTTGGCTTAAAATGCATCCACAGTATCTTTTAAAATGCCAGTCCAGTGACCTTGACCTTTGACCTCATGACCCTAGAACCTAAAGGGTTCTTACTTTAGTGGTGGGCCATACATAAGTCATGTTTGAAATCCATATGGCTATCAACACTGGAGATATCATAAGAGGTGTGTGATTTTCACCATATATGGCAATATTCAAGGTCAAGGCCACTATCATAGGAAAGGTCATGACCCCAATTTTAATAAACATCATCCCATAACCCATACCTATGTATATGCATAATATAAAAGAAATCTGTCCATTAGTTTTTGACTTATAATGCTCACAGTACTGGAAGGTGGCAATTTTGGGGGTATTAAACGGCATGAAAACAAGTAAAGAATAATAGGTGGCGCCACCAGTTTCTGGAACATGACAACCCTATCCACGATCTTCGATCAACTTGATTTTGGGATAAATCCATGCAAGATTTCTTGAGATATTAAAGAATTTGTGTGATTTTCCCCAAAATTGGACCTATTCAAGGTCAAGGACACTCTCCTAGTAAAGGTCATGACCTCATTTTAAATAGGCGTCGTCCTCTTACCCATATCTATACATATACCAAGTTTGGTAAAGTTCCGTGAAATATTTTTTGGGTTATCGCGCCAACAAGATTTATATGCGGCGGCGGCGGTGGCGGCGGCGGCGGGACCGGTATGAAAACATAGTATCCCCCGACTTTGTCTGGGGATACAATTAATATCAGACCACACCTATAGAAAATGTCACTCACATAGAAAAGGTCATGACCCCAATTTCAATATACATCATCCCCTAACCCATGTCTATATATATGCATAATATGAAAGAAATATGTCCATTAGTTTTTTACTTATAATGCTACTATAACAGTACTGTTAAGTGGCAATGATGGGGTATTAAACGGCACGAAAACAAGTAAAAGAATAACAGGTGGCGCTACCAGTTTCCGGTACATGACAGTACTATCCAAGGTCTTTGGTCAAGTTAATTTTTGGACCAATCAATGCATCCTTTATTGAGATATTAATGATTTTGTGTGATTTTCATCATATATGGCAATATTCAAGGTCAAGGCCAATCTCATAGGAAAGGTCATGACCCCAATTTTAAATAAACTTCATCCCATAACCAATATCTATGTATATGCATAATATGAAAGAAATCTGTCCATTAGTTTTTGACTTATAATGCTCACAGTTCTGTCAAGTAGTAATGATGGGGGTATTAAACGGCACGAAAACAAGTAAAAGAATAACAGGTGGCGCCACCTGTTTCCGGTACATGACATTACTAACCAAGATCTTCGATCAAGTTGATTTTTGGACCAATCCATGCATCCCTTATTGAGATATTAATGATTTTGTGTAATTTTCACCATATATGGCAATATTCAAGGTCAAGGCCACTCTCATAGGAAAGGTCATGACCCCAATTTATATATACATCATCCCATAACCCATGTCTAAGTATATGCATAATATGAAAGAAATCTGTCCATTATTTTTTGACTCATAATGCTCACAGTACTGTCAAGTAGCAATTTTGGGGGTATTAAACGGCACGAAAACGAGTAAAGAATAATAGGTGGCTCCACCAGTTTCTGGAACATGACAACCCTATCCATGATCTTCGATCAACTTGATTTTGGGATCAATCCATGCAAGATTTCTTGAGATATTTAAGAATTTGTGTGATTTTCCTCAAAATTGGACCTATTCAAGGTCAAGGACACTCTCCTAGTCAAGGTCATGACCTCATTTTAAATAGGTGTCGTTCTGTCCCCATATCTATACATATACCAAGTTTGGTAAAGATCTGTGAAATGTTTTTTGAGTTATCGCGCCAACAAGATTTATATGCGGCGGCAGTGGCGGCGGCGGCGATGGTGGCAGGGGGACTGGTATGAAAACATAGTATCCCCCAACTTTGTCTGGGGATACAATAAAAGTATTTGTATATGATAAGTGATCCACATATTTCTTTGTTGTTTAACACTTGGTAACGATCATATACCGCACAAATATGTGAGTTTAAAGGCAGTCCTTAGAAAGTATGAACGTTTAACATGTCAAATATATAAGAATCAAAATGAATCTATTGGGAAGTCAAGAAACAATAACAATTTAATGGCAGGGTTGCAATTCAATGCAATCTGCAATTCGGGTATAAGCCCAGTATGGGTAACTGGGACCACACTTCACCTCTTGTTTCTTCTCAGGAGCAAGGAAAGGACTAGAAGAGGATCGAGCAAGTCTATCAGATTCTTTAGTTGATGTTTCTGGGACGGCACTTGAGCTGCCCATGCGACGCAGCCCCGTTCGCCAGGATGCAGGGCCTTCAGGTCGAACAGGCTCCAAGCTGTCCAAAGGTTTAGGGATAAAACTAGGGACCTGTGGATATGAAACAACCGTAACATGCTGTTAGTCAAACCATTAACCAAGCAACCAGCAAGCAACAAAATTAAACCCAGAAGTTTAAATGGATTAATCTCTCTTAAAATGTTAACTTGATCAAGAAACCACAAAATTGGCATTCTCATTCCTTATTTTCAATGGCTGTGGAAACTAGTAATACCTGATAACATTATTATTCAATTATTTAAATAACAAAAATGTGAGTGATAAAACTGGAAAGAATCTAATAAAACTTTTTATATGACATTAATTTACACTACAAATATTTCTTGAGCTTTTGTACAGAATTATATTAAAAACAAGGCCTACAGGCTTACTGCGAACCTATGCACTGGGAAATACACCAGGTATAATGCTTCTATGCTGGACCATTACTTTTCATGTATATGAACAATGCAAGTACTAAACATTTTGAATAAGAAACAATTACACAAACATCACTGCTGAAATTCTGACATGGGTGCACACAACACAAAAACGATTGTAGCTGGCACCAACAGTCTTGTATACAATGAAGCTATCAGAGATATACACATGCCAATTTTCAGACTGATATATCTAACCCCTTCTGAGAAAATAAGCAAGGACACACATTGTGCAAAAATTATTGTAGGTGGCACCACCAGTCTTGTATACGACAAAGCTATTCGATATGTATAAATATGCCAAATTTCAGGCTGAAATATCCAATTCCTCTGTAGAAATAAGCAGGCACATTAACTGTGCAAAAGTCAATGTACGTGGCACCACTTGTCTTGTAAATGAGAATACCATCAAAGACGCATAGACAGGTCAAATATGGGCTGACAAGGCTTATGTGAGTAAGGCAGTTGCCCCCGAGTGACCTGTGACAAATTGCTGCCTCAAGCTACTGCACTGAGTGAACTCTTGACCTGCACCTGGCTAGACTGAGAGCACTTTTGACCTGTACCTGGCTGCACTGAGTGAACTCTTGACCTGTTGCATAATCTGACACAGTTGGCAGTCTGCCAAAGCTATAAATAGATTCAGGCTGAACTTAAGTGCCAAATATGATGCAGTGAGCAGTCTGCCAAAGCTATAAATAAAATGCAGCTACTGCACTGAGTGAACTCTTGACCTATACCTGGCTGCACTTCTTCCAATCCTGGCACTGTGCCAAAACTATTTATAGAGCTGACATCATCTTGGCTAATGGCCAACAACTAGGCACTGGCAATCTGCCAATGGTAAACCAAGTGCTGCCATCTGAACACAAAAGTGGTCCCTACTTGAAATAACTTTGAAATTTATTTTCCCAATACAAAATGCTTTTCAGCTGACTTTTTATAAAAAAAAAAAAGAAATCAGGAATATATGTAAAATTATTACAGATGCATACTGAATGCAAAATTAAAATACAGATATATCTCATTGATGGCAAATTCTTGAATTAAGTTGAGTAGGGATACCAACAATTTATAATCATGTACAGTTGTCTTTATATAGCCACAGAGAGCTAAATATCCATGATTGTAACATTGCCTGGCATGATGAATAACTTAAATCATAAATCTAAATTTTTTTTAAAGCTTTTAAAAAAAATTTCTTGTCAATATTAACCAAAGATAACCTGAAATCTAAATGTCTAGTGGCATGATGTAATAGATGCTGATAAACTGATGCCCGGCTAGATGTAACAGCATCACACAGCTAACATATATGGTAAAATGACTCAATTCAATCTCCATAATTCAGCCAAAAATCATTCATGTGGAACCATTAATGACAATTATTATTAAGAATTATTGTAGGAATTATTCTTGTAAAATATTTAACAAACTGGCTTCAGTGGCATCAGTCAAAAAACATTTCGCAGGTTTATAACTCATATAGGACGATACAGCAAACTGGCTAAGTTCAGTTTTCCGTAACTCAGCCTAAAAGCACTGAACCAAAACCATTTGAACAAACTTGAATTCTCAACATCTGAGGATAATTAATGTGTGAGATTTAAGAATTTGGCCCAGTGGTTTTTGAGAAGAAGATCTTTGTAGCCACTGAGCTAAAATAGGCTGTTATCGCATATGACTAAATTCAGCTTCCCATAACTTAGCCAAAAGTCACTGAAAAGAGACCATTTGAACAAACTTCAGAAAGGACTACCCTAGGATCATATCTGTGCGATATTAAACATTTTGGCCATATGGTTTCAGAGAAGAAGTTTTTTGTAGCCCTCAGTGTGATACAGGCACTGATGACCCTGTACAAAAAAGGCCAATGCAGGTGGCGCACCAATACCTCAATTTCAGATATGACCTTTGGGACCAACATTGGCATAAAATTTGGTGATGATAGCTACATCCTTTTCTGAGATTTAAATTTTAATATGCTTTTTTGCACAGTTAATAAAGTTCAACCTCCTGTATCTCCGCCAAAAATCTTCCAACTACAACCATTCGAACAAACTTGAGAAAGATTGTTCCAGGGATCATTTCTGTGAAATATTGGACAATTTGGCTGGATAGTTTCGGAGAAGAAGATTTTTAAAGCTTTTTTAGCTTTTTCCCTATAACATCTAAGGAAATGCAGTTAGAAAAAAATTAAACAAAATCCAATATAGTTTTTTGGATGTCTGATTATTTGCAAAAAATTTGGTGATGCTAGCTCCTGCCATTTTTGAGATAGCTATGGTTAACTTACAGACGATGCACGACACACGACAGATGACGCATGACGCCGCACCATCACAAAAGCTCACAGGTTCGCTAAAAATGCACAAAGCGTTGCCTCACCATTTTTTACAAGCCCCTACAATCCATTAATCAAACAAGGCCTTCAGGCCTATTGCGAACCTGTGCAATGGGATAGTCGCAAAGACCCAGTTTTAGGCTTGGTAGGAGATCTTGGGGACATCTAACATTATACCAAAATTTGGATTCCTAGGTCTTACGGTTTCAAAACCTGCCACATCTATGGACAGACAGACGGACGGACAACGGACAATGGACCATGACTAGCTCAGATGACTTATAGTCAGCTGAGCTAAATATCTATCCTAGAATATTCTTGTGAAAAATTAAATCATTCAGCTTGACAGTTTCATCATAAAACATTTTAAAGCTGAAGTGGCTAAAATCACAAGGTTTCTGACAATTAAAACAGGTCGATGTAGGTGGCCCAACAAAAACTGCAATTTCAAATAAAAGTCATGTGACCAACATTTGCACATAATTTAGTGATCCTAGCTCCTATTGTTTCTGATATTACTATGTCAGTATGCTTACTTGGCAAATGACAAATTTCTGTAACTCTGCCAAAATACATCAAACCAAAACCATTTCAACAAACTTGAGAGAGCTGGTCTTTGGGTTCATTTCTGTGAAATATTGAACCATTTGGCTGAATGATTTTTGAGAAGATGATTTTCAAAGGCTTTTTAGCTTTTCCCCCATAAAATGTAAGTTAATGCAAATAGCGCCACTAAACAATCAATTCAACAACATTTGATTTGACAAATTTTTGCATAAAATTTGGGGATGCTAGCTCCTGCTATTCCTGAAAATTAAGGATTAATATACTGATGAGTGTTGACCGCTGTACAGAAAAGGTCAATGCAGATGGCGCCACCAATATCTCCATTTCAAATATGATTCATGTGACCAACATTTGCATAAAATTTGGTGTTGAGAGCTCCAGCCGTTTCTGAGATCGTAATTTTAGCATGCATTTTTGGACAGATGACTAAGTTCAACTTCCTGTAACTCAGCCAAAAATCACTGAACTTGAACCATTGGAACAATCTTGAGAGAGATTATTCCAGGAATCATTTCTGTGAAATATTGGGCAATTTGGCTAAACAGCTTTTTCCTTATTATAAAATTATAATGGCAGTTAGCCAAAAAATAAGCAATATCCGATAGTTTTTTAGATGACTGATTTTTTGCATAATATTTGGTGATGGTAGCTCCTGCCATTTTTGAGATAGTATGGGTTGACATACAGACGATGGACAACAGACCACCGACTATGTCACACCATCATATAGGCTCACAGGTTCGCTAAAAACCCTTGATCAACAGAATACAATATTACGTTGTCACACTGTGACACCGGCAGCTGCATCTCTGATACAGGCTTTGCAAGCTGCCTTGCAGTTTAAAAATGGGAGTAGCTGTAAGGATCTCACTTCTCTTGCCTGTATCGGGAATGTAAGGGTCTAACTTCTCATGCCCGTATCAGGACTGAAGGGATCTCACTCTTCATGCCTATATCAGGACTGCATGGATCTCACTTTTTATGCCTGTAATAGGACTGTAAGGATCTCACTTCTCATGCCTGTAACAGGACTGTAAGGATCTCACTTCTCATGCCTGGATCAAGACTGTAAGGATCTCACTTCTCATGCCTGTATCAGGACTGTAAGGATCACACTTCTCATGCCTGTATCAGGACTGTAAGGATCTCATTTCTCATGCCTGTAACAGGACTCTAAGGATCTCACTTCTCATGCCTGTATCAGGACTGCAAGGATCTCACTTCTCAAGCCTGTATCAGGACTGCAAGGATCTCACTTCTCAAGCCTGTATCAGGACTGTTAGGATCTCACTTCTCAAGCCTGTATCAGAACTGTAAGGATCTCACTTCTCATGCCTGTATCAGGACTGTAAGGATCTCACTTCTCATGCCTGTAACAGGACTGTAAAGATCTCACTTCTCATGCCTGTAACAGGACTGTAAGGATCTCACTTCTCATGCCTGTAACAGGACTGTAAGGATCTCACTTCTCATGCCTGGATCAAGACTGTAAGGATCTCACTTCTTAGGCCTGTATCAGGACTGTAAGGATCACACTTCTTAGGCCTGTATCAGGACTGTAAGGATCTCACTTCTCATGCCTGTAACAGGACTCTAAGGATCTCGATTCTCATGCCTGTATCAGGACTGCAAGGATCTCACTTCTCATGCCTGTATCAGAACTGTAAGGATCTCACTTCTCATGCCTGTATCAGGATTGTAAGGATCTCACTTCTCATGCCTGTAACAGGACTGTAAAGATCTCACTTCTCATGCCTGTAACAGGACTGTAAGGATCTCACTTCTCATGCCTGTAACAGGACTGTAAAAATCTCACTTCTCATGCCTGTAACAGGACTGTAAAGATCTCACTTCTCATGCCTGTAACAGGACTGTAAAGATCTCACTTCTCATGCCTGTAACAGGACTGTAAAGATCTCACTTCTCATGCCTGTAACAGGACTGTAAGGATTTATTAACAGCTAGATGTAGTCAGACAAAGGTGCTCAGAGGGCCTCGCATTTCTGGTAGTGCTGGACTAGTTTACATATGGGTGAAAAGTTTAGGTAAATGATGAAAATATGTCAAACAGAAATAGGTTTTTGTTCATATGTATGAGGGTATGTCTGATATAATGTGTGCATTAGAAAATCACTGATTGTACTCTGTTGCCCATATTTGATTTTGAGCAAGTCTGTATTTCAATAGGTCAGAAACCGTATGAGACACCAACGTTCCCTGTGAATTTGAGAAAGATCAAGCATGTTCTTGTTTTGTCATCGGGTGCAAAAGAAAATAAATGATTGTGCTCTGGTGGCCATACTGGAATTCAGACAGGTCTACAATTCGATATGGATAGGGCCCTCATATGTACAAATCATGCCTGTGAAATTGGGAAAGCTGAAGTATGTTGTTGAGTTATCACGCGCGAAAGAAAATCAGCGATTGGGCTCTGGTGGCCACGATTGGAATTCGAACAGGTGTGTCATTCAATAGGTCTGGAACCCTCAAATGTAACAATCATCCTTGTGAATTTGGGAAAGCTGAAGTATGTTGTTGAGTTATCGCATGCAAAAGAAAATCAGCGTTTGGGCTCTGGTGGCAACTATTGGAATTCGAACAGGTGTGTCATTCAATAGGTCTGGAACCCTTAAACGTACCAATCATCCCTGTGAATTTTGGAACACTGAGTTATCGCGCGCGAAAGAAAATCAGCGATTGGGCTCTGGCGGCCACTATTGGAATTCGAACAGGTGTGTCATTCAATAGGTCTGGAACCCTTAAACGTACCAATCATCCCTGTGAATTTTGGATCGCTGAGTTATCGCGCGTGAAGAAAATCAGCAATTGGCCTCTGGTGGCCATATTGGAATTCCGACAGGTCTGTAATTACATAGATCTGGATCCCTCATATGTACCAATCATCCCTGTGAATTGGGGAAAGCTGAAGTATGTTGTTGAGTTAGAGCGCGCGAAAGAAAATCAGCAATTGGGCTGTGGCAGCCACGCTGGAATTCTGACAGGTCAGTTATTCAATGGGTCTGGAGCCCTTGTATGTCCCACTTATGGTCCCACTTATTTTTTGTGCCTAGTGTAATAGTACAACCTGAATTATAAGAAAATGCATTTATTTTGCTTTAATTATATAAATTATAAAAGTAAATAGGTTTAAAATAGATGATTTTAGCTGTTTGGTAACAACAAACTGATATAATATAAACATGCCCAACATTTTTTTTGTTTTTGCAATGGCCCATAATGTTTGACATGACATTTCTGGGAAAATGTTGCACTGCCACTATCCTGTAAGGGCTATCACACATTAATCTATTTAAATTGTCCCTAGTATCAATTTAGCTTGTACTGGTAATAAGTGGGACCGGTAGACACTGAACTTCACTCTGGCAAGCTAAAAATTAAGAAATGATAGGTGCCACTGATCTCCTTGTGGTACAGATCTCACAATAAACAAGGCCTACAGGCCTAATGCGAACCTGTGCAAAGTTTGGGAGTATGAATGGAGGATTATTTTTAAAATTTAATACTGATCCTCTTATGTCCTGCATATCTACCTTAGTATTATGATTTCAGCAAAATGGATGTTTTGGACCTGCAAGTTTCAGCCTAGGACATTTTAAAACTAGAATACGGGTAGTTGACAAGCGACTACATGTATCCGCCGAAATCAGAGTGGGACAGGTAAAGTGAGGCATGGATTGAGTGACAAAGGGAAATAGAGTGAGGTGTGTTGCATATTAGCATGGATGTCTGCAGCTGAAATGTGTATGTAGGTTGCGCCACCTACCACAAAACCCAGAAAGCTGTCCAAGTTGTATACATATGCAAAATTTTAGGCAGATAAGTCAAACCACTACTTGTATATGAGTGATTTTATCCCACAGCAGACAAACAGAAGGATGCAGTGCAAAAATGATGGCAGTTGGCGCCACCAATTTTGTATATGATTAAGAGCTATATGAGATCTGTACATATGCAAAATTTCAGGGGGATGTCAAACCAGTCCCGAGATATAAGCCTGAATGTCTGCAGCGTAAACATGAATGAAGGTGGCGCCATCTGTCATAAAATCAAGAAAGCTGTCTATGATGTATAAACGTGCAAAATTTCAGGTGGATAAGTCCAACCCCTGCTGAGATATGAGTTATTTTATCCCAAGGCAGATGAACAGATGGAAGCTGTACAAAAATGGTTGCAGGTGGCGCAATTATTTTTAGTGTATGTTATAAAGCTATCCAAGGGCTACATTTTTAGCCTGATCGTTCAAATGGTTCCCGAGATATGTGGGTTTATGTATTGAAACAGACGCACAAATGGACACTGGGCAGAGAGGAAAGTACAAAGGTCAACCAAAAATGAGGGCGCAGCAGTTCACATGTGACCTGATCATAATTTTGAATTTTAAAAATTCTGCCCAGTGGTTAGGGAGCCTAAGTGGCGGCGGTGGTGGCGTCCAACTGAAAACGTATCTGCAAAACTCTGTTTTGGCGGATACAATGAGGATGTATCAGTCAGGTTATTTCGGATGTGTTCTTTTTACCAGGGAGGATTATTGGAACAGATAAACGGACAAAAAGCTATGTAAGAACCGTACACATGCAAAATTTCAGGGGGATATGTCAAACCAGTGCTCAGAAATAAGCCTGAATGTCTGCAGCGTACAAATGAATGTAGGTGGCACCACCTGTCACAAAATCCAGAAAGCTGTCCTAGATGTATAAACCTGCAAAATTTTAGGCAGATATGTCAAACCACTGCCGAGATATAAGTGATTTTATCCCAGGGCAAACAAACAGACGGATGCTGTGCAAAAAAAATGATTGCAGTTGGTGCCACCAGTTTTGCATATAATGAAGAGCTATGTGAGACCTATACACATGCAAAATTTTTGCCCAATTGGTCAAACAGTTCCCGAGATATAAGCTTGGATGTCTGCAGAGTAAACGTGAATGTAGGTGGCGCCACCTGTCATAAATCGAGAAAGCTGTCCAGGATGTATAAACCTGCAAAATTTCAGGCGTAAAAGTCAAACCACTGCTCAGAAATGAGTGATATTATCCCAAGGCAGATGAACAGATGGAGGCTGTGCAAAAATGGTTGCAGGTGGCGACACCAGTTTTGCCTATGATGAAGAGCTATGTGAGATCTATACACATGCAAAATTCGGCCCAATCAGTCAAACAGTTCCCGAGATATGAGCTTGGATGTCTGCAGAGTAAACGTGAATGTAGGTGGTGCCACCTGTCATAAAATCATGAAAGCTCTCCAGGATGTATAAACCTTCAAAATTTCAGGTAGAAGAGTCAAACCACTGCCGAGATATGAGTGATTTTATCCCAAGGCAGATGAACAGATGGACACTGAGCATAAATGGTTGTAGGTGGCGCCACCAGTTTTGCCTATGATGAAGAGCTATGTGAGATCTATACACATGCAAAATTTTTGCCCAATCGTTCAAATGGTTCCCGAGATATAAGCTTGGATGTCTGCAAAGTAAACATGAATGTAGGTGGTGCCACCTGTCATAAAATCAAGAAACCTGTCCAGAATGTATAAACCTGCAAAATTTCAGGTGGAAAATTCAAACCACTGCTGAGAAATTAGTGATTTTATCCAAGGGCAGATGAACAGATGGACGCAGTGCATAAATGGTTGCAGGTTGCGCCACCAGTTTTGCCTATGATCAAGAGCTATGTGAGATCTATACACATGCAAAATTCAGGGGGATATGTCAAACCAGTCCTGAAAAATAAGCCTTAATGTCTGCAGCATACACATGAATGTAGGTGGCACCACCTGCCACAAAATCCAGAAAGCTATCCTAGATGTATAAACCTGCAAAATTTTAGGCAGATATGTCAAACCACTGCCGAGATATAAGTGATTTTATCCCAAGGCAAACAAACAGACGGATGCTGTGAAAAAATGATTGCAGTTGGTGCCACCAGTTTTGCGTATGCATGATAAAGAGCTATGTGAGAGCTATAAACATGCAAAATTTTTGCCAAATCAGTCAAACGGTTCCCCAGATATGAGCTTGGATGTCTGCAGCATAAACTAGAATGTAGGTGGTGCCACCTGTCATAAAATCGAGAAACCTGTCCAGAATGTATAAACCTGCAAAATTTCAGGTGGATAAGTCAAACCACTGCTGAGATATGAGTGATATTATCCCAAGGCAGATGAACAGATGGACGCTGTGCATAAATGGTTGCAGGTTGCGCCACCAGTTTTGCCTATGATCAAGAGCTATGTGAGATCTATACACATGCAAAATTTTGACATAATCGTTCAGACAGTTTCTGAGATATGAGCTTGGATGTCTGCAGAGTAAACCTGAATGTAGGTGGCGCCACCTGTCATAAAATCAAGAAAGCTGTCCAGGATGTATAAACCTGCAAAATTTCAGGTGAATAAGTCAAACTACTGCTGAGATATGAGTGATATTATTCCAAGGCATATGAACAGATGGACGCTGTGCATAAATGGTTGCAGGTGTAACAATGGCTCTTTAATGGAAAACGGAGGTTTTTCCTCGAAGGAACGAAGTGCTAATGACCCAATTTTCGGTATGGTAGGAGATTTTAGGGACATCTAATGGTATGCAAAGTTTTGGATTCGTAGGTCCAACGGTTTTAAAACGTGCCCTGTTAAGGACGGATGGCCGGACGGACAAAGGACCACGACTATAGCTCAAATGACTTATAGTCAGCTGAGCTAAAAATGCTACATTTACACAACATGGCATCTTCTGGATTACACCTTGAATTACTTTTTCAAGGAAAGTTTTGTATATTGTAGTGGAAACAGCGTTACAATTAAGAAGAATCAGTGAAAACAATAACAAGGCCTACAGGCCTAATGGGAACCTGTGCATTGGGAAATACACCAGGTATAATGCTTCAATGCTGGACCAATACTTCTCATGTATATGAACAATGCAGGTACTACACATTTTGAATAAGAAACAATTACACTAACATCACTGCTGAAATTCTGGCATGGGTGCGAACAACACAACTAGGGACCCATGGGTCTCGACGCTCAGCTGAATTTGTCTATAAGGATATTTTTAAAGAAATTTTTCAGAATGAAAGTCCTGTGACCTTAACAAATGACCTTGTGACCAAAAAATCTGAGAACTTAATATCCTTGAACTTGCAGCATTAGGATTATTGTAATAATCTTTTAACAAGTGACCCAGGGGTCATGACGCTCAGCTGACCAGGAAGACATTGACAAAAGTAATTTTATCATCTGAATGTCAAATTTGAATGAAATACTTTTTCCAAACTTGACCTTTTGTATAAAATCATCCAATATTCATTGGGGTACTATGGAGCTCTGTAGCATGAAGGATATGGGTAACAGACACCTATTTCAAGGTTTACAAGATGACTTTTCAGGGGAGTCCCAGCATGTCAAAAAATAAAATTCTAGGTCCAGTTATAATGATTTGTGCCCTGTTAACAGATGACCAAATGTTTATTCTGGGGGGTATTTCAAAGCCGCATAGGATGAAGGATATGGGTAACAGAGATGTTATTTCAGATGCACAAGGAGACTTTTCAGGGGCCTCCCAGCATATCAAGAAAGGAGATTCTAGGTCAAGTCATTATAATTTGTGCTGTGTTAACAGATGACCAAATCTTTATTCTCGGAGCCATAGCATGAAGGATATGGGTAACAGAGACCTAATTTCAGATTTCCAAAGAGACTTTCCAAAGGCCTCCCTGCATGTCAAGAAAGAAGATTCTAGGTCCAGTCATTATGATTTGTGCCCTGTTAATATATGACCAAATCTTTATTCTGGGGGGTACTTCAGAGCCCCATAGCTCACAGAATATGGGTAACAGGGACCTTATTTCGAGTTTCCATGTAGACCTTTTATGGGCTTCCCTGGAGGTGAGGACAGAGGATTCTAGGTCCAGTCATTATGATTTGTGCCCTGTTTACAGATGACCAAATGTTTAACGATCACAAAAGTAGAGAAAAAAAATCGTAAAAAATAAAAAAAATATAGCTGGCGCCACCAATCTCCAGAAATTGATGAATCACTCCATGATCAATATCCATGCAAAGAATCATGGTGATTAATGCATTAGTTGTTCAGATACTTGAGCTTTTGTATTAAATTTTGCATTATTCTGGGGGGTACTTCAGAACCCCATAGCTCGAAGAATATAGGTCACAGTGACCTAATTTCATGTTTACAAGGAGAATTTCCATAGACCTCCCAGGATGTCAAGTCAGAAGATTCCAGGTCTAGCGGTTACGATTTGTGCCCTGTTAACAGACAGACGCCTGGATGGCCGGACGGACGACGGACAAAAGGTGATCCCTTTAGCTCAGATGACTTTCAGTCAGCTGAGCTAAAAATTGAAAAAATACAGGTGGCGCCACCAGAATGCAGAAACTGATGAAACATTTTATGATCAATATCCATGCAAAGAATCATGGTGATCAATATAATAATTGTTCAGATACTTGAGCTTTTGTATCAAATTTTCCATTATTCTGGGGGGTACTTCGGAGCCCCATAGCTCAGAGGTTATGGGTAACAGAGACCTAATTTCAAGTTTTTAAGGAGACTTTTCATGGGCCTCTCAGCATGTCAAGAGAGAAGATTCTAGGTCCAGTTGTTACGATTTGTGCCATGTTAACAGATGACCGCATCTTATGAGGTCTCAAAAATAGAGAAAAAAATTCGTAAAAATAAAAAAAATACAGGTGGCGCCACCATACTGCAGAAACTGATGACGGATTCCATGATCAATATCCATGCAAAGAATCATGGTGATCACTGCAATAGTTGTTTAGATATTTGAGCTTTTGTATCAAATTTTCCATTATTCTGGGGGGTACTTCGGAGCCCCATAGTTCAAAGGTTATGGGTAACAGAGACCTAATTTCAGGTTTCCAAAGAGACTTTTTATGGGCCTCCCTGCATGTCAAGAGAGAAGATTCTAGGTGTAGTCTTTACGATTTGTGCCCTGTTAACAGATGGCCGCATCTTAAGAGGTCTCAAAAATAGAGAAAAATATTGGTAAAAATCGAAAAAATACAGGTGGCGCCACCAGTCTGCAGAAACTGATGAAACACTCCATGATCAATATCCATGCAAAAAATCATGATGATCAATGCATTAGTTGTTCAGATACTTGAGCTTTTGTATCAAATTTTCCATTATTCTGGGGGGTACTTCGGAACCCCATAGCTCGAAGAATATAGGTCACAGTGACCTAATTTCAGGTTTACAAGGAGAATTTCCATAGAACTCCCAGGATGTCAAGTAAGAAGATTCCAGTTCTAGCGGTTACGATTTGTGCCCTGTTAACAGACAGACGCCCGGCCGGCCAACGGCCGGACGGACGACGGACAAAAGGTGATCCCTATAGCTCAGATGACTTACAGTCAGCTGAGCTAAAAAGTGACCTTGACCTCTGACCTGATAACCTAAAATTCTACAGGTTTCCTCACTTTGGGCAAGTAAGCCATGTAGAATGTTGGAAAGTTCAGGATGAAAAGTTTGATTTACAGTGCATCCACAATCTTTTTAAAGATGTGGCTTGTGTGACCTTCAACTTAGATCACTGGACCCTGAAAATCAAAATGAATTTACTTATGTGGTTGGTCATTATTAAATCAAGTTTGAAGCCAGTCTGTCTATCCACAGCAGAATTATCATCCATAAACTAATTTGTGAATGGATGGGCCCTGTGACCTTGACCTTTGACCTATGACCCAAAATCAAACAGAATCTTCCCCTAGTGGCAGGTTAGCAATATCTTGAAGATGGAAGGTCTGCAATGAAAAGTTTGGCATCAAATGCATACACATTCCTTTTAAAGAAATGGGAACTGTGACCTAGACCAAATGACCCCGTATCATATAGGTTCTTGCTTTTGCGGTGAGCCATGTGTAAGTCAAGCTTGAAATCCATGTGCCAATCCAACGCTGGAGTTATCGTTTGGAAACAATTTTATGTGGATGGACGGATTGACAGACAGACAGACAGACATACAAACAGACAGACAGGGTGATTAGTATAGGGCATCCACTTGTGATCAATAATCACACCAGGTTTGGGGACACCAGATGTAATCACAGCTGAGAAACTGACATGACTGTTGTCATTTTATAGTAAATAAATAGAAAAATTTTCTTTAAAATAGGAAAAAATATAGGTGCTACCACCACGTTTCAGGAACTGACAAAACTAGTCATGGTCAATATTGAAGGCAAGATTCATGACAAACCATGCATTAATGATCAAGATATTGGAGGTTTTGTATCAAATCTTTTACTATTCTGCGGAGTACTTTCAAGCCCCATAGCTCGAAGGATATAAGTTGCAGTGACCTAATTTCAGGTTTCCAAGGAGATTTTTTATAAACCTCCCTGGATGTCCACTTAGAAGTTTCTAGGACCAGCTGTTACGATTTGTGCCCTGCTAACGGTCAGATGTCCGGACGGACGACGGACAAAGCACCATTCCTATACCTCAGTTGACTTACACTGTCATCTGAGCTTAAAATGATTGTAGCTGGCACCACCAGTCTTGTATACAACGAAGCTATCAGAGATATATACATATGCCCAAGTTCAGACTGATATATCAACCCCCTACTGAGAAATAAGCAGGTACACACACTGTGCAAAAATTACTGTAGGTGGCACCACCAGTCTTGTACCGGACAAAGCTATTCGATAGGTATAAATATGCAAAAATTTCAGGATGATATATCAAATTCCTCTATAGAAATAAGCAGGCACATAAGTCACACTGTGCAAATGTCATTGTAGGTGGTGACACTTGTCTTGTGAATGAGAAAGCCATCAAAGACAAATAGACAGGTCAAAATATCAGGCCAATACATCAAACTTACCTTGATTCTGATGCATGGGGCTGACCAGGCTTAGGTGAGAGAGGCAGTTGCCCCGAGTGAACTGTGACAAATTTTCTGGCTCAGGCTACTGCAATGAGTGAACTCATGACCTGCACCTGGCTAGACTGGGTGAACTTTTGACCTGTTGCCTAATCTGATACAGTTGGCAGTCTGCTAAAGCTATAAATAGATTGGCTCCACATGCAGCCCTGAGGAGCCTGACACCCATGAGGTGATCACATGGTGCACATGAGGTGTTCACATGTCACCCATGAGATGATCACATGCCTTGTGCTTAGCTGCACTGATTGAACTCTTGACCTATATCTGGCTGCACTGAATGAACTCCTGATCTATTGGCAAATCTGAAACAGGTGGCAGTTTCTTAACCTATTTAAATATACAGACACAATCTTGGCCTGTTGGCAAATCTGTTTACACATACTGAAGGACTTTGGCTAAAATCCTTTTTTTTCAAGCTGAAATATTCATAAACTTTTTATCAAAATATCTAGAATACTAAAAGATGCAGTTCTTTCATTGTTAAAGGTCCAATAATTCTGCCATTCAAGTAAAACTGAACATAGGTCACCTAAGAATAATTAGAAGTTATAATTGAAACAATAATTTTGTAGAAGAACAGTTTTGCAGTCCTCAGTTTGAGTTAGACATAATAATGGCCATAAGACCAACTTAAGCTTTTCTGATATGACTGAAAGAACCATGTCCTAGGATTATTCTTTTGAAAAATTGAACGATTCAACTTGACAGTTTCATCATAAACATTTTAAGCTGAAAGAGGCTAAAATTATGAGGTTTTTGTCCATAAAAAACAGGTCAATGTAGGTGGCACCACAAAATCTGCAAATTAAAATATGAGTCATGTGACCAACATTTGCACAATACTTGGTAATGTTAGCTTCTGTCATTTCTGAAATAACTATGTCAGTATGCTTACTTGGCCAAATGACTGTTCAAATTCGTTTAACTCCACTAAAATACATCAAATGCAAACCACTGCCTATGGGATCATTTCTGTAAAAAATTGAACAATTTGGCTGGACCATTTACAAGAAGACTTTTAAAGGTTTTTCAGCTTTTCCCCTATAAAATCTAAGTAAAAGCAGATAGCAAAGAATAAACTGAATCCCACAACATTTGATATGTGACAGATTATTGCATAAAATCTGGGTATGGTAGCTCCTGCTATTCCTGAGAAATTATAGGTTGATATACAGATGACCAATGACCCCCGTACAAAAAAAGGTCAATGCAGGTCGCGCCACCAAAACCTGAATTTCATATATGGCTCATGTGACCAACACTGGCATAAAATTTAGTGATGATAGCTCTGGCTCTTTCTGAGATTGTCATTTTAGTTTGCTTTTTTGGACAGATGACTAAGTTCAACTTCCTGTAATTCGGCTAAAATTCACCGAACTTAAACCATTTGAACAAACTTGAGAGAGATGGTATAAAAGATTATTTCTGTGAAATATTGAACAAATTGGCTTGACCATTTAGGAGGAGAAGATTTTTAAAGGTTTTTTAGCTTTTTCTCTATAAAATCTGAGAAATTGCAGTTTTTTTCAGATGGCTAATTTTTTGCATTAAATTTCATGATGCTAGCTCCAGTCGCTTTCGAAATAGTATTGGTTAACGTATACCTGTGATTGTAAACATTGCCTGGCATAAGGAATATTTAAAATCATATATCTACATTTTTTAAAAGTTTTTAAAAACATTCTTGTCAATATTAACCATAGAGAACCTGAAATCTAAATGTCTAGAGGCATGATGTAAAGGATGCTGATAAACTGGTTCCAGGCTAGATGTATCTGCTTCACACAGCTAACATATATGGTAAAGTGACTCAATTCAATCTTTATAATTCAGCCAAAATTCATTCTTTGGAACCATAAAAGACAATTATTGTAAGGATTATTCAGGGGATTATTCTTGTAAAATATTAAACAAATTGGCCTCAGTGGCGTCAGTCAAGAAACGTTTTGCAGGTTTATAACTCATATGGGAAACAAAGCAAAATGGCTAAGTTAAGCTTCCCATAACTCAGCCAAAAATCACTGAACGAAAACCATTTGAACAAACTTGAATTATCAACATCTAAGGATAATTAATGTGTGAGATTTAAGAATTGAGCCCAGTGGTTTTTGAGAAGAAGATCTTTGTAGCCACTGAGCTAAAATGGGCTGTTATGGCATATGACTAAATTCAGCTTCCCGTAACTCAGCCAAAAGTCACTGAACTGAGACCATTTTAAAAAACTTCAGAAAGCACTACCCTAGGATCATTTCTGTGCGATATTAAACAATTTGGCCATATGGTTTCAGATAAGTTTTTTGTAGTTGTAAGTGTGATACAGGCACTGATGACTCCCGTACAAAAAAAGGCCGATGCAGGTGGTGCCACCAATACCTCAATTTCAGATATGACTCATGTGACCAACATTGGCATAAAATTTGGTGATGATAGCTCCAGCCGTTTCTAAGATTGTAATTTTAGTATGCTTTTTTGGACAGATGACTAAGTTCAACTAGCTGTAACTCGGCCAAAAATCACCAAACTTAAACCATTCGAACAAACTTGAGAGAGATTGTTCCAGGTATCATTTCTGTGAAATATTGGACAATTTGGCTGCACAGTTTTGGAGAAGATTTTTAAAGCTTTTTTAGCTTTTTCCCTATAAAATCTAAGAAAATGCAGTTAGAAAAAAAATAAATAAAATCCGATAGAGTTTTTCTGATGACTGATTATTTGCAAATAATTTGGTGATGCTAGCTCCTGCCGTTTTTGAGATAGCTATGGTTAACGTACAGACGAAGACGCACCATCGCATAAGCTCACTGGTTCGCTAACAATTAGTGCAAAACACTTGGTGGGTTGGGTTAGACAGTACCAGGTGGTGATATGAGAATAACTGTACACCTGTCACAGCAGGGGATCTCCCCCACTGACTGTAACAAATTAGGAACCCTGGCATAGCTGACTTCCAGTGACCAGGAGTGGCCAACCTGCATGTTGACAAAGCAAGTGACAGCAATAGAGCCTCAAGAAAAAAATCAATAACTAGCCTAATTTTCCTGCTTTTATTTTCAAATTTCAGATTAAACAGATTAAATACTTATGTTTATATGCTGTGAAAATTAAGTCAACAGTACTCACATGATAAAAATGTGCCAAGGTCAAAGTTGGGCAAAATTTAAGGTACTGATTGTATTTTTATGCTAAAAACTTTTAAAAATTTTTACAAAATTCAGATCTAATTTTGGGTATACAATTGAATCTTGATTAAAGAAAGTTATATACTTGAGGGAAAAAAGTCTCTAGTTTCAAAATTTTTCATGTTAACTGAGTAAATATTTTTCCTGTTTTTTTTTTTAACAAGTCCATTATGCTCGGGCCCATAACTTAAAGAAATTACACTTAATAGACTTAATTTCTGTCATGTATATAGGAAATATATAGGAAAATACCTCTGGTTAATATAAGAAAAACAGATAAGATGTTTTGATATTATACAGTCCTGAAGTGTGATAATAGGTTTTTAATGGAAATTTGAGGTTTTTCCTTAATATCTCGAAGGAACAAAGTCATATTGACCAAATTTTCCGTATGGTAGGAGATTTTTCAGACATCTTATGGCATTCCAAATTTTGGATTCATAGGTCTAACCGTTTCAAAATGTGCCAATCTAACGGACGGCCAGACAGACGGACGGACAATGGACAATGGACCACGACTATAGCTCAGATGACTTTCAGTCAGCTGAGCTAAAAACTTAAGACCATAAAACAAAGTTAGCTAAAGAAAATGACCTTTGGCTGCCGGACTATATATATGCATGAGGAAAATGCTTTTTCACTAACTTTTAATACTGGCAAAGAGCATGACATCAACATTCTTTTATATTCCAATGGACAAAATACAGTATGCAGTTTACAGTATGTGAGATAATTTTGGGTTGTCAGGTTTTTCTTCTCTACTAGATCTGACTGTTTCAACCTGCTTATGGGGATATGGCAAACCAGACATCAATAGACAAGCGTTACTTGATGTCAGCTGAGACTAAAAGAACTTGCAGATTTAGATGTAATTACACTTGAAATATCTTTAATAATGCATGAAAATACGAAATGTATCATGCTCAGCAGGACCCATCTCCTAAATTAACTCATCTCACCACCATAATTAGTAATCACTTGTGAAGGAAAGGCAATTGACTCATTTGGAGTAGAGTTAGTCCTATGGATTCCTTTATCTGAGAACAGGCTCTGCAATCTTCAGATGGTTTTACAATGAACATTTCGAGAATCTCTCAATCTCTGCACTAAATGAAGCTGGTGTTAGAGGAGTATTATACAATTAGAAGCATCAATACACCTGCCATTTGCCTCTGATGCATGTATCAATTATCGGTAACTGTCCTTACAACCAAATAGCTTATATTTTAGAACTAACATACATAGACAAGGAACCTGGATTATGCAGGGAGTGATCTGGACACTTACCTTTGCTGCTGGAGAAGTGGGCATCTGTTGTTTGTTAATTTGGTTGCGTTTCTCGGTTTCAGAATCTGAGCCGCCCTCATCTGATGAGGACGAGGAGCAGATCTGTGTCCTTTCTTGTTCAGCTAGGCTCTTGCCAAGGATCACATCCTTCAGGTGGCTACGTTCTTCTTCTAGGTCTTTCTTCAGAACCAAGTTCTGTCGCTGGTCCACACTCATGCGTGTCACTGAACTCCTATGAGATCACATAGGGATTTTTCTTTTGTAATTAATTCATTTACCAGATTGAATAAAAGATGAATATCTGTTTTCAGAGAAACCCCAAATGGTTTCCTGCATCTGGTTATTAGTAATAACATAAAGCAGCCAGCTATTTCAGATATCATTCATCCACAACATTTAAACAAAGCAATTTCTCTAATAAATGGTCACAAGGATCCATGCTCATCTGTGAACAGTGTACAATGGACCCATGGGTCACTGTGCTCAGCTGAAGTTAACCTTGAAGGTAAAAATCTAAAATAATATCAAATGGAGATAAAATCTATGAGGATAAGGTAATATAGGCCATAGCTGGTTGACATGATTGGTTTGTACTGATGAGTAAGAAATTGTTGCATATAATATTTTGTGACCAGACCATGCATTTCCTAATGTTAAAATTGAAGCAAGTGAGCAGTTTGTGAATGTTAAAATTGAAGCATGTGAGACGTTTGTGAACATGAGATGTATATTATTTCCATGATCAGTGGCAGGCTTTTTCATAAATTATTGACAGACAAGTAGTTTACACATTTGTTCAATTGGATCTATTTTTTTTATAATATATATTATTTAATATATGTATTTTTTTATTTGATAAAATCTATACAGTTGAAATATAACTGAAGTCCCCAGTCCACAGGTGCAAGGACTTGGGGGGGGGGGGATGGAATGATGGGAGGTACAACATCTCTGTATTATTAGTGTTTATACATAGGACTTTCACTTAATTCAACTATGCTTACAGGATAAAGGAGTTCATTCACAATTACTTAATATTTAAACAAGGGACCCATGGGTCACGGCCCTCAGCTGTTATATATGATAAAAAATATGATTTGGGAAAGAGGCACATGCTTGTTTTGTTTGGTAATAAATATAAGCTTTATTATGAGTTGTTGGTGTTTAGCTTATGTATGATTTTGATAGTATCTTTGGAAACAGGAAAGAGGATTGATTTCATTTATTTTATTAACAAATGGAGTGCTACTGTCACACAGATTTTGACTTGGCCATATAACTTATAAGCAGCACATATTATAAAAGAGTTTAACTATTTATTAAAATTTAATAACAAATACTGTGCCAATATAATTTTTATTGAAAACAAGGCCTACAGGCCTAATGTGAACCTGTGCAAAGATTGGGAGTATGAATGGCGGTTTATTTTTTAAATTTAATATTGATCCTCTTAAGTCCTGCATATCTACCTTAGTCATTATGATTTCAGCAAAATTGATGTTTCGGTCCTGCAAGTTTCAGACTAAGACATTTTAAAACTAGAATATGGGTAGTCAACAAGCGACTATGTGTATCCGCAGAAATCAGAGTGGGACCGGTGAAGTGAGGCATGGATTAAGTGGCAAGGGGAAAAGAGTGAGGTGTGTTGCATATTAGCATGGATGTCTGCAGTGTAAACGTGAATGTAGGTGTTGCCACCTGTCATAAAATCGAGAAAATTGTCAAGGATGTATAAACCTGCAAAGTTTCAGGTGGATAAGTCAAACCACTTCTGAAATATGAGTGATTTTATCCCAAGGCAGATGAACAGATGGACACTGTGCATAAGTGGTTGCAGGTGGTGCCACCAGTTTTAGCTATGATGAAGAGCTATGTGAGATCTATACACAAGCAAAGTTTTGGCCCAATCGGTCAAACGGTTCCCAAGATATAAGCTTGGATGTCTGCAGAGTAAACCTGAATGTAGATGGCGCCAACTGTCATAAAATCAAGAGAGCTGTCCAGGATGTATAAACCTGCAAAATTTCAGGTGGATAAGTCAAACCACTTCTGAGATATGAGTGATTTTATCCCAAGGCAGATGAACAGATGGACGCTGTGCATAAATGGTTGCAGGTTGCGCCACCAGTTTTGCCTATGTAAAGAGCTATGTGAGATCTATACACAAGCAAAATTTTGGCCCAATAGGTCAAACGGTTCCCGAGATATCAGCTTGGATGTCTGCAGAGTAAACGTGAATGTAGGTGGTGCCACCTGTCATAAAATCAAGAAAGCTGTCCAGGATGTATAAACCTGCAAAATTTCAGGTGGAAAAGTCAAACCACTGCTGAGAAATGAGTGATTTTATCCCAAGGCAGATGAACAGATGGACGCTGTGCATAAATGGTTGCAGGTGGCGCCACCAGTTTTGCCTATGATCAAGAGCTATGTGAGATCTATACACATGCAAAATTTTGGCTCAATCGGTCAAACGGTTCCCGAGATGAGCTTGGATGTCTGCAGAGTAAACCTGAATGTAGGTGGCGCCACCTGTCTTAAAATCAAGAAAGCTGTCCAGGATGTATAAACCTGCAAAATTTCAGATGGAAAAGTCAAACCACTGCTGGGATATGA
This sequence comes from Sipunculus nudus, assembly GCA_026874595.1. Taxonomy (NCBI): domain Eukaryota; kingdom Metazoa; phylum Annelida; class Sipuncula; order Golfingiida; family Sipunculidae; genus Sipunculus; species Sipunculus nudus. The sequence goes on from CM049311.1 coordinate 44,746,316, forward strand.
GTGATTTTATCCCAAAGCAGATGACCAGATGGACGCTGTGCAAAAATGGTTGCAGGTGGCGCCACCATTTTTATTGTATGTTATTAAGCTATCAAAGGGCTACATTTGTGCAAAATTTTTAGCCTGATCGGTCAAACAGTTCCCGAGATATGTGGGTTTATGTGTGGAAACAGACGCACAAATGGACGTCGGGCAGAGAGGAAAGGTCAGAGGTCAACCGAAAATAGAGGGTGCAGCAGTTCACATGTGACCGATCATAATTCTGAATTTTAAACTAGATGTGTCGGAATGACACGAATGCCCCCGCCTGGGGCAAATTAGAAACATTTGTTAAATTTTGTAAAAAATTTTTAAGTTCAGAAGGTGTCATATGGTCAAAAATAGGTCAACAAGGGAAAAATGCAAACTCGATCTGTAACCGGTCATTATCTGCCCACACACCAAAAATCAGCCCAAAATCTGCAGGCATTGCAAAAAAAAAGTCCGTACATGTGTATTTGTCATGAAAATGTCTATTTTTCATGAAATTTTCTAAGTTTAGGAGCCGTAAAACAGTCAAAAGTAGGTCAACCAGGACGAAACGTGAACTCGATCTGTAACTGGTCATTATCTGTCCACACACCAAAAATCAGGCCAATATCTGCAGGCATTGCGAAAAAAAGTCCGTACAACTATCTGATTTCGGAATGATGGAATGACGGAAGGACGGAAGGATGGACATGGGTAAAACTATATGCCCCGGCCACTTTGTGGCGGGGGCATAAAAATTCTACCCAGTGGTTATGGAGGAGTTCTCCGGAAACCCATCTGGCTATGGCGGCAGCATCTACATCCGACTGAAAACATAGTATCCGCAAAACTCTGTTTTGGCAGATACAATGAAAAAATTACACAAACATCACTGTGGAAATTCTGGCATGGGTGCACACAACACAAAAACGATTGTAGCTGGCACCACCAGTCTTATATACAACAAAGAGATATATACATATACACAATGTCAGACTGATATATCAAATCCCTCCTGTGAAATAAGCAGGGACATACACTGTGCAAAAATTATTGTAGCTGGCGCCACCAGTCTTGTACACTATAAAGCTATCTGATATGTATAAACATGCCCAATTTTAGGCTGATGTATCAAATTCCTCTGTAGAAATAAGCAGGGGCATACACAGCAAAAATCAATGTAGGTGGCACCACCTGTCTTGTAAATGAGAAAACCATCAAAGACACAAAGACAGGTCAAAATATCAGTCCAATAAATCAAACTTCCCCAGAGTTTGATGCACTTGGCTGACAAGGCTTAGGTGAGTAAGGCAGTTGCCCCTGAGTGACCTGTGACAAATTGCTGCCTCAAGCCACTGCATTGAGTGAACTTTTGACCTGCACCTGGCTAGACTAAGTGAACTTTTGACCTGTACCTGGCTGCACTGAGTGAACTCTTGACCTGTTGCATAATCTGACACAGTTGGCAGTCTGCCAAAGCTATAAATAGATTCAGGCTGAACTTTGGTGCCAAATATGATGCAATGAGCAGTTTGCCAAAGCTATAAACAGAATGCAGCTACTGCACTGAGTGAACTCTTGACCTATACCTCGCTGCACTTCTTCCAATCCTGGCACTGTGCCAAAACTATTTATAGGGCTGACATCATCTTGGCTAATGGCCAACATCATGGCACTGGCAATCTGCCAATGGTAAACCAAGTGCTGCCATCTGTACGCAAAAGTGGTCCCTACTTGAAATAACTTTGAAATTTATTTTCCCAATACAAAATGCTTTTCAGCTGACTTTTTATAAGAAAGAAATCAGGAATATATGTAAATTTATTACGGATGCATACCAAATGCAAAATTTAAATACAGATATATCTCATTGATGGCAAATTCTTGAATTAAGTTGAGTAGGGATACCAATAATTTATAATCCACGTACAGTTGTCTTTATATAGCAACAGAGAGCTGAATATCCATGATTGTAACATTGCCTGGCATGATGAATAACTAAAATCATAAATCTAAATTTTTTAAAAGCTTTTAAAAAAATTTCTTGTCAATATTAACCAAAGATAACCTGAAATCTAAATGTCTAGTGGCATGATGTAATAGATGCTGATAAACTGGTGCCAGGCTAGATGTAACAGCATCACACAGCTAACATATATGGTAAAATGACTCAATTCAATCTCCATAATTCAGCCAAAAATCATTCTTGTGGAACCATTAATGACAATTATTATAAGAATTATTGTAGGGATTATTCTTGTAAAATATTTAACAAACTGGCTTCAGTGGCATCAGTCAAAATACGTTTCGCAGGTTTATAACTCATATAGGGAGATACAGCAAACTGGCTAAGTTCAGCTTCCCATAACTCAGCCAAAAAGCAATGAACCAAAACCATTTGAACAAACTTGAATTATCAACATCTGAGGATAATTAATGTGTGAGATTTAAGAATTTGGCCCAGTGGTTTTTGAGAAGGAGATCTTTGTAGCCACTGAGCTAAAATAGGCTGTTATGGAATATGACTAAATTTAGCTTCCCATAACTTGGCCAAAAGTCACTGAAAAGAGACCATTTGAACAAACTTCAAAAAGCACTACCCTAGGATCATTTCTGTGCAATATTAAACATTTTGGCCATATGGTTTCAGAGAAGAAGTTTTTTGTACCCTCAGTGAGATACAGCCACTGATGAGCCCGTAAAAAAAGGCCGATGCAGGTGGCCCCACCAATACCTCAATTTCAGATATGACCTATGTGACCAACATTGGCATAAAATTTGGTGATGATAGCTCCAGCCGTTTCTGAGATTTAAATTTTAATAGGCTTTTTTGCACAGTTAACAAAGTTCAACCTCCTGTAACTTGGCCAAAAATCTCCGAACTGGAACCATTCGAACAAACTTGAGAAAGATTGTTCGAGGGATCATTTCTGTGAAATATTGGACAATTTGGCTGGACAGTTTCAGAGAAGAAGATTTTTAAAGCTTTTTTAGCTTTTTCCCTATAAAATCTAAGAAAATGCAGTTAGAAAAAAATAAACAAAATCCGATATAGTTTTTTGGATGAATGATTATTTGCAAAAAAATTGGTGATGCTAGCTCCTGCCGTTTTTGAGATAGCTATGGTTAACGAACAGATGACGCACGATGCACGACACACGACGCCGCACAATCGCATAAGCTCACAGGTTCGCTAAAAAAATAATAAGAGAATCATATGATTTTTTAAAGTAAAATATAACTGAAATGATTATTGAAATAATATTATAGAATATATTCATGAACGCATTCATGAATACATTTTGAAAGTATCTGCACTGGTATTCAAATACTTTCATATTTACCTGAATTCCCATTCTTATGCAATAAAATTTTTTAATGCAGTACATATTCATATTTGTATTCAAATACATTTGCAAAGCATTCGCTCCATGTCTAGTATTCATTCAGTTTTAGCAAAACAAAGATGTTGAGAATCCAGAATATACAAAATTCACAAATTTAAATAATGATCATAAGTACCTGGTTTTATGGCTTTTATTTATATTAAAAAAAATAAATGTAATATATTCACTTTGGACTACTTTCACATCAATCTACACACTAGACACAGTAGGAATCTAGATTAATATTATCAACTGCATCTTTGTCTATCATATATTTCCTTCATATGATCCCTAATAATTAGTAATGAATAATATGATTTACTTTTTTATCATTAAAATTTCACTGAAAAATACCATGGGTGACTGCATGGTGTTATTTGGAATAACATTGACATTGACATTCTATCCATCCATACAAGATTCTTACATCATCAGTAACTGCAAGTTAATTTTCTGTTACTCATAAACTAACAAATTCCTTTTCTATTAATTTTTCTTTAATTTGTTATAAACAAGGGACCTATGGGTCACGTCGCTCAGCTGAATTTTGGAAAATATTAGTAACTGCAAAATATTTTTATTTCTTATGGTTTTTCCATGTATATTACCATTTGAAAAGCTAAGAGAAAATGGCCCAGCTTAAGTGAAACTCTGTAAATTACAGAATAATGGACATGAGCTAAAGCATATGGACTGTGTAATAAATGAAACCTTTGGCCGGAAACCATTTAGTGATGCACCAAGGGAAAAAATTAGCCTACGGTAAGTGTCATATAAAAGTTCAATTTCATAAACAAATAATGTGTGAAGGTAATTAAGTTTTCAAAAGTTAAATATATGGCCATATGAGTTAAAAATTAATCCCACAAAGTTTGACCAATATTCCTAATTTTAAAAAACTACGATTAACAGTGATATTCACATTTAAGAGATATGAATGAAATGCTACCAAGTATTTATATCTTCTTAAATCTTGTCAGTTAGCACTTACATTAGGTCCTAATATTTTACCATATTTGAATATTAGGATTAAATTCCTGAACATTTTTTTTCTTTTAAAATAATCAAAATTGTCCAAGTCTCAACAAAAAGAATTTTTTTAACATTAAAATTATAAGCTTTGTCTTGTATATTAGTCCTGTGTATCGAAGCGGTGGGTCAGGGAGGGGTCTCTGTTGTTACTGTTCATCGCTGAAAAAATGTGAAATTATAAGATTCATCTTGTTTAGAGTACAGGTCTGTCAACAGAATGGGGGGGGGGGGGAGAGAAAGGCTCCCTGTAGTATTTATGCTGGCAGCCTGATCAAGCTCAACAAGAGAGAGGGCTTGCCCGAGTGATGGGATTACATAACAGCCTGGGGAGCATAGAGAGTTGCACTGAATAACCTACAGTGACCTCTGTGGACAGCTTGACAATGTAAGGGAATACAACAAGAGCCTCCAAACAAATTTAATAACTAGCCTAATTTTGCAGCTTTTATTTTTCAATTTAAGATTTTAACAGATTAAATCCTTATGTGTACATGCTGTGAAAATAACATCCACAGTACTTACAGGAAAAAATCATGCCGTGACCAAAGTTGGGCAAAATTTAAGGTACTGATTTTAAATTTATGCTAATAACTTTAAAAAAATTGCAAATTTCAGATCTAATTTTTGGTATACAATTGAATCTTGATTAAATTATGTTATATTCCTGAAAAAAAGTCTCAGCCATTCTTATGTTAAGTGAGTAAATACATATCCTGATTTTTTACAAAGTGCATTTTGTTTGGGCCTATATCTTCAACAAATTATGCAATACTGACCTAACTTTTGGTATGTACATAGGAAATGTATGGAAGAATATGAATTTTTACAATAACATCTAACATTATGCCAATTTTTGGATTACCAGGTAAACAAAAGTAGGGTCATGATGCTAGAAAATACAAAAACATAGCTAGACTATTTTTTAAGCTTATACTTTCAAATTCAAAATTCATCAGATTAAATCCATATGTTAACTGGCTGTGAAAATTAAATCAAATGTACTTATAAGAAAAAACCGTGCCATGGCCAAATTTAGGCAAAATTTAAGGTACCAATTTTTTATTTTTGCTAATATTTTTTAAAAATTAACAGATTTTGATCTAATTTTGGGTATACAATTAAATTTTGATTAATTAAAGATATATCACTGGATAAAAAGTCCATAGCTTTAAAATGTTTTGTGTTAAGTGATCAAATATCTTTCCTGATTTTTTTACAAAATGCATTATGTTTGAGCCCATAACTTTTTTTAAATCATATAATACAGACCTAATTTCTGGCATGTACATAGGAACTATATAGAGGAATATTTATGGTAAATATGAGGAAAAACAGGTGAGTGGTTTCATAGTTAGGCTGACCTGAAATGTGAAAATAGGTTTTTAATAAAAAATTGAGGTTTTTCCTTAATTTCTCAAAGGAACGAAGTTGCAAAGACCCAGTTTTCGGCTTCGTAGGAGATCTTGGGGACATCTAACATTATGCCAACAACCTTTGGAGCATAAAGAGCTGCACTGAATGACCAACAGTGACCACAGTGGACTGCTTGACAATGTAAGGGAATACAACAAGAACCTCCAACAAAATTCAATACCTCCCATAATTTTGCAGCTTTTATTTTCAAATTACAGATTTTAACAGATTAAATCCTTATTTGTACATGCTGTGAAAATTAGATCCACAGTACTTACAGGAAAAAAACGTGCCATGGTCAAATTTAGGCAAAATTTAAGGTACCAATTTTTTATTTTTGCTAATATTTTAAAAAATTTAACAGATTTTGATCTAATTTTGGGTATACAATTTAATTTTGATTAATTAAAGATATATCACTGGATAAAAAGTCCATAGCTTTAAAATGTTTTGTGTTAAGTGATCATATATCTTTCCTGATTTTTTTAAAAATGCATTATGTTTGAGCCCATAACTTTTTTTAAATCATATAATACAGACCTAATTTCTGGCATGTACATAGGAACTATATAGAGGAATATTTATGGTAAATATGAGGAAAAACAGGTGAGTGGTTTCATAGTTAGGCTGACCTGAAATGTGAAAATAGGTTTTTAATAAAAAATTGAGGTTTTTCCTTAATTTCTCAAAGGAACAAAGTTGCAAAGACCCAGTTTTCGGCTTCGTAGGAGATCTTGGGGACATCTAACATTATGCCAACAACCTTTTGAGCATAAAGAGCTGCACTGAATGACCAACAGTGACCACAGTGGACTGCTTGACAATGTAAGGGAATACAACAAGAGCCTCCAACAAAATTCAATACCTCCCATAATTTTGCAGCTTTTATTTTCAAATTTCAGATTTTAACAGATTAAATCCTTATTTGTACATGCTGTGAAAATTAGATCCACAGTACTTCCAGGAAAAAAACGTGCCATGGTCAAAGTTGGGCAAAATTTAAGGTACAAATTTTTTATTTTGCTAATATTTTAAATTTTTTTTAAAATTTTGATCTAATTTTGGGTATACAATTTAATTTTGATTAATTAAAGTTATATTATTGGAAATAAAAGTCCATAGCTTTAACATGTTTTGTGTTAAGTGATCAAATATCTTTCCTGATTTTTTACAAAATGCATTATGTTTGGGCCCATAACTTTTTTAAATTATATAATACAGACCTTATTTCTGGCATGTATATAGGAACTGTATAGAGGAATATTTATGGTAAATATGAGGAAAAACAGATGAGTGGTTTCGATGTTAGGCAGTCCTGAAACTGTGTGAAAATAGGTTTTTAATAAAAAATTGAGGTTTTTCCTTAATTTCTCAAAGGAACGAAGTCGCAAAGACCCAGTTTTCGGCTTGGTAGGAGATCTTGGGGACAGCTAACATTATGCCGAATTTTTTATTCCTAGGTCTTACGGTTTCAAAACGTGCCACATCTACGGACGGACGGAAGGACGGACGGACGGACAGACGGACGGCAAGACAGACGGACGGCAAGACAGACGGACAATGGACCACGACTATAGCTCAGATGACTTATAGTCAGCTGAGCTAAAAACCAATACAAAATTATTAATTTATTGTTGATTGTATGTTGTTTTTCAAAACAACTACTAGATGAGTTGGGTTGGACACCTGGATCAACTGTGGCTGGGCATTAGCTGCCTGGCTGCGCTCAAGCATGCATAATCTGATGAAAGGTCAACAAGGTCAACATACAGGTGACTGAATAAGGGCTGGATTAAGCCTGGGTCTGACATGGTCTCATATAAACATTAATAAAAGCTCATAAAGTAGCTAAAGTAGCACATGAAAATTCTGATTCTTAGGTAATGATGGCTGAAACATTAATATGTATCATGTACGTACATTTGGAAAATTTGAACATGGACTGAGCATGTTTTTTTCCTTATGTTAAAACTGTTGTATGTTAAACATCAACCAGTTGACAACCACCTAGGTTCATGTCAAATAATAAAGTTACGAAACTGATGTTTTAAGTAGTATACCGGAATAGTTTAGATATAATATTAGTTTTAAAATAGAGGTGCTACATAAGATGGTATCATTAATAAAGATTGAAATTTTTCGAACTTAAAGAGGCCAAACACCTTAATAAATATAACATGTATAGCATCATGCTTATCTTAGTTTCAACAAGTAAAAGACATACGAGTTGAATGAAATCTGATGAATAGAATCAAAATGGTAAGTACTGATGTTGTTTGCATTAGAATATGAACTATTGATGATTTTATGTATATTTTGGTTAATATAAGAATATACTAACAACTTTGGTAATATTCACAGTTGCTCTTATGTTGATATGTTGATATGGAAAGTGTATTTTATTTTTATTGAAAGGTATTACTGGTTATTTTAGTATTGTTGCATGCGGTCTAGATGTAGAAAAAGCGTTTCTGTTTCCCTGAGGTGAAATCAGTCAACTGGACTGAAATAATGGTAGGTTGAGCTTACCTTCATGGTGTATTTTGACAATTATATAGGTCCTTGAAACAGAGATATATTCTGAGTAGTACCAGAGAATTATAAGCGCCAAAATGCACTACAGTGTATAGTGTTTGTTTAACATGAATAATAACAATTGTACAGACATGTAATACAGCAATGATCTTAAAACAATGATATTTGCATTAAGATGAATTAGAAAGATTGCTTGCGACACTGTCAGCTCTAGAGTTTTATTTTAAATATTTTTGGTTGTAAAAATGTAATATTAAAAGCCGCATATATGAGGTGATTTCTTCAACAGTTTAGTAATAAAGGGTTGTATAATAATTAGACTTTAAAATATAAAAATCACACTGGAATTTTGTATAATGAACATAGATTAGTGTTATAATTATTCAGAGTGCTTTATTCATATAAATATATATTGAAGTTAAAATGCTCGTCATATCAGCTTTAAAGTTACTCCTTTTTGGACCTTGTAAACAGATCAGCCAACGATTTTCTAAGGTTATCAAACTGACGTATTTTCAGAGGTTGGTACCGAGTGTAACACAGGCTAGAATGGATATATATTATTAAAAGTTCAGTTTTTTTTACACATGTTTACCTTGGAGGTAATTGAAAGTAGACTGATGGAGATCAGTTCAGATTTATAAAAGGTAATACAATAAAAAGAATCTCTTTGATAGAATGAACAGGTATATGAGTTTTTTAAGTTTTTGAAACTGTGATGGACTTAGTGCATTTTTCTACCTGTGATTTACAAAAAGAACCGCACCCACAAAGGTGTATTTTTTTAATTATTTGGCAAATTAAAACATTAACATCGCCCCTGGGGCTTGATTATTATTGTAGTTAAAAAATGCTATTTAATTAAGAAATGAGATTTAGACAAATGAAGCAGACATATTAGCATCATTAGTGCTTAATTTTATTAATCTGGTTTATTGGCATTGAGTAGTTTAATACAAGAACCCTATATATTCCTATTAGGTCTAGATGGGCACCTTTAATAGAGGCAAGCAGGTGGTAGTTACCTCACTGACATCGTTCCTTTTTCTCCATAAACTATTGATGGAGTAATTAATCATCTTCTAATAAGGTGGTCCGTTTTGCTTTAATGAGTATATATGCAACTTCATATATTCGCATAATATTTGTCTAACATTGTGTGAGCAGAAATACATGAATATGTGTAAGACATTTTATAAATAAGCGAAGAGTACTAAATGTTTTTTTGGAAGCAGGGTCTCGTTGACACCATATATGTAAAGACACTATGTTTAAGGTTTATGTACAACAGCTATGTGAATATGTAGTATTGTATACAAATGCACAAACACATATGCACCGATTTATATGTTGCTCGTATGCAGGTAAAAGGTTTATATTTAGACATGAATGTGATGTAAGCTATAGTCTATCAAAGATTATTTTGCACTATTTTTCAAAATGGCTGAAATAGTCTCTTTAAATGTGAGGGGATTGGGGTATAGTATTAAGAGAAGGGAAACTTTCCATTGGCTACCTAAAAACAAGGGACCCATGGGTCACGGCGCTCAGCTGATCATGATTGGACTATAAATGTTTCTCCACTGTGATACTATATCGAGTCGATAAAGCTTATGAATATCATGTACATGTTGGGCTATTATAAAGGAATGTAATGTAATATGTGAGTAAATTATAAATGAAATTACCTGACTGATGGATTAATAGAGTCAAATAAAGTGGTTTATTTTTTATTTATTTAGGAGGGGATGAAAATTGTGATATATTTGAGCAAATATGAATGCAATGACAGCAGTAATAAGCAGTAGTAGAATGATGATAAGGCTATTTGTTGAAGGATCTAAAGTGTATGGTAGTCTGCAAGCGTTCAATTTGACAGATATGATGTTATGATTAACTATGCTGATGAAGTGATTTATGAATATGTGACTGTATGACACAATATCTCTTTAGTCTTGACAAGGTACATTATTGTGATGCCCACTATGTCTACATATTACACAATATTGACATAATTTCTGGCATGTACATAGGTACCTATGGACGAATAGTTATACAAAATATTAAAGTATGAATATATCTGATTCGTCTTGTTCTTGCTTACTGAGGCTGACTTTGGGATGGGGTTCGGAGAAGGGAAAAGTGAGGGCAGCACGAAGGTGGATGTAGAAATATTCTATTGTAATGTTTTTCATTTATATAAGAATATGAAAAGCTAAGAGAAAAGGGGCCCTCCTACTTGGTTATAGTAAAGTTCTAAATATATGATTGCAAACTAATACTCTGACAAGACTGTCATGAAGAAAAACAGTAAAAGTTTTGAGATACTGTGTTGCATATGAAAATTTACAGATGGACAGGCAAGTGGACAGAATGGACTAATACCTTTATTTCACTTTCAAGAGAATTATGCATTTAAGTTTATATGTAATCCTATTTTTTTAAGCAGATCCACTTTTTCCATTAAGAAGTTTTTATCTGAATCATTTTTTTATTTACAGGTTTATAAATTTTTAATTAAAAAACCTGAATATATAAGTTAAAATATTAGAATTGTTGCAAAAGTTGCAATCATTATATATACAGAGTAGAAAACATTGGGTCATATTATGCATACACATATATTTTATTATTTTTAAATCATAAATGTTTAAACTGATTTTAAAAGAAAATAATGCCACAACATGGCATCTACAAGAATATTCCTTGAATCACTATTAAAAAGTTTTGCACATTGGAGTTTTCAGGACATGCTTAATTTTATTCACCAAAATAAAATAAGAGTAAATTTTATAAAATAAAACATCTTTTCAAATAAAGTATACACACTGTTGGTTGAATGAGGGACAAACAATGAACATCCACACTTTCACAGCAATACACCACTTTGTGGACACAATTAAATGTACACTTTAATCATTGTAACCCTGGTGGTTCAATACAAAATCTAAAATGTAGCATGTCCAAGAATAATATAAAATACAGAAAAATTATAACATTCATCTAGTTTATGCACCAGCTGGAGGGGGGATGAGTGCAGGGCAGAGGGGCAGCCTGCTAGTAGTGGCCAAGCTGGGCCAAGGTAAGCTGCCTGGGGTGGGTTACATAATGCAAGTGAAGGTTGTACTACTAGGTGGGCTAGATGTAAACAACACTTGACATGGTGTATGAAAACATGAATTAAAGCTATTCAATCCTATCAATTTCTTTTGAAAGTTCAGATTTTAAAAGATTAAATCCTTATGCATATATGCTGGGAAAATTAAATCAACAGTTGGACAAAATTTAAGGTATTGATTTTTTATTTATGCTAATAACTTGAAAAATTTGCAAAATTCAGATCTAATTTTGGGTAAACAATTGAATCTTGATTAAATAAATTTATATTCCTGAAAAAAAGTCTCTAGGTTCAGCAATTCTCATGTTAGGTGAGTAAATATATTTCCTGATTTAAAAAAAAATTGCATTATGTTTTGGCCCATAACTTCAAAATAATACCCAATACTGACCTAATTTTTGGTATGTTCATAGAAAATGTATAAAAGAATGTGAATACTAAATACGATCAAAAACAGATCAGTGGTTTTGATATTAGGCAGCCTTGAAGTGCTTTTTTTTATGGAAAACGGAGTTTTTTTTCCTTAATATCTCGAAGGAACAAAGTCCTAATGACCCAATTTTCGGTAGAAGATCTTGGGGACATCTAAAATTATGTCAACAGCCTGGGGAGCATAGAGATGTGCACTGAATGACCTACAGTCATCAAAGTGGACTGCTTGACAATGTAAGGGAATACAACAAGAGCCTCCAAAAAAATTCAATAACTAGCCTAATTTTGCAGCTTTTATTTTCAAATTTCAGATTTTAACAGATTAAATCCTTATGTATACATGGTGTGAAAATTAAATCCACAGTACTAACAGGAAAAAAACGTGCCATGGTCAAACTTGGGCAATTGAAGGTACCAATTTTATATTTTTGCCAATATTTAAAAAAATTTAACAGATTTTGATCTAATTTTTGGTATACAATTAAATTTTGATCAATTAAAGTTGTATTACTGAAAAAAACCCTACCTTTAACACTTTTGGTCTTAAGTGACCAAATATCTATCCTGATTTTTTTATGAAGTTCATTATGTTTGGGCCCATAACTTTTTTAAATTAAATAATACTGACTTAATTTCTGGCATGTACATAGGAACTATATAGAGGAATATTTATGGTAAATATGAAGAAAACCAGACGAGTGGTTTTGATATTAGGCAGTCCTGAAGTGTGAAAATAGATTTCTAATAAAAAATTGAGGTTTTTCTTTAATATCTTGAAGGAACAAAGTCCTATTGACCCAATTTTCGGCATGGTAGGAGATTTTTGGGACATCTAACTGTATAGCAAATTTCAGATTCGTAGGTCCAATGGTGTCGAAACGTGCCAGTCTTACGGACAGACGGACGGACGGAGAGACAGACAGACGGACGACAGACAATGGACCACGACTATAGCTCAGATGACTTTTAGTCGGCTGAGCTAAAAAGGACAAACAGACTGGTAGACATACAAAGCTGATAAAATATGAAGTTTCAATTATTTCTTAATTTTTTTATTATATCAAATTGTTTAACATCTGCAATATTACACAACTGAATATGCAAGTTGCTTTCAAGTTTCAGACCTGAATAGCTATAATCAATCCACATACAGCATATGAAAGTTATTTCAACAGCGCTTAAAGAAATAATTTCATAATTAATATATTTTTAATGATAATGGAGAGATGATGGACAGACAGAGCTGATCATTTTAAGTTCCGTTCTCCTGAGGCAAGAATATCTTTTAATTAAATTTTAATTTTTTCTTATCCAATTATTTTTAAGTTAAATATATTTTACACATTTGCAATAAAAACTAACGCCCCAGTGCACAGGTGCAAAGGAATCAATGACAGCAGAGTGTGTGGGTGTATGTGGGGGGGGGGGGGCAGGGTGGTTGGGGGAGGTAACATTTACAACACTTCTGCATATACATACAGGGCAAACAAAGCCTGATCTCCTATTCTGCTGAGGTAGGAAAATAATGAACAAATGTTTGTATTAGATCCTCATGTTTTTATATCATCAATTTTTTTATGTTTAGTTTATATTTTTATACGTTTCCAATATAACATATATATCTGAATCTAAAAGTTTATTTATAATTTTAAATTGCATCATCATTAATCTCAATCTTGTCACATCATGCATACAAATGTATATATTTATTTTTTACCACCAAAAACATCTTTTAAATTTGCAAAACAACAAATTTCTAAAACTTGATTTAGATTTAACAATTTTAAATTGTGCCTTTATTTACCCAAAATATTTATATTTATAAATTTATAAATTTATGCATACTTATGGGTCTTAAATTATTCTATTTTAATTGGTTAAAATAATTTAAAAGAAAATAGATTTCTTTAACAAGGGACCCATGGGTCAAGGCGCTCAGCTGAAGTTTGAAATTTTTGCAAATGCAAAATATGCAAAATATTCTATTGTAATGTTTTTCACTGATATAAGAATATGAGAAGCAAAGAGGAAAGAGGCCCTCCTACTTGGTTATGGCAAAGTTCTAAATATATGATTGCAAACTAAGTCTCTGACAAGACTGTCATGAAGGAAAACAGTAAAAGTTTTGAGAAACTGTGGTGCATATGAAAATTTACCGAGTGAAAGGCAAGTGGACAGAATGGACTAATACCTTCATTTCACTTTCAAGGGAATACTGCATTAAAGTTTATATTAAAGCCTATTTTTTTAGCATATCCACTTTTTCCATTAAAAGATTTTATCTGAATCATTTTTTTATTTACAAGTTTTATAATTTTTTAATAAAAAAACTGAAAAAATAATTAAAATATTAGAATTTTTTTGAAAATGGAGGTTTTACCTTAATATCTCGAAGGAACGAAGTCCTAATGACCCAATTTTCGGTATGGTAGTAGGTTTTGGGGACATTAATGGTATGCAAAATTTTGGAATCGTAGGTCCAAGGTTTCAAAACGTGCCCTGTTAACTGCCGGACGACAGACCAAGGACCACAACTATAGCTCAGATGACTTATAGTCAGCTGAGCTAAAAATTCTGCCCAGTGGTTATGGAGGAGTTCTCCTGAAACCTAAAAATGCTACATTAACCCAACATAGCATTTTGAATTACTTTTTCAAGGAAAGTTTTGTATATTGGAGTGGAAACAGCATTACAGGTAACTAATTCAGTGCAATTAACTAGACAATTCTTGGCACCACAGGTGCCAGAGTATCTCCAGATATAGTACAGCCCCCCCTTTAAGAATAGGCCACCATTTTTAGCAGCACATACTGACACTTGGCAAGCAATTACTGTTTCTTCCATCTATCAATCCACAATCTTTTTAAAGATGTTGGTCCTGTGACCTTGACCTTTTGGTACATCACAAGGCTATCCAAAAAATTGACAGGCATCTTCCTCTATTGGCAGGGGAACTGTATGTGCAAGATAAAATGTCTGAGATGAAATGTTTGGCTGAAAATGCATCCACAATCTTTTTAAATTTGTGTCCTGTGACCTTGACCTTTGACCTCATGACCCCAAAATCAATTCGGGTCTTGCTTTTCCAATGGGACATATACAAGTCAAGTTTGAAATCTATACATCAATAAAAGCAGGAATTATCATCCAGAAACTAATTTTTGGACAGATGGCTCCTGTGACCTTCACCTTTGACCTTGTGACCTCAAAATTGATAGGGGTCTTCCTCTATTGGCAGATGAACTATATGTGCAAGATGAAGGGTCTGAGATGAAATGTTTGGCTGAAAATGCATCCACAATCTTTTTAATATGTGTCCTGTGACCTTGACCTTTGACCTCATGACCCCAAAATCAATTGGAGTCTTGCTTTTTCAATGGGACATATATAAGTCAAGTTTGAAATCAATACATCAATAAAAGCAGGAATTATATAACTAATTTTTTGACAGATAGCTCCTGTGGCCTTGAACTTTCACCTTGTGACCCCAAAATTGATATGGATCATCCACTATTGATTGGCAAGTGAGCTATATATTCAAGATGGAAGACCTGGGATGAAAGTTTGGCTTAAATTGCATCCACAGTATCTTTTAAGATGCGAGTCCAGTGACCTTGACCTTTGACCTCATGACCCCAGAACCTATAGAGTTCTTACTTTAGTGGTGGGCCATACATAAATCACGTTTGAAATCCATATGGCTATCAACACTGAAGATATCATAAGAGTTGTGGGATTTTCACCAAATATGGACACATTAAAGGTCAAGGCCACTCTCATGGTAAAGGTCATGACCCAAATGTAAATAGACCTCATCCCATAACCCATCACTCTACATGTGCATAATATGAAAGAAATCTGTCCATTAGTTTTTTGACTTATAAAGCTTACAGTACTGTCAAGTGGCAATTATGGGGGTATTAAAAGGCGTAAAAACAAGAAAAGGATAAAAGGTGGGGCCACCAGTTTCCGGTATATCACACAGCTATCCAAGATCTTCGGTCACCTTGATTTTTTTACCAGTCCATGCAAGCTTACTTGAGATATTTAAGAATTTGTGTTAAAATGGACCTATTCAAGGTCAAGGTCACTAACCTAGCATAGGTCATGACCCCATTTTGAATAGGCTTCATCCCCTTACCTATTTCTATACAAATGTAAAGTTTGAAAAAGATCAGTGAAATATTTTTTTAGTTATCCTGCTCAAAAGGTTTTTCTGCCGCGGCGGGACCGCCATGAAACCATAGTATCCCGACTTTGTCTGGAGATACAATTAATATATTTGAAAAAAGATCAATTTCAGGTCAGTGGTTTTGATATTAGGCAGTCCTGAAGTGTAACAATGGGTTTTCAATGGAAAACGGAGTTTTTCCTTTATTTCTCGAAGGAACAAAATTCTAGTGACCAAATTTTGGTATGGTAGGAGGTTTTTGGGACATCAAACAGTATGCTGAATTTCAGATTTGTAGGTCCAACGGTTTTAAAATGTGCCAGTTAAATGGACAGACAGTCAACGAAAAAAGGACCACAACTATAGCTCAGATGACTTATAGTCAGCTGTGCTTAAAATAAAGACACAGTAAAGCAGAGGATTTCCTCCGATCAGGGGCATAATTACACTGGATATATTAAATGTAAGCCTGGTCAGTGTGAAATCAGCCTGTGATGGCTGATCTTTGACCTCAAATCAATGTAGTCCATCAGCTAAAGGTTGACTTTTCTACTAACCTTGTCTCAGGGTGTTCAGTTTTTACTCTGTGGCTTTTGTTTGCTTGTACATTTAGGCACATGTGAATTTTGAATTGTTAAATGAATGACAGATCAATTGCTATGGGTCAGATTGCTTATAGCCCCTGAGTTAAAAATAATTCACAAAGACCAATAATTATGTTCTTTTTTCCAAGGAACATAAAGAAATCAACATTATTTAATGAATGATATCATTAAAGCACAAAATCATAATGCATGCCATCTGATGGGAGAGCTTACCTGCGTTTCAAAGGAGGTGGTGCTCGGGTGTTAATCTGTCTTAGATCAGTCTCCTTATTCTTCTTCAACTAGAATGAGACATTCACAATGTAGGTTGAAAGAGTCAATGGTTACCATCAAACACTGACATCTAACCAGTCATTACATAATCTCAAACAAGTGACCATGGGCCAAGGATGACACTCAGCTGAATCTGAATCAATATGGAGGGCCATAACACATAAATATAGGTAACAGTAAGAAGTTTATAACAAATGGAGTCCCGACTCTGAGTCTGGCCGTGTCCAATGTTGCTGACGCGGGTCATAAAACTCGCTGATCAAAGGCACAGAAAGATGCCACTTATAAGCCCTAAATTAATGATACAGCAAGAGAAACCCCCATTTGGCATGACTTCAGAATGGCCTGTTAGTTTTCATATTTCTGGTTTATAACGAGTAAGGTGTCATCTTGGTCAATTAAGGCAGACTCATTTGAGTACTTAAGATATATTGCTCGGCCTGATGAGCTTCAGCAGTCTGGGTCAGCAACATCCAACAGCCTAGCTATATCAAAGGTCGTGGGGTAGCTGAGCCTGACACCAATGTACAATAGGCGGACAATAGGGTTAATGGGCTTATCATTTCTTAATTGCAATTAGCACACGACTGACACGCAAGTCAGTCAGCTATATGTGCAAGATGGAAGTTTTGGAATGAAAAGTTTGGCTTAAAATGCATCCACAATCTTTCTAAATATGAGGGTCCTGTGACCTTGACCTTTGACCTCATCACCCCAAAATCAATTGAGTTCTTGTGTTAGAGGTGGGCCAAATATAAGTCAAGTTTGAAATCCATATGTCAATCTAAACTGGAGCTATCATCAGGAAACAAATTTGACAGAAATACAGAAAGACAAACAGGGTGATTTATATAGGGCATCCACTTATTCAAGCAGTGCCCTAATAAACAACACAATGTTTCAGGACACTAGATGAAACCACAGTTGCAAATCTGATAGTATCCATATAATTTGGCAGTCTCAAAATAAAGGAAACAAGGGACCCAAGGGTCAAGGTGCTCAGCTGTTATTTATGTTCATAAAATATGATTTGGAAGAAGGGGTAGACAAATGTTGGTTTTGTGTGGTAACATAAGCTGATTTATGAGGATGACAGCGTTTAACTCAAGTTATATAAAGATTTTGATAAAATCCTTGGAGTGGACTGATGTCATTTATATTATTGACATTTGGAAAAGGAGTGCTACTGTCACACAGGTTTTGACTTGGCTTAATAACTTTATCTACAGGTACACTGTATTAGCAATATTTGAAAACAAGGGACCCATGGGTCACGGCGCTCAGCTGTTATATATGATCACAAAGTATGATTTGGAAGAGGAGGTAGGCAAAGGCTGGTTTTGTGAGGTAATATAAGCTCTACAATGAGTTGATGGTGTTTAACTCAAGTTATGTAAGATTTTGATAATATCTGTTGAGACAGGGAAGAGGATTGATGTCATTAATATTATTTACAGTTGGAAATGGTGTCCTTTCATCACACAGGTTTTAACTTGGCCATAAAACTTTACCTACACTGCAGCAGAATTATTTGAAAAGTTAAACTATTTATTAAAAATTAATAACAAGTTTTGTGTCAAGTATAATTTAAATTAAAAATGATAACAGTATCACCTATTTTTTTCATCAAAGATTTTTTAATGGTATTGTTGAAATAAATGATTATTAAAATAATATTACAGAATATATTCATGAATGCATTTGTATTCAAATACTTACATTTTTACCTGTATTCCTATCCTTATACATGAAATTATGGAGAACATATTCCTATTTGCATTCAAATACATTTGCAAAGTACTGCACCATGTCTGGTATTTATTCAATTTAAGCCAAACAAAGTTCTTGAGAATCCAGAATAAAGCTGTGTTACCATGTATCCGCAAAAAACGTATCCGCAAAATACGTACGTACATTCCACAGTGAGCAGTCCGCAAAAACTGTTTCCATAAGTAGGTATGTTTTTCTTGCGGATACCCTTTCAAGTGCCTCTTTTGAAACTGCAAGGACGACAGGCAGGAAGAAGGTCAATATGTCTTATCACACCTAGCCCGGGGCACTGTTGGGAAATATAGGCATTTTTGCCATCCTCAAAAATGGATGAATCGCTCACCGATCCATTTCAATGCTGTCCGTTTTTGCTGATACATTTGCGGAGCACGTTAAAACGTACATATGGAAACACTTCATCTTAAAAAGAGGGATCCAATTTTTTGCGTATGAGACATACCAGATTTACGGATGAAAGGAACTCAGCTTAAACAAATATCACAAATTTAAATAATGATCATAAGTACCTGGTTTTATGAAATTTATTTATATTAAAAAAATAAAACTATTATATTCACTTTGGACTACCTTCACATCAATCTACATACTAGACATAGCAAGAGTCTTATGACAATTATTAACATTACAGAAATCATAATGAGAACTTGTCTAAGATCTGATTTTTTTATCATATTCAAATTTTTTTAATTAAGAAAAATGTATCAGAAAAAAAATTGAAGTATCTCAGCTATGAAACCATTATATGTGTAAAAAATAACACAAGGATAAGAACACCCTATAAATTATACAAGGAGAAAACTAGAGATGGACAAGTTTAATTTATTAACAGAAATAAAAAATTTTGACATTTTAACTTTTTTTTAAATTTTGAAATAAATATAAATTAACAAGCTGAAACCCTTGGAAAAGACCTGGGAATTTAGATTTATATTATAAACTGCATCTTTGTAAATCATTAATTTCCTTCATATAATCCCTTATAGTACATTACAATATAATTTAATTATTTTTGTTTTCATTATTAAAACTTAAAAGAAAAATACCATACGTGACTCAATGGTGTTACTTGGAATACATTTTCATCCATCCATACAAAATCCATAAAACATCAGTAACTGCAAGGTAATTCCCTGTTACTCATCAACTGTCAAATTCCTTTTCTACTGATTATTTTTAAAGTTGTTATTGTAGATCTATAAAAATTTATTTATTGTTTATTGTTATGCTGTTGGTCTAAACAACTAATAGATGAGCTGGGTTGGACACCTGGATCAGCTGTGGGGAGCAATAAGCTGCCCAATTGCAAGTATATGCCCCGCATCATGCGTGCATAATTGGCAGGAAAGGTCAAGTAGAGGACATACAGGTGACTGAATAGGGCCTGGGTAGAGCCTGGATCTGACATGGTGTCATAAAAACTTTAATAAAAGCTACTGTTTTTGGCCAATTTCTTTCAACTTTCAAAACTAACAAGCTGAAATCCTTATTTCTGCATGATATGAAAATTATAACAACAGTGCTTACACGAAACAAACATGCCATGATCAAAATTAGGCAAATTTAAGGTACTGATTTTATACTTACACTAACTTATAAAATTTGAAAAATTCAGAACTAATGTTGGGTATACAATTGAATCTTGATTAAATGTTAATGTTATATCCCTGACAAAAAAAAATCTCTGGCTTCAGCAATTTTCATGTTAAGGGAGTAAACATATTTCTTGTTTACAAAGTGCATTATGTTAGGGGACATAACTTAAAACAATTAAGCAATACTCACATCATTTCCGATATGTGCATAGAGTATAAATAGAAGAACATGTATATTTTATATGATCAAAGTCAGATCAGTGGTTTGATATTAGGCAGTCTTGAAGTGTAACAATGGGTTTTTAATTGAAAATTAAAGTTTTTTCTTAATATCTCGAAGGAATAAAGTTCTAGTGACCAAACGTTTGGAATGGTAGGGGGGTTTGGGGGACATCTAACTGTATGCCAAATTTTGGGAGCTGAGAGCTGGCCTCGGAAGCTGGGGAGCTGAGCTCTAGCAAACTGCATAACATTTGCTTGATCTAAACAATACTTTACATGGTGCTTGAAAACTTGAATAAAATCTACAGTTTTTGATCAACTGGTTTCAAAATTCAATTATTAAGAGATGAAATGATTATGGTAGCATGCTGTGAAAATTAAATCCACAGCAGTTACAGGAAAAAAATGTGCCATGGTCAAATCTGGGCAAAATTTAAGTTACTGATTTTATATTTATGCTAATAACTTAAAAATTTTTAAATATTCAGATCTAATTTTGGGTATACAATTGAATCTTGATTAAATATAGTTATATACCTGAAAGAAAGTCTCTAGCTTCAGCAATTCTCAAGTTAAAGGAGTAATATATTTCATGAATTTTTTAAAGTGCATTATGTTTGGGCCCATTACTTCAAGAATTTAAAAAATATTGAGTAATTTCTGGTACATAGGAAATATATAGAGGAATTAATATATTAACAAGGGACCTATGGGTCACGGCGCTCAGCTGTTATATATGATAAAAAATATTATTTAGAAATGCGACACATGCTGGTTTTTTGTTGTAATAAATATAAGCTGTATTATGAGTTGTTGTTGTTTAGCTTATGTATGATTTTGATAGTACCTTTGGAGACAGGGAAGAGGACTGATTTCATTTATTTTATTAACAAATGGAGTACTATTGTAACACAGATTTTGACTTGGTCATATAACTTATAAGCAGAACATATAATATAAGAGTTTAACTATTTATTAAAAAAATACAAATATTGTCCCAAATATAATTTTTATTTAAAATAATAAGAGAATCGTATGATTTTTTAAAATGAAATATAACTGAAGTGATTATTAAAATAATATTAAAGAATATATTCATGAATCCATTCATGAATACATTTTGAAAGTATTTGCACTGGTATTCATACACTTTCATTTTTACCTGAATTCCCATTCTTAATGCAAGTAATTTTATAATGGAGTACAAATTCATATTTGTATTTAAATACAATTGCAAAGTATTTGCACCATGTCTGGTATTTATATAGTTTTCACCAAACAATGATGTTGAGAATCCAGAATATACAAAATTCACACATTTAAATAATGATCATAAGTACCTGGTTTTATGGCTTTTATTTATATTAAAAAAAATAAATGTAATATATTCATTTTGGACTTATTTCACATCAATGTACACACTAGACACAGTAGGAATCTAGATGAATATTATCAACTGCATCTTTGTCTATCATCAATTTCCTTCATATGATCCCTAATGATTAGTAATGAAAATATGATTTACTTTTTTATCATTAACCTGAACTGAAAAATACTGCATGGTGTTATTTGGAATATGTGACATTCTATCCATTGATACAAGATTCTTATATCATCAGTAACTGCAAGTTAATTTCCTGTTATTATAAACTAACAAATTCCTTTTCTATTTTTCTTTAATTTGTTATTAAAAATCAATAAAAATTTATTAATTTATGGTTAATTGTTATGTTGTTGGTTAAAACTACTAGATGAGTTTGGTTGGACACCTGGATCAACTGTGGCTGGCCATAAGCTGCCTGGCTGCCCCAGTGAATGCCTGGCTTCAAGCATGCATAATTTGCTGAAAGTTCAACAAGGTCAACATACAGGTGACTCAAGAGGGGCTGGAGAGAACGAAGCTTCAATTTTTGGCCAATTTCTTTCAGCTTTCTAAACTAAAAAGCTGAAATCCTTATGTGTGCATGATATGAAAATTATATCAACAGTGCTCACAGGAAACAAACGTGCCATGGTCAAAGTTGGGCAAAATTTAAGGTACTAATTTTATATTTATACTAATAACTTATAAAATTTGAAAAATTCAGAACTAATTTTGGGTATTCAATTGAATCTTGATTAAATAATGTTACATCCCTGACAAAAAATCTCAGCTTCAGCAATCCCCTTGTTAAGGGAGTAAATATATTTCTTGATTTTTTACAAAGTGCATTATGTTTGGGCCCATAACTTAAAACAATTACGCAATACTGACATCATTTCTGGCATGTGCATAGAGAATGCATAGAAAAAATATAAATATTATATATGATTAAAGTCAGACCAGTGGTTTTGACATTAGGCAGTCTTGAAGTGTAACAATGGGTTTTTAATGGAACAAGTGACCCATGGGTCATGACACTCAGCTGACTGGGAAGAGATTCGCAAAAGGAAATTTTATCATCAGAATGGTAGTATATACCCATTCAACTGAAGCATCAAACAGATTAACCAACAGGCCAAGATTTAGTCTGTATTTATATATCTCAAAAATAGAGAAAAATGTGTAAACTTTTAAAACTAGAATACGGGTAACCGACAAGTGACTACATGTATCTGCCAAAATCGGATAGTGAGGCATGGATTGAGTGGCAAGGGGAAATAGAGTGAGGTATGTTGCATATTAGCATGGATGTCTGCAGCCTAAATGTGTATGTAGGTTGTGCCACCTACCACAAATCCAGAAAGCTGTCCAAGCTGTATACACCTGCAAAATTTTAGGCAGAAAAGTCAAACCACTACATGTATATGAGCGATTTTTGCCCATGGCAGACAAACAGACAAACACTGTGCAAAAATCTTTGCAGGTAACCCCTCCAGTTTTGTGTATGATAAAGACCTATGTGAGATCTAAACACATGCACAATTTTGGCCCAATCGGTCAAATGGTTCCTGAGATATGGGCTTGGATGTGTCCAGCGTTAACTAGAATGTAGGTGGCGCCACCTGTCATAAAATCAAGAAAGCTGTCCACGATGTATAAACCTGCAAAATTTTAGGCAGTTATGTCGAACCACTACAGAGAAATGAGTAATTTTAGGCCACGGCAGACTAACAGACAGACGCTTTGCAAACATTGTTACAGGTGGCGCCACCATTTTTTGTGTATGTTACAGAGCTATCAAAGGGCTACATTTGTATAAAGTTTATTTCCTGATCGGTCAAACGGTTCCCGAGATATAAGCTTGGATGTCATCAGCGTGAACGTGAACGTAGGTGGCGCCACCTGTCATAAAATCAAGAAAGCTATCCTGGATGTATACACATGACAAATTTCAGGTGAATTAGTCAATTCACTGCAGAGATATGAGTGATTTTAACCCAAGGCAGATGAACAGATGGACACTGTGCAAACATGGTTACAGGTGGCGCCACCATTTTTTGTGTATGTTATAAAGCAATCCAAGGGCTACATTTGTATCAATTTTATTTCCTGATCGGTCAAACGGTTCCCGAGATATGAGGGTTTATGAGTGGAAACAGACCCACAAATGGACACTGGATAGAGAGGAAAGGTCAGAGGTCAATGCAAATTGGTTAGGCACCAGTTCACATGTGACCCGATAATAGGTGTAAGTTTGGGAAAAATCGGTCCATTAGTCTCCGAAGAGTTCTCTGGAAACGAACGCCGCCGCAGCGGACGAACTCGGTCAAAAACATAGTATCCGCAAAACTTCTTTTTGGCGGATACAAAAATACAGGTGGCTCCACCAGTCTGCAGAAACTAATAAAAACACTTAATGGTCAATATCCATGCAAAAAATCATGGTGATCTCTGCATTAGTTGTTCAGATACTTCAGTTTTTGTATCAAATTGTCCATTATTCTGAGGGATACTTCGGAGTCCTATAGCTTGAAGGATATGGGTAACAGAGACCTAATTTCAAGTTTCCACAGGCACCTTTCATGGGCCTCCTTGCATGACAAGAATGAAGATTCTAGGTCCAGTTGTTGCGATTTGTACCCTGTTGACAGATAACCACATCTTTAAAGGTCTCAAAAAAAAGAAAAAAATTCATAAAAATTTGAAAAAAAAATAGAGGTGGCACACCCAGTCTGCAGAAACTGATGGAACAGCTCATGATCAATATGTATGCCGAAAATCATGACCATCAGTGTTGTAGTTATTGAAATACTGCAGTTTTTGTATCAAATTTTCCATTATTCTGGGGGGGGGGGGGGGTATTTTGGACCCATACAGCTTAAAGAATATGGGTAACAGAGACCTAATTTCAAGTTTCAATGGAGACTTTTCATGGGTCTCCCTGTGTGTCAAGAATGAAGATTCTTGGTCCAGTTTTTATGATTTGTGCCCTGTTAACAGATGTTCATATCTTTAAAGGTCTCAAAAATACAGAAAAATTTTGTAAAAAAACCCGAACAAATACAGGTGGTGCCACCAGTCTGCAGAAACTTATGAAACACTCCATGATCAATATCCATGCAAACAATTATGGTTATCTCTGCATTAGTTGTTCAGATACTTTAGCTTTTGTATCAAATTTTCCATTATTCTGAGCTGTACTTTGGAGTGCCATAGCTCAAAGGATATGGGTAACAGAGACCAAATTTCAGGTTTCCATGGAGACTTATCATGGGTCTCCCTGTGTGTCAAGAACGAAGATTCTAGGTCCAGTCGTTACGATTTGTACCCTGTTGACAGATAACTACATCCTTAAAGGTCTCAAAAATGGAATTCGTGAACATTGAAAAATACAGGTGGCGCCACCAGTCTGCACAAACTGATGAAACATCTCATGATCAATATGTATGTCGAAAATCATGACCATCAGTGATGTAGTTAATGAGATATTGAAGTTTTTGTATGAAATTTTTGACTTTTCTGGGGGGTACTTTGGGGCCACATAGCTCGAAGGATATGGGTAACAGAGACCTAATTTCTGGTGTCCAAGGAGATTTTTTATGGACCTCTCAGAATCCCAAGTTACAAGTTCTAAGTCAAGTGGTTACGATTTGTGCCTGGTTAACGGACGGACAGACGGACAGACGGACAGACAGACAGACGGACAGACGGACGACGGACAAAGAGTGATCGCTAAAGAGTGACTTTCAGTCAGCTGAGCTAAAAATGAAGTTTTTCATTAATATCTCGAAGGTATTAAGTCCTAGTGACCAAATTCTTGGCATGGTAGGGGATTTTGGAGACATCTAATTGTTTGCCAAATTTTAGGAACTGAGAGCTGAAGCTGGGGAGCTGAGCTCTTGCAAACTGCATAACACTAGCTTGATGTAAACAATATGTTACATGGTGCTTGAAAACTTGAATAAAATCTACAGTTTTTGATCAACTGGTTTCAAATTTTTGGTGTTAACAGACAAAATGCTAACATAAACATGCTGTGAAAATTAAATCCACAGTACTTACAGGAAAAAAACGTGCTATGGTCAAAGTTGGGCGAAATTTAAGGTACCAATTTTTTATTTTTGTTAATATTTTTAAAAATTTAAAAGATTCTGATCTAATTTTGGGTATACAATTTAATTTTGATCAATTAAAGTTATAATATGCGAAAAAAAGTCCATAGCTTTAACAGGTTTGGTGTTAAGTGATCAAATATATTTCCTGATTTTTTACAAAATGCATTATGTTTGGGCCCATAACTTTTTTAAATTATATAATACAGACATAATTTCTGGCATGTACATAGGAACTATATAGAGGAATATTTATGGTAAATATGAGGTAAAACAGATGAGTGGTTTTGATATTATGCAGTCCTAAAGTGTGAAAATAGGTTTTTAATAAAAAATTGAAGTTTTTCCTTAATTTCTCAAAGGAACGAAGCCTCAAAAACCCAGTTTTTGGCTTGGAAGGAGATCTTGGGGACATCTAACATTATGCCGAATTTTGGATTCCTAGGTCTTACGGTTTTAAAACGTGCCACATCTACGGACGGACGGACAGACGGACGGACAGACGGACCGACGACAGACAATGGACCACGACTATAGCTCAGATGACTTATAGTCAGCTGAGCTAAAAATGGTCAATATCAGGTCAGTGGTTTTGATATTACACAATCTTGAAGTGTAACAATGGGTTTTAAATGGAAAACAGAGGTTTTTTCCTTAATAATTCAAAGGAACGAAGTCCCAGTGACACAATTTTCGGTATGGTAGGAGTTTTGGGGACATCTTAAGCAATGCCAAATTTTAGATTCGTAGGTCCAACGGTTTCAAAACATGCCAGTTTAACGGACAGACGGACGGACAGACGGACAGAGGACCACAACTATAGCTCAGCTGACTTATAGTCAGCTGAGCTAAAAAATGTCCACTACAAGTTATGTTAATTATCATGCTTTTTACAATGGAGTTAACTTTTATTCAATAATTACATGTTACCTATACTCAAGAGTAGCACTAGCACAAATGATATGAGAGCTACTATTTATCCAAAATCAATTGCAATTATTGAGCCAAATATAATTTTAATAAAAAAATACTAATAGTATCATCTGAAAAGATTTTTTAAAAATAATATAACTGAAATAAATGATTATTAAAATTATATTATAAAGGTATTCATGAAGGCATTCATGAAAAATATTTTAGAAGTATTTGTACTTGCATTCGATACTTTCTTTTTTCCTGTATTAGTATTTGTATTCATTTTCATGATTGAACTATTGAATATTTGTATTCATATTCAAATACAATTATTAAGTATTCACTCAATGTCTCCTATTTATACAGTTTCTGTCAAACAAAGCTGTAGAGAATCCAAATGAATTCTCAAATTAAAGTAACAATCATAAGTACCTGGTTTTATGGCTTTAATTTATAGAACAAGGGACCCATGGGTCACGGCACTCAGCTGATCATGATTGGACAATAAATGTATAACAATTGAGATACTGTATTGAGTCGATAAAGCTAATGAATATCATGGACATGTTGGGCTATTATAAAAGAATTTAATGTAATATACAAGTAAATGATGTAGGAAATAACCTTACTGATTGATTAATATGGAGTAAAATATAGTGGTATATTTTTTATTTATTTGGGAGGTGTTGAAAAAAGCAATATATTTGAGCAAATATAAATGCAATGACAGTATACTAAGCAATGGTAGAATGATAATAAGGCTATCTGTTGAAAGATCTAAAGTGTATTGAAGTCTGCAAGATTTCAATTTGACAGATATAATGTTATGATTAACTACCATAATGAGGGGATTTATAAATTTGTGACTGTATGACATGATATCTCTTCCATTACATTAGTTACAAGTTACATTATTTTGATGCTCACCATGTCTACATATTACACAATATCAAATTTACAATTTCTGGCATGTACATAGGTACTTATGGACAAACAGCTATACAAAATATAAAAATATGAATATATCTGATTCATCTTGTTCTTGTTTACTCAGGCTCACATTGGGATGGGGTTCGAAAAAGGGAATAGTGAGGGCAGCAATTAGGACTGGATGTAGAGAGAAAAGGAGAGAGAAAGAAGGGGGTGGAGCACTCAACAGTACTTAAACACCTGGAAGGTTAAAATCTAAAATATTATGAAATGTAGATAAAGTCTCAGAGGAAGAGGTAATCTAGGCCATGGTTGGTTGATATGATTGAAGAAATTGTTGCAAATAATATTTTGAGATCTGACCATATGTTTCCATTAGTTATCTTTTTGATAAGCTGTTGACAGTTCAACAGTTTACACATTTGTCTAATGAGATCCAATTAATTTAATTAAAACATTTTTTTTCAATTGTATGATTTGTATACGGTTGACATAACATCCCCACAGGTGGATTGACTTGATTGTGGGGGGGGGGGGGATATGATGGGAGTAACAACGCCTCTGTCTCTCTGTAGTATTTTCTTTAATTGTTAAATTTTATGCTATAGCAATAGCACTATTGTCACAGTGCCAAGCAGCAAGGACTCAGTGGGGTGAAGAAGGGGATGGTGGGAGTTACAACACCCTTGCATATACATACAGGATATGAAATTTTATTCAACAGCGCTTATAAGATAAGTTTATTCATGATCATTACATATTTAAAACAGGCAGAAAGATGGAGAAACAAAGCAAATCCTTTTTTCCCCATTCTACTGAGGCCGGAAAAATTTAACTATTTGCATTAATTCCTTTTTTTTCATTACATCATTTTTTCCAGGTTTAAAAATGTAACTATACATTTACAGTATAACATATATATGTGATTGTGAATAATTCAAGTTTAGTTTATTCTAGTTTATAGTACCTGTCAACAGAATGGGATGGAGGGAGGAAGGGAGGCATGGGGGGGGGGGGGGGGGGAGAGAGAGAGAGAAAAGAGAGAGAGATAGCAGGAGAGAGAGAGCCAGACTGTCATGGAGAGAGAGAGAGAGAGAGAGAGACAGAGAGAGAGACAGAGAGAGAGACAGAGAGAGAGAGCTAGACTGCCAGAAAGAGAGAGAGAAAATGAGAGAGAGAGGCTCTCTGGTAATTACTGCCTGACCAAGCCTGACCCAGACACTCACAGAGGCAGTAGGTCAGAAGTGAAGGTGTTATGTAACAGCCTACCACACTGCATTTATACTGACCCAGATGTAAACAATCATGACATGGTGCTTGAAAACTTGAATGAAATCTACAGTTTTTGATCAATTGGTTTCAAATTTCAGATTTTAACAGATGAAATGCTTATGTGTACATGCTTGGAAAATTAAATCCACAGCACTAACAGAAAAATTGAATATTTTTATTTTTTTTTAAATCATATCAGAATAAAAAGAAAAGTATTCTCAGCTATGAAACTAATACATGTGTTAAAAACTAGAATATGGGTAGTCGACAAGCGACTATGTGTATCGGCCAAAATCAGAGTGGAATGGGTGAAATGAGGCATGGATTGAGTGGCAAGGGGAAATAGAGTGAGGTGTGTTGCATATTAGCATGGATGTCTGCAGCGGAAATGTGAATGTAGGTTGCGCAACCTACCACAAAATCCAGAAAGCTGTCCAAGTTGTATACATATGCAAAATTTTAGGCAGATAAGTCAAACCACTACATGTATATCCCACAGCAGACAAAAAGAAGGACTTGTGCAAAAAAGGTGGCAGGTGGCGCCACCAATTGTGTGTATGATTAAGAGCTATGTGAGATCTATACACATGCATAATTTCAGGGGGATATGTCAAACCAGTCCTGAGATATAAGCCTGAATGTCTGCAGCGTTAACATAAATGTTGGTGGCGCCACCTGCCAAAAAATCAAGAAAGTTATCCAAAGTGTATAGACACGCAAAATTTTAGGCTGATAAGTCAAACCACTACTGAGATATGAGTGTTTTTAACCCACGGCAGACAAACAGACGGCCGCTGTGCAAAAATGGTTGTAGGTGGTGCCATCAGTTTTGCATATAATAAAGAGCTATGAGAGATCTATTCACATGCAAAATTTTGGCCAAATCAGTCAAATGGTTCCCCAGATATGAGCTTGGATGTCTGCAGCATAAACTAGAATAAGGGTGGTGCCACCTGTCATAAAATCAAGAAAGCTGTCCAGGATGTATAAACCTGCAAAATTTTAGGCAGATATGTCAAACCACTGCCAAGATATGAGTAATTTTGTCCCACAGCAGACAAACAGACGGACGCTGTGCAAAAATGATTGCAGGTGGCGCCACCAGTTTTGCATATGATAAAGAGCTATGTGGGATCTATACACATGCAAGTTTTCAGGAAGATTCGTCAAACCAGCCTGGAGATATAAGCATGGATGTCTGCAGCGTGAACATTGAATGTAGGTGGCGAAAACCTGTCATAAAATCAAGGAAGCTATCCAGGATGTATACGTATGCCAAATTTCAGGTGAATTAGTCAAACCACTGCCGAGATATGAGTGATTTAAACCCAAGGCAGAGGAACAGATGGACACTGTGCCGACATGGTTGCAGGTGGTGCCACCATTTTTTGTGTATGTTATAAAGCTATCCAAGGGCTACATTTGTACATATTTTTTTTCCTGATCAGTCAGATGGTTCCCGAGATATGTGGGGTTATGTGTGGAAACAGACGCACAAATGAACGCTGGGCAGAGAGGAAAGGTCAGAGGTCAACGCCAATTGGGTAGGCACCAGTTAACATGTGACCCGATAATTGGTGTAAGTTTCGGAAAAAATCAGTCCAGTAGTCTCAGAGGAGTTCTCCGGAAATGAATAAGGCAGCAGTGGAGAAACCGGGTCAAAAACATAGTATCCGCAAAACTTCGTTTTGGCGGATATAATAATCAAAGGATCAAAATTCCCAATATATTATACAAGGAGCAAACTGGAGTTGGGAATGTTAAATTTTATTAAACGAAATAAAGGAATCAGTAATATAAATTTTGTTTATTTAACCAGTATCATGTAACAGCTGATACAGCTATCAGTCTTAATGTCATAGTCAAACATATTGATATCTTTAATGAGCACTTGTCTGAGTAATATTTTAAATTTTTGACATAATTCAAATTTTTCAAATTTTGTAATAAAAATAAACCAACAAATTAAACATCTGGAAAAGACCTGGAAATAATTTATTTTCATTTTTATGACTGAAATGAAAAATATCCAATGGTGACTGCATGTTGTCATTTGAGATACATTTTCGCCCATCCATGCACGATCCACAAAACATCAGTAATGCAAGGTAATTCCCAAAAATCTTAACTTTAAAATTTCTTTTCTATTATTTGTTCTTAAAGTTGTTATTATAAACCAATATTTTTTTAAAATTATTGTTTATTGTTATGTTTTTGGCAAAAACAACTACTAGAGGATGGGGGTTGAACAGTCAGATCAAGCTGAAGCCACCCATTAGCTGGCTGGCTGCAGAGTATGCCTCAAGCATGCATAATTGGCCTGAAAGGTCAATAAGGGGACATATAGGGGGGCTTCAGTATAGCCTAGGTTGACATGGTCTCATAAAAACTTTAAAAAAAGCAACAGTTTTTGGTCCATTCCTTTCAAATTTCAGAATTTAGAAGCTGAAATTCTTATGTGTGCATTATATGAAAATTAAATCAACAGTGCTTACTGGGAAGAAACGTGCTATAGCCAAAGTTGGGCAAAATTTAATTTTATATTTTTTCAAATAACTTATTAAATATGAAAAATTCAGATCTAATTTTCAGCATACAATTGAATCTTGATTA
Organism: Sipunculus nudus; assembly: GCA_026874595.1. NCBI lineage: Eukaryota > Metazoa > Annelida > Sipuncula > Golfingiida > Sipunculidae > Sipunculus > Sipunculus nudus. The sequence goes on from CM049311.1 coordinate 44,778,100, forward strand.
AATGAAGTTTCATCCCTGAAAAAAACTCTCTAGTTTCAGCAATTCTTATGTTAAGTTAGTAAATATAATTCCCGAATTTTTACAATTTGCAAAATGTTTGGGCACATAACTTCAACAAATTACCCAATACTGACCTAATTTTTTGTACTGAAGTTGGGTATGTTTAATTTTATTAACTGAAATAAAGGAATCAGTACTATAAATTTTGATTATTTACCTTGTATCAGGTAACAGCTCATACAGCCATGAGTCTAAATGTCATTACCGTAAAATCTCCACTTATAACCGCACTTCCGATTAAAACCACACCCATACTTCGCCGAAATTCCAGGCGAGACACCGCGAGGGGCTCAAATACTAAGAACCCCCCTTTAAAACTGCACCAACTTTTGCTACGGAATGATTTGACAAAAGACACAATCAAGCAATCATCTAGAAATGAACACGCGTAGGTTGCGACTCGGCCATTCCTGTCCACTTTAAAAATTCCTTGGGCATTTTATTTAAACACATCATAACACTTTTTTGCAGGGTCACTCAAGCATGAAGTTTGGGAAGAGGTAAGGGCCAGTGAACCTCTGCCTGTTTATACAGATTTTATATTCGGTGCCGTATTCTTGTTTGCTACTGATTTGTCATTATATTTTGGAAAAAAATATTCTGCTGATCCATTTCAAGTCACTGTATATTTTAATTCTAAAAGTAATATTTTGAAATCTTAATTTTTGATGAAAATTCCATTTTCTGGAATTACTCGGAAGATTCAAATCATTTTCATACCGGTTACTTCATCGTCATATCATCGTCACATCGTACGTTGACATCGCTCCATGTCACAATTTGCTGGTGCGTTTGAAAACATTGCTGGTCAACTTAACTAAATATCAAAGTAACTGAAGTTACCTTGTCGAGATACGCACGTATAGGAAACATGATGCTTGAAAACGAGTGATTTTAAGGTAAAATTAAAGTGGCCAGTCCGGATAAGCAAGTTTTTTTCCTGAAGAAAGTTTCTGTGTCAAGGCAGTGTTCGCGCAAGGCACGCTGGGACGAAATAGGTGGCTGTTCTATTTACCACCCACCGCATACAGCCGTTCAAAATATTCTTAGCAGAATACTGGGGCGTTTCAGCACATGGCGGCACTCAAACTTGATTTTAAAACGATCGTCTGCCATTGTGTGACTTTTTACGATGTCAGCTTTTTATTCATTTTACGTTTAAAACAAATAATCATTGCTAAATTATGCCGCAAATGGGTTTAAAGTAGGCTTTTATTTCAATTTTGCTTGACCATGCCAAACGAAGTGGACCGCTGTGTGTAACAGCAGGGTTGTTGTAAACGTAGTATTTGGTGACAATTACCAAGATTCTATAACAAGTTATATATCACACGAAAACTAATCATCAATATTTAATTTATAAATAACAAATAATCGTAAATAATACATTTACACACGGCTCCCATGCATGCTAAGAACAGCCTTCGAAAGTTGCAATATTATCGCCCACTCGCCGGCCAAAAAACGATGTCTGTCAGGAAAATATTCAGGAAACCCTTCTAGTATAAACCGCACAGTGCTTTCAGGAAATCAACCTGATTTCAAGATTTTGAATTTCTTGATTAAACCGCGGTTTTAAGTGGAGATTTTATGGTAGTCAAACATATTGACATCTTGATTGAGCACTTGTCTGAGATATATTAAAAATTTGTTAACATATTTCAATATTTTTTAATTTTGTAATAAATATAAACCAACAACTTGAAAACTGACAGGTCAGTAAGGGCCCCGCAAAAGATGCAGTCATTATAAATTGAAGTACTGTGAATTTGGTGTACTTTGGTAGCATGGGCTGAAAGAGTGATATTTGAAAATTAAAGAACCTGTAAAGAACAGCTGACATGTGAAAACTGGAAGAAAAGATATTGTAAAGTGAAAATGTTCAAAGTTATCAATATAATGATATAAAAGAACTGCATGCATTTTTAGTTTCTGTATTTCTGTATTACCTGGGCCAATTATTATTGGTTGAAGTCTTGGCTGGGCTGTGTAAAGTATTTTTCCAGTATTTGTATGTTGAATTGGCCTTACTATATGTGGGCTTGAGTCTGTACATGAACCTTGTAGTATTAGAGAGAGGCAGCTGTTGGTTAGTAGTGATAAAATGGTCATTATCTTGAACTGAGATTCAGCTGTTCTTGGGCTTGGGTCTACAGACGCGCTGTGTTGTGTAGAATGGCTACATATGAATATCAATGTAAATTTGTTGATGGTCACTATAATAGGTCCAAATTCCTTGAGATGTTGGAAGTGGAGATATATTTGTCCAAACATGGTCTAAATGAGAGCCACTGTGGTGCGTTGGGCCAGTGTATCCTTTTCTGGGGAATCTTCAAATTGTCTGTAATAAATAAGCTGTGAAAATGTAATGCCCCTGTTCACCAGTGACTCGAAAAAGATTCATCCATTTCTTGCCTGCTGAAGGAGACACCAGCAACTTAACACCAAACTGTGTATTACTTTTTTTTTTTCCTTCTGACCCAAATATCAATAAGCTTCTCCCTTAGGCCATGGATGATACATCTTATGTTTGAATCCTATCCATCATATGTTAGGGGAGTTATTATGCAGAAACAAATTTGATTGTTCATCAAATTCTTTGCGGGTTATTGCTTTAACATCATTTGAGAATTATCGCCTCTGTCAAGGTCATCCATCTTTGAACTTGACCTAGCCCTTCATAACAAACATTACTGGTGCAAGTTCAGTGAGTGTTAGTCAAATTGTTTGCAAGCTATTTGGTTAACATCATTTTAGCATTATCACCTCTGTGACCTTAAAAATCCATCAAGGTCACCCATCTTCAAATATGATGTAGTTCATCAAAAGGTCCATCACTGCAGTGAGTCTGGGGACCTTATATGAAATACTTTTTATGAGTTATTGTGTTAACAATGTGTGTCCTTTTGCATGCATATTTGCTAAGAGAGTGCAACCTTACTAGGTGTTCAGTAATGGTTTTTACTGCATAACTTACAGAACAAGGGACCTATGGGTCACTGTGCTCAGCTGACGTTAACCTTGAAGGTAAAAATCTAAAATAATATCTAATGGAGATAAAGTGTAAGAGGAAGAGGTAATAAAGGCCATGGTTGGTTTATATGATTGGTTTGTATTGATGAGCAAGAAATTGTTGCAAAAAATATTTTGTGACCTGACCATGTGTTTCCTAATGTTGAAACTAAAGCATGTGAGCAGTTTGTGAACAAACGATCTGTACTATTACCATGATCATTAGTTGGTTTTTCAATTAACTGTTGACATTTCAGTAGTTAACACATTTGTTCAATTGAATCTATTGGGGTGGTGATATGAGAATAACTGTACACCTGTCACAGCAGGGGATCTCCCCCAGTGACTGTAACAAATCAGAAACCCTGGCATAGCTGACTTCCAGTGACCTGGAGAGGGACCCTGCATCTGTAATCAAAGCAAATGACTACAGAAAAAAAAATTCCAATAACTAGCTTAATTTTCAAGCTTTTATTTTCAAATTTCAGATTTAGTCAAACTAAATATTTATGTTTACATGCTGTGAAAATTAAATCAATGGTGCTTACAGGAAAAAAACGTGCCATGGTCAAAGTTGGGCAAAATTTAAGGTACTGATTTTTTTTTTATGTTAATAACTTAAAAAATTTACAAAATTCAGATCTAATTTTGGGTAAACAATTGAATCTTAATTAAACATAGTTATATACTTGAGAAAATACTCTTGTTTCAAAATTTTTCATGTTAAGTGAGTTATTATTTTTCCCGATTTTTTACAAAGTCCATTATGTTTGGGCCCATAACTTAAAGAATTTATACTTAATAGACTTAATTTCTGGCATGTACATAGGAACTATATAGAGGAATATTTATGGTAAATATGAGGAAAAACAGATGAGTGGTTTTGATATTAGGCAGTCCTGAAGTGTGAAAATAGGATTTTAATAAAAAATTGAGGTTTTTCCTTAATTTCTCAAAGGAACGAAGTCGCAAAGACCCAGTTTTCGGCTTGGTAGGAGATCTTGGGGACATCTAATATTATGCTGAATTTTGGATTCCTAGGTCTTACGGTTTCAAAACGTGCCACATCTACGGATGACGGACGGACAGACGGACGGACGATGGACAATGGACCACAACTATAGCTCAGATGACTTATAGTCAGCTGAGCTAAAAATGGCTGACTATGACCATATATCATGCCTCGTTGCTGTTGACATGAGGACCTGTCCTACTGTTAAGGTGGAACAAACTATGTTACAATTATGATTTCTGCCCTGCTGAAAGAGGGACCTAAAATTTAACGCCAAACTGTGAATAACTTTTTTGACCTTTGACCTCCGGACCCCAAAATCAATAGGGATCTTCCATAATTGATGGTTAATATATATTTCAGGTTTGAACTTAATCCGTCAATCCTTACTGGAGTTATCATCCGGAAAATAATTTGTGGATGGACGGACGGACGGAGGGACGGACAGACGAACGGACGGCAAGACAGACAGACAGACAGACAGGTCGATTACTATAGGGCACCCGCTTTTCAAGCGGGGCCCTAATTAAACATCTGAAAAAGACCTGGATATTTAGATTAATTTAATATTATCAACTGCACCCTTGTCTATCATTTTTTTTGCTTCATATAATCCCTTATAGAAAACAATTTTATTTAATTATTTATTTTTCATATTATGATTGAAATGAAAAATACCCAATTGTCACTGCATTTTCGGCCATGCATGGAAAATCAATAAATTTTTCTTAAAATTGTAATTATAAACCAACAATTTTTTTTAAATGCCTGAAAGACTAAAATGTTTTTTTTCAAGCTGATGTATCCATGATATTTTTTCATAAGAGGAGGTCACATGAAAATACATATATATCTGTGACAGCCGGGATGCTCCTCCAGTGTTGCATCACTAATAGGTTACCTAGGCAAGGATATCCCCAGAGATAAGAGATTTAACGGTGAATGTACACAGATCAACTCATTACTGGTTTTTCCCAGAGGTTAGAGATTTAATGGTGAATGTACACAGATCAACTCATCACTGGACATCTCCAGAGGTAAGAGATTTAATAGTGAATGTACACATATCAACTCACTACTGGACACCCCCAGAGGTAAGAGATTTAATGGTGAATGTACACAGATCAACTCATCACTGGACATCCCCAGAGGTACGAGATTTAATGGTGAATGATCAACTCACTACTGGACATCCCCAGAGGTAAGAGATTTAATGGTGAATGTACACAGACCAACTCACTACTGGACATCCCCAGAGGCTGGAGATTTATTGGTGAGTGTACACAGATCAACTCACTACTGCACATCCCTAGAGGTAAGAGATTTAATGGTGAATGTACACAGATCAACTCACTACTGGACATCCCCAGAGGTAAGAGATTTAATGGTGAATGATCAACTCACTACTGGACATCCCCAGAGGCTGGAGATTTATTGGTGGGTGTACACAGATCAACTCACTACTGGACATCCCTAGAGGTAAGAGATTTAATGGTGAATGTACACAGACCAACTCACTACTTGACATCCCCAGAGGCTGGAGATTTAATGGTGAATGTACACAGACCAACTCATTACTGGACATCCCCAGAGGTAGGAGATTTAATGGTGAATGTACACAGATCAACTCATCACTGGACATCCCCAGAGGTAAGAGATGTAATGGTGAATGTACACAGATCAACTCATCACTGGACATCCCCAGAGGTAAGAGATGTAATGGTGAATGTACACAGATCAACTCATCACTGGACATCCCCAGAGGTAAGAGATGTAATGGTGAATGTACACAGATCAACTCATCACTGGACATCCCCAGAGGTAAGAGATGTAATGGTGAATGTACACAGATCATCTCATCACTTGACATCTCCAGAGGTAAGAGATTTAATGGTGAATATACACAGATCAACTTATTACTGGACATCCCCAGAGGTAAGAGATGTAATGTTGAATGTACACAGATCAACTCACAACTGGACATCCCCAGAGGTAGGAGATTTAATGGTGAATGTACACAGATCAACTCACAACTGGACATCCCCAGAGGTAGGAGATTTAATGGTGAATGTACACAGATCAACTCACTACTGGACATCCCCAGAGGTTAGAGATTCAATGGTGAATGTACACAGATCAACTCATTACTGGACATCCCCATAGGTAAGAGATTTAATGATTAATGTACACAGACCAACTCACTACTGGACATCTCCAGAGGTTAGAGATTAAATGGTGAATGTATGCAGATCAACTCACTACTGGACATCCCCAGAGGTTAGAGATTCAATGGTGAATGTACACAGATCAACTCAAAACTGGACATCCCCAGAGGTAAGAGATTTAATTATTAATGTACACAGACCAACTCACTACTGGACATCCCTAGAGGTTAGAGATTTAATGGTGAATGGACACATATCAACTCACTACTGGATATCCCCAGAGGTAAGAGATTTAATGGTGAATGTACACAGACCAACTCACTACTAGACATCCCCAGAGGTTAGAGATTTAATTGTGAATGTACACAGATCAACTCACTACTGCTTGTTTCTTCTCCAGCTCCTCCAGGAAGGACACTTGGTCTGCATCAGCAACATCGAACGGTGTCTGACCCTGTGACAGTAAGGTTCAGTGTGAAACATTAGGATATATGCAATAAAATGTGTGGTATGTGGTGTTGTATGTGATAACAAAGCACAGAATAATATATGAAATGATAAGACACAGAGCGACAGATGGAAACAAGGGACCTATGGGTCACGGCGCTCAGCTGTTATATATGATAAAAAATATGATTTAGAAATGAGGCACATGCTGGTTTTGTGTAGTAATAAATATAAGCTGTATTATGAGTTGTTGTTGTTTAGCTTATGTATGATTTTGATAGTACCTTTGGAGACAGGGAAGAGGATTGATTTCATTTATATTATTAACAAATGGAGTACTATTGTCAAACAGATTTTGAATTGGCCATATAACTTATAAGCAGAACATATAATATTAGAGTTTAACTATTTATTAAAAAAAATTACAAATATTGTCCCAAATATAATTTTTATTAAAAATAATAAGAGAATCGTATGATTTTTTAAAATGAAATATAACTGAAAAGATTATTAAAATAATATTAAAGAATATATTCATGAATGCATTCATGAATACATTTGGAAAGTATTTGCACTGGTATTCATATACTTTCATTTTTACCTGAATTCCCATTCTTTATGCAAGAAATTTTATAATGGAGTACAGTGGTTTTGATATTAGGCAGTCTTGAAGTGTAACAATGGGTTTTTAATGGAAAAATGAAGTTTTTCATTAATATCTCGAAGGTATTAAGTCCTAGTGACCAAATTCTTGGCATGGTAGGGGATTTTGGAGACATCTAATTGTTTGCCAAATTTTAGGAACTGAGAGCTGAAGCTGGGGAGCTGAGCTCTTGCAAACTGCATAACACTAGCTTGATGTAACCAATATGTTACATGGTGCTTGAAAACTTGAACAAGTGACCCATGGGTCATGACGCTCAGCTGCCAAGCATGACCTGTGACATCATGGACTGAGATTCACAACTTCCAGTCAAATTTTGAAGAACCAATTCGCCAATTTGTTGAAAATTGTCTATGACAACAGAAATATATATCACCTTTGTCTGGTTAAAACACAGTGAATTGATGGTCTGAGGAAAATGCATGATTGTTAAGCTATCAGGAACTATTCCAACAGCTTGCTTGAAACCTGTCAGTCTCAATAGGAACACCACAAAGGGCAAATATAAGATCAAAATATATAGCAAAAATCAAGGAAATACATGCAAGAATTATTGAGAAACAGGTGCTTCTGTATGAATTTTTATTCAATACAAGCCAACTGTACTGCACTTTTATAAATGATGGTAATATTTATTCAGAAATATTTGACCCAATCCTTTACAAGATTACATAAATATACATCCAACTGCATTCACTTTAACTGTTCTTGAGATAAAATGATCAAAAGGAATAAAAAGATGGTTGCCTGGTGGCCATATTGGACTTCTGACAAGTCTGAAATCAGACAACAAACATTCTCTAAATCAGACCAAACATTTAAGAAAAATTACTGAAACTGCACTGAAGAAAGAATTTCTAAGGTGGCTAAATGGCAGACATAATGGGTTTCTGACAAGTATGACATTTGATATCCCACATTCTCCAATAAGAGACCAAACTTGGGGCAAATTATCCAGTAATGAATGCCCAAAATAATTCAAAAGGCATGTCCAGGCCCTCATATCAGATTTATAGATATGCAATTGTAAAAAGTGTAAGTCCAATTTTTTTTATTATCACTCTGCTTTTCAATGGGATCAGCAGGGTAGGTAAACTGCCAAACCTGAAAGAAAAGAAATGCAGAAAGCATGACTAAGAGTCTTGAAATAAAACAAAAAGCCATCCTAAATCAAGGTACACATCCACATATTATGAGAACAAACACTTGCTTTTATATGTGGTGATATATATTAAAATATTCAGATATCTAGGAAACTAAGTTTATTGCTAGGATTCCATAAAATAAACTGCAAAATGTTCCCATCATCTTATAAATCAGTAGCTAAACCTTAATACTATACTCTCATAGTCTTAATGCCTGGCTGAAGCATTCTGACAACAGTGTTTTTGTTATGAAGTAACGAGGTACCTATCACTGAGCCTAATCACTTAATAGGCTGATACAAAAGGGAGTCATATGTCACCAGTGTCACTCACAATTACAGCCACACAGGGAGATGTACCAGCTGGAGTGGGATGGTTATATATACAAGAAAAATAGAGATGGTCTATAAAATAAGTAATTGTGAACATCCCTGACCTATGACCTTGGCCTTTTGCCCATATATCAACTGGATTCCTTCTAAATGATGGGTAACTACTAACCACTTAAATCTGCTGTAATTACTTGGCAATCAATGGGTGAATAACTTTGACCTGCAACCTTTAACCTGCTGACCAGCTGACCCCAAAATCAATAAGTTATTTATTCAAGCAAAAAGACCCATAAATATGAAGTTTGAGTCAAACTGAGTGATGCATAGATGTGGCATATGTGAAAGACTGAAGGTTTGGGTTGAACAGTTACACTTGAAATATGCTCACAAGCATTTAGAACAATTAAATATCGTGACCTTGACCTTTGACTTTTTGACCTCAACATCAATAGGCTTCTTCCCTTATTGGTAGGTAAGCCATATATGACAGATGGAAGGTACAGATTGAAAAGTTTGCCTGAAAATGACTCCATGTAAGAAGTGGGTGCTGTGAACTTGACCTTTGACCTCAAAATCAACAGGTCTTTTCCCCTGTTGGCAGAGAAGCGATATCAGTGCTGGAAGGTTTGGAATGAAAAGTCTAGCTTGAAATGTGTCCACAACCTTTTCAAAGAAGTGGATCCTGTGACCCTGACCTTTGACCTTGTGACCTCAAAATCTATAGGATTCTTCTCCAACTTAGTAGGTGAGCTATAAGTGAAAGATCAAAGAATTGGGATGAAAGGGTTGGCTTAAAATGCATCCACAGACTTTTCAAAGAAAAGGCTCCTGTGACCTTGACCTTTGACCTTTTGACCTCAAAAAAATTATGGTTCTTCCCCTGTTGGTAGGTGAGCTGTATGTGAAAGATTGAAGGTTTGGGATGAAAATTTTGTCTCAAAGAGTTATTTCTGGGGGGTGCAAACACACCCCATAACTTCGAGAATATAGGTCGCAGTGACCTAATTTCAGGTTTGCAAGGAGATCTTTTTATTACCTCTAAGACTGCATAGGGTTCATGGCCCTAGCCCCTACGGTTTTGATTTGTGCCCTGCTAACGGATGGACGGACGGACAGACGGAAGGACGACAGACAAAGACCCATCGCTATAGCCCAGCATGACTGAAAGTCAGCTGAGCTAATAAAATCTACAGTTTTTGATCAACTGGTTTCAAATTTTTGGTGTTAACAGACAAAATGCTAACATAAACATGCTGTGAAAATTAAATCCACAGTACTTACAGGGAAAAAACATGCCATGGTCAAAGTTGGGCAAAATTTAAGGTACCAATTTTTTATTTTTGTTAATATTTTAAAAAATTTAAAAGATTTTGATCTAATTTTGGGTATACAATTTAATTTTGATTAATTTAAGTTATATTACTGGAAAAAAGTCCATAGCTTTAACATGTTTTGTGTTAAGTGATTAAATATCTTTCCTGATTTTTTACAAAATGCATTATGTTTGGGCCCATAACTTTTTTAAATTATATAATACAGACATAATTTCTGGCATGTACATAGGAACTATATAGAGGAATAATTATTGTAAATATGAGGAAAAACAGATCAGTGGTTTTGATATTAGGCAGTTTTGAAATGTGAAAATAGGTTTTTAATAAAAAATTGAGGTTTTTCCTTAATTTCTCAAAGGAACAAAGTCGCAAAGACCCAGTTTTCGGCTTGGTAGGAGATCTTGGGGACATCTAACATTATGCTGAATTTTGGATTCCTAGGTCTTACGGTTTCAAAACGTGCCACATCTACGGACGGACGGACGGAAAGACGGACGGACAACGGACAATGGACCACGACTATAGCTCAGATGACTTATAGTCAGCTGAGCTAAAAATCAGTAAAATTGGGCTCTTGCCCTGACATAATAACATTGACATATTTTCAACGGGGGATTCATATGTAATTTTATACACATTTTGCAGGCCTTGCTTTTTCAGGCAAGCCATGGCTCTTATCACATGAATATATCAGACTTGAGGGACAAATAATAACTCTGCTTTACAAAACTGTTCTTGAATCTGCTTCCATTGTGCATGCGTCTCTAATATCCTCAGTTGTCCCTGTATTTGAAACAGATGATGTGTCCTGCCAACCTGAGAAAACAGGAAATGTGTTCTGCCTACCTGAGAAAACAGGAAATGTGTGCTGTCAACCTGAGAAAACAGGAAATGTGTTCTGCCAACCTGAGAAAACAGGAAATGTGTTCTGCCAACCTGAGAAAACAGGAAATGTGTGCTGCCAACCTGAGAAAACAGGAAATGTGTTCTGCCAACTTAATAGATGAGAAAATAGATGATGTGTGTTGATTACTCTCAGCTACCCCCTATGATCACCCCCTACCCCCTTGCCCTGGTAGTGTGATCAAAATCATGCAGACAACTACAGTGGTCTAACAGACACCTCACTTAAGTGGACAACTGGCTACAACGGACAAGAATTAAATAGTGAAGTCCCTTCAAAATTCCCTATATATTATGTATAAGTGGAACCTCTATAAGTCCGACACCTCACTACTGAGGCCAACAGACAGCAGATTGAAACTCAAACCAACATTCTAAGAGAAATGAACCTAATTTTTCTTCCAAGGTGGGGGGATGACTATATATGTGTATATATATATATATATATATATATATATATATATATATGTATATATGTATATATATATATATATATATATATATGTATATATATATATATATATATATGTATATATATATATATATATATATATATATACAGTAGAACGCCTGCTAACGGCCACGCCTCAATAACGGTCAATACGTCTATAACGGTCAGATTTTCCGGTCCCGAATTTTCGACCGTTATATTTCATAATCATTTTGTTGTCAATAACGGTCACTCCTCTATTCCATATTAAGGCCAGGTCTCTCGGTCCCGCAGGCCGGGAAATGCCTCAATTACGGTCAGGGGCAGAGTCTCGGTGACATGGGCTCAACAAATCGAGCGGCCACTTCTGACCTCATTATCATTACACAAATTTCCGCTCTCACATATTCCTGTCTGTTAATGAGTGCCTGGATAAAGGTAACCACTCGACCCTGACTGAGTTGTTTGACACGTAGCATGCAGCGTCGTACTACCCCACTCAGCCTCTTTAGTATGCACAATAGTAAGGCATGTGTTCCCACCTGCGTGTATGTTTGGGAATCATTCCGTGCGAGCCAGATCATTTAATTAACGAATGACAAATAGCGGGTCCCTGATGATTTTTTTTCATCAGAAAAACGTTAGGCAAACTGTGGATCTTTAAACTTTCTTTAATGACCTTGTGAACACGTACATCAAACGAAAACAGTGCGGCAAACATCGTACAATTTACTCATACACGAATAATTATGAATGCAAAATAAACATTGTTACATGTATAAAATGTTACGCATACTCTGTCCCAATCACTTTGACGTATTTATTAATTTATATAAAAATATATATTTATAATTATAAAAAATATATATTTAATAAATATATTATATTTATTGATAAATATATAAATATTTTATTTTTTTTTATTGATAACAGTTATTATACAAATACTCTGTATTTATGTTAATTTTGTGTTACATTTGGTTTCGTGTTACATTTTAACCCCCTTATACTGATCCAGTCCTGTATAACGACCACTCCTGTATTAAGGCCACTTTCACCCAGTCCCGATGGTGATTGTAATACAGCCGTTCTACTGTATATATATATATATATATATATATATATATATATATATATACACACACACACACACACACACATAATATATTACCTTTTCAGCGTCTCCGACTGACATATTCAACTATATATATATACGATTAATATATATATTTATATATTGATACTTATTTATATATATACTTAATTATATTTCAAATAATTATAATATTATAAAAGAAAATAAGATATTTTGTGAATTCTAAGTTAGGTTTGGATATAACATTTTTTAATAAATTGATTCAAAGTTTTTAATTCTATTTAATAATATATTTCATTTGCAATATTATAATACTATTTTCTGAAAAGTGGGGGGGGGGGATAATTACATACCCCCCATCCCCCCCCCCCCCTATATTGAGGCCCCTGGACTGGAACATAAATGATTATGCCATCTCCAGTTGCTATCTTAATACGTGTACATGCTCCTGTCATGGTATGATGTGCTCATAAGATTACCACAGCAAGGGTGAAGCTGTAAACATCATCTCACTTTATTTCACATTTGATCATTTACACGTTGTGAAGCTGCATATTATTTGCTCGACCGAGGGGTCATTACATTGATTTAATAGCTGCCGATTACCCATGCATCCCTGATCTCACCACGCAATGGGTCACTTTGCTGTAGTAGGCTGTTTGATATTAATAATTACCTTTGCTCAATATATCTCAAATTGATATGCTCAGTGTCAATATGTGCTTGCTCTGTAGTTATTTGTACCGTGCCACCGAGCACAAACTCCTCGGGATTCGTTTAGCCTCAGGTGCCATCAACATCATAGCAAATCAAACCTTACATCCATCACCAAAGAAAGTTTATTTAAGGCTAAAGCTGCATCACCTATAAAAACGAATACTCCCAGGTTTGTAGCCATTACAATCTTTGCATTATCAACTTAGTCATTATCTTTGAGATTATCAGATTGGGACAGTTGAACCAGGATAATTTTAGACTATGCCACCAGGGGGCAGCACACATACTCCAAGGCAGGAATTTACGCTCTCTGAGAAATTCAAGTCTACTGACTGAGTGAATAAGGGAAAAAGAGCATACATGCACTTGTAAAAGAATTTAAGTGTATTTATATCAGAGTATATGAAGATTGTTTCATCGATCAACTTGAAAACAATATTTTTCACCAAATATAGGGGCCAAAATGGAGAATCACTCTTGAGAAAAGAGCATTAATTTATTTTACGAAAACGGAAAGGTAGGATGTGCCACCTGTCTGGCTTACGAGAAAAGTTTTCCATGATGGATAGACATGCCAAATTTAAGATCAATACCTTGAACAACCCCGGAGATATGAGCAATTTTCACCCAAAGCACTTGTACAGATGGAAGCCATGGCAAAATGATTGCAGATGTCTCTACCAGTCTTGAGTACAAGATGGAGGAGTCCAAGATCTATGGATATGCACAATTTCAATTTATTCTACAAAAACAGAAATGTAGGTGGCGCCACCTGTCTGGTTTATGAGAAACCTTTCCAATATGGATGGACATGCCAAAATTCAGACCAATACCTTGACCCACTCCAGAGATATGAGCAATTTTCACCAAAAGCACATGTACAGATGGACACCACTACAAAACTATTGCAGATAGTGCCACCAGTCTTGAGTACACGATGGAAGAGTCCAAGATCTATGGATATGCACAATTTCAGGTCAATAGGGCAAATCACTCCTCAGAAAAGGGTATTAATTTATTCTTCAAAAAGGGAAGGTAGGTGGCGCCACCTGTCCATATATGGGAAAACTTTCCAAGATGGATGGACATGCCAGATTTCAGACCAATACCTTGAACCACTCCAGAGATTTGAGCAATTTTCACTAATAGCAAAAGTACGGATGGACGCCAAAAATTATGAATGCAGATAGCACCACCAGTCTTGAATACAAGATGGAGGTATCCAGGATTAATAGACAGTACTGTCAAGTGGTATTTAAAAGGTGCGAAAACAAGAAAAGGACAGAAGGTGGCACCACCTGTCTTCCGCAAAAGACAAAGCTATCCAAGATCTTCAGTCAATTTGATTTTTGGACCAAACCATGCATCCCTCATTGAGATATTGATGATTTTGTGCGATTTTCAAGGTCAAGGCCACTCTCACAGGAAAGGTCATGACCCCAATTTCAATATACATCATCCCATAACCCATGTCTATGTATATGCATAATATGAAAGAAATCTGTCCATTAGTTTTGGACTCATAATGCTCAAAGTACTGTTAAGAGGCAATGAAGGGGTAGTAAACGGCACAAAAACAAGAAAAGGATAACAGGTGGCGCCACCAGTTTCTGGTACATGACAACACTATCCAAGATCTTCAGTCAAGTTGCTGTTTGGATCAATCCGTGCAAGATTTCATGAGATATATAAGAATTTGTGTGATTTTCCCCCAAAAATTGACCTATTCAAGGTCACTCTCTTAGTAAAGGTCATGACCCCAATTTTAGATAGGCTTCGTCCTCTCACCTTTATCTATGCACATGTCAAGTTTGGTAAAGAATCATAAAATATTTTTTGAGTTAATGCGTCCAAACGAAATCTCTGCAGCGGCTGCGACAGTGGCGCAACCATGCTTAAACCATAGTATCCCAATTTTGTCTGGGGATACAATAATCACAGTTTGTATATGACTATTAAATGCATGATCTGTACATGAATATGTTGTACATGTACATAAAATCTAATATAATACAATAAACATGTTCTTGCAGCTGTTCGTGGTCTTTATTTATTATCCCTCAGTTATCAACCAAGGTCAACCTGTCTAATAATACACCTCACTATTAAGGGTAAAATGACTGAGTCCCTTGACTGTCCGCTTTAGACAGGTTTCACTGTATATGTAGGGTTTGCTTGATGGAACAGCCAGACCATGTGATCTCATAGTAAAGCTACATGTTTGATTCAATGTCACTTACTGGCAATGCAAGGATTAACTTATGTGAAACATGGGACCAGTGGGCCATGGTTCTCAGATGAAATTGATTTTGAGAATATTTTTATTATATAACATTGGGTCATAACACTCACTTGCTGACTAGCATTACATTATAGGTCTTGACCTGACACCTAAGTTAACAACAGGGTTCTTCCTTAAGTGATGGGTCACACATATGTGAAGACTGAATCCAGTCATGACAGGTCTGTACAGATTGCACAAAATCAAGATCAAGGTCACCAGTTTTCAAAAGCCTTTAAGATTTTGGTTAAAACAACTTATGTGTTAAATTTCAGAAACACATATGCAATGCTTCAAATTATATTGCAACACAAAAGAAGAAGCAAAATATGGCTGATTTGACCATTAAGATAAAGGCCAAGGTCACAAGTTTTCAAGTCCTCTGTGAACTTGTTTGAAGCATTTTGTCTCCTGTCTTTCCCTAAAGAAAATACGCAGTTTTTCTTCATAAAATCGAAACAAAAAAACCTTGGTGTGTATTATACATAGAAGCATAATTTCTAAACTATTTTCCTGCTGCACTGAACATTGTTTGGACAGTTGGAAGGCAGGAGGACACAAACAAGGGACCCATGGGTCACTGTGCTAAGCTGAAGTTGACCTTGAAGGTAAAAATCCATATAAATCTATATAAAAACTAGACATTTCTTGGCAACGCAGGTGCCAGAGTATCCCCAGACATAGTAGGCCCCCACCCCCTTTATAAATAGACCCCCATTTTTAGCAGCATATACTGACACTTGGCATATTTATTGTTCCTTCCATCTAACAATCCACAATCTTGTTGAAGATGTTTGTCCTGTGACCTTAATCTTTTTAAAGATGTGTCCTGTGACCTTGACCTTTGACCTCATGACCCCAAAATCAATTCTGGTCTTGCTTTTCCAATGGGACATATGGAAGATAAGTTTGAAATCAAAACATCAATAAAGCAGGAATTATCACCCAGAAACTAATTTTTGGACAGATGGCTCCTGTGATCTTCACCTTTGGCCTTGTGACCTCAAAATTGATAGTGTTCTTCCTCTCTTGGCAGGAGAACTATATGTGCAAGATGAAAGATCTGAGATGAAATGTTTGGCTGAAAATGCATCCACATCTTTTTAAAGATGTGTCCTGTGACCTTGACCTTTGACCTCATGACCCCAAAATCAATTTGGGTCTTGCTTTTCCAATGGGACATATAGAAGTCAAGTTTGAAATCCATACATCAATAAAAGCAGGAATTATCATCCAGAAACTAATTTTTGGACGGATGGCTCCTGTGACCTTCACCTTTGACCTTGCGACCTCAAAATTGATAGTGTTCTTCCTCTCTTGGCAGGAGAACTATATGTGCAAGATGAAAGATCTGAGATGAAATGTTTGGCTGAAAATGCATCCACATCTTTTTAAAGATGTGTCCTGTGACCTTGACCTTTGACCTCATGACCCCAAAATCAATTTGGGTCTTGCTTTTCCAATGGGACATATACAAGTCAAGTTTGAAATCCATACATCAATAAAAGCAGGAGTTATCATCCAGAAACTAATTTTTGGACAGATGGCTCCTGTGACCTTCACCTTTGACCTTGTGACCTCAAAATTGATAGGGGTCTTCCACTCTTGGAAGGTGAACTATATGTGCAAGATGAAAGATCTGAGATGAAATGTTTGGCTGAAAATGCATCCACAATCTTTTTAAAGAGGTTTCCTGTGACCTTGACCTTTGACCTCATGACCCCAAAAATCAATTTAGGTCTTGCCTTTTCAATAGGACATATACAAGTCAAGTTTGAAATCCATACATCAATAAAAGCAGGAATTATCATCCAGAAACTAAATTTTGGACTGATGGCTCCTGTGACCTTCACCTTTGACCTTGTGACCTCAAAATTGATAGGGGTCTTCCTCTCTTGGCAGGTGAACTATATGTGCAAGATGAAAGATCTGAGATGAATTGTTTGGCTGAAAATGCATCCACAATTTTTTTAAAGAGGTTTCCTGTGACCTTGACCTTTGACCTCATGACCCCAAAATCAATTCAGGTCTTGCTTTTCCAATGGGTCAAATACAAGTCGAGTTTGAAATCCATACATCAATAAAAGAAGGAATTATCATCCAGAAACTAATTTTTGGACAGATGGCTCCTGTGACCTTCACCTTTGACCTTGTGACCTCAAAATTGATAGGGTTCTTCCTCTCTTGGCAGGTGAACTATATGTGCAAGATGAAAGATCTGAGATGAAATGTTTGGCTGAAAATGCATCCACATCTTTTTAAAGGTGTGTCCTGTGACCTTGACCTTTGACCTCATAACCTCAAAATCAATTTGGGTCTTGCTTTCCTAATGGGACATATATAAGTCAAGTTTGAAATCCATACATCAATGAAAGCAGGAATTATCATCCAGAAACTAATTTTTGGACGGATGGCTCCTGTGACCTTCACCTTTGACCTTGTGACCTCAAAATTGATAGGGGTCTCCCACTCTTGGCAGGTGAATTATATGTGCAAGATGAAAGATCTGAGATTAATTGTTTGGCTGAAAATGCATCCACAATCTTTTTAAAGAGGTTTCCTGTGACCTTGACACTTGACCTCATGACCCCAAAATCAATTTAGGTCTTGCTTTTCCAATGGGACATATACAAGTCAAGTTTGAAATCCAAACATCAATAAAAGCAGGAATTATCATCCAGAAACTAATTTTTGGACAGATGGCTCCTGTGACCTTCACCTTTGACCTTGTGACCTCAAAACTGATAGGGGTCTTCCTCTATTGGCAGATGACTTACATGTGCAAGATGAAAGGTCTGAGATGAAATGTTTGGCTTAAAATGCATCCACAGTATCTTTAAAAATGCCCGTCCTGTGACCTTGACCTTTGACCTCATGACCCCAAAATCAATTGGAGTCTTGCTTTTTCAATGGGACATATATAAGTCAAGTTTAAAACCAATACATCAATAAAAGCAGGAATTATCATCCAGAAACTAATTTTTGGACAGATAACTTCTGTGGCCTTGACCTTTGACCTTGTGACCCCAAAATTTATATGGATCATCCACTATTGGCAAGTGAGCTATATATTAAAGATGGAAGACCTAGGATGAAAGTTTGGCTTAAAATGCATCCACAGTATTTTTTAAAATGCCAGTCCAGTGACCTTGACCTTTGACCTCATGACCCTAGAACCTATAGGGTTCTTACTTTAGTGGTGGGCCATACATAAGTCATGTTTGAAATCCATATGGCTATCAACACTGGAGATATCATAAGAGGTGTGTGATTTTCACCATATATGGCAATATTCAAGGTCAAGGCCACTATCATAGGAAAGGTCATGACCCCAATTTAAATAAGCATCATCCCATAACCCATACCTATGTATATGCATAATATAAAAGAAATCTGTCCATTAGTTTTTTGACTTACAATGCTCACAGTACTGTAAGGTGGCAATTTTGGGGGTATTAAATGGCACGGAAACAAGTAAAGAATAATAGGTGGCGCCACCAGTTTCTGGAATATGACAACCCTATCCATGATCTTCCATCAACTTGATTTTGGGATAAATCCATGCAAGATTTTTTTAGATATTAAAGAATTTGTGTGATTTTCCCCAAAATTGGACCTATTCAAGGTCAATGACACTCTCCTAGTAAAGGTCATGACCTCATTTTAAATAGGCGTCGTCCTCTTACCCATATATATACATATACCAAGTTTGGTAAAGTTCTGTGAAATATTTTTTGGGTTATCGTGCCAACAAGATTTATATGCGGCGGCGGTGGCGGGGGGACCGGTATGAAAACACAGTATCCCCCGACTTTGTCTGGGGATACAATTATATCAACAGTGCTCACAGGAAACAAACGTGCCATGGTCAAAGTTGGGCAAAATTTAAGGTACTAATTTTATATTTATACCAATAACTTATAAAATTTGAAAAATTCAGAACTAATTTTCAGTATTCAATTGAATCTTGATTAAATAATGTTACATCCCTGACAAAAATCTCTAGCTTCAGCAATCCTCTTGTTAAGGGAGTAAATATATTTCTTGATTTTTTTTTTAATGCATTATGTTTGGGCCCATAACTTAAAACAATTACGCAATACTGACATCATTTCTTGCATGTGCATAGAGAATGTATAGGAAAATATTTATATTATATATGATTAAAGTCAGATCAGTGGTTTTGATATTAGGCAGTCTTGAAGTGTAACAATGGGTTTTTAATATAAAATGAAGTTTTTCATTAATATCTCGAAGGTATTAAGTCCTAGTGACCAAATTCTTGGCATGGTTAGGGGATTTAGGAGACATCTAATTGTATGCCAAATTTTAGGAACTGAGAGCTGAAGCTGGGGAGCTGAGCTCTTGCAAACTGCATAACACTAGCTTGATGTAAACAATATGTTACATAGTGCTTGAAAACTTGAATAAAATCTACAGTTTTTGATCAACTGGTTTCAAATTTTTGGTGTTAACAGACAAAATGCTAACAAAATCATGCTGTGAAAAGTAAATCCACGGTACTTACAGGATAAAACCTGCCATGATCAAAGTTGGGCAAAATTTAAGGTACCAATTTTTTATTTTTGTTAATATTTTAAAAAATTTAAAAGATTTTGATCTAATTTTGGGTATACAATTTAATTTTGATTAATTTAAGTTATATTACTGGAAAAAAAGTCCATAGCTTTAACATGTTTTGTGTTAAGTGATCAAATATCTTTCCTGATTTTTTACAAAATGCATTGTTTGGGCCCATAACTTTTTTAAATTATATAATACAGACATAATTTCTGGCATGTACATAGGAACTATATAGAGGAATATTTAGGGTAAATATGAGGAAAAACAGATGAGTGGTTTTGATATGAGGCAGTCCTAAAGTGTGAAAATAGGTTTTTAATAAAAAATTGAGGTTTTTCCTTAATTTCTCAATGGAATGAAGTCGCAAAGACCCAGTTTTCGGCTTGGTAGGAGATCTTAGGGACATCTGACATTATGCCGAATTTTGGATTCCTAGGTCTAACGGTTTCAAAACGTGCCTCATCGACGGACAGACGGACAGACGACGGACAATGGACCAAGACTAAAGCTCAGATGACTTATAGTCAGCTGAGCTAAAAATGAGGTCAATTTCTGCAGGCATTGCGAAAAAAAGTCTGTAAAACTGTTTGATATCAGAATGACAGAATAACAGAATGACGGACATGGGTAAAACTATATGCCCCAGCCACTTTGTGGAGGGAGTATAAAATTCCCTCCGACTCTTCTCTGACTAGTCCCTGACTCTTCCCAGACTATTCCTTGACACCTACCCAACTCTTCTCTGACTATTCCATGGCTTTTACCTGACTATTCTATGGCTTTTACCTGCTTTTCATAACAAACCTGCCAAATTCAAATTTGTCTAAAAATGTCATTTCACTGCTAACCCTTACCAAATCCTTTCTTGAAAATTGTAACTGGAATGCTGCAAAGCAAAGTAACCTGAAACTAGAAATTTGGAATTGACAATGTACTCTTCAAAGATCATAACGTTCTGATATCAAGCATTGATCATGTGTATAATTTTATCATGTGAACAATAACAACAAATGGCTTCAAAGGATCAAAGTAACTGTGCTGTGATCTGCCTTTGTAGTTTGTTACCTGTGCAGATTCCTGTCCTTGTATAAAATGTTTTACTAGTACTATATATTAGTTAGTAAATAACAAGGGACCTATGGGTCATGGTGCTTAGCTGAATTTGTCTATGATATAAATTTATCAAATCCTGGAAAACAGAAAAGTTTAGTCTTTTTTATTGTTGCACCTGTAGATCCAAAAGCTACAACCACTTGGGGATATTTTTAATAAATCAGTCCCTCATGTAAGTCTCCTGTCTTCCTTGAACAGTGATGTTGCTTAGCCACCCACAATGATTATACCAGTCTGTTAACCAGAGGGCTGTCTCCCCATCTTTGGACGGGCTGTAATAAATTTTGGACAAGTGAAGGTCACCTGAGATGGCCCATGGACCTTCATGTCATTCTACATTTGACACCCCATAACAATTTTGTAATGTGTTCTATGATCATATGGATTAAACAAGTATAAATGTTTCAGTTGACAAATTTTAACTGGAAAGATTTCATCCGTTTCAAGATCATCTTTGAGTGATAATAGGGGATATAATTGACCTGTGAGCAATAATGGGTGACTTAACACATACTAAATTAATGGTAAATTGACAGTTCTTTTACACTGATGGTCTTCAGTGATATGGCCATTTCAGTGTTCTTGACAATAAGAATTAGTTTACATTATAACAATTTTTTTTAATTATAACATTAAATTTATCTGCATTTGTGAAGAAGTTTATTAAGAATCACTTACACTGGTATCTTTTTATACAGGACATCAATATGGCAGGGAAGTAATAATATCAAGATATTACAGAAGATGAAACCCTAGTATAATTTAAATGAATTATAAAACTGAACCAGTTTAACAAACCTAATAAGATATAGGCTATTTTTCAAGGTTTTATTTTATTATTTATTATTAATATGTATCAAATAAAACACACACACACACACACACACACACACATACATATATATATATACATATACATATACATTCTCTCGAACTGTAAGTCTATACATATGCACGGTGGCCTCCTTTATCAATGGACTTTCGAGAATCCCAGAATTTTGTTTCTGGCTAACACCCTGAATTGAACATTCTGAGGCAGAGGAATAATGAATACATGTTTGTATTAGATCCCAATTTTTTATCATATTATTTTTTTGTCAATTCTTAAAATAAAATTTAAAATTTATTACATAACAAGGTCTATAGGAATTTTTGTACAAGAACCAATAACAAAAACATCACTGCTGAAATACTGGCATGGGTGCACACAACACAAAAATGATTGTTGGTAGTGCCATCAGTCTTGTATACAATGAAGCTGCCAATGATGTATACAAAAATTAGTATCCTTTTTTTTTTCGCCCAAATGACTAAGTTCAGCTTTCTGTTACTGGACCAAAATTCACCAAACTGGAACAATTTTTGAACAAACTTGAGAGAGATTGTTTCAGAGATTATCCCTATGAAATATTGAAAAATTTAGCTGGACAGTTTCAGAGAATTTTTTTAAAGTGTTTTTGCTTTTTCCTTATAAAATCTAAGTAAATGCAAATAGCACAAAAATAACCAAATTCTGATTAAGTTTTTTAGATGACATATTTTTTGCATTAAATTTGGTGATGCTAGCTCCTGCCGATTTTGAGACAGTATTGGTTAACGTACAGACGCCAGATGCCAGACAACACCACACCATCACATAAGCTCACAGGTTTGCTAACAAAAGACCTAGGGTCATGGCTGAAATTTATTTTGAGAAAACTGTTTAAAATCCTAGCAGTTGTGTTGACCATGCACTTTTACGGACTACGTGAAAGATGCAGGAGTCTCTCATGATTATATATTTGTTAAAGTATCAGTATTCCAAATATGTTTACATAAAATACTCACTGTGAATGTATGAAACTCTATAAATGACAGAATAAGATAGAAAGTGGAGATGAGCTGAAGAGGAAACTACATGTTTTAGTATATTAACTGAAATTAAACACAGTAAAAAATTTCCATTTTAGAATCAGTCTACTAAATTTGATAAGCATGTTAAAACAAGCCTATTAGGTATACATTGTACCGTGTAATAAAGTAAACCTGTCATACCGATAAATTTTTCAGTTGCATGTTTGCAAAATTTTCTGCAAGCACCCGGCAAGCATCTTCCTGGCCCCAGTGTGCCGCCGCGTGTAAAGGGCTCCAGCCATCAAAGTCTTGTGCATCTATGTTAGCCCCAGCTTGTATCAGCAAGCTGAAATAAAATAATACATCAGCTGCATGTGGTATCAGGGAGTAAACAAAAGGAGTCGTAATCATGGGGCTCAGCTGAAAGTGACCCATCTGTACCCATGAAGACTAACTTGATGGAGAGTTTGCACTTTGTGTACATGTTTTCACTGCACAGAGGGTGGGCTGGGCAGGTGGTGTAGAGCAAGGGGAGGTAATAGCCCTGCAGGGGCTTTAGTATTTTGTATACTATAATGCTTAGAATAAAAACATGATTATATGTACCGATAGACTTAAAGGACATGACCAGCGTAAATAAAACCGCAATTTGATCATATTATCCCGTAAATGAATTGTTTTTGTAACTTTTGGCTCTGTGTGTAGTCGTTACTTCCGGTCTAAAGTAATTAAAACCGCGTCTAATAAGAGCTCTAAGATGCTTGGTATAACCCTGTCCGCGTTCGGCAATGATCGGTTCCGTGCCTCATTATTATTCGGAATGACGTCAGCTCACGAACGGCAGTCAGTCATAACAAAGCCACATGTGAGAATTCATGACAATATGTGTACCTTTTCCTGTATTGCGTCCGATCGTTAATAGTTAAAATAATGTGACTTTACACAGGTTAACTTTGAGCCAGCCAGAACGTTTGAAGAAATGGGTCAACTTTGTTTGCGTGAGGCGAGCAAGCAGGGAGGGGCCATTAGCTCGTTCTGTTTTGTGCTTAGCCTTCCCACTACGTTAAATTCGAGCCATTGTCAGCGTATAATCACACAGGCAACATCAACTTTATGTTAGAATGAAGAATTGATTACTATCTTAATGAAATTCGGATAGTTAATTAAAATTATATTGCCAATTTAAAAGCAATCCACTGTTTCCCATTGCTTGGTAGTTGTATTTAGTCGCGTATACTTAACACACAAGTACACCTCTATAACATCCTGCAAGCATGCCTTAAAAAACAATAAAAATTGAAGCCCCTCATACAAATTATGTAAAAAATATATATTAAGATCTGGCTGCAAGGTATATTTTTGGAAAATGCTTTGTTGTGTATTTAATAAATCCAATAATATTATAAAAATATAACTTTGATATGTAGGCCTACCGGTGATGTACAGCATTTTTTGCCGACTTTAAGCAATCAACTGTTTCTCCATTGCTTGTAAGTTGTATATAGTCGCGTGCTAAAATCGAAGTACACCTCTAGATAACTTACCAAAAGTATGTCTTCCTTCCAATAACAGTGAAAGGAAATCCCCAGGCACTGATATTAACATATGGATTTCATATAGGAATCATTCGTGTCATAATTAAACGAATTAATATCTGGATATATTTCATTTTGAAGTGCGCCTATAAAATAATGCAAGTATGACTATACCAAGAATTGACATAGCAATTTCTTTACGTTTCTTTGTGTTCAATTCTGCATGAATAAAAGGATTAGTTCATTGTATTTATAAAAGTTCCGCTGAAATGAGAACATCATGTGATGCACAAAGGCTCCACGGCAGATTAAACTGGAAAAAGGCTTTCTTAAGTTCTTTCTTAGAGCAATTTTATGTATATTTTAAAATATACGGTAATTTACTAGACTTCTGTGTAACGAATTAACACATGATTAAAATTGGCAACATTTGTTTTTTGCAATGTTCATTCATAGAAGACCTAAAATTATAAAAATAAATTCATAAAAATCATTATTCATATATGTCTCTTTGTTTGCAGATTTTATTCCAGAACTAATAAAGCCAAATGATGACACATCTTGTTTAATTTTTCAATCATGTGATATATAAACACCTGAAATGTTGAATAAAAATCAATTGAACCTCTTCACAATGATGTTTTATTTTATTATCAGAAACATAAAAATATGAAAAACACAACACAAATGGATTTAATGTATAATGAATGACCGTGATTTAAAAGATCTGAAGTGTTAACTGGAGTTTATCGGAAGCCCGGAGGCATGCACAATTGCACACCAGGGTTTGCTGCCGCGACCACAGCTGTGAAGATACATAGCTGTTATCATCTGTTCCTGCAGGATAAATATAATCCATTACAAATAAAAAAGTATATAAATATATTTATGTCCACCATGGACATTGTGATGGTATGTATTTCGACTTTTAACAGATGTAGAAAAGAAATGTATTTTAATTACAAATTTCCTGCGTGGGTACATTAATTCATATGTACAGTTTTTTTTAAATATACAAGTTTTTTTTTTACAATATATCATTTATAACTAAATTGAATAAACAAACAGAATATTTAACTGACATTTTGCAAACACACACGGGCGTCTTGTGCATAAACACTGCACCATGCACTGGTATAGGCCTACATGTAACATATCAACATCATATACTTCTAATATTATTAAGTTTATTAAATACACAAAATAAATAATTTCCACAAAATATCTGACAGCTTTATCTTTATTTATATTTTTACATATTTTTTAATCGTTTTTCACGGCATGCTTGTGCAGTCGATTTAAGTACGCGAATATACACAACTTACAAACAATGCATGGATACCAGTAGATTGGTTTAAAATCGATGATAGAACATTAATCAACTACCGAATTCCGTTAAAATAGTAATTAATTCTTCATACTAACATAAAGTTGATGTTGCCCGTTTGACAATACGCTCATAATAGCTCGATTTAAACGTTGTGTGCAAAGAATCTCGTCAAAGATCGTCTCGTGTCCGCCACTTTGGGCAAAATGCGTTCTTGTCATCTGGCATCCAATCATGTTGCTCGATTCATTGGCAGTGGCTCTGAGCTAAAACCTGACCAATAAACATTGACTTAATATGGAAAAAATACGGATAAAGTAATCGCAAGTTGGCAACACGAAGGCTGTGGGTTTCGTACTTCGATTTAAGGACGACCGTCCTTCCTCTGAACATGCCGCTACACACACGCTGTAGATTTACCCTGCTGAACCTGCTGGTGATTAGGAAGCCTCCAACCCTGCCAGCTATTGAGACCCAGCATGGGGACCCTTTAATCTGGCTGTAACCTCAGCACTAAGCACTTTGACCTGTCAGCACTGTGCCCTGTCACTGCTGCTTGGCCAGTGGTCAGCAGGTTATAGTGTGACTGCAAATGGACAATATAGTCCCCCTATATTCATTTCTTTAATAGCAAAATCTCTCTAGATATTCCTGATTAACATCCTTTGCAGTAACAAAAGATATTACTTTAACACATGATTCCCATAATACTTTAATACTTTAAGCTAGGCCAGAATTAATTGGCAGGTTTAGTGATTTAACCCCCAAAACTCCCACTGTTTCAAACAGAGGCTGAAAAGTGTCATCCAAGCTATCCATAGATTAGAGAAGGTTGAGCTGTTATTATATTGTGTGAAAAAGTTTGTGATGTTAATTGATTCATATAACAAGGGACCCATGGGCATGGCACTTGGCTGTTATATATGATCATAATATGTTAGGAAGAGGAGGTAGGCAAATGCTCATTTGTGTGGTAATATAAGCAGTATTATGAAACTGATGATTTTTAACTCATGTTATATAAGACTTTTATAAATTCTATGGAGATATGAAAGATGCCATTTATATTTTATCATTTGATAATGGTGTGCTTTTGTCACACTGGTTTTGACTTGGCTTTACAACTTTATCTACAAGGCAGTAGAAGAAAAAATGTCCATTATCAGTCCTGTTAAATTTGCTTTTTACAAATGAGTTAACTGTTATTCAACAATTACAGATAATCCCTACCCAAGAGTAGCACTAGCACAAAAATATGAGTTTGACTATTTATTAATAAATAAACTGTAATTTTTGTGCAAAATATAATATTAATTAAGAATATTAGACTTTTAAAATCATATTATTGAAATAAATGATCTCCTTATGTGTGCATGATATGAAAATTCTATCAACAGTGCTAACAAGAAAGAAGTGCCATGGCCAAAGTTGGGCAAAATTTAAGGTACTAATTTTATATTCATGCTAATGACTCATTAAATTTACCAAATTCACATATAATTTTGGTATAAAATTGCATCTAGATTAGATTAAGTTACATCCCTGAAAAGTCTCTAGCTTCAACATTTCTTATGCGAAGTAAGTAAGTATCTTTCCTGATTAAAATAAAAAGTGCATTATGTTGCGGCCCATAACTTCAAGAAATTACACAATACTAAATTTCTGGTATGTACATGTAAACCATATAGAGATGTATTTATATTCAATATTATAAAAAGGCAGTCTTGAACTGTGAGAATGGGTTTTTTAATTGAAAATTGAGGTTTTTTAGCTCAGCTGACTGTAAGTCAACTGAGGTATAGGAATGGCGCTTTGTCCATCGTCCGTCCGGCCGTCCGTTAGCAGGGCACAAATCGTAACTGCTGGTTCTAGAAACTTGTAAGTGAACATCCAAGGAGGTCTACAAAAAATCTCCTTGGAAACCTGAAATTAGGTCACTGTGACCAATATCCGCTGAGCTATGGGGCTAGAAAGTACCCCCCAGAATAATAAAAAATATAATACAAAACCTCCAATATCTTGATAATTAATGCATGGATTGTCATGAAACTTGCTTTGAATATTGACCATGACTAGTTTTGTCAGTTCCTGAAAAGTGGTGGCGCCACCTGTATTTTTTGTTATTTGAACAAATATTTTTCTATTTTTTTACTATAAAATGACAACAATCACGTCAGTTTCTCAGCTGTAATTACATCTAGTGTCCCAAAACCTGGTGTGTGTATTGATCACAAGTGGATGCCATATAGTAATCACCCTGTTTGTCTGTCTGTTTGTCTGTCTGTCTGTCTATCCGTCCATCCACACAAATGTTTCCAGATAATAACTCCAGGTTGTATTGACACAAACTTGACTTACGTATGGCCCACCACTAAAGCAAGAACCTATATGATTTTGGGTCAGGAGGTCAAAGGTCAAGGTCACAGGACTCATTTATTTAAAA
Source organism: Sipunculus nudus (assembly GCA_026874595.1). Taxonomy (NCBI): domain Eukaryota; kingdom Metazoa; phylum Annelida; class Sipuncula; order Golfingiida; family Sipunculidae; genus Sipunculus; species Sipunculus nudus. Next base: position 44,806,533 of record CM049311.1, read on the forward strand.
AGATTATGGCTGCATTTTAAGCCAAACTTTTCATCCCAAACTTTCCATTTTGCGCATTTAGCTGACTTGCCTGTATGAGGAGAGCATAAATGTATTTGGGGTCACATGGTCAAAGGTCAAGGTCACAGGGGCCATCTGTTCACAAATTAGTTTCCAGATGATAACTCCAATTTAGATTGACCTTTTGGTTTCAAATTTAACTTATATATGACTCACCACTAAAGTAAGAACCATGTCAATTTTGGGGTCCAACGGTCAAAGGGCAAGGTCGCAGGACTCATTCTTTAAAAAGAATGCCTATGCATTTGAAGAAAAACTTTTCATCGCAAACCTTCCATCTTAAAGATATTGCTAAACTGCCAATAGGGGAAGATTCTGTTCAATTTTTGGGTCATGAGGTCAAAGGTCAAGGTCACAGTACCCACTTATTTAGAAAGATTGTGGATGCATTTTAAGCCAAACTTTTCATCCAAAACCTTCCATCTTGCACATACAGCTGAGCTGCCAATAGGGAAGAATCAGATTGATTAGGGGGTCACAAGGTCAAAGGTCATCGTCACAGGGGCCCATCTGTCCACATATTTGTTTTTGGATGATAACTCCAGTTTGGATGGACATATTGGTTTCAATTTTGACTTATATATGACCTACCAATAATATAAGAACCCTTTTGATTTTGGGGCCATAAGGCCAAAGGTCACAGTCACAGGACCCACTTCTTTAAAAAGATTGTTGATGTATTTTTAGCCAAACTTTTTTAGCCAAACTTTCTGTCCCAAACCTATCTTCCAGATGTTGCTCACCTGCCAATAGTGAAAGTAACATATGGATTTTGGGGTCACTAGGTAAAAGGTCAAGGGGGCCATCTATCCACATATTAGTCTCCAGATTATAACACCAGTTTGGTTTGAAATATTGGTTTCAAACTTGACTTATATATGGCCCCCCACTAAAGTAAGAATTTTTGATTCTGTGATCATGAGATCAAAGGTCAAGGTTACAGGACCCACTACTTTAGAAAGATTGTGGATGCATTTAAAGCCAAACTTTTCATCTCAATCCTTCCATCATTGACACATGGTGTACCTGCCAATGGGGGAAGTTTCCTTTTGATTTTTGGGTCACTAGGTCAAAGGTTAAGGTCAGAGGGCCAATCAATTCATAAATTAGTTTATGGATGATAACACCAGTTTGGGTAGACAGCTTGGCTTCAAACTGATCACAGGACCAATATTTTGGAAAACCTCATAAACATATATCCTTATGGACAAATGCAGCTGAGCATCGAGACTCATGGATCCCAAGTCCTTAATATCTTGAAAGAACCAAGAATTGACCCACTTTTTGGTACATTAGAGATTTTTGGGACATCTAACAGTATGCCGAATGTCGGATTGATAGGTCAGGTTCAACTTTGACAAAATGAGCTTGTCTGACAGATGGACATATGTAAGGACATGTACATACTGTCAGATGACAATGGACAACGACTATAGCTCAGATGCCTTGTAGTCAGCTGAGCTAAAAATACTGAACACCGCTTAGTTACCTATTTAAAATGAGTCTTTTAAAGTCCAGGACAGTTTAGTTGAAGTGACAGGATTAGATAAAATTAAGGAAGTCAAAAGGTCAATTCAAAAAGATAATTTTAGATAAATAGACATATTTTGCACTTTGTACATTTTAAAAATTGAGGAACAATATATTAAGGGCTCATGTAAATTTAAATGAATATATGAAGTTTTATATTTTTACCAGTATCTATTGGTAGTTGGAGGTTTCTTACTGCTTAGAAATAATCTCAAAGGTAGCACTTTGTGCATGAATTATTGTTTTGACTCCCTCATAAGGGCTAGCTGTTTGTGCTGCTTCTAACTGTTCATCTGTTTCAGTGAGGACGATTTCTACTGGTAGCTGGTTCTAGTCTATATATGTGTAAAGAACTTAATCCTGAATGTTTAGAGGTTTCAGTATTGATATTTAATTGAATAATTGCATTTAAGTGTAGTCATTGTTGGTATTTTAATGAAAGACCAAAGATATTCACCAGATATTACTGCTTTATAATTTAAAAATTTGATCAGATGACTATAAATTCTTATTTTCTTCTGTCTTTAAAGGTTTTTAGCTAAGCTGATTATAAGTCATCTGAGCTTTAGTCGTGGTCCATTGTCTGTTTTCCACCCGTCTGTCTGTAGATGTGGCACGTTTTGAAACCATAAGACCTAGGAATAAACAAGGGACCCATGGGTCACGACGCTCAGCTGATCATGATTGGACTATAAATGTTTCTCCACTGTGATACTATATCAAGTCGATAAAGCTTATGAATATCATGTACATGTTGGGCTATTATAAAGGAATGTAATGTAATATGTGAGTAAATGATAAATGAAATTACCTGACTGATGGATTAATAGAGTCAAATAAAGTGGTTAATTTTTTATTTATTTAGGAGGGGTTGAAAAATGTGATATATTTGAGCAAATATGAATGCAATGACAGCAGTAATAAGCAGTAGTAGAATGATGATAAGGCTATTTGTTGAAGGATCTAAAGTGTATGGTAGTCTGCAAGCGTTCAATTTGACAGATATGATGTTATGATTAACTATGCTGATGAAGTGATTTATGTATATGTGACTGTATGACACAATATCTCTTTAGTCTTGACAAGGTACATTATTGTGATGCCCACTATGTCTACATATTACACAATATTGACATAATTTCTGGCATGTACATAGGTACCTATGGACGAATAGTTATACAAAATATTAAAGTATGAATATATCTGATTCATCTTGTTCTTGCTTACTGAGGCTAACTTTGGGAAAGGGTTCGGAGAAGGGAAAAGTGAGGGCAGCACGAAGGTGGATGTAGAAATATTCTATTGTAATGTTTTTCATTTATATAAGAATATGAAAAGCTAAGAGGAAAGGGGCCCTCCTACTTGGTTATATTAAAGTTCTAAATATATGATTGCAAACTAATACAAGACTATCATGAAGAAAAACAGTAAAAGTTTTGAGATACTGTGTTGCATACGAAAAATTTACAGATGGACAGGCAAGTGGACAGAATGGACTAATACCTTTATTTCACTTTCAAGAGAATAATGCATTTAAGTTTATATATAATCCTATTTTTTTAAGCAGATCCACTTTTTCCATTAAGAAGTTTTTATCTGAATCATTTTTTTATTTACAGGTTTATAAATTTTTAATTAAAAAAACCTGAAAATATAAGTTAAAATATTAGAATTGTTGCAAAAGTTGCAATCATTATATACACAGAGTAAAAAACATTGGGTCATATTATGCATACACATATATTTTATTATTTTTAAATCATAAATGTTTAAACTGATTTTTAAAAGAAAATAATGCCACAACATGGCATCTACAAGAATATTCCTTGAATCACTATTAAAAAGTTTTGCACATTGGAGTTTTCAGGACATGCTTAATTTTATTCACCAAAATAAAATAAAAGTAAATTTGATAAAATAAAACATCTTTTCAAATAAAGTATACACACTGTTGGTTGAATGAGGGACAAACAATATCATTGTGCTTATTACTATCCCACTTTTAATTAATTACTGGAATTAATAGTTAATTTCACACCTGGTGAAGTTTTTACTCTTCTGAAGTAAGGAATTACTTATCTCATGAACATCCACACTTTCACAGCAATACGCCACTTTGTGGACACAATTAAATGTACACTTTAATCATTGTAACCCTGGTGGTTCAATACAAAATCTAAAATGTAGCATGTCCAAGAATAAAATAAAATACAGAAAAATTATAACATTCATCTAGTTTATGCACCAGCTGGGGGGATGAGTGCAGGGCAGAGGGGAAGCCTGCTAGTAGTGGCCAAGCTGGGCCAAGGTAAGCTGCCTGGGGTGGGTTACATAATGCAAGTGAAGGCTGTACTACTAGGTGGGCTAGATGTAAACAATACTTGACACGGTGTATGAAAACATGAATAAAAGCTATTCATTCCAATCAATTTCTTTTGAAAGTTCAGATTTTAAAAGAATAAATCCTTATGCATATATGCTGGGAAAATTAAATCAACAGTGTCAAAGTTGGACAAAATTTAAGGTATTGATTTTTTATTTATGCTAATAACTTGAAAAATTTGCAAAATTCAGATCTAATTTTGGGTTAACAATTGAATCTTGATTAAATAAAGTTATATTCCTGAAAAAAGTCTCTAGGTTCAGCAATTCTCATGTTAGGTGAGTAAATATATTTCCTGATTTTTTTAAAAATTGCATTATGTTTTGGCCCATAACTTCAAAATAATACCCAATACTGACCTAATTTTTGGTATCTTCATAGAAAATTTATAAAAAAATGTGAATACTAAATACGATCAAAAACAGATCAGTGGTTTTGATATTAGGCAGCCTTGAAGTGTAACAATGGCTTTTTTTATGGAAAACAGAGTTTTTTTTCCTTAATATCTCAAAGGAACAAAGTCCTAATGACCCAATTTTCGGTATGGTAGGAGATTTTGGGGACATCTAAAATTATGTCAACAGCCTGGGGAGCATAGAGATGTGCACTGAATGACCTACAGTCATCAAAGTGGACTGCTTGACAATGTAAGGGAATACAACAAGAGCCTCCAAAAAAAATTCAATAACTAGCCTAATTTTGCAGCTTTTATTTTCAAATTTCAGATTTTAACAGATTAAATCCTTATGTATACATGGTGTGAAAATTAAAATCCACAGTACTTACAGGAAAAAAACGTGCCATGGCCAAAGTTGGGCAAAATTTAAGTTACCAATTTTATATTTTTGCCAATATTTAAAAAAATTTAACAGATTTTGATCTAATTTTTGGTATACAATTAAATTTTGATTAATTAAAGTTGTATTACTGGAAAAAAGTCCCTACCTTTAACACTTTTGGTCTTAAGTGACCAAATATCTTCCTGATTTTTTTACAAAGTCCATTATGTTTGGGCCCATAACTTTTTTAAATTATATAATACTGACTTCATATCTGGCATGTACATAGGAACTATATAGAGGAATATTTATGGTAAAAATGAAGAAAACCAGATGAGTGGTTTTGATATTAGGCAGTCCTGAAGTGTGAAAATGGATTTCTAATAAAAAATTGAGGTTTTTCCTTAATATCTCAAAGGAACGAAGTCCTATTGACCCAATTTTTGGCATGGTAGGAGATTATGGGGACATGTAACTGTATGCCGAAATTCAGATTCGTAGGTCCAACGGTGTCGAAACGTGCCAGTCTTACGGACAGACATCCAGACGGACAGACAGGCAGACGGACAGACGGACGGACGGACAGACGGACGGACAATGGACCATGACTATAAGTCATCTGAGCTAAAAATTTGGCATAATGTTAGATGTCCCCAAGATCTCCTACCAAGCCGAAACTGGGTCTTTGCAACTTTGTTCCTCTAAGAAATGAAGGAAAAACCTCAATTTTTTTTAAACCTATTTTCACACTTCAGGACTGACTAATATCAAAACCACTCATCTGTTTTCCCTGATATTTACCATTAATATTCCTCTATATAGTTCCTATGTACATGGCAGAACTTAGTACTGTATTATATAATTTAAAAAGTTATGGAATCAAACATTGTGCATTTTGTAAAAAATCAGGAAAGATATTAGATCACTTGACATAAACTAGATGTGTCGGTACGACACGAATGCCCCCGCCTGGGGCAAATTAGAAACATTTGTTAAATTTTGTAAATTTTTTTTAAGTTCAGGAGGTGTTGTATGGTCAAAAGTAGGTCAACAAGGGCAAAATGCAAACTCGATCTGTAAAGGGTCATTATCAAGCAACACACCAAAAATCAGGCCAGTATGCAGGCAGTGTGAAAAAAAGTCCATACATGTGCATTTTTCATAAAAAATTCTCTTTCATGAAATGTTCTATGTTCAGGATCTGTCATATGGTCAAAAATAGGTTAACTGGGATGAAACGCGAACTTGACCTTTAAGTGGTCATTATGTGCCTACAGACCAAACATTAGGCCAGTATCTGTAAGCATTGTATTGCGAAACTAGAATATAAGCAAAAGCTGGTAATCAGTTATAAATTTAAATTGGAGAGGTATGTACCATGTTTTATAACAATCCACCAAATGCTTCCTGAGAAATATCCCCCTAAGTTTTTTTTCTATACTAAGCTCTGTGACCTTGAAAAGTAGGTCAAGACCACCCATCTTTGAACCTGACCAAGATTTTGTAAATATGATGCAAAAGCACTGAAGAAATGAAGTTCCCGTGTTGAATACCTTTGGAGATATCCTGCACAAAGGCCAAAATTGAAAAATCCGATAAAATTTCATTAAAAAATCAGAAATTGTAGGTGACGCCACCAAAATTGTGCAGAACGTACAGACCATCAGTCCCAATGATCATAGTAAGTTTTGTGAAAATCCACACAATGGTTCCTGAGATATAAGCTTCTGAGTGTTTTTCTATAATCAGCTCTAAAATGTAGAAAAATGGGTCAAGGTCACCCATCTTAGAACTTGACTGAGATTTTATCGATATTTATCTTCAGTGATGAAATAAAATTCCAACGGTGAATCCTTTTAGAGATATCCCCCTCACAAGGTAAAAGTTAACAGATGCGGAACGGACAGACGGACGGACGGACATCGACAGACAGATGGACGGATAGACGGACAGCTTGTGTGACGACAATAGCCCATCAGCCTATGAGCTGAGGGCTAAAAATGGCTGTACATGTACATTTGTCTTAAAATTAATTTTCATGAAATTTTCTATTTTTAGGAGCCGTAAAACAATCAAAAGTAGGTCAACCGGGACGAAACGCGAACTCGATCTGTAACTGGTCATTATCTGCATACACACAAAAAATCAGGCCAATATCTGCAAGCATTGTGAAAAAAAGTCCGTACAGGTGTATTTGTCATGAAAATTTCTATTTTTCATGAAATTTTCTAAGTTAAGGAGCCATAAAACGGTCAAAAGTAGGTCAACCTGGACGAAATGCAAACTTGATCTGTAACTGGTCATTATCTGCCCACACACCAAAAATAAGGCCAATATCTGCAGGCATTGCGAAAAAAAGTCCGTACATGTGTCTTTGTCATGAAAATTTCTATTTTTCATGAAATTTTCTAAGTTTAGGAGCCGTAAAACAGTCAAAAGTAGGTCAACCGGGACGAAACGCGAACTCGATCTGTAACTGGTCATTATCTGCCCACACACCAAAAATAAGGCCAATATCTGCAGGCATTGCGAAAAAAAGTCCGTACATGTGTATTTGTCATGAAAATTTCTATTTTTCATGAAATTTTCTAAGTTTAGGAGCCGTAAACCAGTCAAAAGTAGGTCAACCGGGACGAAACGCGAACTCGATCTGTAACTGGTCATTATCTGCATACACACCAAAAATCAGGCCAATATCTGCAAGCATTGTGAAAAAAAGTCCGTACAGGTGTATTTGTCATGAAAATTTCTATTTTTCATGAAATTTTCTAAGTTAAGGAGCCATAAAACGGTCAAAAGTAGGTCAACCTGGACGAAACGCAAACTTGATCTGTAACTGGTCATTATCTGCCCACACACCAAAAATAAGGCCAATATCTGCAGGCATTGCGAAAAAAAGTCCGTACATGTGTCTTTGTCATGAAAATTTCTATTTTTCATGAAATTTTCTAAGTTTAGGAGCCGTAAAACAGTCAAAAGTAGGTCAACCGGGACGAAACGCGAACTCGATCTGTAACTGGTCATTATCTGCCCACACACCAAAAATAAGGCCAATATCTGCAGGCATTGCGAAAAAAAGTCCGTACATGTGTATTTGTCATGAAAATTTCTATTTTTCATGAAATTTTCTAAGTTTAGGAGCCGTAAACCAGTCAAAAGTAGGTCAACCGGGACGAAACGCGAACTCGATGTGTAACTGGTCATTATCTGCCCACACACCAAAAATCAGGCCAATATCTGCAGGCATTGCGAAAAAAAGTCCGTACAACTGTTTTATTTCGGAAGGACGGAAGGACGGAAGGACGGAATGACGGACATGGGTAAAACTATATGCCCCGGCCACTTTGTGGCGGGGGCATAAAAATGTTAAAGCTAAGGACTGTTGTTACATAATCCCATCACTAAGGCAAGCCCTCTCTCCACTGAGTTGAGCTTGATCAGGCTGTCTGCAGGTAATACCTCGGGGAGCCTTTTTCTCCTCCCCCCCCCCCCCCATTCTGTTGCCAGACCTGTACTATGAACTAGATGAATCTTATAGTTCAACATTTTTTTCAGCAACGAGCAGTAAGAACAGAGACCCCTTCCCCACACACCCCTTCAATAAAAAGGACTAATAAACAAGATGAATCTTATAATTTTAATGTTAAATATATTCTTTTTGTTGAGACTTGGACAATTTTGATTTTTTAAAGGAAAAAAATGTTCAGGAATTTAATCCTAATATTCAAATGTGATAAAATATTAGGATCAATGTAAGTGCTAAATGACAAGATTTAAGAAGTTATAAATACTTGTAGCATTTCATTCGTATCTCTTAAAGTTGGCAGGGCCTAGGTGTGAATAACACTGGTATTAAAATTAGTAATATTGGTCAAACTTTGTGGGATTAATTTTTAACTCATATAGCCATATGATTAACTTTTGAAAACTTAATTACCTTCACACATTATTTGTTTATGAAATGTTACTTTCTTATAAATCTTACCGTAGGCCCATTTTTCCCCCTTGTTGCATCACTGAATGGTTTAGCTCATGTCAATTTTTCTATAATTTACAGAGTTTCATTTTAGCAGGGCCATTTTCTCATAGCTTTTCAAATGATAATATTCATGAAAAACCAAAAGAAATAAAAATATTTTGTAGTTAATAATATTTTCCAAAATTCAGCTGAGCGATGTGATCCATGGGTCCATTGTTTCATCATAAAATTGTGATGAAAAAATTCATAAGCCCAGGGGGAATATGATAATAAAAGAATTGTTTTGCTAAACAGGTAAAGGCACATCATAACAATATATAATGCCAAAATTGTTGTCAAAATTCATAAAAGTGCTGGTCAGTAGAGATAATCCATTTCTTTAAAATAAATTATACATCAAATATATTGTAGATTACTTATATTCTGTACAGAAATTCTACATTCCAGTCAACCCATAATTGCTGATCAGCATTCATGATAACTATATATATATATATATATATATATATATATATATATATATATATACAGCCTTGTTATCAGTAAATATATCAACGCTGAACAGCCCAGAATATTAAAACTTTTTTTTTTAATAATTTACTTTTTTCAGGTAAAAAATGATGCTGATCAGCGCATTCTGATAAGGTCATTCTGATAGGGAATTATATTTATTTTTATTTTCCCTCCTCCTCCCCAACACTTTTTTTTCGTCTGAGAAACTATTTTTAAATATCTAAGGCCTAATTACACTTTGTTAAGGACAGCCTCTTTGCAACAAGTTAACAGTAACTGTCTGCTTAGAAACACATATCTTTTGATAAACCAATAAACCAAAATTATAAACTGACTTGACTATATGCCTGATGTATAGTTGCAAGATGAAACACAGAAACTGCTCACAAACACAGATATAAGACATACAACCCCAGCCCAAACTATAATCTGAGTTATTTATAAATCTAAAGCTGTGTTATTTGTGTTATATTGACCTTTAAAGAGTTAAATAAGATCAATTATTGTAGTATGATGTGGTAGATATATACTAGATACTAGATGAGATATATATATATATATAAATATATATATATATATATATTTATATATATGTATATATATATATATATATATATATATATATATATATATATATTAATATATATATATATAGTTGTCCATGACAAGCCAGCACGTGTGAATGACAATACACTAACTGATTTTTGTTATTTGTTTTCAGAAGACTGTCCACAAAGCTTTAAATGAGAAATGATTAAAAAAAATGAATCATATCATCCATATGTATCTGAATAGGCTGACCGATACCCAGCCCTAGGAAAGACACAAATCTTTCCCGGCCAATAAGCCTAAGATATTTTTTAAACCTTATATTAACTTCAATAGTGCTATTATACATCCTAATCAAAAGAATCTAGTGATGGAAGTTTGTTTATAATAAAGACAAAGAGATTTTTATATGACCTAGTGTGATAAAATTTAATTTGCCAGTATTTCTCAGTAAAAAGTGGCATTTCCCAGGATCCTTATGGTAATCTTTTTGTTACTGTTATATTTTAAGTTTAATTTTGTTGTGTCTAAGAATGAAATGTTTTAACTGTGTGTAACTATGAAACTGTGATCCTCCTTTATGCTGAGGTACAATATATTTCACTCAATATATTTCATGCCAGTGAATTTTGAAGTTAATATTACCCAAAACTCGTGTACAATATTTGGTCTCTGTGCCCTGAATTAGAAAGGTTTAGAATGAGGTCATTGATATCGCCAGAATTAAATAAACTTATCATATTGCGCATGCTGAGAGCTGGAACAGAGTAAGCCCATCAAACATACTATGACATGTCAGTGACAAAGAGATGCTAAAGAAGGTAAGGCAATATCAATATTGTCAACGACAGACAGTAATTAAACAAGGGACCTATGGGTCACGGCGCTCAGCTGTTATATATGATAAAAAAATATGATTTAGATATGATTCACGTGCTGGTTTTGTGTGGTAATAAATATAAGCTGTATTATGAGTTGTTGTTGTTTAGCTTATGTATGATTTTGATAGTATCTCTGGAGACAGGGAAGAGGATTGATTTCATTTATTTTATTAACAAATGGAGTACTATTGTCGCACAGATTTTGACTTGGCCATATAACTTATAAGCAGAACATATAATATAAGAGTTTAACTATTAATTAAAAAAATTACAAATATTGTCCCAAATATAATTTTTATTAAAAATAATAAGAGAACCTTATGATTTTTTAAAATGAAATATAACTGAAATGATTATTAAAATAATATTAAAGAATATATTCATGAATGCATTAATGAATACATTTGGAAAGTATTTGCACTGGTATTCATATACTTTCATTTTTACCTGAATTCCCGTTCTGTATGCAAGAAATTTTATAATGGAGTACATATTCATATTCGTATTTAAATACAACTGCAAATTATTCGCACCATGTCGGGTATTTATTCAGTTTTCACCGAACAATGATGTTGAGTATCCAGAATATACAAAATTAACACATTTAAATAATGATCATAAATAAGTACCTGGTTTTATGGCTTTTATTTATATTTAAAAAAATAAATGTAATATATTCATTTTGGATAAATTTCACATCGATGTACACACTAGACACAGTAGGAATCTAGATTAATATTATCAACTGCATCTTTGTCCATCATTACTTTCCTTCATATGATCCCCAATCATTAGTAATAAATAATATGATTTACTTTTTTATCATTAAAATTGAACTGAAAAGTACCATAGGTGACTGCATGGTGTTATTTGGAATACATGACATTCTGTCGATCGATACAAGATTCTTATATCATCAGTAACTGCAAGTTAATTTCCTGTTATTATAAACTAACAAATTCCTTTTCTATTTTTCTTTAATTTGTTATTAAAAACTAATAAAAAATTATTAATTTATTGTTTATTGTTATGTTGTTGGTTAAAACTACTAGATGAGTTGGGTTGGACACCTAGATCAACTGTGGCTGGCCATTATATAATAAGCTGCCTGGAGCCCAAGTTTATGCCTCCCCTCAAGCATGCATAATTTGCTGAAAGTTCAACAAGGTCAACATACAGGTGACTCAAGAGGGGCTGGAGAGGGCCAAGGTCTGACATGGTCTCATAGAAACATTTACAAAAGCTACAATTTTTTGCCAATTTCTTTCAGCTTTCTAAACTAAAAAGCTGAAATCCTTATGTGTGCATGACATGAAAATTATATCAACAGTGCTCACAGGAAACAAACGTGCCATGGTCAGAGTTGAGCAAAATTTAAGGTACTAATTTTATATTTATACTAATAACTTATAAAATTGGAAAAATTCAGGACTAATTTTAGGTATTTAATTGAATCTTGATTAAATAATGTTACATCCCTGACAAAAAAATCTCTAGCTTCAGCAATCTCCTTGTTAAGGGAGTAAATATATTTCTTGATTTTTTTACAAAGTGCATTATGTTTTGGCCCATAACTTAAAACAATTACGCAATACTGACATCATTTCTGGCATGTGCATAGAGAATGTATAGAAAAATATGTATATTATATATGATTAAAGTCAGATCAGTTGTTTTGATATTAGGCAGTCTTGAAGTGTAAAAATGGGTTTTAAATGGAAAAATGAAGTTTTTCATTAATATCTCGAAGGTATTAAGTCCAAGTGACCAAATTCTTGGCATGGTAGGGGATTTTGGAGACATCTAATTTTATGCCAAATTTAAGGAACTGAGAGCTGAAGCTGGGGAGCTGAGCTCTTGCAAACTGCATAACACTAGCTTTATGTAAACTTATGTTACATGGTGTTTGAAAACTCGAATAAAATCTACAGTTTTTGATCAACTAGTTTCAAATTTTTGGTGTTAACAGACAAAGTGCTACCAAAAACATGCTGTGAAAATTAAATCCACAGTACTTACAGGAAAAAAACGTGCCATGGTCAAAGTTGGGCTAAATTTAAGGTACCAATTTTTTATTTTTGTTAATATTTTAAAAAATTTAAAAGATTTTGATCTAATTTTGGGTATACAATTTAATTTTGATTAATTAAAGTTATATTACTGGAAAAAAAGTCCATAGCTTTAACATGTTTTGTGTTAAGTGATCAAATATCTTTCCTGATTTTTTACAAAATGAAGTATGTTTGGGCCCATAACTTTTTTAAATTATATAATACAGACATAATTTCTGGCATGTACATAGGAACTATATAGAGGAATATTTATGGTAAATATGAGGAAAAACAGATGAGTCGTTTTGATATTAGGCAGTCCTGAAGTGTGAAAATAGGTTTTTAATAAAAAATTGAGGTTTTTCCTTAATTTCTCAAAGGAACGAAGTCGCAAAGACCCAGTTTTCGGCTTGGTAGGAGATCTTGGGGACATCTAACATTATGCCGAATTTTGGATTCCTAGGTCTTACGGTTTCAAAACGTGCCACATCTACGGACGGACGGACGGACGACGGACAATGGACCACGACTATAGCTCAGATGACTTATAGTCAGCTGAGCTAAAAATTGTAAATAGCTGTTGAAATAAAAGTGCTTGTAATTCTAGTTTATGCCTTGTCAGCTACATAACGCCTAATCTGTCAGAAATTTTGCAGCAGCAAATGCCGTGACACTTGCATTTCATAAAGATTATAGGATACATGTATCCAAGATTTTATGTGATATGATATATAATATGAAATGACAATATTATAACATATACTAAAACTGACAATTCAAAGAGTTTGCTTTATTTTAGCTGAGCTGACTTTCAGTCATACTGAAGACTTTCAGTCATACTGAATTAAAGTGATAGGGCTTTGTCAATCATCCTTCCATCTTGCCAGCCGTCTGTCACTGCCACAAATCATAGTCAGTGTTGCAAGCATGGTTTTCTGCATATTAATTGTTCAAGGTAACACATATCTTATAATTACAGCTTAAACTTCACGGTTAATAGGCCTATATTTGTGTCATTTGTTCACACCTTGCATGCCTGTAGTTTGACTGAGTAAACCTGATTATGGATCTTAAGTTTATCAAAATTTGAAGGAGATGTATTATATTACAGTATAAATATCATTAATTTGGCACACATGATCCTGTAAATTCATATTTAATATTTGGACATTTTTTTTCTTTTGCAACGTGATTATTATATATAAAAAAAATTATATATATATATATATATATATATAAATTAATTTATGAGGCCCCCCCTACACACACGCACATACAGAATACACTCCCTCCGTTTTAAAATGCTCCAAAGCACAGGCAAGTTGAAACTGAACCTTGTGCAGTTTGACTCCTTCTGCAGTTATACATACACACATTGGCCAGTGGCTCTGTGCCTACTGGCCTGCAAGCAGAAGCACCCAGAGCTAACAGTATATAGGTCACTGGTCAGTGTCCCAAGCAGCCAGAGAAGTAGTTCCCTCTGTGTGCCAGGTTATCCACTGTGACAAATGACCAAGAAGGGCCCCCCTGAGTAGCTGATGACATACACAATCTCGCAAACCCCCTACGCTTCTGTCCCCACAGCTACAGCGTGTGTGTAGCGTCATGAGTACGTACCTAAATCGATGGACGTCTTAAAACTGCGGTCAGCTCTTACCTGGTTAAATGTATCGCATATTATGCAAATTAAATTATCAAGCATTACATTAATAAGATAAGGATACCCGTCTGTTAGTCATTCGCATTATTTTAAAGGACTTGGACACCTTTCTCTCACGCGGGACGATATTAACGTGGAGATTTTATCATTCACAGCTGACATGTATTAACAATTGCTGTGCATTTATTACATAATATATGCAATTAATTTACATAACGTTCACCTATTTTACATGTATATTTGGAATAAAAAAACTTATAAAATAACCATTCTTTGTTCTCGATTCGTTACAGTGATTGTATATTATTGACTCGTCACTCGAAATGTCATCATGGGTTGTCTCAAACATGTACGTCTGTACATTTTAGCTCCCCGGTATCCTTGTATCTTTACCTGCATGAATGATCACTAAAGTTGTCGTAGCTTGAAGAGTCAAAATCGACTGTTGAATCCGTGATGGATTCGAAACTTTCAGAAAGGACATCGTTACAAAAACCAGTGGACATTGTGTATACACAGGGTGACTGCCGTAGTAAGCCTGCAGTTCCTGAGCAGTTCACCAGCGGTATGTCACTTTAATCGGGGTAAGATGCACTCTACACAAATGGGGTATATTTCGCTGGTCATGTCCTTTAACTCACTGACAGATCTTATCACTAAAGCCTAGTGAAGTCCATATAGTGAATCCCGGATATTTGCATATAAGGGCTTTACAAGGCCCTTTGAGGACCAGATGATTCCCTGCAATTGCATATGAGGCAGTCAAGCCTAAAGTGAATGGCATCATTGCTTTGAGAACCCCAACAGCAGTCCTAAATATGCAACAGACAGCTCAACCCGCTTGGTAACATTTGCAGAGACATCCTGTATTCAGGTACTCCATACACGGACCTTGGTGTCCTATGATATTTCTCTGGTCCATAGGCCAAAAGTAAGTGCATTGTAAATACTACCCCAACAATTTTGTAACGATAGTCCCTCTGCTGAGCTGACAGGAGCAGCTAGCAGCATCTGTATGAACCCTTGTATTGGTTCCCAAAGCAACAGCAAATCGTCATGATCATTTCAACCATTGGGTACATGTAATACATTTCGACTGCCTTCAGCGTGTGTACACCTAAATATCTCATGCTTACTGGCTGAGTTGTTACTTTTGTTTGAACAGGCCCACAATGGTCTTATAAATTGTAACACTGAGGCTGAGAGTTATAGTGTTGAAAGTCTCGCCAAACTAAACATAGGCGAAGGCTCAATAATATTAAGACTGATTAAATGGGAATATAAATAGCCAACTTGAAGCCCGCTAACAGGCAATGACTGAATGAACCATGTTGGTTTTGAAATTATTCTTGGAAAGACCACCAATTGCTGCTGATTTCACTGGAAAAATACTTAGTTCAGCGAGACTGTGATGTGTTGTGCTAGTTCAGCGAGACGGTGATGTGTGGTCCTGACAGTCCCACAAAGTTTACCAGTCGATGAAATAGTAGGCAAGAGAGCTGTACTTCAGTTATATAATTTGCCACTAGGTGACAGTACCTGTTCTAAGCTTTGCGGCACATCAAAGTAAGTTTGATGGATCTGTTAGTGGGAGGAATTATGTTTTAACCATGGTAATAGTAAGGATTAGATATGTAGACACTTAGCCTTAGAAAATGTATGAAACACTATTTTTGAGAGGTAAAGAAAGTAATATAGACTGTGGTTGGTTGCTTTGATTGAAGTAATCGATAAGAGGGCATGTTGCCAGTCGTATGTTGTGTTCTGACCAAGTACTTTCTGACGTTGAAACTGAAGCATCTGAGGCCAAAAAAAACTAGAAATTTCTGCCAATGGAGATGCTGCAGTATCCCCAGACAAATAAAGCATAACCTTTTTTCTAAAATAGGCCCCTTCTTCTGAAGTATACATTGACACATGACATTGACAAGGTCACAAATGTTTGAACTTGTCTGACAGCTTGGTGGAGATTCTTGTGTTAAATTTGAAGGAATCAGATGCCGTACTTCAAAATTAAGGGGTTGACCAAAATGCTGTTTCCAAAGATTTGAGAACAGGTGGCTCCCATTGACCTTTGACCTTATGACCCCAATATTGACAGGAATCTTTGCCCATTGGCAGGTGTTACAGGTGCTCTTTTAATTATGTGACACGGGAGTAACTCCTGTGGTGGCACTCGTGTCTGGCCCCGTATTACATTCTATGTTTAATCCGTACTGGTTGAACTCTCGTTATCATGTTTAGCCTTGAACTTTCACGCCTGGTCGTGGGTCACGTGATGAGCCTGGTATGTGGAGATACACAGCGCTGTTTTTCTAGAGAATTCCTGAAATGCTTGTTGTGCAAGATCTTACAGACTGTTCGAGAAGTGGAAAATTCTCGGCTTGGGGTGTGAAGGTATATAAAGGGGGCAGAGAGAGAGCAAAGAAGATTCCAGTGGACTCAGAAGCATGTGTCAGATTCTAGGACCTTATCCGACTAATGCGGCAATTAAAGATTTTCATAGACTTTCTCCTGAATTTTATGCATTTGGACTTCAGTTTACTTTCTATGTTGTTGCAAGAACTTTCCACTGGACTGTCATTCTCCGAGAGTTTACATTTAAGGACTTATCGTTGTGATGGTGTTGGTATCCAGGTACTGTGCACATTGATTAATTTTCTATATGATTGTACTGACTTGTTGCTATACCACTGTTTTACTGTAGAATTGTATTGAATTAGGGTATTGTAATGTTAGGGTTGTTTTAAGAATAAATTATAGTTATTTGTTAACAAAAAACCACTGACTTCTTTATTCATTCATTGAGATATTTATGATTTAGTGTAATTTTCACCATATATGGCAATATTCAAGGTCAAGGTCATTCTCATAGGAAAGGTCATGACCCCAATTTAAATATATATCATCTCATAACCCATGTCTATGTATATGCACAACATGAAAGAAATCTGTCCATTAGTTTTTGACTTATAATGTTCACAGTACTGTGAAATGGCAATGAAAGGGGTATTAAATGGCACGAAAACAAGAAAATGATAACAGATGGTGCCACCAGTTTCCGTTACACGACAACACTATCTAAGAACTTCATTCAAGTTGATTTTTGGATCAATTCGTGCAAGATTTCATGAGATATATAAGAATTTGTGTGATTTTCCCCTAAATTGGACCTATTCAAGGTCAAGGTCACTCCCCTAGTAAAGGTCATGACCCCAATTTTAATATACATCATACCATAACCCATGTCTATGTATATGCATTATATGAAAGAAATCCGTCCATTAGTTTTTTTCTTATAAAGCACAAAGTACTGTTAAGTGGCAATGATAGGGGTATTAAATGGCACGAAAACAATAAAAGAATTACAGGTGGCGCCACCAGTTTATGGTACATGGCAACACTGTCTAAGATCTTTGGTCAAGTTGATTTTTGGATCAATCCATGCAAGATTTCTTGAGATATTTAAGAACGTGTGATTTTCCCCAAAAATGGACCTGTTCAATGTCAAGGTCACTCTCATAGTGAAGGTCATGACCCCATTTTAGATAGGCTTCATCCTCTCATCCATATCTATGCATGTGTCAAGTTTGGTAAAGATCCGTAAAATATTTTTTGAGTTATTGCGTCCAAACAAAATCTCTGCGGCGGTGGCTGGGCGGCAGTGACAACACAACCTTGCCTAAACCATAGTATCTCCAGACTTTGTCTGGGGATACAATAATACTGCATATCTGTATATATTTATTTAATTCATTGTTAATTTTATAAAATGTAAAATAAAAATTTTTAACAGGCTTATATTTATTAACAAACTTTTCTGAGTAAGTCGTAAACCAAGGCCATTTTCTCGCCATTACTGATGAAAGATTGATATGGATTCACCAAATTATTCACTTTAACTGTTGTGCCTAAATTTGAGCAGGGCTGCAATATTGGTAAATCTTTATTTCAAGATATTTCTGGAACATATCCTTTCTTTTAAAATAACTGTAAAACAAAATATAACCAAAGACCAAAAGTTCTTAGGCAAATAATCCCAAGTTCACATTCAGATACTTCTTCGTTCATGATATTGTCAATAGGTGGCTCTCAAAGGTCGTAACCTCACCAGCTAGTTCCTTAATCATATAATATGGCACATTTTGCCAGCAGACGGTTCAGGCACCAGTGTGCATATTTTATGATCAGCAAGACCCTGGGAGTATGTGTACAGGCTGTGTGAACACAGACGCGAGATTCATTAATTCAAAGGTTTTTTCAAGGTTGTTAAATGACCGACGTTGTATAGAGTCTAAATAAAAGTTTGTAATCATAAAGAGTACCGTTGGCTTATAAAATGCTTTGATGTCCCATTGAAGTTTAATTGGCCAAATTTATGGCGCAAGGTACCCCAAGGCCTGCCAGTTTTGTAATCATTTTATAAGGCATGTTTTGCCTGTAGGCTGTTCGGACACCATTTTGCATATATTATGATCAGCAGGACTCGAGTGTTCAGGCAGTATGATCACCAACACGGGTGTCGTTTATTTAAAGGTATTGTTGTTAAATGACCGACGATATATTTAGTCTAAATACAAGGCCTACAGGCCTAATGCGAACCTGTGCATTGGGAAATACACCAGGTATAATGCTTCAATGCTGGACCATTACTTTTCATGTATATGAACAATGCAAGTACTAAACATTTTGAATAAGAAAAAATTACACAAACATCACTGTGGAAATTCTGGCATGGGTGCACACAACACAAAAACGATTGTAGCTGGCACCACCAGTCTTGTATACTTCGAAGCTATCAGAGATATACACATATGCGAATTTTCAGACTGATATATCAAACCACTTGAGAAATTAGCAGGGACACACACTGTGTAAAAATTATTGTAGGTGGCACCACCAGTTGTGTATACGACAAAGCTATTCGATATATATAAATATGCCCAATTTCAGGCTGATATATCAAATTCCTCTGTAGAAAATAAGCAGGCACATACACTGTGCAAAAATCAATGTACATGGCACCACCTGTCTTGTAAATGAGAATACCATCAAAGATGCATAGACAGGTGAAAATATCAGTCCAATACATCAAACATCCCCAGAGTTTGATGCACTGGGCTGACAAGGCCGAGTGTCCTGTGACAAATTGCTGCCTCAAGCTACTGCACTGAGTGAACTCTTGACCTGCACCTGGCTAGACTGAGTGAACTTTTGACCTGCACCTGGCTGCACTAAGTGAGCTCTTGACCTGTTGCATAATCTGACACAGTTGGCAGTCTGCCAAAGCTATAAATAGATTCAGGCTGAACTTTGGTGCCAAATATGATGCAGTGAGTAGTCTGCCAAAGCTAATAAATTGAATGAAGCTACTGCACTGAGTGAACTCTTGACCTCTACCTGGCTGCACTTCTTCCAATCCTGGCACTGTGCCAAAACTATTTAAATAGAGCTGATATCATCTTGGCTAATGGCCAACATCAAGGCACTGGCAATCTGCCAATGGTAAACCAAGTGCTGCCATCTGAACAGAAAAGTGGTCCCTACTTGAAATAACTTTGAAATTTATTTTCCCAATACAAAATGCTTTTCAGCTGACTTTTTAGAAAAAAGAAATCAGAAATATATGTAAAATTATTACAGATGCACACTGAATGCAAAATTAAAATACAGATTTATCTAACTGATGGCAAATTCTTGGATTAAGTTGAGTAGGGATACCAATAATTTATAATCCATGTACAGTTGTCTTTATATAGCCACAGAGAGCTGAATATCCATAATTGTAACATTGCCTGGTATGATGAATAACTTAAATCATAAATCTAAATTTTTTAAAAGCTTTTTAAAAAAACTTTCTTGTCAATTTAAACCAAAGATAAACTGAAATCTAAATGTCTAGTGGCATGATGTAATACATACTGATAAACTGGTGCCAGGCTAGATGTAACAGCATCACACAGCTAACATAAATGGTAAAATGACTCAATTCAATCTCCATAATTCAGCCAAAAATCATTCATGTGGAACCATTAATGACAATTATTGTAAGAATTATTGTAGGAATTATTCTTGTTAAATATTTAACAAACTGGCTTCAGTGACATCAGTCAAACAAGGGACCTATGGGTCACGGCGCTAAGCTGTTATATATGATAATAAAATATGATTTAGAAATGAGGCACATGCTGGTTTTGAGTGGTAATAAATATAAGCTGTATTATGAGTTGTTGTTGTTTAGCTTATGTATGATTTTGATAGTACCTTAAGAGACAGGGAAGAGGATTGATTTCATTTATTTTATTAACAAATGGAGAACTACTGTCACACAGATTTTGACTTGGCCATATAACTTATAAGCAGAACATATAATATAAGAGTTTAACTATTTATTAAAAACAAGGGACCCATGGGTCACAGCGCTCAGCTGATCGTGATTGTACTATAAATGTTTCTCCACTGTGATACTATATCGAGTCGATAAAGCTTATGAATATCATGGACATGTTGGGCTATTATAAAGGAATGTAATGTAATATGTGAGTAAATGATAAATGAAATTACCTGACTGATGGATTAAAAGAGTCAAATATAGTGGTTTATTTTTTATTTAGTTAGGAGGGGTTGAAAATTGTGATATATTTGAGCAAATATGAATGCAATGACAGCAGTAATAAGCAGTAGTAGAATGATGATAAGGCTATTTGTTGAAGGATCTAAAGTGTATGGTAGTCTGCAAGCTTTCAATTTGACAGATATGATGTTATGATTATCTATGCTGATGAAGTGATTTATGAATTTGTGACTGTATGACACAATATCTCTTTAGTCTTGACAAGGTACATTATTGTGACGCCCACTATGTCTACATATTACACAATACTGACATAATTTCTGGCATGTACATATGTACCTATGGACGAATAGTTTTCAAAATATTAAAGTATGAATATATCTTATTCATCTTGTTCTTGCTTACTGAGGCTGACTTTGGGATGGGGTTCAGAGAAGGGAAAAGTGAGGGCAGCACGAAGGTGGAGGTAGAAATATTCTATTGTAATGTTTTTCATTTATATAAGAATATGAAAAGCTAAGAGGAAAGGGGCCCTCCTACTTCGTTATAGTAAAGTTCTAAATATATGATTGCAAACTAATACTCTGACAAGACTGTCATGAAGAAAAACAGTAAAATTTTGAGATACTGTGATGCATATGAAAATTTACAGATGGACAGGCAAGTGGACAGAATGGACTAATACCTTTATTTCACTTTCAAGGGAATAATGCATTTAAGTTTAAATATAATCCTATTTTTTTAAAGCATATCCACTTTTTTCATTAAGAAGTTTTTATCTGAATCATTTTTTTATTTACAGGTTTTATAAATTTTTAATTAAACAAGTGACCCATGGGTCATGACGCTCAGCTGACTGGGAAGAGATTCGCAAAAGGAAATTTTATCATCAGAATGGTAGTATATACCCATTCAACTGAAGCATCAAACAGATTAACCAACAGGCCAAGATTTAGTCTGTATTTATATATCTCAAAAATAGAGAAAAATGTGTAAACTTTTAAAACTAGAATACGGGTAACCGACAAGTGACTACATGTATCTGCCAAAATCGGATAGTGAGGCATGGATTGAGTGGCAAGGGGAAATAGAGTGAGGTATGTTGCATATTAGCATGGATGTCTGCAGCCTAAATGTGTATGTAGGTTGTGCCACCTACCACAAATCCAGAAAGCTGTCCAAGTTGTATACACCTGCAAAATTTTAGGCAGAAAAGTCAAACCACTACATGTATATGAGCGATTTTTGCCCATGGCAGACAAACAGACAAACACTGTGCAAAAATCTTTGCAGGTAACCCCTCCAGTTTTGTGTATGATAAAGACCTATGTGAGATCTAAACACATGCACAGTTTTGGCCCAATCGGTCAAATGGTTCCTGAGATATGAGCTTGGATGTGTGCAGCGTTAACTAGAATGTAGGTGGCGCCACCTGTCATAAAATCAAGAAAGCTGTCCACGATGTATAAACCTGCAAAATTTTAGGCAGTTATGTCGAACCACTACAGAGAAATGAGTGATTTTAGGCCACGGCAGACTAACAGACAGACGCTGTGCAAACATTGTTACAGGGGGCGCCACCATTTTTTGTGTATGTTACAGAGCTATCAAAGGGCTACATTTGTATAAATTTTATTTCCCAAGATATAAGCTTGGATGTCATCAGCGTGAACGTGAACGTAGGTGGCGCCACCTGTCATAAAATCAAGAAAGCTATCCTGGATGTATACGCATGACGAATTTCAGGTGAATTAGTCAATTCACTGCAGAGATATGAGTGATTTTAACCCAAGGCAGATGAACAGATGGACACTGTGCAAACATGGTTACAGGTGGTGCCACCATTTTTTGTGTATGTTATAAAGCAATCCAAGGGCTACATTTGTATCAATTTTATTTCCTGATCGGTCAAACGGTTCCCGAGATATGAGGGTTTATGAGTGGAAACAGACCCACAAATGGACACTGGATAGAGAGGAAAGGTCAGAGGTCAACGCAAATTGGTTAGGCACCAGTTCACATGTGACCCGATAATAGGTGTAAGTTTGGGAAAAATCGGTCCATTAGTCTCCGAGGAGCTCTCTGGAAACGAACGCCGCCGCGGTGGAGGAACTCGGTCAAGAACATAGTATCCGCAAAACTTCGTTTTGGCGGATACAAAAATACAGGTGGCTCCACCAGTCTGCAGAAACTAATAAAAACACTTAATGGTCAATATCCATGCAAAAAATCATGGTGATCTCTGCATTAGTTGTTCAGATACTTCAGTTTTTGTATCAAATTGTCCATTATTCTGAGGGATACTTCGGAGTCCTATAGCTTGAAGGATATGGGTAACAGAGACCTAATTTTAAGTTTTCACAGGCACTTTTCATGGGCCTCCTTGCATGACAAGAATGAAGATTCTAGGTCCAGTTGTTGCGATTTGTACCCTGTTGACAGATAACCACATCTTTAAAGGTCTCAAAAAAAAGAAAAAAATTCGTAAAAATTTGAAAAAAAATAGAGGTGGCACACCCAGTCTGCAGAAACTGATGGAACAGCTCATGATCAATATGTATGCCGAAAATCATGACCATCAGTGTTGTAGTTATTGAAATACTGCAGTTTTTGTATCAAATTTTCCATTATTCTGGGGGGGGGGGGGGGTATTTTGGACCCATACAGCTTAAAGAATATGTGTAACAGAGACCTAATTTCAAGTTTCCATGGAGACTTTTCATGGGTCTCCCTGTGTGTCAAGAATGAAGATTCTTGGTCCAGTTTTTATGATTTGTGCCCTGTTAACAGATGTTCATATCTTTAAAGGTCTCAAAAATACAGAAAAATTTCGTAAAAAAAAACGAACAAATACAGGTGGTGCCACCAGTCTGCAGAAACTTATGAAACACTCCATGATCAATATCCATGCAAACAATTATGGTTATCTCTGCATTAGTTGTTCAGATACTTTAGCTTTTGTATCAAATTTTCCATTATTCTGAGCTGTACTTTGGAGTGCCATAGCTCAAAGGATATGGGTAACAGAGACCAAATTTCAGGTTTCCATGGAGACTTATCATGGGTCTCCCTGTGTGTCAAGAACGAAGATTCTAGGTCCAGTCGTTACGATTTGTACCCTGTTGACAGATAACTACATCCTTTAAGGTCTCAAAAATGGAGAAAACAATTCGTGAACATTGAAAAATACAGGTGGCGCCACCAGTCTGCACAAACTGATGAAACATCCCATGATCAATATGTATGTCGAAAATCATGACCATCAGTGATGTAGTTAATGAGATATTGAAGTTTTTGTATGAAATTTTTGACTATTCTGGGGGGTAATTTTGGGCCCCACAGCTCGAAGGATATGGGTAACAGAGACCTAATTTCTGGTTTCCATGGAGACTTTTCATAGGTCTCTCAGTGTGTCGAAAATGAAGATTCTAGGTCCAGTCGTTACGATTTGTGCCACGCTAACAGATGACAGCATCCTCAAAGGTCTCAAAAATAGAGGAAACAATCGTAAAAAATCAAACAGTACAGGTGGCGCCACCAGTCTGCAGGAACTGATCGAACATCTCATGATCAATATGTATGCCAAAAATGGAGACCATCAGTGATGTAGTTATTGAAATATTGAAGTTTTTGTATGAAATTTTTTACTATTCTGGGGGGTACTTTGGGGCCCCATAGCTCGAAGGATATGGATAACAGAGACCTAATTTCTGGTTTCCAAGGAGATTTTTCATGGACCTCTCAGTGTGTCAAGAATTAAGATTCTAAGTCCAGTCTTTATGATTTGTGCCTTGTTAACAGATGTTCACATTTTTAAAGGTCTCAAAAATAGAGAAAAAAATTCGTAAAAAATCGAAAAATACAGGTGGCGCCACCAGTCTGCAGGAAGTGATGTAACATCTCATGATCAATATGTATGCCAAAAATCATGACCATCAGTCAAGTAGTTAATGAGATATTGAAGTTTTTGTATGAAATTTTTGACTTTTCTGGGGGGTACTTTGGGGCCACATAGCTCGAAGGATATGGGTAACAGAGACCTAATTTCTGGTTTCCAAGGAGATTTTTTATGGACCTCTCAGAATCCCAAGTTACAAGGTTCTAGGTCCAGCGGTTACGATTTGTGCCTGGTTAACGGACGGACAGACGGACAGACGGACAGACAGACGGACAGACGGACGACGGACAAAGAGTGATCGCTATAGCTCAGATGACTTTCAGTCAGCTGAGCTAAAAACCTGAAAATATAAGTTAAAATATTAGAATCGTTGCAAAAGTTGCAATCATTATATATACAGAGTAAAAAACTGAAACTATAAGTTAAAAAATTAGAATTGTTGCAAAAGTTGCAAATCATCATATATCCAAATGTAGCTCATATTGGGTCATATTATGCATACACATATTTTATTATTTTTAAATCATAAATGTTTAAACTGAATTTAAAAGAAAATAATGCCACAACATGGCATCTACAAGAATATTCCTTGAATCACTATTAAAAAGTTTTGCACATTGGAGTTTTCAGTACATGCTTAATTTTATTCACCAAAATAAAATAAAAGTAAATTTGATAAAATAAAACATCTTTTCAAATAAAGTATACACACTGTTGGTTGAATGAGGGACAAACAATATCACTGTGCTAATTACTATCCCAGTTTAATTTATTACTGGAATTAATAGTCAATTTCACACCTGGTGAAGTTTTTACTCTTCTGAAGTAAGGAATTACTTATCTCATGAACATCCACACTTTCATAGCAATACACCACTTTGTGGACACAATTAAATGTACACTTTAATCATTGTAACCCTGGTGGTTCAATACAAAATCTAAAATGTAGCATGTCCAAGAATAAAATAAAATACAGAACAAGGGACCTATGGGTCACTGTGCTCAGCTGACGTTAACCTTGAAGGTAAAAATCTAAAATAATATCTAATGGAGATAAAGTGTAAGAGGAAGAGGTAATAAAGGCCTTGGTTGGTTTATATGATTGGTTTGTATTGATGAGCTAGAAATTGTTGCAAAAATATTTTGTGACCTGACCATGTGTTTTCTAATGTTGAAACTAAAGCATGTGAGCAGTTTGTGAACAAATGATCTGTACTATTACCATGATCATTAGTTGGTTTTTCGATTAACTGTTGACATTTCAGTAGTTTACACATTTGTTCAATTGAATCTATTTTTTTGCATAATATATATTTTTAATTATATATGTATTTTTTCTATGAAATGTATACAGCTGAAATATAGCTAATTAACAACATAAAACAGGGCAAACAAAGCCTGATCTCAAATTCTGCTGAGGCAGGAAAATAATGAACAAATGTTTGTATTAAATCCTGAATTTTTTATCACATCAATTATTTTCTAATTTAAGTTTATATTTCTATACATTTCCAATTAAACATATATATCTGAATATAAAAGTTGATTCATAATTCTCAATTGCATCATCATAAATCTCAATCTTGTCACATAACACCACATCATGCATACAAATGTTTATTTATTTTTTACCACAAAAATATATCTTTTAAATCTGCAAAACAATAAATATCTAAAAATAATACTTGATTTAGATTTCAAAATTTTTAATTGTGTCTTTATTTATCCATAATGTGCTTCATATTTTATAATAATTTAAGCATACTGATGGGTTCATTTATATTTGTTAAAATCATTCAAAAGAAAATTGATTTCTTTAAAAATGCTACATTACACAACATTGCATCTTCTGGATTGCACCTTGAATTATTTTTTCAAGGAAAGTTTTTGCATATCGGAGTGGAAACAGCATTACAATTAAGGAGATACAGTGAAAACAATAACAATTACTGCATAACACTTGGTGGGTTGGGTTTGTGGGGGGGGGGATGATTGGGGTGGTGATATGAGAATAACTGTACACCTGTCACAGCAGGGGATCTCCCCCAGTGACTGTAACAAATCAGAAACCCTGGCATAGCTGACTTCCAGTGACCTGGAGTGGGACCCTGCATCTGTAATCAAAGCAAGAGACTACAGAAAAAAAAATCAATAACTAGCTTAATTTTCAAACTTTTATTTTCAAATTTCAGATTTAGACAAACTAAATAATTATGTTTACATGCTGTGAAAATAAAATCAATGGTGCTTACAGGGAAAAAATGTGCCATGGTAAAAGTTGGGCAAAATTTAAGGTACTGATTTTGGGGACATCTAAAATTATGCCAACAGCCTGGGGAGCATAGAGATGTGCACTGAATGACCTACAGTCATCAAAGTGGACTGCTTGACAATGTAAGGGAATACAACAAGAGCCTCCAAAAAAATTCAATAACTAGCCTAATTTTGCAGCTTTTATTTTCAAATTTCAGATTTTAAAAGATTAAATCCTTATGTATACATGCTGTGAAAATTAAATCCACAGTACTTACAGGAAAAAAACGTGCCGTGGTCAAAGTTGGGCAAAATTTAAGGTACCAATTTTATATTTTTGCCAATATTTAAAAACAAGTGACCCAGGGGTCATGACGCTCAGCTGACCAGGAAGACATTGACAAAAGTAATTTTATCATCTGAATGTCAAATTTGAATGAAATACTTTTTCCAAACTTTGTTTCCAAACTTTTCCTTTTGTATAAAATCATCCAATATTCATTGGGGTACTATGGAGCTCTGTAGCATGAAGGATATGGGTAACAGACACCTATTTTCAAGGTTTACAAGATGACTTTTCAGGGGTCTCCCAGCATGTCAAAAAATAAAATTCTAGGTCCAGTTATTATGATTTGTGCCCTGTTAACAAATCCAAATGTTTATTCTGGGGGGTATTTCAAAGCCGCATAGGATGAAGGATATGGGTAACAGAGATGTAATTTCAGGTGCACAAGGAGACTTTTCAGGGGCCTCCCAGCATATCAAGAAAGGAGATTCTAGGTCAAGTCATTATAATTTGTGCTCTGTTAACAGATGACCAAATCTTTATTCTGGGGAGTACTTCGGAGCCCCAGAGCATGAAGGATATGGGTAACAGGGACCTTATTTCGGGTTTCCAAGTAGACCTTTTATGGGCTTCCCTGGAGGTGAGGACAGAAGATTCTAGGTCCAGTCATTATGATTTGTGCCCTGTTAATATATGACAAAATCTTTATTCTGGGGGAACTTCAGAGCCCCATAGCTCACAGGATATGGGTAACAGGGACCTTATTTCGGGTTTCCATGTAGACCTTTTATGGGCTTCCCTGGAGGTGAGGACAGAAGATTCTAGGTCCAGTCATTATGATTTGTGCCCTGTTTACAGATGACCAAATGTTTAAAGATCACAAAAGTAGAGAAAAAAAATCGTAAAAAATAAAAAAAATATAGGTGGCGCCACCAATCTCCAGAAATTGATGAAACACTCCATGATCAATATCCATGCAAAAAAACATGGTGATTAATGCATTAGTTGTTCAGATACTTGAGCTTTTGTATTAAATTTTGCATTATTCTTGGGGGTACTTCAGAACCCCATAGCTCAAAGAATATAGGTCACAGTGACCTAATTTCAGGTTTACAAGGAGAATTTCCATAGACCTCCCAGGATTTCAAGTAAGAAGATTCCCGGTCTAGCGGTTACGATTTGTGCCCTGTTAAACAGACAGACGCCTGGATGGCCAGACGGACGACGGACAAAAGGTGATCCCTACAGCTCAGATGACTTTCAGTCAGCTGAGCTAAAAATTGAAAAAATACAGGTGGCAGCACCAGAATGCAGAAACTGATGAAACATTTCATGATCAATATAGATGCAAAGAATTATGGTGATCAATATAATAATTGTTCAGATACTTGAGCTTTTGTATCAAATTTTCCATTATTCTGGGGGGTACTTCGGAGCCCCATAGCTCAGAGGTTATGGGTAGCAGAGACCTAATTTCAAGTTTTTAAGGAAACTTTTCATGGGCCTCTCAGCATGTCAAGAGAGAAGATTCTAGGTCCAGTTGTTACGTTTTGTGCCATGTTAACAGATGACCGCATCTTATGAGGTCTCAAAAATAGAGAAAAAAATTCGTAAAAATAAAAAAAATACAGGTGGCGCCACCATACTGCAGAAACTGATGACACATTCCATGTTCAATATCCATGCAAAGAATCATGGTGATCACTGCAATAGTTGTTTAGATACTTGAGCTTTTGTGTCAAATTGTCCATTATTCTGAGGGATACTTCAGATGACTTACAGTCAGCTGAGCTAAAAACACTTAATGGTCAATATCCATGCAAAGAATCATGATGATCTCCATATTAGTTGTTCAGATACTTCAGCTTTTGTATCAAATTGTCCATTATTCTGAGGGATACTTCAGAGTCCTATAGCTTGAAGGATATGGGTAACAGAGACCTAATTTCAAGTTTCCACAGGCACTCTTCATGGGCCTCCTTGCATGACAAGAATGAAGTTTCTAGGTCCAGTTGTTGCAATTTGTACCCTCTTGATAGATAACCACATCTTCAAAGGTCTCGAAAAAAGAGAATAAAATTCGTAAAAATTTGAAAAAAATAGAGGTGGCGCACCCTCTCTGCAGAAACTGATGGAACAGCTCATGATCAATATGTATGCAAAAATCATGACCATCAGTGTTGTAGTTATTGAGATACTGCACTTTTTGTATCAAATTTTCCATTATTCTGGGGGATATTTTGGAGCCATACAGCCTAAAGAATATGGGTAACAGAGACCTAATTTCAGGTTTCCATGGAGAATTTTCATGGGTCTCCCTGTGTGTAAAGAATGAAGATTCTAGGTCCAGTTTTTATGATTTGTGCCCTGTTAACAGATGTTCATATCTTTAAAGGTCTCAAAAATAGATAAAACATTCGTAAAAAAAACCCCGAACAAACACAGGTTGTGCCACCAGTCTGCAGGAACTGATGGAACACCTCTTGATCAATAGTTATGCCACAAATCATGACCATCAGTGATGTAGTTATAGAGATATTGAAGTTTTTGTATGAAATTTTTGACTACTCTGAGGGGTACTTTGGGGCCCCATAGCTCGAAGGATATGGGTAACAGAGACCTAATTTCTGGTTTCCATGGAGACTTTTCATAGGTCTCTCAGTGTATTGAGAATGAAGATTCTAGGTCCAGTCGTTACGATTTGTGCCATGCTAACAGATGACAGCATCCTTAAAGGTCTCAAAAATAGAGGAAGAAATCGTAAAAAAATAAAACAATATAGGTGGCGCAACCAGTCTGCAGGAACTGATGGAACATCTTATAATCAATATGTATGCCAAAAATCATGAACATCAGTGATGTAGTTATTGAGATATTGAAGTTTTTGTATGAAATTTTTGACTACTCGGGGGGGGGGGGTACTTTGGGGCCCCATAGCTCAAAGGATATGGGTAACAGAGACCTAATTTCTGGTTTCCATGGAGACTTTTCATAGGTCTTCTAGTGTGTTGAGAATGAAGATTTTAGGTCAAGTCGTTACGATTTGTGCCATGCTAACATATGACAGCATCCTTAAGGGTCTCAAAAATAGAGGAAAAAATCGTAAAAAATCGAACGATACAGGTGGTGCCACCAGTCTGCAGGAACAGATGACACATCTCATGATCAATAGTTATGCCACAAATCATGACCATCATTCAAGTAGTTAATGAGATATTGAAGTTTTTGTATGAAATTTTTTACTTTTCTTGGGGGTACTTTAGGGCTCCATAGCTCGAAGAAAATGGGTAACAAAGACCTAATTTTGGTTTCCATGGAGACTTTTCATAGGTCTCTCAGTGTGTCGTGAATGAAGATTCTAGGTCTAGTCGTTATGATTTGTGCCACGTTAACAGATGACAGCATCCTTAAAGGTCTCAAAAACAGAGGAAAAAATCGTAAAAAATCAAACAATACAGGTGGCGCCACAAGTCTGCAGGAACTGATGGAACATTTCATAATCAATATGTATGCCAAAAATCATGACCATCAGTGATGTAGTTATTGAGATATTGAAGTTTTTGTATGAAATTTTTGACTACTCTGGGGGGGGGGGGGGTACTTTGGGGCCCCATAGCTCAAAGGATATGGTTAACAGAGACCTAATTTCTGGTTTCCAAGGATATTTTTCATGGACCTCTCAGTGTGTCAAGAATGAAGATTCTAGGTCCAGTCGTTACGATTTGTGCCATGCTAACAGATGACAGCATCATTAAAGGTCTCAAAAATAGAGGAAAAAATCGTAAAAAATCGAACAATAAAGGTGGCACCACCAGTCTGCAGGAAGTGATGACACATCTCATGATCAATAGTTATGCCACAAATCATGACCATCAGTCAAGTAGTTAATGAGATATTGAAGTTTTTGTATGAAATTTTTTACTTTTCTTGGGGGTACTTTGGGGCTCCATAGCTCGAAGAATATGGGTAACAGAGACCTAATTTCTGGTTTCCATGGAGACTTTTCATAGGTCTCTCAGTGTGTCAAGAATGAAGATTCTAGGTCCAGTCTTTACGATTTGTGCCTTGTTAACAGATGTTTACATTTTGAAAGGTCTCAAAAATAGAGAAAAAAATTCGTAAAAAAATCGAAAAATACAGGTGGCGCCACCAGTCTGCAGGAAGTGATGGAACATCTCATGATCAATATGTATGACACAAATCATGACCATCAGTCAAGTATTTAATGAGATATTGAAGTTTTTGTTTGAAATTTTTTACTTTTCGTGGGGGGTAGTTTGGGGCCCCATAGCTGGAAGGATATGGGTAACAGAGACCTAATTTCTGGTTTCCATGGAGACTTTTCATAGGTCTCTCAGTGTGTCGAGAATGAAGATTCTAAGTCCAGTCATTACGATTTGTGCCTTGTTAACAGATGTTCACATTTTTAAAATAGAGAGAAAAATTTGTAAAAAATCGAAAAATACAGGTGGAGCCACCAGTCTTCAGGAACTGATGGAACCTCTCATGATCAATATGTATGCCAAAAATCATGACCATCAGTCAAGTAGTAAATGAGATATTGAAGTTTTTGTATGAAATTTTGGACTTTTCTGGGGGGTACTTTGGGGCCCCATAGCTCGAAGGATATGGGTAACAGAGACCTAATTTCTGGTTTCCAAGGAGATTTTTCATGGACCTCTAAGAATGCCAAGTTACAAGGTTCTAGGTCCAGCGGTTACGATTTGTGCCTGGTTAACGGACGGACAGACGGACGACGGACAAAGAGTGATCGCTATAGCTCAGATGACTTTTAGTCAGCTGAGCTAAAAATTTAACAGATATTGATCTAATTTTTGGTATACAATTAAATTTTGATTAATTAAAGTTGTATTACTGGAAAAAAGTCCCTATCTTTAACACTTTTGGTCTTAAGTGACCAAATATCTTCCTGATTTTTTTACAAAGTCCATTATGTTTGGGCCCATAACTTTTTTAAATTATATAATACTGACTTAATATCTGGCATGTACATAGGATAAATATCTGGCATGTACATAGGAACTATATAGAGGAATATTTATGGTAAATATGAAGAAAACCAGATGAGTGGTTTTGATATTAGGCAGTCCTGAAGTGTGAAAATAGATTTCTAATAAAAAATTGAGGTTTTTCCTTAATATCTCGAAGGAACGAAGTCCTATTGACCCAATTTTCGGCATGGTAGGAGATTTTGGGGACATCTAACTGTATGCCGAATTTCAGTTTCGTAGGTCCAACGGTGTCGAAACGTGCCAGTCTTACGGACGGACATCCGGACAGACGGACGGACGGACAGACAGACAGACGGACGACGGACAATGGACCACGACTATAGCTCAGATGACTTATAGTCAGCTGAGCTAAAAATCTTTAGCAGGTTTATATCTCATATAGGACGATACAGCAAACTGGCTAAGTTCAGCTTCCCGTAACTCTGCCAAAAAGCACTGAACCAAAACCATTTGAACAAACTTGAATTATCAACATCTGAGGATAATTAATGTGTGAGATTTAAGAATTTGGCCCAGTGGTTTTTGAGAAGAAGATCTTTGTAGCCACTGAGCTAAAATGGGCTGTTATGGCATATGACTAAATTCAGCTTCCCATAACTTAGCCAAAAGTCACTGAAAAGAGACCATTTGAACAAACTTCAGAAAGCACTACCCTAGGATCATTTCTGTGCGATATTAAACATTTTGGCCATATGGTTTCAGAGAAGTTTTTTGTAGCCCTCAGTGTGATACAGGCACTGATGACACTGTACAAAAAAGGCCGATGCAGGTGGCGCCACCAATACCTCAATTTCAGATATGACCTATGTGATTAACATTGGCATAAATTTGGTGATGATAGCTACAGCCGTTTCTGAGATTGTAATTTTAATATGCTTTTTTGCACAGTTAACAAAGTTCAACCTCCTGTATCTCGGCCAAAAATCTCTGAACTGGAACCATTCGAAAAAACTTGAGAAAGATTGTTCCAGGGATCATTTCTGTGAAATACTGGACAATTTGGCTGGACAGTTTCGGAGAAGAAGATTTTTAAAGCTTTTTTAGCATTTTCCCTATAAAATCTAAGAAAATGGAGTTAGAAAAAAAATAAACAAAATCCGATATAGTTTTTTGGATGACTGATTATTTGCAAAAAAATTTGTGATGCTAAATCCTGCCGTTTTTGAGATAGCTATGGTTAACGTACAGACGCCGCACGACACATGACAGACGACGCACGACGCCGCATCATCGCATAAGCTCACAGGTTCACTAACAAGTACCGTCATCCTACACAAGGCTTTGACGTCCCACTGAACTCTAATTTGTCAAGTTAAAGGCGCAAGATTCTCTGGGATTCAGTGATGTGTCAAATTAATTTTCCGGCCCTACTAGGATTGGTCATGGAGGAGTCGTCATAAACCGAACAAATTGTCATCTGTTTTTAATGGGTAGATCAGGCTGTTTAACGAATTTATTAAATTAATTAATCAACAAAGCCAAGCAACATATACAGTTGCAACTTGTTCAGTTTCCCAAATATGTTATGCCTGCCCGCATATCAGCATACCGCAGCCTTCCTAGCTGCAGCCTAGCTTTTGAGGAAAGATGCTTTTTTTATGTGCGTTTCCATACACAACAGGCAGTGGAATGTGGTGAGAATGTGGTGCGGCCATTAAGTAAGGTTTTGAGTATTTTTTACTCCAGTGAAGGAGTCTTCCAGGTATTTTATGAACATGGGGTGCGGCCATGAGATGACATGTGGCGGCAAAACGCAGATCTACAGTATACACATGTCAAGTTTGGTAAAGATCCGTGAAATATATTTCGAGTTATCTCGCCTGAAAGAAATCTCTGCAGTGGCCGCAGCCGCGCGACCATGCCTAAAACAATAGTATCTTGACTGTCTGGGGATACAATAATTTACCCAATATTGATCTAATTTATGGTATGTAAATAAAATATGGAAATATAAGCATGAATGGCTGTGTAAATCATGAATACAATAACATCAGTGGTTTTCATAGTTTACAGTTGTGAAGTGTAACAATAAGGTTTTTACTGGAGGTTTTCAGGGCTGTTGTGGACAGAAGTGGGCGGCCTCCAGATGCAAATGATTATAATATAGCTTCTGAAAGAAACTTCAATAACTATTTTTGAGGTTTTATTTTTTAAATTTCAGAATTTAACAAATTAATTACTTATGTATATCTGCTATGAAAATTAAATCAAATGTACTTACAGGAAAAAGACATGTCTTAGTCAAAGTTGGACACAGTTTAAGGTACTGATTTTATATTTACGCTAATAAATTAAAAAATTTACAAAATTCAAAACATATTTTGGGTATACAATTGAAATGGATTAAATAAATTTACATACCTGAAACAAGGGACCTATGGGTCACGACGCTCAGCTGTTATATATGATAAAAAAATAATATTTAAAAATGAGGCACATGCTGGTTTTGTGTGGTAATAAATATAAGCTGTATTACGAGTTGTTGTTGTTTAGTTTATGTATGATTTTGATAGTACCTTTGGAGACAGGGAAGAGGATTGATTTCATTTATTTTATTAACAAATGGAGTACTACTGTCACACAGATTTTGACTTGGCCATATAACTTATAAGCAGAACATATAATATAAGAGTTTAACTATTTATTAAAAAAATTACAAATATTGTCCCAAATATAATTTTTATTAAAAATAATAAGAGAATCATATGATTTTTTAAAATGAAATATAACTGATATGATTATTAAAATAATATTAAAGAATATATTCATCCCATTCTTTATGCAAGAAATTTTATAATGGAGTACATAATCATATTCGTATTTAAATACAATTACAAAGTATTCGCACCATGTCTGGTATTTATTCAGTTTTCACCAATCAATGATGTTGAGAATCCAGAATATACAAAATTCACACATTTAAATAATAATCATAAGTACCTGGTTTTATGGCTTTTATTTATATTAAAAAATAACTGTAAAAAATTCATTTTGGACTAATTTCACATCAATGTACACAGTAGACACAGTAGGAATCTAGATTAATATTATCAACTGCATCTTTGTCTATCATTAATTTCCTTCATATAATCCCTAATGATTAGTAATGAATAATATGATTTACTTCTTTATCATTAAAAATGAACTGAAAAATGCCATAGGTGACTGCATGGTGTTATTTGGAATATGTGACATTCTACCCATCGATACAAGATTCTTATATCATCAGTAACTGCAAGTTAATTTCCTGTTATTATAAACTAACAAATTCCTTTTCTATTTTTCTTTAATTTGTTATTCAAAACCAATAAAAATTTATTAATTTATTGTTTATTGTTATGTTGTTGGTTAAAACTACTAGATGAGTTGGGTTGGACACCTGGATCAACTGTGGCTGGCCATAAGCTGCCTGGATTCTCGCCTCAAGCGTGCATAATTTGATGAAAGGTCAACAAGGTCAACATACAGGTGACTCAAGAGGGGCTGGAGAGAGCCAAAGTCTGACAGGGTCTCATAAAAAACATTAATAAAAGCTACAATATTTGGCCAATTTCTTTCAGCTTTCTAAACTAAAAAGCTGAAATCCTTATGTGTGCATGATATGAAAATTATATCAACAGTGCTCACGGGAAACAAACGTGCCATGGTCACAGTTGGGCAAAATTTAAGGTACTAATTTTATATTTATACTAATAACTTATGAAATTTTTAAAATTCAGAACTAATTTTGGGTATTCAATTGAATCTTGATTAAATAATGTTACATCCCTGACAAAAAAATCTCTAGCTTCAGCAATGCCCTTGTTAAGGGAGTAAATATATTTCTTGATTTTTTACAAAGTGCATTATGTTTGGGCCCATAACTTAAAAAAAATACACAATACTGACATCATTTCTGGCATGTGCATAGCGAATGTATAAAAAAATATGTATATTATATATGATCAAAGTCAGATTAGTGGTTTTGATATTAGGCAGTCTTAAAGTGTAACAATGGGTTTTTAATGAAAAAATGAAGTTTTTCATTGATATCTCGAAGGAATTAAGTCCTAGTAACCAAATTCTTGGCATGGTAGGGGATATTGGAGAAATCCAACTGTATGCCAAATTTTAGGAACTTAGAGCTGAAGCTCGGGAGCTGAGCTCTAGCAAACTGCATAACACTAGCAATATGTGACATGGTGCTTGAAAACTTGAATAAAATCTAGTTTTTGATCAACTGGTTTCAAATTTTTGGTGTTAACAGTTGAAATGCTAACAAAAACATGCTGTGAAAATTAAATCCACAGCAGTTACAGCAAAAAAATGTGCCATGGTCAAAGTTGGGCAAAATTTAAGGTACCAATTTTTTATTTTTGCTGATATTTTAAAAAATTTAAAAGATTTTGATCTAATTTTGGGTATACAATTTAATTTTGATTAATAAAAGTAATATTTCTGGAAAAAAAGTGCTCAGCTTTAACAAGTTTTGTGTTAAGTGATAAAATTTCTTTCCTGATTATTTACAAAATGCATTATGTTTGGGCCCACAACTTTTTTAAATTATATAATACAGACCTAATTTCTGGCATGTACATAGGAATTATATAGAGGATTATTTATAGGAAATATGAGAAAAACAGATGAGTGGTTTTGATATTAGGCAGTCCTGAAGTGTGAAAATAGGTTTTTAATAAAAAATTGAGGTTTTTCCTTAATTTCTCAAAGGAATGAAGTCGCAAAGACCCAGTTTTCGGCTTGGTAGGAGATCTTGGGGACATCTAACATTATGCTGAATTTTGGATTCCTAGGTCTTACGGTTTCAAAACGTGCCACATCTACGGACGGACGGACGACGGACAGACGGACGGACGACGGACAATGGACCACGACTATAGCTCAGATGACTTATAGTCAGCTGAGCTAAAAAGTCTGTAGCTTAAACACTTATCAAGTTAAGTGAGTAAATAACTTTCCTGATTTTTTACAAAGTGCATTTCATTTATGCCAATAACTTTTATATATTAAGTAGCTGACTTAATTTGTGACATGTACATAAAAACTATATAGGGGAATATTTATGGTAAATATGAAGAAAAACATTTAAGTGGTTTTGATATTAGGCAGTCCTGGTGGGATAATAGGTGTTTATTGGAAAATTGAGGTTTATCCTTAATTTCTCACAGGAATGAATTTGCAGTGACCCAGTTTTCAGTTTGGTAGGTGAACTTGGGGACATCTTACAGTATATGCCAAATTTTGGATTTGTAGCTCTAATGGTGTCGACTATAGCTCAGATGACTTATAGTCAGCAGAGCTATAGAATCTCCTAATGAGTGGCAAGTTGAATGACGTACCATTGTCTCACGGCCCTTTCCACCATTTACGGGTGCTATATGAGACTACTGGCTATGGATTGGAAAATTTGTAAATCATTCTTGTGGACGGTCACACCCCTTTTATCATTTCATCTTACCAAGTGAGGGTTTACATTTTCTGTGAAAGTGGTATGATCGGTTGTGATAACTTAGCGCTGATGAATCGGCCGGCACGTTTTAGTCACGGCTGACTGATTACAGTGGTAGGCTCAGGCTGGGGGAGGTATATCTTCTCAACTTGCATACCGAATAGAGATGCACCATGTGATAAAACATCTCAGTGGAGCCAAAGCTGTACTACGTGTTTATGTTCTTGTCTTTAACGTGTATATGTCAATATTAATAAACAACAAATTACCAACATTCTCATTCTACAAATTCATATACCTAACGATATGCTTTTTGCATTAAACCACAAAATTTTAACCCACAATATTATATGAATCTACATTGTGTTTTTCCTGTTTATGGGTTTAAGTAATTTAGAATAAATTCAATAATTTTATGGAAACTTGAACAAATAATTATGGCATAAAATAATAA
The DNA here is from genome assembly GCA_026874595.1 of Sipunculus nudus. Classification (NCBI taxonomy): domain Eukaryota; kingdom Metazoa; phylum Annelida; class Sipuncula; order Golfingiida; family Sipunculidae; genus Sipunculus; species Sipunculus nudus. Next base: position 44,844,862 of record CM049311.1, read on the forward strand.
AACAATCCCATAATTTCAATGAGACTGAGCAACATCTCATTTACTTTTTACAGTAATGGTACAAAATTGCTAAGACCACAGGAAGTGACTTACTTCATGACTTTGATGTAACCTTTAGCAGATGCCACATGTAGAGCAGTAGCACCTGTCTTTGGATGAGCTGTGTCAGCATATCTGCCACTATTCAACCACTGGGCAGCATCAGCTAGCATCTGTTCTTCTTCCTCCCTTCTCGCTGCCTCTGCATCCACCCCTGGAAATATTACATATCTATAAATATATATATATATATATATATATAACTAAATATTTCTTTGAACCACAGGTGCCATAATCCTCAGACAATTTATCCCCCCCTCTTTAAGAATAGCCCCCTCTCCCCCCCCCCCATCTTCAGCATATATTTTGACACTTGGCAAGCGACTATGGTTTCTTCCATCTATCAGATTGAGAAAAAATATTTTTCACCAAAACTGGGGGCCAATACCTTGAACCACTTCAGAGATATGAGCAATTTTCACCCAAAGCACATGTATGTACGGACGCCACAGCAAAACTATTGCAGATGACACCACCTATCTTGAGTACAAGATGGAGGAGTCCAAGATCTATGGATATATGCACCTTTTCAGGTTAATAGGGCAAATCACTCCTCAGAAAAGTGCACTAATTTATTTTACCGAAACAGGAAGGAAGGTGGTGCCATCTGTCTGGTTTATGAGAAAACTTTCCAAGATGGATGGACATGACAATTTTCAGATCTTTAACTTAAACCACTCTGGAGATATGAGCAATTTTCACCCAAAGCACATGTAAAAATGGGCGCCATGCCAAAATGATTGCAGATGGTGCTACAAGTCTAGAGTACAAGATGGAGGAGTCCAATATATATGGATATGCACAATTTCAGACCAATAGGGCAAATCACTCATCAGAAAAGGGCATTAATTTATTCTACAACTAGGGACCCATGGGTCTCGACGCTCAGCTGCATTTGTGTATGAGGATATATGTTTAAGAGGTTTTCCAAAATATTGGTCCTGTGATCAGTTTGAAGCTAACCTGTCTACCAAAACAGGAGTTATCATCCATAAACTAATTTGTGAATGGATGGGCCCTGTGACCTTAACCTTTGACCTTGTGAAACCAAAATCAAAAGGAAAATTCCCCTATTGGCAGGTGCACCACATGTCGATGATGGAAGGATTGAGATGAAAAGTTTGGCTTAAAATGTATCCACAATCTTTCTAAAGAAGTGGGTCCTGTGACATTGACCTTTGATCTCATGACCCCAAAATCAAAAGTTCTTGCTTTAGTGGTGGGCCATATATAGGTCGAGTTTGAAACCAATATTTCAAACCAAACTGGTGTTATCATCTGGAAACTAATATGTGGATAGATGGCTCCAATAACCTTGACCTTTGACCTTGTGACCAAAAAATCCATAAGTTACTGCCACTATTGGCAAGTGAGCAACATATGGAAGATAGAAGGTTTGTGATGAAAAGTTTGGCTTCAAATTCATATGCATTCTTTTTGAAGAAATCAGTCCTGTGACTTTGACCTTTGACCGTTGAACCCCGAAATTCACACGGTTCTTACTTTAGTGGTGAGTCATATATAAGTTAAATTTAAAACCAATATGTCAAACTAAACTGGAGTTATCATCTGGAAACTAATTGTGAACAGATGGCCCCTGTGACCTTGACCCTTGACCATGTGACCCCAAATTCATTTATGCTCTCCCCATACTGGCAAGTCAGCTAAATGCGCAAATGGAAAGTTTGGGATGAAAAGCTTGGCTTAAAAAGCAGCCATAATCTTATAAAAAAAGTGAGTCCTGTGACCTTGACCTTTGACCTCATGATCCCAAAATCATATATGTTCTTGCTTTAGTGGTGGGCCATATGTAAGTCAAGTTTGAAATCCATATGTCCAACCTCAAGTTATCATCTGGAAACAAATTTGTGTGGACGGATGGATGGACAGACAGACAGCTACACAAACAGACAGAGAGACATGGTGATTACCATAGGGCATCCACTTGTGATCAGTAAACACACCAGGTTTTGGGAAACTAGATGTAATTACAGCTGAGAAACTGACATGATTGTTGTCATGTTATTAGTAAAAAAAAAATAGAAAAATATTTGTTAAAATATAAAAACAAGGGACCTATGGGTCACGACGCTCAGCTGTTATATATGATAAAAAAATATTATTTAGAAATGAGGCACATGCTGGTTTTGTGTGGTAATAAATATAAGCTGTATTATGAGTTGTTGTTGTTGTTTAGCTTATGTATGATTTTGATAGTACCTTTGGAGACAGGGAAGAGGATTGATTTCATTTATTTTATTAACAAATGGAGTACTATTGTCACACAGATTTTGACTTGGCCATATAACTTATAAGCAGAACATATAATATAAGAGTTTAACTATTTATTAAAAAAAATTACAAATATTGTCCACAATATAATTTTTATAAAAAATAATAAGAGAATCATATGATTTTTTTAAATGAAATATAACTGATATGATTATTAAAATAATATTAAAGAATATATTCATGAATGCATTCATGAATACATTTTGAAAGTATTTGCACGAGTATTCATATACTTTCATTTTTACCTGAATTCCTATTCTTTATGCAAGAAATTTTATAATGGAGTACATAATCATATTCGTATTTAAATACAATTACAAAGTATTCGCACCATGTCTGGTATTTATTCAGTTTCACCAACCAATGATGTTGAGAATCCAGAATATACAAAATTCACACATTTAAATAATGATCATAAGTACCTGGTTTTATGGCTTTTATTTATATTAAAAAATAACTGTAAAAAATTCATTTTGGACTCATTTCACATCAATGTACACACTAGACACAGTAGGAATCTAGATTAATATTATCAACTGCATCTTTGTCTATCATTAATTTCCTTCATATGATCCCTAATGATTAGTAATGAATAATATGATTTACTTCTTTATCATTAAAATTGAACTGAAAAATGCCATAGGTGACTGCATGGTGTTATTTGGAATATGTGACATTCTACCCATCGATACAAGATTCTTATATCATCAGTAACTGCAAGTTAATTTCCTGTTATTATAAACTAACAAATTCCTTTTCTATTTTTCTTTAATTTGTTATTCAAAACCAATAAAAATTTATTAATTTATTGTTTATTGTTATGTTGTTGGTTAAAACTACTAGATGAGTTGGGTTGGACACCTGGATCAAGTGTGGCTGGCCATAAGCTGCCTGGATTCCTGTATGCCTCGCCTCAAGCATGCATAATTTGATGAAAGGTCAACAAGGTCAACATACAGGTGACTCAAGAGGGGCTGGAGAGAGCCAAAGTCTGACAGGGTCTCATAAAAAACATTAATAAAAGCTACAATTTTTGGCCAATTTCTTTCAGCTTTCTAAACTAAAAAGCTGAAATCCTAATGTGTGCATGATATGAAAATTATATCAACAGTGCTCACAGGACACAAACGTGCCATGGTCACAGTTGGGCAAAATTTAAGGTACTAATTTTATATTTATACTAATAACTTATAAAATTTGAAAAATTCAGAACTAATTTTGGGTATTCAATTGAATCTTGATTAAATAATGTTACATCCCTGACAAAAAAATCTCTAGCTTCAGCAATGCCCTTGTTAAGGGAGTAAATATATTTCTTGATTTTTTACAAAGTGCATTATGTTTGGGCCCATAACTTAAAACAATTACGCAATACTGACATCATTCTGGCATGTGCATAGAGAATGAAAAATATGTATATTATTTATGATTAAAGTCAGATCAGTGGTTTTGATATTAGGCAGTCTTGAAGTGTAACAATGGGTTTTTAATGGAAAAATGAAGTTTTTCATTAATATCTCGAAGGTATTAAGTCCTAGTGACCAAATTCTTGGCATGGTAGGGGATTTTGGAGACATCTAACTGTATGCCGAATTTAAGGAACTAAGAGCTGATGCTGGGGAGCTGAGCTCTTGCAAACTGCATAACACTAGCTTGATGTAAACAATATGTTACATGGTGCTTGAAAACTTATTAAAATCTACAGTTTTTGATCAACTGGTTTCAAATTTTTGGTGTTAACAGTTGAAATGCTAACAAAAACATGCTGTGAAAATTAAATCCACAGTACTTACAGGAAAAAAACGTGCCATGGTCAAAGTTGGGCAAAATTTAAGGTACCAATTTTTTATTTTTATTAATATTTTAGAAAATTTAAAAGATTTTCATCTAATTTTGGGTATACAATTTAATTTTGATTAATTAAAGTTATATTACTGGAAAAAAGGTCCATAGCTTTAAAATTTTTTGTGTTAAGTGATCAAATATCTTTCCTGATTTTTTACAAAATGCATTATGTTTGGGCCCATAACTTTTTTAAATTAAATAATACAGACATAATTTCTGGCATGTATATAGGAACTATATAGAGGAATATTTATGGTAAATATGAGGAAAAACAGATGAGTGGTTTTGATATTAGGCAGTCCTGAAGTGTGAAAATAGGTTTTTAATAAAAAATTGAGGTTTTTCCTTAATTTCTCAAAGGAACGAAGTTGCAAAGACCCAGTTTTCGGCTTGGTAGGAGATCTTGGGGACATCTAACATTATGCCGAATTTTGGATTCCTAGGTCTTACGGTTTCAAAACGTGCCACATCTACGGACGGACGGACGGACGACGGACAGACGGACGGACGACGGACAATGGACCACGACTATAGCTCAGATGACTTATAGTCAGCTGAGCTAAAAACAGGTGGCGCCACCACTTTTCAGGAAATGACAAAATTAGTCATGGTCATTATTCAAGGCAAGATTCATGACAATCCATGCATTAATTATCAAGATATTGGAGGTTTTTTAATCAAATTTTTGATTATTCTGGGGGGTACTTTCAAGCCCCATAGCTCGGAGAATATAGGTCGCAGTGACCTAATTTAAAGTGTCCAAGGAGATTTTTTATTGTGCCCTGCTAATGGATGACCACACAGCCAGACGACCGGACGGATGGACAGACGATGGACTAAGCACCATACCTATACCTCAGTTGACTTATAGTCAGTTGAGCTTAAAGACAAGGGAAACATGGATCACTGTGCTCAGCTGAAGTCCATTATGTTCAGGCCCATATCTTAGAGAAATTACACTTAACATACTTAATTTCTGGCATGTATATAGGAAATATATAGGAGATTACTTCTGCTAAATATTAAGAAAAACAGATGAGTGGTTTTGATTTTAGGCAGTCCTGAAGTGTGCTAATAGGTTTTTAATGGAAATTTGAGGTTTTTCCTAAATATCCTGAAGGAACGAAGTCAGTTTGACCCAATTTTCAGCATGGTGGGAGATTTTGGGAACATCTAACTGTATGCCTAATTTTGGATTTGTAGTCTAACGGTTTAAAAATGTGCCAGTCTAACGGACGGACAGAGGGACAGACGGACGACTGACAATGGACCACGACTATAGCTCAGATGACTTATAATCAGCTGAGCTAAAAATCAATTCATCCAAATAACCCTTGGATACCCTAATAACCCAAACAATAGTTTGCACAATATGTCCAGCCCTGTGAGCTAAAAATGCATAATCTCAAAATACTGTGGTTGCCTTTATATCGGCGGGGCTGAATTTTTGCGGTTTTTGTATTTTTAAAAGTTTCACGGGGTTCCTTTTTCGCGCTCTGTCCTTAGTCTAGTAGTACTTTTTTATCATCAAATATAAAACTATGAACTGTAATAACAAAATTATTTCATAAACCGCTGATTTTTTTGTTATCCAGGGCTTCTGTTTCTCTGTCCGGATATCACATGTTCAAACAGTCATGGACGGCTGAGCCGACACGTGTGGGAAGCATTGACCCCACTGGCTGTAATTAGTTCAGGGCCAAGGCACATTCAAAACAACTCACATTCCACTGATCTATGGCAATTTGGCCCCATAATAAACTGTGACCTTTCAAATAAGTAAAAATTCACGTCATCACTAGCCAATCAAACATCGCTTGGTGCGTCATGATTTCGCCAGTGACAGATTTAGTCCTTTATACAGTTACCAGGTGGCACTACCCTAGCGGCTACCTTCAATACTTTAGTGGCAAATTTTATTTATTAACAAGTACTAAATATGGAACAATGTGAAAGACTACCTCCTACTCAATATTGATTTTAAGCGGCAGTGGATATCACCTGGCTTAGCACACATACACGTAATTTTGAAATATTACTGCCCGGCGGGTATTGACACTTTCCAGACCTGTGCCGAACACTGCCGAACACTGCCAGGCACGCCCACCTGGTCAGCACATCTGCGCAAAGGGTCATGGTTTTTGCATCTAAGCAAACCGATACTATTTTAAATGGGCCCTGTTTCTCCCTGAATAACTTAAATTATATGCACCAGGCTTGATGGACATCTCCACGTAGCTGAAGATTAATCTCTACCGTCACCAACTATAATTATAACGGCAGCTTCTGAAATTAACGATTCTCGGCCTGGTATATATGCATTCAAAACTGCGAGGTTTCAATTTCGCGGTCAGAGAGCGACTGTGAATATCGCCAATTTGAAACCACCGCAAATAAGAAGACAACAACAGTATGTCTAAAATCCTTGATTTCTGCAGATTTGACCTAGAATATCAAGTCTCTCAAATGAGAGGAACTAATATGATTCCATGACCCATGTAAGCACTGCCAACCTACCTCTACTTTCCATGTCTTCCATAAGCATCTCCTCCATATCATCACCTTCTGCGATGTCAAGTGGTAACTCTCCATCATTGTTGACAGCAGCAACATTAGCACCCTCATTTATTAAATACCTGAAAATTATGTCATAATATTAAACAAATCCTAACATTAAATGTCTTTTGTGTGTGCATGTGTACACACTGTCACCCTACCTTATCAAATGTATATGAAAACAATCCTAAACATAAATAACGAGTGACCCATGGGTCATGACGCTCAGCTGATTGACCAGTTGGTACTGGCAAAAGTGTGATACTAGATGAGATTTTCGGTTATGTTTTGTCCCCTGTTAACAGATGACCACTTTTTGAAGGTCTCAAAATTAGGGGGAAAATGCGTTAAATTAGAAAAAATACAGGTGGCGCCACCGATCTGCTGGAACTGATGAAACACTCCATGATCAATATGCATGCAAAGAATCATGGTGATCAATGCATTAATTGTTCAGATACTGGAGCTTTTGCGTCTAATTTGAACCAGATATTTCTTGGCACCGCGTGGGGCCATAGTATCGCCAGACAATTAATCCCCCCTTTTAAGAAAAATCCCCCCCCCCCCCCAATCTTCAGCAGCATATATTGACACTTGGCAAGCGACTATGGAACATCTATCAACTTTAGAAACAATATTTTTCACAAAATATGGGGGCCAATACAGAGAATCACTCTTATGAAAAGGGGATTAATTTATACTATAAAAATGGTAAGGTAGGTGGCCCCACCTGTCTGGCCTACGAGAAAATTTTACATGATTAATAGACATGCCAAATTTAAAGCAAATACCTTAAACCACTCTGGAGATATGAGCAATTTTCACCAAAAGCAAAAGATGGAGGAGTCCTAGATCTATGGATAGGCACAATTTCAGGCCAAAAGGCCAAAATACTCATGAGAAAAGGGAATTAATTTATTCTACAAAACATGGAAGGCAGGTGGCGCCATCTGTCTGGTCTATGGGAAAAGTCCATTATGTTTGGGCCCATAACTTAAAGAGATTACACTTTACAGACTTAATTTCTGGCATGTATATAGGAAATATATATGAGAATACTTCTGATAAATATTCAGAAAACATGACTCAGTCAAAAGTCAATGAACTGAGACCATTTGAACAAACTTCAGAAAGCACTACCCTAGGATAATTTCTGTGCAATATTAAACAATTTGGCCATCTTGTTTCCGAGAAGAAGTTTTTGTAGCCGTCAGTATGATACAGGCACTGATGACCGCCGTACAAAAAAGGCCGATGCAAGTGGCGCCACCAATACCTCAATTTCAGATATGACTCATGTGACCAACATGGGCATTAAATTTGGTGATGAAAGCTCCAGCCGTTTCTGAGATTGGAATTTTAGTATGCTTTTTTGGACAGATGACTAAGTTTAACTTCCTGTAACTCGGCCAAAAGTCACCAAACTTAAACCAATCCAACAAACTTGAGAGAGACTGTTCCAGGGATCATTTCTGTGAAATATTGGAAAATTTGGCTGAACAGTTTCGGAGAAGATTTTTAAAGCTTATTTAGCTTTTTCCCTATAAAATCTAAGAAAATGCAGTTAGCCAAAAAATAAGCAGAATCCGATAGAGGTTTTTAGATGACTAATTTTTTGCATAAAATTTTGTGCTAACTCTTGCCGTTTTCAAGATAGTATGGGTTAACGTACAGACTAAGGATGACGGCCGACAGATACCGGACAACGAACAGACGACGCCATTCCATTGCATAAGCTCACAGGTTCACTAAAAACATTCTTGTCAATATAACCATAGATAACCTGAAATCCAAATGTCTAGTGGAATGATGTAATAGATGCTGATCAACTGGTGTCAGGCTAGGTGTAACTGCATAACACAGCTAACATATATGGTTAAATGACTCAATTCAATCTCCATAATTCAGCCCAAAATCATTCATGTGGAACCATTAAAGACAACTAGACCTTTCTTGGCACCGCAGGTGCCAGAGTATCCCCAGACATAGTACCGCGCCCCCCCTCTTTAAGAATAGGCCCCCATTTTTAGCAGCATATACTGACACTTGGCAAGCAATTATTGTTTCTTCCATCTTTCAATCCACAATCTTTTTGAAGATGTTGGTCCTGTGACCTTGACCTTTGACCTCATGACCCCAAAATAAATTGGGGTCTTGCTTTTTCAATGGGACATATATAAGTCAAGTTTGTAATCTATACATCAATAAAAGCAGGAATTATCATCCAGAAACTAATTTTTTGACAGATGGCTCCTGTGGCCTTGACCTTTGACCTTGTGACCCCAAAATTGATATTGATCATCCACTTTTATATATAGATCAATAGAGGTCTAGATTTATTGATGGACCATATATGTCAGGTTTGAAATCCATATATTAATCCAAGCTTGAATTATCATCTCGGGAACTAATTTTTGGACAGATGGCTCCTGTGACCTTCAACTTTGACCTTGTGACCTCACAATTAACAGGTGTCTTCCTCTATTGGCAGGGGAACTGTATGTGCAAGATGAAATGTCTGAGATGAAATGTTTGGCTGAAAATGCATCCACAAATTTTTAAAGATGTGTGTCCTGCGACCTTGACCTTTGGCAGGTGAACTATGGGACATATACAAGTCAAGTTTGAAATCCATACATCAATAAAAGCAGGAATTATCATCCAGAAACTAATTTTTGGACAGATGGCTCCTGTGGCCTTGACCTTTGACCTTGTGACCTCAAAATTGATAGGGTTCTTCCTCTCTTGGCAGGTGAACTATATGTGCAAGATGAAAGATCTGAGATGAAATGTTTGGCTGAAAATGCATCCACATCTTTTTAAAGAAGTGTGTCCTGCGACCTTGACCTTTGACCTCATGACCCCAAAATTAATTCCGGTCTTGCTTTCCCAATGGGACATATACAAGTCAAGTTTGAAATCCATACATCAATAAAAGCAGGAATTATCATCCAGAAACTAATTTTTGGACAGACGGCTCCTGTGACCTTCACCTTTGACCTTGTGACCTCAAAATTGATAGGGGTCTTCCACTCTTGGCAGGTGAACTATATGTGCAAGATGAATGGTCTGAGATGAAATGTTTGGCTGAAAATGCATCCACAATCTTTTTAAAGATGTGTCCTGTGACCTTGACCTTTGACCTCATGACCCCAAAATCAATTGGAGTCTTGCTTTTTCAATGGGACATATATAAGTCAAGTTTGAAATCGATACATCAATAAAAGCAGGAATTATCATCCAGAAACTAATTTTTTGACAGATAGCTCCTGTGGCCTTGAACTTTCACCTTGTGACCCCAAAATTGATATGGATCATCCACTAATGATTGGCAAGTGAGCTATATATTCAAGATGAGTGACCTGGGATGAAAGTTTGGCTTAAAATGCATCCACAGTATCTTTTATGATGCGAGTCCAGTGACCTTGACCTTTGACCTCATGACCCTAGAACCTATAGGGTTCTTACTTTAGTGGTGGGCCATACATAAGTCACGTTTGAAATCCATATAGCTATCAACACTGGAGATATCATAAGAGGTGTGTGATTTTCACCAAATATGGACACATTAAAGGTCAAGGCCACTCTCATGGTAAAGGTCATGACCCAAATGTAAATAGACCTCATCCCATAACCCATCTCTCTACATGTGCATAATATGAATGAAATCTGTCCATTAGTTTTTGACTTATAATGCTTACAGTACTGTCAAGTGGCAATTATGGGGGTATTAAAAGGCGTAAAAACAAGAAAAGGATAATAGGTTGCGCCACCAGTTTCCAGTATATCACAAGCCTATCCAAGATCTCTGGTAACCTTGATTTTTGGACCAGTCCATGCAAGCTTACTTGAGATATTTAAGAATTTGTGTTATTTTCAGCAAAAATGGACCTATTCAAGGTCAAGGTCACTCTCCTAGCATTGGTCATGACCCCCTTTTAAATAGGCTTTGTCCCCTTACCTATATCTATACAAATGTAAAGTTTGAAAAAGATCAGTTATCCCGCTCACAAGGTTTTTCTGCGGCGGCGGGACCGTCGTGAAGATTTTGTCTGGGGATACAATTATTATAAGAATTAATCTGGGGATTATTCTTGTAAAATATAAAACAAATTCATAAGACCAAGTACTGGCTTGGTAGGAGGTCTTGGGGACATCTAACATCATGCCAAATTTTGGATTCCTAGGTCTTGCGGTTTCAAAACGTGCCACATCTACGGACCAATGGACAGATGACGGACAATGGACCACAACTATAGCTCAGATGACTTATAGTCAGCTGAGCTAAAAATTAAGCTCAAACCAATAAAGTTTGAAATGTGACTGATTTTTACATGCAATTTAGAGCTGCTAGCTCTGACAGTGTCTGAGACAGCATGGGTTAACGTACAGACAACAGTGGAAGGCAGACATCGGACACTGGACCAATGACACTGTGCCGTGGCATAACTTCACAGATTCACTAAAGAACGGTGGAGAACCAAACCTTAATTATTTTTTTGGCCTGATAAATCTATGTCAAATTTTGGATTCTTAGGTCTAATGGTTTCAAAATTTTTAATGGACGACTCTGGCGGCCCGGACCGAAGGACAAAGGACCATGATCACAGCTCAGATGACTATCAGTCAGCTGAGCTAATAAATGACACTGAGGTTTAAATTTTGGAAACTTACTTTGCAATTTCTAAAAAGCCACAGGAGGCTGTGGCATGTAGAGGAGTCCAGCCCTCATTGTCACATGCATCGATCTCTGCTCCATGTTCCACAAGAAACTTTACCATATCAATGTTATCATCAATGCAGGCCTGAAAAGACAACAATACAGCATTATCTGACCCAAACCAATTTAAACAAGTAACCCATGGGTATGACGCTCAGCTGACTTGAACATTCTAAATGTTAAACTGTTTCTCCTTAACTTTTTTAAGAGATGTAGATTTACCTACTTAAAACAGTCAGATGCAGAAAATGTGATGGTATTTTTTTTCAGACTGGAATATCAGCAAATGCTGACAAAAACCTTTAGCCAAAAGAAAACAGTGTTAAGGGGTAGTAACAGTAACAAGTATGAAATATTTGTTCTCACATGGATGTATATCTGCTCATATGTCTCTTGTTAAAGTTATAAATTTAAACTAGCGAGGTATGTAGTACCACTGAGAGTATGGCACCCCAAAAAACCCATGCAGCACTAAGAGATCATGGCAAATGACCATACCGTGTTTCAACACAATCCATCCAGTGGTTTCTGACTAATAAGCTCCTAAGATTTTTTTCTGTTATAAGTAAAACTAGGTCAAGATCACCCATCTTCGAAATTGACCAAGATTTGTGTTGATATGCACCAACACTGAAAAAATGAAGTTTCTGTGTTGAATACTTTTTGAGAAATTCTGCTCAAAAGGCCAAAGTTGAACAAGAGACCCATGGGTCACTGTGCTCAGCTGAAGTTGATCTTGAAGGTAAAAATCTCAAATAATATCAAATGGAGATAAAGTCTATGATGAAAAGGTAATATAGGCTGTGGCTGGATGACATGATTGGTTTGTATTGATGAGTAAGAAATTGATCATGATCATGATCATTGGTTTTTTTTTTTTTATAAATTGTTGACAGTTCAGTAGTTTACACATTTGTTCAATATTAAATTAGATCTAATTTTGGGTATACAATTTAATCTTAATTTAACAAAGTTATATACTTAAAAAAAGTCTCTAGTTTCAAAAATTTTCATTTTAAGTGAGCAAATATTTTTCCTGATTTTTTTACAAAGTCCAATGTTTTCAAGGTCATAACTTTAAGAAACTAGAATACGGGTAGTCGACAAGCGACTACGTGTATCCGCCAAAATCAGAGAAGGACGGGTGAAGTGAGGCATGGATTGAGTGGCAAGGGGATATAGAGTTACATATGTAAAATATTAGTATTGGATCTCTGCCACATAAACATGATTGTAGGTGGCGCCACCTGTTATTTGAACGAGAAACTATCCAAGATATATACACATGCAAAATTTCAAGTGGAAAAGTCAAACCACTGCAGAGATATGAGTGATTTTATCCCACAGCAGACAAACAGATGGACGCTGTGCAAACATGGTTGCAGGTGGCGCCACCTTTTGTTGTGTATGTTATAAAGCTATCCCAGGGCTACATTTGTGTAAAATTTTTTTCCGGATCGGTCAAACGGTTCCCGAGATATGAGCTTGGATGTCTGCAGCGTTAACATGAATGTAGGTGGCGCCAACTGTCATAAAATCAAGGAAGCTATCTAGGATGTATACGCATGCCGAATTTTAGGTGAATTAGTCAAACCATTGCAGAGATATGAGTGATTTTAACCCCAGGCAGATGAATAAATGGACACTGTGCAAACATGGTTGCAGGTGGCGCCATCTTTTGTTGTGTATGTTATAAAGCTATCCCAGGGCTACATTTGTGTAAAATTTTTTTCCGGATCGGTCAAACGGTTCCCGAGATATATGGGTTTATGTGTGGAGCGTTAACGTGAATGTAGGTGGCGCCACCTGTCATAAAATCAAGAAAGCTATCTAGGATGTATATGCATGCCGATTTTTAGGTGAATTAGTCAAACCACTGCAGAGATATGAGTGATTTTAACCCCAGGCAGATGAACAAATGGACACCGTGCAAACATGGTTGCAGGTGGCGCCACCTTTTGTTGTGTATGTTATAAAGCTATCCCAGGGCTACATTTGTGTAAAATTTTTTTCCGGATCGGTCAAACGGTTCCCGGATATATAGGGGTTAATGTGTGGAGCGTTAACGTGAATGTAGGTGGCGCCACCTGTCATAAAATTGAGAAAGCTATCTAGGATGTATATGCATGCCAAATTTTAGGTGAATTAGTCAAACCACTGCAGAGATATGAGTGATTTTAACCCCAGGCAGATGAACAAATGGACACTGTGCAAACATGGTTGCAGGTGGCGCCACCTTTTGTTGTGTATGTTATAAAGCTATCCCAGGGCTACATTTGTGTAAAAAAATTTTCCGGATCGGTCAAACGGTTCCCGAGATATATGGGTTTATGTGTGTAAACAGACGCACAAACGGACGCTGGGCAGAGACGAAAGGTCAGAGGTCAAGGTCACTTGGTTAGGCACCAGTTCACATGTGACCCGATAATTTGTGTAAGTTTCGGAAAATCTGTCCAGTAGTCTCAGAGGAGTTCTCCGGAAACGAACGTGGCGGCGGCGGCGGCGGCTGAACCCGGTCAAAAACATAGTATCCGCAAAACTTCGTTTTGGCGGATACAATTACACATAACAGTCTTAATTTCTGGCATGTATATAAGTATATACATGAGAATACTCCTGGTTAATATTAAGACAAGTGACCCATGGGTTATGATGCTCAGCTGCCAAGCATGACCTGCAACATCATGGGCTGAAATTCACAACTTCCAGTCAAACTAATGTAGAACCGATATGCCAATTTTGTAGAATCTTTCTACGTTGACATAAATATTTATCACATATGTCTGGTTAAAACACAGTGAAGTGATGGTCTGAGGCAAAATGTATGGTTGTTGAGCTATCAGGAACTAATCCCACAGCTTGCTGTCAGTCTCAAAAGGAATACCACACATGTCAAATATAAGATCAAGATATATAGCAAAAAATCAAGGAAATCCATGCAAAAATTATTGTGAAACGGGTGCTTCTGTATTAATTTTTATTCAATACTACCCAAATGAACTGAGCAGGGTTGGGTTTTATCTGGATAAAACTTGTTCAATCCAGGACAATGGATAAAACTGGGTTTTATCCAGTTTAATCAAGTTTTATCCGGATTATACAGGATTAAACTGGATAAAACTAAGAATGGCCTAGTAAAATTTTATTAAATCAACATCAATTCTTATCTGGATAAATAAGTTCAGAAGGTTTATTGATATATGAATAATATAAATTAGGTTTCACATCAGATTGGCAATTTACTCCAGGTTCATGTTTCACTGTTGTCAGCACTCAGCAGCCACTGTAACTTATGCTCAACACACACCAAATGGGGAGCAGTCCATTTGCTTTTATGTAACTCTTCTGGCTAGTAGTCAATTTCTCAATAGGATGTATCATCTTTTTGCATCATCCTCAGCCATCAAATATTTACTTACTCGATATTTCTTGGCACCGCAGGTGCCATAGCTTAGACAATTAACCCCCCCCCTCCCAGCCTCGAAGAATAGGATCCCATCTTGAATTCAGATGCAGAGACTGACACTTGGCAAGCTACCATGGTTTCTTTTAAGTATGAGCGTATTTAAGGTAAAGGTCACTCTCATAGTAGAGGTCATGATCCAAATTGAAATATACCTCATTCTGTAACCCATATCTATATACATGATATGAAAGAAATCTGTCCATTAATTTTCAACTTATCATGCTCACAGTGCTGTCAAGTGGAAATGGTGGGGTATTACAAGGTGCGAAAGCAAGAAAATGACACAAGGTGGCGCCACCTATATTCTGCAGGAGAGAAAAAAAAAAAGATTAAAAAAAAATTTTAATCTAAATTACAATTTTTTTTTTAACTTAAAAATATATATATGCATGATAGGAAGGAAATCTGTCCTTTAGTTTTCAATTTATCATGCTAACAGTGCTGTCAAGTGGCAATGGTGGGGTATTAATGGGCGCAAAAGCAAGAAACGACACAAGTGGGTGCACCTGGATTAGCATAATGGCTGCTGTGACCTTGAAAAAATGCATCAAGGTCATCCATGTTCGAAGATGAGCTAGCCTTTGATAAGATGCATCAAACCTGTGGGTTTGGTGACTGTACCTCGAATTCTTACAAAGTTATTGCGTTAACATCATTTTAATAAGGAAATGACACAAGGTGGCGCCTTATGTCTTCTGCAAAAGACAAAGCTATCCAAGATCTTTGGTCAATTTGATTTTTAGATCATTCCATGTATCCCTTGCTGAGATATTAAAGATTTTGTGTGAATTTCACAAAAATATGGGAATATTCAAGGTCAAGGCCACTCTCATAGGAAAGGTCATGACCCAAATTTAATTAAACATCATCCTATAACCCATATCTGTGTATATGCATAATATAAAAGAAATCAGTCCATGGGTTTTTGACTTATAATGTTCACAGTACTGTGAGGTGTCAATGATAGGGGTATTTAATGGCACGAAAACAAGAAAATGATAACAGGTGGCACCACCAGTTTCCGGTATATGACAACACTATCTAAGATCTTCAGTCAAGTTGATTTTTGGATCAATCCGTGCAAGATTTCTTGAGATATTTAAGAATTTGTATGATTTTCTCCCAAACTGGACCTATTCAAGATCAAGGTCACTCTCCTAGTAAGATCATGACCCCAATCTTAATATACATCATCCAATAACCCATGTCTATGTATATGCATAATATGAAAGAAACCTGTCTATTAGTTTTTTACTAATAATGCTCACAGTACTGTCAAGTGGCAATTTTGGGGGTATTAAAAGACACGAAAACAAGTAAAGAATAATAGGTGGCGCCACCAGTTTCTGGAACATGACAACCCTATCCATGATCTTCGATTAACCTGATATTGGGATCAATCCATGCAAGATTTCTTGAGATATTTAAGAATTTGTGTGATTTTCCCCCAATTTGGACCTATTCAAGTGTAATGTACTAAGGGCCGGTCTATTACTACAATTCTCACTCTCTGTATTTCATTATGATTATATATTATGTAAGTTGCAGGTGTTTACGTTAATTGGGACTTTGTGTATTCAAATGTCAGAGCTGAGTTGCCAGGTATTTACAAAATGACTGTAATTGCTTAGCCTTGATTACATGGCAACTCTATTCAGTCTAATTGCACTTTCATTCAGCTCCTGTGCACACCTTTCTTTAATTGCATCTGTTGTGACATGTCAGGGACTCTGATTGGTTTACAAATGGTTTTATGTATCTTGATTGAAGATATGTTGTGGGGGTAGAGTCAGTTACAAACTGGGGGCCAAGCCCTGAACAGGGGCCTTGCATACCCTCTCCTGTATAGTTAAAATAAAGAATATTTTACATCAACTCAGAGACTTGTAAGTTAGTCACAAACGTATCCTGGACCAGGTTATAATCTCTACACAAGGTCAAGGACACTCTCCTAATAAAGGTCATGACCTCATTTTAAAGAGGCCTTGTCCTCTCACCCATATCTATACATATACCAAGTTTGGTAAAGATCTGTGAAATATTTTTTGATTTATCGTGCCAACAAGATTTATATGTGGCAGCGGGACCGGTAAGGAAATATAGTATCCCCCGACTTTGACTGGGGATACAATAATCACAGGACAGGCTTACAGGGCGACTTTTGCAGCCCAATTGTCAACAACTTATAGTCTTGTGGAGGAGGATGCCTGAATGACTTTGATCCAATGGAGGTTTCTCCTCACCAGTTATAACTGGCAGGTTGTCAAATGGTAGCCAACTGTTGCTGCTTGTGTTATCATGCCTTAAATTACCAATGGAGAAAAGACAATCACCTGACTATCACATCATACTGGAGTGGAAACAGCATTACAATTAAGGAGATACATTGAAAACAATAACAATTACTGCATAACACTTTGCGGGTTGGGTTTGCAGGGGGGGGGGGGGTCATTTGGAGGTGATATGAGAATAACTGTACACCTGTCACAGCAGGGGATCTCCCCCAGTGACTGTAACAAATCAGAAACCCTGGCATAACTGACTTCCAGTGACCTGGAGTGGGACCCTGGATCTGTAATCTTTAATCAAAGCAAAAGACTACAATAGAGCCTAAAGAAAAAAATCAATTACTAGCTTAATTTTCAAGCATTTTATGCTAATAACTTAAAAAAATTACAAAATTCAGATCTAATTTTGGGTAAACAATTGTTAATTAAACATAGTTATATACATGGGAAAATAGACTCTAGTTCCAAAATTTGTCATGTTAAGTGAGTAAATATTTTTCCAGATTTTTTACAAAGTCGATTATGTTCGGGCCCATAACTAAAAGAAATTATATGTAACAGACTTAATTGCTGGCATGTACATAGGAACTATATAGAGGAATATTTATGTTAAATATGAGGAAAAAAAGATGAGTGGTCTTGATATTAGGCAGTCCTGAAGTGTGAAAATAGGTTTTTAATAAAAAAAGGGACCTATGGGTCACGACGCTCAGCTGTTATATATGATGATAAGAAAATATTATTTAGAAATGAGGCACATGCTGGTTTTGTGTGGTAATAAATATAAGCTGTATTATGAGTTGTTGTTGTTTAGCTTATGTATGATTTTGATAGTACCTTTGGAGACAGGGAAGAGGATTGATTTCATTTATTTTATTAACAAATGGAGTACTATTGTCACACAGATTTTGACTTGGCCATATAACTTATAAGCAGAACATATAATATGAGTTTAACTATTTATTAAAAAAAAATACAAATATTGTCCCAAATATAATTTTTATTAAAAATAATAAGAGAATCATATGATTTTTTAAAATGAAATATAACTAATATGATTATTAAAATAATATTAAAGAATATATTCATGAATGCATTCATGAATACATTTTGAAAGTATTTGCACGACTATTCATATACTTTCATTTTTACCTGAATTCCCATTCTTTATGCAAGAAATTTTATAATGGAGTACATAATCATATTCGTATTTAAATACAATTACAAAGTATTTGCACCATGTCTGGAATTTATTCAGTTTTCACCAAACAATGATGTTGAGAATCCAGAATATACAAAATTCACACATTTAAATAATGATCATAAGTACCTGGTTTTATGGCTTTTATTTATATTAAAAAAAACTGTAAATCATTTTGGACTAATTTCACATCAATGTACACACTAGACACAGCAGGAATCTAGATTAATTTTATCAACTGCATCTTTGTCTATCATTAATTTCCTTCATATGATCCCTAATGATTAGTAATGAATAATATGATTTACTTTTTTATCATTAAAATTGAACTGAAAAATGCCACAGGTAACTGCATGGTGTTATTTGGAATATGTGACATTCTACCCATTGATACAAGATTCTTATATCATCAGTAACTGCAAGTTAATTTCCTGTTATTATAAACTAACATATTCCTTTTCTATTTTTCTTTAATTTGTTATTAAAAACCAATAAAAATTTATTAATTTATTGTTTATTGTTATGTTGTTAGTTAAAACTACTAGAAGAGTTGGGTTGGACACCTGGATCAACTGTGGCTTGCCATAAGCTGCCTGGATTCCATGTATGCCTCACCTCAAGCGTGCATAATTTGATGAAAGGTCAACAAGGTCAACATACAGGTGACTCAAGAGGGGCTGGAGAGAGCCAAAGTCTGACAGGGTCTCATAAAAAACATTAATAAAAGCTACAATTTTTGGCCAATTTCTTTCAGCTTACTAAACTAAAAAGCTGAAATCCTTATGTGTGCATGATATGAAAATTATATCAACAGTGCTCACGGAAAACAAACGTGCCATGGTCACAGTTGGGCAAAATTTAAGGTACTAATTTTATATTTATACTAATAACTTATAAAATTTGAAAAATTCAGAACTAATTTTGGGTATTCAATTGAATCTTGATTAAATATTGTTACATCCCTGACAAAAAAATCTCTAGCTTCAGCAATGCTCTTGTTAAGGGAGTAAATATATTTCTTGATTTTTTACAAAGTGCATTATGTTTGGGCCCATAACTTAAAACAATTACGCAATACTGACATCATTCTGGCATGTGCATAGAGAATGAAAAATATGTATATTATTTATGATTAAAGTCAGATCAGTGGTTTTGATATTAGGCAGTCTTGAAGTGTAACAATGGGTTTTTAACGGAAAAATGAAGTTTTTCATTAATATCTAGAATGTCCTAGTGACCAAATTCTTGGCATGGTAGGGCATTTTGGAGACATCTTACTGTATGCCGAATTTAAGGAACTTAGAGCTGAAGTTGGGAAGCTGAGCTCTTGCAAACTGCATAACACTAGCTTGATGTAAACAATATGTTACATGGTGCTTGATAACTTGATTAAAATCTACAGTTTTTGATCAACTGGTTTCAAATTTTTGGTGTTAACAGTTGAAATGCTAACAAAAACATGCTGTGAAAATTAAATCCACAGTACTTACAGGAAAAAAACGTGCCATGGTCAAAGTTGGGTAAAATTTAAGGTACCAATTTTTTATTTTTATTAATATTTTAAAAAATTTAAAAGATTTTCATCTAATTTTGGGTATACAATTTAATTTTGATTAATTAAAGTTATATTACTGGAAAAAAGGTCCATAGCTTTAACATTTTTTGTGTTAAGTGATCAAATATCTTTTCTGATTTTTTTCAAAATGCATTATGTTTGGGCCCATAACTTTTTTAAATTAAATAATACAGACATAATTTCTGGCATGTACATAGGAACTATATAGAGGAATATTTATAGGAAATATGAGGTAAAACAGATGAGTGGTTTTGATATTAGGCAGTCCTGAAGTGTGAAAATAGGTTTTTAATAAAAAATTGAGGTTTTTCCTTAATTTCTCAATGGAACGAAGTTGCAAACACCCAGTTTTCGGCTTGGTAGGAGATCTTGGGGACATCTAACATTATGCCGAATTTTGGATTCCTAGGTCTTACGGTTTCAAAACGTGCCACATCTACGGACGGACGGACGGACGGACGGACGGACGGACAGACGGACGGACGACGGACAATGGACCACGACTATAGCTCAGATGACTTATAGTCAGCTGAGCTAAAAAGGAGGTTTCCCCTTAATTTCTCAAAGGAACGAAGTCTCAAAGACCCAGTTTTCGGCTTGGAAGGAGATCTTGGGGACATCTAACATGATGCCGATTTTTTTATTCCTAGGTCTTATGGTTTCAAAATGTGCCACATCTACAGACAGACAGACGGACAACGGACAATGGACCACGACTTTAGCTCAGATGACTCATAGTCAGCTGAGCTAAAAACCCTTTTTTTTTGGGCATATCCTCTTTTTCCATTAATAGTTTTATCAGATTCATTTTTTTTATTTACAAGTTTCATAAATTTGTTATAAAAAAATTTGAAAATATAAGTTAAAATATCAGAATTCTAAGTTACAATCATTATTTTTCCAGAGTGTAGCTCATATCGGGTCATATTTTGCATACACATATATTTTATTATGTTTAAATCAAAAATGTTTAAACTGAATTTAAAAGAAAATAATGCCACAACATTCCTTGAATCACTATTAACAAGTGACCCGTGGGTCATGACGCTAAGCTGACTGACATATTGACAATATGTCCTTGCACAGGAAACTAATTAAGATAATATAGGAGGCATCATCATTTATGCACATTAGCTTAAGTTCATCAAGACTAATTAGCACACCAAATTTGATGACAATCTGACCAGCCCCTTCTGAGGAACCTGGCAATTTGTGTGTATTTTTCATTACTTCTGGGATACATACCCAAAAACTCTGAGAATATAGGTCCCAGTGACGCAATTTCAGGTTTTGAGGGGAGAACTTTTGAGGAACTCTCAGGATGCCAAGTGAGAAGATTCTGGGTCCAATGGTTATAATTTGTGCCCTGCTTTGGTATCAAATTTTTAGTTATGCCAGGGATGCAGTAACTTAATTTCAGGTTTCCAAGGATATTTTTCATTGACCTCCTACCCTGTTAACAGACAACCGCATCTTTGAAGGTCTCAAAAAGAGAGAAAATGCATAAAAATTGGAAAACAAGGGACCTATGGGTCACGATGCTCAGCTGTTTTATATGATAAAAAATATTATTTAGAAATGAGGCACATGCTGGTTTTGTGTGGTAATAAATATAAGCTGTATTATGAGTTGTTGTTGTTTAGCTTATGTATGATTTTGAGAGTACCTTTGGAGACAGGGAAGAGGATTGATTTCATTTATTTTATTAACAAATGGAGTACTACTGTCACACAGATTTTGACTTGGCCATATAACTTATAAGCAGAACATATAATATAAGAGTTTAACTATTTATTAAAAAAATTACAAATATTGTCCCAAATATAATTTTTATTAAAAATAATAAGAGAATCGTATGATTTTTTAAAATGAAATATAACTGATATGATTATTAAAATAATATTAAAGAATATATTCATGAATGCATTCATGAATACATTTTGAAAGTATTTGCATGAGTATTCATATACTTTCATTTTTACCTGAATTCCCATTCTTTATGCAAGAAATTTAATGGAGTACATAATCATATTCGTATTTAAATACAATTACAAAGTATTTGCACCATGTCTGGTATTTATTCAGTTTTCACCAAACAATGATGTTGAGAATCCAGAATATACAAAATTCACACATTTAAATAATGACCATAAGGACCTGGTTTTACGGCTTTTATTTATATTAAAAAATAACTGTAAAAAATTCATTCTGGACTTATTTCACATCAATGTACACACTAGACACAGTAGGAATCTAGATTAATATTATCAACTGCATCTTTGTCTATCATTAATTTCCTTCATATAATCCCTAATGATTAGTAATGAATAATATGATTTACTTCTTTATCATTAAAATTGAACTGAAAATGCCATAGGTGACTGCATTGTGTTATTTGGAATATGTGACATTCTACCCATCGATACAAGATTCTTATATCATCAGTAACTGCAAGTTAATTTCCTGTTATTATAAACTAACAAATTCCTTTTCTATTTTTCTTTAATTTGTTATTAAAAACCAATAAAAAATTATTAATTTATTGTTTATTGTTATGTTGTTGGTTAAAACTACTAGATGAGTTGGGTTGGACACCTGGATCAACTGTGGCTGGCCATAAGCTGCCTGGATTCTCGCCTCAAGCGTGCATAATTTGATGAAAGGTCAACAAGGTCAACATACAGGTGACTCAAGAGGGGCTGGAGAGAGCCAAAGTCTGACAGGGTCTCATAAAAAACATTAATAAAAGCTACAATATTTGGCCAATTTCTTTAAGCTTTCTAAACTAAAAAGCTGAAATCCTTATGTGTGCATGATATGCAAATTATATCAACAGTGCTCACGGGAAACAAACGTGCCATGGTCACAGTTGGGCAAAATTTAAGGTACTAATTTTATATTTATACTAATAACTTATAAAATATGAAAAATTCAGAACTAATTTTGGGTATTCAATTGAATCTTGATTAAATAATGTTACATCCCTGACAAAAAAATCTCTTGCTTCAGCAATGCCCTTGTTAAGGGAGTAAATATATTTCTTGATTTTTTACAAAGTGCATTATGTTTGGGCCCATAACTTAAAACAATTATGCAATACTGACATCATTCTGGCATGTGCATAGCGAATGTATAGAAAAATATGTATATTATTTATGATTAAAGTCAGATCAGTGGTTTTGATATTAGGCAGTCTTAAAGTGTAACAATGGGTTTTTAATGGAAAAATGAAGTTTTTCATTGATATCTCGAAGGAATTAAGTCCTAGTGACCAAATTCTTGGCATGGTAGGGGATTTTTGAGAAATCTAACTGTATGCCAAATTTAAGGAACTTAGAGCTGAAACTCGGGAGCTGAGCTCTAGCAAACTGCATAACACTAGCAATATGTGACATGGTGCTTGAAAACTTGAATAAAATCTACAGTTTTTGATCAACTGGTTTCAAATTTTTGGTGTTAACAGTTGAAATGCTAACAAAAACATGATGTGAAAATTAAATCCACAGCAGTTACAGCAAAAAAACGTGCCATGGTCAAAGTTGGGCAAAATTTAAGGTACCAATTTTTTATTTTTGCTAATATTTTAAAAAATTTAAAAGATTTTGATCTAATTTTGGGTATACAATTTAATTTTGATTAATAAAAGTAATATTACTGGAAAAAAAGTGCTTAGCTTTAACAAGTTTTGTGTTAAGTGATAAAATTTCTTTCCTGATTATTTACAAAATGCATTATATTTGGGCCCATAACTTTTTTAAATCATATAATACAGACCTAATTTCTGGCATGTACATAGGAATTATATAGAGGATTATTTATAGGAAATATGAGGAAAAACAGATGAGTGGTTTTGATATTAGGCAGTCCTGAAAGGTGAATATAGGTTTTTAATAAAAAATTGAGGTTTTTCCTTAATTTCTCAAAGGAATGAAGTCGCAAAGACCCAGTTTTCGGCTTGGTAGGAGATCTTGGGGACATCTAACATTATGCTGAATTTTGGATTCCTAGGTCTTACGGTTTCAAAACGTGCCACATCTACGGACGGACGGACGGACGGACGGACGGACGGACGGACGGATGGACGGACGGACGACGGACAATGGACCACGACTATAGCTCAGATGGTTACGATTTGTACCTTATTAGCAGATGACTGCATCTTTTAGGGTCTCAAAAATAGAGAAAAAAAATCATTAAAAAAAATCGAAAAAATACAGGTTGCGCCACCATTCAGCAGGATTTGATGAAACACTCCATGATGAATACGCATGCAAAAAATCATGGCAATCAATGTATTTTATGCTGAGATACTAGAGCTTTTGTATCAATTTTTTAGTTATTCTTTGGGATACTTCAAAGCCACCTGTCTGCAAAAGCAGATGAATCACTCCATGATCAATATCCATGCAAAGAACCATGGTGAACACTGCAATAGTTGTTCAGAAACTGGAGCTTTTGTATTCAAATTTTCCATTATTCAGGGGGGGTACTTCAGAGCCCCATAGCTCAAAGAATATGGGCAACAGAGACCTTATTCCAGGTTTCAAAAGAGACTTTTCATGGGCCTCCCTGCATAACAAGAGAGAAGATTCTAGGTCCGGTCATTAAAATTTGTGCCCTGTTAACAGATGACGGCATCTTTTGAGGTCTCAAAAAGGGACCCCATGGGTCACAGCGCTCAGCTAATATTTGAACTGTTTGCAAATGCAAAATAATCTATTGTAATGTTTTTCATTTATATAAGAATATGAGAAGTTAAGAGGAAAGGGGCCCTCCTACTTGGTTATAGTAAAAAAAAATTAAATATACGATTGCAAACTAATACTCTGACAAGACTGTCATGAAGAAAAATAGTAAAAGTTTTGAGATACTGTGATGCATATGAAAATTTACAGATGAACAGGCAAGTGGACAGAATGGACTAATACCTTTATTTTACTTTCAAGGGAATAATGCATTTAAGTTAATATATAAGCCTATTTTTTTAGCATATCCACTTTTTTCATTAAAAGTTTTTATCTTAATCATTTTTTTTATTTACAAGTTTTATAAATTTTTAATAAAAATACTGAAAATACAAGTTAAAATATTAGAATTGTTGCAATCATTATATATCCAGGGTGTAGCTCATATTGGGTCATATTATGCATACACATAAATTTTATTATTTTTAAATCACAAATGTTTAAACAGAATTTAAAAAGAAATAATGCCACTACATGGCATCTACAAGATTTTTCCTTGAATCACTTTTTAAAAGTTTTGCACATTGGAGTTTTCAGTACATGCTTAATTTTATTCACTGAAATAAAATAAAAGATTCGGTAAATTTGATAAAATAAAACATCTTTTCAAATAAGTATACACACTGTTGGTTGAATGAGGGACAAACAATATCATTGTGCTAATTACTATCTCAGCTTTATTTTATTTCTGGAATTGATAGTCAATTATACATGTGGTGACGTTTTTACTCTTCTGAAGTAAGGAATTACTTATCTGATGAACATCCACACTTTCATAGCAATACACCACTTTGTGGACACAATTACCGTATTCGACGTAATAAGCACCCCTCCCGTAATAAGCGCCCCCCCCCCACTTCCCCCCCCCCCACACACACCAACAGATTTTGGAGGAGATCACATTAAGAAAACTAAGGGATGAACTTCACTTTTCTCCCTAGCCAATATAACGAGGCGCGACGTTATACTTTCATTTCTCCCCGCCAAGCTAATATAATAATAATAATAGTTGCACACAATAGAGTCAGTGGTCAAGTGTATCACATATTACAATGGCTAACTGTGTCCGTGAAGGCCGACCCTGCAGATGGCCATGCCAATCGGGTAACCTGAATGAGCTGGGGTCTTATCCCCACCGCAGTACGCAGAGCTCGACAATTATCGTCGATTCTCAATTGATTTGATCAACATTCTTAAAACATTAGATTCTCTATTATCCTTTGGTATGGAACAAATATCCCTCTGGCTTTGCACCGTAATACCATCCAAAACAGCCTTAAATAAGATCTGTATTACTCCTGCTCCCAGCAATATCAAGATGTAAATTGTGTATTTACAACGCTCATTTCTATGATGTCACATGATTTAATATGAACAGGAATTCCTCAATGAACATTTGCTCCAGATAGCCCTGTGACCTCGCTGTGTGTTGAAAAATACCCGCGCCGGGCCATGACATTTTCTATTGTTAACACCCAATAACTCATATGAAATGGATAATTCTTTAAAAAACGATTATCTGATTATACCCAGGACAAGTTCGAATGCGCTTACACCGGTAACCACACTGTCTGAAATACTAGTGGAGAAAAAATAAACAGGGGGCGAAATATATAATTCTATTTTGATGACGGGAATTCTAAATGCCTGAATCAATTCCCGACCGGGAATGTAACATTGTCCGGTAGAATTCTAGGTCTATGGCGGGAAATCAGCAGCGCTGGTCACTTTCCCACTGATACCAAATACATGCAACAGTATAAAGCAAAATTCACCTTTTCCCCTTTTCACAATTCTAAAAGAAAATAATTTTAATTATCCACCATTTTCATTGGAAAGATATGCTGATAAAATTAGGTCCAGTCTTCTGCTTCCTGTTTCCGACCGACCTTATCTCTGTTCTGCCGACCAGTATTTTCTTTTTATGATCTCTATGATTGGAAATCCATTGCATACTTGTTTTATCAAAACATACAGACAGAAATGCTCTAGAAAGTGTTAGAACTTGGTCAAAAATAATTGATTAATGCCTTCTAGTTTAGAAAGACCCACCAGAAGCTCATGTCTTTCAAGTGGAGTAACGTACACAAATTCTCGGTGGTACCCTGGCTGTGGTCCCCTTGACAACGGCCCCTTGGCACATTCGATCTGGTTTGCCCCTTTATTCAAACATCGTTCGGCTTAGATTGTGAAAGGGCTTTTGCAGTTTTTAATACAGAATGGGAAGCAACTTCTCAGTGCCAATGTGATCAACTGGTTGTCTCAAAACATTGGATTTTTTTAAAATTTAATCAAAGTAGCGTTACAGTTTAAATGTAACTACAAAGGACGAAAAAAGTGAGAAAATTTATTGAAACTGCCTACTTCATATCAACACCCATTCTACCAGTACCAGATATGTCTTCATGTCAAATAAAATAATTCTAGTAATGCTGAATGGTTAAATACTGTTATTTAATGGTAATATTTAAACATTTTGACACATGGAACACTGCTTACCTTATTCCTGACGTAAAAGCTTGGGTAGTATTTCACAATCTTTTCCCTTTCCTGTAAATGTGTATATAGCAGGGATCTCTAGTCCTGTTCCCGCGTTTCTATGTTAACCACTCACAGTCACTGTTATTTTCCCACCTTGCTTGATGAAAAATGTGCATACTTTACTGTTTACACAACAACTTGTCCGTCAAGAATCAGAGCCACTGCGAATTTATCGTGTTGGTTTCCCTCCTCTATCTTACACTGGAGTATTTCTCCTTCTTTATAATCCCATGTGTTCTTATATACATGATACCCGCGTATGCATGATTCGAATTTATAATTGGGAACACGTCCCCCCCTCAGCCATAGTGCTTCAAGATTGCCGAGCAAAAGAACGACCCCGTCTTTTCAAACTTCTAACAGTCGTCTGCACAACACGTGGGCAAATCGGATGTGCAAACTAAAACTTAAATGTCCAAAATCGGCTGCCGGATGCCATTCCAGCAGCCAGGTTTAGGTCCTGTTAGAAATATAGTGATGATTTCATAAATATAAGCCACAGTCCATATTAGCTTGAATCTCTGTAAAGTGGAACCGAGTCTACGGTAATATGATAATAAATGAGTTCGTGCAGGAAAGGAATGCTACTACATGTTACAGATAGGCCTGTTTAAGTATTACCTGATACATTTTAACAACATGGATGCGTTTGTAATGACTTGCCCGCGTTCAGCTTATAACCTCTCACTGATAAATTTTGCCCCATTACTTGTGTTACATTTAACCCCTAACAGCGTGTCCCTGCTTAAACTTTACGCTTAAACAAAATGTGACAACATACACTGGCACACGGGCATGGTCCTGATACTTATATACTATATAAAAACACGTTCCCTTGTGTAGGCCTACACACAATATCGCTTACAACATTTGTCTAGAAAAATTTGTCATTGACTGCTTCATTTCTGATTTTACTGGCCATGAAATAATTCATAGTGTTGATCATGGATGGTGAATGATCAACATCGCATAAAGGAGAAAGAATAAACTCTTACCCAGTATCTTTCAAGCTGAAGGTCATTGAATACGCTGCAGTTCATGGAAACCACAAGGCTAGCAGACAGTACAAAATAGACAGGAAGAGGGTAAGGGAATGGAGAAAAAAACGAAATTAGTTTAAGAGAGATGGGAGATAAGAACAGCAGAAAGAAGAGTTCAGGAGGTGGACGAAAAGTGGAATACATTGATATTGATCAAAAGTTGTACAGCTGGGTTATAGAGCGTCGGGAATCTGGATGTCGTGTGACAGGGCGGGTGCTGAAACAAGAAGCCTCCCGTCTTCATAAACTTGAAGGTAAACAAAACTTCAAGGCCAGCTGCGGCTGGCTACGGCATTTTATGAAACGCCATCAGCTCAGCTTTCGCAGGTCAACGCATGTGGCTCAGAAGAAGCAGGCCGACTTGAATGATAAAATGCAGGGTTTCCTTGCTTTTGTCATTAGACAAAGGAAAAGAAGAAACTATGAACTATCGCACATAGGTAATATGGACGAGACACCGGTCTGGGTGGACATGCCCGGCAATTACACCTTAGAAACCAGGGGTACTAGGACCATATCAATGGCAACCACGGGCCATGAGAAGAGCAGGATCACCGTCATGCTTGCAGCAATGGCAGATGGGACAAAGCTGAAACCTATGGTTCTGTTTAAAGGAGTCCGACCACCAAAGGACATTCCTACAGGTATTATTGTGAAGATGACACCAAAAGCCTGGGCTGACGAAGCGGTAACCATGCACTGGTTACGTAATGTGTGGCTCCGTGACAACATGAACAGGCGGCTCCTTGTCTGAGATGCCTTCAGTGGTCACCTGACACCTTCTGTGAAAGCAGCCGTAAGAGAGGAGTATAATAGTGACATGGCTGTCATACCTGGAGGTTGTACCAGTAAGATGCAGCCCTGTGATGTCAGCTGGAACAGACCTTTCAAGGAAGCATATAGGGACCGCTATGATGACTGGTTGATGAGTGCACCAGTTGACTTGACCAAAGGGGGCAACAGGAGAGCCCCAGATCGTACCCAAATTCTGAGATGGATCAAAGAATCTTGGGGCGAGGTCTCACCTGATGTGATCAGGAGATCATTTAAGAAGACTGGGATTTCGAACACTTTGGATGGAACAGAGGATGAGTTTCTATTCCAGGAGACTGATGACGAAGATCCGTTTGAGGGTTTCACGGCAGGTAAATGTGATTTTCAATAAATACATCTCTTCACTGAACGGAATATAAAACTTAACTATATTGCATAACTTGCGTGTAATAACCTTTACCCATAATTTCTATAATTTGCTATAAGTATAAATTTAGAAGTCACGGAATATATACCAGTATTAATATTACTTGGAACTGAATGAAGGCGTCAGTTTTATATCCGTAGGTACCACACCCCAGATATATATAAATATATATTTAAGTATATATTTAAGTTTTAGCACAGAGAATATATCCTCCATATAATAAATGTATGTGTAAGTCTTGCAATATTAGGTAATCGCATCTTTCTAAAGGTTAATTATGTCCCAGAACTGTCGCTGATGAAACGGCATTATTTTGCCGAGTTGTTAAGCCATACAATTGAAAGGCGGCACTAGCACCAACGATAAAGTTTTACACAGAATCTAATTAATATTTGGCAACAATTGCTCAATTCTGAAGAAGGGTCAAAACACGGAGGCTTTGTATAATAATTTAATAAGTACATCCACCACTGACGAAAGTTTCTTCTTTACCCCAATTTAAATCGTATACTTACCCTACCGGACATCACTATCCCAAGGACGAACTGACCTGCCGATTTGCTTACAGCGGTGTATGGAAATATAACAAGTGATAAATGTGATCATGTTTCACAGTTTGTAATAATATATAAAGGTTTATAAATATAATTTATTGCATTCAGTCCATGTTGATTTGCCTGTAACTTATCGGTAATGTTACTGTTCAGGCACAATCGCAGGAACGAACCAGCTGGTGGAGAACGAGGCAGCAGTACTACCGGCTGCTTTGGAGGCGGCAGCAGAGGAGGCCTTTAAAGAAGTATACATCAGTCAATCTGAGCCAGAGGATGATGGTCCTGGTGACACGGACACGCAGTCAGACTACGAGTGCCCAGAATCTCCAGGCCATTAAGGACATTTAGATCATACTCCATAAGGACCACTGGAACAGTTTTTTTGTATTCTCAAATAAATTATTGCTTCTGTTTCATATACAGCATGCCTGCATGGGAACACTCATTTCATTGCTGTTAATTGTATTGGAAATATTATTTAATTGGAAATCAGGTAACAAGAATTATTCATTAACCCGTTAAATCCGATAAGCAATTAAAGAAAAAAAATGTTCCATACATAAACTAGACATTTCTTGGCACTGCAGGTGCCAGAGTATCCCCAGACATAGTAGGCCCCCCCCCCCTTTAAGAATAGACCCCCATTTTTAGCAGCATATACTGACACTTGGCATATTTATTGTTTTTTCCATCTAACAATCCACAATCTTGTTGAAGATGTTGGTCCTGTGACCTTGATCTTTTTAAAGATGTGTCCTGTGACCTTGACCTTTGACCCCATGACCCTAAAATCAATTTGGCTCTTGCTTTTCCAATGGGACATATGCAAGTCAAGTTTGAAATCTATACATCAATAAAGCAGGAATTATCATCCAGAAATTAATTTTTTTGGACAGATGGCTCCTGTCACCTTCACCTTTGACCTTGTGACCTCAAAATTGATAGTGTTCTTCCTCTCTTGGTGGGTGAACTATATGTGCAAGATGAAAGATCTGAGATGAAATGTTTGGCTGAAAATGCATCCACATCTTTTTAAAGATGTGTCCTCTGACCTTGACCTTTGACCTCATGACCCCAAAATCAATTCGGGTCTTGCTTTTCCAATGGGTCAAATACAAGTCAAGTTTGAAATCCATACATCAATAAAAGAAGGAATTATCATTCAGAAAATAAATTTTGGACAGATGGCTCCTGTGACCTTCACCTTTGACCTTGTGACCTCAAAATTGATAGGGTTCTTCCTCTCTTGGCAGGTGAACTATATGTGCAAGATGAAAGATCTGAGATGAAATGTTTGGCTGAAAATGCATCCACATCTTTTTAAAGATGTGTCCTGTGACCTTGACCTTTGACTTCCTGACCCCAAAATCAATTTGGGTCTTTCTTTTCCAATGGGACATATACAAGTCAAGATTGAAATCCCTACATCAATAAAAGCAGGAATTATCATTCAGAAACTAATTTTTGGACAGATGGCTCCTGTGACCTTCACCTTTGACCTTGTGACCTCAAAATTGATAGGGGTCTTCCACTCTTGGCAGGTGAACTATATGTGCAAGATGAAAGATATGAGATGAATTGTTTGGCTGAAAATGCATCCACAATCTTTTCAAGAGGTTTCCTGTGACCTTGACCTTTGACCTCATGACCCAGAAATCAATTCCGGTCTTACTTTTCCAATGGGTCAAATACAAGTCAAGTTTGAAATCCATACATCAATAAAAGAAGGAATTATCATTCAGAAAATAAATTTTGGACAGATGGCTCCTGTGACCTTCACCTTTGACCTTGTGACCTCAAAATTGATAGGGTTCTTCCTCTCTTGGCAGGTGAACTATATGTGCAAGATGAAAGATCTGAGATGAAATGTTTGGCTGAAAATGCATCCACATCTTTTTAAAGATGTGTCCTGTGACCTTGACCTTTGACTTCCTGACCCCAAAATCAATTTGGGTCTTTCTTTTCCAATGGGACATATACAAGTCAAGATTGAAATCCATACATCAATAAAAGCAGGAATTATCATTCAGAAACTAATTTTTGGACAGATCTCTCCTGTGACCTTCACCTTTGACCTTGTGACCTCAAAATTGATAGGGGTCTTCCACTCTTGGCAGGTGAACTTTATGTGCAAGATGAAAGATCTGAGATGAAATGTTTGGCTGAAAATGCATCCACATCTTTTTAAAGATGTGTCCTGTGACCTTGACCTTTGACTTCCTGACCCCAAAATCAATTTGGGTCTTTCTTTTCCAATGGGACATATACAAGTCAAGATTGAAATCCATACATCAATAAAAGCAGGAATTATCATTCAGAAACTAATTTTTGGACAGATCTCTCCTGTGACCTTCACCTTTGACCTTGTGACCTCAAAATTGATAGGGGTCTTCCACTCTTGGCAGGTGAACTATATGTGCAAGATGAAAGATATGAGATGAATTGTTTGGCTGAAAATGCATCCACAATCTTTTCAAGAGGTTTCCTGTGACCTTGACCTTTGACCTCATGACCCAGAAATCAATTCCGGTCTTACTTTTCCAATGGGTCAAATACAAGTCAAGTTTGAAATTCATACATCAATAAAAGAAGGAATTATCATTCAGAAAATAAATTTTGGACAGATGGCTCCTGTCACCTTCACCTTTGACCTTGTGACCTCAAAATTGATAGGGTTCTTCCTCTCTTGGCAGGTGAACTATATGTGCAAGATGAAAGATCTGAGATGAAATGTTTGGCTGAAAATGCATCCACATCTTTTTAAAGATGTGTCCTGTGACCTTGACCTTTGACTTCATGACCCCAAAATCAATTTGGGTCTTTCTTTTCCAATGGGTCAAATACAAGTCAAGTTTGAAATCCATACATCAATAAAAGAAGGAATTATCTTTCAGAAACTAAATTTTGGACAGAATGCTCCTGTGACCTTCACCTTTGACCTTGTGACCTCAAAACTGATAGGGGTCTTCCTCTTTTGGCAGGTGAACTATATGTGCAAGATGAAAGATCTGAGATGAAATGTTTGGCTGAAAATGCATCCACAATCTTTTTAAAGATGTGTCCTGTGACCTTGACCTTTGACCTCATGACCCAAAATCAATTTGGGTCTTGCTTTTCCAATGGGACATATACAAGTCCAGTTTGAAATCCATACATCAATAAAAGCAGGAATTATCATCAAGGAACTAATTTTTGGACAGATGGCTCCTGTGACCTTCACCTTTGACCTTGTGACCTCAAAACTGATAGGGTTCTTCCTCTATTGGCAGATGACTTATATGTGCTAGATGAAAGGTCTGAGATGAAATGTCTGGCTGAAAATGCATCCACAATCTTTTTAAAGATGTGTCCTGTGACCTTGACCTTTGACCTCATGACCCCAAAATCAATTGGAGTCTTGCTTTTTAAATGGGACATAAATAAGTCAAATTTGAAATCAATACATCAATAAAAGCAGGAATTATCATCCAGAAACTAATTTTTGGACAGATAGCTCCTGTGGCCTTGACCTTTGACCTTGTGACCCCAAAATTTATATGGATCATCCACTATTGGCAAGTGAGCTATATATTCAAGATGGAAGACCTGGGATGATCGTTTGGCTTATAAATGCATCCACAGTATCTTTTAAAATGCCAGTCCAGTGACCTTGACCTTTGACCTCATGACCCTAGAACCTATAGGGTTCTTACTTTAGTGGTGGGCCATACATAAGTCATGTTTGAAATCCATATGTCTATCAACACTGGAGATATCATAAGAGGTGTGTGTTTTTCACCATATATGGCAATATTCAAGGTCAAGGCCACTATCATGGGAAAGGTCATGACCCCAATTTAAATTAACATCATCCCATAACCCATACCTATGTATATGCATAATATAAAAGAAATCTGTCCATTAGTTTTTGACTTATAATGCTCACAGTACTGTAAGGTGGCAATTTTGGGGGTATTAAACGGCACGAAAACAAGTAAAGAACTAGACATTTCTTGGCACCACGGTTGCCAGAGTATCCCCAGACATAGAAGGCCCCCCCCCCCCCTACAAGAATAGACCCCCATTTTTAGCAGCATATACTGACACTTGGCATATTTATTGTTTCTTCCATCTAACAATCCACAATCTTGTTGAAGATGTTGGTCCTGTGACCTTGATCTTTTTAAAGATGTGTCCTGTGACCTTGACCTTTGACCTCATGACCCCAAAATCAATTTGGGTCTTGCTTTTCCAATGGGACATATGCAAGTCAAGTTTGAAATCTATACATCAATAAAGCAGGAATTATAATCCAGAAACTAATTTTTGGACAGATGGCTCCTGTGACCTTCACCTATGACCTTGTGACCTCAAAATTGATAGTGTTCTTCCTCTCTTGGCAGGAGAACTATATGTGCAAGATGAAAGATCTGAGATGAAATGTTTGGCTGAAAATGCATCCACATCTTTTTTAAGATGTGTCCTGTGACCTTGACCTTTGACCTCATGACCCAGAAATCAATTCGGGTCTTGCTTTTCCAATGGGTCAAATACAAGTCAAGTTTGAAATCCATACATCAATAAAAAAGGATTATCTTCCAGAAACTAATTTTTGGACAGATGGCTCCTGTGACCTTCACCTTTGACCTTGTGACCTCACAATTGATAGGGTTCTTCCTCTTTTGGCAGGTGAACTATATGTGCAAGATGAAAGATCTGAGATGATATGTTTGGCTGAAAATGCATCCACATCTTTTAAAAGATGTGTCCTGTGACCTTGACCTTTGACCTCATGACCCCAAAATCAATTTGGGTCTTGCTTTTCCAATGGGACATATATAAGTCAAGTTTGAAATCCGTACATCAATAAAAGCAGGAATCATCATCCAGAAACTAATTATTTGAACAGATGGCTCCTGTGACCTTCACCTTTGACCTTGTGACCTTGAAATTGATAGGGGTCTTTCACTCTTGGCAGATGAACTATATGTGCAAGATGTAAGATCTGAGATGAATTGTTTGGCTGAAAATTCATCCACAATCTTTTTAAAGAGGTTTCCTGTGACCTTGACCTTTGACCTCATGACCCCAAATTCAATTCCAGTCTTGCTTTTCCGATGAGTCAAATACTTGTCAAGTTTGAAATCCATACATCAATAAAAGAAGGAATTATCATCCAGAAACTAATTTTTTGACAGATGGCTCCTGTGACCTTCACCTTTGACCTTCTGAACCCAAAATTTATATGGATCATCCACTATTGGCAAGTGAGCTATATATTTAAGATGGAAGACCTGGGATGAAAGTTTGGCTTTAAATGCATCCACAGTATCTTTTAAAATGCCAGTCCAGTAACCTTGACCTTTGACCTCATGACCCTAGAACCTATAGGGTTCTTACTTTAGTGGTGGGCCATACATAAGTCATGTTTGAAATCCATATGGCAATCAACACTGGAGATATCATAAGAGGTGTGTGATTTTCACCATATATGGCAATATTCAAGGTCAAGGCCACTATCATATTATCATATTATCCAATTTAAATAAGCATCATCCCATAACCCATACCTATGTATATGCATAATATAAAAGAAATCTGTCCATTAGTTTTTGACTTATAATGCTAACAGTACTGTAAGGTGGCAATTTTGGGGGTATTAAACGGCACGAAAACAAGTAAAGAATAATAGGTGGCGCCACCAAATTCTGGAACATGACAACCCTATCCATGATCTTCCATCAAGTTGATTTTGGGATAAATCCATGCAAGATTTCTTGAGATATTAAAGAATTTGTGTGATTTTCCCCAAAATTGGACCTATTCAAGGTCAAGGACACTCTCCTAGTAAAGGTCATGACCTCATTTTAAATAGGCGTCGTCCTCTTACCCATATCTATACATATACTAAGTTTGGTAAAGTTCCGTGAAATATTTTTTGGGTTATCGTGCCAACAAGATTTATATGCGGCGGCGGCGGCGGCGGGACCGGTATGAAAACATAGTATCCCCCGACTTTGTCTGGGGATACAATAATAGGTGGCGCCACCAGTTTCTGGAACATGACAACCCTATCTATAATCTTCCATCAACTTGATTTTGGAATAAATCCATGCAAGATTTCCTGAGATATTAAAGAATTTGTGTGATTTTCCCCAAAATTGGACCTATTCAAGGTCAAAGACACTCTCCTAGTAAAGGTCATGACCTCATTTTAAATAGGCGTCATCCTCTAACCCATATCTATACATATACCAAGTTTGGTACAGTTCCTTGAAATATTTTTTGGGTTATCGTGCCAACAAGATTTATATGAGGTGGCGTCGGCGGCGGTGGCGGCGGCGGGGGGACAGGTATGAAAACATAGTATCCCCGGACTTTGTCTGGGGATACAATTATCATCTTGTTTATGCACCATCTGGTGGGGGGGTGGGGGTGTGGGGGGGGGGGGGGAGTGCAGGGCAGAGGGGAAGCCTGCTGGTAGTGGCCAAGCTGAGCCAAGGCAAGCTGCCTGGGGTGAGTTACATAAGGCCATCCTTAAAAAAAAATTCTCTGTTGGGGCTAACCCGGCCGGTCGAGTTTTTTGGCTGCGGCTGAAATTTTTTTTTGGACATATCTGCAAATTAATATTTTTTTGTATGAACTCCTGCAAGCGCGCCTGGGCCCGTAAAAATCTGCCTTCAAGTAGTAGAAAAATAGCCCTTCTATTACATTCTTAGATGCCCTTAATTTCCATAATGAAAAGTATTACCTGACGTTGCCGGTCGTTTACTTTGAGCCTTAAAAATTAGTCAGGTTGTGCCTATATATACGTGGAACGATCGTTATACTCGTGCGCGAGAGAAGAAAAACCGCCGGGAAACCGCCATCAAATTTTGTTATTCTGGCGAAACAGGCCAATAAAAATATTGAGCAATTAGAAATGGTTCTTATTTGATTACAAAAAAATCTTACGCTTATCGCTGTTGCATTAAATGAAAGTTCTCTCGACATTCATACTGTCAACCGACCAATGTTGGCATTTAAACCATGTGACTCGTCGATTTGCATAAACGCGTGCCTGGAACACGCAGACGTTCTTGTGATTGGCGGAGCAATCACGTGTCACAGCCAGAGAGCCAATAAGAGGTTCGTAGTAAAAGTTCAACCCATGTGACTTCATTCAGGACTATTTTGGCGGGAAAATGTTCACTGCCATCGGGTCGCTTACGTTGGTTTTAATTTTTCAGCCACAGTCACGGTCGCACCGTGAGTAGCCTATATAAAGCAAATGACGCTGGCCTATTAAATGGAACCTGCAAATGACGATGTGTAACCCACAATCTCCACAAATCAGATGTTTGGTATTACAAGAACTGCGTCATTTTAATAGTTCTGTGGCGATCATGACAGGGTTTTGCGACCACAGCTATCAGAACACGCATAAAATTTTAGCAAACGTCTTTTTTGGTTGTGTTTCTTTTTAACTGCCTTTGTTAAATTATTTCATTTTATTAAATGCCTTTAAAACAAACAGATATTTTCTGACCGTACGGCATTACTTGTTTAGACGTAGACAAGATAGAGATAAACATTGCTTGCTCAGTCATTAATTACAGAAAAAAAAAAATGTACAGCATTACTTCCATTAGGCACCCTGCCTCTCACTGATTTTTGTTGCTTGCCGGAAGATTTCCGGCAAGCATGTTGGTCAGTTGCGTATGTCCATTTGTCTGTTTGTTTTTTTGTTTATTGCTTGCCGGAATCAAAGATTTCGGCAAGCATATTACTCAGTTGCGTATGTCTGTTTGTCTGTCTGTCTGTTTGTTTGTCTGCACTCTCCTGGCCACAATTTTGCCACAATCACCTTGAAACTTACAGGGATGATGAAAAACATAATTTCTAGGTGCCCTATTGTTTTTGGTTAAAAAAGGTCAAAGGTCAAGGTCAAGGTCGTCAAAAATTCTCAAAACGGTTTTTTCTTGATATCTTTGTGACTATTAGTCGTATCTACTTCAACAATAGCTCATTTTAATCGTCATTCCAAGGCCTGTCATCTGGTGTGTAGCTGACTCAAATTTGCCGTAACCATGGTTACAAATTTTGGGGGAATAGTCATGATATTCGAATATAAGGGGTCTTATTTTTCTAACTTTGTCAGTTTTAAAGCTAGTGTGATCTAGTTTTTTGCATCAGGTAGCATTCAACTAGTACTACAAGATTTTATTACAAGTCTTGCAGTATCTCGTAAAATATCTCGTGAATAGAGATATTTCGAGATTTCATTCATCTTGCACCAAAGGCCACATTATTGCAGGAATCTTTTTGAAACTGACATATCATAAGTCCTACACTAGTATCTCGAAATGGTTTTTTCATTTTTTGAATATGGCTGCTAGGGGGCGCTGCACACGAACCTCACACACATATCATTACATTGGCCATATCTCTAAAACCCAAAGCCTCAATTACATAAACTATAGCTTATTTTTTCCCTCTGAGTCTTCTCCATAAACTGATGATGTCATCTGGTCTCAATGTTGTGTCACTTTGTCATTGTGTCCGTCTGTTTGTCAGTTGTCCTGAAATTCGCCTGCTTGCTCTTGCGTCTCACATATAGCATTCTACAGGCTACAGTTTTGAAAGAATCCTTTTGAAACTATTACATCTTAAGTCTTACACTAATATCTCGAAACCAATTTTTCATTTTCCGGATATTGCCGCTAGGGGGCGCTGAACTCGAACCTCTCCCAACATATCATGCTTTGGCAATATCTCCAAAACTATAAACCTCAGTTACATAGACTGTAGATTTTTTCTTCCTTTGAGTCGTCTCCATAATCTGGAGTAGTCATCTGGACTCAGTCTTGAGTCACTTTGTCAGTGTGTCCGTCTGTTTGTCAGTTGTCCTCAAATTCGCCTACTTGCTGGTTCTTGTTTGTTTGTTTGTTTGTCACCACTCTCCTGGCCACAATTTTGCCACAATAACCTTGAAACTTACAGGGATGTTGGAAAACATAATTTCTAGGTGCCCTATTGTTTTTGGTTAAAGTAGGTCAAAGGTCAAGGTCAAGGTCGTCAAAACTTCTCAAAACTTTTTTTCTTCATATCTTTGTGACTATTAGTCGTATCTACTTCAACAATAGCTCATTTTAATCGTCATTCCAAGGCCTGTCATCTGGTGTGTAGCTGACTCAAATTTGCCGTAACCATGGTTACAATTTTTTGGGGAAAAGTCATGATATTCGAAAATAAGGGATCTTATTTTTCTAACTTTGTCAGTTTTAAAGCTAGAGTGATCTAGTTTCTTGCATCAGGTAGCTCTCAAATAGTACTACAAGATTTTATTACAAGTCTTGCAGTATCTCGTAAAATTTCTCGTGAATAGAGATATTTCGAGATTTCATTCATCTTGCGCCAACGGCCACATTATTGCAGGAATCTTTTTGAAACTGACATATCATAAGTCCTACACTAGTATCTCGAAATTGTTTTTTCATTTTTTGAATATGGCTGCTAGGGGGCGCTGCACACGACCCTCACACAGATATCATTACATTGGCCATATCTCTAAAACCCAAAGCCTCAATTACATAAACTATAGCTTATTTTCTTCCTCTGAGTTTTCTCCATAACCTAGTGTAGTCATCTGGTCACAATTTTGTGACACTTTTTCAGTGTGTCTGTCTGTTTGTCAGTTGTCCTCAAATTCGCCTGCTTGCTCTTGCGTCTCACATATAGCATTCTAAAGGGCACAGTTTTGAAAGAATCCTTTTGAAACTATTACATCTTAAGTCTTACACTAATATCTCGAAACCAATTTTTCATTTTCCGGATATGGCCGCTAGGGGGCGCTGAATTCGAACCTCTCCCAACATATCATGCTTTGGCAATATCTCCAAAACTATAAACCTCAGTTACATAAACTGTAGCTTTTTTCTTCCTTTGAGTCTTCTCCATAACCTGGAAAAGTCATCTGGACTCAATTTTGAGTCACTTTGTCAGTGTTTTCGTCTGTTTGTCAGTTGTCCTCAAATTCGCCTGCTTGTTGGCTCTTGCGTCTCACATATAGCATTCTGTAGGCCACAGTTTTGACGGAATCCTTTTGAAACTATTACATCTTATGTCTTACACTAATATCTAGAAATAAATTTTTCATTTTCCGGATATGGCTACTAGTGGGCGCTGCACATGACTCTCACACACATACCATTGTATTGGCCATTACTCTACACCCAAAGCCTCAGTTACATAAGCTATAGCTTATTTTCTTCCTTTGAGTCTTCTCCATAACCTGATTAAGGCATCTGGTTTCTATCTTCTGTCATTTGTCAGTGTGTCCATCTGTTTGTCCGTTGTCCTCAAAGTCGCCTGCTTGCTGGTTCTTACGCCTTACATAGAGCATTCTACAGGCCACAGCTTTGACGGAATCCTTTTGAAACTGAGACATCTCATGTCATACACTAATAATACGAAACGCATTTGTCGTCTTCGGAATATGTCTGCTAGAGGGCGCTACAGTCGAGCCTCCCAAGTATATCATTAATTCGCCATACCTCGTAAACTATAAATCTAAATTACATAAATTATAACTCATATTCTTCCTTTGTATCTTCTCAATAACTAGCTTATGTCATCTGGTGTCAATCTTGTCTCACAAAGTCAGTATGTCTGTCTGTTCGTCTTTTGTTGTCAGCTTTGTCTGCTTGCCTGTTCTTTTGTCTCATATGTCATTCTACGGGCCACATATTCTCAGCAATGTCTCTGAGAGTCATTCCATTATTTGAAAACCGACAATATGTTCTGTCTGTCCGTCTGTGTTTCACTTCCGAATTCCGGCAAGCGTTCGACCTATGGTCGTCTAGTTTGTTTTTTTGTGTGTTTGTCTGCGCTCTCCTGGCTACAATTTTGCAGCAATCGACATGACCCTTACAGGGTTGATTGACAACCGAACACCCTGGAACCCTATTGTTTTTGGTCAACATTGCTCCAAGGTCAAGGGTCAAGGTCACGACAGGTGTGGTTAACGGTTTTTGCACTATAACTTCGCCATAAATAGGCTTATCCACTTCTGCAATAGCTCATTTTTTTCGTCATCACCTGGCCTTTCTTTTGATATGTAGCTTACTTAAATTTGCCGTTACCATGGTTACATTTTTTGGGCAAAAATCATGGAAATTGGAAATAACACGACCATTTTTTTGTAACTTTGTCAGTTTTTAAGCTAGGCAGATCTAGTTTTCGGCATTTTGTTCCACATTACCAGCTTGACACGACAGAACTGAAAGTCACGCAAAATCTCGCGCCATATCTCGTCAAACGAGAAAAAGCGAGACTTCGCGGAAATGCCTATAACTCGGCGACTTTTACAGCTAGACAGGTCTGGTTTTCGGCATTTCGTTCCACCAAACAAGCTTGACACGACAGAGCTGCAAGACAAGCCAAATCTCGCACCGTATCTCGTCAAACGAGAAAACACGAAATTTCACGGAAATGCTTATAACTCGGCCAGTTTTACAGCTAGACACGTCTGGTTTCCGGCATTTCCTTCCACATGACCAGCTTGACACGATAGATGTGCAGGTCAGGCCAAATCTCGCACCCTATCTCGTCAAACGAGAAAACACGAGATTTCACGGAAATGCTTATAACTCGGCGAGTTTTACAGCTAGACAGGTCTAGTTTTCGGCATTTTCTTTCACATGACCTGCTGGACATGACAGAACTGAAAGTCAGACCGAATGTCGCACCGTATCTCGTCAAACGAGAAAACATGAGATATCACGGCATTGGTTATAACTCGGCTAATTTTACAGATAGACACGTCTGGTTTTCGGCATTTTGTTCCACTAGACCAGCTTGACACGACAGACATGCATGTCAGGCAAAATCTCGCACCGTATCCCGTCAAACGAGAAAACACAACATTTCACGGAACTGCAGCTAGACAGGTCTAGTTTTCGGCATTTAGTTCCACATGACCCGCTAGACATGACAGAACTCCAAGCCAGGCACAATCTCGCACCGTATCTCGTCAAACGAGAAAACACGAGATTTCACCAAAATGCTTTTAACTCGGCGATTTTTACAGGTACGAAGGTCTAGTTTTCGGCATTGTGTCACATATGAACTGCTTTATTAGATAAAGCCATAAGTCTGCCCAAATCTCGCACCATATCTTGTGCAACGTGAACAAACGAGATGTCACTGAAATGCTTATAACTCGGCGCCTTTTACAACAAAGTAGTTCTAGTTTTCGGCATTTTGTCACATATGACCAGCTCGACATGACAAACCTGAAAACGTCTCACTGCTTCTTGTCAAACGAGATTAACGGGATTTCATGAAAAAATTTGAACTTGGTCCCTTTTACACTAGAAAGATATGCAGCTGTTAAAGGTCAGCATGCATAAATAAACATATTATCCGTTTCTGCTGCCCCCACAATGTTGCTCATTCATATGACTGTTTCTACATGCACTCTCTGTCTATCTGTCTGTATCATTCCCATTTCCGGCAAGCGCGTGACCTCTGGTCATCTTGTTTGTTTGTTTGTTTGTTTCTGATTCTTTTTGCTGGTACCTTATTTACAAGAGGGTTTTAAAAAGTCAAGAAAGTAACAATAGATTGGCAAAAATATATTGAGAAAATAAGACTTAATGTCCATGAGTAATCTTACAAATATTATAGTATGGACACAACTGCATGCTGGTATATCAGAGTATGACCTGTCAGATGCAAAAAGTCAATGCCAATGAAATTTTGTTTTATTATAATCAAGCAGGGCATCTGATAACTAGCAATGAAAAGCAAACAAATGTGACCTAGTTTTTATAACCAAAAACAAATAGAAATGAATACTCCTAAGCCTTGGGGCAGTTAATGTTATATAATACAAATAGATCATGAATGGTTAATTATATTTTTAGCTTTCAATTACTTTTTTTTCATTTTTCCCAAAAAATATAAGGGCCTGTAATTTTTCTTGTGGGCCTGTGAAACCTGTATGCATGTCAGCAGTAGTGCTAATTGTTATAAAATGAAAGTCCATGCTGGTGGTGAAGTTTAAATAAAACACTGGAGTCTCAGGGCCTGTATTTCGACTGTTTTTTTTTTTGTTTTTTTAAACTTTTGCATGAAATATCATGCACAAATAAGGACTGTATATTGGCGATGCCATTCCAAATCACATACTGGCTGTCAAAGGCATCTGCAGAAGGTGAGTGGCATAATCAGGGTACGTCCAACATATGGGTTTATCTTTCAAATAAGTACAGTTTTTCATATATTTGTATAAACATTTTATATATTCTACTACCTTATAAGGCATCGACTTTAATAAATAAAGAGTTAATTTATTACCATCCTTCTTAATTATACCTCTTCTTTTGCAAAGGAAATCTCAAATTGCACTCATTCATAAAATTCTGGCACTCGCATACAACACAAAATAAAATTGTCTGCAAATTTATGTGAGATCC
The DNA here is from genome assembly GCA_026874595.1 of Sipunculus nudus. Taxonomy (NCBI): domain Eukaryota; kingdom Metazoa; phylum Annelida; class Sipuncula; order Golfingiida; family Sipunculidae; genus Sipunculus; species Sipunculus nudus. The sequence goes on from CM049311.1 coordinate 44,888,425, forward strand.
AGAAAAGGCTTACAATCCTAATTCGAATCTGTGCAATGAGATATACATCAGTTATAATGCTTTCATGATAACATGCTTGACCATTAAAGTACTTGATCACTTTTCACATGCGTGAATATTTGACATGTACATGTACAAAGCATATTCTAAAACATTTTGTACAAGATTTTAAGCCTGTAATGAAACACAAAATCTATTCAGAGATACCTTGTTGTACATGTTGAATGGAATACGGGTATGTAATATGACATACACCTCACATATGCAAAAACCGGTAAAAAAAGGTGTAGTAAACTCTGGATCCTCTTTTAAAAAAAATATTTTTTTCCTCCCTACCTGATAATTTTTTTGGGACCAATGTTAGCCCCAACACAAAAATTTTTAAGGATGGCCTAATGCAAGTGCAGGCTGTACTAGCAGGTGGGCTAGATGTAAACAACAATTGACATGGTGTATGAAAACTTGAAAAAAAGCTACCCTTTTCAACCAATTCCTTTGAAATTTCAGGTTTTTAAAAGATAAAATCCTTGTGTATATATGCTGTGAAAATTAAATCAACAGTGCTTACAAGGAAAAAACGTGCCATTGCCAATGTTGGACAAAATTTAAGGTACTGATTTTTTATTTATGCTAATAACTTGAAAAATTTGCAAAATTCAGATCTAATTTTGGGTAAACAATTGAATCTTGATTAAATAAAGTTTTATTCCTGAAAAAAAAGTCTCTAGCTTCAGCAATTCTCATGTTTGGTTAGTAAATATATTTCCTGATTTTTTAAAAATTGCATTATATTTTGGCCCATAACTTCAAAATAAGACTCAACACTGACCTAATTGTGTGTATGTTCATAGAAAATGTATGGAAGAATATGAATACTAAATATGATCAAAAACAGATCAGTGGTTTTGATATTAGGCAGCCTTGAAGTGTAACAATGGATTTTTTTATGGAAAACGGAGGTTTTTCCTTAATATCTTGAAGGAACCAAGTCCTAAAGACCCAATTTTTGGTATGGTAGGAGATTTTGGGGACATCTAATGGTATGCAAAATTTTGGAATGGTAGGTCCAACGGTTTTAAAACGTGCCCTGTTAACGGATGGACGGCCGGACGGCCGGACGGCCGGACGGATGGAAGGACGACAGACAAAGGACCACGACTATAGCTCAAATGACTTATAGTCAGCTGAGCTAAAAAAGGGGGGAAAAATTGTAAAAAATCGAAAAAATACAGGTGGCGCCACCAGTCTGCAGAAACTAATGAAACACTCCATGATCAATATCCATGCAAAGAATCATGGTAATCAATGGATTAGTTGTTCAGATATTTGAGCTTTTGTATCAAATTTTTCATTATTCTGGGGGTTACTTCTGAGCCCCATAGCTTGAAGAATATGGGTAACAGAGACCTAATGCCAGGTTTCCAAGGAGACTTTTCATGGACCTCTCTGGATGTAAAGTAAGGAGATGCCATGTCAGTGGTTACGATTTGTGCCTTGTTAACGGCCGGATGGCTGGACGGCCGGACGGACGCAAACAAAGAGTGATCGCTATAGCTCAGATGACTTACAGTCAGCTGAGCTAAAAACAGATCAGTGGTTTTGATATTACGCAGCCTTGAAGTGTAAGAATGGCTTTTTTATGGAAAAAGGAGGTTTTTCCTTAATATCTCAAAGGAACAAAGGCCTAGTGACCAAATTTTCAGTATGGAAGGAGATTTTGGGGACATCTAACTGTATGCAAAATTTTGGTTTTGTAGGTCTTATGGTTTCAAAATGTGCCCTGTTAACAGACAGATGGACGACGGACAAAGGACCACGGCTGTAGCTAAGACGACTTATAGTCAGCTGAGCTAAAAATCAGTGTAGGTGGCAACACCAGTGTTTTGAACTAGAAAGCCATCAAAGATGCATGGACACGCCAAAAATTAAGGGCAGATATATCAACATCTCTTGACTCCGGGGCACTGGGCTGACCAAGCTCAGCTGAGGCAGGCAGTTGCCCTAAGTCAAGCAAAGCTAATTGCCATGCAGCTGCAGCTACTGCACTGAGTGAACTTTTGACCGCCGTAAATGGCCGCACACAGTGAAATCTTGACCTGTTGATTAATCTGATACATTTGGGAGTCTATAGAAGGACCCAGACTGAAACTTGGCCTGTTGCCAAATCTGAAATAGTTGGCAGTCTGTCAAGCTAATTATAGATACAGACAAAATTCTGGCATGTTGCCAAATCTGTTAACACATCCTGAAAGATTTTTACTACAATGCTTTTTTTCAAGCTGCATATTCATAAGTTTTTTTATCAAAATGTTTTGGATAATAACAGATGCCTATTGACAGCAAAATCAGAATACAGATACATTTTATTCATGGATTTATTGAACAAATAAACTGGATATGGACATCAATTATTTATGTTGCCGGTACAGCCCTGCTTACATATCCAAAGAGCTCAGTTTGTTAACACAATTTACTAGCTTTGTTTACCAGCACAGTCCTTTTTTTGTTAAAGTTCCAATAATTCTGCCAAAAGACATTTACCCTGAAAACAAGTATATACGAAAAAAAAATTTGTTAAAAAAAATTAATCAAAGAAAGGGGAGTCGACTTATGTGCGGGTCTAAGCCTGAGAGGCTAAATGTTGCATGTACTTAGTCAAACAGCCAGCCTGAATGTCTCAACTGATTGACCATAGATGACGGTTTCCCGAGAAGTCAGGTACACAAGTCACTCTTTAAGTAAAATAATACTGTCTAATTAGGTTTCGGAACAGTTTTTTCAAACTTTGACCATTTATGCTGTTCAACGTTTGGATAATGCAGTATATTAAAATGTTTGCAATTTACAAGGTATCTGACAACCAGGAAATGCCCTGCGTCTAGTTATAATGAGCTTCATTCACGGGCGATTAAGTATGAGTGTAAGAAGCACAAGTTTTGTGTAATCAATTGGGATTTTATCCAGGGCATCGACCCCTGTTTTTTTTACATCTAATTCTGTTACAGAACTGCTCAACAACAACAGTTGGTGCCTGCACAAGCTAGCAAACATAAAACGGTAAAAGCCAGTGGTATCTGAACTACAGACAGGTAACAAAAGGCTGATTACAGCACTGATTAGCACTCACTCGGTACGGGGGTGGCTGCCTGTCGTAAGAAGCCCCAAACTAGGTCACGCTGTTCACCTGTGTACTAACACGCGGAGGAAAATTATCATTCCGTTTAGAAGTTCCTCCTTAAAAATTACCCTGAATCATAGTGAATGACTGCTGCCCTGAGCAAAGCTTGGGAACAAATAAACCGAAGTTCAACCTGACATTGATATCGCAATGAACAAAAGAAAACAAAGCCTGAGAAGACTGAGAAATTAGTATGTGAAATATATGATTCAGTCACAAAAATTTTTATCAAAAAGATAGGAAAATGGATTTTGATCAAGGAAACAACAGATGTGGTTTTTTTTCAGCTTTTTCTCAATAAAATCTAAGTCAATGCAGACAGCAAAAAAATAAGTTGTCAAATATAGTTTGACACGTGACTGATTCTTCCACAAAACTTGCCGCTGCTAGCTTTAATGTTTTTTGAGACAGCAAAAGTGAACATACTGCAGACGGACAACGCAGCACCCTCGCATAAGCTCACAGGTTCGCTAAAAAGTATGATGACTACACTTTACTCAGTAACTTTTATTTATCATAAATGAAACCTACTACAGTGCAGAAGTAATACTGTCATTAATGAATCACTTAAAATCCCTGATTGAGATATCCAGCTCACAAGGTGTTTAAAAAGTAGGGATGTCATGGGTGACAACAACAGCCCATCAGCCAATATAAGCTCAGGGCTGAAAAAGTTCTGTTGACAGCAGCTGTAGAAATGATCAGATAAATAATTATAGAGCAGATGAATCAATTTCTACTCATATGCCTAAAAGGAAGGGTGCTTACATAAACTGTGTAAACAGAGGCCATGGGATAAACAAAAGGTTGATGTGCTGCTGCACACAACTGCATGAACTTGGCCAACACATCCAGGGGCTTCTTACACCTCACATACACAGACTGCAGTCAGACAAAAAAACTGTCCTGACAAGCAGAAGAGCATTCTAGCCCTGCAGCTGTGTGAGCCCAGCCAGGCACCTAGCTATAGCCAGGCTGCTACCTGCTGATTTCCACCTTGAGGAGTGACCAAAGTCTGTCTAACCAGCTACACTGGCCACCAAACCTCACTATAATATCATCTTACTGTATTAAATCATTAATCTGTGTTGTATTAGAGTCAAAATTATCCCAGTTAGGGTAACCATTTGGCAACAGACTGTACTGCATACAGTGCTTCCTTGATCAGACCCTGGCCCTTAGTAAATTAAAAGCCCTATTTAGTGGCCAGGTCAAAATATCTAAATTTGACATCAGTTTTGTTCAGAGGCTGGTTACCAGAGTTGTTTCCAGGTTTGCTGTCAAATGCCGGATTTTCGTCTGTTACTCTAACATATGCATTTGTGGATAAAACTGAACTAACTTTTTCGTTAGTATGTTTTTGTATTAATAAAATGTTTTAACTTTAGTTGCCTATTTCAATTCCTCCACACTGCTTTCATATATCTCATGGGGCTGCCTACCCTAAACATTTTGGCAAAGGTTATACCATTATGGAGCCTTTGGTATGACAGTATAACAATCCACTGGAATTGGAAACTCAATATTATTAATTAACAAGAGAGAACTATATAACATTATGTGACTGAATGCAAACATGGGTACTGATGAGAATTTGATGTCCAATGAAAAATGATGTTAATCTAATCCAGCAAAATTTTCTCAAGCTGTGATTATTTAACATATAAGGCATCCTTAAAGCAGAGCAGGGGAATGATTTAAAAAGTGACCCATGGGTCATGACGCTCAGCGGACTGACATGTTGACAATATGTCCATACACAGGGAACTAATTAAGATGGAGGTGGCACCATCATTCATGCAGGTTAACTTATGTTCATTAAGACGCATAAGCACACCAAATTTTAGGACAATCCATTCACCAATTCCTGAGGAATCTAGCAATTTGTGTGTATCCGCATTATTTCTGGGGTGCTCAAACATGCCGTTTAAGTTAGAAAATATGGGTTACAGACACCTATGATTTCCGGTTTGCAAGGAGACTTTTTCTGGACCTTTCTGGAAGTCAAATTAGAAGATTCTACGTCCAATGGTTATGATTTGTGCTCTGCTTTTGTTTTAAACTTTAAATTGTTCTGAGGGCACCTTTGAGTGCCATACGTAAGAGAGACCTAATTTCAGGTTTCCTTGGACACTTTGAATGGACCTTTTGGGATGTCAAATTGAAAGATTCCCGGTCCAGTCAATATGATTTGTTCCCTGTTAACAGATGACTGCATCTTTAAAGGTCTAAAAAAAAAAAGAAAAAAAATTTGTACAACAGACCCATGGGTCACATTGCTCATCTGAATTTTGGAAAATATTAGTTACTGCAAAATATTTTTATTTCTTTTGGTTTTTCATGTATATTATCATTTGAAAAGCTATGTGAAAATGGCCCTGCTAAAGTGAAACTCTGTAAATTATAGAATAATGGACATGTGCTAAACCATTTAGTGATGCACCAAGGAAACTTGATGTGTCAGAACGACACAAATGCCCCCGCCTGGGGCAAATTAGAAACACTAGAATATACCCCTATCAGTACCTGCATCCACACTTTTCTTAAATTATGAGTAAGCACTGACATGGCGTGCGCGTTTGAAATGCACTGACACCAATTTGTCGAGGGGTGAGATGTTCCGCGTCCAAAACCGTCCCAACGATTAACCCGCAACATGATTCATTTGTGCCAAAATTGCCGATATGGGCAGTGGTGAGATGTTCCCGGTCTAAATTCGTCCCCGCGGTCAACCCACAACAACATTCATTTGTGTTGACCTAGCGGACTGCTTATAAAAGGCCGACGCGTAGTGAATGTTTGGCAGACTATGTCAGGTTTGATTTGATTGGTTAGCGAGAGGAGATTCAGGAGGACGTGGGCGCACTATGTGAGAATGGCCATGGCACAGCGCAGGTATTAAACCCATAATATTTTTATCGATTTTGAGCCATTTCTTTACCAAACACCTAAAAAATATAAACTCGTTCTTCCCCGGACCAAGATGCACCCTCCCACGAAGTTTGACGACCGTGCGATCCCTAGCGTGCGAATGAATTATAGTATGATTTGTTAAATTTTGTAAAATTTTTTAAGTTCAGGATGTGTCGTATGGTCAAAAGTAGGTCAACAAGGCCAAAATGCAAACTCAATCTGTTATGGGTCATTATCAAGCAACACACCAAAAATCAGGCCAGTATCTGCAGGCACTGTGAAAAAAAGTCCATACATGTGCTTCTTCATAAAAATTTCTGTCTTTTCTATGTTCAGGATCTGTCATATGGTCAAAAATAGGTCAGCTGGGACCAAACGCAAACTCGATCTGTAAGTGGTCATTATGCGCCCGCAGACCAAACATTAGGCCAGTATCTGTAAGCATAGCACTGCGAAACTAGAATATTAGCAAAAGCTTATAATCAGTTATAAATTTAAATTGAAGAGGTATGTACCATGATTCATAACAATCCACCAAATGCTTCCTGAGAAATAAGCCCATAAGTTTTTTTCTATACTAAGCTCTGTGACCTTGAAAAGTAGGTCAAGATCACCCATCTTTGAACTTGATCAAGATTTTGTAAATATCATGCAATAGCACTGAAGAAATGAATATCCTGTGTAGAATACCTTTGGAGATATCCTGCACAAAAGGCCAAAATTGAATAATCCAATAAAAATTCATTAAAAAAATCAGAAATTGTAAGTGCAGCACGCACAGACCATCATTTCAAATGATCATAGTAAGTTTTGTGAAAATCTTCACTGATTAAATAAAATTCCAACGGTGAATCCTTTTAGAGATATCCCACTCACAAGGTAAAAGCTAACAGACCTGGGACGGACGGATGCAGGACGGACAGACAGTGGGACAGCTTGGGTGACGACAATAGCCCATCAGCCTATGAGCTGAGGGCTAAAAACGGTGGTACATGTACATTTGTCATGAAAATTTATATTTTTCATGAAATTTTCTATGTTTAGGAGCCGTAAAACAATCAAAAGTAGGTCAACCGGGACAAAAACAAACTCATTCTGTAACTGGTCATTATCTGCCCACATTTAAAAAATCAGGGCAGTATCTGCAGGCACTGCAGAAAAAAAAGTTTGTACATATGCATTTTTTATGAAAATTTCTATTTTTCATGAAACTTTCTATGTTCAGGAGCAGCCAAATGGTCAAAATTAGGTCAACTGGGACGAAACACAAACTCGATCTGTAACTGCTCAATATCTGCCCACACACCAAAAATCAGGCCGTTATCTGCAGGCATTGCGAAAGAAAGTCCGTACATGTGTATTTGTCATGAAAATTTCTATTTTTAATGAAATTTTCTAACTGTAGGAGCCGTAAATAGTCAAAAGTAGGTCATTGTCTGCCAACACACCATAAATCAGGCCAATATCTGCAGGCATTGCATAAAAAATTCTGTACAACTGTTTCATTTCGGAATGACAGAAGGACGAGAGGCGGACATGGGTAAAACTATATGCCCCGGTCACTTTGTGGCGGGGGCATAAAAAATGGGCCTACAGTAAGTGTTATATAAAAGTTACATTTCATAAACAAATAATGTGTGAAGGTAATTAAGTTTTCAAAAGATAATATATGGCCATATGAGTTAACAAGGGACCCATGGGTCACTGTGCTCAGCTGAAGTTGACCTTGAAGGTAAAAATCTAAAATAATATCAAATGGAGATAAAGTGTAAGAGGAAGAGGTCATAGAGGCCATGGTTAGTTTACATGATTGGTTTGTATTGATGAGCAAGAAATTGTTGCAAATAATATTTTGTGACCTGACCATGTGTTTCCTAATGTTGAAACTGAAGCATGTGAGCAGTTTGTGAACAAATGATCTGTACTATTACCATGATCATTATGTAAAGTTTTGAAATGCGGTGCTAGTCTGTTACTTACAAAAGTAGTGTAAATGGTTGACACCTTTTGAAAAAGACTAGCTGTGTGTGGGTTCTTGTACACAAGCTTTCGAGTGCTTGGCCCCCTTCCTCAGGTGTAAATCATTTACACCTGAGGAAGGAGGCCGAGCACCCGAAAGCTTGTGTACAAGAACCCACACACAGCTAGTCTTTTTCAAAAGGTGTCAACCATTTACATTACCATGATCATTAGTTGGCTTTTTGATTAACTGTTGACATTTCAGTAGTTTACACATTTGTTCAATTGAATCTATTTTTTTGTATGATATATATTATTAAATATATATGAATTTTTTTTATGAAATGTATACAGTTAAAATATAAGTAATTAACAACATAAAACAGGGCAAACAAAGCCTGATCTCAAATTCTGCTGAGGCAGGAAAATAATGAACAATGTTTGTATTAAATCCTCATTTTTTTATCACATCAATTTTTTTAATTTAAGTTTATATTTCTATACATTTCCAATATAACATATATATCTGAATATAAAAGTTGTTTCATAATTCTCAACTGCATCATTATAAATCTCAATCTTGTCAGATAGCACCACATCATGCATACAAATGTTTATTTAAAAAACAATAAATATCTAAAAATAATACTTGATTTACATTTCACAATTTTTAATTGTGTCTTTATTAATCCATAATGTGCTTCATATTTTATAAATTTAAAGGTCCAATAATTCTGCCAAAAATCATTCAAGTAAACTTGAACAAAGACCACCTAAGAATAATTTTTGTGCCATGTAACAGAAGTTATAATTGAAACAACAATTTTGTAGAAGAACAGTTTTGCATTCCTCAGTTTGAAACAGACATAATAATGGCCATAAGAACAACTTAAGCTTTTCTGAAATGATTGAAAGAACCATGTCCTAGGATAATTCTTTTGAATAATTGAACAATTCAACTTAACAGTTTCATCATTAACATTTTGAGCTGAAAGAGGCTATAATTATGAGGTTTTTGCCCATAAAAAACAGGTCAATGTAGGTGGCACCACGAAATCTGCAACTTCAAATATGAGTCATGTGACCAACATTTGCAAAAGACTTGGTAATGCTAGCTTCTGTCATTTCTGAGACAACTATGTCAGTATGCTTTCTTAGCCAAATGACTGTTCAAATTCGTTTAACTTCACTAAAATTCATTAAATGCAAACCATATGAACAAACTTGAGAGGGCTTGCCTCTGGGATCATTTCTGGGAAATATAGAACAATTTTGGCTGGACCATTTACAAGAAGACCTTTAAAGGTTTTTCAGCTTTTCCCCTATAAAATCCAAGTAAATGCAGATAGCAAAAAACATAAGCTGAATCCCACAACATTTGATATGTGACAGATAATTGCATAAAATCTGGGGATGGTATCTCCTGCAATTCCTGAGAAATTATGGGTTGATATACAGATGACCAATGACCCAAAAAAGGTCAATGCAGGTGGCGTCACCAATACCTGAATTTCATATATGACTCATGTGACCAACACTGGCATAAAATTTGGTGATGATAGCTCTGGCTGTTTCTGAGATTGTCATTTTAGTATGCTTTTTTGGAAAAATGACTAGGTTCAACTTCCTGTAATTCGGCCAAAATTCACAGAACTTGAACCATTTGAACAAACTTGATAGAGATGGTATAAAAGATTATATCTGCGAAATATTAAACAAATTGGCTTGACCGTTTCAGAGGAGAAGATTTTTAAAGGTTTTTTAGCTTTTTCTCTATAAAATCTAAGAAAATGCAGATTTTTTTCAGATGGCTAATTTTTTGCATTAAATTTCATGATGCTAGTTCCAGTCGTTTTTGAAAAAGTATTGGTTTACGTATGCCTGTGATTATAAACATTACCTGGCATGAGGAATATCTAAATTCATAAATCTATATTTTTTAAAAGTTTTTAAAAAACATTCTTGCCAATATTAACCAAAGATAACCTGAAATCTAAATGTCTGGAGGCATGATGTAACGGATGCTGATAAACTGGTTCCAGGCTAGATGTATCTGCTTCACACAGCTAACATATATGGTAAAATGACTCAATTCAAATTTTATTATTCAGCCAAAATTCATTCTTTGGAACCATAAAAGACAATTATTATAAGAATAATTCAAGGGATTATTCTTGTGAAATATTAAACAAAATGGCCTCAGTGGTGTCAGTCAAAAAACCTTTTGCAGGTTTATAACTCATATGGGAAAATAAAGCAAAACAGCTAAGTTAAACTTCCAATAACTCAGCAAAAAATCACTGAACCAAAACCATTTGAACAAAATTGAATTATCAACATCTAAGGATAATTAATTTGTGAGATTTAAGAATTTGGCCCAGTGGTTTTTGAGAAGAAGATCTTTGTAGCAACTGAGATAAAATGGGCTGTTCTGGCATATGACTAAGTTAAGCTTCCCATAACTCAGCCAAAAGTCACTGAACTGAGACCATTGGAATAAACTTCAGAAAGCACTACCCTAGGATCATTTCTGTGCGATATTAAACAATTTGGCCAAATGGTCTCAGAGTAGCTGTCAGTATGATACGGGCACTGATGCCCCCGTTCAAAAAAGGCCGATGCAGGTGGCGCCACCAATACCTGAATTTCAGACATGACTCATGTGACCAACATTGGCATAAAATTTGGTGATGACAGGTCCAGCCTTTTCTAAGATTGTAATTTTAGTATGCTTTTTGGACAGATGACGAAGTTCAACTAGCTGTAACTTGGCCAAAAATCACTGAACTTAAACCATTCGAACAAACTTGAGAGAGATTGTTACAGGGATCATTTCCGTGAAATATTGGACAATTTGGCTGAACAGTTTCAGAGAAGAAGATTTTAAAGTTTTTTTAGCCTTTTCTCTATAAAATCTAAGAAAATGCAGTTAGCCAAAAAATAAGCAAAATCCGATAGAGTTTTTTAGATGACTAATTTTTTGCAGAAAATTTCTTGATGCTAACTCTTGCCATTTTCAAGATAGTATGGGTTAACGTACAGATGACGGACGAAGTCCGACGGACGAAGGCCAACGGACGACGCCACACCATCGCATAAGCTCACAGGTTCGCTAAAAAAGTTGAGGTTTTTCCTTAATTTCTCAAAGATACGAAATCACAAAGACCCAGTTTTCAGCTTGGTAGGAGATCTTGGGGATATCTAACATTATGCCAAAATTTGGATTCCTAGGTCTTACGGTTTCAAAACTTGCCACATCTATGGATGGACAGATGGACGGACGACGGACAATGGACCATGACTAAAGCTCAGATGACTTATAGTCAGCTGAGCTATAATTGAACAAGGCCTACAGGCCTAATGTGAACCTGTGCAAAGTTTAGGAGTATGAATGGAGGTTTATTTTTAAAATTTAATATTGATCCTCCTAAGTCCTGCATATCTACCTTAGTCATTATGATTTCAGCAAAATGGACGTTTTTGACCTGCAAGTTTCGGACTAGGACATTTTAAAACCAGAATATGGGTAGTCAACAAGCCACTATGTGTATCCGCAGAAATCAGAGTGGGACGGGTGAAGTGAGGCATGGATTAAGTGGCAAGGGGAATAGAGCGTGATGTGTTACATATTAGCATGGATGTCTGCAGCTTAAACGTGAATGTAGGTGGTGCCACCTGTCATAAAATCAAGAAAATTGTCCAGGATGTATAAACCTGCAAAATTTCAGGTGGATAAGTCAAACCACTGCTGAGATATGAGTGGTTTTATCCCAAGGCAGTTCAACAGATGGATGCTGTTCATAAGTGGTTGCAGGTGGCACCACCAGTTTTGCCTATGATGAAGAGCTATGCGAGATCTATACACATGCAAAATTTTGGCCTAATCGGTCAAACGGTTCCTGAGATATGTGGGTTTATGTGTGGAAACAGACGCACAAATGGACGCTGGGCAGAGAGGAAAGGTCAGGGATCAATGAAAAATGAGGGCGCACCAGTTCACATGTGACTGATAATAATTCCGAATTTTAAAAAATTCTGCCCAGTGGTTATAAAGAAGTTCTCCGGAAAGCTATGCAGCGATGGTGTCAGCGTCAGCATCTGACTGAAATCATAGTATCCGCAAAAGTCTGTTTTGGCGGATACAATGATTGTAGCTGGCACCACCAGTCTTATATACAACGAAGAGATATATAAATATGCCCGATGTCAGACTGATATGTCAAACCCCTCCTGTGAAATATGCAGGGACATACACTGTGCAAAAATTATTGTAGGTGGCGCCACCAGCCTTGTACGCTATAAAGCTACCTGATATGTATAAACATGCCAAATTTTAGGCTGATGTATCAAATTCCTCTGTAGAAATAAGCAGGCGCATACACTGCAAAAGTAAATGTAGGTGGCACCACCTGTCTTATAAGAATTCCAACATGTCTTATGAGAATACCATCAAAGACACATAGACAGGTCAAAATATCAGTCCAATAAATCAAACTTCCCCAGAGTTTGATGCACTGGGCTGACAAGGTTTAGGTGAGTAAGGCAGTTGCCCCCGAGTGACCTGTGACAAATTGCTGCCTCAAGCTACTGCACTGAGTGAACTCTTGACCTGCACCTGGCTAGACTGAGTGAACTTTTGACCTGTATCTGGCTGCACTGAGTGAACTCTTGACCTGTTGCATAATCTGACAAAGTTGGCAGTCTGCCAAAGCTATAAATAGATTTAGGATGAACTTTGGTACCAAGTATGATGCAGTGAGCCAAAGCTATAAATAGAATGCAGCTACTGCACTGAGTGAACTCTTGACCTATACCTGGCTGCAGTTCTTCCAATCCTGGCACTGTGCCAAAATTATTTATAGAGCTGACATCATCTTGGCTAATGGCCAACATCAAAGCACTGGCAATCTGCCAATGGTAAACCAAGTGCTGCCATCTGTACACAAAAGTGGTCCCTACTTGAAATAACTTTGAAATTTATTTTTCCAATACAAAATGCTTTTCAGCTGACTTTTTATAAAAAAGAAATCAGGAATATATGTAAAGTTATTATGGATGCATACTGAATGCAAAATTAAAATACAGATATATCTCACTGATGGCAAATTCTTGAATTAAGTTGAGTAGGGATACCAATAATTTATAATCCACGTTCAGTTGTCTTTATATAGCCACAGAGAGCTGAATATCCTTGATTGTAACATTGCCTGGTATGATGAATAACTTAAATCATAAATTTAAAATTTTTAAAAGCTTTTAAAAAAAACTTTCTTGTCAATATTAACTAAAGATAACCTGAAATCTAAATGTCTAGTGCCATGATGTAATAGATGCTGATAAACTGGTGCCAGGCTAGATGTAACAGCATAACACAGCTAACATATATGGTAAAATGACTTAATTCAATCTCCATTATTCAGCCAAAAATCATTCATGTGGAACCATAAATGACAATTATTATAAGAATTATGGTAGGGATTATTCTTGTAAAATATTTAACAAACTGGCTTCAGTGGCATCAGTCGAAAAACGTTTCACAAGTTTATAACTCATATAGGAAGATACAGCAAACTGGCTAAGTTCAGCTTCCCGTAACTCAGCCAAAAAGCACTGAACCAAAACCATTTGAACAAACTTGAATTATCAACATCTGAGGATAATTAATGTGCAAGATTTAAGAATTTGGCCCAGTGGTTTTTGAGAAGAAGATCTTTGTAGCCACTGAGCTCAAATGGGCTGTTATGGCATATGATTAAATTCAGCTTCCCATAACTTAGCCAAAAGTCACTGAAAAGAGACCATTTGAACAAACTTCAGAAAGCACTACCCTAGGATCATTTCTGTGTGATATTAATCATTTTGGCCATATGGTTTCAGAGAAGAAGTTTTTTGTAGCCCTCAGTGTGATACAGGCACTGTCGACCCTGTACAAAAAAGGCCGATGCAGGTGGCGCCACCAATACCTCAATTTCAAATATGACCTATGTGACCAACATTGGCATAAAATTTGGTGATGATAGCTCCAGCCGTTTCTGAGATTTAAATTTTAATATGCTTTTTTGCACAGTTAACAAAGTGCAACCTCCTGTAACTCAGCCAAAAATCTCCGAACTGGAACCATTCAAACAAACTTGAGAAAGATTGTTCCAGGGATCATTTCTATAAAATATTGGACAATTTGGCTGGACAGTTTCGGAGAAGAAGATTTTTAAAGCTTTTCTAGCTTTTTCCCTTTAAAATCTAAGAAAATGCAGTTAGAAAAAAAATAAACAAAATCCGATATAGTTTTTTTGGATGACTGATTATTTGCAAAAAATTTGGTGATGCTAGCTCCTGCCGTTTTTGAGATAGCTATGGTTAACGTACAGACGGCGCACGACGCACAACGTACGACGCACGACTCACGACACACGATGCCGCACCATCGCATAAGCTCACAGGTTCGCTAAAAAGTGAATGTGAAAATACCTTTCATTCTTTTCGAAGTGGACACTGTGCTATTGCACAAGGTAGGTGGTGCCACCTGTCTGGTTTATAAGAAACCTTTTCAAGATGGATGCACATGCCAAATTTCAGACCAATACTTTGAAACACTTCTGAGATATGAGCAATTTTCACCAAAGAAAATGTACAGATGGACGCCATGGGAAAACGATTGCAGATGGCGCTACCAGTCTTGATCTATGGATATGATCTATGGCCATTATTAAGATCTATGGATATGCACAATTTCAGGCCAATACAGCAAATCACTCCTCAGAAAAGGATATTAATTTATTCTACAAAAACGGGAAAGAATATGGTGCCACCTGTCTTGGTTTAGAGAAAACTTTCCAAGATGTATGGACATGCCAAATTTCAGACCAATACCTTGAAACACTTCTGAGATATGAGCAATTTTCACCAAAGACAAATGTACAGATGGATGCAACGGAAAAACAATTGCAGATGGCGCTACCAGTCTTGAGTACAAGATGGAGGAGTCAAAGATCTATGGATATGCATAATTTCAGGCCAATATGGCAAATCACTCCTCAGAAAGAGGCATTAATTTATTCTGCAAAAACAGGAAGGTAAGTGGTGCCACATGTGTGGTTTACGAGAAAACTTTTCAAGATGGATTGGACATGGCAAATTTCAGACCAATACCTTGAACCACTTCTGAGATATGAGCAATTTTTATCCAAAGCAAATGTACAGATGGATGCCATGCCAAAACAAATGCAAATGGTGCCACCAGTCTTGTTTACCAGATGGAGGTGTCGAATATCTATGGACATGCACAATCTCAACCCAATACACTGAACAACACTATGACGAACAGATTGCAAATCCAGAGGTGGACGTTACGCAAAAAGTATTGTAGGTGGTGCCACAAGTCTCCATAACGAAATAGAGAGATCCAAGATCTATGGACAGACAAAATAAGAGCTCAATACGTTGAACCACTCCTGAGATATGGGCTGTTATCTAAAAAACACCCAGGTTCGTACAGCACAGGAAGGATTGCAGGTGGCGCCAACCGTCATTCTTACGCACAACTACTTAGGTGAGGGAACAACTATGCTGGGTTTTGGAAAGATCGGTCCAAGGGTCTCAGAGGAGACTATGTTTTCGCGGATTATAATACAGTAGAACGCCTGCTAACGGCCACGCCTCAATAACGGTCAATACGTCTATAACGGTCAGATTTTCCGGTCCCGAATTTTCGACCGTTATATTTCATAATCATTTTGTTGTATATTACGGTCACTCCTCTATTCCGTATTACAGCCAGGTCTTTCGGTCCCGCAGGCCGGGAAACTCCTCAATTACGGTCAGGGGCAGTGACTCCGTGACAAGGGCTCAACAAATCGAACAGCCACTTCTGACCTCAATATCATTACACAAGTGTCCGCTCTCACATATTCCTGTCTGTTAATGAGTGCCTGGATAAAGGTAATCACTGGACCTTGACTGAGTTGTTTAAAACGTAGCCAGCATCGTATTACCCCACTAAGCCTCATTAGTATGCACAATAGTAAGGCATATGTTCCAACCTGCGTGCATGTTTGGGAATCAGTCGTGCGAGCCGGATCTTTATCATAGTGTTTGTCATTTAATTAAAGAATGACAACCAGCCGGTCCAAAAGATTATGTCATCAGAAAAAAAGTTAGGTTAACTGTGCATCTTTAAACTTTCTTTAATATTCTTGTGAACACTTACATCAAACAAAAACAGTGCGGCAAACATCGCAAATTTACTCATACATTAATAATTATGAATGCAAAATAAATATTGTTACATGTATAAAATGTTACGCATACTCTGTCCCAATCACCAAGAAAAGACATGAACTTGCTTTCAAAGAAAAGGTAGATCTGATCAGGAAGAGTGACGGTTAAAGCAGCCAACAGCTAGCAGAAATATTTTATTTTTTTTATTGATTACAGTAGTTATACTAATACTGTGTATAAACGTTTATTTTGTTGAACGTAAAAAAGATTTGAATTTGGTTTTGTGTTAAATTTTAACCCCCCTATTCTGGTCAAGTCCTGTAAAATGGCCACTCCTGTATTAAGGCCACTTTCTTCCAGTCCCGATAATGACCGTAATACAGGCCTTCTACTGTAAATAAATACTTAATGATATATCTTGGAAAAAGCAGGAAAGACCATTACAGCCTGCAGAATGTAGCTCAAAACAGATAGCGCCACCTGCAGGTCAAAATCATTAAGCAGTCACATGATCAATATTCCTGTGAAATTTGAATCTGAAGGCTGCAGCAGTTCCTGATTTGGTAACAGATCATATACAGAAACACACCAAGTAGTCAAATTTTGCGATTGACACAATTTGAAGTTCTGTAGAAACGCCATCTTTAAAATGGCTTGACTGAATTTATAATCAAATTACTCCCTTGCTCTAAGGAACTGTTGACTATGATATGAAAACCAAAATATGAATACTTTATGACATATCTTGGAAAAAGCAGAAAGGACCATTACAGCCTGCAGAAAGTAGGTCAACACAGGTCGCACCATCTGCAGGTCAAAATCAATTAGCAGTCAAATGATCAATATTCCTGTGAAATTTGAAATCGAAGGCTTCAGCAGTTCCTAAGATATTTGGTAACAGACAATACATCATGTATGAAAACACATCAAGTTGTCAAATTTTGCGATCGACACAATTCATAGTTCTTTAGAGATGCCATCTTGAAAATGGCTTGACTGAATTTATACTCAAATTATTCCCCTTCCTCTAAGGAACTGTTGACTATGATATGAAGGCCAAAATATGAATACTTTATGACTTATCTAGGAAGAAGTAGAAAAGACCATTTCAGCCCGCAGAAAGTAGGTCAACATAGGTGGTGCCACCAAAAGCTTATTTTTGTATATTCATCCCATGATCAGTAATTCTGCAAAGTTTCATGAATGCAGCTGCTGTGGCTGTTGAGATATTTAGTAACAGACTGTGGAATGTGAACGGTTGACGTTGGACAGTGGACGCTGCGCCATGGCATAAGTTCACAGAGTGAACTAACAACCAAATAAGAAGGTTGCTAAAATTTTATGCATGTTCTGATCTGCTGTGGCTGCTAGTAAAACTCACTGACAAAATCTGACAAAACTGACAAAATCACGCAGTTATAATTGAAATACCAAACATCTGATTTGTTGAGATCGTGGGTTAGAAATTTCAGTTGAAGGTTCCATTAAATAGGCCCGCGTCATTTGCTTCATACTCACGGTGCCACTTTGACTGGTGCTGAAAAATACAACCACCACAAGCCACAAGATGTCAGTGATCATTTTCCTGCCAAAATAATCATGAATGATGTTACATTGGTGAATTTTGACTACAAACTTCTTACTGGCTTATGTAACCACGGGTGCTGTGAGGACACATCATGCCATTAGTTCATCTCCACTCATTTGCATAGCCCTGATATGGCTTTAGGAAAATGCAAAATTCTCGGGGCTTTGGGGAAAAAGAAACAATCTCAGGTCACGGCTGTCAGACATTCGTGGCGCAGGTCACATTCATAACTAAGATCTAGTGGAACATATTTAATATTTATCTCTTTCTGTACAGCATTTAACCCTGCAGAATAAAAAAGCTGTTTATGCAGAACTATGTTCTGCTGGTAAAACTCACTGACAAAATCTGACAAAACTGACAAAATCACGCAGTTATAATTGAAATACCAAACATCTGATTTGTTGAGATCTTGGGTTAGAAATTTCAGTTGAAGGTTCCATTAAATAGGCCCGCGTCATTTGCTTCATACTCACGGTGCCACTTTGACTGGTGCTGAAAAATACAACCACCACAAGCCACAAGATGTCAGTGATCATTTTCCTGCCAAAATAATCATGAATGATGTTACATTGGTGAATTTTGACTACAAACTTCTTACTGGCTTATGTAACCACGGGTGCTGTGAGGACACATCATGCCATTAGTTCATCTCCACTCATTTGCATAGCCCTGATATGGCTTTAGGAAAATGCAAAATTCTCGGGGCTTTGGGGAAAAAGAAACAATCTCAGGTCACGGCTGTCAGACATTCGTGGCGCAGGTCACATTCATAACTAAGATCTAGTGGAACATATTTAATATTTATCTCTTTCTGTACAGCATTTAACCCTGCAGAATAAAAAAGCTGTTTATGCAGAACTATGTTCTCAACTGACAGACCCCCTTAAGCACATGAGCGTCCACTCATACTCCTACTGATTTTGTGGCATATCGAACATTGGTTCTTGACAGGTGTACTTAAATTGATGTCACTTCACTCATTCTGAAATTTTAAAATTTTGCCTGTAAAAAAAAGGTCAATCTACGTGGCGCCACCAAAACCTTCAATTTCAAATTCGAAAAAGGTAACCAATATTTGAACAAAACTTGAAGCTAGCTCCTGTCGTTTCTAAGATTGTTATGTCAGTATACTCACTTGGCCAAATGACTATGTTCAAATTCCTGTTACTCAGCCAAAGTTAATCAAACCCAATCAATTTGAACATCTTGAGAGAGCTCATCTTTGGGATCTTTTTTTGTGAAATATTGAAAATTTAGCTAAATAATTTAAGAGAAAAAGATTTTCGAAGTTTTTTTTAGCTTTTTCCCTAATTAATATATGTTAATATTGGTGGTGCAACAGAAAGCTCAATCCCACAACATTTGGTATGTGACAGATTTTTGCATAAAAAATTTGGGGATGCTACCTCCTTCTATTCCTGAGAAATTATACGTTAATGTACAGATGATCGATGACCTTCGTATGGAAAGGTTGATGCAGGTGGCGCCACCAAAACCTCAATTTCATATATGAGTCATGACCAACATTTGCATAAAATTTGGTGATAATAGCTCAAGCCGTTTATGAGACTTTTAGTATTCCTTTTTGGACAGATGACTAAGTTCAACTTCCTGTAACTTGGCCAAAACCCTGATAACAGATGATCGCTTCATTTGAAGGTCTCAAAACTAGTGAAAACAAGGTACCCATGGGTCACGTCGCTCAACTGAATTTTGGAAAATTTTACCTAATGCAAAATATACTTATTTATTATATATATATATATATATATATATATATATATATATATATATATATACATTAGCATTTAAAAGCTAAGAGGAAATGGTCCTACTAACTTATGATAATCAAATATTAAATAAATATTTGGCAATCTAAAACTGTGCACTTTTTATGGAGAATATTAAAGGTGCAGGAGTCTCTCATGATCAACTAGAATATTGGTAGTCAACAAGCGACTACATGTATCTGCCGAAATAAGAGCGGGACGGGTGAAGTGAGGCAGGATTTAGTGGCAAGGGGAAATAGAGTGTGGTGTGTTGCATATAAGCATGGATGTCTGCAGCATATGTGTATGTAGGTGGCTCCACCTGCCACAAAATCCAGAAAGCTATCCAAGTTGTATAAACATGCAAAATTTTAGGCAGATAAGTCCAACCACTGCTTGTATATGAGTGATTTTATCCCACAGCAGACAAACAGAAGGAAGCTGTGCAAAGAATGGTTGCAGGTGGCCCCACCAATTTTGTGTATGATAAAGAGCTATGTGTGATCTATACACATGCAAAATTTCAGGGGTATATGTCAAACCTATCCTGAGATATTAGCATGGATGTCTGCAGCGTAAACATAAGTGTAGGTGGAGCCATCTAGCACAAAATAGAGAAAGCTATCCAAGATGTATAAACATGCAAAATTTTAGGCAGATAAGTCAAACCACTGCTGAGATATGAGTGATTTATCCCACTGCAGACAAACAGACTGACGCTGTGCAAAAATGGTTGCAGGTGGTGCCACTAGTTTTGCGTATGATAAAGGGCTATGTGAGATCTGTACATATGCAAAATTTCAGGAGAACATGCAAACCAATCCTGAGATATAAGCCTGGATGTTTGCAGCGTAAACATAAATGTAGGTGGCGCAACCAGCCACAAAATCAAGAAAGCTATCCTAGATGTATATAAATGCAACATTTTAGGCAGATAAGTCAAACCACTGCCGAGATATGCGTGATTAACGGCAGACAAACAGACGAACACTGTGCAAAATGGTTGCAGGTGACGCCATCAGTTTTGCGTATAATAAATCGCTATGTGAGACAAACAGACAGAAGCTGTGCAAAAATGGTTGCAGGTGGCACAATTAGTTTTGCGTATGATAAAGAGCTATGTGAGATCTGTACACATGCAAAATTTCAGGAGGATATGTGTAACGGGTGAAAATAGTAACCAGGCCCGAATGTGGGTTCGAACCCGTAACCTGTGACACACAAGTCAGACGTTCTACCGCTTCGCCAATAAAGCAAGCTTCACTACCAAGGCCAGTAGGAACGCTTTTGGGTGTCCGGTTACATTCACCCCATCTCCGAGGACGTTCTGTCCCCAGAACGTGGGATCTATCCCGGGGGTCACACAAGTGAACTGGGTGGGGCATCATGCCACGACACCGACT
The DNA here is from genome assembly GCA_026874595.1 of Sipunculus nudus. Classification (NCBI taxonomy): domain Eukaryota; kingdom Metazoa; phylum Annelida; class Sipuncula; order Golfingiida; family Sipunculidae; genus Sipunculus; species Sipunculus nudus. The sequence continues at coordinate 44,909,455 of CM049311.1, forward strand.
CCCCGTATCCCACTTCTGACACCATTTGTAACGGGTGGAAATAGTAACCAGGCCCGAATGTGGGTTCGAACCCGTAACCTCTGACACACAAGTCAGACGTTCTACCGCTTCGCCAATAAAGCAAGCTTCACTACCAAGGCCAGTAGGAACACTTTTGTGTGTCCGGTTACATATGTGAACCCAGTCCTGGGATAAGCCTGGATGTCTGCAGCCAGAACGTGAATGTAGGTGGTGCCACCTGTCATAACATCTAGAAGGCTATCCAGGATGAATAAACATGCAAAATTTCAGATGGATAATTCAAACCACTGTAGAGATATGAGTGATTATGAGGCAGATGAACAGATGGACGCTGTGCAAAAATGGTTGCAGGTGGGGCCACAATTTTTTTGTGTGTTATAAAGCTATCCAAGGGCAACATTTGTGCAAAGTTTTAGCCTTTTTGGTCAAACAAGTCAGAAGATATGTTTGTTAATGTGTCAAAACAGAAGCACAGATGGACGCACTGGAGATAGGAAAGGTCAGAGGTCAACGCAAAATATTTTGGCATCAGTTCACATGTGACCTGATAATCGTGTAAAGTTTCTGAAATATCTGTCATGTGGTCTCAGATACATCAGATACATCTCAGCACATCTCCTCCACTGTGTGAACACTAATGCAGGGACTGTAGCATCGTGCATAGGTCCATATCAGCATATCAGGCACGTTCTTTAATAATTGTAACATCAAAAGCTTGATGTTTATTGTAACGGTTGTGAGCCGAAATCAGCAGACCTTGCTTGTTAAGTCTTTATGTAGTTGGCTGTCGCAGTTTGAAAGATATTCATTTTGGCTGAGAATTTCTTTACTTGCAGTTTAAATCTGCTCTAAATCGGACTTTCTGCCTATTTCAAGCATTTAATGATTCTAATTTTGAACCCTAATTCCATTTTCCATCCTTTTCTCCATTTAAACAGAAATTCCTGGGCTCCAGACAAGGTCCAAAGGGTGATCACAGCTAATATTAATGGTGGTTTGCATAACTTTTTAATCATGAATAAAATGAGAGAAGAAGGGAAATATTAACAACTCAATTGTAATGGCTCATATTTGCTAGATATGACCATGCAGTACATGCATTTCTCTAGTGTCCCTGTACATAACATTGCAGCAGACTTGCATATGATGACCTAGGTGCATACATTTCATTGTTGTGATGTATTGTTAATGATAAACTGCATGAGCAGGCCTCTGCAACAATGCCATGCTCATGCTTACATGTACACAAAGCAAAACTGGCTACAAGCAGGTGGGGCCTAAATTGGGGTCCGGTTTCACTGGAAGTACTGCTGCCTGTGCGAACCCAGTTATTCTAGGAATCTTCACAGCCTGTTGTAACAGCAACAGCCAGCACATCTCCTCCACTGTGTGAACACTAATGCAGGGACTGTAGCATCGTGCATAGGTCCATCTCTCACCATACCCCTCTATCACAGGACAGGGGCTACCTGAGGCCTTGCTGGGCCAGACCATATATATACCTTTATAGTGGCACCAGTCATCATCCTGCTCCCTGGGAGGCAGGAGAGCAAGGCCTGGGAATTTCCTATTCTCAGAACAAAAGCACTGCTGCATTTACAGTTACTGTTCAACACCAGAGTTTGGTTGTAAATGCTCAGTTTTGAGATGTAAAAAGCTGAAGTGTTGAGAATTTATTTCTAAAAATAATAATTTGTGGGGCTGGAAAGAAGATGGATACATTGATTGATGAAAGAGGAGTAAAACAAATATCATTGAATAAGGACTATTGAAAGCTCAGACAAGAATCAATATAAACAAGGACAAAAGTTAACTTGTAAAAATTTACTAATATGACAACACCAGAAAAAGCAAGAAGTATTCCTTTCATTTTGGAAACATCTTTAAATTTAACTCATTTCAGTTGCAAAAGCCACACAGAATTCTTAATGGATACAGGAACTTCAGATATTAATTCGTGCAGTTTGAAAAGTCTGCAATTTTGCATTGGCTGGCCAGGCTGCCATATGAACATTTGTTTTCTCCTAATTGTGTTATTGTATAGTTAAAATGAGCCACAAGAACTCTGCTGCACAGGCTCCAAGCCTGTGTGCACACACTCTTGTAATCAAGTTTTCTGGCTGTCCATCTGCAGGGATTAGGATGGATTTTAAAATAAGTGAGATTTTTCTGCTCATTACCAAGTGACATGGTGAGATTTTTTTCAAAAATCATGAGATTTTACTTTCCGAATTGTACATGTGTGTTATAATCAATACAATAAAGATGAAAATAACAAGGGACCCATGGGTCACGGCACCCAGCTGAACTTTATAAATGTAAGAAAATGCCTTGCTATTTGGTGATAATCAAATCTAATATTAACTAGAATATTGGCAAAAGCTGACAAAAGCCCTCAGCCAAAAGAACAGTGTTTATACCTGATAACAGGAACAAGTATGAAATATTTGTTGTCACATGGACCTATATCTATGTATGTCTCAGTTATAAATTTAAACTGGAGAGGTATGTACCATGTTTCATGACAATCCACCAAATGCTTCCTGAGAAATAAGCTCCTAAGTTTTACTCTATTCTAAGCTCTGTAACCTTGAAAGTAGGTCAAGGTCACCCATCTTTGAACATGATCAAGATTTTTGTAAATATGCATCAGCACCGAAGAAATGAAGTTCCTGTGTTGAATACCTTTGGAGATATCTTGCTCACAGGGCCAAAGTTGAAAAATCCAATAAAAATTCATTAAAATTGAGAAATTGTAGGATGCACCCCAAACATTTCCAGCAGGTACAAACCATCAGTCCCAATGATCATAGTAAGTTTGGTGAAAATCAACCCAATGGTTCCTGAGAAATAAGCTTATAAGTGTTTTTCTATAATTAGCTGGAAAATGTAGAAAAATAGGTCAAGGTCATCCATCTTCGAACTTGGCTAATTTTTGAAGATATACATCTTCACCTGAGAAAAAAAATTGGTATGGTGAATCCTTTAAAGGATATCCCACTCACAAGGCCAAAGTTAAAATTTCCCAGAAAAATTCATAAAAAATCAGAAATTGTAGGTGGCTCCACCTAACTTGTGCAGCAGGTACAGACCATCAGTCCCAATGATCATAGTAAGTTTTGTGAAAATCCAGTGTTTTTCTATAATCTGCTGTAAAACATAGAAAAATAGGTCAAGGTCACCCATCTTTGAACTTGACCAAGATTTTGTTGGTATACATCTTCACTGAAGAAATAAAATTCCTTAAAGTGAATCCTTTTAGAGATATCCCGCTCACAAGGTAAAAGTTAACGGACGCCGGACGGACGGACAGCTTGGGTGACTACAATAGCCCATCAGCCTAAGGGCTGAGGGCTAATAAAAAGGAATTCGCTTCACCTTTGTCCTCAATGTTCTCTGAAACCACACTGTGTATGACACTGTGCAATACCTCATTTCGAGGGTTATTATTTCTGCAGTGACACTGCCACTATGATAATCAATCATTTTTCATGTACACAAAAGTTTCAGTGATTTCCCTGTTTCCGCATTTGGGGGGGGGGGTACCATATACTGAAAACAGCCGAACTTCCTTGGGCAAAAACTAGAATGCGACCTATTTGTTATTCAAATTTAAACAACCTCAAGCACAGGATTAAGCAGCCTAAATTAAGGTCTATTGTGCATGTAAATAAACCCTGTTGTCACTTACCCACTTGCTGGGTTAATAAATGTGAACAACAGGTGACTCTTGATCACTTGGCATTCATTTCTTATGTCAGCATACAACTAGATATATGGTGAATCACTCTTGAGAAATGAGCATTAATTTATTTTACAGAAATGGGTAGGTAGGTGGCAACACCTGTCTGGTTTATGAGGAAATTTTCTAAGATGGATGGACATCCCGAATTTCAGACCAATACCTTGAACCACTCCAGAGATATGAGCAATTTTCACCAAAAGCACATATTCAGATGGACGCCATGTAAAAACGATTGCAGATGGCGCAACCAGTCCTGAGATCAAGATGGAGTCCAAGATCTATGGATATGCACAATTTCAGGCCAACAGGGCAAATCACTCCTGAGAAAAGAGCATTTATTTATTCTACAGAAAGAGAAGGAAGGTGGTGCCACCTGTCTGGTTTATGAAAAACTTTTCAAGATGGATGGACATGCCAAATTTCAGACCTATAGCTTGAACCACTTCAAAGATATGAGCAATTTCCACCGGAGCAAACGTATGGATGGACGCCACACAATTACGATTGCAGATAGCACCACCAGTTTTGAATACAAGATACAGGTATCCAAGATCAATGGACATGTACAATTTCAGCCCAATCTGTCCATTAGTTTTAGACTTATAATGCTCACCCTACTGTCAAGTGGCAATGATGGGTAATTAAAAGGACCGAAAACAAAAAAAAGACAGATGGTGGAGCCACGTCTTCTGCAGAAGACAAAAGCTATCCAAGACCTTCGGTCAATTTGATTTTCGGACCAATCCATGCATCCCTTATTGAGATAATTATGATTTTGTGTGATTTTCATCATATATGGTAATATTCCAGGTCAAGGACACTCTCATAGGAAAATTAATGACATGGTTGGCAAGTTTTAGGCGAGGCAGTTTTACACAGCCTAATACCTATATTTGTTTTAATTTTTAGCGAACCTGTGAGCTCATAAGATGGTGCAGTGTTGTCAGTCCGCCATCCATGGCTTGCCGTCCGCTGTCCATGGCTGTAAGTCAGAAACCTTCGGAGCTAGCAGCTCCAAATTAAATGTAAGAATTAGTCACATGTGAAACTTGGAGCCCTAGAGCTTATTATTAGGTATCTGCATTAATTTAGATTTTATAAAGAAAAAAGCTTAAAAACTTTTAAAAATCTTCTCTTCCAAAGCTGTCCAGCCAAATTTTATCCAATATTTTACAGAAATGTTCCCTGGAACAATCTCTCTCAAGTTTATTCGAATGGTTCCAGTTCAGTGATTTTTGATCCAGTGACAGGAAGTTGAACTTGACCATATGCATGCTAAAATTCTTAGAAACACCTGGAGCTGTCATCATCAAATTTTATGTTAATGTTGGTCACTTGAGTCATATCTGAAATTGAGGTATTGGGGGTGCCACCTGCATTGGTCTTTTTGTATGGGGGTCTTTTTCTGTGTATTCTTGTTCTATATCCCAATGAGATGGACCAGCATGGCCAATCAAACATCTTTCTATATAATATTTGATACACACCATAAAAGGCCATCAGTTTATCACTGCTGCATGCGAAGTCGCTGTGTCGACACGTAGTATGTATAATACCAGTCACAGTAGTGATGTCACTTCGCTGGTTCCTGTGAAAGAGTGCTGATTAGGGCGAGTTTTGACCCGCAGCCTGCGGGCCCCCACGGGCCCCTGCATAGGATTCTTTGCGGGCTACATCTAATAAAGTGCGGGGCGGGGCAGGCCGAAATAAAGTCTGTGCGAGGCAGGGCAGGCTATAGGTTGATGATCTGGCAGTTCAGTAGAACATGAATATAAAATCATTCTTTTGAAAAAACTATCTTTTGAAGTTATTGATATATTTGTATTAAATGTTTTCAGGTGTTGTAAAAACAGTAATATGAAAAGATATATTTGAATAAAAGTTAATTTATTCCCATTAATCCCTTACACTGACTGACAGTTGTAACAATGCAAAGCAATTTTTTTTTCTAGGTATAACGTCAATTTGTTATACAAAATAGATGATGCATCATTAATCTGAAACCTGGATTTTAAACAATTGTCCTAGCTTGCAATGGAAGCTGGTCATAACTTTGTATAAGTTACCTGGCCTGATGTTGTATATGGACTGTAACCCTGTACTTGTGTCAGGTCTCATATATTACATAATATGGCTGGGAGTGAAGCAAGGTCTTGATTATCTTTGATCTTGTAATAGACAGTTTGTGGCTACAGCTGGCTCTGTAGGTGACTCAATAGACCTAGAACTCCACAAAGCCTGGACACAGCTGGACTCCTTATCTCATTTAAACTCCATGTGCTGTCTGATTGTAACTGACATTGACCACTGGCTGGTCAAATCCCTGTTTGGGCACTGCATAATGTAGTGATGACTTCTATAAGAAACACTGCTCTGGTCATGTCTATCTAAATGAACATCCTGAACCTAATGCCACATCAGTCAAATTACCCCTATACTCCCTTGACCTGATTAGTCTCAGTTTCAGCTAATTAGCAGATTATGAATGAAAAGGTGATAAAGAGCTATGGAGATCTATACACATGCAAAATTTTGGCCCAATCAGTCAAATGGTTCCCGAGATAAGATTGCAGCGTAAACATGAATGTAGGTGGCACTACCTGTCATAAAATCAAGAAAGCTATCCAGGATGTATACGCATGCCGAATTTCAGGTGAATTAGTCAAACCACTGCAGAGATATGAGTGACTTTAACCCAAGGCAGACGAACAGATGGGGACTGTGAAAATATGGTTGCAGGTGGCGCCACCATTTCTTGTGTATGTTATAAAGCTATCAAAGGGCTACATTTGTACAAAATTTTTTCCTGATTGGTCAAACAGTTCCCAAGATATGTGGGTTTATGTGTGGAAACAGACGCACAAATGGACGCTGGGTAGACAGGAAATGTCAGTGGTCAACGCCAATTGGTTAGGCACCAGTTCACATGTGACACGATTATTTGTGTAAGTTTCGGAAATATCCGTCCAGTAGTCTCAGAGGAGTTTTCCGGAAACAAACGCAGCGGCGGCGGCAGCAGAACCTGGTCAAAAACATAGCATCCGCCAAAACGAGCAAAACTTCGTTTTGGCGGATACAATTAATTTTTCACTCCAATCATCAAACATTTCATATATATGAAAAATAAGGCTTATATATGCGGCTAATATGTGCTGTAAAAATATTCTTGATATGTAAACCTTTCGATCCAAAATCTTTTTTAAAAAAGTATTTTGCGGGCTGGAATGCAGGCCGGAAACTTAAACAAGTGACCCATGGGTCATGACGCTCAGCTGCCAAGCATGACCTGTGACATCATGGACTGAGATTCACAACTTCCAGTAAAATTTTGAAGAACCAATTTGCCAATTTGTTGAAAATTTTCTATGACAACAGAAATATATATCACCTATGTCTGGTTAAAACACAGTGAATTGATGGTCTGAGGAAAATGCATGATTGTTAAGCTATCAGGAACTATTCCAACAGCTTGCTTGAAACCTGTCAGTCTCAAAAGGAACACCACAAAGGGCAAATATAAGATCAAAATATATAGCAAAAATCAAAGAAATACATGCAAGAATTATTGAGAAACAGGTGCTTCTGTATGAATTTTTATTCAATACAAGCCAACTGTACTGCACTTTTATAAATGATAGTAATATTTATTCAGAAATATTTAACCCAATCCCTTACAAGATTACATAAATATACATCCAACTGCATTCACTTTAACTGTTCTTGAGATAATATGATCAAAAGGAATTAAAAGATGGTTGCCTGGTGGCCATATTGGACTTCTGACAAGTCTGAAATCAGACAACAAACATTCTCTAAATCGGACCAAACATTGAAGAAAAATTACTGAAACTGCACTGAAGAAAGAATTTCTAAGGTGGCTAACTGGCAGACATAATGGATTTCTGACAAGTATGACATTTGATATCCCACATTCTCCAATAAGAGACCAAACTTGGGGCAAATTATCCAGTAATAAATGCCCAAAATAATTCAAAAGGCATGTCCAGGCCCTCATATCAGATTTATAGATATGCAATTGTAAAAAGTGTAAGTCCAATATTTTTATTATCACTCTGCTTTTCAATGGGGTCAGCAGGGTAGGTAAACTGCCAAACCTGAAAGAAAAGAAATGCAGAAAGCATGTTTAAGAGTCTTGAAATAAAACAAAAAGCCATCCTAAATCAAGGTACAGATCCACATATTATGAGAACAAACACTTGCTTTTATATGTGGTGATATATATTAAAATATTCAGATATCTAGGAAACTAAGTTTATTGCTAGGATTCCATAAAATAAACTGCAAAATGTTCCCATCATCTTATAAATCAGTAGCTAAACCTTAATACTATACTCTCGTCTTAATGCCTGGCTGAAGCATTCTGACAACAGTGTTTTTGTTATGAAGTAACGAGGTACTTATCACTGAGCCTTATCACTTAATAGGCTGATACAAAGGGAGTCATATGTCACCAGTGTCACTCACAATTACAGCCACACAGGGAGATGTACCAGCTGGAGTGGGATGGTTATATATACAAGAAAAATAGAGATGGTCTATAAAATAAGTAATTGTGAACATCCCTGACCTATGACCTTGGCCTTTTGCACATATATCAACTGGATTCTTTCTAAATGATGGGTAACTACTGACCACTTAAATCTGGTGTAATTACTTGGCAACCAATGGGTGAATAACTTTGACCTGCAACCTTTAACCTGCTGACCAGCTGACCCCAAAATCAATAAGTTATTTATTCAAGAAAAAAGACCCATAAATATGAAGTTTGAGTCAAACTGAGTGATGCATAGATGTGGCATATGTGAAAGACTGTAGGTTTGGGATGAACAGTTACACTTGAAATATGCTCACAAGCATTTAGAACAATTAAATATTGTGACCTTGACCTTTGACTTTTTGACCTCAACATCAATAGGCTTCTTCCCTTATTGGTAGGTAAGCCATATATGACAGATGGAAGGTACAGATTGAAAAGTTTGCCTGAAAATGACTCCACGCAAGAAGTGGGTGCTGTGAACTTGACCTTTGACCTCAAAATCAACAGGTCTTTTCCCCTGTTGGCAGAGAAGCGATGTCAGTGCTGGAAGGTTTGGAATGAAAAGTCTAGCTTGAAATGTGTCCACTACCTTTTCAAAGAAGTGGATCCTGTGACCCTGGCCTTTGACCTTGTGACCTCAAAATCTATAGGATTCTTCTCCAACATAGTAGGTGAGCTATATTCTGAAAGATCAAAGAATTGGGATGAAAGGGTTGGCTTAAAATGCATCCACAGGCTTTTCAAAGAGGTGGCCCCTGTGACCTTGACCTTTGACCTTTTGACCTAAAAAAATTATGGTTCTTCCCCTGTTTGTAGGTGAGCTGTATGTGAAAGATGGAAGGTTTGGGATGAAAATTTTGTCTCAAAGAGTTATTTCTGGGGGGTGCAAACACACCCCATAACTTCAAGAATATAGGTCGCAGTGACCCAATTTCAGGTTTGCAAGGAGATCTTTTTATAACCTCTAAGACTGCATAGGGTTCACGGCCCTAGCCCCTACAGTTATGATTTGTGCCCTGCTAACGGACAGACAGCCGGCCGGACGGCCGGCCGGACAGACAGACGGAAGGACGCCGGACAAAGACCCATCGCTATAGCCCAGCATGACTGAAAGTCAGCTGAGCTAAAAATGTGGGGCGGGGAGGATGCAGGCTGAAAGAAAATTTTACAGGGCTGGTGCAGGCTGAAATAATCACAGAAACTGTGGGGCGGGGCAGGCTTAATTTTTTTCTTTAATTGCAGGCGGACTGCGGGCTGACAGGGCAGCATGCGGGGCAGGTGCGATTCAATTTTTCGGCCTGCCAAGGGCCCAAGTACGGATACACAGAGGAAGTTGGGGATCCCTGTTAGCTCAGTGGTAGAGCAGATAACCAGCAATCGGAGGCCCTCCGTCCAAAAGATGGGGAGACGGGTCTCTGGCTAACACACTGTCTGAGGGTCATGGGTTCGATTCCCATAAGGGGTGATCCAACTTTTTCTGTGTATTCTTGTTCTATATGTCAGCTGTTATATATGATCACAAAATATGATTTGAAAGAGGAGCTAAGCAAATGCTGGTTTTGTGTGGTGATATAAGCTGTATTATAAGCTGATGGTGTTTAACTCAAGTTATGTAAGATTTTGATAATATCCTTGGAGACAGGGAAGGGGATTGATGTCATTTATATTATTTATGGTTGGAAATGGTCTGCTACTGTCACACAGGTTCTGACTTAGCCAAATAACTTTATCTACATTGCAGCAGAAATATTTGAAAACAAGTGACTGATGGGTCATGACGCTCAGCCGACAGACTTGTTGACAATATGTCCTTGCACAGGCAACTAATTAAGATAATGAAGGTGGCATCATAGTTCATGCATATTAGCTCAAGTTTATCAAGACCCATAAGCACACCAAATTTGATGACAATCCATTCAGCCGTTCCTGAGGAATCTGGCAATTTGTGTGTATTCTGCATTATTATTGGGGTGCTCAAACATGGCCTGTAACAGAGAGTATAGGTCACAGTGACCTATTTTCAAGTTTCTTAGGAGAACTTTTGAGGAAATCTCAGAATGTCAAGTTAGATGATACTAGGTACAGTGGTTATGATTTGTGTCCTGTTAACAGACCAACAAGCCTGGGGTCAAATATGTATTTGTATTTGTATTTTAATACAGTCAAAGTGTATATTTGTATTTGTGATGTGCAAAATGATAATATTTGTATTTTTATTTGTACTTGATCTCAATATTTGATGTATTTGATCAAATACTGTACAAATACATATGTATAAATAAATATTCATATCTGCCATAATTTTGAAAATTTAACTACTACCTAACTTTTGGACAACCCAAAAGGCACTATCAGGTCAAGTGTTTCACTTCTTCCTGATGTTTGCATTCACAAATGTGCGTGGATACTAACCTGCTTAGTCACTTTGCTCATGGTCCATAACTGCTTATTGCCTCTGCCCCACCAGGTTGTTCAGTGGCAAGGGTCAGAACTGGAAAAGTGTTCCGTTCAGAGCGCTGCTGTCTTTCAGACAACAGGTTTTAGGAACTTATGTGCAAAAGGGAATTTATTTAGACTTTCTAGAATAAAGATGTCTTTCAGACAGTAGGTTTGAGGAATTTATGTTCCTGTGTTGCAACAGGAATTTTTTTTTTTTAAATATGTAGAATATAGAAGGACTCTGATCTTTAAAAGAACACAAGTAGTATCGGTACGAGTAGACATTATGAATATTTATGGTGCTCAAAATTAAAAAAATATTCTGTATTTATAACTACATTTGCGTATTTGTATTTGCATTTGATATTTTGTATTTGTATTTGTTTTTAACTACACCTGTATTTGTATTTGTATTTAGAGGAGAACAGCTCTCGTATTTATATTTGTATTTGTATTTGGCATACTGTATTTGACCCCAACCCTGCAGACCACTGCATTTTTAAAGGAAAAAAAAAAAGGAAACGTCCCCTATTGGCAGATGCACTATATTTGGATGATGGAAGGATTAGGATGAGAGTTTGGCTTAAAATGCATCCACAATCTTTCTAAAGTAATGGGTCCTGTGACCTTGACCTTTGATCTCATTACCCCATAATCAACAGTTCTTACTTTAGTGGTGGGCCATATATGTCAAGTTTCAAAATAATATTTCACACCAAACTGGTGTTATCATCTGGAAACTAATATGTGGAGAGATGGCCCCCATGGCCTTGACCTCTGACCTTGTGACCCCAACATCCATCAGTTACTTCCAATATTGGCAGGTGAGCAACACCTGGAAGATAGAAAATTGGGACAGAAAGTTTGGCTAAAAATACATCAACACTCTTTTTAAAGAAGTGGGTCCTGTGACCTTGACCTTTGGCCTTTTGACCCAAAAATCAAAAGGGTTCTTTCATTATTGGTGGGTCATATATAAGTCAAAATTGAAACCAATATGTCAAACTAAACTGGAGTTATCATCTGGAAACCTATTTGTGAACAGATGGCCCCTGTGACCTTGACATTTGACCATGTGACCCCAAATTCATCTATGCTCTCCCCATACTGGTAAGTCAGCTAAATGTGCAAAATGGAAAGTTTGGGATGAAAAGCTTGGCTTTAATTGCAGCCTTAATCTTTTTAAATAAGTGAGTCCTGTGACCTTGACCTTTGACCTTGTGACCCAAATCATATAGGTTCTTGCTTTAGTGGAGGGCCATACGTAAGTCAAGTTTGAAATCCATGTGTCAATACAACCTGGAGTTATCATCTGGAAAAAAATGTGTGGATGGACAGCTAGACAGACAGACAGACAAACAGGGTGATTACTATATAGCATCCACTTGTGATCAAGACACACACCAGGTTTTGGGACACTAGATGTAATTACAGCTAAGAAACTGGCATGATTGTTGTCATTTAATAGTAAAACAAGGCCTACAGGCCTAATGCGAACCTGTGCAATGAGATTACACCAGTTATAACGCTTCTATGCTGAACCATTACTTTTCAAGAACATGTGTAACATGTGTATATGAACAATGCAAGTACTAAACACTTAGAACAAGAAACAATTAAACAAACATCACTGCTGAAATTCAGGCATGGGTGCACACAACACAAAAACTAGAATATGGGTAGTCAACAAGCGACTATTTGTATCCGCCAAAATCAGAGTGGGACGGGTGAAGTGAGGCATGGATTGAGTGGCAAGGGGAAACAAAGTGAGGTGTGTTGCATAATAGCCTGGTTATCTTCAGCCGAAATGTGTATGTAGGTTGCGCCTCCTACCACAAAATCCAGAAAGCTGTCTAAGATGTATAAACATGCAAAATTTTAGGCAGATAAGTCAAACCACTACTGAGATATGACTGATTTTAGCCCATGGCAGACAAACAGATGGACGCTGTGCAAAAATGGTGGCAGGTGGCCCCACCAATTTTGTGTATGATTAAGAGCTATGTGAGATTTATACACATGCAAAATTTCAGGGGAATATGTCAAATCAGTCCTGAAATATAAGCCTAAATGTCGGCAGCATATACATATATGTAGGTGGCGCCATCTGCCACAAAATCGGGAAAGCTATCAAAAGATGTATAAACGTGCAAAATTTTAGGCAGATAAGACAAACCAATACTGAGATATGAGTGATTTTGGACCAAGATAGACAAACAGACGGACGCTGTGCAAAAACAAGGGACCCATGGGTCATGGCGCCCAGCTGAAGTTTGAAAAAATTTTGCAAATGCAAAATATGCAAAATATTCTATTGTAATGTTTTTCATTTATATAAGCATATGAGAAGCTAAGAGGAAAGGGGCCCTCCTACTTTGTTATAGTAAAGTTCTAAATATATAATTGCAAACTAATACTCTGACAAGACTGTCATGAAGAAAAACAGTAACAGTTTTGAGATAGTGTGATGCATATGAAAAATTTACAGATGGACAGGCAAGTGGACAGAATGGACTAATACCTTTATTTCACTTTCAAGAGAATAATGCATTAAAGTTTATATATAAGCCTAATTTTTTAGCATATCCACTTGTTCCATAAATTTTTTTTATCTGATTCATTTTTTTTTTAATTACAAGTTTTATAAATTTGTAATAAAAAAAAACTGAAAATATAAGTTAAAATATTAGAATTCTAAGTTGAAATCATTATATATCCAGAGTGTAGCTCATATTGGGTCATATTATGCAAACACATATATTTTATTATTTTTAAATCACAAATGTTTAAACTGAATTTAAAAGAAAATAATGCCACAACATGGCATCTACAAGATTATTCCTTGAATCACTATTAAAAAGTTTTGCACATTGGAGATTTCAGTACATGCTTAACTTTATTCACTGAATTGAAATAAAAGATTCAGTAAATTTGATAAAATAACAAGGGACCTATGGGTCACGACGCTCAGCTGTTATATATGATAAAAAAATATTATTTAGAAATGAGGCACATGCTGGTAATAAATATAAGCTGTATTATGAGTTGTTGTTGTTTAGCTTATGTATGATTTTGATAGTACCTTTGGAGACAGGGAAGAGGATTGATTTCATTTATTTTATTAACAAATGGAGTACTATTGTCACACAGATTTTGACTTGGCCATATAACTTATAAGCAGAACATATAATATAAGAGTTTAACTATTTATTAAAAAAAATACAAATATTGTCCCAAATATAATTTTTATTAAAAATAATAAGAGAATCATATGATTTTTTAAAATGAAATATAACTGATATGATTATTAAAATAATATTAAAGAATATATTCATGAATGCATTCATGAATACATTTTGAAAGTATTTGCACGAGTATTCATATATTTTCATTTTTACCTGAATTCCCATTCTTTATGCAAGAAATTTTATAATGGAGTACAAAATCATATTCGTATTTAAATACAATTACAAAGTATTTGCACCATGTCTGGAATTTATTCAGTTTTCACCAAACAATGATGTTGAGAATCCAGAATATACAAAATTCACACATTTTAATAATGATCGTAAGTACCTGGTTTTATGGCTTTTATTTATATTAAAAAATAACTGTAAAAAATTCATTTTGGACTAATTTCACATCAATGTACACACTAGACACAGCAGGAATCTAGATTAATATTATCAACTGCATCTTTGTCTAATTTCCTTCATATGATCCCTAATGATTAGTAATGAATAATATGATTTACTTCTTTATCATTAAAATTGAACTGAAAAATGCCATAGGTGACTGCATGGTGTTATTTGGAATATGTGACATTCTACCCATCGATACAAGATTCTTATATCATCAGTAACTGCAAGTTAATTTCCTGTTATTATAAACTAACAAATTCCTTTTCTATTTTTCTTTAATTTGTTATTAAAAACCAATAAAAATTTATTAATTTATTGTTTTTTGTTATGTTCTTGGTTAAAACTACTAGATGAGTTGGGTTGGACACCTGGATCAACTGTGGCTTGCCATAAGCTGCCTGGATTCCATGTATGCCTCCCCTCAAGCGTGCATAATTTGATGAAAGGTCAACAAGGTCAACATACAGGTGACTCAAGAGGGGCTGGAGAGAGCCAAAGTCTGACAGGGTCTCATAAAAAACATTAATAAAAGCTACAATTTTTGGCCAATTTCTTTCAGCTTTCTAAACTAAAAAGCTGAAATGCTTATGTGTGCATGATATGAAAATTATATCAACAGTGCTCACTGGAAACAAACGTGCCATGGTCATAGTTGGGCAAAATTTAAGGTACTAATTTTATATTTATACTAAATAAAATTTGAAAAAATCAGAACTAATTTTGGGTATTTAATTGAATCTTGATTAAATAATGTTACATCCCTGACAAAAAAATCTCTAGCTTCAGCAATGCTCTTGTTAAGGGAGTAAATATATTTCTTGATTTTTTACAAAGTGCATTATGTTTGGGCCCATAACTTAAAACAATTACACAATACTGACATCATTCTGGCATGTGCATAGAGAATGAAAAATATGTATATTATTTATGATTAAAGTCAGATCAGTGGTTTTGATATTAGGCAGTCTTGAAGTGTAACAATGGGTTTTTTAATGGAAAAATGAAGTTTTTCATTAATATCTCGAATGTCCTAGTGACCAAATTCTTGGCATGGTAGGGCATTTTGGAGACATCTAACTGTATGCCGAATTTAAGGAACTTAGAGCTGAAGCTGGGGAGCTGAGCTCTTGCCAACTGCATAACACTAGCTTGATGTAAACAATATGTTACATGGTGCTTGAAAACTTGATTAAAATCTACAGTTTTTGATCAACTGGTTTCAAATTTTTGGTGTTAACAGTTGAAATGCTAACAAAAACATGCTGTGAAAATTAAATCCACAGTACTTACAGGAAAAAAACGTGCCATGGTCAAAGTTGGGCAAAATTTAAGGTACCAATTTTTTATTTTTATTAATATTTTAAAAAATTTAAAAGATTTTCATCTAATTTTGGGTATACAATTTAATTTTGATTAATTAAAGTTATATTACTGGAAAAAAGGTCCATAGCATTAACATTTTTTGTGTTAATTGATCAAATATCTTTTCTGATTTTTTACAAAATGCATTATGTTTGGGCCCATAACTTTTTTAAATTAAATAATACAGACATAATTTCTGGCATGTACATAGGAACTATATAGAGAAATATTTATGGTAAATATGAGGTAAAACAGATGAGTGGTTTTGATAATAGGCAGTCCTGAAGTGTGAAAATAGGTTTTTAATAAAAATTTGAGGTTTTTCCTTAATTTCTCAAAGGAACGAAGTTGCAAACACCCAGTTTTCGGCTTGGTAGGAGATCTTGGTGACATCTAACATTATGCGGAATTTTGGATTCCTAGGTCTTACGGTTTCAAAACGTGCCACATCTACGGACGGACGGACGGACGGACGGACGGACGGACAGACGGACGGACGACGGACAATGGACCACGACTATAGCTCAGATGACTTATAGTCAGCTGAGCTAAAAACATCTTTTCAAACTAGACATTTCTTGGCACCGCAGGTGCCAGAGTATCCCCAGACATAGTAGCCCCCCCCCCTTTAAGAATAGGCCCCCATTTTTAGCAGCATATACTGACACTTGGCAAGCAATTATTGTTTCCTCAATCTATCAATCCACAACCTTTTTGAACATGTTGGTCCTGTGACCTTGACCTTTGACCTCATGACCCCAAAATCAATTGGGGTCTTGCTTTTTCAATGGGACATATATGAGTCAGGTTTGAAATCCATATATTAATCCAAGCTTGAATTATCATCTCCGGAACTAATTTTTGGACAGATGGCTCCTGTGACCTTCACCTTTGACCTTGTGACCTCAAAATTGATAGGGTTCTTCCTGTCTTGGCAGGTGAACTATATGTGCAAGATGAAATGTCTGAGATGAAATGTTTGGCTGAAAATGCATCCATATTTCTTTTTAAAGATGTGTCCTGAGACCTTGACCTTTGACCTCATGACCCCAAAATCAATTCGGGTCTTGCTTTTCCAATGGGACATATACAAGTCAAGTTTGAAATCTTTACACCAATAAAAGCAAGAATTATCATCTTCGGAACTAATTTTTGGACAGATGGCTCCTGTGACCTTCACCTTTGACCTTGTGACCTCAAAATTGATAGGGTTCTTCCTGTCTTGGCAGGTTAACTATATGTGCAAGATGAAAGATCTGAGATGAAATGTTTGGCTGAAAATGCATCCACATTTTGTTAAAGAAGTGTCCTGTGACCTTGACCTTTGACCTCATGACCCCAAAATCAATTGGGGTCTTGCTTTTCCAATGGGACATATACAAGTCAAGTTTGAAATCCATACATCAATAAAAGCAAGAATTATCATCCAGAAACTAATTCTTGGACAGATGGCTCCTGTGACCTTCACCTTTGACCTTGTGACCTCAAAATTGATAGATGTCTTCCACTCTTGGCAGGTTAACTATATGTGCAAGATGAAAGATCTGAGATGAATTGTTTGGCTGTAAATGCATCCACAATCTTTTTAAAGATGTGTCCTGTGACCTTGACCTTTGACCTCATGACCCCAAAATCAATTCTGGTCTTGCTTTTCCAATGGGTCATATACAAGTCAAGTTTGAAATCCATACATCAATAAAAGCAGGAATTACCATCCAGAAATTCTTGGACAGATGGCTCCTGTGGCCTTGACCTTTGACATTGTGACCTCAAATTTGATAGGGGTCTTCCTCTATTGGCAGATGAACTATATGTGCAATATGAAATGTCTGAGATGAAATGTTTGGCTGTAAATGCATCCATAATTTTTTTAAAGATGTGTCCTGTGACCTTGACCTTTGACCTCATGACCCAAAAATCAATTGGGGTCTTGCTTTTCCAATGGGACATATACAAGTCAAGTTTGAAATCTTTACATCAATAAAAGCAAGAATTATCATCCAGAAACTAATTTTTAGACAGATGGCTCCTGTGGCCTAAACCTTCGACCTTGTGACCCCAAAATTGATATGGATCATCCACTATTGGCAAGTGAGCTATATATTCAAGATGGAAGTCCCGGTATGAAAGTTTGGCTTAAAATGCATCCACAGTATCTTTTAAGACGAAAGTCCAGTGACCTTGACCTTTGACCTCATGACCCTAGAACCTATAGGGTTCTTACTTTAGTGGTGGGCCATACATAAGTCACGTTTGAAATCCATATGGCTATCAACACTGGAGATATCATAAGAGGTGTGTGATTTTCACCAAATATGGACACATTAAAGGTCAAGGCCACTCTCATGGTAAACGTCATGACCTAAATGTAAATAGATCTCATCCCATAACACCATCTCTCTGCATGTGCATAATATGAAAGAAATCTGTCCATTAGTTTTTGACTTATAATGCTCAAAGTACTGTCAAGTGGCAATTATGGGGGTATTAAACGGCGTAAAAACAAAAAAAGGATAACAGGTGGCGCCATCTTTTCCAGTACATGACATTACTATCCAAGATCTTCAGTCAAGTTGATTTTTGGACCAATCCATGCATCCCTTATTGAGATAATAATGATTTTGTGTGATTTTCACCATACATGGCAATATTCAAGGTTGAAGCCACTCCCATAGGAAAGGTTGTGACCCCAATTTAAATAACCATCATCCCATAACCCATATCTATGTATATGCATAATATAAAAGAAATCTGTCCATTTGTTTTTGACTTATAATGCTCACAGTACTGTAAAGTGGCAATTTTGGGGGTATTAAACGGCATGAAAACAAGTCAAGAATAATAGGTGGCGCCACCAGTTTCTGGAACATGACAACCCTATCCATGATCTTCCATCAACTTGATTTTGGGATCAATCCATGCAAGATTTCTTGAGATATTTAAGAATTTGTGTGATTGTCCCTAAAATTGGACCTATTCAAGGTCAAGGACACTCTCCTATTCAAGGTCATGACCTCATTTTAAATAGGCGTCGTCCTCTCACCTATATCTTTTTATATACCAAGTTTTGTAAAGATCTGTGAAATATTTTTTGAGTTATCGCGCCAACAAGATTTATATGCGGCGGCGGTGGCAGCGGCGGGACCGGTATGAAAACATAGTATCCCCCGACTTTGTCTGGGGATACAATAAAGTATACACACTGTTGGTTGAATGAGGGACAAACAATATCATTGTGCTAATTACTATCTCAGCTATAGTTTATTACTGAAATTAATAGTCAATTTCACACCTGGTGAAGTTTTTACTTTTCTAAAGTAAGGAAATACTTATTTGATGAACATCCACACTTTCATACCAATACACCACTTTGTGGACACAAATCAATGTGCTCTTTAATCATTGTAACCCTGGTGGTACAATACAAAATCTAAAATGTAGCATAGCCAAGAATAAAATAAAATACAGAAAATTATAACATTCATCTAGTTATGGGGGGGGGGGCAGTGCGGGGCAGAGGGGAAGCTTGCTAGTCCAAGGCAAGCTGCCTGGGGTCAGTTACATAATGCAAGTGAAAGCTGTAGTACCGAAGTCAGCTAGATGTAAACAACACTTGACATGGTGTATGGAAACTTGAATAAAAGTTACTCTTTTCAATCAATTCCTTTGAAATTTCATATTTTAAAAGATTAAATCCTTATGTATATATGTTTTGAAAATTAAATCAACAGTGCTTACGTGCCATTGCCAAAGTTGGACAAAATTTAAGGTACTGATTTTTTATTTATGCTAATAACTTCACAAATTTGCACAATGCAGATCTAATTTTGGGTAAACAATTGAATCTTGATTGAATAAAGTTATATTCCTGAAAAAAAGTCTCAAGCTTCAGCAATTCTCATGTTAGGGGAGTAAATATATTTCCTGATTTTTTAAAAATTGCATTATATTTTGGCCCATAACTTCAAAATAATACAAAATACTGACCTAATTTTTGGTATGTTCATAGAAAATGTATGGAAGAAAATAAATACTAAATATGATCAAAAACAGATCAGTTGTTTTTATTTTAGGCAGCCTTGAAGTGTAACAATGGCTTTTTAATGGAAAACGGAAGTTTTTCCTAAATATCTCGAAGGAACGAAATCCTAATGACCCAATTTTCGGTATGGTAGGAGATTTTGGGGACATCTAATGGTATGCAAAGTTTTGGATTCGTAGGTCCAACGGTTTTAAAACGTGCCATGTTAACGGACTGATGGATGGACGGCCAGACAAAGGACCACGACTATAGCTCAGACGACTTATAGTCAGCTGAGCTAATGATTGCAGGTGGTGCCACCAGTTTTGCGTATGATAAAGATGATATGAGATCTATAAACATGCAAAATTTTTGCCAAATCGGTCCAATGGTTCCCAAGATATCAGCTTGGATGTCTGCAGCGTAAATCAGAATGTAGGTGGCCGTAAATCAGAATGTAGGTGGCACCACCTGTCATAATATCTTCAAAGCTTTCAAGGATGTATAAACCTGCAAAATTTCAGGTGGATAAGTCAAACCACTGATGAGTTATGAGTGATTTTATCCCAAGGCAGATGAACAGATGGACGCTGTGCAAAAATGGTTGCAGGTGGCGCCACCAGTTTTGAGCATGAGAAAGAGCTATGGGAGATCTATACACATACAAAACTTTTGGCCCAACTGGTCAAATGATTCCCGAGATATGAGCTTGGATGTCTGCAGCATAAACGTGAATGCAGGTGGCACCACCTGTCATAAAATCAAGAAAGCTGTCCAGGATGTATACACATGTAAAATTCCAGGTGGTCAGTCCACCAATCCAGAGATGTGAGTATTTTTATCCCAAGGCAGATGAACAGATGGATGCTGTGCAAAAATGGTTGCAGTTGGCGCCACCATTTTTAGTGTATGTTATAAAGCTATCCAAGGGCAACATTTGTGCAAAATGTTTAGCCTGATTGGTCAAACAGTTCCCAAGAGTGGGTTTATGTACAGAAACAGACGCACAAATGGACGCTGGGCAGAAAGGAAAGGTCAGAGGTCAACGTAAAAATGAGGGCGCAGCAGTTCACAGGTGACCCGATCATAATTCCTAATTTCAAACAATTCTGCCCAGTGGTTATGGAGAAAACCTATGCAACAGTGGCGTTGGCGTCGACTGAAAACATAGTATCCACAAATCTCTGTTTTGGAGGATACAACAATTGTAGGTGGCACCACCAGTCTTTTATACAATGAACAGATATATACTGAGCCCGATGTCAGACTGATATGTCAAACCCCTCCTGTGAAATAAGCAAGGAAATACACTATGCAAAAATTATTGTATTTGGTGCCACCAGTCTTCTACAATATAACGCTACCCAATATGTATAAACACCAAATTTTAGGCTGATGTATCAAAATCCTCTGTAAATATAAGCAGGCACATACACTGCAAAAGTCAATGTTGGTAGCACCACCTGTCTTGTAAATGAGAATACCATCAAAGACGCATAGACAGGTCGAAATATCAGGACAATACATCAAACTTCCCCAGAGTTTGATGCACAGGGCTGACAAGGCTTAGGTGAGTAAGGCAGTTGCCCCCGAGTGAACTGTGACAAATTGCTGCCTCAAGCTACTGCACTGAGTGAACTATTGACCTGCAAGTGGCTAGACTAAGTGAACTTTTGACCTGTACCTGGCTGCACTGAGTGAACTCTTGACCTGCTGCATAATCTGACACAGTTGGCAGTCTGCCAAAGCCATAAATAGATCCAGGGTGATCTTTGGTGCCAAATCTGATGCAGTGAGCAGCCTGCCAAAGCTACAAATAGAATGCAGCTACTGCACTGAATGAACCCTTGACCTATACTTGGCTGCACTTCTTTCAATCCTGGACTGTGCCAAAACTATTTATAGCGCTGACTTTAAGGCATGGCAATCTGCCAATGGTAAACCAAGTGCTGCCATCTGTACACAAAAGTGGTCCTTACTTGAATTAACTTTGAAATTAATTTTCCCAATACAAAATGCTTTTCAGCTGACTTTTATAGAAAAAAAAAAAAGAAATCAGGAATATATGTAAAATTAATACAGTTGCATACTGAATGCAAAATTAAAATACAGATATATCTCATTGATGGCAAATTCTTGAATTAAGTTGATTAGGGATACCAATAATTTATAATCTATGTACAGTTGTCTTTATATACCAACAGAGAGCTGAATATCCATGATTGTAACACTGCCTGGTATGATAAATAACTTAAATCATAAATCTAATTTTTTTAAGATCTTTCTTGTCTGTAATAACCAAAGATAACCTGAAATCTAAATGTCTATTGGCATGATGTAATAGATGCTGATAAACTGGTGCCAGGCTAATGTAACAGCAAACTGGCTTAGTTCAGCATCCCATAACTCAGCCAAAAATCACTGAACCAAAACCATTTGAACAGACTTGAATTATCAACATCTAAGGATAATTAATGTGTGAGATTTAAGAATTCGCCCGGTGGTTTTTGAGAAGATCACCTTTGTAGCCACTAAGCTAAAATGGGCTGTCATGGCATACAACTAAATTCAGCTACCCATAACTCAGCCAAAAGTCACTGTTCTGAGACCATTTGAACAAACTACAGAAAGCAGTACCCTAAGATCATTTCTGTGCAATATTAAACAATTTGGCCATAAGGTTTCAGAGAAGAAGTTTTTTGTAGCCCTCAGTATGATGTGTACTGATGATCCTGGTACAAAAAAGGCTAATGCAGGTGGCACCACCAATACCTCAATTTCAGATATGACTCATGTGACAAACATTCGCATAAAATTTGATGATGATAGCTCCAGCCGTTTCTGAGATTGTAATTTCAATATGCTTTTTTGGACAGATGACTAAGTTTAACTTCCTGTAACTCGGCCAAAAATCACTGAACTTAAACCATTCGAACAAACTTGAGAGAGACTGTTCCAGGGATCATTTCTGTGAAATATTGGACCTATTTGGCTGAATAGTTTTCAGAGAAGAAGATTTTTAAAAGTTTTTAAGCTTTTTCCCTACAAACTCTAAGAAAATGCAGTTAGCCAAAAAATAAGCAAAATCCTATAAAAAAATTTTGGTGGCGCAACCAGGCTGCAGGAACTGTTAATGATCAAGTCCTAGTGACCAAATTTTCGGTATGGTAGGAGATTTTGGGGACACCCAACTGTATGCAAAATTTTGGATTCGTAGGTCCAATGGTTTCAAAACATGCCCTGTTAACAGAGGCCAGACAGACAAAGGACTACGACTATAGCTCAGATGACTTATAGTCAGCTGAGCTAAAAACCAGTGACTCCATCTTGTTCGCAGGAAGCACGAGTAGGAGTACACTTTATTGGCAGGCAGTTAACAAATGGCTGAGGGTTTTTTTTTTAATTCAGATCTAATTTTGGGTATACAACTGAATCTTGATTGAATAAATTTATATATCCTCTAGCTTCAAATGACAATGGACCACGACTATAGCTCAGATGACTGATAGTCAGCAAAGCTAAAAATGGTATAACTCGTGGATGTTTCACTCTATATGCAAGATATATCTGTTCCTGAAAAATATACAAGCTTCTTTATGACAACAACAACAACTAAGCAAATATTTATTGTAGAAAGACCTCATGGCCCAAAGTACAAATAACATATAATTTAAGTCACATATAGATATATACAAGTTTGCCATCAATTTCTGTCAATATGTATTAATTTATGTTAAAAGATATAACATACTGTTGTAGAAAAGAATAACGCTGATCACTGTAAATGCAAGATATACCCGTTCCTGGGTAAAAATATACAAGCTTCTTTACATATGCATAAGTACTTCATGTTTAAAACTCATCAATTAACCAACATCATGGAACCATTATCAATCAAACACAGGCCGTAAGCATTCATCTTCACCCGCATTGGGTACATGTGACCAGTGTACAGTTCTCGTTCACATTTCCAGGTCATGGTTATCACCTGAACACAGAGATTCACCTACGCCATGATCTTTCACCTGTAACGGGAATTGGCATCATACCTGATACTGTCCAGCTTCCACTGCTTTACAACATCCAGAAACCCCTTCAGTAGGAGCTGCATAATGACCTGAGCGGCAAATCCCCTCACCTCCTTATACCGCCTATCATCAGTTATACCTCGTGTATTTTCTACAACCATACAGGATTCCACGACATCATACAGATACAAACAGCCAGAAATACTTTCCCTGCATGCACACTGCCAATTTGTCAAGGTCGTCCGTAAGCCTTCGGTGCTTTACTTGATAGCTTCTTGACACTGAACTGAAAGATGTTTCATTCCACTGCCACAAGTTTCCCGATGCAACTGGACCTGCCAATGCACTATGGGAGAAAATCAACTTGAGGTGCAGTATGCCGCTGATCAAACTTTACTTCAACAGAGATGCTATACCAGCAGGTGACACCTTTAACAAACTTAGACTTGATGAACTCTTTTGTTCAACTATTCATCCAAAAGGAAGGCATTCCCTTTTTTGGTCAATGTGTTAGAGTTGTCAATAGACTTGATGTGACATTAACAATTAACCCCTTGTCTCTCGCAGGAAAAACGATTCCAACTTTACGCTGTCCATCAACATAACTACATCACGGTTCACTTCTACTTCCATCCTCACAAATAAATCACACACATCACATACACCGTTCACTGGTAATAACCTCTTTCCCACAACAGGCATCTAATCTATTAGACGACATCACAAGGTTTAATATTTTACCCCATTTCTCTCACTTTATTTGTACTTTAACCTATAAGGGAGAACTTTACATGAAGGGAGAACTCTCCTTGGGGATAACTTCACACAAAATGAAAACTCTCCCTTGTAGGAAGGGTTAACTCTCCCTTAAAGGTTCAGATTGGGAGCCCCCCAAGAGAAAACAAAAGGGAGACCACCGTAATAGTACATCACTATGAACTACTAACCTCAAGATGTTTTCTACATTTGTAGCTGATAAGTAGTAAAAACAGGACTAAAAGAAAAAATATATTACATTTGTAGCTGATAAGTAGTAAAAACAGGACTAAAAGAAAAAATATATTACATTTGTAGCTGGTAAGTAGTAACAACATGACTATAAAAAAAAAAGAAATATTTTACAGATAGTTCAACCGACCCCCTATATATTTACTATATTTTCCTATAAAAATGGTCTATAATTTCTCATAAGTTCCTTTTGTTTAGGCCCTCATCTCCTATACTTTTTCTATGTTTTTTTATTACACAATCGTGATTCTGATATAATACTGTTATTATTGAAAACATTCAGTTTTTTTTTTGCATGTGAGTGTGCATGTAGGCATGTAAGGTGGCAGAATCAGGTTAACACACCGCGATATGATATGATTGGTCTGTTAGCTGTTTTCGTGCATGTGTGTATAAGGGCATTATAAAACTGACATGATGTAATAGTAGTATTCTGTACAGGGACATACCATTCATACACAGATATTGATTGAGAAGAGTATGTACAAACATATACCAGGCATTTTACCAATCAAGTTCTTCTTTTTCTCTCTCACACACACACACATTCACGCATTTGGCAACACATCAAAGACTGACTTAGTACAGCATCACATTATAGACTTTGAATGAAACAAAAACGACTATCACATCCTGGGAGGTGCTTTTTGTGAGAGTTGTGTACCATAAAAGTCGTTGCAGAAGTCGCGACTTGTACTAGGAAATCGAATTCTAAAAACTAGAATTTTCTAGCTAAGTCAGGGTGCGACTTGTAATACGTACTAATCCTGTTTCTGTCAGCTTTTCCGGTACATGGAACGACGTCAGTTGAGTGATAATCGGTGATACCTTTAACCAGTGCTTTGTGAAACATCTTTCCCCAGTAATTTACACTTTTAACCATCTCTTATGCCTTATATTTTGTGAACTGACAAAATTTTCATTTTATTAACATTAAATGCAAATTTTAAATTTGCCCAGTTCAAGACCTACCCGTTCTGACAAGTCGCCATTCAAGTGACACCTCTAATCTGCGTTACTGTTATATCATGAGTCAATTTGACGCATATGCAAGTCTGCCACTCTTTGATGTACATTTTCTTTCCGTTTAACTATATGGGTATGCTTTCCATTATGAAAAACTCGCGGTTCCATATCCGTTTATGCATGTAAAGTTGCGCCACATTCAAGCTTGATCCACTACACATACTTCGTGAATTCTTTTGCCTGCCCTGTTGATCACTGAATACCAGCTGACCTTTGAAGCCACTACGGAAGTTCAAGCCCCGGGTCACCCGTGCAATGACCTTTACATCCCCATGTCAACAAAGCCTTCCGTGACTGATATCCACAATTATAAACTCTCATATTAAGAACCATTAGGTCACTGTAACCATCTCGTGGTTTTGGATAACAATGTTATAACGTTTCACGTGAGCTACAAATATACGATTTGCTTCCTGTGTTACCCGTGTCTCTTTCAGGAAGATCGTATGCCCGGTCAACAATATGGCAGCAAATATGCATTACGGTCAATCGTGCGTTGACGTATTCGTGATTTTTTTAATGAAGACACATTAATCAATACAATGAAATAACAAACACCATACATGTACATATATTTTATTTACTTAAAATGCCACATACGCACCTAAATTCCACGGGAACCGGCATCGTTTGGTGTCATGACAGATCTGGTTCAACACGGCTGAGTTTGCCATACATCCAATCCATTGAATATAATCACTGATAACAATGGAAATTGGGTTTTCCAGATATTATCAAAGAAAAATAAATCATTAGTCCCAGTAAATATAATATCTGTTAATTCAATAAATGTTTATTTTACATTAACTGAGCGGTCAATAAAGCCTTCTTTGTCCCCTTGTTGACTGACATATATTTTAGTGATTTCAGTAATACTGTGCATGTGCCGCGCCTAGATGGTAAGTTGTAACAATTAATTGAAGGGTTACTAAATTCAATTTTAGAGCCCATTTAAGAAATTAGGTGAATAAATTCAAACTAAATTATTCTTTCCATCTTTCAGTTGTCTTAAGTCAGTTAAAATCATGCCCAATGCGACGGATTGGGACTCGTCACGCGTACGCAAACTAATCATAGTCTAATGAATCCACCCTACGTTTGACAATCTTTAACGATTTAAAGAGTTGCTCGATTGTGATAGTATTTTGCCTCAGACTCTTTTAGTTTATTAATACAGTCATTTAACTTGATATTTGCATTCTAATGTTACTTAACCTAGTAAGAAACGGCAACAATGACATCGTTTCACAGCACAAAATGTTATCCGACGCAGCTGACTTTGGCACTTTACAAATCTTACCTGACAATTGAACCCCGACTTAATATGTTAAGATTCTGTTGATATTCCTTAAATATAAGCATTGTATTAAAGCTGTCCAATTATTTTTATGTTTAAATGGTTTATCTAGTTTATAAACCACATAAGTACTACGGGGACATTGGTTGTTATCTTGCATCGCATGGAATGATACTCAAATTCCAAAAGTATCAGGTGGTTGGGACGCCTCCGAAGTCTGGGTGCGACCTATATTATGGACTTTTCCTGAAACTAAAGTTGAACGGCTATTCCCCAGGGGGATCCTAAAAGTCAGGGTGCGACTTGTAATAAGGCTGCGACTTCTGCAACGACTTTTACGGTATTTGTATCATTAGTAGTTTGGCATGGGTTTGGGATTTTCGTTAAGTTTTGGCATGTTAATACGGAAAACTTATTTCCATTTCATTATAACTTGTAATGTTTTCATAAAAACAGCATTTTGTATTGATAAATCTGTCACAGATGAGCGGTGTTTTTGGTACAGTGGACCATACAGTTTGTACATGAACCACAGCAGATCAGTGACTGAGCATTGCATCACCAATTTCACCTAATCAGGCTTGTATTGATTTTGAGCAGTCATTCGTTCTTTAGCATGGTACTGTTAATTGTTTGAATAGCGATTGATTTGTTAATATATAAGGGTGTTTGCACATAGCATATCTTATATTTTTTTTTTATATGGGAGTACGACTGTAACACCCCTCCCATGCCCTCCCCTTTGTACCTGTAATCAACTGAAAATTTGGTCTAGATTTAATTCATATGTGACATAATAATAATAATTTATACATATTGATATATATATTTTTCATTGCATCAACTGCAAACCCAGTATTTCCGCCACTCTAAGATAATATGTAACAACCCCTCGAAATAATACACTCCTATTATAAAGGGGACGGAAAATCAAACACACTCATATGTATATACAAATCATGATCTATATATAGCAGCCTATCATTGTGTAATAATTAGTTTTATAGGAATAAATATGTTACATTTATACTTAAACCAATAGGCAATAGATTAAAAAAAGAAATGCAATAAGGTGAAAATAAGTTGGTCATCAGTATTCCCATATGGCTATGGTTATCTCCATGTTGTGACATTTAAATTTCAAATACAAGAATGCAGACATATTTTCATAACACATAGAGCGCATTGGTTGACCCCAAGGTGGCTGTCGGTTTTCCTATTTGGCCATCGGTATTCCTATATGACTGTCAGTAATTGCGTCTTGTCTTTGGTGGCTGTCAGTGGCCATCACAAAATAGTCTGACTGGACTTGATATGACAAGGCTGCTGGTTCTCGACCTTGTGAAGAGCTTCACAAAGGCATGTCATGTGTACTGATATTTGACTTTCTCTCTCATCACAAGTTTGCCACCAGAAGAAGACACAGATGCACACAGCAGGCATACAAACAAGAAATAAGAACACCATAACCGTGTAGACAGATACACCGGTAGATTTTTCATTGACAGCAGCCTGAATTGTAAACTTGCTCCAATACTTTTTACCAATTTTTACCCACTGGGTTGGGTAAAACCATTGCAAACCCTAATTTATATTTGACAATCCAGTGTTCTCTCACATTAGGTAGTTATACTTATAGTATATAATAGTCGGTTATAAATACAACTTGTAGGACAGATTCTATAGTCGCTCCCAGAGCACATCCCTACATCAAACTCCTTATGTGCAAGCCTGTCAGTTTAACAGGATATTTACGGAACTTTGTATTCTGCAAATTAAGAAGAATAATTAACGTGTATGAAAAAGTGCCATTTGTTTACATTTCTGTTCGTCGGTGTTTTTGTCCGTCCTGTTAAAATGAATCAAATGTCACAGAAGTCGGGGAAGACTGGTGTAGTTCTAACATAATGAGTATTATAAATATGGGATACGTACGGCTCTGAATGCGTAAGAAGACACACAGCTTCACTGACATGGCAACATGCTACTTCCTTACCTGGTGGAGCGCTGTCAAACCATCTATGTTCGCAGTGTTGATATCTGCTCCTCTCGAAAGTAAGTTTACAACTTCTTCTGTATCTCCACTAGAGCAAGCTGCCAAGAAAACACAACCGTCCTGGAATTGAATACGAGAACCGTTCTTTCTTTCTACACTTTCTTGGTTTGTTTCAGAATCTTGCCAGCGATCTAATTGCTCTTGCCTCCTCCACAGGGCGCTTTTCTGCTCCTTGACGTCCGCCATTACAGCTGCAACACTCTGCATGTAAATGAGGCTAAGTCTCGCATGTTCTCTTCTCGCGAGGGTTAAATCATGGCAGCCTCGATAAGCACGGCGCTTTGCTGTAAATCGTTATGGGTGTTCAGAAAAATTAGTGCACGAACATCATGTTTATTCGTTCGACATCGCTCAGGCGCTACATTTGCCGCAAGGCCAGTAAAAAATTACCACATTGAGGATCCAGATTTAGGTAAACACAAAAATTACGTGCAGTGCAAAGAAAGTAATGCCCTCTAACTTCTAAGGCACAGGCACCTGTCACATATCACATGTGAATTTAAGTCATTAAATTAATAAGGTATTTCTTATGGCCGAGGCTATCGGCACGACCGTCGTGCCGATAAGAAGTACAATCCGCACGACAGCCTCTCATAATATAAAACCTAACCACTGCTAATAATATGGCTGGTAACAGACACCTCAGGTCCTCAGCACAACAGAACTATTTAAAAGTTGTAGATGCTGGGTTATTTACGTAAACTTAATACTTACATAAAGTGAAAAGTTAGACACAATCGGTGCACTGGAAAAGCCTGGGCCGGGCCTATTACACGAATATTCCTTGGCCAGCTGTCATATAGCAAGTACTTTGTGTAGTTTGTGGTATGTTTATTTCTGTTAATGAGTTTTGTTTTGTATCAATTTCCCAAAAATTATAATTCCTCTGATATTTAAGTAATTGTTTTATGAAAATTTAATATATATTTAGTGTATGATACATGGGAACACATGGCTGTTGTGTGGATAAGAAAGCTAATCCGCACGACAGTCGTGTGGATAGACACTACCATTTCTTATAGAAGGCCGGTACTGGGGAGTGTCTTAGTATACATATAATGAACAAAGTATGGAGCCACTTTAGAATGCGGGCTACGCTTCTGTTGAGGAACATGAAAATATAAATAAAACTGTCTCATCTCATTCCCTATTTTAACTCCTACTTTTCCCTGTAGATGTCCCTACACTCATATCAACTACTCTTAAGTCTAACATAAACAACTACTAAACATCAGGAGTCACCTGAATCGGGAATCGAACCTACGATCTCTAGACCAGGAGACCTACAAGCTACTATGTGAGCCGTGAAGACAAGATACCAGCAGGGCCGATTTTTGTTCATTTATATCTGCAATTGAAGAGCCATCTATCGCAAAAATGGGGAACCATTCACTGTTTGAACAGGAGAATTAAGCTTAAGGTTGGGGCTCCGCCCTCACACCCCTGTTCAGGCGGGGTTCCCCGAACCCCTTCTCCTCTAATATAATAGACTCCAGTTATGAGCAAAATTAAATACGGGAATTCTCAGGAAAATAATATGTATCAGCCTTTGTCAGGAAACAATTTATTATGCGACACCCGTTGTGCATAAGGTACCGGTGGTAGGCTGCAGCCCGGTTTCTATAGTTCTGCCCAAGGTACCCGTACCTTACTTTATCTGGCCCAGACTAGGGAGCGCCTGTTTCAACTGCTTTATTTTCACTGATGTTCCGCACAACAGATAAAAAATCCATGTTTGACACAAAGAGCAGTACCTTATTTTCCTGATGACACCACAAATGTGTTTATAGGCATGTCGCAACTACATCTAATTGGCTTGCATTCTCATAAAAACAAACGAATGACATGATTTCCTTCCCATTCTGAGAGATCACTCTTCCAGTACATGTGTAGCAGAAGGGACTTTCCAAATATCTGAGAATCTGCTGAGGGCTGGAGAATGACCTAAGAGTTTTTATGTTTGTATGAGGGGCAAATAACAAGAGCATGACCTGCGTCGACTCCAGCAGAAAGCTTAGTGTCTCGCACAAGATTAGACACAGACGACGGCACATTTGACAAAACGATACATGTCTTAGTTCATGAGCAACAACAACATTAAATCCGTAAAAAACACCCATGGTTGAAGAAACCAGGTCATCTGGTATTCTTCAAAAATATTCTCCGGAATATCTAGTTACATTTCAGTTCACAGTTCATTTTATTTGGTCTTAGAACTAAGTGCATTTACTAATGATTCAATCTTATTGTACCAGTTAAATATAATAATATTAGTAATAAGCACTTATTAGTAGTTAAAGTAACTTTTAACTTTCTTTAGAACTTTCACAAAATTTGGTGAAATGCAATGGGTAAGCATATTATCCTTAAAAAGTTTGTGGATGCATTTTAAGCAAAACTTTTCATCCCAGACCATCAATCTTAGACATATAGCTCTCCTGTCAAAAAGGAAAAAACCCTTTTGATTCTTGGCTCACAAGGTCAAAATTACAGGGACCATCTGTCCTCAAATTTATTTCCAGGTGATATGGATTTCAAAATTGATTTATTAATGACCCACCACTAATGTAATAATACTTTTGATTTCAGGGTCATGAGGTCACAGGTTAAGGTAACAGGATCCACATCTTTAAAAAGATTGTGGAGGCATTGTAAACATTTCACCCAAAATCTGATATCATTTCATCTTTCATCTAATACCTTTGAGTAATGCTAAAAAAATTTATGCCTGAAAATTCATTCAAAATTTAATGGTCAGGTTATACTTATGGATATAGATTGGCATGTTAGGTTCTCACAGTTCAATATTGTAAACGAAGCCAGGTGGGTGATAATGGAAGTGGGAAAGTAGGGGAAGTAACATATTAATTATGACATCACAAGTTCAAAGGGCATGGCTAAAGGGCCATTCTACTGATTTATATGCTGACCAGGCTTACAGTTTAAAACATGTGACATTCAGTCCTGCACCTTCATACACAACTCGCTGATTTAGACCATAACATCTTTGTTCAGTTGTTTGAATACTGTTTTGAGTCAGTCCCCTCTGTCTCTACATGTAACCAGGTCCTTTATATTTCAAGCCTCACTCACCCTACACTAGATGTCTATGTACCTTCTGTGGGGCCCTTTCCTGACCTGTCAATGTTTGGGCGATGTACCATGTCTGACCTCTTACTTTAGTCCTTCTTTATTGTGTTGAGATAAGCTTATAATCAATTTGTATATAACCAAACATCAAGCTGTGTGATTTATTACAGATGAGGAATTCAGGGTACTGATTATACCTGGCCACACAAAGATAAAAGAAGAAAAAGTGTTTATGAAGTCAAGAAAAAAAGAGGTATGATTTCATATTTATAAGTTAAGAGTGGTTTTGAGCACTTTAAAAGTAAGATTCTTCTGAGAGTCCAAGCATGTTCAACAAAAACAAAAAAAATGGACCTCAGAATTGTATTAATTTGCCTTAGTTATAGTCAAGACAGCATGCAAAATTTGAACAGAATAATCCTGACCAGCTCATGACAAATGTCACTTGAACATTTTTAGGCTGACTATAAGTCATCTGAGCTATAACAATGGGCCTTTGTCGGTTGTCCATCCATTGACAGGGCCCCCTTAGAAACCTTTGTACTTACTAATCCGGAATTCAACATACAGTTAGATGAAGTTCTCCTGCCAAACCCAAAACTAGGTCATTGATGCATTTTTCAAGGTCACAAAGGTGATCATGTTAAAGTGATGTTACTGCAATAACTTTAAAAGAATTTGAGGCACAGTCACCAAACTTGTAGCATTGATACACCTCATAAAGGGCTAGGTCAAGTTGGAATATAGATGACCTTGACAATTTTTTCACAGAGGTCACAGAGGTGATAATGCTAAAATGTTGTTAACGCAATAATAACTTGAAAAGAATTTGAGGCAAAGTCACCAAACTCACAGCAATGACACACCTCATGATGGGCTTGATAAAGTGCATACATGGATGACCTTGGCAGATTTTCAAGGTCACAGTGGCGATAATGCTAAAATGAAAACGCAATAACTCGAAACAAATTTGAGGCACAGTGACCAGTCTTGCAGCATTGATGCACCATATGAAGGGCTAGGTTAGGTTCGAATATGTGGATGAAATTAACACATTTTTCAAGGTCACAGAGGCAATAATGCTAAAATAAATTTAACGCAATAGCTTGAAAAGAAAATCAGGCAGTCACCACACTTGCAGCTTGACATACCTCATGAAAGGCTAGGTCAGGTTGATGCAGTTATCAAGGTCACTTAGGTAATCTTGGTTGGTCACATTGACCCATCTCCAATTTTATACAAGTATTCACAATTTTTAGCTCAGCTGACTATAAGTCATCTGAGCTATAGACGTGGTCCATTTTCTGTTGTCCGTCGTCCGTCCGTCTGTCCGTCCGTCCGCACGTTTTTTTCCTGTAACTGCTGTGGATTTTATTTTCAAAGCATGTTTTTGTTAGCATTTCAACTGTTAACACCAAAAATTTGAAACTAGTTGATCAAAAACTGTAGATTTTATTCAAGTTTTCAGGCACCATGTCACATATTGTTTACATCAAGCTAGTGTTATGCAGTTTGCTAGAGCTCAGCTCCCGAGCTTCATCTCTTAGTTCCTTAAATTTGGCATACATTTAGATGTCTCCAAAATCCCCTATCATGCCAAGAATTTGGTCACTAGGACTTAATTCCTTTAAGAAATTAATGAAAAACTTCATTTTTCCATTAAAAACCCATTGTTGCACTTCAAGACTGCCTAATATCAAAACCACTGATCTGACTTTGATCATATATATTATACATATTTTTCTATACATTCGCTATGCACATGCCAGAAATGATGTCAGTATTGTGTATTTTTTTAAGTTATGGGCCCAAACATAAGGCACTTTTTAAAAAATCACTCACCTAAGATGGGAATTGCTGAAGCTGGAGACTTTTTTCAGGAATATAACTTTATTGAATCAAGATTCAATTGTTTACCCAAAATTAGATCTGAATTTTGCAAATTTTTCAAGTTATTAGCATAAATAAAAAATCAGTAGCTTAAATTTTGTCCAACTTTGGCAATGGCACGTTTTTTCCCTGTAAGCACTGTTGATTTAATTTTCACAGCATATATACATAAGGATTTAATCTTTTAAAATCTGAAAATTCGAAGGAATTGATTGAAAAGAGTAGCTTTTATTCAAGTTTTCATACACCATGTCAAGTGTTGTTTACATCTAGCCCACCTAGTACCGTAAAATCTCCACTTAAAACCGCGGCTTAATCAAGAAATTCAAAATCTTGAAATCAGGTTGATTTCCTGAAAGCACTGTGCGGTTTATACTAGAAGGGTTTCCTTAATATCTTCCTGACAGACATCGTTTTTGGGCCGGCACGTGGGCGATAATATTGCAATTTTCGAAGGCTGTTCTTAGCATGCATGGGAGCCGTGTGTAAATGTATTATTTACGATTATTTGTTATTTATAAATTAAATATTGCTGATTAGTTTTCGTGTTATATATAACTTGTTATAAAATCTTGGTAATTGTCACCAAATAATACGTTTACAACAACCCTGCTGTTACACACAGTGGTCCACTTCGTTGGGAATGGTCAAGTAAAATTGAAATAAAAGCCTACTTTAACCCATTTGTGGCATTATTTAGCAATGATTATTTGTTTAAAACGTAAAATGAATAAAAAGCTGACATCGTAAAGAGTCACACAATGGCGGACGATCGTTTTAAAACGAAGTTTGAGTGCCGCCATGTGCTGAAATGCCCCGGTATTCTGCTAAGAATATTTTGAACGGCTGTACGCGGTGGGTGGTAAATAGAACAGCCACCTATTTTCGTCCCAGCGTGCCTTGCGCGAACACTGCCTTGACAAAATGGCTCTCCACACGGAAACTTTCTTCAGGTAAAAAACTTGCTCACCCAGACTGGCCACTTTAATTTTACCTTAAAATCACTCGTTTCAAGCGTCATGTTTCCTATACGTGCGTATCTCGACAAGGTAACTTCAGTATCTTTGATATTTAGTTAAGTTGACCAGCGATGTTTCCAAACGCACCAGCAAATTGTGACATGGAGCGATGTCAACGTACGATGTGACGATGATAATATGGAAGTAACCGGTATGAAAATGAGTTGAATCTTCTGAGTGATTCCAGAAAATGGAATTTTCATCAAAAATTAAGATTTCAAAATAATACTTTTAGAATTAAAATATACAGTGACTTGAAATGGATCAGCAGAATATTTTTTCGATAATATAATGACAAACAGTAGCAAACAAGAATACGGCACGGAATATAAAATCTGTATAACCAGGCAGAGGTTCACCGGCCCTTACGTCTTCCAAAACTTCATGCTTGAGTGACCCTGCAAAAAAAAGTGTTATGATGTGTTTAAATAAAATGCCCAAGGAATTTTTAAAGTGGACAGGAATGGCCGAGTCGCAACCTACGCATGTTCATTTCTAGATGATAGCTTGATTGTGTCTTTTGTCAAATCATTCCGTAGCGAAAGTTTGTGCGGTTTTAAAGGGGGGTTCTTAGTATTTGAGCCCCTCGCGGTGTCTCGCCTGGAATTTCGGCGAAGTCTGGGTGCGGTTTTTATCGGAAGTGCGGTTTTAAGTGGAGATTTTACGGTAGTACAGCCTTCACTTGTATTATGTAACCCACCCCAGGCAGCTTGCCTTGGCTCAGCTTGGCCACTACTAGCAGGCTTCCCCTCTGCCCTGCACACCCCCCCCCCCCCCCAGATGGTGCATTAACTAGATGAATGTTATAATTTGCTGTATTTCATTTTATTCTTGGCTATGCAATGCTACATTTTAGATTTTGTATTTACCACCAGGGTTACAATGATTAAAGTGCACATTTAATTGTGTCCACAAAGTGGTGTATTGCTATGAAAGTGTGGATGTTCATCAGATAAGTAATTCCTTACTTCAGAAGAGTAAAAACTTCAACAGGTGTGAAATTGACTATTACTTCCAGTAATAAATTATAGCTTAGATTGTAATTAGCATAATGATATTGTTTGTCCCTCATTCAACCAACAGTGTGTATACTTTATTTGAAAAGATGTTTTTATTTTACCAAATTTACTAAATCTTTTATTTTATTTCGGTGAATAAGATTAAGCATGTACTGAAAACTCCAATGTGCAAAACTTTTTAATAGTGATTCAAGGAATAATCTTGTAGATTCCACGTTGTGGCATTATTTTCTTTTAAATTCAGTTTAAACATTTGTGATTTAAAAATAATGAAAATATATGTGTATGCATAATATGACCCAATAAGAGCTACACTCTGGATATATAATGATTGCAACTTAGAATTCTAATATTTTAACTTATATTTTCAGTGTTTTTTAATACAAATTTATAAAACTTGTAAATAAAAAAAATTAATCAGATAAAAACTATTTTAATGGAAAAAGTGGATATGCTTAAATAATAGGCTTATATATAAACTTAAATATGCATTATTCCCTTGAAAGTGAAATAAAGGTATTAGTCTTTTCTATCCACTGGCCTGTCCATCTGTTAATTTTTCATATGCATCACAGTATCTCAAAACTTTTACTGTTTTTCTTCATGACAGTCTTGTCAGAGTATTAGTTTGCAATCATATATTTAGAACTTACTATAACCAAGTAGGAGAGCCTCTTTCCTCTTAGCTTCTCATATGCTTATATAAATGAAAAACATTAAAATAGAATATTTTGCATTTGCAAAAATTTCAAACTTATGTAAAAATTGATACAGATGCTCCAATATCTGAATGATCCCAGAGATAAGCTCTCTCAAGTTTGTTCAAATGGTTTTGGTTTGATGAATTTTGGCAGAGTTACAGGAATTTGAACTTAGTCATTTGGCCAATTAAGCATACCTACATTACAGTCTCAGAATCAACAGGAGCTAGCATCACCAAATTTTGTGCAAATGTTGGTCACATGACTATTTGGAATTACATTTTTTGTCGCACCATCTACATCAATCTGTTTTTTATGGACAAAAACCTCATAATTTTAGCCTCTTTCAGTTTTAAAATGGTTTATGATGAAACTGTCAAGCTGAAACATTTAATTTTTCACAAGAATTATCTTAGAATAGGGTTCTTTCAATTGAATAAGAATAGATTTGGTTGATTTATTTTTGGTAAAGTCAAAGAAAGCTTCATGAAATTGGTCTTGCGGCCATTAGTAAGCATATTTCAATCTGAGGACTGCAATAGTCTTCTTCTTCAAAACTTGTTTCAACTTCTGTAACATTGCACAAAAATGATTCTGAGAAGGCCTTTGTTCAAGTTTACTGAAATAATTGTTGGCAGAATTATTAGTCCTTTAACATTGAAAGGACTATATATATCTTTTATTATTCTAAACGTTTAGATCAAACATTCTTTTAGATTAGTCTTTCAGTATGTGTAAACGAATTTAATAACAGGCCAAGAATGTGTCTGTATCTATAAATAGCTTGGCAGACTGTCAACTATTTCAGATTTGGCAACAGGTGAAGAGTTCACTCAGTGCAGCCAAGTACAGGTCAAGAGTTCACTCTAACTTTACATCCAGGGAGGTCCTATGCAAATCTCCTCGGAAAAAAAGA
Organism: Sipunculus nudus; assembly: GCA_026874595.1. Classification (NCBI taxonomy): domain Eukaryota; kingdom Metazoa; phylum Annelida; class Sipuncula; order Golfingiida; family Sipunculidae; genus Sipunculus; species Sipunculus nudus. The sequence goes on from CM049311.1 coordinate 44,947,292, forward strand.
AATTAGGTCATGGTGCACAGGTTATATTCAATGTTCTGTGAGCCAAAGAAAAAATGAATTTTAGCACCCAGACAGACGAGGTACAAATTGTATCTATTTTCCTTGGAACCTTCTATTGGAAAGTCTAGGGAGGTCTTTGGCAAGTCTTCCCTGAATCCTAAAATTAAGTAACTTAATTCTTATAATACATGTCAAGTACAGTCAGATAGGGCACAAATTGTATCCCTAAGCCCTAAAATCATTCAAAACAACATCCAGGGAGATCTTGGCAAATCCCACTTGAAACCTGCACATTACAGGTCAAAAACATGATCTGAGCACCTTTAACATGAGATAAGTACAAATTGTATCAATTAGGCCTAGGTCCTGGGAAAATCTCCTTTTAAATTTAAAATTTGGTCATGGTGACCTATATTCTGTGACCCATGGACCAGAAACATGATTTTGAGCCCCTAGACAGACAGGGTAAAAAAATGGTATCCATTTTCCTTAGAACCTTCTATTGTGAAATCCAGGGGGGTCCTATGCAAGTCTCCTTTGAATCCTTTTTTCTGCCTATTTTTAGCTCAGCTGACTTTAAGCCATCTGAGCTATAATCGTGGTCCTTTGTCCATCGTCCGGCCGGCCATCTGGCCAGCCATCCGTTAACAGAGCACATTTTGAAACCATTGGACCTGCAAATCCAAAGTTTGCATACAGTTAGATGTCCACAAAATTTCCTACCATACTGAAAATTGGGTCACTAAGACTTTGTTCCTTGCAGATATTAAGGAAAAACCTCCATTTTCTATTAAAAACCCATTTTGTTACAATTCAAGACTGCCTAATATCAAAACCACTAATCAGAATTAGATCATAGTAAATACCCATATTCTTCCATTCTGTTTACAGACCTGTACTATAATAAAGATGAATCTATAATTTTTCATTTGTTTAGCATTGAGCAGTAACAACAGAGACTCCTCCCCCCACCCACCCCTTCAATACACAGGACAAATAAACAAGATGAATCTAATAATTTTAATGTTAAATTGATTCTTTTTGTTGAGACTTGGACACTTTTGATTTTTTTAAAGAATAAAATGTTCAGGAATTGAATCCTTATATTCAAATGTGATAAAATATTAGGATCTAATGTAAGTGGAAACTGACAAGATTTAAGAAGATATAAATTCTCTTAAAGTGGTCCAGCCTAGGTGTGAATTACACTGTTAAACTTAATTTTAAAATCAGGAATATTGGTCAAACTTTGTGGGATTAATTTTAACTCATATGGCCATATATTTATCTTTTGAAAACTTAATTATCTTCACACATTATTTATTTATGAAATTTTACTTTTATTTAACACTTGCTTTGGCACATTTTTTCCCTTGGTGCATCATTAAATGGTTTCAGGCCACAAGTTTCATTTATTACATAGTGCATATGCCTTGGCTCATGTCCATTATTCTATAATTTACAGATTTTCATTTTAGCAGGGCCATTTTCTCTCAGCTTTTCAAATGCTAATATACATGAAAAACCAAAAGAAATAAATATATTGTGTAGTTGCTAATATTTGCCGAAATTCAGCTGACGTGCCTCATGAGTCCCTTGCTTTTTCTTGGCTCAGTTGAATGGGAATTAAAATGATTTGGTTTTTTTTCTCCATCTTTCTGCCTGTTTTGAATATTTAATAATTATGAATAAACTTTTTTTCCTGTAAGCACTGTTGAATTAAATTCATATCCTGTATAAATTTGCAAGGGTGTTGTAACTCCCACCATCCCCTTCCCCTAACCCACTGAGTCCTGGCTCCTTAGCACTGTGAACAATAGTTCTATTGCTATAGCATAAAATTTAATAAATGAAGAAAATACATACAGAGAGACAGAGGCGTTGTAACTCCCATCATAACCCTCCTTCCTCTCCCCCATGAAGTCCTTCTACCTGAGGAGTGGGGACATTATGGCAACTGTATACATATCATAAAATAGAAAAAAAGATTTATTAAAAAAATTGGATCTCATTAGACAAATGTGTAAACTGTTGAACTGTCAAAAGCTAATCAAAAAGTTAACCATGATCAGATCTCAAAATATTATTGCAACAATTTCTCCAATCATACCAACCAACCACGTTCTAGGTTACCTCTTGCTCTCAGACTTTATCTACATTTCATAATATTTTAGATTTTAACCTTCCAGGTGTTTAAGTTCTGTTGAATGCTCAGTTCCCCTCTCTTGCCTCTCCTTTTCTCTCTACATCCACCCCTCCTTGCTGCCCTCACTGTTCCCTTCTCCAAACCCCATCCCAATGTCAGCCTCAGTAAACAAGAACAAGATGAATCAGATGTATTCATATTTTTATATTTTGTATAACTATTTGTTTATAGGTACTTATGTACATGCCAGAAATTTTGTTAATATTGTCTTATATGTAGACGTGGTGGGAATCAAAATAATGTACCTTGTCAAGACTGAAGAGTTATCATGTCACACAGTCACAAATTCATAAATCCCCTCATCAGCATAGTTAAATCATAACATTATATCTGTCAAATTGAAATCTTATCATCATTCTACTACTGCTTAGTATACTGTCATTGCATTAATATTTGCTCAAATATACCGCTGTTTACAACACCTCCCAAATAAATAAAAAATAAACCACTATATTTTACTCCATATTAATCCATCAGTCAGGTTATTTCATATATCATTTACTCACTTATTACATTATATTCCTTTAAAATAGCCTAACATGCCCATGATATTCATAAGCTTTATTGACTTGATATATTATCACAATGATGATACATTTATAGTCCAATCACAATCAGCTGAGCGCCATGACCCATGGGTCCCTTGTTTTGAGACTCAAAAATATATGGAACAGTTGTGAATGATAACCCATTATGTCAGAGGTCATGCTTACCGGATTGTTTATTTCAGGTGCCACCTCCCAGATCAAAATTAATGAACACTGAACAGGACTGGACCAATGTTTGGCCTTCAGCACACACGTTCAAGTGGTCAGCTATTCCTTTTCCAGTCAGACAAGGCATGGTTGATGTAAGTACCTGTCACTATAAAATTAGTTATAGACTAGCTGATAAACCTGGTAACTGGGCTTTCATTAGGGTGCGGGGGAGGGGCGTAAAATGAGATAAGGAATGTTGGCTCTTTTTTATAGCTTGTCTTTTGAGTATAGTAAGTCATTTGAGCTATAAATATCACTTTTTGTCGAGTGTCTGTCAGTTAACAGGGCATTAATCATAACCATTAGACCTAAAAACTTCAAACTGTACATCCTTGGAGATCTTAGGCATATCTCTTTGAAACCTGAAATTAGGTCATGGTGACCTAAATTCTACTACCTATGGGCTGAAAACATGATTTTGAGCACTCAGACAGTCAGCCGAAGCACAAATTGTATCCATTAGGCCCAGAATCTTCTAACATAAAATTCAGGGAGGTCCTTGGCAAATGTCTCTGGAAACTTGAAATTAGGTCACCGTGACCAATATTCTGTGACCTAAAGGAAGAAGATGTCATATGAGCACCTTGAATATCAGATGGGCACAAATTGTATCTATTAGGTTAGAATCTTCTAGCCCAACACCTATGGATTCTTTGAAAAATTTCCATGGAATCCTGAAAGTAGGTCATAGTGACCTCTAAGACAGGGTAGCATGATTGGTCACAGTTGGACCTAGAAACTTCTAATATCATTAATCCAGGAAAATTAAAGTAAATATTCCTTGTAAACCTGTATCTGCGAGCTTTGTGAAACAACATAATTTTACCACCCTATTAGTCAGATGGACACAAACTGTAGCATTTGTATGTTGAAACTTCAAACTTAGCATGTTGGGAGTTTCTGGTAGAATTTCCCTGGAAATGCTATATAAGGTCACTGTAACCTATTTTCTGAGGACTATGGGCGAAAAGTATTTATAAATAAATAATGCATGTGTCACCTGTATGTCAAATTCAGCTGAACCTCATGGCCCCTGGGTCACTTTTATTCTAAAAGTTAGAATAAAATATAGATTTTCAATGGTAAACTGTCTCAATAATGTGTACAAATATTTTTTACATTTATTAGCTCAGCTAACTGTAAGTCAGGGCACAAATTGTAACCACTGGACCTACAATCTTCTAACTCCACATCCAGGGAGATCCATGAAAAATCTCTTTGGAAACCTGAAATTAAGTCTCTGTTACCCATATCCTCTGAATTATGGGGCTCAGAAGTACCACCTGTAATTTCAAGATGTTTTAAGGTGCAGTCATCTATTAACAGAGCACAAATCGTAATGACTGGACCTAGAACCTTGTTTCATTACATGCAGGGAGGCCCCTGAAAAGACTCCTTTGAAACCTGATATCAGGTCTCTGTCACCCATATTCTTCCTGCTATTTGGCTCAGAAGTACCCCCCCCCCCCCCCCCCCGGAATAATGGAAAATTTGATACAAAAGCTCAAGTATAGATCTGTACAACTAATGCATTGATCACCATTATTATTTGCATGGATATTGGACATGGAATGTTTTATCAATTTCTGTAGACTGATGGCATTACCTGTATTTTTTTTTCAATTTTTTAGCTCAGCTGACTATAAAGTCCGTCCGTCTGTCCGTTAGACTGGCAGGTTTTGAAACCTTTAGACCTAGGAATCCAAAATTCGGCATACTGTTAAATATCCCCAAAATCTCCTTACCTTACTGAAAATTGGGTCAACATGACTTTGTTCCTTTGAGATATTTAGGAAAAACCTCAAATTTCCATTAAAAAACCTATTATCACACTTCAGGACTGCCTAATATCAAAACAATGTATCTGTTTTTAACTCAGCTGACTATAAGTCATCTGAGCTATAGTCATGGTCCATTGTCCGTCGTCCGTCCGTCCATAGATGTGGCACGTTTTGAAACCGTAAGACCTAGGAATCCAAAATTCGGCATCATGTTAGATGTCCCCAAGATCTCCTACCAAGCCAAAAACTGGGTCTTTGTGACTTCGTTCCTTTGAGAAATTAAGGAAAAACCTCAATTTTTCATTCAAAATCTATTTTCACACTTCAGGACTGCCTTATATCAAAACTACTCATCTGTTTTTCCTCATATTTACCATAAATATTCCTCTATGTAGTTCCTATGTACATGCCAGAAATTATGTCTGTATTATATAATTTAAAAAAGTTATGGGCCCAAACATAATGCATTTTGTAAAAAATCAGGAAAGATATTTGATCACTTACGACAAAACATGTTAAAGCTATGGATTTTTTTTCCAGTTATATAACTTTAATTAATCAAAATTAAATTGTATACCCAAAATTAGATCAAAATCTTTTAAATTTTTTGAAATATTAACAAAAATAAAAAATTGGTACCTTAAATTTTGCCCAACTTTGACCATGGCACATTTTTTTCGTGTAAGTACTGTGGATTTAATTTTCAAGCATGTTTTTGTTAGCACTTTGTCTGTTTACACCAAAAATTTGAAACCAGTTGATCAAAAACTGTAGATTTCATTCAAGTTTTCAAGCACCATGTAACATATTGTTTACATCAAGCTAGTGTTATGCAGTTTGCAAGAGCTCAGCTCCCCAGCTTCAGCTCTCAGTTCCTAAAACCTGCCATACAATTAGATGTCTCCAAAATCCCCTACCATGCCAAGAATTTGGTCATTAGGACTTAATATCTTCGAGATATTAATGAAAAACTTCATTTTTCCATTAAAAAACCCATTGTTACACTTCAAGACTGCTTAATATCAAAACCACTGATCTGACTTTGATCATGTATAATATACATGTTTTTCTATACATTCTCTATGCACATGCCAGAAATGATGTCAGTATTGCGTAATTGTTTTAAGTTATGGGCCCAAACATAATGCACTTTGTAAAAAATTAAGAAATATATTTACTCCCTTAACAAGAGGATTGCTGAAGCTAGAGATTTTTTGTCAGGTATGTAACATTATTTTATCAAGATTTAATTGAATACCCAAAATTAGTTCTGAATTATTCAAATTTTATAAGTTATTAGTATAAAAATAAAATTAGTATCTTAAATTTTGCCAAACTTTGACCATGGCATGTTTGTTTCCTGTGTGCACTGTTGATATAATTTTCATATCATGCACACATAAGGATTTCAGCTTTTTAGTTTAGAAAGCTGAAAGAAATTGGCCAAAAATTGTAGCTTTTATTAATGTTTTTATGAGACCATGTCAGACCTTAGCTCTCCCAAGCCCCTCTTGAGTCACCTGTATGTTGACCTTGTTGACCTTTCATGCACGCTTGACAGAGGCATACACTGGGGCAGCCAGGCCAGCCACAGTTGATCCAGGTGTTCAACCCAACTCAACTAGTAGTTTTAACTAACAACATAACAATAAACAATAAATTAATAAATTTTTATTGGTTTTTAATAACAAATTAAAGAAAAATGGAAAAGGAATTTGTTAGTTGATAATAACAGGAAATTAACTTGCAGTTACTGATGATATAAGAATCTTGTATCGGGAATTCAGGTAAAAATGAAAGTATATGAATACCAGTGCAAATACTTTCAAAATGTATTAATGAATGCATTCATGAATATATTCTTTGATATTATTTTAATAATCTTTTCAGTTGTATTTTATTTTTTAAAATCATACGATTCTCTTATTATTTTTAATAAAAATTATATTGGCACAATATTTGTTATTAAATTTTAATAAATAGTCAAACTCTTTTATTATATGTGCTGCTTATAAGTTATATGGCCAAGTCCAAATCTATGTGACAATCGCACTCCATTTGTTAATAAAATAAATGAAATCAATCCTCTTCCCTGTCTCCAAAGATACTATCAAAATCATACATTAGCTAAACACCAACAACTCATAATAAAGCTTATATTTATTACCACACAAAACAAGCATGTGCCTCTTTCCCAAATCATATTTTTTATCATATATAACAGCTGAGCGCTGTGACCCATGGGTCCCTTGTTTTACTATAAAATGACAACAATAATGTCAGTTTCTTTGCTGTAATTACATCTAGTGTCCCAAAACCTGGTGTGTTTATTGATCACAAGTGGATGCCATATAGTTACACCCTGTCTGTCTGTTTGTCTGTCTGTCTGTCCATCTTTCCATCCACACAAATTTGGAACCACCTGTATTTTATAGATTTTTTTTACAATTTTTTCCTCTATTTTGAGACCTTTAAAGATGCAGTCATCTGTTTACAGGGCACAAATCATCACTGCTTGACCTGGAATCTTCTAACTTGACATCCAGATAGGTCTATAAAAAGTCTCTCTGAAAACCTAGAATTAGGTCTCTGTTACCAATATTCTTCAAGCTATGGGGCTCCGAAGTACCCCCCAGGATAATGAAAAATTTGATACAAAAGCTCAAGTATCTGAACAACTAATGCATTGATCACCATGATTCTTTGCATGGATATTAATCATGGAGTGTTCCATCAGTTTCTGTAGACTGGTGGCGCCACCTGTATTTTTTTTTATTTTTACAATTTTTTTTCTCTATTTTTGAGACCTTAAAAGATGACATCATCTGATAATAGGGCACAAATTGTAATGACTAGACCTAGAATCTTCTTTCTTGACATGGTTGAAGCCAATGAAAGGTCTCCTTGGAAACCTGAAATTAGGTCTATGTCACCCATATTTTCCGAGCTATGAGGCTCAGAAGTAACCCCCAGAATAATTGAAAATTTGATACCAAAGTAGGGCACAAATCATAACCATGGGGCCAAGAATCTTCTAACTTGACATCCTGAGAGTTCCTAGAAAGTTCTCCCCAGAAACCTGAAATTTGGACACAGTGACCAATATTCTCAGAGGATATGTTTTTAGGATATGTTTGAGCACCCCAGAAATAATGCAAAATACACACAAATTGCCAGATTCCTCATGAAAGGCTGGTTGGATTGTTATCAGATTTGTTGTGCTTAAGAGTTTTTATGAATTTAAGCTAATATGGATGAACAGTGATGTCACCTATCTTTAATGGTTACCTGTGCAAGGATATATTATCAACATGTCAGTCAGCTGTGCGTCATGACCCATGGGTAACTTGTTTTTACTATAAAATGACATCAATCATGTCAGTTTCTCAGCTGTAAAATTATTTTGTATCCCCAGACAAAGTCAGGATACTATGGTTTCACGACGGTCCTGCCGATTTCACTGATCTTTTTCAAACTTTACATTTGTATAGATATAGGTAAGGGGACGAAGCCTATTTAAAATGGGGTCATGACCTATGCTAGGAGAGTGACCTTGACCTTGAATAGGTCCATTTTTGCTGAAAATAACACAAATTCCTAAATATCTCAAGTAAGCTTGCATGGACTGGTCCAAAAATCAAGGTGACCAAAGATCTTGGATAGCCTTGAGATATACCGGAAACTGGTGGCGCCACCTATTATCCTTTTTTTGTTTTTACGCCTTTTAATGTCCCCATAATTGCCACTTGACAGTTCTGTAAGCATTATAAGTCAAAAACTGATGGACAGATTTCTTTCATATTATGCACATGTAGAGAGATGGGTTATGGGATGAGGTCTATTTACATTTGGGTCATGACCTTTACCATGAGAGTTGCCTTGACCTTTAATGTGTCCATATTTGGTGAAAATCACACACCTCTTATGATATCTCCAGTGGTGATAGCCATATGGATTTCAAACGTGACTTATGTATGGCCCAACCCTATAGGTTCTAGGGTCATGAGGTCAAAGGTCAAGGTCACTGGACTCGCATCTTAAAAGATACTGTGGATGCATTTTAAGCCAAACTTTCATCCCAGGTCCTCCATCTTGAATATATAGCTCACTTACCAATAGTGGATGATCCATATCAATTTTGGGGTCACAAGGTCAAAGGTCAAGGCCACAGGAGCTAGCTGTCAAAAAATTAGTTTCTGGATGATAATTCCTGCTTTTATTGATGTATTGATTTCAAACTTGACTTATATATGTCCCATTGAAAAGGCAAAAGTCCAATTGGTTTTGGGGTCATGAGGTCAAAGGTCAAGGTCACAGGACACATCTTTAAAAAGATTGTGGATGCATTTTCAGCCAAACATTTCATCTCAGACCTTTCATCTTGCACATATAGTTTATCTGCCAATAGAGGAAGACCCCTATCAATTTTGAGGCCACAAGGTCAAAGGTCAAGGCCACAGGAGCCATCTGTTCAAAAATTAGTTTCTGGATGATAAGTCCTGCTTTTATTGATGTATGGATTTCAAACTTGACTTTTATATGACCCATTGGAAAAGCAAGACCTGAATTGATTTTGGGGTCATGAGGTCAAAGGTCAAGGTCACAGGACACATCTTTAATAAGATTGTGGATGCATTTTCAGCCAAACAATTCATCTCAGATCTTTCATCTTGCACACATAGTTCACCTGCCAAGAGTGGAAGACCCCTACCATTTTTGAGGTCACAAGGTCAAGGTCATTGGGGCCATCAATCCACATATTAGTTTCCAGATGATAACACCAGTTTGGTTTGAAATATTGGTTTCAAACCTGACTTATATATGGCCCACCACTAAAGTAAGTACTGTTGATTCTGGGGTCATGAGATCAAAGGTCAAGGTCACAGGACCCACTACTTTAGAAAGATTGTGGATGCATTTTAAGCCAAACTTTTCATCACAATCCTTCCATCATCAACAATAGAGGAAGTTTCTTTTAGATTTTGGTGTCATAAGGTCAAAGGTTAAGGTCACAGGGCCCGTCCATTCACAAATTAGTTTATGGATGATAACTCCAGTTTGGGTAGACAGGTTGGCTTCAAACTGATCACAGGACCAATATTTTGGAAAACCTCATAAACGTATATCCTTATAGACAAATGCAGCTGAGCGTTGAGACCCATTGGTCCCTAGTTTTCTTGAGGCTCTATTGTAGTCATTTGTTTTGTCCAGATGCAGGGTCCCACTCCAGGTGACTGGAAGTCAGCTATGTCAGGGTTCCTGATGTGTTACAGATCACTGGGGGAGATCCCCTGCTGTGACAGGTGTACAGTTATTCTCATATCATCACCCCAATTCCCCCCACCACCATAAGTGTTATCCAGTAATTGTTATTGTTTTCACTGTATCTCCTTTAAATTGTAATCCTGTTTCCACTCCAATATAAAAAAAATACAAAAACTTTCCTTAAAAAAGAAATTCAAGGTGTCATGTTGTGTTAATGAAGCATTTTTAAAGAAATCAATTTTCTTTTAAATAATTTTAATAAATATAATTTAACCCATCAGTATCCTTAAATTTATCAAATATGCAGCACATTATGGATAAATAAAGGCACAATTTAAAATTGTGAAATTTAAATCAAGTATTATTTTTAGATATTTACTGTTTTGCAAATTTAAAAGATATATTTTTGTGATAAAAAATAAGTAAACATTTGTATGCATGATGTGGTGTTATCTGACAAGATCTGAGAATTATGAATCAATTATTGTTTTCAGATATTTATGTTATATTGGAAATGTATAGAAATATAAACTTATAATAAAAAAAATGATTTTATCCTGTAAGCATTGTTGAATTAAATGAAAATCCTTTGTATATACACTGAAATAATACAGATATGTTGTAACTCCGACCATTCCCCCCCCCCCCACCAAGTCCTTTCATCTGTGGGCTGGGGACATTAGTTATATTTCAACTGTATTCATTTCATAAAATAAAAAATACATATATTTTTAATAATATATATTATAAAAAAAATATATTCAGTTGAACAAATGTGTAAACTACTGAAATGTCATCAGTTAATCAAAAAGCCAACTAATGATCATGGTAATAGTACAGATCATTTGTTCACAAACTGCTCGCATGCTTCAGTTTCAACATTAAGAAACACATGGTCAGGTCACAAAATATTTTTTGCTACAATTTCTTGCTCATCAATACAAACTAATCATATAAACAAACCATGGCCTATATTACCTCTTCCTCTTACACTTTATCTCCATTTGATATTAATTTAGATTTTTACCTTCAAGGTCAACTTCAGCTGAGCACAGTGACCCATGGGTCCCTTGTTTAATGATTTTTAGCTCAGCTGACTATAAGTCATCTGAGCTATAGTCATGGTCCGTCGTCCATCCGGCCGTCCATAAACAGGGCACATTTTGAAACCTTTGGACCTATGAATCCAAAATTTTGCATACAGTAAGTTGTCCCCAAAATCTCCTTCCATACCAAAAATTTGGTCACTAGGACTTTGTTCCTTTGAGATATTAAGGAAAATCCTCCGTTTTCTATAAAAAAAAAGCCATTGTTACACTTAAAGGCTGCGTAATATCAAAACCATTTATCTGTTTTTGATCATTTTTAGTATACATATTCTTCCTTACATTTTCTATAGACATACCAAAAATTAGATCAGTATTGCATATTGTTTTGAAGTTATGGGCCCAAATATAATGCAATTTTTAAAAAATCAGGAAATATATTTACTCACTTAACATGAGAATTGCCGAAGCTGGAGACTTTTCACCAGGGATATAACTTTATTTAATTAAGATTCAATAGTTTACCCAATATTAGATCTGAATTTTGCAAATTTTTCAAGTTATTAGCATAAATAAAAAATCAATACCTTAAATTTTGTCCAACTTTTGCAACGGCAAGTTTTTTTACTGTAAGCACTGTTTATTTAATATTCGCAGCATATATACATGAGGATTTAATCTGTTAAAATATGATGAGCCATTAGGCTCGGGTGTAAAAGCCCAGCAGACTTTACCTTTTACTTTACCTATGTCAAGTGTTGTTTACATCTAGCCAGCCTAGTAGTACAGCCTTCACTTGTGTTATGAAACCCCCTCCAGGCAGCTTGCCTTGGCTCAGCTTGGCCACTACTAGCAGGCTTCCCCTCTACCCTGCACTCCCCCCCCCCCCCACCCCTAGATGGTGCATAAACTAGATAAATGTTATAATTTTTTGCATTAGATTCATTCTTGTTCTAGGCTATGCTACATTTTAGATTTTGTATTGTACCACCAGGGTCAGAATGATTAAGGTGCACATTTAATTGTGTCCTCAAAGTGGTGTATTGCTATGAAAGTGTGGATGTTCATCAGAAAGGTAATTCCTTACTTCAGAAGAGTAAAAACTCCACCAGGTGTGAAATTGACTATTAATTCCAGTTATAAAGTGTAGCTGAGATACTAATTAGCACAATGATATTGTTTGTCCCTCATTCAACAGTGTGTACACTTTATTTGAAAAGATGTTTTCATTTTATTAGATTTACTGAATCTTTCATTTTGGTGAATAAAATAAAGCATGAACTGAAAACCCCAGTGTGCAATACTTTTTAATAGTGATTTAAGGAATGTTGTGGCATTATTTTCTTTTAAATTCAGTTTAAACATTAGTGATTTAAAGATAATGAAATATATGTGCATGCATATTATAACCCGATATGAGCTACACTCATAAATAATGATTGAAACTAAGAATTCTGATATTTTAACTTTTATATTCAGATTTTTTTTATTACAGATTTATAAAACCTGTAAATTAAAAAAAAATGAATCTGAAAAAAAAACTATTAATAGAAAAGTGAATATGCTTAAAAAATCTGGTTATATATAAACTTAAATGCATTATTCCCATGAAAGTGAAATCTGAACTTAGTCATTTGGCCAAAAAGTGATACTAAAATTACAATATCGGAAACCACTGCAGCTATCTTCACCAAATTTTATGCAAATGTTGGTCACATGACTCGTATAGGAATTTGAGGTATTGGTGGTGCCGCCTGCATCAACCTTTTCTGTACAAGGTTCACCTGTCAGTAGTATACATTACCCTATAATTCCTCAGGAATAGCAGGAGCTTGCTTCCCCAAATTTATTCAAAAATCTGTCACATATCAAATGTCTTTGGATTAAGCGATTTGTTGCACCAGCTGCATGGCTTACATTTCACAGAGAAAAAGCTAAAAATCCTTTGAAAATCTTCTTTGACGAAATCATCCAGCCATATGATTCAATATTTCACAGAAATGATCCCAGAGATATGCTCTCTCAAGTTTGTTCAAATGGTTTGGGTTTGATGAATTTTGACAGAGTTACAGGAATTTGAAATTAGTAATTTAGCCAAATAAGCATTTTGACATAACAATCTCAGAATGGACAGGAGCTAGCATCACCAATTTTTGTGCAAATATTGGTCACATGATTCATATTTGAAATTGCAGTTTTTGTGGTGCCACCTACATCATCCTGTTTTTATGGGGAAAAAAAACTCATAATTTAAACCTCTCTCAGTTTAAAAAATGGTTTATGATGAAACTGTCAAGCTGAATCATTTAATTTTTCACAAAAATTATCTTAGAACAGGGTTCTTTCAATTGTATAAGAATAGATTTGGTTAATTTTTTTATAGAGTCATTGAAAGCTGCATGAAATTGGTCTTGTGGCCATTAGTAAGCCTATTTTAAACTGAGGACTGCACTAGTCTTCTTCTCCAAAACTGTTGTTTCAACTTCTGTAACATTGCACAAAAATGATTCTTAGGAGGCCTTTGTTCAAGTACCTAAATGATAATTGGGCAGCATTATTGGATCTTGAACAATAAAAGGACTACATCTTTTATTATTCTAAACATTTTGATAAAACAATCTTATGGATATGTCAGCTGGTTCCATACAGGTTCCCTTACAGGTTTTTATTTCTATGTCAGATTCAGGTTATGTTTCCAGACAGTTGATACATATTGGTAGAAATGTGCCAATATAAACATTTGTCCACAAAATGATGCAATATTGCTTGAGAAGTGTGGGATATTCATGATGTGAGGAACTTCCATTGGCCAGCTACAGAAGTGCTGAAAGTAAAACCTTGTGCCTTCTCATTGGCTCAGCCAAAGCAAAAAAAAAGTTCTTTGTTTCTGATAAAATAACAAAAAAAAACAAGGTAGGAAGGAAAAAAATTTGTTTAAAGAATTTTGGATTGACAAATTATTGAGTGTTTCAAGTTTTGTCAAACATATTTAATCAATATAATGAAATATAAATGTTTCTTCATGTTTAATTATAATAATAATAATATATTTTAAACATTAAATAATAATGAAAAGATAGATAAATTTAATATTTAAACAGAAAAGTACAAACTTAACAATAAATGGCAGTTTCAGCTACTGATGTCATCATTTGTTTTAATTTGATGCACAAGTCTTCAGGTTGTATGCTATATGTATAGCTGTATTTTGAATGGAAAACCTGTTGATTTAAAGCCCATGTGGTATCATTTCGGGATCCTTTGTAAGATCATCAATGGAAACAAAATAAAACTTTTTAAACTTTGAGAATTAATGGAGGGACAGAGATTTAATGATTATAATTATATTAGCCATAAAATAATGGTATAGGTAAGATTTTACATTCAAAGGAGATGACAAAATATTTGTAATCCTTACCCAATCTTATCATATAAGTAAAAACTTATTTAAAACTATGAATAACTCCATTTGAAGTCTCTCTGCAAATTTTCTGATTCTTTGAAAACCAAGGCCCTCGCTATACGATCGTGCAAACAGGCAATTTAGGGCCAGAAAAATGATATTTCTTCATATAAAAATGACTAATTATATCTCATTAGCATACAGAAGTGAAAATATTTGTTTCATGTTAAATGATGCACAAATTCCATTTTTGTTTATCACTTCGGAACGATCATATACCACACAAATATGAGATTGTGGATCAATGGTTGTCTGCTTTTGCCAGTTTTTGCACACAAATTTTCAATAAAAATATTTAGGTGACTTGGTTTTTTTTTTTTTTTTGTAGATCACGTAACTGGAAACAAGGATATAATTTTTTTGGCCTAACTATAAGTTATCAGAGCTATAGCAATGGTCCTTAACCATCCATCCAGCTGTCCATCCATCCATCCAGCCATTTCATTGCATGTTTTGAAACCCTTTGACCTACAAATCCTAAATTTGACATACAGTTAAATGTCCTGAAGTTATCCTACTAAACCCACAAATTTTATGCATTTGCCCTAGAATCTTATTATTTACCTATATATTCATCTTTGTGAACTATTTTCTGTAGTAGCCTTCATAACATGGTTTCCTGTATAAAAATAAACTATATAGACCTACTCCTGTGACCATCTTTCACCACTGTATCATATGCAGGTTAGAAATTATTAACACTAACTTTTTATATCATGTTTACAGTAACTATTCATTTAATAATGTTAACATTAGGTCAATGTGACAAATGCATGTATAAAAATCAAGTAGTTTATTCTCACTGGGAATGAAGAATTACAGGTGATATTAATGGCAAGTTTTGGTTATGTAAGTCTGACTTTTTTTCAGAAAGTGATAGAAAATCAGGGCATTCCACCAGGTCGTTATGGTAATGCAGAACTGATGAAGATACCAAACTTTCTCCACTTGACACCAAATCATATTAAGAAACAGTGTGCTGCCATGAAACGTAAGTCTTTCATAATTTCATAAAGTTATACACAACTACATCAAGTTATACAAAACTGTTGCAAGATATAGCCTTGTAGTGGAGGGGACAGGCAATCAATCATTTATTTTTCATTGTAGAATTAAAATTTTGATATATATTACTTGGTTTTCTGGGTCAAGAAATACATTGAAACCAACCAGAGCATCGAGTGGTCATGGACTGACAAATCCAACATGGCGTCCAAGATGGCTGCCAAGGCCCTAGAAACGGGCATCAATCATTTCTTTTTCATCCTAGAGCAAAAATTTGGATACCTGCTACAGGGTTTCCCGGGTCAAGAAATCCTCTCTAGCAATGCTGACTTGTCAAGTGTCTCCCAAAGCCAAGATGGCGTTCAAAGCCGCTGCCAAAAATTACATTTTATTAGGCCTGTAAATCATCTGTTAATCATTTATTTTTCATCCTGGAGTTGTGAACTTGATATCTATTATTAACACTGTTTTTGGGGTCAAGAAATTCCCTGAAACCAACTAAATCATCTAACTAGTCATGCGACTGGCAAATTTCTAAATGGCATCCAAAATCTGCACAGTGTGTGAAATACCAGCGACAGTGGTTAATAAGATAAGATTGTAACCTATAATTATTTGGCTGCCAAATAATGTAACAGTAAAATTAGCATGGCTTCGAGGCATTTTTGCTTTTTCATTGTGAAAGCAAGTTTGATATTTAAGTATCATCGAGCATTCAGATATTCTAATACATCAAACATGTCAGCAAGGATGGACACCAATACCATTCGGAGGGCTTATAGTGGCACGTTTCTCCGATCAGGTCTTTAATGTTGGTGTTTACTCAAACAAACATATCCGGATTGAGTGGAGGATGTCTTGTTTTCTTCTGGAAAGGCAAATATGAAGATGAGGATCCATGGGTTAGGTTTTGCTATCAAACAACACTCCTCATTCAACTGTCAATACTCCCTGCCCTGATCAATGAAAGGCTGAAGAAATCAGATATTTCTTGCAACATATCTGCCATGTCACAGTGATCAGTGTCTTATCTTCTAAGAAAGTTGATAAGAAAGGCTGCTGCTTAAACTCTGGCAACATCCCCCCCCCCCCCCCGGGACAAACTAATCCTGTTAAATGACGTCAGATTTGTGGCCAACTGCAGAGGGTGGACAGGCATGCTTGTTCATATGACAGGGGTTAATTACACTATGGTAGTTGCTAAATTTGATCCCTTCAAGGAAGAAACAACTGAAGCATTATAAAGGCATCATTCACAAAAAAAGTTGGATGTATCCGAGATGTGGATTGTGATCGAATAGTCCATCTGGCACAAGTAGGATGCTTAAGACTGGTCACTAGGGCTGAGTTTTTGAACTGACCAACACCTGGTTAGATCATCATCATCAATGACAGGTGAAGGAAACATATAAGCAATCTCATAAACAGACCTTCCTAAGTTAGTGCAGACACTCTGGACCCATGTCAAGCAGAGACATGACTACAATTGTTAGGCTTAACCACTGTTTGTACTATAAAATGTTGCAAGAGACACATATGCACCAAGCTGAAGAAAATATGAAGCAAAATCCCTGAAATTTATGGGCCATTTGCAATATTTTGTACATTTATGTCGCACCTGTAACTCAAAAATTATTGTGAAAGAAATCTAAAAATTTATACATTAATAAGACAATAAAATAAGCGACAAAACCAAAATATACCATGGACTAAAACATTCAAGGCAGGTATTATTTCTTTATACAATATAATATGAGAAATTTGGCAAATTTGCCAATTGTAAGTATATAGAGGCCCCATTACGGGTTGGACAAAGTGCTGTTTGCCTTTAATAGAAATATGTTATAATGTTCTTCTTTATTAATTAATGTACGGGCAAAATTACTATGAAATTGTCTTCCACAATCTGCACATTCATTCTTATGAATCTGATGGAAAATTTGCAGCAGTATAGCCCGGCATGGCTAAATCAGTGCATCTCTTTGATGGCTTTAAGAATGCTTATTTATGCAGTCCATGAAGCACTGTAAAAGTATTCACCATTTAATTAAAAAGGTGCAATCAGTTATGGAATTCACTCAACCACTTTTTTACCTGCGACTGTTTGTTAATGTTACCAGGTACAGTGTTTATAAATACCTGAATTTAATATGGTATCTTACTAACTGTATGTGTAGTAAGTTTAAAACATACAACTTGAGGTTTATTAGTAAAAAATTAATGCAAATATCCACCAACAAATCCCATAAATATAAAATAGAGATTCTTCTGTGTATCTTTTCCTTAACCATTTTCCCCTCTACTTATCTGTTTAACTATGCTACTTAGGCACAGAAGCTTTATTTCACTGCTTTATTTATCAGTGTTTATTTTTCTGTGATCACTGATTGGCATTATCTCCAGCACCCAGTTGAAGAATGCATTTTTATATGTACTTATGTTTTCCCCACCTCTCCATTTTACCCGGGTGTGTCAAAGGTAAATGACTGAAAAAAGTAAGTGCTCTGGAAAAAAAGAGTTTACTTCTTTGAAATAAAGAATGAAAAAAAAGAGTAAAATAAGCATTAATTCCCCATTTTTTACCACAGACTAAATAAAGATGAGCTTCACATACCACAGTTGTGTATATCTGATGTTGATGCATATAGTTCCCCAAGTGAGAAACATATATGGCGCACCTGCATGAAGATATGGCATTTTCCACATAGTAACCCTTGCTGGACATTTGCACATAAAAAAAAACTGAAAATTTCAAATTCTTGCTCTGAATGGACTGTTAAAGAAAGGAGAGAAACAGTAAGAGAAATAGTATATCATAATTCTTCTACTGAAAAAAAGAGGGAAAAAGAGGAACAAAAAGTAATTAGCATCATTTTCAGGAAATCCTCAATAAAGGGAGTCTTTCAAAAGAGAGTGATTTGACTGGCCTCTTGCCATTTCTCTTCTGCATCTATACCATTACTGTAGCCATTTTTGACCATTTCTGCCTTTAGTGTCGACTTCACTTTCAGATATGTCTAAATTCTCTAATTCATTAAAACACCTTGGAAATGGTGCATTATTAAATATGAATAAATAATAATAGGATAAACTGCCTTTCTGTAAGTACTAATTAGTACCCTCAGAAGGCACAGAAAGTACATTATAATAGAAATTTAAAACATAGTTTTTACCTTTAAAAGAAGTTAAAGAAAATACCATCAAAGTTAATAAGAGAGGAGTTGTTTAATCTTATTTAGTATCAAGCAAGCAATATTCTGTTTCACTCACAAATGAGTGTGCCTTTCTGAGGTTCCTCTGTGGTATGACCCACATTGGGGACGATTACACACCCAGGGCCCACAGTTGCCAAAAGTCACCGGGCCTGGTTGACGCCAGGATATAAATTGAGAGAAAGTGTGTGATACTGTCCTGTCAAGTAGTCCGAAACTGGAATGGAATTCTACAGATGAACATATATGTAGTTAAGTTAGCATTAAAAAAATGGAGGCGGTTACCTCCACCAAAAAAATATTAAAAATAAGATTAAGGGTTTAACTGTGGACATGTTACAGGTGGGACAAAATGGCCTATAATTTGCTGCAAGTGGATAGAAATCTATTTTCTTGAACTCTAAAAATTGATGGATGTAACTGCCTGCATCTTCAGTGTTATTCCTAATCAGTAACTGCAGGGTAAACAGACAAATTTTTCTTTCCATATCTCAAGACACTGTCATGTACAGATTTAGCACAATTGGCCCTTATGCGATTTATGGGGAAATCTTCAAAACATCAAGGCTGGCAGCAAAGGGAATTTTACATAACATTCCAGGCACTATCTGAAATAAGAACAGTTCATGACATAAGAATTCAATGTTAACACATTTTTTCCAAGTACAAAATCCAGAGAAAGCAAACCAGCAAAGCAGACCAAGGCATATTCATTTCGACTCTTGCTGAGAAGATCTTGGGTGTATAATCAGTGTAGAACAGGAAGTGTCATCCGGATGTACAATTCCAGTGTTATGAAGCTACTTTTGTATGGTTAACTCTGCTCAGCGCCTTGAAGACTGTGTAAAGGCCAATGCCGTCCACACCAAAATCGGCTCTTAAAATGCTAGGGGAACACTTTCAAAAGTTAGGGCATGTCGTTGGCAAGACATGCCAGGGCAAGGCTTGTTGGTATGCAGTGATAAAACAGGCAACTGACAGCTATGAGAAAGGAACCATAGATAAAAGTAAACAGAACCCTACAAGAAAAATCTGCAGCAGGGATACCCATGGAACCAGGAGGATTTCCTTGCAGATTAGGACTGATCTTCTGGGTCACATGCTGATACACAAGAGATGATGCATTAATGAAGCATATAGTCAAAACTTAGCAGTAAACTGCTAAGATCTCAATGATGTGGGACTGCAGTTCGGACAGTAATCAAACACTGAATGAATGAACTATTAAGACAAAGCAATATCTTAAAGAGATCTTAAAGCGGCATTTGAATTAATTACTTTTTTTTAGCTCAGCTGACTATAAGTCATCTGAGCTATAGTTGTGGTCCAATGTCCGTCGTCCGTCTGTCTGTCTGTCTGTCCGTCCGTAAGACTGGCATGTTTCGACACCATTGGACCTACGAATCTGAAATTCGGCATACAGTTGGATGTCCCCAAAATCTCCTACCATGCTGAAAATTTGGTCAATAGGACTTCATTCCTTCAAGATATTAAGGAAAAACCTCAATTTTTTATTATGAATCTATTTTCACACTTCAGGACTGCCTAATATCAAAACCACTCATCTGGTTTTCTTCATATTTACCATAAATATTCCACTATATAGTTCCTATGTACATGCCAGAAATTAAGTCAGTATTATTTAATTTTAAAAAGTTATAGGCCCAAACATAATGAACTTTTAAAAAAAATCAGGAAAGATATTTGGTCACTTAAGACCAAAAGTGTAAAAGGTAGGGACTTTTTCTCAGTAATACAACTTAAATTAATCAAAATTTACTTGTATACCAAAAATTAGATCAAAATCTGTTAAACTTTTTTAAATATTGGCAAAAATATAAAATTGGTACCTTAAATTTTGCCCAAGTTTGACCATGGCACGTTTTTTTCCTGTAACTGCTGTCAATTTATTTTTCAAAGCATGTTTTTATTTGCATTTCAACTGTTAACACCAAAAATTTGAAACCAGTTGATCAAAAACTGTAGATTTTATTCAAGTTTTCAAGCACCATGTCACATATTGTTTACATCAAGCTAGTGTTATGCAGTTAGCTAGAGCTCAGCTCCACAGCTTCTGAAATTTGGCATACAGTTAGATGTCTCCAAAACCCCCTACCATGCCAAGAATTTGGTCACTAGGACTTAATTCCTTTGAGATATTAATGAAAAACTTCATTTTTCTATTAAAAACCCATTGTTACACTTTAAGACTGCCTAATATCAAAACCACTGATCTGACTTTGATCATATATAATATACATATTTTTCTATACATTCGCTATGCACATGCCAGAAATGATGTCAGTATTGTGTAATTGTTTTAAGTTATGGGCCCAAACATAATGCACTTTTTAAAAAATCAAGAAATATATTTACTCCCTTAACAAGAGGATTGCTGAAGCTAGAGATTTTTTGTCAGGGATGTAACTTTATTTAATCAAGATTCAATTGAATACCCAAAATTAGTTCTGAATTTTTCAAATTTTATAAGTTATTAGTATAAATATAAAATTAGTACCTTAAATTTTGCCCAACTTTGACCATGGCACGTTTGTTTCCTGAGAGCACTGTTGATATGATTTTCATATCATGCACACATAAGGATTTCATTTTTGTAGTTTAGAAAGCTGAAAGAAATTGGCAAAATATTGTAGCTTTTATTAAAGTTTTAATGAGACTTTGTCAGACCCAGGCTAGCTAGCCCCTCTTCAGTCACCTGTATGTTGACCTTGTTGACCTTTCATCAAATTATGCACGCTTGAGGCGAGACATACACTGGGGCAGCCAGGCAGCTAATGCCCAGCCACAGTTGATCAAGGTGTCCAACCCAACTCATCTAATAGTTGTTTTGAAAAACAACATAACAATAAACTATAAATTAATAAATTTATATTGGATTTTAATAACAAATTAAAGAAAAATTAATAGAAAGGAATTTGTTAGTTGATGAGTAGCAGAAAATTAACTTGCAATAACTGATGATGTAAGAATCTTGTATGGATGGATGGAATGTTAATGTCAGTGTTATTCCAAATAACACAATGCAGTCACCTATGGTATTTTTCAGTTCAATTTTAATGATAAAAAAATAATCATATTATTCATTACTAATCATTAGGGATCATATGAAGGAAATTAATGACAGACAAAGATGCAGTTGATAATATTAATCTAGATTCCTACTGTGTCTAGTGTGTAGATTGATGTGAAAGTAGTCCAGAGTGAATATATTACATTTATTTTTTTTAAATATAAATAAAAGCCATAAAACCAGGTACTTATGATCATTATTGTATCCCCAGACAAAGTCGAGGGATACTATGTTTACATACCGGTCCCGCCGCCGCATATAAATCTTGTTGGCTCGTTAACCCAAAAAATATTTCACGGAACTTTACCAAACTTGGTATATGTATAGATATGGGTAAAACGACAAAGCCTATTTAAAATGAGGTCATGAATTTTACTAGGAGAGTGTCCTTGACCTTGAATAGGTCCAATTTTGGGGAAAATCACACAAATTCTTTAATATCTCAAGAAATCTTGCATGGATTTATCCCAAAATCAAGTTGATGGAAGATCATGGATGGGGTTGTCATGTTCCAGAAACTGGTGGCGCCACCTATTATTCTTTACTTGTTTTCGTGCCGTTTAATACCCCTAAAATTGCCACCTTACAGTACTGTGAGCATTATAAGTCAAAAACTAATGGACAGATTTCTTTTATATTATGCATATACATAGGTATGGGTTATGGGATGATGTTTATTTAAATTGGGGTCATGACATTTCCTATGAGAGTGGCCTTGACCTTGAATATTGTCACATATGGTGAAAATCACACACCTCTTATGATATCTCCAGTGTTGATAGCCATATGGATTTCAAACATGACTTATGTATGGCCCACCACTAAAGTAAGAACTCTATAGGTTCCAGGGTCATGAGGTCAAAGGTCAAGGTCACTGGACTGGCATCTTAAAAGATACTGTAGATGCATATTAAGCCAAACTTTCATCCTAGGTCTTCCATCTTGAATATATAGCTCACTTGCCAATAGTGGATGATCCATATCAATTTTTGGGTCACAAGGCAAAAGGTCAAGGCCACAAAAGCTATCTGTCCAAAAATTAGTTTCTGGATGATAATTCCTGCTTTTATTGATGTATTGATTTCAAACTTGACTTATATAAGTCCTATTGAAAAAGCAAGACTCCAGTTGATTTTGGGGTCATGAGGTCAAAGGTCAAGGTCACAGGACACATCTTTAAAAAGATTGTGGATGCATTTTCAGCCAAAAAATTCATCTCAGATCTTTCATCTTGCACATATAGTTCACCTGCTAAGAGTGGAAGACCCCTATCAGTTTTGAGGTCACAAGGTCAAAGGTGAAGGTCACAGGAGCCATCTGTCCAAAAATTAGTTTCTGGATAATAATTCCTGCTTTTATTAATGTATGGATTTCAACTTGACTTGTTTATATCCCATTGGAAAAGCAAGACCCAAATTGATTTTGGGGTCATGAGGTCAAAGGTCAAGGTCACAGGACACATCTTTAAAAAGATGTGGATGCATTTTCAGCCAAACATTTAATCTCAGATCTTTCATCTTGCACATATAGTTCACCTGCCAAGAGAGGAAGAACCCTATCAATTTTGAGGTCACAAGGTCAAAGGTGAAGGTCACAGGAGCCATCTGTCCAAAAATTAGTTTCTGGATGATAATTCATTCTTTTATTGATGTGTGGATTACAAACTTGACTTGTATTTGACCCATTGGAAAAGCAAGACCCGAATTGATTTTGGGGTCATGAGGTCAAAGGTCAAGGTCACAGGAAACCTCTTTAAAAAGATTGTGGATGCATTTTCAGCCAAACAATTCATCTCAGATCTTTCATCTTGCACATATAGTTCACCTGCCAAGAGTGGAAGACCCCTATCAATTTTGAGGTCACAAGGTCAAAGGTGAAGGTCACAGGAGCCATCTGTCAAAAAATTAGTTTCTGGATGATAATTCCTTCTTTTATTGATGTATGGATTTCAAACTTGACTTGTATTTGACCCATTGGAAAAGCAAGACCCGAATTGATTATGGGGTCATGAGGTCAAAGGTCAAGGTCACAGGAAACCTCTTTAAAAAGATTGTGGATGCATTTTCAGCCAAACAATTCATCTCAGATCTTTAATCTTGCACATATAGTTTACCTGCCAAGAGTGGAAGACCCCTATCAATTTTGAGGTCACAAGGTCAAAGGTGAAGGTCACAGGAGCCATCTGTCCAAAAATTAGTTTCTGGATGATAATTCCTGCTTTTATTGATGTATGGATTTCAAACTTGACTTGTTAATGTCCCATTGGAAAAGCAAGACCCAAATTGATTTTGGGGTCATGAGGTCAAAGGTCAAGGTCACATGACACATCTTTACAAAGATGTGGATGCATTTTCAGCCAAACATTTCATCTCAGATCTTTCATCTTGCACATATAGTTCACCTGCCAAGAGAGGAAGAACCCTATCAATTTTAAGGTCACAAGGTCAAAGGTGAAGGTCACAGGAGCCATCTGTCCAAAAATTAGTTTCTGGATGATAATTCCTGCTTTTATTGATGTATGGATTTCAATCTTGACTTGTATTTGACCCATTGGAAAAGCAAGACCCGAATTGATTTTGGGGTCATGAGGTCAAAGGTTAAGGTCACAGGAAACATCTTTAAAAAGATTGTGGATGCATTTTTTAGCCAAACAATTCATCTCAGATCTTTCATCTTGCACATATAGTTCACCTGCCAAGAGTGGAAGACCCCTATCAATTTTGAGGTCACAAGGTCAAAGGTGAAGGTCACAGGAGCCATCTGTCCAAAAATTAGTTCTGGATGATAATTCCTGCTTTTATTGATGTGTGGATTTCAAACTTGACTTGTATATGTCCCATTGGAAAAGCAAGACCAAAATTGATTTTGGGGTCATGAGGTCAAAGGTCAAAGTCAAAGGACACATCTTTAAAAAGATGTGGATGCATTTTCAGCCAAACATTTAATCTCAGATCTTTCATCTTGCACATATAGTTCTCCTGCCAAGAGAGGAAGAACACTATCAATTTGAGGCCACAAGGTCAAAGGTGAAGCTCACAGGAGCCATCTGTCCAAAAATTAGTTTCTGGATGATAATTCCTGCTTTATTGATGTATAGATTTCAAACTTGACTTGCATATGTCCCATTGGTTTAGCAAGGCCCGAATGGATTTTGGGGTCATGAGGTCAAAGGTCAAGGTCACAGGACACATCTTTAAAAAGATCAAGGTCACAGGACCAACATCTTCAACAAGATTGTGGATTGTAAGATGGAAGAAACAATAAATATGCCAAGTGTCAGTATATGCTGCTAAAAATAGGGGTCTATTCTTAAAGGGGGGGGGGGCCTACTATGTCTGGGGATACTCTGGCACTTGCGGTGCCAAGAAATGTCTAGTTTAAATTTGTGAATTTTGTATATTCTGGATTCTCAACATCATTGTTTGGCTAAAACTGAATAAATACTAGACATGGTACGAATGCTTTGCAAATGTATTTGAATATGAATATGTACTGCATTGAAACATTTTATTGCATAAGAATGGGAATTCAGGTAAAAATGAAAGTATTTGAATACCAGTGCAGATACTTTCAAAATGTATTCATGAATGCATTCATGAATATATTCTATAATGTTATTTTAGTAATCATTTCCATTATATTTTATTTTAAAAAATCATATGATTTTCTTATTATTTTTTTATAAAAATTATATTGGCACAATATTTATTATTAAATTTTAATAAATAGTTAAACTCTTTTATTATATGTGCTGCTTATAAGTTATATGGCCAAGTCAAAATCTGTGTGACAAAAGCACTCCATTTGTTAATAAAATAAATGAAATCAGTCCTCTTCCTTGTCTCCAAAGATACTATCAAAATCATACATAAGCTAAATACCAACAACTCATAATAAAGCTTATATTTATTACCACACAAAACCAGCATGTGCCTCATTCCCAAATCATATTTTTATGCCCACGCCACAAAGTGGCCGGGGCATATAGTTTTACCCATGTCCGTCATTCCGTCCTTCCGAAATAAAACAGTTGTACGGACTTTTTTTCGCAATGCCTGCAGATATTGGCCTGATTTTTGGTGTGTGTGCAGATAATGACCAGTTACAGATCGAGTTAGCGTTTCCTCCCAATTGACCTACTTTTGACTGTTTTACGGCTCCTGAACATAGAAAATTTCATGAAAATATAAATTTTCATGACAAATACACATGTACGGACTTTTTTTTGCAATGCCTGCAGATATTGGCCTGATTTTTGGTGTGTAGGCAGATAATGACCAGTTACAGATCGAGTTCTCGTTTTTCCCAGTTGACCTACTTTTGACAGTTTAACGGCTCCTTAACCTAGAAAATTTAATGAAAAATATAAATTTTCATGACAAATACACATGTACGGACTTTTTTTCGCAATGCCTGCAGATATTGGCGTTGTCTGTCGTCCGTCGTGCGTCGTGCGTACGTTAACCATAGCTATCTCAAAAACGGCAGGAGCTAGCATCACCAAATTTTTTGCAAATAATCAGTCATCTAAAAAACTATATCGGATTTTGTTTTCTAACTGCATTTTTTTAGATTTTATAGGGAAAAAGCTAAAAGAGCTTTAAAAATCTTCTTCTCCGAAACTGTCCAGCCAAATTGTCCAATATTTCACAGAAATGATCCTTGGAACAATCTTTCTCAAGTTTGTTCAAATGGTTCAAATTCTGTGAATTTTGTCCAAATTACAGGAAGTTGAACCTAGTCATCTGTCCAAAAAAGCATACTAAAATGACAATCTCAGACACGGCCAGAGCTATCATCACTAAATTTTATGCCAGTGTTGGTCACATGAGTCATATATGAAATTCAGGTATTGGTGGCGCCACCTGCATTGACCTTTTTTGTACGGGGGTCATTGGTCATCTGTATATCAACCCATAATTTCTCAGGAATTGCAGGAGCTACCATCCCTAGATTTTATGCAGTTATCTGTCACATTTCAAATGTTGTGGGATTCAGCTTATGTTTTTTAGCTCAGCTGACTATAAGTCATCTGAGCTATAGTCGTGGTCCATTGTCCGTCGTCCGTCCGTCCGTAAATGTGGCACGTTTTGAAACCGTAAGACCTAGGAATCCAAAATTAGGCATAATGTTAGATGTCCCCAAGATCTCCTACCAAGCCGAAAACTGGGTCTTTGCAACTTCGTTCCTTTGAGAAATTAAGGAAAAACCTCAATTTTTTATTAAAAACCTATTTTCACACTTCAGGACTGCCTAATATCAAAACGACTCATCTGTTTTTCCTCATATTTACCATAAATATTCTTCTATATAGTTCCTATGTACATGCCAGAAATTATGTCTGTATTATATAATTTAAAAAAGTTATGAGCCCAAACATAATGCATTTTGTAAAAAATCAGGAAAGATATTTGATCACTTAACACAAAATATGTTAAAGCTATGGACTTTTTTTTCCAGTTATATAACTTTAATTAATCAAAATTAAATTGTATACCCAAAATTAGATCAAAATCTTTTAAATTTTTTAAAATATTAACAAAAATAAAAGATTGGTACCTTAAATTTAGCCCAACTTTGACCATGGCACATTTTATTTCCTGTAAGTACTGTGGATTTAATTTTCACAGCATGTTTTTGTTAGCATTTTGTCTGTTAACACCAAAAATTTGAAACCAGTTGATCAAAAACTGTAGATTTTATTCAAGTTTTCGAACACCATGGAACATACTGTTTACATCAAGCTAGTGTTATGCAGTTTGCAAGAGCTCAGCTCCCCAGCTTCAGCTCTCAGTTCCTTAAATTTTGCATACAATTAGATGTCTCCATAATCCCTAACCATGCCAAGAATTTGGTCACTAGGACTTAATACCTTCGAGATATTAATGAAAAACTTCATTTTTCCATTAAAAACCCATTGTTACACTTCAAGACTGCCTAATATCAAAACAACTGATCTGACTTTAATCATATATAATATACATATTTTTCTATACATTCTCTATGCACATGCCAGATATGATGTCAGTATTGCGTAACTGTTTTAAGTTATGGGCGCAAACATTATGCACTTTGTAAAAAATCAAGAAATAATTTACTCCCTTAACAAGGATATTGCTGAAGCTAGAGATTTTTTTTCAGGGATGAAACATTATTTAATCAAGATTCAATTGAATACCCAGTATTAGTTCTGAATTTTTCAGATTTTATAAGTTATTAGTATAAATATAAAATTAGTACCTTATATTTTGCTCAACTTTGACCATGGCACGTTTGTTTCCTGTGAGCACTGTTGATATAATTTTCATGTCATGCACACATAAGGATTTTAAGCTTTTTAGTGTAGAAAGCTGAAAGAAATTGGCCAAAAATTGTAGCTTTTGTTAATGTTTCTATGAGACCATGTCAGACTTTGGCCCTCTCCAGCCCCTCTTGAGTCACCTGTATGTTGACCTTGTTGAACTTTCAGCAAATTATGCATGCTTGACGGGAGGCATAAACTGGGGCTCCAGGCAGCTTATTATATAATGGCCAGCCACAGTTGATCCAGGTGTCCAACCCAACTCATCTAGTAGTTTTAACCAACAACATAACAATAAAAAATAAATTAATAAATTTGTGTTGGTTTTTAATAACAAATTAAAGAAAAATAGAAAAGGAATTTGTTAGTTTATAATAACAGGAAATTAACTTGCAGTTACTGATGATATAAGAATCTTGTATCGATGGATAGAATGTCAGGTATTCCAAATAACACCATGCAGTCACCTATGATATTTTTCAGTTCAATTTTAATGATAAAAAAGTAAATCATATTATTCATTACTAATGATTGGGGATCATATGAAGGAAATTAATGATAGACAAAGATGCAGTTGATAATATTAATCTAGATTTCTACTGTGTCTAGTGTGTACATTGATGTGAAATTAGTCCAAAATGAATATATTACATTTATTTTTTTTAATATAAATAAAAACCATAAACCAGGTACTTATGATCATTATTTAAATGTGTTAATTTTGTATATTCTGGATTCTCAACATCATTGTTTGGTGAAAACTGAATAAATACCTGACATGGTGCGAATAATTTGCAATTGTATTTAAATACGAATATGAATATGTACTCCATTATAAAATTTCTTGCATAAAGAACGGGAATTCAGGTAAAAATGCAAGTATATGAATACCAGTAAAAATACTTTCAAAATGTATTCATGAATGCATTCATGAATATATTCTTTAATATTATTTTAATAATCATTTCAGTTATATTTCATTTTAAAAAATCATAAGATTCTCTTATTATTTTTAATAAAAATTATATTTGGGACAATATTTGTAATTTTTTTAATTAATAGTTAAACTCTTAAATTATATGTTCTGCTTATAAGTTATATGGCCAAGTCAAAATCTGTGTGACAATAGTACTCCATTTGTTAATAAAATAAATGAAATCAATCCTCTTCCCTGTCTCCAAAGATACTATCAAAATCATACATAAGCTAAACAACAACAACTCATAATACAGCTTATATTTATTACCACACAAAACCAGCACGTGAATCATATCTAAATCATATTTTTTATCATATATAACAGCTGAGCGCCGTGACCCATAGGTCCCTTGTTTCTATCTGCATTTACTTAGATTTTATAGGGGAAAAGCTGAAAAACCTTTAAAGGTCTTCTTGTAAACGGTCCAGCCAAATTGTTCATTATTTTACAGAAATGATCCCAGAGGCAAGCACTCGTAAGTTTGTTCAAATGGTTTGCATTTGATGAATTTTAGTGGAGTTAAATGAATTCGAAAGGTCATTTGGCCAAGTAAGCATACTGACATAGTTATCTCAGAAATGACAGAAACTAGCATTACCAAGTATTGTGCAAATGTTGGTCATATGACTCATATTTGACGATGCAGATTTTGATGTTCCACCTACATTGACCTGTTTTTTATGGGCAAAAACCTCATAATTTTAGCCTCTTTCAGCTTAAAATTTTTATGATGAAACTGTCAAGTTGAATCGTTCAATTTTTCAAAGGAATTATCATAGGACGGGGTTCTTTCAATAATATCAGAAAAACTTAAGTTGGTCTTATGGCCATTATTATGTCTAACTCAAACTGGGGACTGCAAAACTGTTCTTCTACAAAATTATTGTTTCAATTATAACTTCTGTTCAAGGCACAAAAATTATTCTTAGTTGGCCTTTGTTCAAGTTTACTTGAATGATTTTTGGCAGAATTATTGGACCTTTAACTATGAAAGAACTGAATCTTTTGTTTTTCTAGATATTTTGATAAAAAGTTTATGAATATTTCAGCTTGAAAAAAAGCATTTTAGCCAAATTCTTTCAGTATGTGTAAACAGATTTGCCAACAGGCCAAGATTTGTGTCTGTATATTTACATTGGTTAAGAAACTGCCATCTGTTTCAGATTTGGCAATAGATCAAGAGTTCATTCAGTGCAGCCAGATATAGGTCAAGAGTTCAGTCAGTGCAGCCAAGCACAAGGCATGTGATCCCCTCATGGGTGACGTGAACAACTCATGGGCACCATGTGATCACCTCATGGGCGTCATGCCCCTCAGGGCTGCATGTGGAGCCAGTCTGTTTATAGCTTTGGCAGACTGCCAACTGTATCAGATTAGGCAACAGGTCAAGAGTTCACTCAGTGCAGCCAGGTAAAGGTCAAAAGTTCACCCAGTCTAGCCAGGTGCAGGTCATGAGTTCACTCAGTGCAGTAGCCTGAGCTAGCAAATTTGTCACAGTTCACTCGGGGCAACTGCCTTTCTCACCTAAGCGTGGTCAGCCCCATGCATCAGACTGAAGGTAAGTTTGATGTATTGGCCTAATATTTTGACCTGTCCATGTGTCTTTGGTGGGTTTCTCATTAACAAGACAGGTGTCACCAACTACAATGACATTTGCACATGGTGTGACTTTTGTGCCTGCTTATTTCTATGAAGGAATTTGATATATCATCCTGAAATTGGGAATATTTATACCTATCGTATTTCAATTATCGTATACTTGTCATATACAAGACTGGTGGTGCCACCTACAATAATTTTTTGTACAGTTTGTGTCGAGGGGTTTGATATATCAGTCTGAACTTGGGCATATGTATATATCTCTGATAGCTTTGTTGTATACAAGACTGGTGGTGCCAGCTACAATCATTTTTAGCTCATCTGACTGTAAGTCAACTGAGGTATAGGAATGGCGCTTTGTCTGTTGTCCGTCTGGACGTCCAGCCTTACGTTAGTAGGGCACAAATTATAACAGCTGGTCCTAGAAACTTCTATGTGAATATCTAGGGAGGTCAATAAAAAATTTCCCTTGAAACTTGAAATGAGGTCACTGCGACCTTTTTCCATAGAGCTATGGGACTTGAAAGTAACCCCCAGAATAGTAAAAAAATTGATACAAAACCTCTAATATCTTGATAATTAATGCATGGTTTGTCATGAATCTTGCCTTGGATATTGACCATGACTAGTTTTGTCAGTTCCTGAAACGTGGTGGTTTTCCTGTTTTAACAAATATTTTTCTATTTATTTACTATAAAATGACAACAATCATGTCAGTTTCTCAGCTGTCATTACATCTGGTGTCCCAAAACCTGGTGTGTTTATTGATCACAAGTGGATGCCCTATACTAATCACCCTGTCTGTCTGTCTGTTTGTATGTCTCTCTGTCTGTCAATTTGTCCATCCACACAAATTAGTTTCCAGATGATAACTCCTGTTAAGTTTGATATATTGTTTTTGGGGTCGAAGGTCAAAGGTCAAGGTCACAGGACCCATTTCTTTAAAAGGAATGTGTATGCATTTGAAGCCAAACTTTTCATCGCAAACCTTCCATCTTTAAGATATTGCTAACCTGCCACTAGGGAAAGATTCTATTTGATTTTTGGGTCATAGGTCAAAGGTCAAGGTCACAGGGCCCATCCATTTACAAATTAGTTTATGGATGATAATTCTGCTTTGGATAGACAAACTGGCTTCAAATTTGATTTAACAATGACCAACCACATATGTAAATTCATTTTGATTTGCAGGGTTCAGCAATCTAAGTTGAAGGTCACAGAAGCCACATCTTTAAAAAGATTGTGGATGCACTGTAAATCAAACTTTTCATCATGAACTTTCCAACATTCACACATGGCTTACTTGCCCAAAGTGAGGAAACCTGTAGAATTTGAGGTAATATGGTCAGAGGTCAAGGTCTTTTTTAAAAGTTTGTTACAATAATCCTAATGCTGCAAGTTCAAGGATATTAAGTTCTAAGATTTTTTGGTTACAAGGTCATTGGTTAAGGTCAGAGGACTGTCATTCTGAAAAATTTCTTTCAAAATATCCTAATAGACAAATTCAACTGAGTGTTGAGACCAATGGGTCCCTAGTTGTGTTGTGTGCACCCATGCCAGAATTTCAGCAGTGATGTTTGTGTAATTGTTTCTTATTCAAAATGTTTAGTACCTGCATTGTTCATATACATGAGAAGTCATGGTCCAGCATTGAAGCATTATACCTGGTGTATTTCCCAATGCACAGGTTCGCATTAGGCCTGAAGGCCTTGTTTAAAATTCGGAATTATGATCGGTCACATGTGAACTGCTGTGCCCTCATTTTTGTTTGACCTCTGACCTTTCCTCTCTCCCCAGCATCCATTTGTGCGTCTGTTTCCACACATAAACTCACATATCTCGGGAACCGTTTGACCGATAAGGCTAAAGATTTTGTACAAATGTAGCCCTTGCAAAGCTTTATAACATACACTAAAAATGGTGGCGCCACATGCAACCATTTTTGCACAGCATCCATCTGTTCATCTGCCTTGGGATAAAAACACTCCTATCTCTGCATTGGTTGGACTTATCTATCTGAAATTTTGCATGTGTATACATCCTGGACAGCTTTCTTGATTTTATGACAGATTGTGCCACCTACATTCATGTTTAAGCTGCAGACATCCAAGCTCATATCTCGGGAACTGTTTGACCAGTTGGGCCAAAATTTTGCATGTGTATAGATCTTCCATAGCCCTTTAACATACGCAAAACTGGTGGTGCCACCTGCAACCATTTTTGCACAGCGTCCATCTGTTCATCTGCTTTTGGATAAAATCACTCATGTCTCAGCAGTGGTTTGACTTATCCACCTGATATTTTGCAGGTTTATACATCCTTGACAGCTTTCTTGTTTTTATGACAGGTGGCGCCACCTACATTCAAATTTACTCTGCAGACATCCAAGCTCATATCTCAGGAACCATTTGACCAATAGGCATAAATTTTGCATGTGTATAGATCTCACATAGCTCTTTATCATACGCATATCTGGTGGCGCCACCTGCAAACATTTTTCCACAGCATCCGTCTGTTTGTTTGCCGTGGGATAAAATCCCTCATATCTCGGCAGTGGTTTCACATATCTGCCTAAAATTTTGCATGTTTATACATCTTGGATAGCTTTCTGGATTTTGTGGCAGGTGGCGCCACCTGAATTTATGACTACACTGCAGACATTCAGGCTTATATCTCAGGACTGATTTGACATATCCCCCTGAAATTTAGCATGTGTATAGATCTCACATAGCTCTTAATCATACACAAAATTGGTGGTGCCACCTGCCACCATTTTTGCACAGCGTCCGTCTGTTCATCTGCCTTGGGATAAAAACACTCATATCTCTGCATTGGTTGGACTTATGCACCTGAAATTTTGCATGTGTATACATCATGGACAGCTTTCTTGATTTTATGACAGGTGGCGCCACCTACATTCACATTTAAGCTGCAGACATCCAAGCTCATATCTCTGGAACCGTTTGACCAGGTGGGCCAAAATTTTGCATGTGTATAGATCTCCGAATGCTCTTTATCATACGCATATCTGGTGGCGCCACCTGCAACCAATTTTGCACAGCCTACATCTGTTCATCTGCCTTGGGATAAAATCACTCATATCTCAGCTGGGTTTGACTTATCCACCTGAAATTTTGCAGGTTTATACATCCTTGCCAGCTTTCTTGTTTTATGACAGGTGGCACCACCTACATTCAAATTTACGCTGCAGACATTCAGGCTTATATCTCAGGACTGGTTTGACATATCCCCCTGAAATTTTGCATGTGTATAGATTTCACATAGCTCTTAATCATACACAAAATTGGTTGGTGCCACCTGCCACCATTTTTGCACAGCGTCCGTTTAGTGTTTAGTACTTGCAATGTTCACATACATGTTACACATGTTCTTGAAAAGTAATGGTCCAACATTGAAGCATTATACCTGGTGTAATCTCATTGCACAGGTTCGCATTAGGCCTGTAGGCCTTGTTGGTGTGTGGGCAGATAATGACCAGTTACACATCGAGTTCGCGTTTTGTCCCAGTTGACCTACTTTTGACTGTTTTACGGCTCCTGAACATAGATAATTTCATGAAAATATAAATTTTCATGAAAATATAAATTTTCATGACAAATACACATGTACTGATTTTTCTTTGCAATACCTGCAGATATTGGCCTCATTTTTGGTGTGTGGGCAGATAATGACCAGTTACAGATTGAGTTCATGTTTTGTCCCAGTTGACCTACTTTTGACCGTTGCACGGTGGTCTAACATAGAAAATTTCATAAAAAAGTGCACATGTATGGACTTTTTTTTGCAATGCCTGCAGATACGGGCTTGATTTTTGGTGTGTAGGCAGATAATGACCAGTTACAGATCAAGTTCTTGTTTTGTCTCAGTTGACCTACTTTTGACCATTTGACTGCTCCTGAACATAGAAAGTTTCATGAAAAATAGATATTTTCATAACAAAAGCATATGTACCAACTTTTTTTCCTCAATGCCTGCAGATACCACCCTGATTTTTTATGTGTGAGCAGATAATGACAGTTGCAGATCGAGTTTGCGTTTCATCCCGGTTGACCTACTTTTCATAGTCTTACGGCTCCTAAACATAGAAAATTTCATGAAAGACAGAAATTTTTATGGAAAATGCACATGTATGGACTTTTTTTCACAGTGCCTGCAGATACTGGCCTGATTTTTGGTGTGTTGCTTTATAATGACCCGTAACAGATCGAGTTTGCATTTGGCCCTTGTTGACCTACTTTTGACCATATGACACTTCCTGAACTTAAAATTTTTTTCAAAATTTAAATGTTTCTAACTTGCCCCAGGCGGGGGCATTTGTGTCGTTCCGACACATCTAGTTTATCATATATAACAGCTGAACGCCGTGACCCATGGGTCCCTTGTTTAATTTTGTTCTAACTACACATACATACACATGCGTTGGTAGTGTTTTTCCAACTATTGATAAAGGTGATTTTGCCTACATTTTCCTGGCCCAAAACTATTGCAACAATGCGCTTATGACCATTTGAGTGTAAATAACATGTGATATAATTGGCAGCCATTTTGGTGTCATCTAGGATTAACCAATCACCTGATTTCTCTGGGATACTTTGTTTAAATGTCATGAATCTCTTGATCCCAGAAACCTAGAAGCAAATACCAGTATTGCCATTTTTTGGATACATAAGTGGCCCATGGGCCATGATGCTTAGCTTAATTTGACAAGTATCATAGGAATTAAGTGACCAAAGTTCCAAGTTAATTTGCCTAGAAACTTCTTAGCATGAGAAAATTCCAGGCCTACTGATACGGTTTGTGTCTATCTAAAATTCAGGGTGCTCATATGACATATTTTATCTGTAGGTCAAAAATAGGTCACCATGACCTAATTTCAGGTTTCAAAGGACATTGGCCAAGGACTTCCAAAATGTCACATGAGAAAATAAACTAGGCCTAATGGAAATAATTTGTTCCCTGTCTGACTGTCACAGGGGTTCAAAATCATGTTTTCGGCCTTAAGGTTGCAACTATTTCAGGTTTGAAAGGAGATTGCTCAGGATCAAGGACCAGAATTTTCTGGGCCTAACAGATGCAATATGTGCTGATTTAATATTCCAGATGCTAGTATGTCATTTTTTTCTCCTTTTGGTCGCAAAATATATAGGTCACATTGACCTAATTTCATAATTCCAAGGACATTTTCTTAGGATATCCATGAATTATATCGGTACGTTAAAAACATTTGAGGTTCAGTGAAGATTTTCCTAGGACCTTCCTAGATATACAGTTACAAAGTTTCTAGATCTAACGGTTACAATTTGTTCCTTGTTAATGGACAGCTGGATGGACAAAGAATGATCGCTTTAGATGACTTACAGTCAGATCAGCTAAACATGTATGATTTATGGTCTTGGTCTGTAAGGCCATTTTGGACGTCATCTATGATTTGCCAGTCACGGGACAACACATCCACGCTTAAGGCTGTTTCATTGGATTTCCTGACCCCAAAAACACAGTATTAGATATCAAATGTTTACTGTAGGATGAAAAATAAATGATTTATTGCAGTTATTTTGGGTCTTTGTGCTGATTTGCCATTCACGTGACTACTCAACGATGCTTTTGTGGGTTTCAATGGATTTCTTGACCTGGAAAACCCAGTAGTAGATATCAAACTTTTTACTCTAGAAAATAAAATAAATGATTAATGGCATTTTTAGAGTCTTTGCAGCTATCTTGGACGCATTCTTGGATTTGCCAATCACGTGACTACTCAAAGATGCTTTTGTGGGTTTCAATGTATTCCTTGACCTCGAAAACTGAGTAGTAGATATCAAACTTTTTATTCTAGAAAGATAAATAAATGATTTATGGCTGTTTTTAGGGTCCTTGCGTCCATCTTGGATGCCATGGATAACATGCTACAGGAAGTCAGATTTTCTTAGATTTTTAGTATGTTATTATTGGTGTTCACTAGTACCGAAAACTGTTGAAAAACCTTTTGTAGCAATTTTTAGCAAACCTGTGAGCTTATGCGATGGTGCAGCGTCATCCGTCCATCGTCAGCCGTCCGCCGTCCAGGGCTGGCTTTCCGCCGTCCATGGCTGTAAGTCAGAAAGTGTCAGAGCTAGCAGCTCCAAATTGCATGTAAGAATTAGTCACATGTGAAACTTGGTGCCCTAGAGCTTATTATCGGGTATCTGCATTAATTTAGATTTTATAGAGAAAAAGCTTTAAAACCTTTAAAAATCTTCTTCTCTGAAACTGTCCAGCCAAATTGTCCAGTATTTCACAGAAATGATCCCTCGAACAATCTCTCTAAAGTTTGTTCGAACGGTTCCAGTTCGGAGATTTTTGGCCGAGTTACAGGAGGTTGAACCTAGTCATCTGTCCCAAAAACCACACTAGAATTAAAATCTCAGAAATGGCTAGAGCTAAAATCACCAAATTTTATACCAATGTATGTCACATATGTCTGATTTTAAGGTATTGGTGGAGCCACCTACAATGATGTGTTTTTTACAAGCGAAAATGTAATTTTAAACTCTTCTAGCTTATACACTGATTTATGATGAAACTGTTAAGCTGATTGGTTTAAACTTTACAAGAATTATTTATGGTAGGGTCTATGGTAGGGTTCTGCCAGTTTTATAAGAATAGATTGGGTAAATACAGTTTTAAAAAAAGCATTGTAGCCAATTAAAAAAGGCTTTCTGTATTTAAAAACAGATTTGACAACAATCTGAGTTTCAGCAGCCAAGTCAAGAGGTCACTCAGTACAAACAGGTGGGTTCCAGACATCACCATGGCAACTGACCTGGCTGGGGGGGGGGGGGGGGGTGTCTAGACAATGTGTCTAGACGTCTAGACATCTAGACACAATGTTTAGATGCAGAATTCCCAGATTATTGGACCTTTATCTTTCAACTGTTTGAAAAAACCTTGGTTTGCATTTTAAGCGAATCAGATTTATCATCAGGTCACATGTGAACTGCTGTGCCCTCATTTTTGGTTGACCTCTGACCTTTCCTCGCTGCCCGGCATCCATTTGTGCGTCTGTTTCCACACATAAACGAGCATATCTTGGGAACTGTTTGACCGATCAGGCTAAAAATTTTGCACAAATGTAGCCCTTTGATAGCTTTATAACATACACTAAAAAAGGTGGCGCTACCTACAACCATTTTTGCACAGTGTCCTTCTATACATCTGCCTTGGGATAATATCACTCATATCTCAGCAGTGGTTTGACTTATCCACCTGAAATTTTGCAGGTTTATACATCCTGGACAGCTTTCTCGATTTTTTTTTTGACAGGTGGCGCCACCTACATTCACTTTTACTTTGCAGATGTCCAAGCTCATATCTCGGAACCCGTTTGACCGATTGGGCCAAAATTTTGCATGTGTATAGATCTCGCATGGCTCTGCATCATAGGCAAAACTGGTGGCGCCACCTGCAACCATTCTTCCACAGCGTTCATCTGCTTGGGATAAAATCACTCATATCTCTGCATTGGTTGGACTTATCCACCTGAAATTTTGCACGTATATACATCCTGGACAGCTTTCTCGATTTTATGACAGGTGGCGCCACCTACATTCACGTTTAATCTGCAGACATCCAAGCTCATATCTCGAGAACAGTTTGACCAATTCAGCCAAAATTTTGCATGTGTATAGATCTCGCATAGCTCTTAATCATAGGCAAAACTGGTGGCGCCACCTGCAACCACTTATGCACAGGGTCCATCTGTTTATCTGCTTTGGGATAAAATCACTTATATCTCAGAAGTGGTTTGACTTATCCACCTGAAATTTTGTAGGTTTATACATCCTGGACAGCTTTCTCGATTTTATGACAGGTGGCACCACCTACATTCACGTTTACTCTGCAGACATCCAAGCTCATATCTCGGGAACCGTTTGACCAATTCGGCCAAAATTTTGCTTGTGTATAGATCTCACATAGCTCTTTTTCATAAGCAAAACTGGTGGCCCCACCTGCAACCACTTATGAACACTGTCCATCTGTTCATCTGCCTTTGGATAAAATCACTCATATCTCAGCAGTTGTTTGACTTATCCACCTGAAATTTTGCAGGTTTATTCATCCTGGACAATTTTCTCGATTTTATGACAGGTGGCGCCACCTACATTCACATTTACGCTGCATACATCCATGCTTATATGCATCACCCTTCACTCTATTCCCCTTGCCACTTAATCCATGCCTCACTTCACCCGTCCCACTCTGATTTCTTTGGACACACATATCTGCTTGTCGACTACCCATATTCTAGTTTTAAAATGTCCTAGTCTGAACCTTGCAGGTCTGAAATGTCCATTTTGCTGAAATCATAATGACTAAGGTAGATATGCAGGACTTAAAAGGATCAATATTAAATTTTAAAAATAAACCTCCATTCATACTCCCAAACTTTGCACAGGTTCGCATCAGGCCTGTAGGCCTTGTTTAAAGGTTAAACTGTATATTGACCCGACTAATGGCTCACTACTTATGTAAGAACTCTGTCAATTTTGGGGTCCAATGGTCACAGGACCCATTTCTCTAAAAAGAATCTTAAATTTTGAAGCCAAACTTTTCATTGCAAACCTTTCATCTTTAAGATATTGCTAACCTGCACTAGGGAAGATTCTGTTCAATTTTGGGGTCAAAGGTCAAGGTCACAAATTAGTTTATGGATGATAATTCTGCTTAGGATAGATAGATTGGCTTCAAACTTGAATTTATAATGAGCCACCACTTAAGTGAATTCATTTTGATTTTCATGGTCCAGAGATCAAAGTTGAAGGTCACAGGGGCCACATCTTTAAAAAGATTGTGGATGGACTGTAAATCAAACTGTTCATCCAAAACTTTCCATCTTTCACGCATGGCTTACTTGCTCAAAGTGAGGAAATCTGTATATTTTGAGGTTACCTGGTCAGAGGTCAAGGTCACTTTTTAAAAGATTGTTACAATAATCTAAATGCTGCAAGTTCAAGGATAATAAGTTCTAAGATTTTTTGGTCATTGGTTAAGGTCACAGGGCTGTCATTCTGAAAAATTTCTTTTAAAATATCCTTAAAGACAATTCAGCAGAGTATCAAGACCCATGGGTCCCTAGTTCCTGTGAGTACTGTTGATTTAATTTTCGCAGCCTGTAAACATACATATTTTATTTGTTTTAATCTAAAAATTTAAAATAAAAGCTTGAAAATTAGGCTAGTTATTGAATTTTTTTCTTGAGGCAATATTGTAGTCACTTCCTTTGTCCAGATGCAGGCTGCTCACTCCTGGTCACTGGAAGTCAGCTTTGCCAGGGTTCCTGATTTGCTACAGTCACTTGGGGAGATCCCCTGCTGTGACAGGTGTATAGTTATTCTCATATCAACACCTTCACCATCCCCCCCTCCCCCCATGTTGCCATTGATTCCTTTAAACCACTGGGCCATATTCTTAAATCTCATACATTAATTATCCTCAGATGTTGATAATTCAGGTTTGTTCAAATGGTTTTGGTTCAGTGCTTTTTGGCTGAGTTACAGGAAGCTAAACTTAGCCAGTTTGCTGTATCTTTCTATATGAATTATAAACCTGCAAAACGTTTTTCAACTGACGCCACTGAAGCCAGTTCGTTTAATATTTACAAGTATAAACCCCACAATAATTCTTATAATAATTGTCTTTAATGGTTCCACATGAATGATTTTTGCCTGAAATATGGAGATTGAATTGAGTCATTTTATCATATATGTTAGCTGTGTGAAGCAGTTACATCTAGCCTGACACCAGGTTATCAGCATCTATTACATCATGCCAGTAGACATTTAGATTTTAGGTTATCTGTGGTTAATATTGAGAAGATGTTTTTAAAAGCTTTTAAAACACTAGAATACAGGTAGTCGACAAGCGACTACGTGTATCCGCCAAAATCAAAGTAGGATGGGTGAAGTGAGGCATGGATTGAGTTGAAAGGGGAAATAGAGTTACATGTATTACATATTAGAATGGATGTCTGCCACGTAAACATGATTGTAGGTGGTGCGCCCTGTTATTTGAACGAGAAACTACCCAAGATGTATACACATGCAAAATTTCAGGAGGAAAAGTCAAACCACTGCAGATATATGAGTGATTTTATCCCACAGCAGACAAACAGATGGACGCTGTGCAAAAATGGCTGCAGGTGGCGCAACCATTTTTGTGTATGTTATAAAGCTATCCAAGGGCTACATTTGTGTAAAATGTTTTGCGGATACTATGTTTTTGACCGGGCTCTGCCGCCGCTGCAGCGTTCGTTTCCGGAAAACTACTCTGAGACTACTGTATAGATTTATCCGAAACTTACACCAATTATTGGGTCACATGTGAACTGGTGCCTAACCTATTTGTGTTGACCTCTGACCTTTCCTCTCTGCCCAGCGTCCATTTGTGCGTCTGTTTTCATACATAAACCCACATATCTCGAGAACAGTTTGACCAGTCAGGAAAAAAAGTTTGTACAAATGTAGCCCTTGGATAGCTTTATAACATACACAAAAAATGGTGGCACCAACTGCAACCATATTTGCACAGTGTCCATCTGTTCATCTGCCTTGGGTTAAAATCACTCATATCTCTTCAGTGGTTTGACTAATTCACCTGACATTCGGCATGAGTATACATCCTGGATAGCTTTCTTGATTTTATGACTGATGGTGCCACCTACATTCATGTTTACGTGGCAGACATCCATTCTAATATGTAACACATGTAACTCTATTTCCCCTTTCCATCATCCATGCCTCACTTCACCCGTCCTACTCTGATTTTGGCGGATACACGTAGTCGCTTGTTCATGCTGCAGACATCCTAGCTCATATCTCTGGAACCATTTGACCGATTAGGCCAAAATTTTGCATGGGTATAGATCTCACATAGCTCTTTATGATACACAAAACTGGTGGCGCCATCTGCAACCATTTTTGCACAGAGTCCGTCTGTTTGTCTGCCATGGGATAATATCACTCATAATGTGGCAATTGTTTGACATATCGTCCTAAAATTTTGCATTTTTATACCTCCTGGACAGCTTTCTTGATTTTATGACAAGTGGCGCCACCTACATTCTAGTTTACGCTGCAGACATCCAAGCTCATATCTCAGGAACCGTTTGACTGATTGGGCCAAAATTTTGCATGTGTATAGATCTGCAACCATTTTTGCACAGCGTCTGTCTGTTTGTCTGCCATGGGCTAAAATCACTCTCATACATGTAGTGGTTTGACTTTTCTGCCTAAAATTTTGCATATGTTTACAACTTGGACAGCTTTCTGGATTTGTGGTAGGTGGCGCAACCTATATACACATTTCGGCTGCAGACATCCATGCTAATATGCAACACACCTCACTCTATTTCCCCTTGCCACTCAATCCATGCCTCACTTCACTCGTTCCACTCTGATTTTGGTGGATTCACGTAGTCGCTTGTCAACTACCCGTATTCTAGTTTTTCATATATTCCTGATTTCTTTTTTAAAAAAAGTCAGCAGAAAAGCATTTTGTATTGGGAAAGTTTATTTCAAAGCTATTTCATGAGGGATCACTTTTGTGTACAGATAACAGCACTTGGTTTACCATTAGCAGATTGCCAGTGCCTTAATGTTGGCCATTAGCCAAAATGATGTCAGCTCTATAAATAGTTTTGGCACAGTGCCAGGATTGGAAGAAGTGCAGCCAGGTATAGGTCAAGAGTTCACTCAGTGCAGTTGCTGCATCCTATTTATAGCTTTGGCAGACTGCCCACTGGATCAGATTTGGCACCAAAGCTCAGCCTGTATCTATTTATAGATTTGGCAGACTGCCAACTGTGTCAGATTATGCAACATGCAGGTCAAGAGTTCACTCAGTGTAGCCAGGTATAGGTCAAAAGTTCACTCAGTCTAGCCAGGTGTAGTTCAAGAGTTCACTCAGTGCAGTAGCTTGAGCCAGCGATTGGTCACAGATCACTCTGGGGCAAATGCCTTACTCACCTGAGCCTGCTCAGCCCAGTGCATCAAACTCAAGGGAAGTTTGATGTATTGGCCTGATATTTTGACCTGTCTATGCCTCTTTGATGGCTTTCTCATTCACAAGATAGGTGTCACCACCTACATTGACTTTTGCAAAGTGTATGCGCCTGCTTATTACTACGGAGGAATTTGATACATCAGCCTCAAATTAGGCATTTTTATACATATTGGATAGCTTTATCGTGTACAAGACTGGTGGTGCCACTTACAATAATTTTTGCACTGTGTATGTCCCTGCTTATTTTGCAGGAGGGGTTTGACATATCAGTCTGACATTGGGCATATGTATATATCTCTTCGTTGTATTCAAGACGGGTGGTGACAGCTGCAATCATTTTTGTGTTGTGTGCACCCATGCCAGAATTCAGCATAGATGTTTGTGTAATTGTTTCTTGTTCAAAGTCTTTAGTACTTGCATTGTTCATATACATGTTACACATGTTCTTGAAAAGTAATGGTCCAGCATTGAAGCATTATACGTGATGTAATCTCATTGCACAGGTTTGCATTAGGCCTGCAGGCCTTGTTTAATGTATGTCTGTGAAATAATGGACCAGTTTGAAACATCCTGAAGGATGAACAGCTTATACACATAGACGACCTGGCTGATTAGTAACGCAGACATCATGTGCATGCATTACAGTGTCTCATATATATCTTGCAATATCAAAGGTCTTTTTGTTTTATTGTATCCCCAGACTAAGTTGGGATACTATGGTTTAAGCATGGTCGTGACACCGCTGCAGAGATTTTGTTAGGACGGATAATTAAAAAAATATTTCACAGATCTTTACCAAACTTAATATGTGCATAGATATGGGTGAGAGAACAAAGCCTATTAAAATGGGGTCATGACCTTGACAAGGAGAGTGACCTTTTTCGGGGGAAAATCACACAAATTCTTAAATATCTCAAGTAATCTGGCATGGATTGGTCCAAAAATCAAATTGACAAAAGATCTTGGATAGTTTTGTCATTTACCGGAAACTGGTGG
This sequence comes from Sipunculus nudus, assembly GCA_026874595.1. NCBI lineage: Eukaryota > Metazoa > Annelida > Sipuncula > Golfingiida > Sipunculidae > Sipunculus > Sipunculus nudus. The sequence goes on from CM049311.1 coordinate 44,991,051, forward strand.
TGCCACCTGTTATTTTTTTCTTGATTTTGTGCCATTTAATACCCCAATCAGTGCCACTTAACTGTACTCTTGAGCATTATAACTCAAAAACTAATGGACAGATTTCGTTCATATTATGCATATACATAGACATGGGTTATGGGATGATGTATATTTTAATTGGGGTCATGACCTTTCCTTTGAGAGTGGCCTTGACCTTGAATATTGCCATATATGGTGAAAATCACACAAAATCATAGATATCTCAATAAGTGATGCATTGATTGGTCCAAAAATCAAACTGTCCAAAGATCTTGGATAGCTTTGTCTTCTGCTGAAAACAGGTGGCGCCACCTTCTGTACTTTTCTTGTTTTGGGCCTTTTAAAACCCCATCATTGCCAGTGTTGCTCCTAGAGTGCGGCATTGCGGCAATGCCGCAATATTTTTGGCCATGTCCCTTTGTTTCTAGGCAAGCGCGCCCATGTGGACGCAATATTTTCACATGCATCCCCTAAAAGTTTAAATAATGCAACCCTTAAACAAAAGTAGTTATATGAAAGATTTGCGGGAATCCTCCGGTAGGAATCTCTGATAAAACCATATATGCGGGATTACATGATACACATACTGTGACACTGATTGAATGGTAACACCATCGATTTCAAGAATGCATCGCCTCAGGGTTGGTCCATACACAAGAAGGGGTTGCACATACACTGAAGAGATCGATGTTCTTGTTGTGGGAATAGTGGCAAGCGAGTGTCGAGTGCTCGACCGGATGTTGTTTAGCCTACATAATCTCACATTAAGATGCATTTTAATCATTTATAAATTAATATGAAAAAAATATATATTTATTTATTAAATGAAGTTTAGAAAGTACGCCCACGGCCGACATGATCAATCTTTACGACATTTCCCCTATAAGATAATCCGCGAAGTAGGGTTGGAAACGCGCCTCCCCGGCATTTCAAAATTTTCTTATTTCATGATGTCAAGCAGTTCTCAACAGCGTATACAGTTAAGAATTACACCAGGTTGATCATATAAATTACATTATAATGCCTCAGATGACGTGATTAGGATTGCTCAAACGATTATTTCGCTCAAAGCAACTCAGTTCAGGTCTCCCACAATCTCAAACTACCGGTCTATGCCTGTCGTGACACCGTTTCACGGAAGACAAGCCAATCGACAGCCGCTCTTTTTTCTATATTTGCATATTTCTATGGACTGAACGTTTAATTTGAATCATAGGCATATGACTATGATTTGAATGGGAACTTCCTCGTAATTTTCAAGGCTCATGGACACGTGATCTCTTAGCCCTAGCAAACGTCCTCTCTTACTACGCTACGCTGTGCGAGAGCCCTAGAAGATGATTTGAGGAAACTGGAGACATTCCACATGACAATTAAATTCTTATATTTCATCTGAAAATTTCGTATTCGTTAAGAAATAAAGATATACTTATCAAATACGCATATAACATACCACTTAGACAGTGTTTGTCCACTTTAAATGTTGATTAGAATAATATGTATTATCCTAATAAATAGTGATACACGGGGAACGCTGTTTGCTCTGCATGGGTTTCCCCCCAGCCACGGCTGGCCGGCAGCCGCCTGTGTAACCAGTGGTAACGGGCCGTCTTGGCTGAGCGAGCAAAGGTCACGCAGTCATTGTTTCAGATTCTGAGACTGTTTCAAGCACAAGGGTTGCAAAGTTTTAAAAGTGAGTCTTGTTTACATACTAAAACATTATATTTAGCTGAATTTCTTGGTCATTCGCATAAAGTACCATATCTCCCTTAGATTACTTTGTCAAGTTTCCTTGTCATAAACGCACTATTTGATTTTACACGATTTTTTTTCCGACAAGGGTTTGAAGTTCTCCAGTTAACTCTGAAGCTTTTTATGCGGCGGTATCCAGGGTCGCATTTAAAGCAGCTAGTGATCTCTCTGTTCCTCGGTATGTATAAAGAAGCCCAAGTCCGGGAATATACTTTGGCGAAAGTGCGATGTTTCTCCTGACTGAATTACTTCACTATCGCGGTTTAATTGATATGAAAATGTCATAACTAAGAAGAACCCAACTATTTCGTTGTTGGTTGTTTTTCATTTTCTCTGACCAATAATATGGACATTTAATTGTTTGTTACTGGTTGAACTAGTATTTTAAGCTGCAGCCACGCCGGCAGCATATTTTCCCGGTTAAGCTGACATTGTTTCCATGGCAACGTACATATAGGCTAACACGGGTATATACGGACAGAAAGATTCAGTTTCTGATTTAAGTAGTTCAAATGTTTTATTTTTTAACTGAAATTGTGGTGTCTGGCCTTTTGATACTTGCTTTAGAATTATAGGCCTAATAATGTAGCCCCGGCTAACATGTAGGCCAAACATTGTTGCACGGCACCGCCAACGCATAAATGACACATCGTGGGAACCGAAATTTCGACGATTATTCTTTTCATACTTTCATACAAAAAATTATGTAATATGGTGACGCCAGCAGCAAAATTCTCATCGTACCACGGCAACTTACCCCAGCACGGCCGACTTTCTGAATAACCTATTCTTAAAAAATTTATCGACAATGAATAAACCCCTGCCTAAATGTGTATATCCTTTATCCGTATATTGAGTTGTTCACAACATTAAGTTTCGATATTAATTTGCCACTTTGAATGGCACCAGCGCGATTCCTCAATTAGCAATGAACATGATTGTATTTCACCACTTTGCAATCTGTACATCAATGTACCGTTATTATTGATCTTGAGACATGAATTCTATTGCCTTCAGTTTTAATGGACTTATAAGTGATTACATGTAAAACATGTAACGATTCCAACCTTTGGTCCTTTACAAATAATAATAATTTATTCCAAATGCCCAAAACATACTACATTCATATTACATAGATTATTTAAAGATAATATTTTGCTTCGAAGTCATTGTCCCCACCTAATTTTGGTGTGTCCCCCAGAAATTACATAAAGGGGCCCGGTGTCCCTTTGCTTCTCATGCCTAGGAGCAACACTGATATGAAATTTTTATCAAAACATACAAAACAAAGGTAAAATATCGCCCAGGTTTGTGAAATATAGTGCCTGAGAACCGTACCATTTTTTTTTCATTCATCACAATTTCCTGCGACCCAGTATATGTGCACTCAAGCATATAAGGTCACAAAGAGGGCTCCTGAAAAAACAATTCTTTCCAAGATCCCCCTTTTGAGAAGGGATCGCTGCTATGGATTATTTCGGGCCAGTCACCGCAAAATGTAAGAAAACCCCAGATAGGGCCCCCACAGTAAAACTCTGTCCTGCCATCACACACTACATAGCCATTGTGTTACCAGGGCCCAAAGACACAAAGCAAAGAGGCACCCACAGGGGAGCAAATATTAAAATTATTAATTATGGACGTAGTATGCAAATATTGCAAATAAAAGTTGATGGCATCTCTTCAGACAAACCAGGAGCATATGTTTGTCGAAAATCACGGCAATCTGTATAGTGGTATCGGAGGAGATACAAACAATTACAAAAGTCGCCTTACGCTGAAAATATATAGATTTTACCCATTAGCACTGTTGAAATAACTCTCATATGCTGTATGTGTATGGAATTAAGCTATTTGCAACTTATATATTCAGTTGTGTGTTATTGCAGATGTTAAACTTGAAAAAAATTTGATATAATAATAAATTTAAGAAATAATTGAAACTTCATATATTATCAGCTTTGTCTACCAGTCTTTCCTTTTTCAAAATATTAAGTAATTGTGAATGAACTTTTTTTATCCTGTAAGCATTGTTGAATTAAGTGAAAATCCTATGTATATAATAAAGATATGTTGTAACTCCTATCATTCTGTCCCCCCCCCCCCCCCCACCACCAAATTCTTTCATCTATGGACTGGAGACATCAGTTATATTTCAGCTGTAAAGCTTTCATAAAATAAAAAAATATATATATTTAATTATATATATTTAAAAAAATAGATTCAATTGAACAAATGTGTTTACTACTGAACTGTCAACAGTTAATCAAAAAGCCAACTGATGATCATGGTAATAGTACAGATCATCTGTTCACAAACTGCTCACATGCTTCAGTTTTAACTTTAGGAAATGCATGGTTTGGTCACAAAATATTATTTGCAACAACTTCTTACTCATCAATACAAGCCAATGCAATCATGTTAACTAGCCATGGCCTTTATTACCCTTTCCTGTTAGACTTTTTCTCCATTTGATATTATTTTAGATTTTTACCATCAAGGTCAACTTCAGCTGAGCACAGTGACCCATGGGTCCCTTGTTATAGTATAAATTAATGCCCCTTTCTCAAGAGTGATTCACCTTATTGGCCCCCATATTTGGTGAAAAATATTGTTTCTCAAGTTAATAGATGATAGAAACCATAGTCACTTGCCAAGTGTCAGTATATGCTGCTGAAGATGGGTGGCCTATTCTTGAAGGGGGGGAGAGGGATTAATTGTCTGGGGATACTAAGGCACCTGCGGTGCCAAGAAATATCTAGTTTTAATGTATAGATATAGGGTATAAATGTATTAATTTTATATGTAATCATAAGAGGCAGTTCACATAGTCTAACAGTGGTTTGAAGTATCTGCCTGAAATTTTCATGTCCATACATCTTTGGTGGCTTTCTCTCACACAAGACTGGTGGTGCCACTTCCAATCATTTTCATGTTGTGTGCATCCATGACAAATTACAGCAGTGACGTTTGTGTAATTGGTGCATGTTAAATTTCATACTTTACCTTTTAGATCAACAGATATCCAGGTTTATGATTTATATTTTGCTTGTTCATAAAGCGTCATATCCCTGGCTACTTAATTGTATGATAAAGTTACGTTAACATAACATAGGGTCTAAATGGGACCCATCTAACTGGAACCCACCCAATTGGGACCATCGAACTGAGATCCGTCTAACTGGTGCCCGTCCAACTGACACATAATGGGTCATGTTGTAAGTGCAATTATGGTGTCACTTGTTATTGCAGAACTTTGTACCCAGTGGCCTGAAGGCTTAGAGACTGACATATTATGTGACAAACATTTTCCATTGGTGATGACAACCTGTGATTATTTTCATGATGCTCCAAGCCCGAGAGATGCAAGAGCAAGACTAGTTAAAGTACAGGTAAGATATGGGACCAATAGGTGAAGGATAGTGTTAAAGTATGACACCTGTTACACATGCATGTTCTGCAGTAGGTATAATGGTCTGATATCATGGACGATGTCACTCTCATCCAACTTGGCACATTGCCATCCTGGTTTTTTTATGTCAGCTGACTGTAAAGGCCGGCATACACGTTGCAACCCGACTCAACTCAACTCAACTGGGCTCGACTGAACAGGTTTCCTCAAGTTTTCTACAGTTTCTTCCAGTTTTTGACCCTGCAGACTGACAAAAACTGGGGTGCATACACATAACGACCCGACTAAACTCAGCTGGATCGACGGCAGAGGCGGTACATTTAAATCAACAAAAATGGTGATAAGCTTTTGACATATGAAAGCAAAGTCATTAATACATGTCATATTATTTATCAGTATACATGTATGTATCTGTATGTCGCCCTTTCAGTTCTTCTCATCACATATATGAATTAATTTGCTTTGATATAATTTTAGTCTATAAAATAGTATTCGATGTCCTGTGATATACACTATATATTTTACATCCGTGAACATGAAGCATATTGATATTATGCTGACATTGTACTGGTGACATTGGCTATACAGAGCTATATTCATATATAATGTGCGCATAGTGCTCATGTAATGTATTGCTGTCTTTCTCTGCACCATATGATTTTGGCCAAGAAGATCACATGACAGAGGTACTCATGTGATCAGAGACGTAGATGTGATTGGTTGCTGACTGTACTTCTGAACAACTCTACTCAACTGGACACGATTTTTTCTGACACTGCCAGAAACCAAAAACTGACGCCGACTGGTGCCGACTCTAGTTGAGTCGGGTCTTTTCGCGCATACACTTTGCGACGCGACTCAACTCAACTCAACTAAACAGTTTTTGACCTGTTGAGTTGAGTTGGGTCGCAACGTGTATGCCGGCCTTAAGTCATCTGAGCTATAGCAATCACTCTTTGTCCGTTGTCCGTCTGTCCGTCCGTCTGTCCGTAAACCAGGCACAAATCGTAACCCCTGGACCTAGAATCTTGTAACTTGACATTCTGAGAGGTCCATGAAAAAATCTCCTTGGAAACCAGAAATTATTTCTCTGTTACCCATATCCTTCGAGCTATGGGGCCCAAAAGTACCCCCCCCCCAAATAATGAAAAATTTGATACAAATACTGCAATATCTCAATAACTACAAAACTGATGGTCATGATTTTTGGCATACTTATTGATCATGAGGTGTTCCATCAGTTTCAGCAGACTGGTTGTGCCACCTGATTTTTGGTGTGTGGGCAGATATAGACCAGTTACAGATCGAGTTCGCATTTCGTCCCGGTTGACCTACTTTTGACCGTTTTACGGCTACTAAACCTCAGAAAATTTCATGAAAAATAGAAATTTTCATGACAAATACACATGTACGGACTTTTTTTCGCAGTGCCTGCAGATATTGGCCTGATTTTTGGTGTGTAGGCAGATAATGACCAGTTACAGATCGAGTTCACGTTTTGTCCCAGTTGACCTAATTTTGACTGTTTTACAGCTCCTAAACTTAGAAAATTTCATGAAAAATAGAAATTTTTATGACAAATACACATGTACAGACTTTTTTTCGCAATGCCTGCAGATATTGGCCTGATTTTTTGTGTGTGGGCAGATAATGACCAGTTACAGATCGAGTTCGCGTTTCGCCCCGGTTGACCTACTTTTGAATGTTTTACGCTTCCTGAACATAGAAATTTCATGAAAAATATGAAATTTCCTGACAAATACACATGTACAGACTTTTTTTTCGCAATGCCTGCAGATATTACCCTGATTTTTTATGTGTGAGCAGATATTGACAGTTACAGATCGAGTTCGCGTTTCGTCCTGTTTGACCTACTTTTGATTGTTTTACGGCTCCTAAACATAGAAAATTTCATGAAAGATAGAAATTCTTATGGAAAATGCACATGTATGGACTTTTTTTCACAATGCCTGCATATACTGGCATGATTTTTGGTGTGTTGCTTGATAATGACCCGTTACAGATCGGGTTTGCATTTTGCCCTTGTTGACCTACTTTGGACTAAACGACACCTCATGAACTTAAACAATTTTTCAAAATTTTACAAATGTTTCTAATTTGCCCCCGGCGGGGGCATTCGTGTCGTTCTGACACATCTAGTTTTCAAATTTTTTACTAATTTTTTTCTCTATTTTTGAGACCTTTAAGGATGTGGTTCTCGTCAACAGGGTACAAATCATAACAACTGGACCTAGAATCTTCATTCTTGTCATGCAAGGAGGCCCATGAAAAGTGTCTGTGGAAACCTGAAATTAGGTCTCTGTTTTCCATATCCTTCAAGCTATAGGACTCAGAAAGTATCCCTCAGAATAATGGACAATTTGATACAAAAGCTGAAGTATCTGACCAACTTATGCAGAGGACACCATGATTCTTTGCATTGATATTGATTATGGAGTGTTTCATCAGTTTCTGCAGACTGGTGGTGCCACCTGTATTTTATTCAATTTTTCGAAACTTTTTCTCTATTTTTGAGACCTTTAAGGATGCTGTCATCTGTTAACGTAGCACAAATTGTAATAACTGGACCTAGAATCTTCATTCTTGTCATGCAAGGAGGCCCATGAAAAGTGTCTGTGGAAACCTGAAATTAGGTGTCTGTTACCCATATATCCTTCAAGCTATAGGACTCCGAAGTATCCCTCAGAATAATGGAAAATTAGATACAAAAGCTGAAGTATCTGAACAACTAATGCAGCAATCACCATGATTCTTTGCATGGATATTGACCATTAAGTGTTTTTATTAGTTTCTGCAGACTGGTGGAGCCACCTGTATTTTTTTTAAAGTTTACGCATTTTTTTCTCTATTTTTGAGATATATAAATACAGACACAATCTTAGCCTTTTCTTTAATCTGTTTGATGCTTCAGTTGAATGGGTATATACTACCATTCAGATGATAAAATTTCCTTTTGCCAATCTCTTCCCAGTCAGCTGAGCGTCATGACCCATGGGTCACTTGTTATCATATATAACAGCTGAGTGAAGTGACCCATAAGTCCCTTGTTTTTAAGTTATAAGCATAAGTGAAAAATCAATTATTTAAATTTTGTCCAACTTTGGCAATGGCATGTCTTTTTTCTGTAACCACTGTTGATTTAATTTTCACAGCATGTATAAGGCTTTTGAAAACTGGAATTTCAAAGGAAATAATTGAAAAGAGTAGCTTTTATTCAAGTTTTCATACACCATGTCAAGTATTGTTTACATCAAGCTCACCTAGAACAGCCTTCATCTGTGTTTTGTAACCCACTCCTTGCAGCTTGCCTTGGCTCAGCTTTGCCATTATTGACAGGCTTCCCCTCTGCCCTGCAACTCCCCCCCCCCCCCCCCAGGATGGTGCATAAACTAGATGAATGTTATGATTTTCTGTATTTGATTCATTCTTATTCTAGGCTTTTGCTACATTTTTTATTTGTACTTCCAGGGTTATAATGATTAAAGTGCACTTTAATTGTGTCCAGAAAGTGTATTGGTATGTAGGTGTGGATGTTCATCAGATAAGGAAATCCTTACTTCAGAAGAGTAAAACTTCACAAGGTGTGAAATTGAATATTAATTCCAGTGATAAATTCAAGCTTAGATAGTAATCAGCATAATGATATTGTTTGTCCCTCATCCAACCAACAGTGTTTATACTTAATTTGAAAAGGGGTTTTTATTTTATCAAATTAACTTAATCTTTTATTTCAGTGAATAAAATTAAGCATGTACTGAAAACTCCAATGTACAAAACTTTGTAATAGTAATTCAAGGAGTAATCTTATTATGCCATGTTGTGGCATTATTTTCTTTTAAATTCAGTTAAAAATTTGTGATTTAAAAAATAAAAATATATGTGTATGCATAATATGACCAAATGTAAGCTAAACTCTGGATAAATAATGATGTAACTTACAATTCTGATATTTTAACTTATACTTTTTTTTTAACTTATAAATTTATAAAACTTGTAAATATAAAAAACAAATAATCTGATAAACTATTAAGGGACAAAAGGGGATATGCAAAAAATAGGGTTTAATATAAACTTTAATGCATTATTCCCCTGCATGTGAAATAAAGGTATCAATCCATTCTTTCCACCTGCCTGTCCATATGTAAATTTTTCATATGCATCACAGTATCTCAAAACGTTTACTCTGTTTCTTCATGACAGCCTTGTCAGAGTATAAGATTTGCAATCATATATTAAGAACTTTACTATAACCAAGTAGGATGTCCATTTCCATGTAGCTTCTCATATGCTGATACATATGAAAGACATTACAATAGAAATCAGCATATTTTGCATGTGCTTAAATTTGTCAAACTTCAGCTGAGCGCCGTGACCCATGGGACCCTTGTTATTCTCTGTGTAGTCACGCATGATCACATCAGTAGTCCATCACGTGTCATTGGAGTGTGAATGTAAGACTGGCTTGCAGTTAGCAGGAGTACTGGAACAAAAATCATGAAATTTCCCTTGCAGTTGCCCAGAATTCACAACTGACTGAATTGCATTTAGCCGAATGAATATAGTGGCTTTTTAAAGGAAATGGTTTTGGTTTTCAAAAATACTTTCAATAACCCCTAGTTTGCGATTGGCCGATTTGCAGTTGGCTGGAAGCGACTGTATATTCCTTTATTTTATTCATCAATCACTAACCTTACTGGATATGGCTGATCTTTCTTTTGACATCATGAATGCCAGTTTGAACATGGATTCAGTGAGTTGAAAAACCATTCAAGCAGTCAAAAATTAGAGGAAATTTAGAAATTATTAAAAAGGAATTTTTTTTTTTTTAGGTAAAATAATTAGAGGGATCAAATAATTCGATGAAATACAGTATCATCATTTACAGTGTATTCAGGTAGTGCATACATGGACCTTCATGTTCTGTGATATATATATCTCTGCTGGATAAACATTATGGTCCATGAGCCAATTTTAAATGCATTGTAGACACTATCACAACATTTTGTAACCATAGGACAGACACAGCATATGTGACTCCATGTATTGGGTCCAAGAAGCCACTGCCAACACGTGTGTCATCTTGATTGTTTCAGACAGCAGGTCCATGTATTATATGTTGACTGCTCATCTCGTTCCAAGAAGCTTTATTCCGATTCGTTCTGCTTCTCTGCATCAAGTGTCACAGCTGTGGGTTCCATATTAAGTGGACTGCTAGCGTCGCTTGTACACGTGTATATTTCACACTGAGTCATAAGATTATATTGGTGAAATTCTGACTGCATGGTCATCAGACTCAACATAATAGAGGGCCTCGTAATATTAAAACTGTTTAAATTGGGATATAAGTAGCCAACTGGAAGCGTGCAATAGGAGGTGACTGAATGAGCCATGCTGGTTTTGAGTAAATGTCAGGGTAAGACTACCAGTAACTGATGGAGTCACTCAAAAAGACTTGAGTTAAGTGAGGCGGTGATGTGTGGCACTGACTGTCCCATTACTAGTCGATGAAAGAGTCAGTCAGAGAGCCGTGAAGTAGTTACATAATTTGTCGCAAGTGGCAGTAGCTGCTTCTTAGCATTGCAAAACACAAGCACTATTAAGTTTGATGGCTCTGTCAGAGAGAGGATTTCGGTCTTAAAGGCTCTATCACTTTAGCACTGCTAGGGCCACATGGCCTGTTGTGTGCATGAATTTTGTTGCACGCAGGATAAATTCTGCGGGCAGGCAAAGATTTGGGTAGGTTTCACGTGGAACTTGCCTGTTGGATGCGTGGAATCTGCATGGTCCTTGCATGTGCTCCGTGTTACATGCAGGCCAGGCATGTGAGAGCTTACAGACACGTCCGTGTTAGTTCCGGGCCACATACAGGCCCTGCAGGTTATCTGCGTGCCAGCTCTGGGCCAGATACGGGGGAATTGCCTGCAAGGCGCAAGAGTTGTGCGTGTCGGTAGCGGGACTGTTTATATGACAGAGGTAATCGCTGAACGCCAGCAACTTGCCGCAGCCAGCCCTCAGATTACCAGCAGGAAGACAGTAACTGGCCCTCAACATGCTCTCCCTTTCCTCGTATACCTTGCTCTAGGCCCACAGAAATGACAGGATACACACGCAGGTTGGCAGTACCAACACGGTTCCTTGTCAGCAAAACGCAGGCTCCATGCCCACATCTGACATGTGCTGGTGCCACAGGTCCACAACATACTTTCTTCAAGCAGGTTAACTGCCTGTGACTTGCGGCCGCTACGTGCCTCCTGCAGGTGGTTTGCTTGAAATTTTGCCGGCAAACTCCTGCAGCTTACCCGGACCAAGTTTGAGCATGTTCAAAAATTGGCTGCAGGTAATTTGGACTTCGTGTGCACCCGCGGGCAAGTCCAGACAAGATACAGGCGAGATACTGCCAGGTCTGAGCCAACTGTAGGCAGCAAAAATTGTCACATGTAAGTTGCACGCAGTGCAAATGTGTCAGGGGCTTAACCATTGCATCAACTGGGCCAGTCTACTATTAGCACTACCACTTAATGTTTATATCAAGATGTCAGAATATCAGAAAAGTACATTGATAAACAACCTAAGCTTTGTGCCATGACCCCTGTTTCATGTTCCTCACCTTTGTGGGTAATTTAGTATTGGCTGGATTTTGACAGGGGATATATGTTTTCTCTTATTACTTCCAGGTTAAATTGTCTCACCTTGATTTAGACTATCATGCCCAGGACAAGATGAAGAGACTGGTTGGAGATGGATATGATAGCAAAAGTGATACTATAACACTCATGGTTGACCGGTAGGCTTTTGAATTTTATCCAACTGATTTCATCTCAGCTAATAGTATTAAACATCGGGTCTTTCTAAACACCAAAAAGTACCGAGAAGTTACCGGAAAGTAACTGGAAAGTACCAAAGTTACTGAAGAGACTTTGAAAGCACCATAGCAGATTAAGAAATGACCAATATTAACAAAGTTATGAGGAAAAACAAATGTTGATGTGTTTTGGTGAACTTGAACTTGACCTATTTAGACAATACACATAGAACTTCCAGAAATCCTTAAGACGTTCTATATGTGTAAATTACAAAGAGATTCCAGGAAAGATGAGGCCTGAAGAATGTTTTGTGTATGATGCATGTACCAGCAAGCAGGCAAAATTTATGACAGCTGACAACAGACAGAAATACTGACAAAGTGACCTGAAGGGGAGGGCAGTTGAGTAGAAATTTAGGACAGCTGACAAACAGACAGATATACTGACAAAGTGACCTGAAGGGGAGGGCAGTGGAGTAGTAATTTAGGACAGCTGACAAATAGACAGATATACTGACAAAGTGACCTGAAGGGGAGGGCAGTGGAGTAGAAAAATTTAGGACAGCTGACAACAGACAGATATACTGGCAAAGTCACCTGAAGGGGAGGGCAGTGGAGTAGAAATTTAGGACAGCTGACAAACAGACAAATATACTGACAAAGTGACCTGAAGGGGAGGGCAGTTGAGTAGAAATTTAGGACAGCTGACAACAGACAGATATACTGACAAATTGACCTGAAGGGGAGGGCAGTGGAGAAGAAATTTAGGACAGCTGACAAACAGACAAATATACTGACAAAGTGACCTGAAGGGGAGGGCAGTGGAGTAGTGATTTAGGACAGCTGACAAACAGACAAATATACTGACAAAGTGAGCTGAAGGGGAGGGCAGTGGAGTAGAAATTTAGGACAGCTGACAACAGACAGATATACTGACAAAGTGAACTGAAGGGGAGGGCAGTGGAGTAGAAATTTAGGACAGCTGACAACAGACAGATATACTGACAAAGTGACCTGAAGGGGAGGGCAGTGGAGTAGTAATTTAGGACAGCTGACAAACAGACAGATATACTGACAAAGTGACCTGAAGAGGAGGGCAGTGGAGTAGTAATTTAGGACAGCTGACAACAGACAGATATACTGACAAAGTGACCTGAAGGGGAGGGCAGTGGAGTAGAAATATAAGACAGCTGACAAACAGACAGATATACTGACAAAGTGACCTGAAGGGGAGGGCAGTGGAGTAGAAATTTAGGACAGCTGACAACAGACAGATATACTGAAAAAGTGACCTGATGGGGAGGGCAGTGGAGTGGTAATTTAGGACAGCTGACAAACAGACAGATATACTGACAAAGTCACCTGAAGGGGAGGGCAGTGGAGTAGAAATTTAGGACAGCTGACAACAGACAGATATACTGACAAAGTGACCTGATGGGGAGGGCAGTGGAGTGGTAATTTAGGACAGCTGACAACAGACAGATATACTGACAAAGTGAACTGATGGGGAGGGCAGTGGAGTAGAAATTTAGGACAGCTGACAACAGACAGATATACTGACAAAGTGACCTGATGGGGAGGGCAGTGGAGTGGTAATTTAGGACAGCTGACAACAGACAGATATACTGACAAAGTGACCTGATGGGGAGGGCAGTGGAGTGGTAATTTAGGACAGCTGACAACAGACAGATATACTGACAAAGCGACCTGATGGGGAGGGCAGTGGAGTGGATATTTTTTTTTTTTTTTTTTTTTTTTTTAATATTCTAGAATGTTTATTCCAACTGAATAACAACACCTTTAAGATATTTTGAAAATATGATTTGAACAACATATTCACAGATAATACCATAAGTACCATGAGGTATATTTTCCATTGTACTAATTCTACTGCATGAAAACAACACACATGTGACTTAGTGAAAAATATTGTCAATGAAGCTGTTTGATACAATCTACCTTTGAAACTGTGTAACTAAAGGAGTATGTTACTAAAGTAGTATGACTAGAAGATATCACGTAATAAAAGTACCTGGACAACTGCCATCCATAAGTTTGTCCATATGGACACTGAAACTGTGCAATATAAAAATGATAAAGATAATATGGACATTTTACAGAAAAGATAGATATTCATATGATACCGTTTAAAACTCTGGTATCACCTATCATGACCTTCAATTACATTGGGCAAAACATTCAATTTTGGAGCATTTGATTACCCCAGGTTCTGAGGTAATATTTTGACCTGAGCCTATTTTTTTTAATATAATAATAACAGAACATGATACAGAAGTCTCTTTCTGAATGCATTCACTGCCTGTTAAAGGTTAAATGTCAACATACCATGATTTTAAAAATATAACATAAACAAAGACAGCTGACAAACAGACAGATATACAGACAAAGTCACCTGAAGGGGAGGGCAGTTGAATAGACCAGGTCATGTAAAAGAAGAAGAGGAAGAAATTGAGCCATGGTTTGTAATAATAGGACCAATATTGACAAAGTTATGAGGAAGATAAGACTTTGATATGTTTTCATGTCCTTGACTTTTGACCTGTATAAATAATATATATATAAGTCTTCAAGAAATGGTTCCTATATACAATATGTGTAGGTTACAGTTGATTCCTGCAAAGCTGTGGCTTTTAGAATACTATACATAAGATGCAAGAACCAGCAAGCAGGCGAAATTGAGGACACTGACAAACAGAAAGATATACTGACAAAGGGGTTGAGACCAGATGACTTGCCAAGGTTAGGGTGAAGACCCAGAGAAAGAAAAAAGCTAAAGATTATGTAATTGATGTCTATAGTTTTGGAGATATGGCCAAAAAATTGATATGTAGTGGAGGTTTGAGTGCAGCAGCCCCTAGCAGTTATATCTTGAAAATGATAAATCACTTTCTCGATATTAGTGTAGGATATTAGATGTACAAGTTTCAAAAGGATTCCTGCAACATTGTGGCCTGTAGAATGCTAATTGTAAGACGCAAGAACCAGTAAGCAGGTGAAATTGTGGACAACTCACAAACAGACAGACATACTGATAAAGTGACACAAGATTGAGACCAGATGACTAGACCAAGTTATGGAGAAGACCCAGAGGAAGAAAATAACCTATAGTTTATGTAAATAAGATTGATAGGTTTGGAGATATAATAAAAAAATGATATGTTGTGGTGGTTCCACTGCAGCCCTCCCTAGTGGCCATTTCCCAAAAATGAAAAATTGCTTTCCAGATATTTGTGTAGGGAGTATGATGTACTAGATTCAAAAGGATTCCTGCAAAACTGTGGCCTGTATAATGCTAATTGTAAGAAACAAGAACAAGCACCCAGGCAAAAGTTAGGACAGCTGACAAACAGACAGACATACTGACAAAATGACAAAAGAATGAGACCAGTTGACTAAACCAATTTATGGAGGAGACCCAGAGGAAGAAAATGGGCCTAAGATTGTAAAGATACAAAAAATATTGACTAAGTTATGAAGAAAATAAAATTTTGTTGTTTATTGATGACCTTGACCTTCGACCTATATTTACTAAAATCAGTAGGCTTCAGGTTTTTTTTCAGTTTTGTATCAAATGAGTAAATTTGAAAGGCTCGCTGGAAAACTGTTGCCAGAAAAGTGGAGACTGACAAACAGACAGTCAATCACATACAGAACTGACTGACATGCCTGCCCAAATTGAAGATTTTCAGCAAACAAAAATACAGAAAGGTACAGAAAAGTTACTGAAAAATTACAGTAAAGTTACTGAAAAGTACTGAAAAGTTACTGAAAAGTACTGTAGAATTAACAAAAAAGTTACTGAAATGACTAGTATAGCACCTTGGTCTTATTTATTAGCTCAGCTGACATTTAGTCATCTGAGCTATAGCGATCACCCTTTGTCCGTTGGCCATCCGGCTGTCTGTCCGTTAACAGGGCACAAATCATAACGGCTGGACCTGGAATCTTCTCACTTTACATCCAGGGAGGTCCATGGAAAATCTCCTATTCTTCATGCTATAAGGCTCTGAAGTACCCCCAGATTAATGGAAAATTTACCTGTATTTTTTTTATTTTTTACGATTTTTTTTTCTCTATTTTTGAGACCTTAAAAGATGCGGTATCTGTAAACAGGGCACAAAATGTAACGACTGGACCTAGAATCTTCTCTCTTGATATGCAGGTAGGTCCATGAAAAGTCTCCTTGGAGCTATAGGTCTTGGTCCATTGTCTGTCATCCATCCGTTCATCTGTCCATCCGTTAGACTGGCACGTTTTGAAACCTTTAGACCTAGGAATCCAAACTTCAGCATACTTTAGATGTCCCCAAAATCTCCTACCATACCAAAAATTGGGTCAATATGACTTAGTTCCTTTGAGATATTATTGTTTAACCAAAATTAGATTTGAATTTTGTAATTTTTTTAAGTTATAAGCATAAATTAAAATCAGTACCTTAAGTTTTGCCCAACTTTGACCATGGCCTGTTTTTTTTCCTGTAAGTACAATTGATTTAATTTTCACAGCATGTAAACATAAGTATTTAATTTGTTAAAATCTGAAATTTGAAAATGAAAGCTTGAAAATTAGGCTAGTTATTGATTTTTTTCTTGAGGCTGTTTTGTAGTCATTTCCTTTTTCCAGATGCAAGGTCCAACTCCAGGTCACTGGAAGTCAGCTATGCCAGGGTTTCTGATTTGTTACAGTTATTCTCATATCACCACCCCCATCCCCCAGAAACCCAACCCACCAAGTGTTATGCAGTAATTGTTATTGTTTTCACTGTATCTCTTTAATTGTAATGCTATTTCCACTCCAATATACAAAAACTTTCCTTTAAAAAGTCATTCATGGTGTAATCCAGAAGATGCTATGTTGTGTTTATGTAGCATTTTTAAAGAAATCTGTTTTCTCTTAAATGATTTTAACAAATATAATTAAACCAATCAGTATGCTAAAATGAAGCAAATTATGGATAAATAAAGGCACAAATTACAATTGTGAAATCTGAATCAAGTATTATTTTTAAATATTTATTGTTTTGCAAATTTAAAAGATATATATTTTTGTGGTAAAAAATAAACATTTGTATGCATGATGTGCTGTTATCTGACAGGATTGAGATTAATGATGATGCAATTTAGAATTATGAATCAACTTTTATATTCAGATATATATGTTATATTGGAAATGTATAGCATTATAAACTTGTAATAAAAAAAAAACTGATGTGATAAAAAAGGAGGATCTAATACAATCATTTGTTCATTATTTTTCTGCCTCAGCAGAATTGGAGGTAAGGCTTTGTTTTTAATCCCAACATCCTCCCCCCAGCTGCCACTGATTCCTGTGCACTGGGACATTAGTTTTTATTGCAAATGTGTAAAATTTATTTATATTTAAATAATAATAGGATGAGAAAAATTAAGACCTTATTGAAACATATTCTTGCCTTAGGAGAATGGAACATAAAGTGATCAGCTCTGTCCATCATCTCTCCATTATCATTAAATATATATTAATTATGAAATTTTTCCTATCAGCACTGATAAAAAAACTTTCATATGCTGTATGTGTTTGGAATTAAGCTATTTAAGTCTGATATTTGATAGCAAATTATATATTCAGTTGTGTATTATTGCAGATGTTAAACTTTAAACAAATTTGATATAATAAATAAATTATGAAATAATTGAAACTTAAATTATCAGCTTTGTTTGTCTACCAGTCTGTCTGTCTTTTTTTAAATATAAAGTAATAATGAATGAACTTTTTTATCCTGTAAGCATTGTTGAATTAAGTGAAAATCCTATGTATATACACTATAATAATACAGATATGTTGTAACTCCAACCATTCCAACCCCCCCCCCCCCCCCCCCACCACCACCAAGTCCTTTCATCTGTGGACTGGGGATATTAGTTATATTTCAACTGTATACATTTCATAAAATAAAAAAAACATATATTTAATAATACATATTATAAAAAAATATATTCAGTTGAACAAATGTGTAAACTACTGAAATGTCAACAGTTAATCAAAAAGCCAACTAATGGTCATGGTAATAGTACAGATCATTTGTTCACAAACTGCTCCCATGCTTCAGTTTCAACATTAGAAAACCCATGGTCAGATCAAAAAATTTTATTTGCAACAATTTCTTGCTTATCAGTCCAAACAAATCATATAAACCAACCATGGCCTATATTACCTCTTCCTCATAGACTTTATCTCCATTTGATATTATTTTAGATTTTTACCTTTAAGGTCAACTTCAGCTGAGCACAGTGACCCATGGGTCCCTTGTTTTTTCTCTATTTTTGAGACCTTGATGAAAGATGCAGTCATCTGTTAACAGGGCACAAATTTTAATAACTGGATTTAGAATCTTCTCTCTTGATATACAGGGAGGCCCATGAAAAGTCTCCTTGGTAACCCCCCCCCCCCCCCCCAGAATAACGGAAAATTTGATACAAAAGCTCAAGTATCTGAAAAACTAATGCATTGATCACCATGATTCTGTGCATGGATATTGGTCATGGAATGTTTCATCAGTTCCTGCAGACTGGTGGGGCCACCTGTATTTTTCGATTTATTGCAATTTGTTTCTGTATTTTTTATACCTATAAAGATGCAGTCATCTGTTAACAGGGCACAAATTTCAACGACAGTTTTTAGAATCTTCTTTCATGACATACAGGGAGGCCCATGAAAAGTCTCTTTGGAAACCTAAAATCAGGTTTCTGATACCCTTAACCCCTGTGCTATGGGGCTTCGAAGTACCTCCCAGAATAATGGAAAAATTTATACAAAAGCTCAAATATCTGAAAAACTAATGCATTGATCACCATAATTCTTTACATGGATATTGGTCATGGAATTTTTCATCATTTTCTACAGACTAGTGGTGCCAACTGTATCTTTTCAATTTATAAAAAAAAAATTTCTATATTTTTGAGACCTTTAAAGATGCAGTCATCTGTTAACATGGCACAAATTGTAAAGACTGGACCTATAATCTTGTATCTTGACATGCAGGGAGGCATATGAAAAGTCTCCTTAGAAACCTAAAATTAGGTCTCTGTTACCCATAACCCCTGAGCTATGGGGCTACGAAGTACCCCCCCCCCCTTCGAATAATGGAAAATTTGATACAAAAGCTCAAGTATCTGAACAACTAATGCATTGATCATCATGATTCTGAGTTTGCATAAAGATCATTGAGTGTTTCAACAGTTCCTGCAGGGTGGTGGCGCCACCTGGATTTTTTTTCGAATTTTAAGCATTTTTTTCTATATTTTTGAAACCTTTATAGATGCGGCTCTTTTAACAGGGCACAAATCATAACCACTGAACCTAGAAACTTCTCACTTGACATCCAGGGAGATCCATTGAAAGACTCCTTGGAAACCTGAAATTAGGTCTCTGTTACCCATATCATCAAAGCTATGGGGCTCAGAAGTACCCCTAGAATAATTGAAAGCTTGATACAAAAGCTCAAGTGTCTGAACAACTAATGCATTCATCAGTGATCATCATGATTCTTTGCATGCATGAAGATCAAGAAGTGTTTCATCATCTCCTGCACACTGGTGGTGCCACTTCAATTTTTTTTTTAATTTTGTAACACATTTTTTCTCTCTTTTTTTGAGACCTTTTATCATGTGGTAATCTGTTAACAGTGAAAAAATCGCAACCATTGGCCGTAGAATTTTCTTACTTGACATCCAGGGAGGTCCATGGAAAGCCTTCTTGGAAACCTGAAATTAGGCCCCTGTTACCCATATTTTCCAAGCTATGGTGCTTATACGTACCCCCCAGAATAATGAAAAATTTGATTCAAATGCAGGGCACAAATCATAACCATTGGACCTAGAATCTTCTATTTTGACATCCAGGAAGGTCCATAAAAAGTCTCCTTGAAAACCTGAAATTATGTCTCTGTTACTTATATTCTCCAAGCTGTGGAGCTTATAAGCACCCACAGAATAATTGAAAATTAAATAACAAAGCAGGACACAAATCATAACCATTGGACCTAGAATCTTCTTGCTTAACATCCTGAGAGTTCCTCAAAAGTTCTCCTCAGAAACCAGAAATTAGGTTACTGTGACCTATATTATCTGAGTTACAGGCCATGTTTGAGCACCCCAGAAATAATGCCAAATATACACAAATTGCCAGATTCCACAGGACAGCTGGATGGATTGTCATCAAATTTGGTGTGCTTATGGGTCTTGATGCACGTAAGCTAATATGCATGAACTATGATGCCAGATACATTGTCTTAATTAGTTGCCTGTGCAAGGACATATTGTCAACATTCCAGTCGGCTGAGCGTCATGACACATTGGTCACTTGTTTTTAAGTAATGGCTACCTCTGTCATAGGGCTGTATATACTTGTAAATACTGCCTAGAGAATATATAACTGTTCAATATTTCATATGATGTTCCCATTCAAATCAGCTTTAAAATCAAATTAGGTATCTAAACAATATAATGAGTAGATATTCCAAAAATAATTACTAGTATTTTAAATGAATTGCTTTAGTCTGTTGGATAAATTGGTTATCTTATTTGAAAAAGGGCATATTTACATCCAGATCTCTGGTATTCTGTGTCCAGCCTGTTCCTGATTCTTAGTGTGAGTAAATCAAAATGTTGGACATACACTTTCCACACCATTAGCTTAGTATTTGAATATAAATTTTTTCATGATTTTCATTTGTGTTTTTTTTCTAGAACACCAGAAAAAAATAAAAATTAACAAAATCATGATTTTTTTACGCTGATTTTTATCACAATTAAAATCAATGATTTAATCTGAAAACCCAGTTTGGGTCTTATCAACATTTTGTCACTTTATGGTGCTTCTCAGTCACTTCTCATCATCCTATAAAAAGGGTCTAAAAGAGCACACAAATTGCTAACTTTACTGACAGTCTAGAACAACTTTTTGATAATTTTTGGTGTTTACATTTATGTACAGGTGCTTTTATAGTCAGTTTAGTAACTTTTTAGGTAGCTTTACAGTACTTTTCAGCAACTTTTTTTTATACTTTTTAGTATTTTCAGTATTTTCAGTAACTTTTCTGTACTGTTTAGTAACTTTTCTGTACTTTTCAGTATTTTTTTTTGTATTGTTTAATACTTATTTGAAAACATTTTGTCACTTTATGGTGCTTTTCAGTCGCGTTTAATCATGCTTTATAAGGGGTAGAAAAGAGCAAATAATTTGTTTATTTTACTAAAACAACTTTTTGGTAATTTTAGCTCAGCTGTCTACGAGTCATCTGAGCTATAGTCATGGTCCTTTGTCTGGCATCCAGTTTGGCCAGACATCTGTTAACAAGGCATGTTTTTAAACCGTTAGACCTACGAATCCAAAATATAAGATAGTGTTAGATGTCCTAAGTTCTCCTACCGAACCTGAAACTGGGTAACTGGGAGTTCATTTCTTTGGGAAATTAAGAAAGAACCTTTTTTTCCAGTATAAACCTATTGATACACTTCAGAACTGCCTACTATGAAACCACTGGTGTAAGTCTGTATTATATAATTTAAAAAAGTTATGGGCCCAAACATAAGGCATTTTTTTTTAAATCAGGAAAGATATTTGATCACTTAACACAAAACATGTTAAAGCTAAGGACTTTTTTCCAGTAATATAACTTTAATTAATCAAAATTAAATTGTAAAATTGGATCAAAATCTTTTAAATTTTTTAAAATATTAGCAAAAATTAAAAATTGGTACCTTAAATTTTGCCCAACTTTGACCATGGCACTTTTTTTCCTGTAACTGCTGTGGATTTAATTTTCAAATGTTTTTATTAGCATTTCATGTGTTGACACCAAAAAATTGAAACCAGTTGATCAAAAACTGTAGATTTATTCAAGTTTTTAAGCACCATGTCACATATTGTTTAAATCAAGCTAGTGTGATGTAGTTTGCTAGAGCTCAGGTCCCCAGCTTCAGCTCTCAGTTCCTAAAATTTGGTATACAATTAGATGTCTCCTAAATCAATTAAAAATCCATTGTTACATTTCAAGACTGCCTAAAATCAAAACCACTGATCTGACTTTGATCATATATAATATACATATTTTTCTATACATTCACTATGCACATGCCAGAATTATGTCAGTTTTGTGTAATTGTTTTAAGTTATGGGCCCAAACATAATGCACTTTGTAGAAAATCAAGAAATATGTTTACTCCCTTAACATGAGGATTGCTGAAGCTAGAGATTTTTTGTCAGGGATGTAACATTATTTAATCAAGATTCAATTGAATACCAAAATTAGTTCTGAATACCAGTGCAAATACTTTCAAAATGTATTCATGAATGCATTTATGAATATATTCTATAATATTATTTTAATAATCATTTAAGTTATATTTTATTTTTTAAAAATCATATGATTCTCTTATTATTTTTAATAAAAATTATATTTTACATAATGTTGCACAGTATTTGTTATTAAATTTAATAATAGTGAAACTCTTATTTTATATGTGCTGCTTATAAGTTATATGACCAAGTCCAAATCTGTGTGACAATAACACTCCATTTGTTAATAAAATAAATGAAATCAATCCTCTTCCCTGTCTCCAAAGGTACTATCAAAATCATACATAAGCTAAAGACAAACAACTCATGATACAGCTTATATTTATCGCCAAACAAAACCAGCATGTGCCTCATTTCCAAATCATATTTTTTTTATCATATATAACAGCTGAGCGCTGTGACCAATGGCTCCCTTGTTTTAGATTTTTACCTTCAAGGTCAACTTCAGCTAAGCACAGTGACCTATGGGTCCCTTGTTTTTTTTTTTTTTTTATTTTTTTAGACCTTCGGAGATGTGGTCGTCCATTAAAAGGGCACAAATCGTAAACATTGGACTTAGAATCTTCTTACTTGACATCCAGGGAGGTCAATGAGAAATCTACTTAGAAACCTGAAAATAGGTCTCTGTTACTAATATCATCTGAGCTATGGTTCAGTTGAATGGGGATATCACCTTCAAAATTTGGCATTCAATGATAAAATTCCTTTTGTGAATGTCTTCCTGGTGAGCTTAGCTTTATGACCCATGGGTCACTTGTTTTCCCTTATTGCATGATTAAAAGGTTTCAGGCCACAATTTTCATATATTACAGAGTATAGTATATACTAATTAGATTTAGTTTATGCTCATTTGAAAATGTACAATTCTATCTTTTAACAGCATTTTATTTCAGTTAATAGTAAATACTGGTAAATTAAATGTGTATTATTTTACAACAACTCATCTCTACTTTTTTCCTTATTATATATTTTATAGGGTTTCATATATTACACACATATTATAGAAACACATATTAATTTCACATACGGTATTTCCTTGATCAGATGCCCGGGCGTTTATTTTTTTAAGAGTCTGCTTTGACCCGTCCTCTAAACAATGCTGGCTTCTATTCATTGCCGGCATGAATTAAAAATTACATTATTAGGCTTGTAGGAGATAAAAGAAGATCACGTCATAATAATAAACCCGCCGGTTACTACTTGGGGAAACAATTGAAAACATCGCCGGTACACGGATTGTGTTTACAAAATATCCGTAGATGCTACACAGATAAGGGACACGCGCAATCTCCACAATCATGCACCATTTAAGTACTTACGGGGAATCACAGTGAGAAATTTTGCAGTTGTCCACAATAATCTGTCTTTGCTGGCCTCTCGATATCAGGTACCCCGGTGTTTCATGTGGCTGTTCCATATATTTTACACCTCGTGTAACTGGTAACATTGTTTCCCTCTGAACACGGAGTGGCTCTTCCATAAACTGTGCACCATGTACAATTTGTAACATTGGTTCCTTCAAAAAACGGGGGTTTGGTACTTATAACGACATAGCTTAATTCATTTTTATGACATTTTCCTCCCATCTTTTAACTGATTCAGCTTGACACGGCGTTTTCAAGAGTTACTTACCTGGTATATATTGAAAACAGGCCAGATGGTTCTTCCATAAACTGTGCACTGTGTACAACTGGTAATATTGGTACCCTCCAAGTATGGGGGGTTGGTATGTAAAATGGCCCTGGGCAATTCATTTGCATGACTTTTCCTTCCGCCTTTTAAATGATTCAGCTTGACACAGCGTATTTAAGCGTTTTTGACCTGGTAAATGCTTGTATGTGACATTTATTGTCAGGAATATTCAACTGAATGTATAGTTGTCGACAAGAGCAAATACTATTTATACCTTTTAAGATTATCTCAGAAGATTGGTTTTGGTAACGTTAAAAAAATGAAATCAAGGAGTGTAATTTGGCTTGACAGTAGCTACAAAATGTACCGCTTGACACCGTCATTTTTTGTCTTCATACTTCACAAGAAAATGTGCCAAAATGTATTTGAACAGTTCTGTTCAACCATTTGATAGGCAGACTCTCAACGTACCAAGTTGTACCGCTTGTGTCAAGCAGTATTGGTTTTACCTAGCATGATAGCAGTAGTTGTGTTCGCCCTCTCACTGATGACTTATTTGTGAAGCGTTTACTAGAAACGTTGATCGGCTTAAATCGTAATGGACGAATCAGGAATATTTGGTGTCCCTTATGGAAACAGACATGCATGTAAGAAAAAAGATAAGATTTATAGAGGAATTAAACCAATTAACACAATTACAAACCAAAATTCATAAAAAAAATTCAGGTCAATTTGATTGGTAAATGCACCAATTATAGTGACATCTAAATGGCAACCATTGAAAAATACTCTGACCCCTGGGCATCTGGACAAGATGGGCGTCTATTTAAGGCCGGCGTTTATTTTTCTAAGACATTGTTTTGCCCCGGGGTCTTAATAAGGCAGGCGACTATTTAAGGCCAGGCGTCTGATCTAGGAAATACGGTAGTTGAATTAAAGTCATCTGAGCTATAGTCATGGTCCTTTGTCCGTTGTCCAGCCAGCCATCCAGCTGTCTGTCCGTTTACAAGCACGTTTTGAAACTGTTGGACCTGTAAATCCAAAATTTTGCATACAGTTAGAAGTCCCCAAAATCTACCATACTGAAAATTGGGTCACTAGGACTTCAATTCTTTGAAATATTAAGGAAAAACCTCCGTTTTCCATAATAAAGCCATTGTTACATTTCAAGGCCGCCTAATATCAAAACCACTTATCTGTTTTTGATCATATTTAGTATTCATATTCTTCCATACATTTTCTGCTAAAATACCAAACATTAGATCAGCATTGAGTATTGTTTAAAAGTTATGGGCCCAAATATAATGAAATTTTTTTTTAAAATCAGGAAATATAATTACTCACTTAACATGAGAATTGCTGAAGCTGGAGATTTTTTTCAGGGATATAACTTTATTAAATCAAGATTCAATTGTTTACCCAAAATTAGATCTGAAATTTGCAAATTTCTTAAGTTATTAGCAAAAAAAGATCAATACCTTAAATTTTGTCCTTAAACTGATGATTTAATTTTCACAGCATATATATATATATATATATATATATATATATATATATATATATATATATATATATATATATATATATATATATATATATATATATATATATATATATATATATATATATATATACACATAAGTATTTAATCTTTTAAAATCTGAAATATCAAAGGAATTGATTGAAAAGAGAAGCTTTTATTCAAGTTTTCATACACCATGTCAAGTGTTGCAACATCTAGCCAACCTAGTAGTACAGCCTTCACAGTGTGTTATGTAACCCCTCCATGCAGCTTGCCTTGGCTCAGCTTGGCCACTACTAGCAGGCTTCCCCTCTGCCCTGCACCCCCCCCCCCCCCCCCCCCCCCCCGGATGGTGCATAAACTAGATGAACGTTATAATTATCTGTATTTGATTCATTCTTATTCTAGGCTATGCTGCATTTTAGATTTTGTATTGTACCACCCCCGTTACAATGATTAAAGTGCACATTTAATTGTGTCCACAAAGTGGTGTATTGCTATGAAAGTGTGGATGTTCATCAGATAAGTAATTCTTTACTTCAGAAGAGTAAAAACTCCACCAGGTGTGAAATTGACTATTAATTCCAGTAATAAATTATAGCTGAGATAGTAATTAGCATAATGATATTGTTTTTCCCTCATTCAACTAACAGTGTGTATACTTTATTTGAAAAGATGTTTTTATTTTATCAAATTTACTTAATCTTTTATTTTGGTGAATAAAATTAAGCATGTACTGAAAACTCCAATGTACAAAACTTTGTAATAGTGATTCAAGGAATAATCTTGAAGATGCCATGTTGTGGCATTATTTTCTTTAAAATCCAGTTTAAACATTTGTTCTTTAATAAAATATATATGTATGCATAATATGACCTGATATGAGCTACACTCTGGATAAATAATGAATGCAACTTAGAATTCTGATATTTTAACTTATATTTTCAAATTTGAAAATTTGAATCTGATTAAAACTATTAATGAAAAATGTGAATATGCTAAAAAAAATAGGCTTTAATATAAACTTAAATGTATTATTTCCTTGAAAGTGAAATAAAGGTATTTGTCCATTCTGTCCACTTTTCTTCATGACAGTCTCGCTAGAGTATTAGTTTTGCAATCATATATTTAGAACTTTACTATAACCAAGTAAGAGGGCCCCTTTCTTCTTAGCTTCTCATATGCTTATATATATATATGAAAAACATTACAATAGAATATTTTGCAAATTTTGCATTTGCAAAATTTTCAAACTTCAGCTGAGCACTGTGGACAATGGGTCCCTTTTTTTAATATTATGACATTTATGTTTGTAGTTGTCCAACGAAAGAGCAAAACTACAACTACGCAATGTATCTGTTAACAGTCCTGTACCATGAATCATGGGTAAGTTTTTTGTTTAGGTACCTACAGTGTAACTGTGAGTAGAGATTCTGTATACAGTGGTTTCTGGTTTGAGAGACCCTAAGATCAAAAGACAACCTACTATTAAATACCTATTTCCCTTGCATCAATAATAAACATTTAAAATGTATTTTGTTCAAGTTACCACCAGCCTGGTGCAACCACTGACTCAAATTTTGTCATAATTCACAATTTCATCTACTTTGTAAGACAATTTTTAGCTCAGCTGACTATAAGTCATCTGAGGTATAGCAAATTCCTTTGTCTGCCAGTGGTCTGTCTTTCTGGCTGGCAGGAATTGTCCGTTAACACATTTTGAAACCATTGGACCTACTAATCCAAAGTTTGACATACAGTTAGATTTCCTAAGTTCTCATACCAAACCCAAAACAGGGCCACTGCAGCTTTTTCCTTTGAGAAATTAAGGAAACCATCAATTATCCATTGAAAACCTGTTATTTCACTTAAACACTGCCTAATATAGAAACCACTAGTGTTCTTTTGTTCCTCTTTGGCTTAAATACTCCTCTATATGTTTCCTAAGTACACACCAGAAATTAGGTCAATATCGCATCATTTGTAAATGTTATGGACCAGAACATTAGGTACCTTATCAAAACAGCAAGTAATATATTTTCTCACTTAACATGGTAACTGTTGAATCTAGAGACATTTTTCAAGGATATCACTTTATTTAATTGAGATTTCTACTTGAAATTAGATAAGAATACTTCTGGTCACTGGACCTTTTTTAGTACAGCTTTGCCTGTGTTCCTGATAGTATTGCATCACTGGGTGAGCTGTCACAGGTGTGCAGCTATTCTCATACCCACCCCAAACACACACTCACATGCTTACAGCAATAAACACCAAGTGTAATGCAATAATTGTTATTGTTTGCACTGTTTCCTCTCCAATACTGTAAAGCTGTTTCCTCTCAAATACATGTACAAAACTTTTCTTGAAATAGTTATTCAAGAGAAATCTGAAAGGTTCCATGTTGTGGCAGTGTGGCATTTTTAGCTCCACTGACTGATAGTCATCTGAGCTATAGCAATCACTCTTTGTCCATCGTCCATCCATCTGTCTGTCCATTAAGAGGGCACAAATCATGACTGCTGACTGTAGAAGCTTCTAAGTGAAAATCCAGAGAGGTCAATAAAAAATCTCCTTGGAAACCTAAAATTAGGTCACTGCGACCTACCGTAAAAGTCATTGTAGGAGTCGCTACTTGTACCAGGAAATTGAATTCTAAAAACCAGAATTATCTAGCAAAGTCGGGGTGCGATTTGTAATGTGTACTTATCCAGTCTCAGTCAGATTTCCTGGTACATTGAACGACGACTTGAGCCATAATTGGCGATACCTTTAACCAGTGCTTTGCGAAACGTCTTTCCCCAATAATTGTATCTGCCAAAACGAAGTTTTACTGATACTATGTTTTTGACCGGGTTCTGCCACCACCGCCGCCGCTGTATTCGTTTCTGGAAAACTCCTCTGAGACTACTGGACTAATTTTTCCGAAACTTACACCAATTATCAGGTCACATTTGAAGTGGTGCCTAATCAATTGGCATGGACCTCTGACCTTTCCTCTCTGCCCAGCGTCCATTTGACACAGATCTCCCATAGCTCTTTATCATATGTAAAACTGGTGGCGCCATCTGCAACGATTTTTGCACATGCAGCATTGGTCTGTTTGTCTGCCGTGGGATAAAATCACTCTTGTGAGTGGTTTGACATATCTGCCTAAAATTTTGCAGGTTTATACATCCTGGACAGCCTCCTTGATTTTATGACAGGTGGCACCACCTACATTCTAGTTTGGGCTGCAGACATCCAAGCTCATATCTCGGGAACCGTTCGACCAATTGGGCCATAATTTTGCATGTGTATAGATCTCACATAGCTCTTTATCATTCACAAAACTGGAGAGAACACCTGCAATCATTTTTGCACAGCATCTGTCTGTTTGTCTGCCTTGGGCTCAATTCACTCATATCTCAGTAGTGGTATGATTTTTTGGTCATGAGGTCAAAGGTCAGGGTCACAAGACTCACTAATTTAAAAAGATTATGGCTGCATTTTCAGCCAAGCTTTTTATCCCAAATTTTCCATCTTGCACATTTAGCTGACTTGCTAGTATGGGGAGAGCAGAAATGAATTTGGGGTCACAAGGTCAAGGTCACAGGGGCCTTCTGTTCACAAGTTAGTTTCCAGATGTTAACTCCAGTTTAGTTTGACATATTGGTTTCAAACTTAACTTATATAAGGCTCACAACTAAAGTAAGAACCCTGTCGATTTTTGTGTCCAAAGGTCAAAGGTCAGTGTCACAGGACCCATTTCTTTAAAAAGAATGTGTTTGCATTTCATGCCAAACTTTTCATCACAAACCTTCCATCTTCAAGATATTACTCCCCTGCTAATAGGGGAAGATTCTGTTTGATTTTGGGTCATAGGGTCAAAGGTCAAGATCACAGGGCCCATCCATTCACAAATCAGTTTATGAATGATAATTCTGCATTGGCTAGAGAGATTGGCTTCAAACTTGATCTGTTAATGACCCACCACTTATGTAAGAAACATTTTGATTTTCAGGGTCCAGAGGTCAAAGATGAAGGTCACAGACCGTCATTCTGAAAAATTTCTTCAAAATATCCTTATAGACAAATACAGCTGAGTGTTGAGACCCCTGGGTCCCTAGTTAACATGAAAAGCAAATTATAAATTTGCCCAGTTCAAGGCCTACTTGTTCTGACAAGTTGCAATTCAAGTGACACTTCCTAATCTGCATCACTGTTATATCGTGAGTCAATTTGGCGCCAGTCTGCTGCTCTTTGATGTACATTTTCTTTCCGTTTAATCTCTATGGGTAATTGTGTCATTATGAAAACTTGTGGTTCCCATAGTCTGTTATACATGTAAAGTTGTGTCACATTCAGACTTGATCCACCACAGACATGTCGTGAATTCTATTGCCTGCCCAGTTGATCGCTGGGTACCAGCTGACAATTGAAGCTGTGTGGCGGAAGTTCATGCCCCGGGTCATTCATGCAGTGACATTTATATCCTCAGGTCAACTTAGCCCTCCGTGACTAATATCCACAGTTAAAAACTCCCACATTAAGAACCTTCAGGTCACCGTCACAACAAGATGGTTTTCAAGCGTATTGGATAATAATGTTTTAACATTTCATGTGAGCTGCAAATATACAACTTGCTTCATTTTTTACCCTTGTCTCTTTCATGACGATAGTATGACCTGTGAACAATGTGGCATTACGGTCAATTGTGCGTTGACTTATCCATGAATTTTTAGCTCAGCTGACTATAAGTCATCTGAGCTATAGTCGTGGTCCATTGTCCGTCGTCCGTCCATCCATCTATCTGTAGATGTGGCACGTTTTGAAACTGTAAGACCTATGAATCCAAAATTCAGCATAATGTTAGATGTCCCCAAGATCTCCTACCAAGCCGAAAACTGGGTCTTTGCGACTTTGTTCCTTTGAGAAATTAAGGAAAAACCTCAATTTTTTATTAAAAAACTATTTTCACACTTCAGGACTGCCTAATATCAAAAACACTCATCTGTTTTTCCTCATATTAACCATCAATATTCCTCTATATAGTTCCCATGTACATGCGAGAAAATAGGTCTGTATTATATAATTTAAAAAAGTTATGGGCCCAAACATAATGCATTTTGTAAAAAATCAGGAAAGATATTTGATCACTTAACACAAAACATGTTAAAGCTAAGGACTTTTTTCCAGTAACTTAACTTTAATTAATAAAAATTAAATTGTATACCCAAAATTAGATCAAAATCTTTTAAATTTTTTAAAATATTAGCAAAAATAAAAAATCGGTACCTTAAATTTTGCCCAACTTTGACCATGGCACATTTTTTTCTTGTAACTGCTGTGGATTTAATTTTCACAGCATGTTTTTGTTATTAAGCATTTCATCTGTTAACACTAAAAATTTGAAACCAGTTGATCAAAAACTGTAGTTTTTATTCAAGTTTTCAAGGACCATGTCACATATTGTTTACATCAAGCTAGTGTTACGCAGTTTGGTAGGTCTCAGCTCCCCAGCTTCTGCTCTCAGTTCCTAAAATTTCACATACAGTTAGATGTCTCCAAAATCCCCTACCATGCCAAGAATTTGGTCACTTAGACTTAATTCCGTTAGATATTAATGAAAAACTTTATTTTTCCATTAAAAACCCATTGTTACACAAGACTGCCTAATATCAAAACCACTGATCTGACTTTGATCATATATAATATACATATTTTTCTATACATTCGCTATGCACATGCCAGAAATGATGTAAGTATTTTGTAATTGTTTAAGTTATGGGCCCAAACATAATGCGCTTTGTAAAAAATCAAGAAATTTATTTACTCCCTTAACAAGAGGATTGCTGAAGCTAGAAATTTTTTGTCAGGGGTGCAACATTATTTAATCAAGATTCAATTGAATACCCAAAATTAGTTCTGAATTTTTCAAATTTTATAAGTTATTAGTATAAATATAAAATTAGTACCTTAAATTTTGCCCAACTTTGACCATGGCACGTTTGTTTCCTGTGAGCACTGTTGATATATTTCAACTTTTTAGTTTAGAAAGCTGAAAGAAAATGGCCAAAAATTGTAGCTTTTAATAATGTTTTTATGAGACCATGTCAGAACCAGACTTTCCCAAGCCCCTCTTCAGTCACCTGTATGTTGACCTTATTGACCTTTCAGCAAATTATGCATGCTTGAGGGAGGCATTCACTGGGGCAGCCAGACAGCTTATGGCCAGCCACAGTTGATCCAGTTGTCCAATCCAACTTATCTAGTAGTTGTTTTGACCAACAACATAACAAGAAACTATAAATTAATAAATTTTTATTGGTTTTTAATAACAAATTAAAGAAAAATTAACAGAAAAGGAATTTGTTAGTTGTTGAGTAACAGGAAATTAACTTGCAGTTACCGTAAAATCTCCACTTAAAACCGCACGTCCGATAAAAACCGCACCCAGACTTTGCCGAAATACTAGGTGAGACACCGTGAGGGGCTCAAATACTAAGAACCCCCCTTTAAAACCGCACCAACTTTCGCTACGGAATGATTTGACACAAGACACAATCAAGCTATCCTCTAGAAATCAACACGCGTAGGTTGAGACACGGCCATTCCTGTCCACTATAAAAATCCTTGGGCATTTGATTTAAACACATCAAACACTTTTTTGCAGGGTCACTCATGCATGGAGTTTGGGAAGACGCAAGGGCCGGTGAACCTCTGCGTGTTTATACAGACTTTATATGCCGTGCCGTATTCTTGTTTGCTACTGATTTCCCAGTATATTTTTGAAAAAAATATTCTGCTGATCAGTTTCAAGTCACTGAATATTTTATTTCTAAAGGTAATATTTTGAAATCTTAATCTATGATGAAAATTCTATTTTCTTGAATTACTCGGAAGATTCTAATCATTTTCATACCGGTTACTTCGGTATGATCATCGTCACATCATACGTTGACATCGCTCCATGTCAAAGTTTGTTGATGCGTTTGAAAACATCGCTGGTCAACTTAACTTAATATAAAAAATAACTGAATTTACCTTGTCGAGATATGCACGTATAGGAGGTATAGGAAACATGACACGTGAAAACGAGTGATTTTAAAGTAAAATTAAAGTGGCCAGTCGAGGTAAGCAAGTTTTTTTTCCTGAAGCAAGTTTCCGTGCGGGGAGCCATCTTGTCAAGGCAGCGTTCCAGCAAGGCACACTGGGACGGAATAGGTGGCTGTTCTGTTTACCACCCACCGCGTACAGCCGTTAAAAATATTCTTAGCAGAATACCGGGGTGTTTCAGCACATGGCGGCACTCAAACTTCGTTTTAAAACGATCGTCTGCCATTGTGTGACTCTTTACGATGTCAGCTTTTTATTCATTTTATTTTTTAAACAAATAATCGTTGCTAAATAATGCCGCAAATGGGTTTAATGTAGACATTTATTTCAATTTTGCTTGACCATGCCAAACGAAGTGGGCCGCTATGTGTTACAGCGGGGGTGTTATAAACGTATTATTTGGTGACAATTACCAAGATTTTTATAACAAGTTATATATCGCACGAAAGATAATCAGCAATATTTAATTTACAAACAACAAATAATCGTAAATAATACGTTTACACACGGCTCCCATGCATGCGAGACTGCTGCTATAAGGGCGGCCTTTGAAAGTCGCCATATGATCGCCCACTCGCGGGCCCAAAACGATGTATGTCAGGAAGATAATCAGGAAACCCTTCTAGTATAAACCGCACAGTGCTTTCAGGAAAAAAACATGATTTAAAGATTTTGAATTTCTTGATTAAACCGCGGTTTTAAGTGGAGATTTTACGGTACTGATGATTTAATTTACTCCGACACAGATTACAAACCGTCATGCACACATAATAATAGATAAACCCGGTTTGGGCGAATAAGATTTATTTCTCCAGCTAGCAATATACTGCACATAAAACAAGTACATTTCCATAATATCATATCACATAGCTAGCTGGATATCCCCATGTGGATATCTGAGTAAAAAGTATATATGGTCCATTATAAAAATACTAACGCCTGCAAATCGAGAAATAAATCTAAACGATCTAAACAGATCCTAAAAATCTAAAAACTAACATTAGTGGGTTACCTAAAATTAGTGACTAAGACTACTACAATATACAGTGGGTTGGGTGGGTGGGTGACACTTCTGCTAGCAATAAAGTTCTTAAAGTTGAAGTGTCCTGCCCTGCTGCAGCTGGCAGAATAATTTAAAATCGCCGGTTGCTGACCATCACATGACCGTAATCTAGCAGTCACATGACCGATCCCGTGATCACCTGACCAGTCCCCCGCCAGACCGGTCATGTGACTGCGACACCTGCCCTCGTCAATTAAAACCCAATTAATTACATTAATTGTACCATTAATTTACTCCGACACAAATTACAAACCGTCATGCACACATAATAATAGATAAACCCGGTTTGGGCGAATAAGATTTATTTCTCCAGCTAGCAATATACTGCACATAAAACAAGTACATTTCCATAATATCATATCACATAGCTAGCTGGATATCCCAAACCATAGCCCAAACCTGTAGGAAGTAGATATATCAAAGAAAGTTTTAACTCTAGAAATGGTTAACATGCCTACACAAGGCGTGTGCCACTTTTAATCTACCTGGCAAACCTGGTGCCAAATACCTTTGATACGCATGACTTTTCCAATCTCCCTGCAATTTGATTAAATCTGTTGAAATGCCCACACTTAGAGCAAGAGTGGCTCCCCCTCTCCTGAAACTATGCCCCGCATATCGGTGAGCTGGAATGCCTAGTTGTACTAAGGAAGTTCTAAGGCGTCTCAAAAACATGCTATATGTTATGATTACAGTTTTATTCATGTGACGGAATTGAAAAGCTGGTGAATTCCCAGGTGATGGGGTTAACCTGAAAATCAATCTGACCGCTTTAACCGGACACAGGTGGGAGAGAGGAATGTGTGGGAGAGGGACCTGTAAGCAGCGTTCCTGAAACTGGATGGTTTTTGAGTATTTGACATTGATCAAAAGAAAATTAGGATAAAAAGATACATCTTCCCTGGTGAGATGTTTAGTGCCATCAAAGGATTGAGATGAATTTGGAAGCAAATTTGATTTCCTCAAAAAACTAAAAAAGGCTGTGAGGCAAACCGCCCAAAAGCATAAATCCTCTGAGCATACAAGGTTCAGAGTACTGAAAACACCTCTCAATATCGACAGTGTAATTGGTAATTTTGGGCTGCACAGATCTCCCACCTGTCTCCTGACACCCTTAAGTAGGGTTGAGATAATTACAGACTCATTAAGGGGTGAGTTTAAACCCACAATGCTATGTATCAGGGATATTATCTGCAAGTACTGTTTTAAAGAGGTAAAACTTAATTTCTCTGCAAGATAAACAATATAGCGTTGAAGGTCAAGAGAGCTCAGGGGGGCCAGTGGAATCGAAAGCATGCTGCAGAACTTAATGTATGATTTCAGGTGGGTCTTGTAAGTGGCTAGAGTGGATTTAGCAAAGGCTCCTTTCATGAACTGGTTGATTTTAGCATCAAGATCACACCTTAATGATGTCTGTCTGTTGAAACTGGGACCTGCGGAAGAAAAATAAATATGCGGACTTTAAAGACATGTGCTGTGATAAGTCAGACATGTAAATTTGTGGTATATACTGCAAAGGGCAGTTTGCTTATTCGGGCAATGCAACCTAGATATATAATCTGCTACAAGGTTATGCTTCCCAAGCACATGGCATGCTTTGATAGTAAAATTATATTGTACTGCCAACCAAAATAGGCCTCGCAGGGCCCTCATGAGGAAGGCATTCCTCGAAGTGCCTTTATTAATAGTTGCCACAGTGGTAACATTATCTGATAATATCATAATTTGCTTGTTTTGCCAATGTCTACACCACCTGTGTGCTGCTAGGATGACAGCCATTGTCTCCTTCACATTAATATGCATCCACCTGCAAGTGGGCAAATCAAACCCCCAATTACAATAAAACCAGTCACCACAAAAATATGCGCCACCCCCCTCTGCACAAGCATCTGTGTATACACTGGTGACTGGTGTACTATTCTGGATCAAGGTCTTATTGTTAAACACCGACATGCATGTCTGCCACCAAGCAATATCTGCCATAGTTTCCCTAGATAGCTTTCGCCTATCTGCTCTATGCTTCATGCTATTTGCTGCATTTATTAACCGGCGAAGAAAAACTCGTCCACCCTTAATTATCGCAGCTGCCCAGTTTAATTTGCCTATAAGACTCTGCAATTGCCTTTTAGACACCCTACGCTTGTTAATGAATAACTCAATCTCTTGTTTGAGCTCTACTACTTTTACCTCAGGGATACTAAGTGCCATTGATACAGAATCAAGCTGCACCCCCAAGAAATTTAAACACTGTGTTGGGTCCGTCACTTTATTCCAATTTATACTGAATCCTAACTCTCTTAAAGTAACAATGAGTGCCTTTAATGACTTGACACAATCCTGAAAGGAATCACTCACAATGAGGAAGTCATCTAGATATACAATCATATTACCAAACCCTTTCCTTGCCATTATTCTAATGACAGCCTGAGAAAGCCTGTTAAATATTCTTGGCGCTAATTTGGATCCAAAGGGCAATTTTGTATCTCAGAAATAAATAGTTTTACCATACTTATCTTTCCATGATAACCCTGTAAATAACTGACTGGCCTCACTAATAGGGACCGACCTATAAGCAGACTTCAAGTCCACTTTGGCCATATAACATCCCTGTTTCATTAGGGCAGATGCATCATCAACTGTCTTAAAAGAAAAACTATCTATTCTAGAAATGTGATCATTTAAAGCAGCTGCTCTAGGCAAGCTGCAGTAATGAATTAATCGTACCTCGCCATTTGATTTTGAAATTGCCCCCAAAGGGCTTGTAAATATTGGTTTGTCTTTACACATTATATAATTACCATTTTCTAACTCTATATAAATTTGCTTATCCACCCAATCAAAGTATTGTATGGCTGACTTATGATTCATAGCAAAAGTTTCTGTAGGCACAGCATCTATATCAACAATATCAAAACCATTTTGAATACCAGACAAAATAAATGATCTATCAATGTCATTGTCCAAAAGTAAAGCCCAGGCTTCATAATTAAGACCCTTTGAACAAGAAGCCTGAGCCTGGAAAACCTATTCTTTATAATCGTGCTTCCACACTGGGTGTGGCTGGCCACAGTCAGGTTTGATACAAACATGTGAATATTTACAGTTCATGAATCGACAGCCACCACGAGAATTGAAAGCTTTACAAATTTCAGTTCCATCAACAGTGGTAGGCCCCTTCACCCTAACATAGCCCTGTTGACGTGCTGGGTGTTTGTTAGCAATTTGGAAACCAGACTGTCTGTCTAAGCACAAAGCCCTGAAGATGGCCTACATCTGTGCCCCATCTGAATTTATGAATAGCTTGCATCCTTCGATATTCCCTATCCCATAAGAGGACTGACACCCTCTTGTGGCTTCTCATAAATTTACTGACATGAGTCGTGTGTGCCAAATAATCTAGAATTCCTTGTTGGCCAACTAGCTGGCCTTTAGCGAGCAGAACCCTCATAATGGCCAAATTTGCTAATGTCCATTGAGGAAAAGATAAATCTTCCAACCGGGGCTTTTTCGGCCCTGTCCTAAGGAGAATTTCGGGATTACCAGAAGTTTGGGCCTGCCCAATTACGGTTTCGTAAGTACCCCCAGCAACGTCAACAAAATCAACGATGTCAGGGTAAGGGGACATACCTGAATTCAATGCAGTCAAATGGATTTGAGGGTCCTCCTAGGTAACATTACCCACAATGTTCGACTGGTTTTGGCCTTGGTTGGTTGGAGCATCGCTGATGAGACCAAGCTGACTCAGGGTTGCCATGAGTTTTTCTTGCACGCGCTTGTCCAGGTCACTGTCGTGATGCACGTGGTCAGATTGAGCGATATTCTGCGAACTGGGCCCTTGGGAGCGAGCCCGAGTCACGTTGTCCGTTGACACCTGGCGAGAGCTTTGTTCTTGTTGTTGAGTGTAGAAATGCAACATTTCTGACGTATACGGGTTCATTTCTGACACCTGTGCGTTGGCTTGGTTGCTTTGACCCGACAGCTGTGTTTGTACGGCCGGCAAACGCATGGAATGTAGTGGGGCCGCTTGCGGTAAAGTCAACAGTGTCTCTTGGTTCGACCCAGAAGGGGCCGCTTGTATCAAGGTCTGAGACGTGGCCGCCAGGTTTGACTCGGGCTTGGGTTCAGCTTGGTGACTGCTTGCAGTACGAGCTTTTGCTGGCCCCTGGGCATTTTCGCAGGAAGGTCCGCCTCCAAGAGGGCCAAAGCCTCCATGGAGGTAAAGCCTTGTTTCGCTAGGCACTCGATAGTGGCCGTGTCTAACATATGTGTCTGGCCCCACTCTTTAACACGGTCAGCAGCGGAGGTTACTTGCGCCACATCATGGTCTTCACCACCCATACCAGCACTGTAATTGGCACAACGTTGACACTTCTGCTAGCAATAAAGTTCTTAAAGTTGAAGTGTCCTGCCCTGCTGCAGCTGGCAGAATAATTTAAAATCGCCGGTTGCTGACCATCACATGACCGCGATCTCGCAGTCACATGACCGATCCCGCAATCACCTGACCAGTCCCCCGCCAGACCGGTCATGTGACCGCGACACCTGCCCTCATCAATTAAAACCCAATTAATTACATTAATTGTACCAGTAAGAATATTGTATGGGTGGATAGAATGTCAAGTATTTCAAATAACACCATGCAGTCACCTATGGTATTTTTCAGTTCAATTTTTAATGATAACAAAAATAAATCATATTATTCATTACTAATCATTAGGGATCATATGAAGGAAATTAATGATAGACAAAGATGCAGTTGATAATATTAATCTAGATTCCTACTGTGTCTAGTGTGTAGATTGATGTGAAAGTAGTCCAAAGTGAATATATTACATTTATTTTTTTTAATATAAATAAAAGCCATAAAACCAGGTACTTATGATCATTATTTAAATGTGTGAATTTTGTATATTCTGGATTCTCAACATCATTGTTTGGCTAAAACTGAATAAATACCAGACATGGTGCAAATACTTTGCAAATGTATTTGAATACGAATATGAATCATTATAAAATTTCTTGCATAAGAAGGGGAATTCACTAATACTAATACTAATATTTTTTTATACTGGTAGTTACATGAGTTGCCGTCTATGTCAAGTTATCGTACCTATACGAGAAGTAGTGATCATTTTGTAAAGTGACAGAGCTCATTTTGATTTATCATTTGCAGACTCTGTATAATTCATGTGACGGTTGGATGCCCGTTTGTAGGAAATACTGTTAAGCTAACAAAACAAACTTATAAACACCCATATAATCACTCAATCCAAATGACCGCTCGGGTGTCAGCTCAGAGCAGCTCCATGTCTCTAGGGAAGGTTATGAAACCGCATGCCTCTAAAATCTCAACCACCGCAAATTCTGCAGGAAGATAATTTTCAAATATCCTCCATCATCTCGACCTCTGAGGAAATTAATTATTTTTAAGTGGTCGCCAAATTAGAAAAAATACGGTATATTTTAACTTTAAAAAAAATTGGTTTGCATTTTTAGCGAATCTGTTAGCTTCTCATAGCTATCTCAAAAAGGGCAGGAGCTAGCATCATATCTCTGCATTGGTTTGACTTATCTACCTGAAATTTTGCATTTGTATACATCCTGGAAAGCTTTCTTGATTTTATGACAGGTGGTGCCACCTTCATTCACATTAATGCTGCAGACATCCAAGCTCATATCTCCCGAAATGTCTAACCGATTGGGCCAAAATTTTGCATGTGTATAGATCTCACATAGCTCTTCATCATACGCAAAACTGGTGGTGCCACCTGCAACCATTTTTGTACAGCGTCCATCTGTGTATCTGCCTTAGGGAAAAAATCACTCTAATCTCGGCATTGGTTTGACTGATCAACCTGAAATTTTGCAGGTTTAAACATCCTGGACAGCTTTCTTGATTTTGTGGCAGGTGGCACCACCTACATTTATGTTTACGCTGCAGACATTCAGGCTTATATCTCAGGACTGGTTTGACATATCCCCCTGAAATTTTGCATGTCTACAGATCTCATATAGCTCTTAATCATACACAAGATTCTGTTTGTCTGCTGTGGGATAAAATCACTCATATTTGTAGTGGTTTGACTTATCTGCCTAAAATTTTGCATATGTATACAACTTAAACAGCTTTCTGGATTTTGTGGTAGGTTGCGCAACCTACATACACATCGGCTGCAGACATCCATGTTAATATGCAACACACCTCACTCTAATTCCCCTTGCCACCTAATCCATGCCTCACTTCACCCGTCCCACTCTTGATTTTGGCGGATACACGTAGTCGCTTGTCGACTACACATATTCTAGTTTTAAAATGTCCTAGTTCAAAACTTGCAGGTCCAAATTGGCCATTTTGCTGAAATCATAATGACTAAGGAAGATATGCAGGACATAAGAGGATCAATATTAAATTTTAAAAATAAACCTCCATTTATACTCTTAAACTTTGCACAGGTTTGCATTAGGCCTGTAGGCCTTGTTATAGAATCAGTTAATGCCCTTATCTGATGAGTGATTTGCCCTACTGGCCTGAAATTGTGCATATCCATTGATCTTGGACTCCTCCATCTTGTACTCAAGACTTGTGGAGCCATCTGCAATCATTTTGGCATGGTGTCCATCTGTACATGTGCTTTGGGTGAAAATTGCTCGTATCTCAGGAGTGGGTCATGGTATTGGTCTGAAATTTGGCATGTCAATTCATCTAGTAGACCAGACAGGTGGCGGCAGGTGTTTTTGTTGAATAAATTAATGCCCTTTTCTCAGAGTTTTAATTGCCTATATTCAGCAGTGGTGTGACATACCACCCAATCTATCCGTTACTCCTCCTGTACCAGTCTGATTACAGTGGAGACATGTTGCTTGTTGACTAGAGGTTTTCTAGTTGTTTTATGCATCTGTGCCCATAACCTAACAGTCATCTTAGCTATAGTCGTGGTCCTTGTCCCTTGTTGGTCCGTCCGGCCGTCCTTCAGTTAACAGGGCAAGTTTTGAAACCATTGGACCTAAAAATTCAAAATTTTTAAGTTATAGCATAAATATAAAATTAGTACCTTACATTTTGCCTGACTTGTACAGCATGTACACATAAGGATTTAATTTGTTAAAATCTGAAATTTGAAAATAAAAGCTGCAAAATTAGGCTAGTTATTAAATTTTTTTATCTCAGCTGACTGTAGTTATAGTTGTGCTCCATTGTCCGTTGTCCCTCCATCCGTCCATCCATCTGTCCTACCATTAGACTGGCACATTTTGAAACAGTTAGACCTACAAATCCAAAATTCAGCATACTGTTAGATATCCCCAAAATCTTCTACCATACCGAAAATTGGGTCAATATGACTTCGTTCCTTCGAGATATCTAGGAAAAACCTCAAATTTCCATTGAAAACCTATTATCAGACTTCAGGACTGCCTTATATCTGCCACTTATCTGTTTTTCTTACTATTTAGCAGAAGTAATCTCCTATATATTTCCTATATACATGCCAGAAATTAAGTCTGTTAAGTATAAATTCACTAAGTTATGGGCCGAACATAATGGACTTTGTAAAAAATCAGGAAAAATATATACTCACTTTACATGAAAAATTTTGAAACTAGAGACTATTTTCCCCAAGTATATAATTTTGTTTAATTAAGATTCAATTGTTTACCGAAAATTAGATATGAATTTTGTAAATTTTTCAAGTTATAAGCATAAAAATAAGATCAGTACCTTAAATTTTGCCCAACTTTGACCATGGCACATTTTTTTAGCTCAGCTGACTATAAGTCATCTGAGCTATAGTCGTGGTCCATTGTCCGTCGTCCGTCCGTCTGTCCGTCCGTCCGTCCGTCCGTAGATGTGGCACGTTTTGAAACTGTAAGACCTAGGAATCCAAAATTCGGCATAATGTTAGATGTCCCCAAGATCTCCTACCAAGCCGAAAACTGGGTCTTTACGACTTCGTTCCTTTGAGAAATTAAGGAAAAACCTTAATTTTTTATTTAAAACCTATTTTCACACTTCAGGACTGCCTAATATCAAAACCACTCATCTGTTTTTCCTCATATTTACCATAAATATTCCTCTATATAGTTCCTATGTACATTCAAGAAATTATGTCTGTATTATATAATTTAAAAAAGTTATGGACCCAAACATAATGCATTTTGTAAAAAATCAGGAAAGATATTTGATCACTTAACACAAAACATGTTAAAGCTATGGACCTTTTTTCCAGTAATATAACTTTAATTAATCAAAATTAAATTGTATACCCAAAATTAGATGAAAATCTTTTAAATTTTTTAAAATATTAATAAAAATAAAAAATTGGTACCTTAAATTTTGCCCAACTTTGACCATGGCACGTTTTTTTCCTGTAAGTACTGTGGATTTAATTTTCACAGCATGTTTTTGTTAGCTTTTCAACTGTTAACACAAAAAATTTGAAACCAGTTGATCAAAAACTGTAGATTTTATTCAAGTTTTCAAGCACCATGTAACATTGTTTACATCAAGCTAGTGTTATGCAGTTTGCAAGAGCTCAGCTCCCCAGCTTCAGCTCTTAGTTCCTTAAATTCGGCATACAGTTAGATGTCTCCAAAATCCCCTACCATGCCAAGAATTTGGTCACTAGGACTTAATACCTTCAAGATATTAATGAAAAACTTCATTTTTCATTAAAAACCCATTGTTACACTTCAAGACTGCCTAATATCAAAACCACTGATCTGACTTTAGTCATAAATAATATACATATTTTTCATTCTCTATGCACATGCCAGAATGATGTCAGTATTGTGTAATTGTTTTAAGTTATGGGCCCAAACATAATGCACTTTGTAAAAAATCAAGAAATATATTTACTCCCTTAACAAGGGGATTGCTGAAGCTAGAGATTTTTTGTCAGGGATGTAACATTATTTAATCAAGATTCAATTGAATACCCAAAATTAGTTATGAATTTTTCAAATTTTATAAGTTATTAGTATTAATGTAAAATTAGTAACTTAAATTTTGCCCAACTTTGACCATGGCATGTTTGTTTCCTGTGAGCACTGTTGATATAATTTTCATATCATGCAAACATAAGGATTTCAGCTTTTAAATTTAGAAAGCTGAAAGAAATTGGCCAAAAATTGTAGCTTTTATTAATG
Source organism: Sipunculus nudus (assembly GCA_026874595.1). Classification (NCBI taxonomy): domain Eukaryota; kingdom Metazoa; phylum Annelida; class Sipuncula; order Golfingiida; family Sipunculidae; genus Sipunculus; species Sipunculus nudus. Next base: position 45,033,877 of record CM049311.1, read on the forward strand.
TTTTTATGAGACTCTGTCAGACTTTGGCTCTCTCCAGCCCCTCTTGAGTCACCTGTATATTGACCTTGTTGAACTTACAGCAAATTATGCATGCTTGAGGCGAGGCATTCAGGAATCCAGGCAGCTTATGGCCAGCCACAGTTGATCCAGGTGTCCAACCCGTCTCATCTAGTAGTTTTAACCAACTACATAAAAATAAACAATAAATTAATAAATTTTTATTGGATTTTAATAAAAAATTAAAGAAAAATAGAAAAGGAATTTGTTAGTTTATAATAACAGGAAATTAACTTGCAGTTACTGATGATATAAGAATCTTGTATCGATGGATAGAATGTCACATATTCCAAATAACACCATGCAGTCACCTATGGTATTTTTCAGTTCAATTTTAATGATATAGAAGTAAATCATATCATTCATTACTAATCATTAGGGATCATATGAAGGAAATTAATGATAGACAAAGATGCAGTTGATAATATTAATCTAGATTCCTACTGTGTCTAGTGTGTACATTGATGTGAAATTAGTCCAAAATGAATTTATTACAGTTATTTTTTAATATAAATAAAAGCCATAAAACCAGGTACTTATGATCATTATTTAAATGTGTGAATTTTGTATATTCTGGATTCTCAACATCATTGTTTAGTGAAAACTGAATAAACACCAGACATGGCGCGAATACTTTGTAATTGTATTTAAATACGAATATGATTATGTACTCCATTATAAAATTTCTTGCATAAAGAATGGGAATTCAGGTAAAAATGAAAGTATATGAGTACCAGTGCAAATACTTTCAAAATGTATTCATGAATGCATTCATGAATATATTCTTTAATATTATTTTAATAATCATTTCAGTTATATTTCATTTTAAAAAATCACATGATTCTCTTATTATTTTTAATAAAAATTATATTTGGGACAATATTTGTTATTTTTTTTTAATTAATAGTTAAACCCTTATATTATATATTCTGCTTATAAGTTATATGGCCAAGTCAAAATCTGTGTGACAATAGTACTCCGTTTGTTAATAAAATAAATGAAATCAATCCTCTTCCCTCTCTCCAACGGTACTATCAAAATCATACATAAGCTAAACAACAACAACTCATAATACAGCTTATATTTATTACCACACAAAACCAGCATGTGCCTCATTTCTAAATAATATTTTTTTATCATATATAACAGCTGAGCGTCATGACCCATAGGTCCCTTGTTCATGTTAGTACTATGATTGTTTTCACAGTATGTAAACACAAGTATTTACTTTGTTGCAATCTGAAATTTAAAAATAAAAGCTTGAAAATTAGGCTAGTTATTGATATTTTTCTTGAGGCTCTATTGTAGTCATTTGCTTTGTCCAGATGCAGGGTCCAACTCCAGGTCACTGGAAGTCAGCTATGCCAGGGTTTCTGATTTATTAAAGTCACTTAGGGAGATTCCCTGCTGTGGTTGGTGTACAGTTATTCTCATATCACCTCCCCCCCCCCCCCCCCCCCCCCCCCCGCAAACCCAACCCACCAAGTTTTATGCAGTAATTGTTATTGTTTTCACTGTTTCTCCTTAATTGTAATGCTGTTTCCACTCCAATATACAAAAACTTTCCTTGAAAAAGTAATTCAAGGTGTAATCCAGAAGATGCCATGTTGTGTTAATGTTGCATTTTTAAAGAAATCAATTTAATTTTAAATGATTGTAACAAATATAATTAAACCTATCAATATGCTTAAATTTTTAAAATATGAAGTAAATTATCAAGTATTCAAGTATTATATTTATATATTTATTGTTTTGCAAATTTATTTTTGTGGTAAAAATAAATAAACATTTGTATGCATGATGTGGTGTTGTCTGACAAGATTGAGATTAATGATGTAGCAATTTAGAATTATGAATCAAGTTTTATATTCAGATATATATATGTTATATTGAAAATGTATAGAAATAAAAACTTATAATAAAAAATATATGTGATAAAAAAATAAGGATCTAATACAAACATGTTTTTCCTGGAGATAAGGCTTTGTTTGCCCTGTATGTATATGTGTTGTTTATCCCACCATCTCCCCCCCCCCCCCCCCCCCCCCGCTGCCATTTATTCCTGTACACTGGAACATTAGTTTTTATTGCAAATATGTAAAATTTATTTAATTAAAAAATAATAGGATTAGAAAAAAATAAGATCTTATTGAAACATATTCTTGCCTTAAGAGAATGGAACATAAAGTGATCAACTCTATCCATCATCTCTCCGTTATTATTAAAAATATATATAAGCAAATTATATATTCAGTTGTGTATTATTGCAGATGTTAAACTTTAAACAAATTTGATATAATAAATAAATTATGAAATAATTGAAACTTTACATATTATCAGCTTTGTTTGTCTACCAGTCTGTCTGTCCTTTTTTAAATATTAAGTAATAATGAATGAACTTTTTTATCCTGTAAGCATTGTTGAATTAAGTGAAAATCCTATGTATATACACTATAATAATACAGATATGTTGTAACTCCCACCATTCCTACCCCCCCCCCCCCCCCCACCACCACCAAGTCCTTTCATCTGTGGACTGGGGATATTAGTTATATTTCAACTGTATACATTTCATAAAATAAAAAAAAAAAAACATATATTTAATAATACATATTATAAAAAAATAGATTCAATTGAACAAATGTGTAAACTAAAGAAATGTCAACAGTTAATCAAAAAGCCAACTAATGGTTATGGTAATAGTACAGATCATTTGTTCACAAACTGCTCCCATGCTTCAGTTTCAACATTAGAAAACCCATGGTCAGATCAAAAAATTTTATTTGCAACAATTTCTTGCTCATCAATACAAACCAATCATGTCAACCAACCATGGCCTATGTTACCTCTTCTTCTCAGACTCTATCTCCATTTGTTATTATTTTAGATTTTTACCTTCAAAGTCAACTTCAGCTGAGCACTGTGACCCATGGGTCCCTTGTAACATAAATTTTCATTAGTTTACAAAAAAAGAAATAACAGAACTGCTTCATTTTTATCATAAACAGAAAACAGAACCATGGGAAATGGAGAAGACTGAAGCAGATATGGAAAAATATGTATGGGATATGACGGCATCACGAAAAGGCATTGTGAAGTTAATACAGCAGCTACAACAAGCACAGGTATTGCATTAGTTTTCCACTAAACTACCTTAAAGTATTAAGAGTATTAAACTGAAAAAAAAAAACAGAACCATGGGAAATGGAGAAGACTGAAGCAGATATGGAAAAATATGTATGGGATATGACGGCATCATGAAAAGGCATTGTGATGTTAATACAGCAGCTACAACAAGCACAGGTATTGCATTAGTTTTCCACTAAACTACCATAAAGTATTAAGAGTATTAAACTGGAAAATTTGTCCCTAACTGGCATGGTCAAATTTTTCCCCAACTGGCAAGGTCTAAATCCAGTCTGACTTAACATGTGCCTAAGAATTTTGCCGTGATAAACACCAATAGAATGGGCTGACATATTGCTGGTTCACGGAGGTGATTGATGATCACTCTAGCATTGACTGACATAATGTAGCATATACACACAATAGATGAAAGCAATAAAGAATTAACATGCCAGTCTTCTTGTTAGGGCTTGATTCAGAAAGCAATGCCCTATAAGTGATCACCTCATCCGTCTGTCTGTCCATCCATCTGTCTGGGACACATTCTTTCATGTGCATTATCTCAAACAGAATACATTTGATCTTTCTCAAATTTATAGGGATAATAATTGTGTCATTGTGAGCTCCAAACCTAGCTAATTATATATTTGGCCAAATTACAATATGACTGCCGGTTCACAATCAGTGATTTTGGTTCATGTGCAATATCTCAAAGAGAAAACATTTGATTTTTCTCAAATTTACAGGGATGACGAGTGTCCATAAGAGCTCCAGCCCTATCAAATTACAGATCTGCCCAAAGTCCAGTATGGCTGCTTTGATGGTTGGTGCCTATAAGGACTCAAATCACAGACCTGCCTAATATCCTATATGGCAGCCAAAACACAATCAGTGATTTTCTTATGAAAATTTGAGAGAACATTCACACCCATCAGGGGATCTGTGCTTTCAAATTTGAGACTCCTGTTAAACTCAGTACCGTAAAATCTCCACTTAAAACCGCACTTCCGATTAAAACCGCACCCAGACTTCGCCGAAATTCCAGGTGAGACACCGCGAGAGGCTCAAATACTAAGAACCCCCCTTTAAAACCGCACCAACTTTTGACACGGAATGATTTGACAAAAGACACAATCAAGCTATCATCTAGAAATGAACAGGCGTAGGTTGCGACTCGGCCATTCCTGACCACATTAAAATTCCTTGGGCATATTATTTAAACACATCATAACACTTTTTTTGCAGGGTCACTCAAGCATGAAGTTTGGGAAGACGTAAGGGCCGATGAACCTCTGCCTGTTTATACAGATTTTATATTCCGTGCCGTATTCTTGTTTACTACCGATTTGTCATTATATTTTGGAAAAAAATATTCTGCTGATCCATTTCAAGTCACTGTTTATTTTAATTCTGAAAGTAATATTTTGAAATCTTAATTTTTGATGAAAATTCCATTTTCTGGAATTACTCGGAAGATTCAAATCATTTTCATACCGGTTACTTCGGTATTATCATCGTCACATCGTACGTTGACATCGCTCCATGTCACAATTTGCTGGCGCGTTTGAAAACATCGCTGGTCTACTTAACTAAATATCAAAGTAACTGAAGTTACCTTGTCGAGATACACACGTATAGGAAACATGACGCTTGAAAACGAGTGATTTTAAGGTAAAATTAAAGTGGCCAGTCCGGGTAAGCAAGTTTTTTCCTGAAGAAAGTTTCCGTGTGGGGAGCCATTTTGTCAAGGCAGTGTTCGCGCAAGGCACGATGGGACGAAATAGGTGGCTGTTCTGTTTACCACCCACAGCGTACAGCCGTTCAAAATATTCTTGGCAGAATACCAGGGCGTTTCAGCACAATGCGGCACTCAAACTTGATTTTAAAACGATCGTCTGCCATTGTGTGACTCTTTACGATGTCAGCCTTTTATTCATTTTACGTTTGAAACAAATAATCATTGCTAAATAATGCCGCAAATGGGTTTAAAGTAGGCTTTTATTTCAATTTTGCTTGACCATGCCCAACGAAGTGGGCCGCTGTGTGTTACAGCAGGGTTGTTGTAAACGTATTATTTGGTGACAATTACCAAGATTTTATAACAAGTTATATATCACACGAAAATTAATCAGCAATATTTAATCTATAAATAACAAATAATCGTAAATAACACATTTACACACGGCTGCCATGCATGCGAGACTGCTGCTAAGAACGGCCTTCGAAAGTTGCGATATTATCGCCCACTCGCCGGCCCAAAAACGATGTCTGTCAGGAAGATATTCAGGAAACCCTTCTAGTATAAACCGCACAGTGCTTTCAGGAAATCAACCCGATTTCAAGATTTTGAATTTCTTGATTAAACCGCGGTTTTAAGTGGAGATTTTACGGTAATGCTGCCAGGCAAATATTTTCCAATAACTTAAAAGATAATGCTGTGATTTTGTCTGAAAATTAGTTTCTTTAGGCTGTATGCTGATGGTCAGACTGAAGGTGCATGAAGTGATAGTCCGTGGTTAGACGGTGTCCCTATGCTGATGGTTTGACTTGAATTAGTCCAGGTTAAGTACGCAGATTTAGTACCGATAGTTTAGACCTGCTGAGGGGGTAGTATAAAGGTGGACTAACTTCAGAGCAAACAAAAAGTCAGTCATAACTGTCGCTGTTGGAAATAATAGTAATTATCAAAATCATGACCAAATATACACTGATTGTGAAAATACAATCACTTACATTTTGCCTATTAGATTTTTTTATGAAAGAGATATGTTTTTGTTGGTTCAAAGGCTATAAACAACAATTGACACATGGGTAATGACGCTCAGTCAACTGACTTGTTGATAATATGTCCTTGCACAGACAACTAATTAAGATAGGTGGCTTCATTGTTCATGCATATTAGCTTAAGTTCATCAAGACCAATTAACCACAATAAATTTGATGACAATTCAACCAGCCTTTCATGAGGAATTTGGCAATATCTGTGTATTTTGCATTATTTCTGGGGTGCTCAAACATACCCCAAAACTCTGAAAATATAGGTCACTGTGACCCAATTTCAGGTTTCTTGGGAGAACTTTTGAGGAACTCTCAGGATGTCAAGTTAGAAGATTCTAGGCCCCATGATTATGATTTGTGCCCTAACTTTGGTATCAAATTTTCAATTTTTTCTAGGGGGTACTTCTGAGCCCCATAGCTCGGACAAAATGGGTGATAGGGACCTAAATTCAGGTTTTCAAGGAGACTTTTCATGGACCTATCTGGATGTAAAGTTAGGAGATTCCAGTTCCAGCGGTTACGATTTGTGCCCTGTTAACAGATGACAGAATCTTTTGAGGTCTCAAAAATAGAGAGAAAAAAATAGGTAAAAATAAGAAAAATACAGGTGGCTACCAGTCTTCAGAAACTGATGAAACACTCCATGATCAATATCAATGCAAAGAATCATGGTGATCAATGCATTAGTTGTTCAGATATTTGAGCTTTTGCATCAAATTTTTCATTATTCTGTGGGGTACTTCGGAGCCCCATAGCTTGAAGAATATGGGTAACAGAGACCTAATTCCAGGTTTCTAACAAGACTTTTCATGGACCTCCCTGGATGTAAAGTGAGAAGATTCCAGGACCAGCAGTTACGATTTATGCCTTGTTAACAGACAGACAGAAGACGGTCAAAGAGTGATCACTATGGCTCAGATGACTCACAGTCAACTGAGCTAAAAATCAAACAAGGTTTATAATAATATTTTAATAATTGACAAAATACACTTTCATTTCAAAGATGTAGGGTTTTGCAATTTTTTTTCATTTTAAAAATTAAAAAAAAGAGATAAGAGTGTTCTGTTCATTAGGAAAGCTGGCTGAATGATGCAATAATAGATTTAAACATGGACATGCTGCTCTTTGAACAATGATCTACAGGGGGATAATTGCTGTTAATGGGCAGTATTCTTCAATAATGGTAGCATCTGAAGGACAGAATAACAATGAAAAAAGAAAATTTGAAATATATATTTCTGCCCAATATATTATAAATGATGGACTGGTCAGATTTTGCAACACTGATCATGCAAAGAATTACAGATTGCGATTTACAGGTGATTCCACATTATATCATGAGACCTAATTTTTCGGATAGAAATGTTCATGTTTCTGATGTGAATATTGTTCTGAGTACATAGATAAGTGCACTTTCGATGAGTATTCGATAAGTAAGGAAACATTTTAATCCAGTTTAGTGTTAGCCTATTATGCCTAGGATAGGAATACTTACCTAAATGCTTAGCTAAATTGATGTCAGGTGTTTTGCATGTGTAGGTACTGCAGCTGGTGGTCAAGAGAAATGGGTCTTATATAGGGGTCAAAGGTGAAAGAAATGCCTTCAAGGAGTACTTACAACAGAAGACTCTACTAAAATGGGAGCAACATTTTTCACTGGAGCTCTATTCATGAGAAATATAATTCTAATACGTTGACAAACAGTAGGTCACCCCTTCACCTTGCCATAACACTTCACCTCGTTGTTTCCCGACACTGATTAAAATTTTGTGTGACAAAGGCCCCACTACCCATGATGCCTCTCCCTAGCCTAGCAAAGGTGTTTGTTGACTGGTTATTGTCATTAACTCAGTGTCACTCGCCCAAGGTGGCTGTGTTTGTGCAACAGTTAGCAACATGCTGGTTTACCGTCTGTATTCTGTTCACTGCCGGTCCTGAAGTTCCTCCTGACACGGTAACGTGAGTTGATTTTGCTTGATTATAATGCCAAGACATCCTGAGCCCCCCACTGTTAGAATATGCCTCACATGTTCTGCTCCGTTTCCTGAGTGGGACCACCATGACAGGTGCCCAGTATGCCTTAGGGCGCCTGGGTATTGTGGCGCCTCACTCGGGCCCTGTCCCCTGTCTCTCACTTGGCACCTGTGGGATTGGAAAAAGTATGAATCTTATGAAAAAATACAGGCGACTGGCTGAGGCGGCACAAAGCACCCAAACACAGGGTGGCTTTGTCCTTCCGAATGGGGGTTCCATACCTCAGGTTGTATGGAATTCAGGCTGCCTGCTAGAGATTTCCTGAACTTCCACAGACAGGTGGATCTTGGGGAAGTATCGCCTACCACTTGCAGAGAGCTAAACCCCCCCCCCCCCCCCCATCTTGGTTTATCGTCCAGTTGTGGTCACCGCACCACTACTGTCAGATGAACCTGCCCAAGTTAACACCATACCCGGCTTACGAGGCGGTTCCATCGGGGTTGATAAGTCACAAAGCAGATCAGCCCTTTGTGGATGGCACTCCTCTTATATCAGCTCAGGTGATGGGGTAGGACGCATCCATGGCCTCCCTAGAGCACTTTGGATGTTACGCAGCAGGGCTGCTCAATGATTCTCAGGCATTCGTAGGTCTACTCTCCTACGATCAGGTGCAGGAAACGGTAAGGGAGGTGGTGCAGAGTCTTCTGCCCATCATCCAAGAGCTTCACCTAACAGTGTGGAGGATAGTAGACAATATTATTCTCCTCCAAAGGGAAGTGGCTCTCATTTGTTAGAATGCAGATCCTCTAAGTTCCACGTGAGTGAACTGCTAGAACTTTACGCTCGTCAGTTTGCGAAATCGTTTTTAGTTCAGTTGACTTACAGTTGTTTGCTCCTCTTCCTTTCTTTGTACACTCCAAGGTAGTTAATGACGATATAGAGTCATTAAAACGCTGTTGCTAGGCTAGGGAGAGGCATCATGGGTAGTGGGGCCTAGGGGGCTGTCTCACAAAATTTTTAATCCATGTCGGGAAACAAAGAGGTGAAGTGTTATGGCAAGGTCAAGGGATGACCTACACATCAACTACCGGAACTACATTTCACGAAGAAATGATAAGTTTTTTCGGTTCATTTAACACTAAGTACATTTGGTACATGTTTTTGTTTCACCATCATATGACTTCCAAATTTCTGTGGTGGGGGATAGGAGGAAAAACTATACTAATGCCTTCCCCAAAATTTCAGGTATTGGAGTGGGGTAGGGATTTGGGCATTCACCAGATCTCCCCCTCCCAGTTCCCAAGCCTATGTCTTATTAACTAATATGTCAAATTCTGCTTTCACATTTTCAACACATATACCAATGTAGTCAGTTGACTTGCCAGAGAGTCGATAACGCAACAGAAAAATGAAAAGGTCACAGTATTTACTGTTAAGCAATGGTTGTTATATGCACAATGCTTTTTCTTTAGCGAACCTGTTAGCTTATGCAATGGTGTTCCTTCGTCTGTTGTCTGTATATTAACCGTTCTATCTCAAATTCAGCAGGAGCTATCATCACCATACTCTATCATATTTTGCTTATTTCTTTGCTTTCTGCATTTTATAGGTAAAAAGCTAAAAAATTTAAAAATCTTCTTCAACGAAACTGTCCAGCCAAATTGTTCAATATTTCACAGGAATAATCTCTAAAACAAGCTCTCTCAATTTTGTTCAAATGGTTCGAGTTTGATGAATATTGGCCAAGTTACAGGAAGCTGAACAAAAATGGATACTAAAATTACAATATCAGAAAAGATTTGAGCTATCATCACCAAATTTAAGCAAATGTTGGTCACATGACTCATGTTTAAGTTTTTAAGTATTGGTGGTGCCACCAGCAATGACCTTTTTTGTACAGAGGTCATCAGTCATCAGTACATTGATCCATACTTCTCAGGAACAGCAGGAGCTAGCATCCCCAAAATTTATGCAAAAATCTGTCACATAACAAATGTTGTGGGAACATTCAACTTACTGAACTCCAACAAGCAATATGTGATTGAACCATGATTTTTAGTAACTTAAAGTTGGAAATAAAGATTCAGTTGTAAAAACTTTGTTTTATAGGCTGTATTCAATAAACCATCAACAGGATAGAAATATTCCTTAAATTGCCTGAAGAAACAGATAGTGGGGTTTTCTTACATAACATGTATCAGTACCCACCCCATATGTGTAACTCTTATGCATGCTGATAAAAGAGTAGCTGGTGTTATTCAAAATTAAAAAGAGCACTGTAAAACTTGTGCATTAATTTGTTAAAGCAAATCTGAAAGCTGTCTCCCCTGTGCCTTACAAATTCGAAAAATGCTGAAAATTAAGACTATATGCTTTTTTAAGCTCAGCTGACTGTAAGTCATCTGAGCTATAGCGATCACCCTTTGTCCGACATCTGGCCGGCTAGCCTTCCATTAACAGGGCACAAATTGTAACCGTTAGGCCTGGAAACCTCAAACCTGACATTGAAACCTGAAACTAGGTCACTGTGACTTATATTCTGCGACTTATAGGGAAAAGATGTCATATGAGCACCCTGAATATTAGATGGGGACAAATCATAACTGGGAGGCCTAGAATCTTCCTACAAAATTTTCTAGGAGGCTCTAGGCAAATCTCATTGGAAACCTGAAATAAGGTCATGGTGACCTACATTTTGTGACCTACAAGACAAAAACCTGATTTTGAGCCTCCTGAATGTCAGATGGACCAAATCATATCTATTAGGCCTAGAATCTTCTAATGCAACATTCTGGGAGGTCCTAGGCAAATCTCTTGGAAACCTGAAATTAGGTCATGGTGACGTACATTTTGTGACCTACTGGCCAACAAAGGATTTTGAGCACCAAGAAAGTCAGACAGGGCACACATTGTATTTGTTAGGCCTAGAATCTTCTAATGTAACATTCTGAGCATCCTTGGCAAATGTCTTTTGAAAACTGAAATTAGGTCACCATGACCTATATTTTGCAACCTCCAGGAAAAGAAGTCGTATAAGCACCCAGACAGTCAGTCAGGGCACACATTGTATCTGTCAGGCCTAGAATCTTCAAATGTAACATTCTTAGGAGTCCTTGGCCAGTGTCCTTGGAAAGCTGACATTAGGTCAACATGACATTAATTAAGCCACCTATCAGAAAAGATGTTATATAAGCACCCAGACAGTCAGACAGGGCATATATTGTATCCATTAGGCCTAGAATCTTTTAACATAAAATTCTTGGAGGTCCTATTCAAGTGTCCTTAGAAACCTGAAACTAGGTCATGGTGACCTATATTGTGAGACCTAAGGGCTGAAAAATGTTCTTGTGCACCCAGACAGACCAGGCACAAATTGTATCCATTAGCCCTAGACTTTTCTAACATGACATTCAGGGAAGTCCTTGGCAATTCTCCTTAGAAAACTTGAAATTGGATCATGGTGACCTGTATTCTGCTAGCTATGGACCAGAGACATGATTTTGAGCATCCAGGCAGACAGGGTACAAATTGTATCCATTTTCCTTTTAACCCTCTAATGTGAAATCAAGGGGGATCTTGGGCGGGTCTCCTATGAATCCTGAAATTTTTATTTTCTGTCCATTTTTTCAACACTGTATCTTTAGCTATAGGCTATTCTCACAGACAATATATAACATATAATATATATAATATATAAATAATAATACATATATAATATATATAATAAAAAAACATGAGCACCCAGTCAAAATTAGCTGAGCGTCATGGCCCATGGGCCACTTGTTCTATTTAATTATAAATAAAGTTCATTTGAAGATCAACAAATTTAAATGTTTTGCCTTTTGATTCCTGTTTGTGTGCATTTTTGTTTTCTCAATTTAAAATACATGATGTTTACAACATATTCTGTGTTTAAAAAAAATCAAAGCTTCAATGATATTTATTGAAATTGTTGTACCAATCGTTAACAAACTTTTCTCTCAAATTTGTTATTTTAAATTTAAGAATATAAAACGAAGTCATCAAAAAATAATGATGTCTGCCAGTGGGGTGTGTGTAGTCATAGCGACTTGTCATTATCATAATTCTCTAAAGCTGATAATCTAAATATATTTGATATTTTTGCTAATTTTCCAATATTTTAAATTCTAAATTTTCATTAAAACAAACTATTGTTACACTTCATGAACGCCTAATATCAAAACCACAAGAGCTGTTTTGTTCCTCTTTGGCATGGATATTCCTTTATATGTTTCCTATTTACATGCCAGTATTATGTAATTTTACATAATGCCCTTTGTAAAAAAAATCAGGAATGATATTTACCCACATAACATGATAATTGTTGAAGCTATCGACTATTTTGTCTTTTGATAAAACTTTATTTTATCAAAATTCAATTGTATACTCAAAATTAAATCTGAATTCTGTAATTTTTTAAAATTTATTTGCATAAATATAAAGTCAGTATCTTAAATTTTGCTGTACTTTGAATGAGGCATATTTTTTACCTGTTGGTAGATTTTATTTTATTTTCATAGCATGTACACATTTGGATTTAATTTGTTTTATTCTTAAATTTGAAAATAAAAGCTAAACAATTAGGCTAGTTATTGAAGTTTTTCAGAAGCTCTATTGTATTCATTTGCATTGTCAAGCTCCAGACTTCTGGTCACTGCAGCATTGCCCGGTTAACGTTATTTGTGATGCAACACTGGTAGAGCACCCCTGCTGTGACAAGTTTACAGTTATTCTCATATCACCCCCCCCCCCCCAAGTGTATTGCAATAATTGTTATTGTTTGAACTGTATTTTTTTTTATAAATTGTAAAGCTGTTTTGACTTCCAATGTACAACACTTTTCTTGAACTAGAATACGGGTATAGCCAACAAGCGACTACGTGTATCCATCAAAATCAGAGTGGGATGGGTGAAGTGAGGCATTGATTAAGTGGCAAAGGGAAATAGAGTGAGGTGTGTTGCATATTAGCATGGATGTCTGTAGATGAAATGTGTATGTAGGTTGCGCCACCTACCACAAAATCCAGAAAGCTGTCCAAGTTGTATACATATGCAAAATTTTAGGAAAATAAGTCAAACCACTACTATATGAGTGATTTTATCTGACAGGGGACAAACAGAAGGACACTGTGCAAAAATGGTGGCAGGTGGCGCCACCAATCTTGTGTATGATTAAGAGCTATGTGAGATCTATACACATGCTAAATTTCAGGGAGATATGTCAAACCAGTCCTGAGATATAAGCCTGGATGTCTGCAGTGTAAACATAAATGTAGATGGAGCCACCTGCCATAAAATCCAGAAAGCTATCCAAGATGTATAAACCTGCAAAATTTTAGGCAGATGTGTCAAACCACTGCCGAGATATGAGTGATTTTATCCCATGGCAGACTATAACAGATGGATGCTGTGCAAAAATGGTTGCAGGTGGCGCCACCAGTTTTGTGTATGATGAAGAGCTATGCGAGATCTACACACGTGCAGAATTTTGGCCCAATCGATCAGATGGTTCCCGAGATATGAGCTTGGATGTCTGTAGCGTAAAGGTGATCATAGGTGAAGCCACCTGTCATAAAATCAAGAAAGCTATCCAGGATGTATACACATGCAAAATTTCAGGTGGATAAGTCGAACCAATGCAGAGATGTGAGTGATTTTATCCCAAGGCAGATGAACAGATGGACTCAGTTCAAAAATGGTTGCAGATGGCACCACCATTTTTTAGTGTATGTTATAAAGCTACCCAAGGGCTACATTTGAGTAAAATTTTTAGTCTGATCGGTCAAACGGTTCCCAAGATATGTGGGTTTATGTGTGGAAACAGACACACAAATGGACACTGGGCAGAGAGGAAAGGTCAGAGGTCAACCAAAAATGAGGGCGCAGCAGTTCACATGTTACCCGATCATAATCCTGAATCTAAAAAAATTGCACCCAGAAACCACTCCGGAAACCTATGCGGTGGCGGTGACGGCGGCCTCTGACTGAAAACATAGTATCCGAAAAACTCTGTTTTGGCGGATACAATTAGTAATTCAAGGAGTAATCCAGAAGATGCCATGTTGTGGTATTATAGCATTTTTAAAGAAAATAATTTCCTTTTAAATAATTGAAGCAAATTAAAATATAATTAAACCCATCAGTACTCATAATTTGATCATGTATGAGCCACATCCAATTTTATAGTGCAATTAAGATTTGTGTATTCTGAATCAATTGTTATTGTATCCCACAGACAAAGTCGGGATACTATGGTTTAAGCAAGGTCTCACTGAGGCCTCAGCGAAATTGTTTTGAAGCAATAACTCAAAAAATATTTTTTGGATCTTTACTAAACTTGACATGTGCATAGATATGGGTGATAGGACGAAGCCTATTCAAAATGGGGTCATGGCCTTCACTAGGAGAATGACCTTGAACTTGAATAGGTCAATTTTGGGGAAAACACACAAATTCTTAAATATCTCAAGAAATCTTGCATGGATTGATCCAAAAATCAACTAGACCAAAGATCTTGGATAGTGTTGCCATGTACTGGTAATGGTGGAGCCACCTGTTATCCTTTTGTTTTTGTGCCATTTAATGCCCCCATCATTGCCACTTACCAGTACTGAGAGCATTATAAGTTGAAAACTAATGGACAGATTTCTTTCATATTATGCATATACATAGACATGGGTTATGGGATGATGTATATTTAAATTAGGGTCATAACCTTTCCTATGAGAGTGGCCTTGACCTTGAATATTGCCATATATGGAGAAAATCACACAAAATCATAAATATCTTTGATTGGTCCAAAAATCAAATTGACTAAAGATCTTGGATAGCTTTGTCTGTGCGGAAGACAGGTGGCGCCACCTTCTGCCTCTTCTTGTTTTTGCGCCTTTTAATACCCCGTCATAGCCATTTGACAGTACTGTGAGCATTATAAGTCTTAAACTAATGGATAGATTTGGTTGAATTTATGCATGACCATTGATCTTGGAAGCTTCCATCATGTTTTCAAGACTGGTGGCACCATCTGCAGTCATTTTGGCGTGGAGTCATTTGTACATGTGCTTTAGGTGAATATTGCTCATATCTCCAGAGTGGTTCAAGGTATTGGTCTGAAATTTGGCATGTCCATCCATCTTGGAAAGTTTCTCATAAACCAGACAGGTGGCGCCAACCACCTTCCCGTTTATGTGGAATAAATTAATGCCCTTTTCTGAGGAGTGGCTTGCCCTATTGGCCTGAAAATGTGCATATCCATAGATCTTGGACTCCTCTATCTTTTACTCAAGACTGGTGGTGCCATCTGCAATCGTTTTGGTGTGGCATCTATCTGAACATGTGCTTTTGGTGAAAATTGCTCATATCTCCGGAGTGGTTCAAGGTATTGGAAAGTTTTCTCGTAAACCAGACAGGTGGTGGCACCCATCTTTCCATTTCCATAAAATAAATTAATGCTCTTTTCTCAAGAGTGGTTCACCGTATTGACCCCCATATTTGGTGAAAAATATTGTTTCTCAAGTTGATAGATGGAAGAAACCATAGTCACTTGCCAAGTGTCAGTTATGCTGCTAAAGATGGGGGGGGGGGGGGGCGATTCTTAAAGGGGGAGGGGGGATTTATTGTCTGGGGATACTATGGCACCAGAAATGTCTTGTTTTCAGATATTTCTTGTTTTGCAAATTTATAAAATATATTTTATAAAAAAAATAAATACATCTGAGTGCATAATGTGATGTTACCTGACATACTAAGCTATAAATGTTGTTGCAATTTAGAATTATGAATCAACTGATAATCATATATTCAGATATATGATATACTGTTTTCATCTGATTTACATTCTCATAAAAAAAATTCACACGAATTTAATGAGGTCAGAGATCACTGCACTTTGGAGGCACCTTGGTGACCCAGAAAAATCCTATGGATTTACATGAAACTCATTATACATATTTACCAATAGTTTCTCACCTGAATTACATTCTCATCAAAATTTAGGCATATTTCATTTAAGCATAGGTCAGAGGTCAACAGATACACAACAGGCATATTATGCACCATTGCAGTGCTCTTGTTAAATATTTTAATTTAATTTCATTCAAATTAAGTTTCATATCCTGTATATGCAGAGGTGTTGTAACTCCCACCATCCCCCCTCCCCCCTTCCTCCTGCCATTGCGTCCTAGCACCTGAGCACTGGGGACATTAGTTTTATTGCAACTGCATAAAAATTATTGAATACAGAAATAAGTATAAAAAAATAGTAAGATCTATTTGAAACATATTTTATTTTCCTGCCTCAGCATAATAGGGGATAAGGTGATTCAAGATACATGTTACACCATGCCAGCAGATGTTCAGATTTCAAGTCATCTCTTTCAGGATGGTGATGAGAAAGTCAGCCTGGACGACCTGCGTGAGGAAGACATAGTGAGCAGAGCCCCAGTCCAGGAGTATAAACAGTCCTTGGAAGACCTACACAACAGTGGGGAGTCTGTGACCACACTGGAGCAATACAAGGAGTCTGTCAGGAAACTCTTTAATATACAAACATTTGGGACATCATAACAACACAAACCTTAAAGACTAAATGTCATCTTTTTGTATAGAACGGATGTTTGATACCTGTGAGAGCAGAACCAGCATTGTCAGAAGAGATATTAGTCTTCCACCACAAGTGCTAATATGTTTTTTTTTAGGCACGATGTGAAAGGATATGTGATCAGACTTTTGCTTTTGGATTCAATAAAAAACAATCCATTGTAATCCAAGTGATATTTTTTTTCCTCAGCTTCTTAAGGGATCTATAGTGATGACCCTGTGTCCACCTGTCCTTGTCTTTCGTTAACAGGGCACAAACCAAATTCTTATCAAGCTGACTTTAAGTAGAACTCTGGCATCTGTCTATCCATCCATTAGGCTGGAAATTAGATCAGAATTCTGTAAAAAAAAAAATTTTTTATTAAAATCAATACCATAAATTTAGTCCAACCATGACCATGGCACATATTTTTCCTGTCAGCAGAGCTGATTTAATTTTCCCAGCTTGCACACATAAGGATTTAATCTTTTAAAATCTTAATCTTAACTTTTATAAGTTTTAGAAGACCTTATCATGCATAAATGTATTGTATACATCAATTGCAGTCAATAAAATAAACTTATTTATTGTACATGGATTGTAAAAATAGTTATTATAACTAATCGTGGCACTCTCCATGGCTCAGATTTTGACCTTCTGTAGACTGTGAAGGTGGAGGAAACTGGAGAACCCCGAGAAAACCACCAACCTTGGACGGGCAACTACAAACCCACTCTCATAGCCACACAGGGGATCGAACCCCAGGTCACCAGCAGAGAGAGACAAGCATTTTACCCCTCGACTGTCAAGGCCCCAGTGGTGTGGGGCCACCTGGCTAATTCAGTATGCCTCACCTCATTCGGGACACCCTTGCTTAGCCTAAACTAGGACATTAACTTGGACAGATGCCAGTTGGACGCCAGTTGGACGGGTTCCTTTTAGAAATTAAGGAAAAACCTCAATTTTTTATTAAAAACCTATTTTTACACTTCAGGACTGCCTAATATCAAAACCACTCATCTGTTTTTCCTCATATTTACCTTAATTATTCCTCTATATAGTTCCTATGTACATGCCAGAAATTATGTCTGTATTATGTAAATTTAAAAAGTTATGGGCCCAAACATAATGCATTGTGTAAAAAATCAGGAAAGTTATTTGATCACTTAACACAAAATATGTTAAAGCTATAAACCTTTTTTCCAGTAATATAACTTTAATTAATCAAAATTAAATTGTATACCCAAAATTGGATCAAAATCTTTTAAATTTTTTAAAATATTAACAAAAATAAAAAATTGGTACTTAAATTTTGCCCAACTTGGCATGTGTTTTTCCTGTGAGTACTGTGGATTTAATTTTCACAGCATGTTTTTTCTTAGCATTTTGTCTGTAAACACCAAATATTTGAAACCAGTTGATCAAAAACTGTAGATTTTATTCCAGTTTTCAAGCACCATGTAACATATTGTTTACAAACTAGTGTCATGCAGTTTGCAAGTGCTCAGCTTCCCAGCTTCAGCTCTCAGTTCCTAAAATTTGGCATGCAATTTGATGTCTCAAAAATCCCCTACCATGCCAAGAATTTGGTCACTAGGACTTAATACCTTCCAGATATTAATGAAAAGCTTCATTTTTCCATTAAAAACCCATTGTTACACTTCAAGACTGCCTAATATCAAAACCACTGATCTGACTTTAATCATATATAATATACATATTTTTATGCCCCCGCCACAAAGTGGCAGGGGCATATAGTTTTACCCATGTCCGTCCTTCTGTCATTCCGTCATTCCGAAATCAAACAGTTGTACGGACTTTTTTTCCCAATGCCTGCAGATATTGGCCTGATTTTTGGTGTGTGGGCAGATATAGACCAGTTACAGATCGAGTTCGCGTTTCGTCCCAGTTGACCTACTTTTGACGGTTTTACGGCTCCTAAACTTAGAAAATTTCATGAAAATAGAAATTTTCATGACAAATACACATGTACTGACTTTTTTTCACAATACCTGCAGATATTGGCCTGATTTTTGGTGTGTTGGCAGATAATGACCAGTTACAGATCGAGTTCGCGTTTTGTCCCAGTGGACCTACTTTTGACTGTTTTACGGCTCCTAAACTTAGAAAATTTCATGAAAAATAGAAATTTTCCTGACGAATACACATGTACGGGTTTTTTTTCGCAATGCCTGCAGATATTGGCCTGATTTTTGGTGTGTGGGCAGATAATGACCAGTTACAGATCGAGTTCGCGTTTCCTCCCGGTTGACTTACTTTTGACTGTTTTACGGCTCCTAAACTTAGAAAATTTCATGAAAAATAGAAATTTTCATGACAAATACACATGTACTGACTTTTTTTCGCAATGCCTGCAGATATTGGCCTGATTTTTGGTGTGTAGGCAGAAAATGACCAGTTACAGATCGAGTTCGCGTTTTGTCCCAGTTGACCTGCTTTTGACTGTTTTACGGCTCCTAAACTTAGAAAATTTAATGAAAAATAGAAATTTTCATGACAAATACACATGTACGGACTTTCTTTCGCAATGCCTGCAGATTGGCCTGATTTTTGGTGTGTGGCCAGATAATGACCAGTTACAGATAGAATTCACATTTTGTCCCAGTTGACCTACTTTTGACCGTTTGATGGTGCTCTAACATAGAAAATTTCATAAAAAAGTGCACATGTATGGACTTTTTTTTGCAGTGCCTGCAGATACAGGCCTGATTTTTGGTGTGTAGGCAGATAATGACCAGTTACAGATCGAGTTCTTGTTTTGTCCCAGTTGACCTACTTTTGACCATTTGACTGCTCCTGAACAAAGAAAGTTTCATGAAAAATGGAAATTTTTATAACAAATGCATATGTACTGACTTTTTTTCCTCAATGCCTGCAGATACCACCCTAATTTTTTTAATGTGTGGGCAGATAATGACAGTTACAGATGGAGTTCGTGTTTTGTCCAGGTTGACCTACTTTTGATTGTTTTACGGCTCCTAAACATAGAAAATTTCATGAAAGACAGAAATTTTTATGGAAAATGCACATGGACTTTTTTTCACAATGCCTGCATATACTAGCATGATTTTTGGTGTGTTGCTTGATCATGACCCGTTACAGATCGAGTTTGCATTTTGCCCTTGTTGACCTACTTTTGACCTTACGACACCTCCTGAACTTGAAAAAATTTTTCAAAATTTTACAAATGTTTCTTATTTGCCCCAGGCGGGGGCATTCGTGTCGTACCGACACATCTAGTTCTATACATTCTCTATGCACATGCCAGAAATGATGTCAGTATTGCGTAATTGTTTTAAGTTATGGGCCCAAACATAATGCTCTTTGAAAAAAATCAAGAAATATATTTACTCCCTTAACAAGAGGATTGCTAAAGCTAGAGATTTTTTGTCAGGGATGTAACATTATTTAATCAAGATATAATTGAATACCCAAAATTAGTTCTGAATTTTTCAAATTTTATAAGGTATTAGTATAAATATAAAATTAGTACCTTAAATTTTGCCCAAATTTGACCATGGCATGTTTGTTACCTGTGAGCACTGTTGATATAATTTTCATATCATGCACACATGAAGATTTCAGCTTTTTAGTTTAAAAAGCTGAAAGAAATTGGCCAAAAATTGTAGCTTTTATTAATGTTTTTATGAGACCATGTCAGACCTTGGCTCTGTGTAGCACCTCTTGAGTCACCTGTATGTTGACCTTGTTGAACTTTCAGCAAATTATGCATGCTTGAGGCGAGGCATAAACTGGGGCGTCCAGGCAGCTTATTATATAATGGCCAGCCACAGTTGATCCAGGTGTCCAACCCAACTCATCTAGTAGTTTTAACCAACAACATAACAATAAACAATAAATTGATAAATTTTTATTGGTTTTTAATAACAAATTAAAGAAAATTGAAAAGGAATTTGATAGTTGATAATAACAGGAAATTAACTTGCAGTTACCGATGATATAAGAATCTTGTATCGATGGATAGAATGTCACGTATTCCAAATAACACCATGCAGTCACCTATGGTATTTTTCAGTTCAATTTTAATGATAAAAAAGTAAATCATATTATTCATTACTAATCATTAGTGATCATATGAAGGAAATTAATGATAGACAAAGATGCAGTTGATAATATTATTATCTAGATTCCTACTGTGTCTATAGTTAGTACATTGATGTGAAATTAGTCCAAAATGAATATATTACATTTTTAGCTCAGCTGACTATAAGTCATCTGAGCTATAGTCGTGGTCCCTTGTCCGTCCGTCTGTCGTGCCGTCCGTCCGTCTGTAGATGTGGCACGTTTTGAAACCGTAAGACCTATGATTCCAAAATTCGGCGTAATGTTAGATGTCCCCAAGATCTCCTACTAAGCCGAACAACTGGGTCTTTGCGACTTCGTTCCTTTGAGAAATTAAGGAAAAACCTCAATTTTTTATTAAAAACCTATTTTCACACTTCAGGACTGCCTAATATCAAAACCACTCATCTGTTTTTCCTCATATTTACCATAAATATTCCTCTATATAGTTCCTATGTATATGCCAGAAATTATGTCTGTATTATATGATTTAAAAAAGTTATGGGCCCAAACAAAGTGCATTTTGTAAAAAATCAGGAAAGATATTTGATCACTTAACACAAAACATGTTAAAGCTATGGACTTTTTTCCAGTAATATAACTTTAAATTGTATACCCAAAATTAGATCAAAATCTTTTAAATTTTTTTAAATTTAACAAAAATAAAAAATTGATACCTTAAATTTTGCCTAACTTTGACCATGGCACGTTTTTTTCCTGTAAGTACTGTGGATTTAATTTTCACAGCATGTTTTTGTTAGCATTTTGTGTGTAAACACCAAAAATTTGAAACCAGTTGATCAAAAAACTGTAGTTTGTAGATCAAACTCAAGTTTTCAAGCACCATGTAACATATTGTTTACATCAAGCTAGTGTTATGCAGTTTGCAATAGCTCAGCTCCCCAGCTTCAGCTCTCAGTTCCTAAAATTTGGTATACAATTAGATGTCTCCAAAATCCCCTACCATACCAAGAATTTGGTCACCAGGACTTAATTCCTTTCTAGATATTAAAGAAAAACTTCATTTTTTCCATTAAAAACCCATTGTTACACTTCAAAAATGCCTAATATCAAAACCACTGATCTGACTTTAATCATATATAATATACATATTTTTCTATACATTCTTTATGCACATGCCAGAAATGGTGTCAGTATTTTGTAATAGTTTTAAGTTATGAGCCCAAACATGATGCACTTTGTAAAAAATCAAGAAATATATTTACTCCCATAACAAGAGGATTGCTGAAGCTAGAGATTTTTTGTCAGGGATGTAACATTATTTAATCAAGATTCAATTGAATACCCAAAATTAGTTCTGAATTTTTCAAATGTTATAAGTTATTAGTATAAATATAAAATTAGTACCTTAAATTTTGCCCAACTTTGACCATGGCATGTTTGTTTCCTGTGAGCACTGTTGATATAATTTTCATATCATGCACACATAAGGATTTCAACTTTTTAGTTTAGAAAGCTGAAAGAAATTGGCCAAAAATTGTAGCTTTTATTAATGTTTTTATGAGACCAGTTGATCCAGGTGCCCAACCCAACTCATCTGGTAGTTGTTTTGACCAACAACTTGACAATAAACAATAAATTAATAAATTTTTATTGGTTTTTAAAAACAAATTAAAGAAAAATAGAAAAGGAATTTGTTAGTTTATAATAAAAGGAAATTAACTTGCAGTTGCTGATGATATAAGAATCTTGTATCAATGGATAGAATGTCACGTATTCCAAATAACACCATGCAGTCACCTATGGTATTTTTCAGTTCAGTTTTAATGATTAACAAGTAAATCATATTATTCATTACTAATCATTAGGGATCATATGAAGGAAATTAATGATAGACAAAGATGCAGTTGATAATATTAATCTAGATTCCTACTGTGTCTAGTGTGTACATTGATGTGAAATTAGTCCAAAATGAATATATTACATTTATTTTTAGCTCAGCTGACTATAAGTCATCTGAGCTATAGTCGTGGTCCATTGTCCGTCGTCCGTCCGTCCGTCCGTCCGTCCGTCCGTCCGTAGATGTGGCACGTTTTGAAACCGTGAGACCTAGGAATCCAAAATTCAGCATAATGTTAGATGTCCCCAAGATCTCCTACCAAGCCGAAAACTGGGTCTTTGCAACTTCGTTCCTTTGAGAAATTAAGGAAAAACCTCAATTTTTTATTAAAAACCTATTTTCACACTTCAGGACTGCCTAATATCAAAACCACTCATCTGTTTTTCCTCATATTTACCATAAATATTCCTCTATATAGTTCCTATGTACATGCCAGAAATTATTTCTGTATTATTTAATTTAAAAAAGTTATGGGCCCAAACATAATGCATTTTGTAAAAAATCAGGAAAGATATTTGATCACTTAACACAAAAAATGTTAAAGCTATCGACCTTTTTTCCAGTAATATAACTTTAATTAATCAAAATTAAATTGTATACCCAAAATTAGATGAAAATCTTTTAAATTTTCTAAAATATTAATAAAAATAAAAAATTGGTACCTTAAATTTTGCCCAACTTTGACCATGGCACGTTTTTTTCCTGTAAGTACTGTGGATTTAATTTTCACAGCATGTTTTTGTTAGCATTTCAACTGTTAACACCAAAAATTTGAAACCAGTTTATAAAAAACTGTAGATTTTAATAAGTTTTCAAGCACCATGTAACATATTGTTTACATCAAGCTAGTGTTATGCAGTTTGCAAGAGCTCAGCTCCCCAGCTTCAGCTCTTAGTTCCTTAAATTCGGCATACAGTTAGATGTCTCCAAAATCCCCTACCATGCCAAGAATTTGGTCACTAGGACTTAATACCTTCGAGATATTAATGAAAAACTTCATTTTTCCATTAAAAACCCATTGTTACACTTCAAGATTGCCTAATATCAAAACCACTGATCTGACTTTAATCATAAATAATATACATATTTTTCATTCTCTATGCACATGCCAGAATGATGTCAGTATTGCGTAATTGTTTTAAGTTATGGGCCCAAACATAATGCACTTTGTAAAAAATCAAGAAATATATTTACTCCCTTAACAAGGGCATTGCTGAAGCTAGAGATTTTTTTGTCAGGGATGTAACATTATTTAATCAAGATTCAATTGAATACCCAAAATTAGTTCTGAATTTTTCAAATTTTATAAGTTATTAGTATAAATATAAAATTAGAACCTCAAATTTTGCCCAACTGTGACCATGGCACGTTTGTGTCCTGTGAGCACTGTTGATATAATTTTCATATCATGCACACATTAGGATTTCAGCTTTTTAGTTTAGAAAGCTGAAAGAAATTGGCCAAAAATTGTAGCTTTTATTAATGTTATTTATGAGACCCTGTCAGACTTCGGCTCTCTCCAGCCCCTCTTGAGTCACCTGTATGTTGACCTTGTTGACCTTTCATCAAATTATGCACGCTTGAGGCGAGGCATACAGGAATCCAGGCAGCTTATGGCCAGCCACAGTTGATCCAGGTGTCCAACCCAACTCATCTAGTAGTTTTAACCAACAACATAACAAACAATAAATTAATAAATTTTTATTGGTTTTTAATAACAAATTAAAGAAAAATAGAAAAGGAATTTGTTAGTTTATAATAACAGGAAATTAACTTGCAGTTACTGATGATATAAGAATCTTGTATGGATGGGTAGAATGTCACGTATTCCAAATAACACCATGCAGTCACCTATGGCATTTTTCAGTTCAATTTTAATGCTAAAGAAGTAAATCATATTATTCATTACTAATCATTAGGGATCATATGAAGGAAATTAATGATAGACAAAGATGCAGTTGATAATATTAATCTAGATTCCTACTGTGTCTAGTGTGTACATTGATGTGAAATTAGTCCAAAATGAATTTTTTACAGTTATTTTTTAATATAAATAAAAGCCATAAAACCAGGTACTTTTGATCATTATTTAAATGTGTGAATTTTGTATATTCTGGATTCTCAACATCATTGGTTGGTGAAACTGAATAAATACCAGACATGGTGCGAATAATTTGTAATTGTATTTAAATACGAATATGATTATGTACTCCATTATAAAATTTCTTGCATAAAGAATAGGAATTCAGGTAAAAATGAAAGTATATGAATACTCGTGCAAATACTTTCAAAATGTATTCATGAATGCATTCATGAATATATTCTTTAATATTATTTTAATAATCATATCAGTTATATTTCATTTTACAAAATCATATGATTCTCTTATTATTTTTAATAAAAATTTTATTTGGGACAATATTTGTAATTTTTTTTAATAAATAGTTAAACTCATATTATATGATCTGCTTATAAGTTATTTGGCCAAGTCAAAAACTGTGTGACAATAGTACTCCATTTGTTAATAAAATAAATGAAATCAATGCTCTTCCCTGTCTCCAAAGGAACTATCAAAATCATACATAAGCTAAACAACAACAACTCATAATACAGCTTATATTTATTACCACACAAAACCAGCATGTACCTCATTTCTAAATAATATTTTTTTATCATATATAACAGCTGAGCGTCGTGACCCATAGGTCCCTTGTTTCTAATATAAATAAAAGCCATAAAACCAGGTACTTATGATCATTATTTAAATGTGTGAATTTTTAGCTCAGCTGACTATAAGTCATCTGAGCTATGGTCATGGTCCATTGTCTGTCGTCCGTCCGTCCGTCTGTCCGTCCGTCCGTCCATAGATGTGGCACGTTTTGAAACCGTAAGACCTAGGAATCCAAAATTCAGCATAATGTTAGATGTCCCCAAGATCTCCTACCAAGCCGAAAACTGGGTCTTTGCGACTTCGTACCTTTGAGAAATTATAGAAAAACCTCAATTTTTTATTAAAATCCTATTTTCACACTTCAGGACTGCCTAATATCAAAACCACTCATCTGTTTTTCCTCATATTTACCATAAATATTCCTCTATATAGTTCCTATGTACATGCCAGAAATTAAGTCTGTAAAGTATAAATTCTTTAAGTTATGGGCCCAAACATAATGGACTTTGTAAAAAATCAGGAAAAATAATAACTCACTTAAAATGAAAGATTTTGAAACTAGAGTATTTTCTCAAATATATAACTATATTTAATTAAGATTCAATTGTTTACCCAAAATAAGATCTGAATTTTGTAAATTTTTAGCTCAGCTGACTGAAAATCATCTGAGCTATAAGGATCACCTTTTGTCCGTCGTCCGTCCGGCCGTCCGGGCGTCTGTCCGTTAACAGGGCACAAATCGTAACCGCTTAAACTGGAATCTTCTTACTTGACATCCTGGGGGGTCTATGAAAAATCTCCTTGGAAACCAGAAATTAGGTCTCTGTTACCCATATCCTTCGAGCTATGGGGCCCCAAAGTACCCCCCAGAAAAGTTCAAAATTTCATACAAAAACTTCAATATCTCATTAACTACTTGACTGATGGTCATGATTTTTGGCATACATATTGATCATGAGAGGTTCCATCAGTTCCTGAAGACTGGTGGCGCCACCTGTATTTTTCGATTTTTTACGAATTTTTTTCTCTATTTTTGAGACCTTTCAAAATGTAAACATCTGTTAACAAGGCACAAATCGTGAAGACTGGACCTAGAATCTTCATTCTTGACACACTGAGAGACCTATGGAAAGTCTCCATGGAAACCAGAAATTAGGTCTCTGTTACCCATATTCTTCAAGCTATGGAGCCCCAAAGTACCCCCAAGAAAAGTAAAAAATTTCATACAAAAACTTCAGTATCTTATTAACTACTTGAATGATGGTCATGATTTGTGGCATAACTATTGATCATGAGATGTGTCATCTGTTCCTGCAGACTGGTGGCGCCACCTGTATCGTTCAATTTTTTACGATTTTTTCCTCTATTTTTGAGACCTTTAAGGATGCTGTCATCTGTTAGCATGGCACAAATAGTAACGACTGGACCTAGAATCTTCATTCTTGACACACAGGGAGACCCATGAAAAGTCTCCATGGAAATATGAAATTAGGTCTCTGTTACCCATATCCTTTAAGCTGTGGCACTCCAAAGTACAGCTCAGATTAATGGAAAATTTGATATAAAAGCTGAAGTATCTGAACAACGAATGCAGGGATCACCATAATTGTTTGCATGGATTTTGATCATGGAGTGTGTCATCAGTTTCTGCAGCCTGGGTGCGCCACCTCTATTTTTTTTTTTTTTTTATTATATTTTACGAATTGTTTTCTCTTTTTTTTTTGAGACCTTTAAAAATGTGAACATCTGTTAGCATGGCACAAATCGTAACGACTGGACCTAGAATCTTCATTCTCAATACACTGAGAGACCTATGAAAAGTCTCCATGGAAACCAGAAATTAGGTCTCTGTTACCCATATCCTTCGAGCTATGGGGCTCCAAGTTACCCCCCAGAGTAGTCAAAAATTTCATACAAAAACTTCAATATCTCAATAACTACATCACTGATGGTCATGATTTTTGGCATACATATTGATTATGAGATGTTCCATCAGTTCATGCAGACTGGTGGCGCCACCTATATTGTTTGATTTTTTTACGAATTTTTTTCTCTATTTTTGAGACCTTTCAAAATGTAAACATCTGTTAACAAGGCACAAATCGTAAAGACTGGACCTAGAATCTTCATTCTTGACACACTGAGAGACCTATGAAAAGTCTCCATGGAAACCAGAAATTAGGTCTCTGTTACCCATATCCTTTAAGCTATGAGGCCCCAAAGTACCCCCCAGAGTAGTAAAAAATTTCATACAAAAACTTCAATATCTCAATAACTACATCACTGATGGTCATGATTTGTGGCATAACTATTGATCATGAGATGTGTCATCTGTTCCTGCAGACTGGTGGCGCCACCTGTATCGTTCAATTTTTTACGATTTTTTCCTCTATTTTTGAGACCTTTAAGGATGCTGTCATCTGTTAGCATGGCACAAATAGTAACAACTGGACCTAGAATCTTCATTCTTGACATACAGGAAGACCCATGAAAAGTCTCCATGGAAATATGAAATTAGGTCTCTGTTACCCATATCCTTTAAGCTGTGGCACTCCAAAGTACAGCTCAGATTAATGGAAAATTTGATATAAAAGCTGAAGTATCTGAACAACGAATGCAGGGATCACCATAATTGTTTGCATGGATTTTGATCATGGAGTGTGTCATCAGTTTCTGCAGCCTGGGTGCGCCACCTCTATTTTTTTTTTTTTATTATTTTTTACGAATTGTTTTCTCTTTTTTTTTGAGACCTTTAAAAATGTGAACATCTGTTAGCATGGCACAAATCGTAACGACTGGACCTAGAATCTTCATTCTCAATACACTGAGAGACCTATGAAAGGTCTCCATGGAAACCAGAAATTAGGTCTCTGGTACCCATATCCTTCGAGCTATGGGGCTCCAAAGTACCCCCCAGAGTAGTCAAAAATTTCATACAAAAACTTCAATATCTCAATAACTACATCACTGATGGTCATGATTTTTGGCATACATATTGATTATGAGATGTTCCATCAGTTCATGCAGACTGGTGGCGCCACCTATATTGTTTGATTTTTTTACGATTTCTTCCTCTATTTTTGAGACCTTTAAGGATGCTGTCATCTGTTAGCATGGCACAAATCGTTAAGACTGGACCTAGAATCTTCATTCTCAATACACTGAGAGACCTATGAAAAGTCTCCATGGAAACCAGAAATTAGGTCTCTGTTACCCATATCCTTCAAGCTATGGGGCCCCAAAGTACCCCCCAGAGTAGTCAAAAATTTCATACAAAAACTTTAATATCTTAATAACTACATCACTGATGGTCATGATTTGTGGCATAACTATTGATCATGAGATGTTCCATCAGTTCCTGTAGACTGGTGGTGCCACCTATATTGTTTGATTTATTTACGATTTCTTCCTCTATTTTTGAGACCTTTAAGGATGCTGTCATCTGTTAGCATGGCACAAATAGTAACGACTGGACCTAGAATCTTCATTCTTGACACACAGGGAGACCCATGAAAATTCTCCATGGAAACCTGAAATTAGGTCTCTGTTACCCATATTCTTTAGGCTGTATGGCTCCAAAATACCCCCCAGAATAATGGAAAATTTGATACAAAAAGTGCAGTATCTCAATAACTACAACACTGATGGTCATGATTTTTGGCACACATATTGATCATGAGCTGTTCCATCAGTTTCTGCAGAGAGGGTGCGCCACCTCTATTTTTTTCAAATTTTTACGAATTTTTTCTCTTTCTTCGAGACCTTTGAAGATGTGGTTATCTATCAAGAGGGTACAAATTGCAACAACTGGACCTAAATACTTCATTCTTGTCATGCAAGGAGGCCCATGAAGAGTGCCTGTGGAAACTTGAAATTAGGTCTCTGTTACCCATATCCTTCAAGCTATAGGACTCTGAAGTATCCCTTAGAATAATGGACAATTTGATACAAAAGCTGAAGTATCTGAACAACTAATACGGAGATCATCATGATTCTTTTCATGGATATTGACCATTAAGTGTTTTTAGCTCAGCTGACTGTAAGTCATCTGAAGTATCCCTCAGAATAATGGACAATTTGATACAAAAGCTCAAGTATCTAAACAACTATTGCAGTGATCACCATGATTCTTTGCATGGATATTGATCATGGAATGTGTCATCAGTTTCTGCAGTATGGTGGCGCCACCTGTATTTTTTTTTTATTTTTACGAATTTTTTTCTCTTTTTTTGAGACCTCATAAGATGCGGTCATCTGTTAACATGGCACAAATCGTAACAACTGGACCTAGAATCTTCTCTCTTGACATGCTGAGAGGCCCATGAAAAGTCTCCTTAAAAACTTGAAATTAGGTCTCTGTTACCCATAACCTCTGAGCTATAGGGCTCCGAAGTACCCCCCAGAATAATGGAAAATTTGATACAAAAGCTCAAGTATCTGGACAATTATTATATTGATCACCATGATTCTTTGCATGGATATTGATCATGAAATGTTTCATCAGATTCTGCATCCTGGTGGCGCCACCTGTATTTTTTTCAATTTTTAGCTCAGCTGACTGAAAGTCATCTGAGCTTTAGGGATCACCTTTTGTCCGTTGTCCGTCCGGCCATCCAGGAATCTGTCTGTTAACAGGGCACAAATCGTAACCGCTAGACCGGGAATCTTCTTACTTGAAATCCTGGGAGGTCTATGGAAATTCTCCTTGTAAACCTGAAATTAGGTCACTAAGACCTATATTCTTTGAGCTATGGGGTTCTGAAGTACCCCCCAGAATAATGCAAATTTTAATACAAAAGCTCAAGTATCTGAACAACTAATGCATTAATCACCATGATTCTTTACATGGATATTGATCATGGAGTGTTTCATCAATTCTGGAGATTGGTGGTGCCACCTATATTTTTTTTATTTTTATGATTTTTTTTCTCTACATTTGTGATCTTTAAACATTTGGTCATCTGTAAACAGGGCACAAATCATAATGACTGGACCTAGAATCTTCTGTCCTCACCTCCAGGGAAGCCCATAAAAGGTCTACATGTAAACCCGAAATAAGGTCCCTGTTACCCATATTCTGTGAGCTATGGGGCTCTGAAGTACCCCCCAGAATAAAGATTTGGTCATATATTAACAGGGCACAAATCATAATGACTGGACCTAGAATCTTCTGTCCTCACTTCCAGGGAAGCCCATAAAAGGTCTACATGGAAACCCGAAATAAGGTCCCTGTTACCCATATCCTTCATGCTCTTGGGCTCCGAAGTACTCCCCAGAATAAAGATTTGGTCATCTGTTAACAGAGCACAAATTATAATGACTTGACCTAGAATCTCCTTTCTTGATATGCTGGGAGGCCCCTGAAAAGTCTCCTTGTGCACCTGAAATTACATCTCTGTTACCCATATCCTTCATCCTATGCGGCTTTGAAATACCCCCCAGAATAAACATTTGGATTTGTTAACAGGGCACAAATCATAATAACTGGACCTAGAATTTTATTTTTTGACATGCTGGGAGACCCCTGAAAAGTCATCTTGCAAACCTTGAAAATAGGTGTCTGTTACCCATATCCTTCATGCTACAGAGCTCCATAGTACCCCAATGAATATTGGATGATTTTATACAAAAGGTCAAGTATGGAAAAAGTATTTCATTCAAATTTGACATTCAGATGATAAAATTACTTTTGTCAATGTCTTCCTGGTCAGCTGAGCGTCATGACCCCTGGGTCACTTGTTTAAGTTATTAGCATAAAAAAAATCAGTACCTTAAATTTTGCCCAACTTTGACCATGGCACGTTTTTTTCCTGTAAGCACCATTGATTTAATTTTCACAGCATGTAAACATAAATATTTAGTTTGTCTAAATCTGAAATTTGAAAATAAAAGCTTGAAAATTAAGCTAGTTATTGATTTTTTTTTCTGTAGTCACTTGCTTTGATTACAGATGCAGGGTCCCACTCCAGGTCACTGGAAGTCAGCTATGCCAGGGTTTCTGATTTGTTACAGTCACTGGGGGAGATCCCCTGCTGTGACAGGTGTACAGTTATTCTCATATCACCACCCCAATCACCCCCCCCCCCCCCCACAAACCCAACCCACCAAGTGTTATGCAGTAATTGTTATTGTTTTCACTGTATCTCCTTAATTGTTATGCTGTTTCCACTCCGATATGCAAAAACTTTCCTTGAAAAAATAATTCAAGGTGTAATCCAGAAGATGAAATGTTGTGTAATGTAGCATTTTTAAATAAATCAATTTTCTTTTAAATGATTTTAACAAATATAAATGAACCCATCAGTATGCTTAAATTATTATAAAATATGAAGCACATTATGGATAAATAAAGACACAATTAAAAATTGTGAAATCTAAATCAAGTATTATTTTTAGATATTTATTGTTTTGCAGATTTAAAAGATATATTTTTGAGGTAAAAAATAAATAAACATTTATATGCATGATGTGGTGTTATCTGACAAGATTGAGATTTATGATGATGCAATTGAGAATTATGAATCAACTTTTATATTCAGATATATATGTTAAATTGGAAATGTATAGAAAATCAGGATTTAATACAAACATTTGTTCATTATTTTCCTGCCTCAGCAGAATTTGAGATCAGGCTTTGCTTGCCCTGTTTTATGTTGTTAATTAGCTATATTTCAGCTGTATACATTTCATAAAAAAATACATATATAATTAAAAATATATATTATGCAAAAAAATAGATTCAATTGAACAAATGTGTAAACTACTGAAATGTCAACAGTTAATCGAAAAACCAACTTATGATCATGGTAATAGTACAGATCATTTGTTCACAAACTGCTCACATGCTTTAGTTTCAACATTAGGAAACACATTGTCAGGTCACAAAATATTTTTTGCAACAATTTCTTGTTCATCAATACAAACCAATCATATAAACCAACCATGGCCTTTATTACCTCTTCCTCTCACACTTTATCTCCATTAGATATTATTTTAGATTTTTACCTTCAAGGTTAACGTCAGCTGAGCACAGTGACCCATATAGGTCCCTTGTGTATATTCTGGATTCTCAACATCATTGTTTGGCTAAAACCGAATAAATACTAGACATGGTGCAAATGTTTTGCAAATGTATTTAAATACGAATATGATTATGTACTCCATTATAAAATTTCTTGCATAAAGAATAGGAATTCAGGTAAAAATGAAAGTATATGAATACTCGTGCAAATACTTTCAAAATGTATTCATGAATGCATTCATGAATATATTCTTTAATATTATTTTAATAATCATATCAGTTATATTTCATTTTACAAAATCATATGATTCTCTTATTATTTTTAATAAAAATTTTATTTGGGACAATATTTGTAATTTTTTTTAATAAATAGTTAAACTCATATTATATGTTCTGCTTATAAGTTATTTGGCCAAGTCAAAATCTGTGTGACAATAGTACTCCATTTGTTAATAAAATAAATGAAATCAATGCTCTTCCCTGTCTCCAAAGGAACTATCAAAATCATACATAAGCTAAACAACAACAACTCATAATACAGCTTATATTTATTACCACACAAAACCAGCATGTACCTCATTTCTAAATAATATTTTTTTATCATATATAACAGCTGAGCGTCGTGACCCATAGGTCCCTTGTTTCTAATATAAATAAAAGCCATAAAACCAGGTACTTATGATCATTATTTAAATGTGTGAATTTTTAGCTCAGCTGACTATAAGTCATCTGAGCTATGGTCATGGTCCATTGTCTGTCGTCCGTCCGTCCGTCTGTCCGTCCGTCCGTCCATAGATGTGGCACGTTTTGAAACCGTAAGACCTAGGAATCCAAAATTCAGCATAATGTTAGATGTCCCCAAGATCTCCTACCAAGCCGAAAACTGGGTCTTTGCGACTTCGTACCTTTGAGAAATTATAGAAAAACCTCAATTTTTTATTAAAATCCTATTTTCACACTTCAGGACTGCCTAATATCAAAACCACTCATCTGTTTTTCCTCATATTTACCATAAATATTCCTCTATATAGTTCCTATGTACATGCCAGAAATTAAGTCTGTAAAGTATAAATTCTTTGTAAAAAATCAGGAAAAATAATAACTCACTTAAAATGAAAGATTTTGAAACTAGAGTATTTTCTCAAATATATAACTATATTTAATTAAGATTCAATTGTTTACCCAAAATTAGATCTGAATTTTGTAAATTTTTAGCTCAGCTGACTGAAAATCATCTGAGCTATAAGGATCACCTTTTGTCCGTCGTCCGTCCGGCCGTCCGGGCGTCTGTCCGTTAACAGGGCACAAATCGTAACCGCTTAAACTGGAATCTTCTTACTTGACATCCTGGGGGGTCTATGAAAAATCTCCTTGGAAACCAGAAATTAGGTCTCTGTTACCCATATCCTTCGAGCTATGGGGCCCCAAAGTACCCCCCAGAAAAGTTCAAAATTTCATACAAAAACTTCAATATCTCATTAACTACTTGACTGATGGTCATGATTTTTGGCATACATATTGATCATGAGAGGTTCCATCAGTTCCTGAAGACTGGTGGCGCCACCTGTATTTTTCGATTTTTTACGAATTTTTTTCTCTATTTTTGAGACCTTTCAAAATGTAAACATCTGTTAACAAGGCACAAATCGTGAAGACTGGACCTAGAATCTTCATTCTTGACACACTGAGAGACCTATGGAAAGTCTCCATGGAAACCAGAAATTAGGTCTCTGTTACCCATATTCTTCAAGCTATGGAGCCCCAAAGTACCCCCAAGAAAAGTAAAAAATTTCATACAAAAACTTCAGTATCTTATTAACTACTTGAATGATGGTCATGATTTGTGGCATAACTATTGATCATGAGATGTGTCATCTGTTCCTGCAGACTGGTGGCGCCACCTGTATCGTTCAATTTTTTACGATTTTTTCCTCTATTTTTGAGACCTTTAAGGATGCTGTCATCTGTTAGCATGGCACAAATAGTAACGACTGGACCTAGAATCTTCATTCTTGACACACAGGGAGACCCATGAAAAGTCTCCATGGAAATATGAAATTAGGTCTCTGTTACCCATATCCTTTCAGCTGTGGCACTCCAAAGTACAGCTCAGATTAATGGAAAATTTGATATAAAAGCTGAAGTATCTGAACAACGAATGCAGGGATCACCATAATTGTTTGCATGGATTTTGATCATGGAGTGTGTCATCAGTTTCTGCAGCCTGGGTGCGCCACCTCTATTTTTTTTTTTTTTTATTATATTTTACGAATTGTTTTCTCTTTTTTTTTTGAGACCTTTAAAAATGTGAACATCTGTTAGCATGGCACAAATCGTAACGACTGGACCTAGAATCTTCATTCTCAATACACTGAGAGACCTATGAAAAGTCTCCATGGAAACCAGAAATTAGGTCTCTGTTACCCATATCCTTCGAGCTATGGGGCTCCAAGTTACCCCCCAGAGTAGTCAAAAATTTCATACAAAAACTTCAATATCTCAATCACTACATCACTGATGGTCATGATTTTTGGCATACATATTGATTATGAGATGTTCCATCAGTTCATGCAGACTGGTGGCGCCACCTATATTGTTTGATTTTTTTACGAATTTTTTTCTCTATTTTTGAGACCTTTCAAAATGTAAACATCTGTTAACAAGGCACAAATCGTAAAGACTGGACCTAGAATCTTCATTCTTGACACACTGAGAGACCTATGAAAAGTCTCCATGGAAACCAGAAATTAGGTCTCTGTTACCCATATCCTTTTAAGCTATGAGGCCCCAAAGTACCCCCCAGAGTAGTAAAAAATTTCATACAAAAACTTCAATATCTCAATAACTACATCACTGATGGTCATGATTTGTGGCATAACTATTGATCATGAGATGTGTCATCTGTTCCTGCAGACTGGTGGCGCCACCTGTATCGTTCAATTTTTTACGATTTTTTCCTCTATTTTTGAGACCTTTAAGGATGCTGTCATCTGTTAGCATGGCACAAATAGTAACAACTGGACCTAGAATCTTCATTCTTGACATACAGGAAGACCCATGAAAAGTCTCCATGGAAATATGAAATTAGGTCTCTGTTACCCATATCCTTTAAGCTGTGGCACTCCAAAGTACAGCTCAGATTAATGGAAAATTTGATATAAAAGCTGAAGTATCTGAACAACGAATGCAGGGATCACCATAATTGTTTGCATGGATTTTGATCATGGAGTGTGTCATCAGTTTCTGCAGCCTGGGTGCGCCACCTCTATTTTTTTTTTTTTATTATTTTTTACGAATTGTTTTCTCTTTTTTTTTGAGACCTTTAAAAATGTGAACATCTGTTAGCATGGCACAAATCGTAACGACTGGACCTAGAATCTTCATTCTCAATACACTGAGAGACCTATGAAAGGTCTCCATGGAAACCAGAAATTAGGTCTCTGGTACCCATATCCTTCGAGCTATGGGGCTCCAAAGTACCCCCCAGAGTAGTCAAAAATTTCATACAAAAACTTCAATATCTCAATAACTACATCACTGATGGTCATGATTTTTGGCATACATATTGATTATGAGATGTTCCATCAGTTCATGCAGACTGGTGGCGCCACCTATATTGTTTGATTTTTTTACGATTTCTTCCTCTATTTTTGAGACCTTTAAGGATGCTGTCATCTGTTAGCATGGCACAAATCGTAAAGACTGGACCTAGAATCTTCATTCTCAATACACTGAGAGACCTATGAAAAGTCTCCATGGAAACCAGAAATTAGGTCTCTGTTACCCATATCCTTCAAGCTATGGGGCCCCAAAGTACCCCCCAGAGTAGTCAAAAATTTCATACAAAAACTTTAATATCTTAATAACTACATCACTGATGGTCATGATTTGTGGCATAACTATTGATCATGAGATGTTCCATCAGTTCCTGTAGACTGGTGGTGCCACCTATATTGTTTGATTTATTTACGATTTCTTCCTCTATTTTTGAGACCTTTAAGGATGCTGTCATCTGTTAGCATGGCACAAATAGTAACGACTGGACCTAGAATCTTCATTCTTGACACACAGGGAGACCCATGAAAATTCTCCATGGAAACCTGAAATTAGGTCTCTGTTACCCATATTCTTTAGGCTGTATGGCTCCAAAATACCCCCCAGAATAATGGAAAATTTGATACAAAAAGTGCAGTATCTCAATAACTACAACACTGATGGTCATGATTTTTGGCACACATATTGATCATGAGCTGTTCCATCAGTTTCTGCAGAGAGGGTGCGCCACCTCTATTTTTTTCAAATTTTTACGAATTTTTTTCTCTTTCTTCGAGACCTTTGAAGATGTGGTTATCTATCAAGAGGGTACAAATTGCAACAACTGGACCTAAATACTTCATTCTTGTCATGCAAGGAGGCCCATGAAGAGTGCCTGTGGAAACTTGAAATTAGGTCTCTGTTACCCATATCCTTCAAGCTATAGGACTCTGAAGTATCCCTTAGAATAATGGACAATTTGATACAAAAGCTGAAGTATCTGAACAACTAATACGGAGATCATCATGATTCTTTTCATGGATATTGACCATTAAGTGTTTTTAGCTCAGCTGACTGTAAGTCATCTGAAGTATCCCTCAGAATAATGGACAATTTGATACAAAAGCTCAAGTATCTAAACAACTATTGCAGTGATCACCATGATCCTTTGCATGGATATTGATCATGGAATGTGTCATCAGTTTCTGCAGTATGGTGGCGCCACCTGTATTTTTTTTTTATTTTTACGAATTTTTTTCTCTTTTTTTGAGACCTCATAAGATGCGGTCATCTGTTAACATGGCACAAATCGTAACAACTGGACCTAGAATCTTCTCTCTTGACATGCTGAGAGCCCATGAAAAGTCTCCTTAAAAACTTGAAATTAGGTCTCTGTTACCCATAACCTCTGAGCTATAGGGCTCCGAAGTACCCCCCAGAATAATGGAAAATTTGATACAAAAGCTCAAGTATCTGGACAATTATTATATTGATCACCATGATTCTTTGCATGGATATTGATCATGAAATGTTTCATCAGATTCTGCATCCTGGTGGCGCCACCTGTATTTTTTTCAATTTTTAGCTCAGCTGACTGAAAGTCATCTGAGCTTTAGGGATCACCTTTTGTCCGTTGTCCGTCCGGCCATCCAGGAATCTGTCTGTTAACAGGGCACAAATCGTAACCGCTAGACTGGGAATCTTCTTACTTGAAATCCTGGGAGGTCTATGGAAATTCTCCTTGTAAACCTGAAATTAGGTCACTAAGACCTATATTCTTTGAGCTATGGGGTTCTGAAGTACCCCCCAGAATAATGCAAAATTTAATACAAAAGCTCAAGTATCTGAACAACTAATGCATTAATCACCATGATTCTTTACATGGATATTGATCATGGAGTGTTTCATCAATTCTGGAGATTGGTGGTGCCACCTATATTTTTTTTATTTTTATGATTTTTTTTCTCTACTTTTGTGATCTTTAAACATTTGGTCATCTGTAAACAGGGCACAAATCATAATGACTGGACCTAGAATCTTCTGTCCTCACCTCCAGGGAAGCCCATAAAAGGTCTACATGTAAACCCGAAATAAGGTCCCTGTTACCCATATTCTGTGAGCTATGGGGCTCTGAAGTACCCCCCAGAATAAAGATTTGGTCATATATTAACAGGGCACAAATCATAATGACTGGACCTAGAATCTTCTGTCCTCACTTCCAGGGAAGCCCATAAAAGGTCTACATGGAAACCCGAAATAAGGTCCCTGTTACCCATATCCTTCATGCTCTTGGGCTCCGAAGTACTCCCCAGAATAAAGATTTGGTCATCTGTTAACAGAGCACAAATTATAATGACTTGACCTAGAATCTCCTTTCTTGATATGCTGGGAGGCCCCTGAAAAGTCTCCTTGTGCACCTGAAATTATATCTCTGTTACCCATATCCTTCATCCTATGCGGCTTTGAAATACCCCCCAGAATAAACATTTGGATTTGTTAACAGGGCACAAATCATAATAACTGGACCTAGAATTTTATTTTTTGACATGCTGGGAGACCCCTGAAAAGTCATCTTGCAAACCTTGAAAATAGGTGTCTGTTACCCATATCCTTCATGCTACAGAGCTCCATAGTACCCCAATGAATATTGGATGATTTTATACAAAAGGTCAAGTATGGAAAAAGTATTTCATTCAAATTTGACATTCAGATGATAAAATTACTTTTGTCAATGTCTTCCTGGTCAGCTGAGCGTCATGACCCCTGGGTCACTTGTTTAAGTTATTAGCATAAAAAAAATCAGTACCTTAAATTTTGCCCAACTTTGACCATGGCACGTTTTTTTCCTGTAAGCACCATTGATTTAATTTTCACAGCATGTAAACATAAATATTTAGTTTGTCTAAATCTGAAATTTGAAAATAAAAGCTTGAAAATTAAGCTAGTTATTGATTTTTTTTTCTGTAGTCACTTGCTTTGATTACAGATGCAGGGTCCCACTCCAGGTCACTGGAAGTCAGCTATGCCAGGGTTTCTGATTTGTTACAGTCACTGGGGGAGACCCCCTGCTGTGACAGGTGTACAGTTATTCTCATATCACCACCCCAATCACCCCCCCCCCCCCCACAAACCCAACCCACCAAGTGTTATGCAGTAATTGTTATTGTTTTCACTGTATCTCCTTAATTGTTATGCTGTTTCCACTCCGATATGCAAAAACTTTCCTTGAAAAAATAATTCAAGGTGTAATCCAGAAGATGAAATGTTGTGTAATGTAGCATTTTTAAATAAATCAATTTTCTTTTAAATGATTTTAACAAATATAAATGAACCCATCAGTATGCTTAAATTATTATAAAATATGAAGCACATTATGGATAAATAAAGACACAATTAAAAATTGTGAAATCTAAATCAAGTATTATTTTTAGATATTTATTGTTTTGCAGATTTAAAAGATATATTTTTGAGGTAAAAAATAAATAAACATTTATATGCATGATGTGGTGTTATCTGACAAGATTGAGATTTATGATGATGCAATTGAGAATTATGAATCAACTTTTATATTCAGATATATATGTTAAATTGGAAATGTATAGAAAATCAGGATTTAATACAAACATTTGTTCATTATTTTCCTGCCTCAGCAGAATTTGAGATCAGGCTTTGCTTGCCCTGTTTTATGTTGTTAATTAGCTATATTTCAGCTGTATACATTTCATAAAAAAATACATATATAATTAAAAATATATATTATGCAAAAAAATAGATTCAATTGAACAAATGTGTAAACTACTGAAATGTCAACAGTTAATCGAAAAACCAACTTATGATCATGGTAATAGTACAGATCATTTGTTCACAAACTGCTCACATGCTTTAGTTTCAACATTAGGAAACACATTGTCAGGTCACAAAATATTTTTTGCAACAATTTCTTGTTCATCAATACAAACCAATCATATAAACCAACCATGGCCTTTATTACCTCTTCCTCTTACACTTTATCTCCATTAGATATTATTTTAGATTTTTACCTTCAAGGTTAACGTCAGCTGAGCACAGTGACCCATATAGGTCCCTTGTGTATATTCTGGATTCTCAACATCATTGTTTGGCTAAAACCGAATAAATACTAGACATGGTGCAAATGTTTTGCAAATGTATTTAAATACGAATATGAATATGTACTGCATTAAAAATTTTATTGCATAAGAATGGGAACTCAGGTAAAAATGAAAGTATTTGAATACCAGTGAAGATACTTTCAAAATGAATTCATGAATGCATTCATGAATTTATTCTATAATATTATTTTAATAATCATTTCAGTTATATTTCATTTTAAAAAATCAAATGATTCTCTTATTATTTTTAATAAAAATTATATTTGGGACAATATTTGTAATTTTTTTTAAATGAATTGTTAAACTCTTATATGTTCTGCTTATAAGTTATATGGCCAAGTCAAAATCTGTGTGACAATAGTACTCCATTTGTTAATAAAATAAATGAAATCAATCCTCTTTCCTGTCTCCAAAGGTACTATCAAAATCATACATAAGCTGAATAACAACTTTTAATACAGCTTATATTTATTACCACACAAAACCAGCATGGGCCTCATTTCTAAATCATATTTTTTATCATATATAACAGCTGAGCGCCGTGACCCATAGGTCCCTTGTTTTTTTAATATAAATAAAAGCCATAAAACCAGGTACTTATGATCATTATTTAAATGTGTGAATTTTGTATATTCTGGATTCTCAACATCATTGTTTGGTGAAAACTGAATAAATACCAGACATGGTGCGAATACTTTGCAATTGTATTTAAACACGAATATAAATATGTACTCCATTATAAAATTTCTTTCGTAAGAATGGGAATTCAGGTAAAAATGAAAGTCATTTCAAGTCAGGTCAAAAATCATACTATTCTCTTATTATTTTTAATAAAAATTATATTTGGGACAATATTTGTAATTTTTTTAATAAAATGGTAAACTCTTATATTATATGTTCTGCTTATAAGTTATGTGGCCAAGTCAAAATCTATGTGACAATCGCACTCCATTTGTTGATAAAATAAATGAAATTAATCCTCTTTCCTGTCTCCAAAGGTACTATCAAAATCATACATAAGCTAAACAACAAAAAATCATAATACAGCTTATTTTTATTACCACATAAAACCAGCATGTGCCTCATTTCTAAATCATATTTTTTTATCATATATAACAGCTGAGCGCCGTGACCCATAGTATTTTTTGTATTTTCCCTGATGTATTTTTTGTGAAAACTGATATAATTTTATCCCCAATGATATCCGTATTGTTAGTTTCATCAGAGTTACAAAAACAAATCGCCATGCAATCAAATGTCAAATAAATAGCCGAAGTCTACTTTAATAACTGATGGGCAGTTGACATGGTGAGCCAACTTATGAACACATGCAATATATATAAGCTGGGGGATTTCTTATTTTCTTGTCTGATATACTGATATATTACATAAATTCATGTACTGCTATATTGTCAGTTAAAAATTATGCTCATTTCCAAGAAAAACAGAGTAGGAAAAAAACAGTTTGGAAACCCCATACCACAGCAGGGATATATGATAGAGAAATCTGAATCTCTGACACAGTCACTGCACTTCAAAGGAAAGCTTTCCCTGTCACTTACACGGGACTGATTTAGTTGCGTTTTACAATGATTGTTATGGCAAGGCATTTCATATGTGCAGTAAAAACAGCGGATTACTTTTTGATGAGTGTTTGAACAATCAATGGAGACACAAACCCACCAAAAAAAAGTAAAACAGTTATCTCTCACGGTCCCTTCTTGAATTTGTCGAAA
This sequence comes from Sipunculus nudus, assembly GCA_026874595.1. Classification (NCBI taxonomy): domain Eukaryota; kingdom Metazoa; phylum Annelida; class Sipuncula; order Golfingiida; family Sipunculidae; genus Sipunculus; species Sipunculus nudus. The sequence continues at coordinate 45,075,468 of CM049311.1, forward strand.
AATGAGTGGAGAAAGGCTCTCTGCATGTAAATATACATATATACAGTCTAGCCCGCTTTTTGTCATGTCGGTGGTGCATGCTTAAATTATGATAATTACCGGGCTGGATAATATGCGGGCTTCAACATCGATGTTCTCTTGAGTCCTAGAAGAAGCGTTATGTCTCAAATGATATTTAATAAATCGGGGATAAAAAGAACATAAACGTTTTTGAATACTTTTATTGCACAACGGCATATCAAATTACGTTTATGCGCACCTCACAATTTATTTCCTGTAACCAGCCCTGGGAGCCAGTCGTTGACCTGTAAATCGGCTGACTTGAAGAAAAAATGGCTGGCTAGCCGGCTGAGCCGGCTCAGGTCTAAAAACAATGATGATGGCTGAGTGGACAACGTTGTGGCTGGCTAGCCGGCTGAGCCGTAAAGATGAGGCAAATATCTAATGGACAAAAGTTGTCTCAGTCTAATGCAATTATATTTATATGAACAATAATATGAAACAAACTTAACGAATATTTTGACAAGTTAATTACCCTTTGGATAAATTAATTTTATTCAATATCACGCCGGGCGTGTACAAGGACAGTGAGTGGGAACGTGAAGGATGGAGGTTCCCCCGTTGTGTTTTCAGATCTGACAATATAGCGTGTTTTGGTGAAGCTGACCGCTCATTTAATCAGATGAAAATTGTTATGATTTTCCTCATTTCCTTTGACAGACGTTGGTTTCACATGAATTATTTGATCTCAACTGATATAACGTTAAATTGCTAAAAGCATCTTGTAAAAAAAAAAGGTTTCAATTTAGCTATTGAGATACATGTATATAGATATCATTGTTTGCATCCTCTAAGCAAATGTTTTCGTGCGCTCACTTGCATGACAGTTCAACCGGATAATCGTTTTTCGTGTGCCGAACTTAAAGTGTCACGACGACGTACTGTGTGCTTCATTTTTTAACTGTATCACATGAGGTTATGTGAAAGGGCAGGATATTTTGTCTATATATATATATATATATATATATATATATAGAGAGAGAGAGAGAGAGAGAGAGAGAGAGAGAAAGAGAGAGAGAGAGAGAGAGCGTGTGTGAGAGTGTGTGTGTGTGTGTGTACAGAAAGTCATGTTTCACCCGCGAGTGTCTCTAAATTAATCAAAACATTTGGTAATAATCTGTCATTTGAGGAGGGAGAGAGGTGACATAATCGTACAAAATCGAACCCCAGCCAAAGAGTTTTTATAATAATCATGAAAATTTGATTACTTAAAACATATTGTGAATTCTTCTTGATGTAATGTGAACAGACCAACTCACTGCCACAACCACGAAATCTCTAATTGTATCCGCCAAAACAGAGTTTTGCAGATACTATGTTTTCAGCTGCACGCCGCCGCCGCCGCCGCCGCGTAGGTGTCCGGAGAACTCCTCCGTAACCGCTGGGCGGAATTTTACGAAACCCGAAATTATGTTCGGGTCACATGTGAACTGCTGCGCCCCGATTTTGTTTTGACCTCTGACCTTTCCTTTGCGCTCTGCGTCCGTTTGTGCGTCTGTTTCCACACATAAACCCACATATCTCGGGAACCGTTTGACCGATCAGGAAAATTTTTTTGCACAAATGTAGCCCTCGGAGAGCTTTATAACATACACCAAAAATGGTGGCGCCACCTGCAACCATGTTTGCACAGTGTCCATCTGTTCGTCTGCCTTGGGTTAAAATCACTCATATCTCTGCAGTGACTTGACTAATTCACCTGAAATTCGGCATGCGTAAACATCCTGGATAGCTTTTCTGATTTTATGACAGGTGGCGCCACCTACATTCACGTTTACGCTGCAGACATCCAAGCTCATATCTCGGGAACCGTTTGACCGATCAGGAAAATTCTTTTGCACAAATGTAGCCCTTGGAGAGCTTTATAACATACACCAAAAATGGTGGCGCCACCTGCAACCATGTTTGCACAGTGTCCATCTGTTCGTCTGCCTTGGGTTAAAATCACTCATATCTCTGCAGTGACTTGACTAATTCACCTGAAATTGGGCATGCGTATACATCCTGGATAGCTTTTCTGATTTTATGACAGGTGGCGCCACCTACATTCACGTTTACGCTGCAGACATCCAAGCTCATATCTCGGAAACCGTTTGACCGATCAGGAAAATTCTTTTGCACAAATGTAGCCCTTGGAGAGCTTTATAACATACACCAAAAATGGTGGCGCTACCTGCAACCATGTTTGCACAGTGTCCATCTGTTTGTCTGCCTTGGGTTAAAATCACTCATATCTCTGCAGTGACTTGACTAATTCACCTGAAATTTGGCATGCGTATACATCCTGGATAGCTTTTCTGATTTTATGACAGGTGGCGCCACCTACATTCACGTTTACACTGCAGACATCCAAGCTCATATCTCAGGAACCGTTTGACCGATCAGGAAAATTTTTTTTGCACAAATGTAGCCCTTGGAGAGCTTTATAACATACACCGAAAATGGTGGCACCACCTGCAACCATGTTTGCACAGTGTCCATCTGTTCGTCTGCCTTGGGTTAAAATCACTCATATCTCTGCAGTGGTTTGACTAATTCACCTGAAATTCGGCATGCTTATACATCCTGGATAGCTTTTCTGATTTTATGACAGGTGTCGCCACCTACAATCAAGTTAACGCTGCAGACATCCAAGCTCATATCTAGGGAACCGTTTGACCGATTGGGCCAAAATTTTGCATGTGTATAAATCTCACATAGCTCTTTATCATATGCAAAACTGGTGGCGCCACCTGCAGCCATGTTTGCACAGCTCCCATCTGTTTGTCTGCCATGGGATAAAATCACTCATATCTCGGCAGTGGTTTGACATATCTGCCTAAAATTTTGCAAGTTTATACATCCCCGACAGCTCTCTTGATTTTATGACAGGTGGCGCCACCTGCATTCTAGTTTATGCAGCAGATATCCAAGCTCATATCTTGGGAACCGTTTGACCGATTGGGCCAAAGTTTTGCATGTGTATAGAGCTTTCTGGATTTTTTCGTAGGTAGCGCAACCTACATACACAATTTGGCTGCAGACATCCATGCTAATATGCAACACTTCACCCGTTCCACTCTGATTTAGGCGGATACAAGTAGTCGCTTGTCGACTACCCGTATTCTAGTTCCTTTTGGCCTAGCCTATGATCAACATGTTTTTTTTTTCCTGTGCAGAACTTTCCAGGTCGCAATCGTATACGTAATTTGTCACGTGTCATAATTGAAATAGGAATTCTGTCATGGATTTTCGCAGGTTTCAGCCTCAATCATCCCCGTGACCCTTAATATGTTCATGCAGTAATATGTTTGTCAGTGGTTGAAGCAACCGGTGCCTGCAGCTGTTTGACACGGATTTGGTCTCGCGTTTTAAATTCAAATTGCTGACCAATCAGACTAATTTAAAAGTTTGGTTCTACTCAAGGATTTTATGACATTTATCCATATGTGTTAACGCGAATGACATTTGTAGCATGATTATAATATGAGGTAGTAATGAATGGTCGCTGGCTGCCGACATGGTTACACGTATACTAAAATGTCTTATATTGGCTGGAAACAAAGATAACAAAAATGCATGCATATTTTCTTCATCCAAATAATAGCTTTTCCCGATGGTTTTCGTTCATTTAATCCTGAATTTTAACCGAGCAGTATATATTTTTCTTTATATTGCACATCGACCTCAATAACTTTAAATGATCAAGCATCAGTATCTAACTGAATAAACTTGGGAATTATCAGGATTCTGGCATTGTTTCTCTTTATTTTGAGTAACCAGGTTTAGAGAAACGCCCTTGATCAAACGGGGAGTATGCCAGTTATCCCGTCTGAAAAAAGGGGCTTGCGGGAACCTTGTTAACTGTCTAACATAATGACAAAATTAATCATGCATTACCATTGCGAAGGCATGCAGCTCGGTGATATCTGCTTGAGACGAGTTCGTGTAACTATTTACAAGCTGAAGTATGCAAGCGAAGATCCCTTTTTTTTCATCAGCTTATCAGTATTTCACCGGCGGCTGAGCCGGTGTTTAATAATCGGCGGCGGCTGGCGCAATTCGGCGGCGGCTCCCAGGTCTGCCTGTAACTGTAAGTTTTGTGCCGCATGCCACAATAACTGACCAAAATCCAACTTGTCAACAGAAAGAGACGTAGCGTCTGGGTCATGTGGTCAAATGTCTGGAAATATGCAGCAAAGTTATAATGTGATGCGTAGGCAAACTATTTTACTAGATAATTCTTTCCCGACTATTGTGCCTTATATTCCGGATGTCTTATTAATGACGCAAATTATCATGGTCGTCTTTATGATAGGACTGTTTGTGGAGTGGGCATCGTCAAGCCAAAGTCAACATTCTGAAGTTTCGCTGTGATTGAGGTTTTGGACCGGATATCTCCTCCAGTGCTCACAAAACCTCCAGCTTTTCGTTTATCCTTATAGGGGATTTCCAGTAGCAACGTTAACAGCTCGTTCCAAGTATCATCTCGGCAAAACGTCACCGAAGTGTAAACCACCGCCTTTCAAAGGCCAGGAGTTCAATATGTATGACACGTGGTCGCAAACAGCGCCCTTGTTAACGTCAGAAGAACGCAATGATCTGAATTACCATAGTATCTTAAAATATTAATTTGCTTAGTGACGGGGAGTGACCCGCATGCATCACTACACCTGCCTGCCACACACATGCAGGAGATGTGATCGTTTGATACGCCTGACCGATTACTAGTCCAGCGGTTAAGCTCCCATATTTTGGAGTAATTGTGCAAAAAATGAAAGTTGGCAAAAGTTTTCTTTGGAGCTTATTGATGAATTTCAGATATAGGGCCATGCTAAAAATAGATTACCTTTGCAAAAATCCAAGATGGCGGCCATCTTGGCCCCCAGATTAGAAATGAATGTCAATAACTTGAGTTATATACTGAAGAAAGCATTGCAGGTACTCCAATACTATGTTTTTTGGACCGAGAAATTTAATTTCTACCTTAGATGACTTATAGTCATCTGAGCTATAGTCGTACACGATCCATTGTACGTCGTCAGTCCGCCATCAGTGTCCATCCGTAGAGGTGGCACGTTTTGAAACCATAAAACCTAGGAATCCAAAATTTGGCATAATGTTAAATGTCCCCAAGAACTCCTACCAAGCCGAAAACTGGGTCTTTGCGACTTCATTCCTTTGTAAAATTAAGGAAAACCTCACTTTTTTAGCGAACCTGTGAGCTTATGCGATGGCGCGTCGTCGTCCATCCTCCGTCCAAGGTTGGCTGTCCGCTAGCGACAGCTCGTCACCCCAAACGTCGAATTTTGATTAACTGAAGACGATGGGTCTATCAGTTTATTTCCGAAGGCCTGAGTGTCATGTTGTCATGGCTAGCTGTCCGCCGTCCATGCATGGCTGTGAGTCAGAAACCGTCTGAGCAAGCAGCTCCAAATTACATGTAAGAATTAGTCACACTTGGTGTCCTAGAGCATATTATTAGGTATCTGCATTTATTTAAACTTTATAGAGAACAAGGCCTACAGGCCTAATGCGAACCTGTGCAACGGGAAATACACCAGGTATAATGCTTCAATGCTGGACCATTACTTCTCATGTATATGAACGATGCAAGTACTAAACATTTTGAATAAGAAACAATTACACAAACATCACTGCTGAAATTCTGGCATGGGTGCACACAACACAAAAATGATTGTAGCTGGCACCACTAGTCTTGTATACAACAAAGCTATCAGAGATATATACATATGCCCAATTTCAGACTGATATATCAAACCCCTCCTGAAAATAAGCAGGGACACACACTGTGCAAAAATTATTCAGTTCGAAGATTTTTGGCCGAGTTATGGGAGGTTGAACTTGTTCATGTGTCCAAAAAAGCACACTAAAATTGATATCTCAGAAACGGCTAGAGATATCATCACCAAATTTTATGCGTAAGTCATATCTGAAATTGAGGTATTGGTGGCTCCACCTACAATGATCTGGGGTTTTTTTTACAAGCAAAAATGTAATTTTAGACTCTTCTAGCTTATAAACTGTTTTATGATGAAACTATTAAACTGATTGGTCTAAACTTTACAAGAATTATTCTATAGTAGGGTTCTGTCAGTTTTATAAGAATAGATTGTGTAAATGCAGCTTAATAAAAGCAGTGTAGTCAATTGAAAAAAGCTTTCTGTGTTTGAAACAGATTTGACAACATGCCCTGTTTCAGCAGCCAAGTCAAGAGGTCACTCAGTTCAACCAGGTGGGGTCCAGACATCACCATGGCAACTGACCTGGCTCTGTCTGGTGTCTAGAAGATGTGTTTAGACGTATAGACACAACGTCTAGACGCAGAATGCCCAGATCAGAATTATTGGAACAAAATCTTTCAACTGTTTGAAAAAAACTTGTTTTGTATTTTTAGCCAATCTGTGAGCCTTTGCAATGGTGTGGCATCGTCAGTCTTCCCCTCGTCTGCCGTGCGTCATAGCTATCTCAAAAAGGGAAGGAGTTAGCATCACCAATTTTTTTGCAAAAAAATTTGTCATCTAAAAAATTCTATCGGATTTTGCTTATTTCGTGGCTAACTGTATTTTCTTAGATTATATAGGGAAGAAGCTAAAAAAAAATTTAAAAATTGTTCTTCTCCAAACTATGCTGCCAAATTGTCCGTTTCGTCTGTCCCAATAATCCTCCCTGGCAAAAACAACGTATCCGGAATATCCTGACTGATACATCCTAGTTTTAAAATGTCCTAGTCCGAAACGTGCAGGTCGAAAACATCTTTTTTGCTGAAATCATAATGACTAAGGTAGTTATGCAGGACATAAGTGGATCAATATTAAATTTTAAAAATAAACCTCCATTCATACTCCCAAACATTTGCACAGGTTCGTATCTGTAGGCCTTGTTATGTTATTGGGGTCGAGAAATTGATTTATAAAGGTTTCAGGTCTGTATCATTCGAAAGCGTCTTGCTGCCACCTGGTAAAAGAAAAATAAATTATTTATCACGTACGTACGACATATTATCTCGTACGTACGACATATTATCTCGTACGTCCGTCATTATAAATTATACAGGTCTGATTCACAGACTAGGCAACATGCAAACATATATTTATAAGCAATATATATATGTTAAAATAAAATAATGTGTGTTTTCACTGTGTTTTCACATTAACTATATATACAACATTTCCACCTCCTTGCAAACCACTGGACCACGGTTGAAAGGAGCATGCACACTCGCATATATTTTTTTATTTATAGTTTATACTTAAAAGCTATTCGATTATCTTTTCTTGTGTCCAGGATTCTGAAATATTTCAAGGAAGCGAAATATATCAAATCTTTGTCTGACAGTGATATACAGAAGTCTCATTTTTAAGATAGGTCATTCAATTCTGTTAGCAGTGTATAATGTTATAATAATGTTAATAATAAACAAATATTGCCTTTGCTAAACTGAAAATACTGTTCAAGATAGAAGAGTTCGGACAAAAGGTACAGTTCTCTAATAGCATAATTTTAAGTAATCGAGAATGGATATTTGTGGGGCAGGTTTCTAATATTCTAAACTGATCTATCTAAGAACTAGAATACGGGTAGTCGACAAGCGACTACGTGTATCCGCCAAAATTAGAGTGGAACTGGTGAAGTGAGGCATGGATTGAGTGGCAAGGGGAAATAGAGTGAGGTGTGTTGCATATTAGCATGGAAGTCTGCAGCCAAAATGTGTATGTAGGTTGCGCCACCTACCACAAAATCCAGATAGCTGTCCAAGTTGTATACATATGCAAAATTTTAGACAGAAAAGTCAAACCACTACATGTATATGAGTGATTTTATCCCACAGCAGACAAACAGAAGGACTAGTGCAAATATAGTGGCAGGTGGCGCCAACTATTTTGTGTAGGATTAAGAGCTATGCGAAATCTACACACATGCAAAATTTCAGGGGGATTCAGCAAATTTTATCAAGCATTACCGTTGGGTGTGCTGATGGAAAAGGGGACTTCTAGCACAATTTCAGTAGGTACACAAGACAGAATCTATACAGCTGACAGGTGTGAGCTTCTCACATAGGTCTGTATCCTGCCACGCACGCATTCAGTCTGATATAAAAGTTATAAGCAAGATAAACTTTATATTATATCGATTGTCTCATTTATTTTATTGCAATATATATAGTTAATATGGATTGTACAGTTAGTTATAAATACTATTACAAGCCACTCTCCATGGTTCGGATGGTGGCGTTCGGTGGTATATACAGGGGTGCAGGGAAGCGGAGGACAAGGAGGAATTCACCCACCATGGACGGGCCATTACAACCCTCTCTAAAACGAACGATGTTGTTCAGGCCTGGGGCGCAAGTAGAGTTAGCCGAGCGTTTAACCCCTTGACTGTGCATTTCATTACATTGAAGCAGACAGGGCTCAATACGTAAAATTAATTTAAATGTTAAATCTCAGCACAGTTGGATTAATGTATTTGTTATTTCCCAATTGTACTAACAGAGGTTTACATGAATGCTGATCGTAAAATCTAATTACATGTATGTAGGTTTCAAATATTCTAATGTTTGTGTTTACGGACATGTCAAGTATAATCCTAATTTATTCAATATTTCGACAGATAAGATTTTTGCACCCATCACTATTCAAAAGCAATTACATTTGTAAGAATGCAAATAAAGGGAAATTAAAAGGAAGAAATATTGCAATAAAAACTACTCTACAATTCAAGCATCCAAATGCATGACAAAGCAGACAAACCTGAGTCAGCAAATGACACTTTCATTTGACGACGATCAAAATGAGTGCGGCTACTGTACAAAATTCAACAAATAGTGTTTGCTGTCTATTGTGCTAGTAAACAAAGGAAAATTTAGGACAATTTCAATATAAACAATACCAGGATTCATTCACAGATTCATTTTACAGACTTTTAACCCTAATAAATGAATTTACCGACCCTAAAAACATAGGAATAGTGCACTTGGAAAGCATTCTAGGACAAATATAACCGAATGTATTGATATGTTATAATCCGGCAGCCATCTTAGCCGCCATCTTGGATTTTGAACAAGATAGGATGAATTCCGCTGCCGAGGGTTTCGAAGGATAACAGTAAACGGGAATATGACAATATTCCATGATATTAAACGGTCAGATTTACCATTGTTTATGTAAGAAATGGTTTAAGATTTCAGATTTATGTGACAATAAACGGGATTTTCTATTAACCGATATGAGACAATGTGGGCTCGACTATATATATATGTTTATGTGTTGTTGTTTGTATTATACATGTGGACTCATTAAAATAACGGTCTTTAATTAACTGGACTTCCCAGATCTATTTAGATTTGAGTAGTGTTGAGTACTCACCATCTTTCCTAATTGAGTCAATTTGAGCAGAATAAAACGATGCCAATAAACTTCAAAAGACCGTTAGTGCAGTAGATGGGGCCAACTATGGAACCATACACCTGCACTAAAATATATACATTTTGCATCATACATCAATTTGTTCTTTAGGCTGTACCATTAAAGAAATCAGCTGATCATGCCAAGCTGATATATGCGGGTGTTTTAGTACAGAACGCCAGAAAGTTTGCAACGTTGAACTGATTATTTATACATATGTTATACCAAACTGAAGCTCCTGATGCCTCCTTTGTTGCTGATTGTACAAAACACACATTTATATGATGTTTCATAAGCGTCATAGTGTTAACTCTACCCCTACCCCTAAATTAAAAAAAGGGCTTACTGATGTGTCACATATAAAAATACAAAGCCTGCTCCACGTTTTTTACAGAGAAATAAACATCATGAATCCCTCAGGTAAACATTGTAATCTAAATACTATTAAAAAATGTCCATCTATATTATTGCTGTTAAATATCTCAAGGATTAATTTTGACTATTTCTTTGGATAAAATTATGTCTAACTGTCGTGACATTATTGGAATTAACATTGAAGAAGTAAACTGGAAGTCCCATATCTCTGTATAAAGTGTTCATGAGAACATTTCTACTTGAGTTTCATAATTTATTAAAAAGTTTATTTTTTTCCATGTACTACTGACATCTAAAAGTTAAAACTTGTGTGCAAATAGCCGACAAAATTCCCTCTACCAATTGCTGATGATGATCCGATGATATACTTGCTTATTTGATTCTGTTATATATTGTTCTGAAATTTTTTTGTCTTTACTCAAGGTCGTAGAAGGGGCCTGGAGCCAGAAATTCTGTCCATCCCCGCTCCCGCCACCACTACCACCACCACCACTCCATCAATCTCTGCTTCCGCCACCACTACCGTCACTACCGACTTCGCTCGCACAACGGGTGACTGTGAAAATTATAGATTGAAAGGAGATATTAGGACACGACAAATTGGTCATGTTGACATCAGCTTCCATTAATGTATTCTTTCAATCGCAATAATTCATAAATTGACAGAAATCTGTCACTAGGACATTATTCCTATGCTGATTTTAAAATTTTCCTGGATTTCAGCCTCAATTGACACACCGACGACCCTGTAACCGTAAGCTAACAACATGCATTTTTCCTACTATGTTAGTAACGTAAAAATAAACAATGACATTTTGCAATTGCGCTAAGCTGATGGGGATACACTGTAATTGGGAAATGTAAACAAAAAAGACACTTTTCACAATTATGTTAAGAAAATCACTGAAAAAGGTATTAGGTGTACATTTTTTTTTACATTTTTACATTGTGATACAGAAACCGTATATTATACAATTATTTTAAATATTGAATCATGAATTGGCATTGTTCAACTCTGCTCAAACTGACTCGGGAAAGACGGTGAGTACCTAACACTACTCAAATCTAAACAGACCTGGGACATCCAGTTAATTAAAGACCGTTATTTTACCAAATCCACATGTATAATACAAACAACAACACACACACATATACACGTTTCCAAGGAGAATTTTTCATGGACCTTTCTGAATGTAGTTAGAAGTTTCTGGGTCTAACGGTTACGATTTGTGTCGTGTTAACGGCGGGGTGGACAAAGGGTTATCGTAATAGCTCAGATGACTTATAGTCAGCTGAGCTACGAATGCAGGTGAAGCCATTGTATAATGAAAAGATAAATCTATCCAAGATCAAAATAGAACACAAAGTTCACATTAATTTGATTTGATCATCAGATCTTTAAAATGTTTCACTAAATAAAATGCAGTATTATTCTGAAAGCAGGTTTGCAAAATTCTTTATATAATTTTCATGTTGGCAGGGACATGTATTTAAATTAGTCCCATTATATCTGATAAAGGAAGCACTCATTTAATAACCATGCATGGACTCAAAGAAAGGTCTGACCTCCAGCATGATTCACGTCTTGTTTCTACCCTGTAGCCGTGTATAAAATATAAATTAATGTGACCTGTTTAAATTAAAGAAGAAACAGAGAATCTGATTTGATATTCAGCCAAAACTTTGAAGTGGTCTGGTCAATATGATTTGTGCCCTGTAAATTATATTTTCTCATTATTATTAATGCAATAGTAAATTATACAATTCTGGCTTTGTGTTACTCGCTGCTTCGACCGAGGAGTTATGTTTTCTGCTCTGGATATTATGGCATGCTGGGTTTTGAAATGGGCCGGCATATGGTTAAATTGGCTCAGTCTTGTGAGTTTTTTCTTCTCTTTTTTTGTCCTGTTTGATTGGCCGTACGCGTTCTATAGGTTACATAGGTTACTTAATGAAGATAACAATTCACATTCAAAGCCAATTATGTTTAAGCGAGATCGTTTAGGATGTATATCACCGAAAACCCGTACCGGTTAGCGCTGAGGCTCGACTTCTGTTCGTATAGTTTAAATATTTTCAGCAGGATTATGGAAAAAAAGACTTAACTGATTTATCATGAAACCCTGTACAGTGCTGAGACATGACCTAGGGAAAAACGCTGAATTTTGGTGCATATCAGGATAAATTGTATTGCGGATCCAGTGGGGCTGTTTTACATTGACTGAGGTATGCGCTCTAATGAGAGCCCTCAAGTTAAATTATTCAAACATCTGTTGCATCTTTTTTATCGAATGTAAGGTAGTATGCCTATATATAACTAATACGCTATATATTTAGAGTTAAATAATGCGTCTCCAAATACTGTAACGTGAAAGAGAGAATTCAACCAACCATTACTATGCAAACTGCATTGAATTTACATACACCTAGCTGCAATAAAAAATAAAATCTAGAACTGACCAATGGACTTGTTTGTTGTCTTCAAGTCAAATGGAATCACAAAGTTACTTATATGTATATTATGGATGGGTCCCCAAAAATAAGAAGTGTCAACAAGCACAGCAAAAATTAGCTCCCAACTTAATTGACCAATCAAATGAAAATACATAGGTAATCAGTTAATCCATTTCATGATATTTATTGGGCAATAATTAGACGGTTAATTGAAGTAAATATGTTGAATATTAAGAAAGTTAAGTGACCCCCACCCCCTTATCTGTGAAACTTTAGATGTCTTTCTCTGTGCCTAAACATGCAAATCTTTAGATGTGATTTACCAAACACGATCTCACTTTTGACACTGGCTTCAGGCAGATTCCTAAACCAGAGAACCATACGAACATTTTCATACCAGTTATCCTTTGTATATATTTTGGTCCCATTATCTCCCTAAATATGGTCCCTTTTAAAGGACTTCTACAGCACTACGTGTTCGGATGGTTTTCAGACGACTGACCATCATCAAAGGTAGGGCTGGAGAAAGGAAAATGAAATGAAAGAGAGAGATAAGAGAATACTTGTATACAATAACCTGAGAGAAAGAAGGAGAGACCGAAAGAGATCATGAATAGAAAGAAAGAAAGAGAGATTGCTTCTGTACGGTAACCTAAGAGAGAGAGAAGCCCAATATATACGGTTACCTGAGAAAGAAAGATAAAATTAAAGAGAGAAAATTATTAGATTGTAAGAGAGAGAGAGAGAGAGAGAGAGAGAGAGAGAGAGAGAGAGAGAGAGAGAATACTCTTGTACGGTATAACCTGAGAAAGAGGAGAAGTAAGGAGAGAGAATACTTGTACACGGTAAACTTAGAGACAAAAAGAGATACTGAACAGGGAGAGAGAGGCAGAGGATGCTTGAGAGATATGAGAGAAAGAAAGAGGAGAAATTAGTTCTTTTCATAAAATCGAATGGTTTGCAAAATAAGATTTATTAAAATTCACATTCGTTTTATTTACTTTGGACTTTTATGTTAGGTGGTTCATGTTAACCAATGGAATATTTACCAAAGACCACCGTACTGTTATTATGACAGTTACTACATGTTTAGACAATCAATGCGGTACAGCACGGAACCTCATCACAGTAATTCTTTAATTAACAAGAAGCTGCACTTAAAGGGTATTGTTTCGTTTCACATTCTTGTCCTTGAACACAGTGATTTATACATAAATATATTTATAGAGTTGATAGATATATGTTCTTTCTATCTATCTACATAGAGGCAGAATTGATAGGGTGCTGGACTTGTGGCCGCTTAGTTGAGGGGTCGCGTCCCGTTCTGACCGCCATGAAGACTCCTAGCCAAAGCCTTTAGCACAAGGGTACGCTCTCTCGACCTAGGAGTGAATGGGTACTGGTCAAACATGGGTCGCAGGCAAATGTAGAATAAAATAACCTTCTAGCGTCTGTAAGGACTGCTTCGGTTGCCAGGGAGCCGAGAAAAGCTACAAGACTGATCGGGCCCGAAATACCAGGGAGGCAACGTGTAAAGTCAGATGAGACTGACACTGTCGGTGATATCAGACTATAAACTCACACCTTTTATCTATCTATCTATTTATTTATCTGTCTCTTCGGAGCGGTTTCCCCACCTGCCTGTGCAAAATTTGCCTTGAAGGAAATTACACAACAATATGGATACATCAACCAAGACGCTGCAAGATTCATTGCAAGACATTTCTATGTGGACGACGGTCTAAAGAGCACTCTTACATCAGATGACGGCATCAGACTGCTGCCGGATGCAATTAAGATCTGTGCTAAAGCAGATTTTAAGGCTCCATAAGACTGTCTCAAACTCTGAGAAAGTTATTAACTCTGTCCCAGAAAATGATCGCGCAAAGACATCGCAAGATCTCAGCTTATCGTTTCAGAGTTTCACCAGAAAGAGTCCTTTCCGTTTCTCGCACTCTTTTTCCTTCGTGGAAGGCTGATTCTTCAGCAAATTTGCAAGGAAGCGTCAAACATGAGCGAGACATGAGGGAGACATGGGCTACTTGCCCCCAAGAAGGTTAGAATACAGTGTTGATTCAAACCAGCAGACTTTGGAGAACAATTGGCGGATGAACTCCAATTTTCGAATGCCAGCACAGAGGGTTTGGCAAGTGCTCTTATATGAGACTCAAGAACGAAGTTGAAGCTGGAACTGCTGCTTTGTCATGGGAAAGGCCAGGATCACTTCTCGCAAACTAATGACCATTCAAAGACTTGAACTGCAGGCAGAATCAACAACCCTCTGAACACAGAGTTTGATTATGCATCCATTGACAACTATTTCTGGTCTGACTCTAAAATTGTATTGGGCTATATACAAAACGACGCCAAGCGCTTTCATACTTACGTGGCCAATCGAGTACAAAGATCAGAGTCTTTAGATCTAGACCAGTGGAGGTACATGTCCACCAAGAACAATCCAGCGGACCATGGATCCCGCGGACTTCAAGCGGATGAGTTGGTTACCTATAGTTGGCTAAAGGGACCTGCTTTTCTCTGGACCAAGGACCTCACACTCAAAACAGTAGAAGACAATGTCCTTATCGATGATCCAGAAGTAAAGAGGACAACAACATTCGCTACATCGGTATTTGTAGTATCCGGACTTGTTGATAGATTAGACAGATTTTCAGACTGGTCTAAAGCGGTGAAAGCCCTAACTTATGTGAGATTGCTTGCCAAGAAAAGGTCTTGCATCACGTATGGTCCACTCACAGAAGAAAGACAGGCTACTGTGCTGCAAATAATCATGTGGGAACAACGGTCTGCATTCTTGGTAGAACTTGAAAGTCTAAAACAAGGAAAGCTGCCAAGGAACAGCAGACTAAGTAATCTGGACCCAAAACTGGATGATAATATCTTGCGTGTGGGTGGCCGTCTGCGGCAATCCTCTCTACTGTATGGTGTCAAACACCCGATTATTCTACCCAGAAAGGGTCATGTCACATCAGTATCATCCAACACTTCCACAAGAAAACGGCCCACCAAGGAAGAGGGATTACAGTGAATCATATTCGTTCTGCCGGATACTGGATTTGGGGTTGCAGCTTTGCTGTAGCTTCAGTGATTCACATATGCTTCACTTGCATATATAGGATGTATGCTGATGCAGAAAATGACTGACCTGCCTAAAGAAAGAGCAGAACCTTGTCCACTATTAACAATGTGTGGAATGGATTGCTTCGGACCATTCATGATCAAAGATGGACGTAGAGAACTAAGAGATATGTTGTCATCTTTACCTGCCTTGCACTAAGGGCAGTGCTAGATGACATGACGACCGACGCTTTGATCATCGGTCTGCGTTGTCGTTTTTTGCAATACGCTTAAAGGTATGACTTCTGCGCTGTGATCAAGGAACTAACTTCGTAGAAGCAAAGCAAGAGCTCAAGCAAGCTCTCTGAATTTAACGATGACAAGATAAGCAACTGGCTTTAGAACATCAATGTGAATTCCAGAGGAACCCACCACGGGCGAGCCACATGGGTGATGTGCTGGAGCGTCATATAAGAGGAAATGACACCTCTTCACTACGAACGCTGATATATGGGGCTATGGCTATAGTCATTGGGAGACCCTTGACAGTGGATTCCATCAGTGATCCATAAGCACCAACTCCCCTAACACCGAACCACCTTCTAACCATGAAGTCGTCAGTTGTCCCTCTTCTGCTATGTGATTTTGTACAAGCAGATGGTAATGCACGCAAGAGATGGCGAAAGGTTCAATTTCTCGCCAACGATTTTGGCAGAGGAGGAGAAAGAAATATCTTTACAATGTCGCAAGAAGTGGCAAGGAAACAGGAGGAACCTCCAGGTAGGTGATATTGTAATTCTCACGGAAGAGAATTTTGTCAGAGGACACTGGAATCTTGACGGAGTCATTGAAGTTTTACCTACTAATGTTAGAATGGCACGAAAGGCTAAGTTGCTCACGGCAACATCTAACCTCAGCAAAGATGGTAAGAGACCTAAAAAATCTGCTGTATTGGAAAGGCATATCCATAAACTGATTCTTTTCGTTGAGAGTGACCTTCCTCAACCGTATGTAAGTAGAGTCTTGGTTTGCCAAAGATGATGGACGTTGTGTCAGTGCACGTTTCATATAGTTTTAATAGGTAAAGTATATGAGTTTTATGTTCTTTTAAGTGGTAAGAAATCATAGATGATTTCGGAGGGGGAGTGTAGCTGCCACAGCTGAGATCTAGAGCGGTCTCGTCTTAATGTTCAGTATGGGAGCTCCGCGAGAGTCACACGGAAGAGGTCATGTACGTGGTCTCAACCCGTTCACTCAACTTAGCCATTTGTATTCCGGCAGTGAGCAGGTGACTGCCATGGTCTTTTAGACGTACATACCTCCCGTACGCAACATCCCAGGTAATCAACGAGGTAACTGTGTTGCCTCGCTTCGTAGGATGTATGAGATAGGTTTATTCAAGATGTTAACTGTTTAGTTTTCCCTTGTCAATAGTTTGTACGTACCCCACCCCCTTGCCTTTATGAATACTCGTAAGCGTAATCTTATCTTCCTATGTACATGCCAGAAATTAAGTCAGTATTATTTAATTTAAAAAAGTTATGGGCCCAAACATAATGGACTTTGTAAAAAAATCAGAAAAGATATTTGGTCACTTTAGACCAAAAGTGTTAAAGGAAGGGGCTTTTTTTAGTAATACAACTTAAATTAATCAAAATTTATTTGTATACCAAAAATTAGATCAAAATTTGTTAAATTTTTTTAAATATTGGCAAAAATATAAAATTGGTACCTTAAATTTTGCCTAACTTTGGCCACGGCACGTTTTTTTCCTGTAAGTACTGTGGATTTAATTTTCACAGCATGTACACATAAGGATTTAATTAGTTAAAATCTGAAATCTGAAAATATAAACTGCAAAATTAGGCTAGTTATTGAATTTTTTTGGAGGCTCTTGTTGTATTCCCTTACATTGTCAAGCAGTCCACTCTTTGGTCATTGTAGGTCATTCAGTGCAGCTCTCTGTGCTCCCCAGGCGGTTCTCATGTAATCAATCACATCACTTGGGCAAGCCCTCTCTCTTGTTGAGCTTGATCAGGCTGCCTGCAGTTAATACCACAGGGAGTCTTTCTCTCTCCCCCCCTTTCTCCCCCCCCCCCCCCATTCTGTTGACAGACCTGTACTATAAACAAGATGAATCTTATAATTTCACATTTTTTTAGCAACAAGCAGTAACAGCAGAGACCCCTCCCCCTACCCACTGCTTCAATACACAGGACTAATAAAAAAGACGAATCTTATGATTTTAATGTCAAATAAATTCTTTTTGTTGAGACTTGGACAATTTTGATTTTTTTTTAAAGAAAAAAATGTTCAGGAATTTAATCCTTATATTCAAATATGGTAAAATATTAGGACCAAATGTAAGTGCTAACTGACAAGATTTAAGAAGATAAATACTTGGTAGCATTTCATAATTTTCATTCATATCTCTTAAAGTTGGCCGGGCCTAGGTGTGAATAACACTGCTTAACATAGTTTTAAAATTAGGAATATTGGTCAAACTTTGTGGGATTAATTTTTTACTCATATGGCCATATATTTTACTTTTGAAAACTTAATTACCTTCACACATTTATTGTTTATGAAATGGAACTTTTATATGACACTTACCGTAGGCCCATTTTTTCCCTTGGTGCATCACTAAATGGTTTCAGGCCAAAGGTTTCATTTATTTCACAGTCCATATGTTTCAGCTCATATCCAATATTCTATAATTTTCATTCAAGCTGGGCCATTTTCTCTTAGCTTTTCAAATGGTAATATACATAAAAAACCATAAGAAATAAAAACATTTTGCAGTTACTAATATTTTCCAAAATTCAGCTGAGCGACGTGACCCATGGGTCCCTTGTCTTTTTAGTAGTAATGTTAAATTTATAGTTGTTTCTTAAGACCAGTGTATTCAATTTAGATGTTGTAAGCAACATACTGTAGTTGATTTCTAATTCTGAGAACAGGATTTTTTATTTCTATCAGGCTGGGTTATTCAAAGAACTACAACAAGTATATAGAATAATAAACACCACTTAAAACTTTAACAATTATTAAACTACGTATGATCTTGAATATAAAGGATAAGGCACATATCAAGGGTGTCAGATATGCACTCCTGGATATACAGACGATGGCGCTTTAATTCAGCAAACCAACTCTTCTGTGCCAGCTAGAAGCTCATACCCGACTGACTTCCGATAAAATCTCTGGCCTTCTCTTCGTGTGTGATCGACAGGGGAGAAGGTCACTAAATGCCATACAGTACCCAGGTTAATGATCACTCAGATATGGTGATCCTCAACCCAGGGTGGACAAAGGCGGGCAGTTACAATGCGATAGTTTAAGATTCGCTTCATACATCGCGCTACTGTGCAGTTCGTCTGTTTAGCGTTATTTAACCTCATTCAGACATAAGCACTGAATTGTAGGTGTGTTTAGCTCAATTAAGATTTAACTATTCAGATGTTAATATTATTTGTCTATAAGTATAGCCTTTTATTTATCCACGGAAATTGTACATCACAGAAGATGTAATTAAATTTAGATTAATATAGAAGAATATTATAATTTAAAATAAAGCATATTATAATTGTAAATTATTGTAATCTTCAGCTATTCTTTTATTTTATAACTTAAAGTAATTACCTAGTGTAATTTCAGTTTCACATATGAACAGTAATGTGACGTCGTTGTCTGTCTGTCTGAGCCACGCGTTCGTGTACACACACACTCACTCAAGGCTCACAATACCAACATATAAGATAAACGTATTTTTACTGCGTTTACCCTATCTAATACATAAAAGTGTCTACTCTAAAACCAAAATTCGAGATCTGTTGGAAATCCTAGGACGCCCGCTCGATCCGCTGCACTCTGAGGTCAATACACTGACCCAGGTGTTCTGTGCTGGACTCGTGCGCCCCGGTCCTCACCAGCCGTATCTTGAAACCTCTCTTAACGACTCTGACGAACCTCACTCCTCCGCCGGCCACACGCAAGCGCCCTCTCTCGGCCTCGCTGACGATCCCTGCGTCGACCGTGCGGTGCTGGTCTGCGACTCTGCGTCTCACCAGACTTCCAGATGCTGGTCTGCGACTCTGCGCCTCACCAGACTTCCTTCCTCCCGGGATGCCCGCTTGTCCGTCAGCTGGACGGTATACCCACTCTCTGCGCCCCTGCGCTCTCGGCCTCGCCGTAGTGGTCTCACCCGGGGTAAAAAGCAATTAGAAAAATTCACAGAATACTCATAATTCCTATGACCATTTCAAACACCACGGCACGCATGCCATGAGGGTCTACTGCTTGGAAAGGTTCCTATACCTGAAACGTAACATAATACACCTGGGCTTATACCCGTTACACACACTTAAAGTCGAACAATTAAGTTACGTATTTACGTTACGTATTATCAGCGCTGCAGGCGCCAAACGAATTAACATTGGCAGTTTTACCTGTGATGCCCTAACAGTAGGGTTGCATTATTAACAATCCTTGTGATACATCACATATTGACATTATGAGAAAACCCCGTACTTCCCTCAATTATAACTTGTACATGGAGTGACCGACAGGGCCGACAAAAACGGTGCACAAAACATTTAAGCTGTCTTTGGCTTTACAATACATTACAAATACGCTTACTTCTCGAAACATCCAGATAACTTTTTTTAATGAAGCCTTTAACGAACCCTCCTTTAAAAGGGTCTATAGTCAAAGTCAAAAGTCTGAAGTATTACATTTACAAGAAAGAGATTAGTGAGAACAACTTACGGGTCTTTAACCCCAACCTTTCGATTTCACTTTAGGATATGCGGCTTCAGTCTTGCTCGCAAATCCTCGTTGGGGGCTTCAGTTCAAGTGCAGTTCAGTTTCACATATGAACACTGGTAAAATATCTCGCCATAAGTTTGTTTTCACTGTATTGGGTGTCGCTTCAAGAAAATATCTACCTCGACAGTTTAATTGAAATGTCAAAAGATTAAGCCAGTTATTAATGAAAATTAAGGGCTGTAGTATGTAATGAGTAAATCAGGAATGAATATGTAGGATTAATTTAAAAAAGGGATAAGGATAAGTCGTGTGTCGTCCAGAAGCGCTAGCCCTTGCTCCTCACTGTACCAGTCGGTGGTTTAAACATGGTATGTTGCATTTAGAATTAGATGAGATGTGGTTGTCCGGGCACAAATCGTAACCATTGGACCCAGAATCTTCTTACCTGACATACAGGCAGTCCATGAAAAATCTCCAAGGAAACCTGAAATAAGGTCTCTGTTACTCATATCCTTCGAGCTATAGGGCTTGTACTACCCCTCAGTGTAATTAAAAATATGATACAAAACTTCCAGTTTCTTAACAACTAATGCATTCGTCACCATGTTTTTTGCTTGCACATTCATCATGGACTGTTTCATCAGTTTTCCGCAGACTGGTGGCAGCACCTGGATTTTTTTTAAATTTTTATGCATTTTCTTTAAATTTTTATTTTTTGAGACCTTCAAACATGCTGTCTAACTTAACATCAAGGGAGGTCAATGACACATCTCCTTGGAAACCTGAAATTAGGTCTCTGTTACCCATATAACTTCAGCTATGCTTCAGTTGGATTGGGATACCTCCTACAAAATTTGGTATTCAGATGATAACATTCCTTTTGTGAATGTCTTCCTAGTCACCTATGACGCTTGTGATAAATGTATCAAAGGGAAGTTATGACGGCAGCGCCATCTGCCGGTATAAGCTATGAGTTTGAGTTTAAGACCAGTTTTACGGTAACGAGCTGCACACGTCGTAGCCTGTATAAAACAATAAAGTCAATATGTCTCCATCTTGTCTTGTTGAGTTCCACCTGCCAAAGACACCACAAAATGGCGATGATGATGGGATACCAGTGAGTCATAATATCCCAACAGTTATTAAGTGTAAATCGGACTGTGTTATGTGAACTGTCAGTGCGTAAATAGCATATTATCACAAGTTTTAAGTCAGGGTTTCCTGTGTTAGTGAAAAAGTCTCGTTATCATGGGTGAACCGGTGCAAGTTCACGTGAATGCCGGATACCCGGGATGTTATGGCTGGATTGAAGAGTTTATGGGCAGAGATTGGACTGAATATGCTGAAAGGCTTGAGCAATATTGTGAGGCCAATGAAATCCAAAACATGTATAAGGAGAGAAGTATTCTACTAACTGTTAAAGATGCAAAGACTTACAGTTTAGTGAGAAATTTAGTGGCCCCGGCTAAGCCAAAAGATAAATAGTACGACGAACAGCTGACATTGATACAAGCAGCCCAGGCCAATAATAATTGCAGAAAGGTTTAAGTTTCACCAAAGGCAACAGAAAGTGTAAGTGAATATGTAGCTGAACTGAGGCGTTTGGCCGACACATGCCAGTCTGGGGAAATTTTAAGTCGAGCCATAAGAGACAGATTAGCATGTGGGCTTAATCATAATTACATACAGAGAAAATTGAGAAGTACTTAAATTTAGAGAAGGCCATTAGTGTTGCAGTGGGAATGTTAACTGCTGACAAACAGAGTAAGGAGTTATTCAATCCACAGGCAAATAGTAGCAGTCAGGCAAGTGTGCATAAGATGTCAAAAAGCCAAAGTAAAGGGTTTAAAAAGAAATCGAGACCAGTTCAGCCAAAAGAGACTTTAAGGAAACCTTGCTGGCGATGTGGTAAAGATAATTACCAATTTTCTAAGTGCCATTCTGCTGATCAGGCATGTCATAAATGTGGACAGTGTTATGTATTAACAATAGTGCATGCACCAGTCTAGACGGCCATCCTGATTTGGGGCCACTTCCGTTTCCGCCCGCTGTTCGGTGAATCAGTGCCATGCTGCATTTTTGTTTGTGTTTCTGGACATTAAAGGCAGTTAATCCTTTTCTTCTTATGTTTAACACAAACATAACATTGGCGAAGAGGACTATTGAACCCGTCGTATCTGTGCTGTATTTTGTGCTTTGTTGGACTTTCTTGCGTGTGCCTAGCCGACATCTCGGGATTCCGTTCATGAGTGATAATACGGTGAGCGATAAAACCAGATTCAGCCGTGATTACATGTGGCTTGTGTCATTTATCTTGGGACTTTTGCTCAGTTTGTCGCTAACAATGGCCCATCTCGACTTTCCTCCGTTTTCTGTGGAACCACAGATTACGCCAGCTACACGCTGGGGCACGAGGCTAAGGCGTTTTGACAACTATTTAGTGGCGAAAACATTGAATCTGATGCTCGTCAGCGAGCCATGTTCCTGCATTATGCGGGGGAGGAAGTATATGGAATCTTCGAGGCCCTACCAAATACCGGGACGTCATACGCACATGCGAAAACTGCACTTTCTAATCACTTTGTTCCTAAAAGAAACCCAGAATACGAAACTTTTGTATTTCGACAGGCCAGTCAAGCGCCTAATGAATCACTGGACCAGTTTTACACTAGGTTACGCCAGCTAAGCACATATTGTGATTTTGAAGACTGTGATAGAGAAATCAAGTCTCAAATTATTCAAGTTAAACGACAAGTTAATAAACCTGTAAATTCCCTTAGTTTTCCTAGATGACAATCGTACAACAAGCAGTGGAGAAGGAAAGATACTAGTTCTTCATCATGTCGCAATTGTGGAGGTATCTGGCCTCATAATAAGTTTTGCCCGGCTAAGGGAAAGAAGTGTAACCATTGTGGAAAACTAAATCACTTTGAAAAGGTGTGCAGATCAGCTGCAAAAGAGAAGGGCACAGTTAGCTGCTCATACAAAAATCCAGTTAAGGGTCCTAGAAGATCCACCCACAAAACAGACTTAGCAGAACAGAAATCTGTTGTGACTGAAACACAGCCTGATGGGGCTTATGCTATGTACAGTGTATCAGATGGGTTAGATACCCCATATACGTGCAAGGTCAACATTAATGGTGTTCCTGTTACCATGGAGATAGACACAGGCGCTGCAGCATCCGTCTTCAATGAGCAGACCTTCCATTCGGTCCGTGAAGGAATAAATGCTGTCAATTTAGACAAGGTAA
Organism: Sipunculus nudus; assembly: GCA_026874595.1. Lineage (NCBI taxonomy): Eukaryota > Metazoa > Annelida > Sipuncula > Golfingiida > Sipunculidae > Sipunculus > Sipunculus nudus. Next base: position 45,098,859 of record CM049311.1, read on the forward strand.
CCAGCACATTACGTACATTCTCCGGAGAGCTCATTTCGCCTTTGGGCAAGTTCACAGCAGAAGTGTGTCTTGGCAATCAAGGGAAACAGTTATCAGCATTGGTAGTGAAAGGTGATCGTCCTAACCTAGGGAGAGACTGGTTACAGTTTTTGCGGTTAAACTGGAAGGAAGTGTTTACTGCCAATGCACCGCTGCAAATTGATGCTGTGAGTACATTAGAGTTAAACTTTGAGGATGTTATTGCCAAGTTCTCAGATATTTTCCAGGACGAATTAGGTACGTTTAAGAATGCTGATGCTTCCCTAGAGATTGACAATAGTGTGAGTCCAGTGTTTTGAAAGGCAAGACCTATCCCTTATGCCTTGAGGGACAGGGTTGAAGCAGAGTTAGATAGACTTGAAGCTGCCGGTATTATTTAGAAGATTACTAACTCCAAATGGGCTGCACCTATAGTTCCAGTATTAAAAAGTACTGGAAAACTGCGGATTTGTAGTGACTTTAAAATGACTGTGAACCACGCAACTGCTACCAACAAATGTCCTATTCCGAGGACTGATGATTTATATGCTCGCCTAGCAGGTGGCATGACATATACAAAGATAGACGCATATCTACAAATGAGATTAGATGAAAGGTCCAGAGAGCTAGTTGTTATAAATACACACAAGGGACTTTATCCGTACAAAAGGCTACCCTTCCGAATTTCGGCTGCCCCAGGATTATTCGAAATGCATATGGAAAACCTCTTGAAAGACATTCCGCATGTTTCTGTGTATCTCGACGATATCCTCATCACTGGACATTCAGATGAGGAACATCGTAGAAACCTGGAAAAAAGGCTTTCCAGGTTCAGTCAAGCTGGGCTTCGTCTCAAGAAAGAGAAATGTGTTTTTGGAGCCAGTGAAGTTGTATATTTAGGCCACAAGATTAACTCGCATGGATTTCATCCCATGGTGGACAAAGTACAAGCCATTACAGACGCGCCAGCACCCACATGCATCACAGAACTCCAGTCATATGTTGGTATGTTAAACTACTACGCTCGCTTTCTACCCAATATATCTAGTACTCTGGCACCCTTGTATCAGTTGTTGCAGAAAGACAAACCATGAGAATGGTCTACGGCTCAGCAAGAGGCTTTTGAACAATCCAAAATCCTACTCAAGACGGCGCCAGTATTGGTTCATTTTGATCCTGCTAAAGAGATTACTCTCACTTGTGATGCCTCGCCGTACGGAATTGGAGCTTTGATTTCACATCCTTATTCAGAAGGTGACAAACCAATTGCATTTGCATCCCGTACTTGGACCAAAGCAGAAATGAATTATTCGCAGATGGAAAAAGAAGCTTTGTCAATTGTGTTCGGGGTCAAAAAGTTTCACCAGTATTTGTTCGGTCGTCCATTTGATATATATATACAGACCATAAACCTCTTATTGGACTTCTGAAAAATGACAAGCCAATTCCGCATACAGCAGCAGCTAGGATCCAAAGGTGGGCATTTACCCTGGCTGCTTATGATTACCAGATTTACCACAAACCAGGGTAAAAGAACTGTAACACTGATGCACTCAGCCGCTTACCTTTGCCACTCAGACCTCTGTCTACTCCCTTGCCACAAGTGTATGTTTTGGCAATGGATCTTCTAGACATTACACCACTTACGGCACAGCAAGTAGCATACTTGACTTCTAGAAACCCAATTTTGGCTCAGGTGAAGACCTTTGTTCTGCAGGGTTGGCCCAAGAGTTCTCCTGACTCCCAGTTAGACTCATACTTTCACATCAGACATGACCTGTCTATACATCAAGGTTGTATCATGTGGGGGTCCAGAGTGATTATACCGCCCCAGGGGAGAGAGCTGCATAACTCGCACTTGGGTATTGTAAGCATGAAAGGTCTTGCGCGAAGCTACTGCTGGTGGCCGAAGTTAGATAAAGACATAGAGCAACTAGTGAAAAGTTGTTCGCAATGTCAGGAACATTCCAGAACTACTCCTAAAGCTACAGTACACCAGTGGGAGTATCCAGGGAAACCCTGGTTCCGTCTCCATCTTGATTATGCTGGACCAGTTGATGGAAAGATGATATTAGTTATTGTAGATGCATATACTAAGTTTATTGATGTTCATGTGACCTCTGGCTCTACTACAGAAATCATTGTAAGGGAAATGAGACAAATGTTCGCCACACATGGATTGCCACACATAATCGTTTCAGATAATGGCCCATGTTTTGCCAGTGAGGAATTCCAACAGTTCTGTCGTGAGAACGGTATTCGTCATAAATTGGTAGCTCCCTTCCATCCTTCAAGCAATGGATTGGCGGATTGTGCAGTGGAAACAATTAAGTATGGACTTAGAAAAACTCAGTCAGGTGATCTTGAATCTAGACTCTATCGGGTACTTATGGATTTCAGGTTGGCACCACATTCAACTACCGTTGAACGTTCACGTGAATTTGAGACTGGGAACACTGTGTTGGTTCGTAACTGTTCTGGCAACACTAAATGGTTGCCAGGAGTGTTTTAACAGTGTACTGGCCCTGTGTCGTGTTTAGTCAGGCTCGTCGATGGTCGTTGCTGGAGACGACACCATGATCAACTTCTCCATCGTCAAGTCAGCCACTCCTCTGTACAGGGAGGAAGAACCTGCCTTACCCCCAGGTGAAGGCTCGATCATGGCACCTGAACCTCCTCGACATGAACCGCAACCCACTGCTGGTCAGTCGGGTGAACAGCAGCATGCAGAGGATTCAACTCGCCAAACAGATCAAGACGAGTCAGCAGAGTGTGTGAAATTGACCGCTGAACCACGTCGGTCAGAAAGATTACGCAAAACACCGCAACGCTTAGATTTGTGAAGTTAGATCCAGTGGTGTAGACGGATCGCTGCCCTGGACTAACTATAAGTTTAATATGTGTTGGATAGCTAAAGTTGTTTTTTCCTATCCAGTGGTGTAGGCGGATCGCTGCCCTCGATAGTTACATGTTGCTTTAGTATTATTATTTCTTAAATGTCAGAAAAAGTCCATACCTTGATAGAAATCACAACAACATATTTATTTGAAACTTTTAATAGAACATGGTTGAATTAACTCCTCATATATTGTGCATCTTTGATATATTTCGTAGAACATTTTACAAGGACTCCGTGAATAGTTTGGTATATGCCACAAGCTTAAAAGGGAGGAAGGTTATGTATTAACAATAGTGCATGCATCAGTCTGGACGGCCACTCTGATTGAGGGCCGTTTCCAGTGCCACGCTGCATTGTTGTATGTGTTTCTGGACATTAAAGGCAGTTAATCCTTATCTTCTTATGTTTAACACAAACATAACAGACAGAAAGGACATATTGGTAAAGATGTGAAGCAGTTAGTAAGTTCAATCGTGAGAGAGCTAAATCTACAAAGAAATATGTTCGATATGTCGAAAATGAAGAGCTTGATACAGATAGCCAGCCAGAGAGTGAGAGTGAACAAAGTATGTTCACAATTCACAGTAGTACGGAAGAGAATAATCAGACAGAATATATTGTTCCAGTAACCGTTGCGGGAATATCCTTAAATTTTGAACTAGACACTGGTGCCCCAGTGTCGGTGATTTCAAGTGAAGTGTACGAGGAACACTTCAGAGCTTTACAGCTCCAGGAAACTAGTGTTAAACTGAAAGGCTATGATGGACATTCCATTAATGTGCGAGGTATGACATATGTTAATGTTTCATATGAGAAACAGACCGCAAAACTACCATTGTACATACTGAGTGGTAAAGGTCCTTCCCTCCTAGGACGTGATTGGCTCGCCGTTATCAAATTGAACTGGGCGAATGTTTTCAGTTAAAGATTGCTAGCAAGAAAATTGATGAACTGCTATCAAAATATACTATGTTTGATGGGAAACTTGGCACAGTAACCGGAGTGACAGCCACTTTACACAGAGGGAGCAAAACCAAGGTTTTTTAAACCCAGGCAGGTTCCATATGCAGTAAAACCCAAGATTTCTACTGAGCTGCAGCGCTTAGAACGTATGGGTGTTTAAGAACGTGTACAGCACAGTGACTGGGCTGCACCTATCGTTGCAGTAAATAAGGCTAATTCAACTGTTAGACTCTGCGGTGACTACAAGGTTACAATTGATCCAGATCAAGAGGTACCAAAGTATCTAATCCCAAAGGCACAGGACATTTTCGCGGAGTTAAACGGCGGAAAGGTTTTCTCGAAACTTGACCTGTCCAGTGCATTCCTGCAGGTTATTCTGGATGAGAAATCCAGAAATTTGGTGACAATAAATACACACAAAGGCCTATACAGGTACACCAGATTACCCTTCGGAGTTGCTTCTTCTCCAGCAGTATTCCAGGAAGTGATGGACAAAGTCGTACAAGGGCTCAAAGGAGTCAAGTGTATGTTTGATAATTTGAGTGTGAAGGGGGCTAGTGATGAAGAGCACTCGAACAACCTTACTGCTGTGCTAGATAGTTTGAGCCAAATGTTTGTTCTTTCAGAAATCTGTCGAGTTCATAGGATTCATTGTTGATTCAGATGGCTTAATCTACAGCCGGATAAAGTGAAGGCAATAAGAGATGGCAGGAGACCTGAATCAGTAACTGAGTTACAGAGTTTCTTCGGCTTAGTCAACTACTACAGAAAGTTAAACAAGAATTTGTCACTGCTGGCCAGTCCATTGAACAGATTTTACAGAAAGACACTGAATTCGTTTGGACAAAAGAATGTGAACAGGCGTATCAGCAGTTAAAGGATGCATTGACATCTGAAGATGTTCTCGCTCATTATGACCCTTTAAAGCCAGTGACCATGGCTGTTGATGCCTCTCGTACGGTTGAGGAGCCGTCATATCACGCACTGATGAAGCTGAAGAGAAACCATTTGCTTATGCATCGCGTTCGTTGACGAAGCCGAGAAAACTTACAGCCAGATTGAGAAAGAGGCCCTGGCCAAAGTGTTTGGATTACAGAAATTTCATAGTAACTGGTACGGTTGCAAGTTTACATTACTTACGGATCACAAGCCATTGACATTGATTCTTGAAACTAAAGCTGGAATCCAAGTAATGGCTGCATCAGGGTTACAACGGTGTTAGTGCAATTATCCGCATATCAGTATGATATTAAGTATGTGACTTCAACAAACAATGCTATTGCTGATGGACTTTACAGAGTTCCTTTGGCTGAGACAATTGGTAATGATGCTCAACCCAGTGAAACTCTAAGGACTAAAGAAGTTACATCGTTAACTAGAATACAGGTAGTCGACAAGCGACTACGTTTATCCGCCAAGATCAGAGTGAAACGGGTGAAGTGAGGCATGGACTGAATGGCAAGGGGAAATAGAGTGAGGTGTGTTGCATATTAGCATGGATGTCTGCAGCCGAAATGTGTATGTAGGTTGCGCCACCTACCACAAATCCAAAAAGCTGTCCAAGTTGTATACTTATGCAAAATTTAAGGCATAAAAGTCAAACCACCACAGGTATATGAGCGATTTTATCCCACAGCAAATAAAACAGTAGTACTTGTGCAAAAATGGTTGCAGCTTGCCCCTCATGGTTTTGTGTATGATAAAGAGCTATGTGAGATCTACGCACATGCAAAATTTTGGCCCAATCGGTCAAACGGTTCCCGAGATATGAGCTTCGATGTCTGCAGCGTAAACTAGATTGTAGGTGGCGCCACCTGTAATAAAATTAAAAAAGCTGTCCAGGATGTATAAAACTGCAAAATTTTAGGCAGATATGTCAAACCGCTGCAGAGATATGAGTGATATTATCCCACGGCAGACAAACAGACGGACGCTGTGCAAAAATGATTGCAGGTGGCGCCACTAGTTTTGCGTATGATAAAGAGCTATGTAAGATCTATACATATGCAAAATTTTGGCCCAATTGGTCAAACGGTTCCCGAGATATGAGCTTGTATGTCTGCAGCGTGAACGTGAATGTAGGTAGCGCCACCTGTCATAAAATCAAGAAAGCTATCCAGGATGTATACGAAGGCCCAATTTCAGATGAATTATTCAAACCACTGTAGAGATATGAGTGATTTTAATCCAAGGCAGATAAACAGATGGACACTATGCAAACATGGTTGCAGATGGCGCCACCATTTTTTGTGTATATTATAAAGCTATCCAAGGGCTACATTTGTACAAATTTTTTTTCCTAATCGGTCAAACGGTTCTCGAGATATGTGGGTTTATGTATGGAAATAGACGCACAAATGGACGCTGGGCAGACAGGAAAGGTCAGAGGTCAAGGCCAATTGGTTATGCACCAGTTCACATGTGACCCGATAATTGATGTAATTTTCGGGAAAATCCGTCCAGTAGTCTAAGAGAAGTTCTCCGAGAACGCCGCGGCGGCGGAACCCAGTCAAAAACATAGTATCCGCAAAACTTCGTGTTGACGGATACAAATATCAGCCAAATTGACAAAATAACAATTGATACAAACAAAATCAGGATGGCTACAGCTAGAGACTGTGTATTGTCTAGAGTCATACTACATTTCTCATGGTTGTCCTGGAAGCAACATTACACCAGAGTATATGTCATATTTCAAGCGCAAGTATCAGTTCACTGTTGAGATAGGAGTACTGCTATCCCGCTTCCGTGTAGTAATTCCGGAAAGGTTCAAATCAGAAATCATATAGTATCTTCATGATGTTCATCCAGGAATAGTCAGGATGAAATCACTTGCGCGGATGCACGTTTGGTTGCCTAATATCGACAGAGACAATGAAGAGACAGTACGTGTTTGTAATATGTGTCAGACACAGCAGTTTAAACCAGTCACACCTACCAATCCGTGGATATGGCCCTCAAGAGTCTTTCAAATGGTACATATTGATTTCGCAGGCCCGTTTCTGGGACATCAGTTTCTGATGTTGGGGGATTCTCGTTCAAAGTGGCCTGAAATTAAACCAATGTCTAGTATTACATCCACCAAAACCATTGAAGTTTTGAGAGAAATTTTCAGCGCCTATGGGCTGCCTGAAGAGCTGGGCTCGGATAATGGCCCTACGTTCATTTCCCCGGAATTCAAGGAATTTCAAAATGGAATACGACATTTTTTCGGCGCCCTACCACCCAAGCTCAAATGGTACAGCAGAGCGTATGGTCAGAACATTCAAGAAGACTATGAAGGGGACAGGGGAACTTTAGGTCAGAAACTTGGTCGTTTTCTTTTGACTTACAGGTCTACACAAAATCTACCCACAAAATCTACCCTAGCTGAACTATTCTTGGGACGTTGCTTGAGAACTAAGCTAGATTTTGGTGACCAGAGCTAGGTGACGACATAATGCGCAAGGCGTCCCCAGCAGTTGATGTCGCAAAGTCATTGTGCGACGGTGGTGTAGTGTTGGTCAGAGACTACCGCACTGGTAGTACAAAGTGGATTCGAACAGTGGTTATTGCGAATCTTGGCCCTGTTACTTACCGAGTGCAAGTCGGGAATATGTTCTGGTGGCGTCACATAGATCAAATGATTTATGTGTCGGGAACACGTGAGCCGATGCCTGATACTCTGGAAGATTCAACCTCAGATTTGCATGATGACCAAACCTCAAAGGTTGTCGCAAGTTCAGATCATACTCCTGATATAATTGCTCGTAAGTCAACACCTGAGATAGCTACAGAACCGAACTCTGTGAACACTTCACCATCTTCTAAGGACTCACTTCAAATTCGCCGCAATCCATCTCGTAATCGTAAGTACCAGAGAGACTGATTGAGCAGATTTGAAGTTGTATTATGATTATTATAATGTTTTATATATATATATGTGTGTGTCTTTATATATATATATATATATATTTTTTTTTTTAAAGAGTGGAGGAGTGTTTTAAATGTATCAAAGTGAAGTTATGGCGGCAGCGCTATCTGCCGGTATAAGCTATGAGTTCGAGTTTAAGACCAGTTTTACGTTAACGAGCTGCAAAACAATAAAGGCATTATGTCAACTTCTTTTCTTGTTGAGTTCCAACTGTCAAAGACACCAAAACGCTCATCTGATTCAGCTGAGCGTCATGACCCCTAGCTAACATGTTCTTTATGTGGCCTAAATGTGGTCTGCATGCCAAGGTAAAAGATCATCGAGTGGAAACCCGTGGGGCTGAAATGCTTGCAGACACATTGACTAACATACTTGTTGCGGAATCCACAACTTCGATTGAGAGGAGCAGAGCGAACCGGAATCACACGTCTTGGGACGAGAAAAACTACATACAAGAAAGCCCTTTGTTTTGACTGAGCCAAACTTTTTTATAACACCCCCAAGTATATAATGATTATAGACCAGTGGCACTCACTGCTATCGTTATGAAATGTTTCGAAAAATTAATAAAAATAGAATTATGTAGACAGATAAAGCAGCACCAAGATCCCCTACAGTACATACTGCTAATCGGAGTGTCGAAGATCCGAAAATTCTCATCACTCAAGACATTCTGAAATATCTTGATGCACCTTACAGCAAGGGAAACAGCAAGTTTGCAAAGATCTTATTTATAGACTTCCGAAAGCACATCTTATTTATAGACTTCTCAAGTGATTTCACTTTCAATTCCACACAAACCACATGTGCTTCTGGGGAAACAAACGAATATGAATGTCAATCCATTCATTATACGCTGGCAGGGTTGGCAATTTCTTCCGAGAGTGGGTTCCTTCCATGGAAACTTCCGGAAACTTCCGGCTCGGAAGAAATAGTTTCCTCCATTTCTTCCGGAAGAAACTTTCAAATTTCATGTGAGAATATATAAATCTAATAAATTTTCAGCTTTATTTCTGCTTAAACATAATCTGTTCCATCTTATATGCAAATATAAAGTTTATATTAATATATAATGTTATCCTTGAAAGTATGACTATTCGTTTAATTTAGTTAGACAATATGCCTTATGTAGTTTTGAGTTTGTCAGTTGAGGTGACATAATTCAAAATCAATGGACACAGGTTTTAGTCCACTGGACCATGCAATGATTACCAGGTGATTACATAAAAAAGTGCAGCTTCACTCCATTTACCCCTGACTGCACAGAGAGGCAGGGTATGGGGAAACCATGTCATAATTAACAGGGTTTCATTCACTATTCAAACGGTCAAACTGCTCCTTGTTATAATAGATTATTACCAAGCAGATACACATGTACAGAAAAAGGGTTTCTCATATTTTCTAGGTAATTTCTAGATTTGGCATAATTCACAACAAGCTCAGGAATAGACTAGTTGTTTGCAGGGCTACAAAATTGCTGTTTTGCTATTGCATGCTTCGTGGTAACTTAGATGTAGATTACTGATAGGTACTGATTGTACTCCACTTTGTTTAACAACAGAACTTACAGGGAGAGATGCCTAAATTTAAATGAGTGACAATTATAAGTTCAACTGGTGATCACTGATCAATCATAGTGTAATATCACATAGGATATATATATACTATTTAGATTCTACATTAGTTAATGTGCTAGTATATGCAGCACTGCATTAAGCTTGGCAGCAATGCACTTGCCTGGTAAGATACAAGATGAGAAAATTGTAGAATATCAATCTGTAATTCTCTATCATACAAAAGTAATAAAGCTGAGTGACACAAATTAGGTAAGAACTAGTTTCATATACAGAAAACTTCCTCTGACCCAAGAATCTTTTGTTAATTAACATGTCAACACATACTATGCAACACTACATACTTATACACATCCATCAGCTGGAATTTTGGCAATACTATTAGAATAAAACTGACAAAATAATATTTAGATTAATCATAGCATTGTTCCTGTACACTGATCAAAAGTCATATTGTTTTATTTCATTAAAAGAAGTAAAAATAGTTCAAATATCTGTTTTGATTTTTGTGTATCACACTATTACTCTTACTGTCCACTAAGTTCCACTTCATCCATTACTTCCGGAAGAAAGTGGAGGAAACCCCATTTCCTCCACTTTCTTCCAATGTCGCGGAAGAAATACATTTCTTCCGGAAGAAAACCAACCCTATACGCTGGATACATATTTTTTAACAAAAAGAAGCAAAGTTGTAATGATAAATAATGTAAGTTCAAGATGTATCCAAACTAATACAGGAGCTCCTCAGGGATGTGTTCTATCACCCGTTTCATTACCTTGTACACTAGTGATTGCAGGGCCATTTCTGACGGTTGTAAACTGTACAAGTATGCAGATGACACTGCATTGGTGGGTTTTTGTAATTAATCAGATGTGGAATACAGGCTAGAGGTATAAAAGTTTGTGACGTGGTGCAATAGTAATTTCTTGGAACATAATGTAATAAAATTAAGGAAATTATTGTAGATTACAGGATAGGAAATGAGAAACACGAACCCCTTATAATAAATGGTCAGATGGTAGAAAAAGTAAGAGAATACAAATATTTGGGTACTATAATTAATGAAAAATTCACCTTTGACACTGATGTGGCAAACATTTACAAAAAGACTTATGTAAGACTGTTCCTTTTGAGAAAACTAAACAGGATGAAAGTGGACACAAAAATAATGGAACTTTTCTACATGTCAGTAATACAGTCTGTACTTAAATTTTGTATTACAGGCTGGTTTGGAAATTGCAGTGTCCAGTCAAAAGATAAACTTGTCTTTGAGTAAAAAGCTGGGACTAGGGAATGTAAAATAGGTGTATGAGCTCTTCTGTTGCAGTGTCACATGGAAAGTTGAGGCTATCATGGCCAATCCCTCTCAAGCGCTTACTCTAAAAGAAGGCTTAGATCCATACGGTGTCGAACAGTAAGATACAGCAAGACATTCAGACCTGCTAGCATCAGAATTCTTAACGATATGAAAGCTACTGTGATATAATGTAAAATATACATTTATCCACTTATTCATTAATGTATTTATTTTAGGTGTAGGATAGACCCTCTGTATACGTAAAGTCTGTGGTTTGCTTTACTTATACATATATTTCATTTGTCATTCTAAGTTACATTCACAATACCTGTACTGTGACTACATGTGCTGTAAATGCTGCAATAAAAGGTTTATCTTATCCAATCTTATCTTATCAGGCCTATCCTTAGTGAAGGACGCTGATATGTATTTTTTTACCGTATATGCGGACGTGGAGGGCACATGGGAAAGCGGATGGAGGCCAAAAGCATTCGGAGAGTAAGTGGACTATGTGGAAGCTAGAAATAAAGTGTGGTGGTTGGTCCAGGTGAGGCGTGATGAACGGACAATCAGACATCCTGAAATATAAAAAAAATATATATATATATTAAATATTGCACTAGTTATACTAATTTAAACTTCAAACTTTACATCAAACCACAGAGCATTACTCCTGCATGTCGCAGAAACTGTCCCAGAAAGTTAGACACTTGGACACTGTGGCCATGAATAATATACGAGGCGGGCGCCGTCAGGGGGCGCTTGGAAAGCAAGAATAACGGGGGAATTGCTTCATACAGGGGCTTATTAATAATACAACAATATCAATAAAGTAGAAGACATATCAGAATACATATGTAAGTTAAATAGCCTTTATAAACATACAAAGAGGCCATATATATATATATATATATGTATGTATGTATGTATGTGTGGTATTTCTTTGCACTGACTAGCGAAGGGAGATTATATTTGCCACACAATCAACAGTGTTGATCACTTATCTTTATTGGGGTCTGCCGGGCCTTTGACGACATCCATGCTGGATTCACCGCCGGATGCTTTGGGGGATTCCTTTCGCATGCCAAACGATATTTCCGTTTCAAAAGATTCTAGGAAAAAACGGCATCCAAATACAAAATAGAACAGAAATGTATTCACAAAAATGTCCACTACTGGAAAATGTTGTGATTTCAAGAATTTTATGTTTGTATTGTACAATAGATGGCGCTACATACTGACTAATACAGAGACTAATATAACATGGAGTGCGGAAGTGGTTCTAGGTTGTACATAAGTGCAGTATACATATATACAAGTATTTTTTTTAATTTAGGAATATGATTAATCATAAGTGTGCCCTTAGGGTACTATATTTACAAAAATAAAAAATATATACACTATGGGATCAATTCAATTATCTAAACTAGTTCCACAATACAGACTCAACCTGGTGGTGTCATTGTGAAGACTAGAGACTGGAAAATGCATTTAACATGTGCATGTTACATAGTGTGAAGAATGGTATATTGGTTTTACTAGTGTGTGTGCTAGTAGTGAATAATGAATACTGATCTAGATAACTAAGTACATGGACCATCAAGTGTAAGTGTATAAATTTACAGAAAGCTAAGAGATATGATAAGGATATGTTACAAGGTTTTAGTTTAGGAAGGTAACTTGATAAGCACCAAATGCTAAAGCCCGTTGGGTATTCTATTTACAAAAAAAAAATACATTAAAAAAAGTTATCCACTATGGGATCAATTCAACTATCTAAACTAGTGCCACAATACAGGATCAACCTGATGGTGTCATGGTGAAGACAAGATACTAGGGAATGCATTAAACGTGTGCATGGTACATAGTGTGAAGAAAAGTATATTGGTCTCACTTGTGAAGTGAATGCATGGTTCCATGGGGGTCAGTCATACTGCCAGTGCCGGGGTAGTTGCGTATCTCACTTGCGTATGACGTGGGTAAGTCCGCTGGTCTGTATCAGCAATGTAGTGCTGGACGATAACCGCCCGTGCAGGAGATCTGACCATGCGGATACCGCTCGGACGGTAACCGTCCACCCCTAGTCTATAAATAGACTCGCGCAGAGCGTGTCAAATCATGATAGCGCACACCCAGCAGCCGTGGAGAACGGACGTGCCTGGGAGCAGCTCTAATTAGACCGCCGTCTAATTAGCCAAGTGGAATCAGAGACGCTGAGACTCAGCAGACTAACTGGCGCCTTGCTCCCCAGTCAGGTTATTCACACTAGTGATTAGCTTGTCTGGAGGCCGGAGCCACACACAACAGTCCTCATTAGGACTATTATTTCTCTTTCAGTACTATCATCCCTGCAACAGGTGTATTTTAGCTAGGGTTTAGACTTATAGTAAAGGTTTACCATAGGGGAATCAGGTATAGTATCATTTTCGAATTTTCTCTGTTGGCTCTCCGGGGTAGGTGAAACCTACAAACGATCTAATTGACTGGTACCCCCTCTCGGTACAGTTAATTAATTCACTCATTGAGCCCGCTCTCAGCTCAAGGGCTAGCTCTCGGCCCGACCGACCACAAAATTCACAGTTTGAAACCCGGCTCTGGGTAAAAACTGCTGAATAGAGCCCGCTCTCGGCTCGCTGGCTCACGGAATTTACGGTCTTATCTTGAATCGAAGACAAGTTACTTTCCACGCTCTGGAAATAACTTTCTTCAAAAAGTAGTGATCGTAGCCTGAATAGGTACGATTAAACGGGGCAAAAATCAGGGGCCGGAAAATTATAATTGCCTGCATAGGAATTATAAGTGAGGAAAACCATCATTATTTTATTGCCCTAACGGGAATAAAATAATAAGACCCGACAAAAGATCGTAGTTAAAAGGGCGAGAGGAAAAGCCCGATATACCCCCTAAAAAAAGGAATATTTAGAAGGAGCGAAAGGATCAGAAACCCAGCATACTGCCCGAACGGGAGTAGAACTGGGAAAATTCAGTGAGAGGGCACTGAAAAGGATGGCAGAAGCGCTAACTAGGCTGTTAGTGCTTTCTCAAAGAGAAAGAGAAGTGATCCCGGGTCTCACCCAGATCATAGGGGGGCTGCAACAGGCAGCGAGGCACGGGCCTCACGCCCTACGGATGATAGCGGGGCTAATCACTGAGAGCATCGGTAGCGCGCAGGCGGCGGCCGCGCTGACCGAGACGGAGGGCCGGGGCGCGATCACGGGATCGGCTCCACAGAACCCAGCGGGCGATGGGCCGTTACACGAGGTAACAAACGCGCCGAGCTCTACGCTGGGTTCCCCGAGCTCGGCACCGGCCACCCCGACCGGGGACGCCAGCTTCGAACTATTTGATGACTCCCCGGTGAAAAGCAACGAGTCATCCAGGGTGGTGGTAACCCCAGAGACCCCGGAAGTGGTCACCCCGGAGGTCTTGGGGCCGGACAAGGTAGAGACGCCCGAACGGTCGGGGTCTCTAATTATCGATGTGGGATCGCCTGAGTGGCCGATGGTACTCAGGACACTGTCCCCGAGCCCGACCGAGAGATCGGACCCGGGTCATACTGGCGAGAATTCTCAAACCAGGGGGTCTGAACTGACGCCCTCAAAAGCCGACCGCGCAGGTGATAACTGGTCGCCCACTAGACTGGAGACCCGGGATAATCAAACGGCGGTCGACACCACGGCTCCGAGCTCGCCTGTACGGTCAGGGAGCACGGCGAACAGCCAGCCGAGAGTTACGGTGGCTGATCGAGAAGTCGAGGGCCCGGTTCAGAGCCAGGATTTGAGGAAATACTGGGTAAGGAGCTTACCAGTAGACCTCAGACAGAACAGCAGAAGGCTTAACAGGCTGGTGACGGAGTGCACGGGCACCTCCACCTGTACGGTCAAGAGAGATAAGGGAGTAGTGGTAGTCACGCTCCCCGAAACGGCTAGGGAGGCCAGGCCCGACTGGCGCCCCCTGATCAAGACAGGGCCCAAGGTAGTAGTAGAGCTTGCACGGGGCAGCAAGCAAGCTAAACCAAAGAGCACAAGACTGACATCGGTGGTGGCAAAGGGAGTGAGTCCGCATATCTCAACGGAGGAGATAATGACGGAGCTCACAGAACAGGGCCTAAAAGCCAAAGAGGTACTCAGGACACTGTCCCCGAGCCCGACCGAGAGATCGGACCCGGGTCATACTGGCGAGAATTCTCAAACCAGGGGGTCTGAACTGACGCCCTCAAAAGCCGACCGCGCAGGTGATAACTGGTCGCCCACTAGACTGGAGACCCGGGATAATCAAACGGCGGTCGACACCACGGCTCCGAGCTCGCCTGTACGGTCAGGGAGCACGGCGAACAGCCAGCCGAGAGTTACGGTGGCTGATCGAGAAGTCGAGGGCCCGGTTCAGAGCCAGGATTTGAGGAAATACTGGGTAAGGAGCTTACCAGTAGACCTCAGACAGAACAGCAGAAGGCTTAACAGGCTGGTGACGGAGTGCACGGGCACCTCCACCTGTACGGTCAAGAGAGATAAGGGAGTAGTGGTAGTCACGCTCCCCGAAACGGCTAGGGAGGCCAGGCCCGACTGGCGCCCCCTGATCAAGACAGGGCCCAAGGTAGTAGTAGAGCTTGCACGGGGCAGCAAGCAAGCTAAACCAAAGAGCACAAGACTGACATCGGTGGTGGCAAAGGGAGTGAGTCCGCATATCTCAACGGAGGAGATAATGACGGAGCTCACAGAACAGGGCCTAAAAGCCAAAGAGGTCGTGCGGCTCAGGCACGGGAGGAAACCGGTATGGAAGGTACTCGTGCACTTCCAACAGGGCGAGAGCGCCAAGAAAGCACTCGAGCATGGGTTTCGCTATGGGAGCGAGCTTATACGCTGCGAGGCTTTCCGAAAGGCTGTTGAGCCGATTCAGTGCCTGAATTGCTACCATTTCGGGCACACGGCCAAAACATGCACTGAGGCTGGCAGGTGCAGGCATTGCGGCGAGGCAGGCCACTATGCCAAAGATTGTCGAAGGGCGGCCGACAAGAGCAAGCCGAAATGTGCAAATTGTGGGGGCGACCACAGGGCGATGTACAAGGGTTGTACAGCCTTCAAAGGTGCCCGCCAGAGGCCGATATCGGCAAAACAAGACAAAGTAGGAAAACCTAACAGTAAAAAAGCGGAAGGAAAGGGTGGTGATACCCAACAGACGGGTGTAACCTATGCCAGGATCGCCGGTGGCTCCCGGGGGCCCGCGGCCTCAGAGGCTGATAGGACCCAGAAGGCTCCCGCTCCCGAAAGGGGGCAGGGCATGGCTAGCGGTAGCACGTCCACCAGGCTGGCCGGAGGGCGGGCCGCGGCCAAAAACCGCAAGGATACGGACAAGGGGGCAGCTCCGACGGAGGAGCAAGCCGTGGCTGAAAACCAGGCTCCGTTAGTGATCAAACCAGAAAAACTGATAAAGTTTCTCTGTGAAGTGATCACAGAAACGCTGAAGTTGGCGAAAGTCGACGAGCCCAGAGAACGAGCCGTAACGGTGGTAAAAAAGTCGGCAACTAGACACCTAGGTCTAGAATTGTCGTGGACGGCGCTGTCTGACAGGGGAACGGACAAAGACCGTGAGGAGCCGAAGGCTCGATCGGTAACAGCCAGGAACGCTCCAACCAAAAAGGATAAGGGTAGCTATAGGCAACCCAGATCCAAGAAGGCCGGTAGCAACGGTTTTAAGAAGACGGTGGGGGGACGTCATGGTTAAGCTCAGTCTGTGTCATGTAAACGTGAACGGCCTGTACGGTAGGAGGAACGAGATCCTCAACTATATCCACAGGCACTCAGTAGACATCATGGCCATCAGCGAGACCAAGCTGACCAAAAACGCATCCTTCACTGGCTATAACCTGCTACACAGCGGACGGCCAGACGGTAACATGGGTGGTGGAGTGGCTCTCTTAATCAAAGAGAACCTGGTATACCGCCAGACGAACTGACTAGGAAGGCTCGATGTAGAGGCTCTAACGGTTAGAGTCGAACCTGTCAGCAGCGGGGACCCGGCAATCGATGTAATAGTGTATTACAATCCACCCCAGTTGCGGCCCCGGGCCCAGCTTTTCGAAAGGATCAAGAGGAACAGCAGCCACTATGTGGTGCTGGGGGACCTAAACGCCCCACACACCTCATACGGCAGCAGAGCCTCAAATCTTAACGGAAAGGCACTGATGGATTGCATAGACCGAAACGGTATGGTGATAATGAACGATGGGAGCCCAACAAGGGTCAACCCCACGACCGGTAGAACGAACATACTCGATCTGGCAATAGTCTCACCCGAAGTAGGCCTGGTCAGCAAATTCTATGTATGGGAAGATGTAGGCAGCGATCACATGCCAATTCATTTAGAGCTCGACTGGAGAGCAAACAGGAAGCCGCCGAGGATGGTTAGACCCTGGAGAAAGGCTAACTGGCGACTATACCAAAATGAATTGGCAGACAGGCTCCGAAACATCGCTGAACCATCGACCCCAGAGGGAATCGACTGCCTGGTCGATAAGCTGACCTCGGAGATGAGAGATTGCCTAGATCGGGCGTGCCCGATGGCGGAACGAAAGAACCGTAACTGGTGGTCATTCATCCCTACGATTAAAGCGCTTGTTAGGGAAAGAAGGCGGATCAGAAGGCTCCAGATCCAACTCCAGACAGAGGAGTTAAAATCCCAATACAACGCTATAAGTCGGAAGGTGAAATATGCAATCAAAGCCCAGAAAAAGGCAGAATGGTACGAGTTCACGAGTAGTATGGACCACAGAATATCCGTGGGCGAATTCTGGCGAAAGGTCCACCAGTATACTGGCTCGCTGAACAAGCCATTGGTCGGAACGACAGACCTAATAGGCCCGATGGGATCGGTGGCTAGTACGGAAAAGGACAAGGCTGACTTGTTCGCGGAGACGCTCCGGAACATACACCAGGTCCCAACGGGACCCCAGTTCGATGACCGAACACAGGAGGAGGTTGATCAGTATGTAAGGCAAGGCGAAAAAGAGTTTTACTCACCTCTGGCAGAGGTGGAGAGCTGCTACGCTCAAATAGCAGAGGATGAGCCGCTATTGAGAGCGATCACAAAAGCGGAAATCAGCAGGAAGCTGAAAAAACTCAAAAGCAGGAAAGCCCCGGGGGAGGACGGCCTCACCAGGGAAGTACTGATCAAACTGCCGGAGGAAGGGCTGGAAGCGCTCACGACAGTGTTCAATGCGTGTCTAAAACTGGGGTACTTCCCGAGGGCATGGAAAAGAGCTAGCGTGATCATGATCACGAAGCCGGGAAAGGATCGCTGGCTACCGAAAAGCTACCGACCCATCAGCCTACTGCCAATTCTAGGAAAAGTGCTGGAACGGATAATAGCTGGCAGGATCAGTGGACACCTGGAAAAAGCGGGGTACTTTAACCCGAATCAGAGCGGGTTCCGTGAAGGCAGGTCAACAAATGACCAACTATTCAGGCTGACACAGGCGGTAGGGCAATGCCTGCAGCGATCTTGTGATACTATAGGTGTATTCCTAGACGTCGAGAAAGCCTTCGACGCAGTATGGCGGGATGGTCTAAGGTACAAGATCGCAACGCAGGCTAAACTGCCGGCTCGCATCGTGAGGATTCTCTCATCCTTCCTAAGAGATAGGAAGCTATGGGTCAGAGTAGGTGACGCTAAGTCGCACGAGATCGAACCCACTGCTGGCACACCACAGGGCTCAGCTCTCAGCCCGCTGCTCTACGTCATATACGTCAACGACATGCCTAGCCTGTCCGAGAAAGGGGGAGTCCGCACGGGGGCGACGAGCCAATTTGCGGATGATACTGCGCTATGGACACATAGCAAGAGAGCAGCACCCAGGCTACAGGCAGGTCTAGACGAAGTGACCGAGTGGTGCGCCAGATGGCGGGTAAGAGTCAATGCGACAAAAACGCAGGCTTGCAAGTTCGGTAGGCAGTAAGGCTGACAAAGCGCCAGAACTGAAATTGGCCGGAGAACCAATTCAATTCACAGACCAGGTAAAATTCCTGGGGCTGACGGTTGATAAGAGACTCACATGGGCGGCTCATATAAAGGATATCGAACAGAGGGTCAAAGCGAGACTAAACTGCTTAAGAGTGCTAAA
Source organism: Sipunculus nudus (assembly GCA_026874595.1). NCBI lineage: Eukaryota > Metazoa > Annelida > Sipuncula > Golfingiida > Sipunculidae > Sipunculus > Sipunculus nudus. The sequence continues at coordinate 45,117,640 of CM049311.1, forward strand.
AGCAGGGACAGGGGGCATGTCAACCCAAAGTTTGATATACCTTTATAAAGCCTGGATCAGACCGGTTATGATGTACGGCTGCATAGCCCTGATCTCAGCCAAAGAGCACCACATTAAGACACTTCAACGGCTTCAAAACAGAGCCTTAAGGACGGCCTTGAGACTCCCGCCTCGAACCCGAGTATCTGTGCTTCACGAGAAGGCAGAAATAGAATATGTGAAAGACCACATTCTAAGGTTGAGCAAAGGCTATGTCGAAAAGGTGAAGCAAGAGAAGTTCTATAAAGACCTCAAAATGTGGCTCGACTGGCAAAAATCAGTGGCAAACGGAACCCCAGTATCATCACCCCACTAGAAAAAGTGGGGGAGGGGTAGAAAGGCTCCGGGCTCTGCAGCGCCCGACTGCAAAAGCAAAATACGGGCCGTCCATCGGATGAGGACGTAAAATGGCGGTCCCGTGTCCAGAAGGGGATGGGCACGTAAAAGATCCCATACTGTTTTTTAATAGAAGAGTAGGCCAGCCCGTTGCCGGCAGTATGGAACCAGGCCCTAAAGAGCCAGCCGTTTGGTGGATAAAAGTTGAGGGGATCCCGAAAGGATCAGGGACAAGGCTCCGAGACGTAAAAACCGGGGGTCCGGTCAGGACCAGCAGGGACAAGGCTCAAGCATGATGGCACAAGAACCAGTAAAGGCTCCAGAAAAGGCTCCGATCGAACGAACACGGTACCTGGTCGAAAGGGACAAGGCTCAGGGCAGGACTCACGGTAGTCCAGGGGTAGGCCGGTGACGCTCGGACATTACTGGCTGGTTGCTAGGCTCAGGCTCCCGGGTTTACTTGGGGGATTCCCCGGTGGTGGTCGGTCAGCGAGGGCGGGCCGGACCTGGCTGGCTGGCGTGTCAGTTCTGGCGACCTCAGTGCAAAGAGGGGGGTACCCGAAGAGGCAAAACTGCGGCGTAAAAACCCTAGTTATTGCCTGAGCGGTGTAACGGACATGGTCATGGTGTCAAATCACCTTAGTCTGTTCTTAGAGTGGTCAGCTCTCTTCGCCATTGGAATTTTATAAAGGATTATTTATATTTACTTTTGGATACTTTACACTGCATTGGAATATATATACTGAATCGGATAACTTTACCAACATAAAAGGTATCGCGATAAATAAGGAAAAACATAAAATATCAAGATATGCAGATGATACGTAATTGTTTATAGAAAGAAGTCCTGAGGTTATTAAAGAAACCAATGATCAGTTCAGCCGATTCCACTCTATAAGTGGTCTAAAAATTAATTTGGAAAAGACTTTAATCATGCCCATTGGAAACCATGAACATGGAAAAAATGAAATAATTAATATAGACACAATAAGATATAATAGTCTTATACATGCAATACCAAATAAATGGAGAAGAGAAATAAATAATTACTACTATGAGGGAGCATATATATATATATATATATATATATATATATATATATATATATATATATATATATATATATATATATATATAATTAATAGATTAATTCAACATGCAAACTCTACAAATCTTTTTTATAATGAACTTTTTGCGATGAAATGCACTCAGCCAGAAAATAGTATTGTTATAAGATCCGTCCAGCTAGCGATCCCTCCCGCTAGCCACCAGCGACAGCCACGCGGGTTTTTTTCCCGCGTGACCGGCCCAACCCCGGCATACTAGCCGTCTGGATTTCCTAACGTGTTTGAACGGTCGCGACCTGGTTGAGTTCCTCCCGATTGAGACCCCTCAGACCACGGGACAATCTGTTAGACTTAATTATTAGCTACACCACGATAGTGATTAGAAGCACCAAGATATATAGTGATTAGTGATTCATGTACTGCGGAGTGGCACGGACATAAACTTTGTTTGGACAGATTTATCTCGATATTTTGACACACTGATGGACTAACCCGCTCGGATTATCAATTCGGATCGTGTCAACTGGTACCAGGAGTGGGGTGGTCATCTTCTTCTACAGGGAATAATCCTAAAAATTGACGGTAGGCCAACGACCGAGTGAGTACAAACATCTGTTGTTTTGCATGAGAAGTCTATGTCCCCGTGCTGATAATCGTCATAGGCGAAACCATTCGCTAAGAAAAAACTTGCGAATTAATTTCGCGAGGCACATCAACATTATCAAAGCTTCTAATAGCAAAAACTATTCGCCGACACAACTGCTCAGTTGCATGAAAACTCGCCCTAACGGAGGTATATATTAAGCGAAGTTTCACTCGCTTCTTGCCAAAACTTAGATCAAAGTTGTACATTCATGATAAACAGCTCAATCTGATATCCGAAAGTTTCTGGGACTCATAAAACATTTAATAAGCATTCAGCCACATATAACGAGCTCGGTGAAGTGTTCTGCTGGACTAGCAACGTATAGCAGGATAAATAATTCTAAGGAGAGAGGCAGACATACTGTTATCAGCATATACCCCCCTCTCTTGACAAAAACAATCATAGGGGTGCATTCCTCACGCTTAGCGGTTGTCCGACCTGCAGGTCAAGGAAGCTGCATTGCGCTAAACATCGCGACGGCCACAAGCATCCAAGGTCAGGATATACGATAACAATACGTATAACGGCCCCGGGCACCTCTGTGGCACTAGTGACTGTTTGTAACTTGGGCCGTGTCAACTGTTAACTTTCCTTCCGTACATCCCAGCGTGAGAAGGACTGGCTACTGGTACTTGAATTTCCAGATATTTTCGTGCTGAATGACAGCGCCCGCTGGACAGGACCCCCAGGGAAGCTGCACCAACAAGACCTTGTACGGTGGCCCATACGTGCTGTCCTGTTTAACTGTTAAAATCGAATTAATTATCATGAAAGATTATATAAATCTATTAATTTAATTAATTGATTAATTAAAATGGATTAAATTAATTGATAAATTAAATTAATTAATTTCGTTTTTGTTAAATAACTTAATTTAAATAATTGGTTTTATCAATACTTTTAGTAATTTCGTCATCACTTCGGCATACATTAATAATTCTGTATCTAGCAAGTCCATATGGTGGCTTATAGTTGCTACCCTGTGAATTACATGCATAGTTTTTTTTTTCATCTAATAATTTTCATCTTCCTTCCATGACTAAATTATTGACTGTAGTCAGTTAGCTGTTTTGCGTCATCCTCGTCATCCAATTACAAACATATTTGTTTGGTAACTGTATGATAATGCAAAAGAATCTTTCAAAATAAAATAATAAAACGCATCAAACACCTCACGGTGGAAGTTTGACTTTGCATTGTTTTTGAATTTGTGATAATAAAAATAAGTATATAAATAGCTAAATAAAATACTTCAAAGACTTCGTGGAAAAGATTTTACTCTGTGTCACCTTTAAACTTGGAGATAGCGTCGCTATTGACATTGTGCTCAGCACTGCATGTGCAAATTCTCGTAAACTTTCACTATTATTTAAAATTTGTAAAGCATCTCCCAAAATATATATCATTTTTAGTTGGTAATTTTGACTAACATCGGTGAGTGTTTCAAAACATTTGGATTAAAAATCAAACAAAATGCCGGTAGGACATCGCCGTGGGTGTGGAAGTGCTGATGATGATCATTCAACAACAAGCCCAGGAGCGACAAACAGCCTTGCTCATGGAAACTCAGGCTGCGTTGCTGCGCCGCTTGGATACCCTCCAACTATCATCTCCTACACCTCTAGATGACCCTCAGCCGGAAGGCCCCGAACGAAAGCCACAGGGTGCCGCTGCCCTGGAGCTACAGCCGTCTTCAGAGCGAACTCGCCCATTCGACTCTAATCGAGAGCAGCGTGACCGGGCCAATGGGAGCCGAGACAGAGGCCAGATGAGAGCTATCCAAACTAACATGGAGGTTCCAGCTGAGTTGGAAATTCCAAGCCCAGACCTAAGGCCTCCAGTAAGTGGCAGAAGTCCTGATGACGTGCGAGATCTATACAGGTTTCAGGACCTGACTGACGACATGCCTCCATCACGCAGAGTAGATCATGACCTTGAGCGGCAACTTCGGGTTATTGACGACGGGGAAAGAGAAGCTGGCTATCGACGCCCTAGGCCTCGAGAACGTGCGAGAGCCCAAGATCACGAGGCCAGGATCCGTGGTTAGGCGCCTAATCCCAGAAACGAACCACCGAGGGCAAAACTACCAATGTTCGACGGTAAGGAGGATTGGGAGGCCTTCATCATGTCCTTCGAGAGAACAGCTCGAAGGTATGGATGGGGTCCATATGAGAAGGCGGACCGACTGTAAGAGAGTCTCGGAGGGAGTGCCCTGCGGTACATAAGCCTTCTACCTGGCGGAATCCCAGAGGAGTACGAACAACTGCGTCATTACCTGGCACAAAGGTTCGGTCGTCGAGAGCCCCCCTCAACTGCGAGGCACAAGTTGGATGAATATCGGCAAGGGAGTGAAAGCACAGAGGAGTATGCGGAAGAAGTACAACGTATGGTTAGCATAGCTTACCCGGGGGTGGACCTTGCTATGCAAGAACAACTAGCTGCGGATTACTTCCTGCGAGGGTACAAGAATGCCCGGCTGGCCTATGATGTCATGAACCAAAGGCCAGCCACCCTATCGGAAACACTGGACTTGATAGACGCCTATCAACACCATTATAAGGTGACTATAGGAAGACCCATGATAGTGCTCGAGGCCGAACTCGACGCGTCTCCTGGGCAGAGGAACCGCATCTGTGCTCCCAGTCAAAAGAGGAGGCCCATTTCACTGAAAGTGGTATCAAGATGAAGCTGGATGCAGGATTGCTGAAACAAAATTAGAAGCTGATTGAAAGGCTGGATGACAAGATAGAACATCTATGGAAGAAAATAGAGGAGAAGCTGACTAGTAACCAAGGCAGGGAAATCCAACGTCATGAGACCAGAGGCAATGGCGCTAGAAGAAGTCTTAAGCCCTTTTGCCCATCGATCCAGGACCCCAAGCCCAAAGAATTAACCTGGGGTGGAGTGTTTCCGCTGTGGTCAACATGGTCATTACCAAAAGGATTGTCCTATGCAACGCACTCCCTACCCCCTGCGTCAGACACCGTCGGAAAACTAGCAGAGGCCAGATCTGAACACACAGATCTGGCCAGGAAGAAATCAACTAGTCATGAGCAGGGCCCATTAATCAGCATTGGGAGAACAGAACGTCATGGACCAACCATTCTCCTCCCCTTACTGATCAATGGTAGGGAAGTTGATGTTGATTCAGTTTGGGAACACCACAATGGACTGGAATGTGTACGTGGCACCCATTCGTGATGAAATTCTTCTATGACTCGATTTATTACAAGAAGCAGACATAACCATCCATGCACGAGGGAGTATCTTTATCAAGGGGGAACCTTTACCAGTCGAGTAATACTCGAGAAGGGAAGGTCATATGACATAGCAAATGTGTGTTAAACTGAAAAATTACACTTGGAAGCAGGGATGGAATACCTTGCAACTGGATCAGTTAACTGAATTGTTGAAGGTCAGGATGCGGTAATGGAACCAGTTTTATTTTAGAATTTGCAACATAACCGTTAAACAGGATTAGTGAGTGCTGAAGGGACTCAGCACAGCAGGAAGGGGGCAGTGTTATAAGATCCGTCCAACTAGCGAGCCCTCCCGCTAGCCACCAGCGACAGCCACGCGGGTTTTTTCCCGCGTGACCGGCCCAACCCCGGCAGACCAGCAGTCTGGATTTCCTAACGTGTTTGAACGGTCGCGACCTGGTTGAGTTCCTCCCGATTGAGACCCCTCAGATCACTGGACAATCTGTTAGACTTATATGATTATTAGCTACACCACGATAGTGATTAGAAGCACCAAGATATATAGTGATTAGTAATTCATGTACTGCGGAGTGGCACGGACATAAACTTTGTTTGGACAGTTTTATCTCGATATTTTGACACACTGATGGACTAACCCGCTCGGATTATCAATTCGGATCGTGTCAGTATTTTAATATGGCAAAGATATTAAGATGAGTGCACAAGAGATGAAATACATGAAGCTTTTCAGAATATTGATAACATAACAATTTCTACAAAACTAATATATTTTCAATAAAAAATTTTGCATCATATTCTTGCATTAAACCCATTCTTGACTAAAGCTGGTATTACAGAGAGTGATCTCTCTGTACTTTTCGCAACAGTAAGAAAGAAACCATCACACATATATTCTATGAATGTGATCAAACCAAGGAACTTTGGAAAAAAATACAGGATTGGCCTACAACCTTTAGTATCCCAAACATTTTCTCAATTAAAATAATAATTCTGAATGTAAGCTCAAATGGATTAATGGACAAAATCTTACTCTTTGTAAAATATTATGTATATATAAAACAGTGTAAAAGAGAGGTGTTGTCCTTTAAAGGTGCAAGAAATTTTATAAAATATTACTATGACATTGAATAAAGGGTGGCACCTTCCAGAGGAAAACTTAAATACCATGAAAATCTCTGGAAACCAATTGCTTACTTAAACAATGCTTAATATCGACTGGGGGGAGTTGAAGTGTTTATTGAAGATTTATCTAAATATATCTATCAATTAAATAAATGGAAAAAATATGCTACATAAAATCTACTCAAGTTATTATAAAAGGAACTTTAAGAATAGACTTACAAAGAAATAAAACAGTTAAATTTATATTTAAAAAATGCGCATCAGATATACTTGCTTTGTCTTGTTTTGTTTTAGTGTATGTAGGTTCCTTTGGTCCTTATGCATGTCAATTGTAAGATTTTTGTTGTTGTATGTATATGGATCGTGTATTGTTATATCTAGTTGAAAATGTGTACTGATATTCATTGTACATGTTCTTTAATTGATTAATAAAGTGTTAAAAAAACTTTATCAACATCAGTTACGGGGATATCTGTTTAGGTTTTGTGCGTAGCGGTGTCACACCACTGACGAGAGAGCGCCTCACCAGAATCTCATGTAGCCATCTGTAAGTTATTATTTGGTTGTATTAAAACTTTATTTATGTACTGCTGCCTCATTTAACTGTGAATGCATGAGACTTTGAGTGTCAAGTGCAGAGACCTTAACCTGAACCTTTGGAATGTAAACTAACCCGAACTTACGTGTGTTATCCCCATCCCAGGTGTAACAGATATGTTGGCGCCCAACGTGGGGCTCTGTTATATTTAGTTAATAGTTATTGATTCCAAATTTGTTAGTTATAAGGCAGCAGTTTTATTGGTTCTTGTCACAACAACGTTTTTAATTTATCGAGAATAACTGATAACACATATTTTTTAGATATTTCTTAGATAAACATATCTTAGGGATATATATTTAGATACACAATGGCCACAGATAACACTTAGTTTACTTAGAGATTGTTACATCGAACGATATCCCTATTTAGTACAGCGAGGCTGAGTTTAGTTGATGAACAGGAGCATAGAGCGGCGGCTTCAGCTGAGACATCTAGTGTACTTGATGTCCAAGAAGCATTGGTGAGGCAGACGACAGCGAAACCGGGGCCATTGCACCATCAGCGAACCCGACAACCCTTGCGAATCATCCATCAGAACCACATATGAGGTCACTATAGATGGATAGTATGACAGATCCGGATGAGTGCCAGCCAGCACACTACAGAATGACAAGTATAACCAACCGAAATCGACAAGAAAGACGAACTACATTTGATCCAGCAGTAACTAACACACCACGTAGAACAAACTGGTCTGGGAGAAATCAACCCGCATCTCGACCGGAAAAAACACCGATGAATAATCCATCAGCGCCACCTCTGATGTCAACAGTCATAGAGAGTATGACACAGCCTGATCTTCGACAGCAAGACTTCTGCACAATGATAAGTACGACCAACAAAAAGCGACCAGAGAAAATAATAGCTTTAGATGATGCACCAACCGATACACCTCCCAGACCACTATGGCATGAGAGAAACGCAGCAACTCCTCGACCGGGCATTCCGAGTCCAATAATAGATCGCCACGTACTTGTGCCACCAACCCAAGCCTATCGTGTCGAGAGGACACCGCGAGTTTCAGCAACTTTTGACGGCAGAAATACTGAATGGAAGGACGACAGAGTGCATTATGTGACTATAGCCAGAATAAATGGATGAGATGATCAAGAGAAAGCCATGCATTTAGCGACAAGTCTGAGAGGAGACGCACAACGCCTTCTATGAGACATGGTATTTGATGAGTAGTGGGTCAATCGAGAGGAAATTCTGCCCAAAAGAGAGACAGGAATCCTATCAGTGCCAGTTTATGGAGCGCCGAGCTTCATGAGTCACCTGCTGACTCCCCACAAATATTTCAGAGCCTTGCCAGCCGAGCCTACCCTGCCTTAACGGGAGAATACAGGGAACGACTAGTGATAAGTCAATTCATAAAGAACCTTGAACCGGCTGAACTCAGACGGCACGTGCGCTACAGTCGAGCACAAACGATAGAAGTGACAGTCTCGTTGGCGGGAGCGTACGAAAAGAACGATGGACTCGCCACAAAAAGACATATCGCTACCAAAACTAAGGCTACAGTGTATACAGCAGAGGCCAGTAAACTTATGGGATCAACAAGACAACCCTTGTGCTACTGAAAACACATAACGACAAGGAATTATAAGTATGCGAGGTCGCAGACTTAGACTTTGTCCTGGTAGATTCCATCTACCAGCAGTCATGTCTAGTGTGTCCTCTACAGAACCTGGGTGGTATACTTGGTCTAGATTATATGGTGAAGAAGGAAGCTGTTTCAAACCTTTTCGATGGCAGGATAATATTGAATAACCAAAACATCGCAGTGCTAGCCATTGGGCGGATGCATTGGTAACTGAGACAACATCCGAAAAAGCAGGGGGACAGCCTCGCTCGAACAAACAAGAGGACCCCTGCAGTATCAAACACACGACGACCAACTTGCCAGGATTTATTCTTGCGTCCTAAAGCTCATCTGGTATAACCGAAATGACTACCCATAAGATAGATACCGGAAACAGCCGACCTATCAAACTATCGCCTCGGCGACTTCCGAGAACACAGAAAGAGATTGTGACCAGAGAAATAAAAAGGATGGCGTCTGAAGGCATCGTAGAACTAAGTAATAGTCCTTGGGCGTTCTCGGTGGTGTTAGTAAAGAAAAAGGACGGCAATGTTCGCTTCTGTGTGGACTACCGGCGCCTGAATGACGTAACGGGGGGGAAAAATGCATATCCCTTACCCCGAGTCGATGATAGCCTAGAGGCCCTAGCAGGAGCTCTGTGGTTTTGCACGTTGGATTTTTCGAGCGGATACTGGCAGGTCGCTATGGATGATACAGACAAGGAGAAGACCGCATTTGTTACCACGGATGGCTTGTTTCACTTTAATGTTCATTTCTTTTGCCTCAGTAACGCCCCTGCAACACTTTCTAGACTGATGGGAATTTTCCTTAAGAGGTCTTATAGGAGGGAAATGCTTGGTGTATCTCGATAATTGTTTATGGTCCAGACATCGACACAACACTTCAGAATCTGCAGTATGTGTTCGGCCGGTTGAAAGGAGCTTGTTTGATACTAAAACCCAAGAAATGTGATCTGGGATCTGATTCAGCAGGAAATTTCGTTTCTTGGAAATATAGTAACCCAGGAAGGTGTGCAGTGTTTTTATATAGCTACGTAAATGACGGGGAAGCCATACAGATGATCGGTCGAGAAGGTTCCAGAAGACGATCGATCGGCGGGCGGTGAAGCATGACACACAGAACACAGAAGTGTAATAATGGAAACACAGAGGAACTCGAATCGTGTTACACTCAAGGTGACGTCACGAGGCGTATTCTTATAAAAACACCACATGCCGGATTTCGTATAGGCTGCACGTATCATTTTAACTGTCAAGATGTTCACCAGGCCTGGTTTCGGACGTTATTCGTCTACTCATTGAACAAGGACTCTAATTTACTGTGAACAGATCCTCCGCAGCCCCAGGTGTGTACGTACTTGTTATAATATGATTTTGTTATTCGGAGACACACCTGAAAACTTAGTAATTCGTTTGTTTTAAAAATGGGTGTCTCACCTGGACAGTATTATATGTAATCGAAACGAACCGTTTTCGTCATTGTATATACTGTAAATTATGATTTGTTTATTATAAATATATTATTAGTTACTTTGTGAGTCTTTTTTCAGTTGAGTTGAGTTGGTTGCGTGTCGAACTCGGATGGAATTTTTTTTCACAAGTAACAAGTGTGGCCCAGAGAAAGTAAACTCAGTAACGGACTGGCCACAGCCTACAAACAGCCGGCGACTGAGGGGCTCTTCGGGACTTGTGTTATATTACAGAAAATTCATCCCAGAATTTACTGTCATTGCTGCACCAATGAATAGACTTCTACAGAAGAAAGTAACATTTTGCTGGACAACAATATGTGAAATGGCATTTCATAAACTGAAGGAAAGATTAACTTGCTCACCTGTCCTTGACCACCCTACGGTCCAAGACCAAATTATCTTTGATACAGATGCAAGCGTATACGGAATTAGCGGAATCCTGTCGCAGAAACAAGATGGAAAAGAAAAGTTTATCGCATACTACAGCAAAACTCTCTCCAGAACACTGCGACGCTACTGTACTACCTACCGGGAGCTTTTGGCTCCAGTCTCCTCCGTCAAGCATTTTAGGCATCTCTATGGACAATCATTCCTGGTGAGAACCGACCATTACAGTTTCAAGTGGTAAATGAATTTGAAGAACGCAGAAGGCATGGTTGCTCGATGGATAGCTCAGCTGTCAGAATACTACTTTACAGTGGAGCATCGCAACGGGGTCGGCACATAGAAACGCAGATGCACTGTCGCGAGAACCCTGCAGGAAGACGTGGATACCCACAGTGTCCGGATTGTCAAGAACAGTCTCGCCTCAAAAAGGTCTGGTCGAACTAGAGGTATACCGCAAGGGTAAGAAGGTAACTGGTTTTCAGGATGGACAAACGAGTATTATACAAGCTTCAGCGGGAGGATCAAGTACAAAGACAATAGCCACATGGTTGTCAGAATCGGCGGAACGGCCATCATGGAGAGTTCTCTAGCTGCAGGCTTAAGGGAAAGGACGTGCCCCACGGCCGTGTTTAATCCCTATTAAAGCCGTATGAGCGGTGAAAGTAACGACGTTAAAGCTCTGTGGCTTCAGAGGCAAACACTTATGTGTCAAGACGGGCTACTTTACCGATTAATACACATCAGGACGAATGAGTCCATCTTGCAGCGTGTAGCGCCTATGGGACTGTGGAGATGGATAATGCACCAACTGCATGGAACCAGACTCGGAGGCCACCTTGGGGTCGGAAAAACTCGAGAAAAGATATGACAGAAATGTTACTGGCCAGGGCAACGCAAAGAAATTGCGAGATGGTGTTACATTGCCAAAAGTGTGCCACACGGAAAACCGGACCCTGACCGGGTAGGGCAAAGCTATGACAACAAACAGTTAGAGCATCACTAGAAAGAGTAGCCATAGATATTCTTGTTCCACTCCCTGAGACGAAAGATGGAAACTGGTATATTAAAGTTCTTCGGATTATTTCACAAAGTGGACGGAAGCGTATGCGCTCAGAGATCACACAGCGCAAACGGTGGCTGACGTCATCATGACACAGTTGTTTGTCGTTTTGTGGGCTACTGCAACTACACTCGGATCAGGGTACTGAGTTTAAATCTGATCTGTTCCAGCAAATAATGAATCTTCTGGAGATCGAAAAGACGCGCACCTCGCCGTACAGGCCTCATTCAGATTAGTTTGTGGAGCGTTTTACCCGGCAACCCAACAGGTGTTGACATTATTAGTCTACGCGAACGGAGACGACTGGGATGACCACCTGCCTTACCTGATGATGGTTTATAGATCATCAATACAGGAGAGTACCAGATGTACCCTAAATCTCATTTTTAGGGCGCGAGGTCAGTCTCCCCAAACTCCTGATGATGGGTGCTCCCGCAGGGCAAGATGAGCCAGTGTGTCCCATCGAATCCGTCCAGTGGGTTAAAGAAGTCACACTTCAGACCCATGCATATGCCAGATCACATTCTGCACAAGATCCAAACTAGCCCGGGACAGAGACAAGTGGTTTGCCACGTTGATTGCTTAAAACCTTATGAACCGCAGTCGCCAGTTAACTGGGACAACACGCCACCCAAGACAAGTATGGGCATGACGAGCCTTAGTCCCTACCCGGAGAAGTCCCCTGTTCTCTACGTGGAGAATCTAGTCATTTTTTCCATTGCATCGAGTGACGACAACTCCGGTGAAAGAACAGAGGCACCACCAGACACCCCTCAGCTTAATGGAAAGGTCGTTCAACCAAGACAGGACATTGTTGATGACTCCAATGGTCAGCTCGCCACCTCATCTCCCACTTACCTTGGAAGTAAATTGAATCGGAGAGTCCCCAACAGAAAAGATTTGTAACTGAAAATACAATTCAAATCTTGTTATTACTGTACGATAGCGATCATCTATATTGATAATTCTTGCCTTCCAGAGCAACTACACGCAGCACCACATCATCGCAGAGGGCGGAGTACTCTGTGGTCTGTACGACTACTTGCTGCTTAAGTTTGAGGCGGCTTTCCCAGAAAAAAAAGCCTGAGCGAATTAGAGGACCAGCTCTTCCCTCGAAGCTCAAATACGAAACGGCCTCAGGAGGACGAGTAAAGGGTAGACACCGAGCCAGCCCAAACAAACCTGGCCATTCGACAGGTCATTTATATTGCCATGCTTGGTCAAATGGGAAGGAAAACCGGTTAACTGCCCCATTGGTTCTTGCTTAAGACGTGCTACTTTTCTGCTTATACGTTGTGTGGCTGGTTGTATAAAAGGAAGGTGGACCTCCAGAAAACACCTGGCCGGTAAGCGTGGTCTGGGATTCGAGCAAGCGGACAAAATTGCCAGAGAGGCGGGTAAAAAGCTGAAAGTTTATACTAATTATGTCAATTATACGCCTGATAATCTTCATCCAAATATGCTGTCCGGTCTGAAACTCGTCAACATTAACAGCAGGTTGATCTCATTCGGGAAAAATCTTCAGGCAGGAGCAAACCTGAGCAGAGCAGCCATGCGCATCATGTTCGTAAATCTGGGAACAACCTCCGCGACGTTCCACAGATAGAGCCTGCACCCTTCCCATGGCGGGAGCATCCAGCTGACGACTTAAAGGTGAGTAAGGGAGGGAATTTATCGGTGATTTGAAAAACAACAACACCTCGAAATACGACGGTTACAAAGCAAGCAACAACAGTATCTCGACCTGGCAAAGGTAGTAAATAATTGCATAGCCGGTCAGGTCTGAACCCCAACAAGCCAAGATAAGACAGGAACGTAATTAACTCATCCCCTACTGTATCCTGAGTAGGTACCACCGCAAAAGTGTATGAACAGAATAAGTGCCTGCTTGGCTGCCCATATATATATCTCGGAATAGCTTCAAATGGAGTGAAAACCGCTCGGACCTTATTTGAATTTATTCTTGGATACTTACTCAATGGATACCCCTGTGAATAATTACCGTGCTGATATACCTTTGACAAATAGGAGTTATCTTATTTTATGGTGAACCAGTCGCGGATTTATGCAAACTATCAAGATGTTAATGTTGCGCTCGTTGGGGACGGTATTTTACAAGAGCAAAGTCGGTATCCCCTTTGAACTTTCAATCTGGACTCTGTTATCATCTTAGATTTAGTGCACTGCTTTGAGAGTTAACGATAGATCCATATCACATACATATTATATGTTAACTTATTTTTATATGTCCTTTTATTGATTTCAGGCGCACCCAAGGTATTGGTGGACATCTTCGCTACGCTCCAATTATTTCAGTGGGGGGGGGGGGGGGTAGGGAATGTATGGTTCAATGGGGTCAGTCATACTGCTGGTGCCCGGGTTAGCTGGGTATTTCACTTACGTAGTGGGGGTTAGTCGGCTGGTCTGTATCAGTGATGTAGCGCTGGGCGATAACCGCTCGTGCGGGAGATATGACCATGCGGATACCGCTCGGATGGTAACCGTCCACCACTAACCTATAAAAATCAATCTTCTTAGTCTGTTCTCAGAGTGGTCAGCTCTCATGTCAACCTTTACTGTGATTTGTTTTCTCACCATTGGAATTCTAAAATAGATTATTGTATCCGTCAAAACAGAGTTTTGCGGATACTATGTTTTCAGCCGCCGCCGCCGCCGCGTAGGTGTCCGGAGAACTCCTCGGTAACCGCTGGGCGGAATTTTACGAAACCCGGGATTATGTTCGGGTCACATGTTAACTGCTGCGCCCCGATTTTGTTTTGACCTCTGACCTTTCCTCTGCGCTCTGCGTCCGTTTGTGTGTCTGTTTCCACACATAAACCCACATATCTCGGGTACCGTTTGACCGATCAGTAAATTTTTTTTGCACAAATGTAGCCCTCAGAGAGCTTTATAACATACATCAAAAATGGTGGCGCCACCTGCAACCATGTTTGCACAGTGTCCATCTGTTCGTCTGCCTTGGGTTAAAATCACTCATATCTCTGCAGTGACTTGACTAATTCACCTGAAATTCGGCATGCGTAAACATCCTGGATAGCTTTTCTGATTTTATGACAGGTGGCGCCACCTACATTCACGTTTACGATGCAGACATCCAAGCTCATATCTTGGGAACCGTTTGACCGATCAGGAAAATTCTTTTGCACAAATGTAGCCCTTGGAGAGCTTTATAACATACACCAAAAAAAGGTGGCGCCACCTGCAACCATGTTTGCACAGTGTCCATCTGTTCGTCTGCCTAGGGTTAAAATCACTCATATCTCTGCAGTGACTTGACTAATTCACCTGAAATTTGGCATGCGTATACATCCTGGATAGCTTTTCTGATTTTATGACAGGTGGCGCCACCTACATTCACGTTTACGCTGCAGACATCCAAGCTCATATCTTGGGAACCGTTTGACCGATCAGGAAAATTCTTTTGCACAAATGTAGCCCTTGGAGAGCTTTATAACATACACCAAAAATGGTGGCGCCACCTGCAACCATGTTTGCACAGTGTCCATCTGTTTGTCTGCCTTGGGTTAAAATCACTCATATCTCTGCAGTGACTTGACTAATTCACCTGAAATTTGGCATGCGTATACATCCTGGATAGCTTTTCTGATTTTATGACAGGTGGCGCCACCTACATTCACGTTTACGCTGCAGACATCCCAGCTCATATCTCAGGAACCGTTTGACCGATCAGAGGAATTTTTTTGCACAAATGTAGCCCTTGAAGAGCTTTATAACATACACAAAAAATGGTGGCGCCACCTGCAACCATGTTTGCACAGTGTCCATCTGTTTGTCTGCCTTGGGTTAAAATCACTGATATCTCTGCAGTGGTTTGACTAATTCACCTGAAATTCGGCATGCTTATACATCCTGGATAGCTTTTCTGATTTTATGACAGGTGGCGCCACCTGCATTTTTTTATGCAGCAGATATCCAAGCTCATATCTTAGGAACCGTTTGACCGATTGGGCCAAAGTTTTGCATGTGTATAGTTCTCACAAAGCTCTTTATCATACGCTAAACTGGTGGCGCCACCTGCAACCCTTTTTTGCACAGCGTCCATCTGTTTGTCTGCCAAGGGCAAAAATCACTCATATACAATATGGTGGTTTGACTTATCTGCCTTAAATTTTGCATATGTATACAACTTGGACGGCTTTCTGGATTTTTTGGTAGGTAGCGCAACCTACATACACAAATTGGCTGCAGACATCCATGCTAATATGCAACACTTCACCCGTTCCACTCTGATTTAGGCGGATACAAGTAGTCGCTTGTCGACTACCCGTATTCTAGTTTACATTTACGTTTGGATTACTTGCACTGCATTTGAATATATATTCCGAATTGGATAACTTTACCAACATCGTTAACGGGGTTTATTGTTTAGGTTTTGTGCGTAGCGGAGTGACACCACGCTCCCGGCTTCGCCTGATGACGGAGTGAGAGATCGCCTGAACAGCATCTTTGTAGCCATCTGTAAACTATTATTGGGTTGTATTAAATCCTTATTTATGTATTTCTGCCTTATTTCACTGTGAATGCATGCGACTTTGAGTGTCAAGTGCAGATACCTTAACCTGAGCCTGTAGAACGTAAGCTAACCAGAACTCACGGGTGTTACACCCCAGGTGCATGTTACACTAGTGTGTGTTACTGTGCATAGTAGTAAACAATGAATACTGATCTAGATAACTAAGTGCATAGACAATCAAGTGTAGGTGTATATACAGAAAGCTAAGGGATATTCTATATACAAAGAAAATAAAATCTTTTATGGGATAAATTCAATTATTTAAACTAGTGCAACAATACAGGGACAACCTGTTGGTGTCATGATTAAGACTAGAGACCAGAGAATGCATTAAATATGTGCATGGTACATAGTGTGAAGAATGGTATATTGGTTTTACTAGTGTGTGCTACTGTGCCTAGAAGTAAAAAATGAATACTGATCTAGACAGCAAAGTATATGGATAATCAAGTGTAGGTGTTACACTAAGCAAAGGGGTATGATAGGGATATGATACAAGGTTTTAGTATGGGGAAGGTAACTTGATAAGCACCAAATGCTTAAGCCGAGGGATGTCGATGCACAGACTATATATATAATAAGTAAATTACATTACAAAATTATAATAAATAAAAAATATAGACCTAACCACATAATATATATTACATGGCCATTCACTGATGGGAGATGGAGGTCAACGTGCCTCCACCATAAAATTAAGATGATTTAGAAGGCAGTAAACTCCATCTCCCGTCTTTATCTATGCGGACCGTTTTGCCGACATTAAAAAAATAATTGTTACCCAATATACAGGATTTAAATAAAGGAGTAGATAAATAATAACACAAGGAATCCATAAGCTGTTTTTTTTTAATTAAGCTGACTGTAAGTCATCTGAGCTATAGCGATCACTCTTTGTCCGTCGTCCGTCCGGCCGTCTGTCCGTTAACAAGGCACAAATCGTAACCACTAGACCTGGAATCTTCTTACTTTACACCCAAAGAGGTCCATGAAAAATCTCCTTGGAAACCTGGAATTAGGTCTCTGTTACCTATATCCTTCGAGCTATGGCGCCCTAAAGTACCCCCCAGAATAGTCAAAAATTTCATAGAAAAACATCAATATCTCATTAACTACATCACTGATGGTCATGATTTTTGGCATACATATTGATCATGAGATGTTCCATCAGTTCTTGCAGACTGGTGGCGCCACCTGTATTTTTTTTTTATTTTTATGAATTTTTTTCTCTATTTTTGAGACCTTTAAAAATGTGGACATCTGTTAACAGGGCACAAATCGTAAAGACTGGACCTAGAATCTTCATTCTTGACATTCTGAGAGACCTATGAAAAGTCTCCATGGAAACCAGAAATTAGGTCTCTGTTACCGATATTCTTTGAGCTATGGGGCCCCAAAGTACCCCCCCCCCAGAATAGTGAAAAATTTCATACAGAACTTCAATATCTCATTAACTACATCACTTATGGTCATGATATTTGGCATACATATTGATCATGATATGTTTCATTAGTGTCTGCAGACTGTTGGCGCCACCTGTATTTTTCGATTTTTTACGAATTGTTTTCTCTATTTTGAGACCTTTAAAAATGTGAACATCTGTTAACAGGGCACAAATCGTAAAGACTGGACCTAAAATCTTCATTTTTGACATTCTGAGAGACCTATGAAAAGTCTCCATGGAAACCAGAAATTAGGTGTCTGTTACCCATATCCTTTGAGCTATGGGGCCCCAACGCACCCCCCAGAATAGTCAAAAATTTCATTTAAAAAAACTTCAATATCTGATTAACTACATCACTGATGGTCATGATTTTTGGCATACATATTGATCATGAGATGTTTCATCAGTTTCTGCGGACTGGTGGCGCCACCTGTATTTTACAAATTTTTACAATTTTTTTCTCTATTTTTGAGACCTTCAAGGATGTAGTTATCTGTCAACAGGGTTCAAATTGTAACAACTGGACCTAGAATCTTCATCCTTGACACACAAAGTGACCCATGAGAAGTCTCCATGGAAACCTGAAATTAGGTCTCTGTTACCCATATCCTTTGAGCTGTGGCACTCCAAAGTACAGCTCAGAATAATGGAAAATTTGATACAAAAGCTGAAGTATCTGAACAACTAATGCAGTGATCACCATAATTGTTTGCATGGATATTGATCATGGAGTGTTTCATGAGTTTCCGCAGCCTCGGTGCGCCACCTCTATTTTTTTAATAATTTTTACGAATTTTTTTCTTTAATTTTATGACTTTTAAAAAGGTAATCATCTGTTAACAGGGCAGAAATCGTAAAGACTGGACCTAGAATCTTCATTCTTTACATTCTGAGAGGCCTATGAAAAGTCTCCATGGAAACCAGAAATTAGGTCTCTGTTACCCATATCCATCGAGCTATGGGGCCCAAAAGTATCCCCCAGAATAGTCAAAAATTTCATACAAAAACTTCAATATCTCATTAACTACATCACTGATAGTCATGATTTTTGGCATACTTATTGATCATGAGATGTTTCATCAGTTTTAGCAGACTGGATGTGCCAACTCTATTATTTTTCAAATTTTTACAATTTTTTTCTCTATTTTTGAGACCTTTAAAGATGTGGTTATCTGTCAAAGGGTACAAATTGTAACAACTGGACCTAGAATCTTCATGCTTGTCATGCAAGGAGGCCCATGAAAAGTGTCTACGGAAACCTGAAATTAGGTCTCTGTTACCCATATCCTACAAGCTATAGGACTCCAAAGTATCCCTCAGAATAATTGAAAATTTGATACAAAAGCTGAAGTATCTGAACAACCATGCTTCTTTGCATGGATATTGACCATTAAGTGTTTTTATTAGTTTCTGCAGACTGGTGGAGCCACCTGTATTTTTTTAAAGTTTATGCATTTTTTCTCTATTTTTGAGATATATTAATACAGACACAATCTTAGCCTGTTGGTTAATCTGTTTGATGCTTAAGTTGAATTGTTATATACTACCATTCAGATGATAAAATTTTCTTTTGCAAATCTCTTCCCAGTCAGCTGAGCGTCATGACTCAAGGGTCACTTGTTTTTTATTATTCCGCCATGCATACAAGAATTGTTACCTCTTGACTTTTGTTGATATCCAGTCACTATCTTTCAAGATAATGTTATGAATTGATAAAGTGCACATTAAATAATGACAGGTAGGCGAGTGATTCACGGACACGCAATGCCATTAAAAAAGCTGAAACCGGATATCAGGCATATTAGAACTTTTAATACCTAGAATAAAATACTGCACAAATGTATTTTAAATTTTTTTTTTTTTTTTTTTTGCTTTTTTTTTGGGGGGGGGGGGGGGTATTCTGAGCAATGTTTTGCATAATCCACAAGTAGGTTGAAACCTAAACGTTTTGGTAAGGTACAGGGCCAGGGAGGGCGGTGTCAGCCCTGAAAACCCATTCTGGATCCGAGCTTAGTTCATTATCTTTCGTTCCAGTCAGCAGGACACACACCGTGACCAATATGGACCCAGAAAGATCGCGGTAAACATCAAGGCAGGTCCTGGAGAATTCTCCTTGCAAGCTCAGTTTTACCTCACGTTGACCTTATTCTGTGAACGCTTTGAAAGCAACATTTCCTGAATATTAAAGGCTGTTGAACTGGACCTCAAACAGTAAAATAATGTGCATAATGGTCGACTTGTAATTGTCTGCTAATACAATTTGGACAATATTGCCACAACCAGCTCCTCCCCGATGTCACTTGCTTGTCTTATATCTCACAAAAATCTGTCCATTTTGAGCAAAACATGATAAAACAAACCTCCAGTTTCTCAAAAAAAATTGAAATATGGATTGCGTCAGAATGGACTGTGCTTATTTATTTTTCATCGCTTTATCTTTTGTACATATGAATGTCGACGCCATATCTGTTGACTGGTTAATATGGATCTTCAAGATTCGTATGAGACCGACACATCAGTCGCATGAGACCGTAAACTCTGCACTCTTACATACACGTGTCTTAATTAATAAAATAGATGTACAGTGCATCTCTTTGTCACATCTATAATCCCTGTTTATCATGTTTTTTTGTAAATTAGGCCAAGTACAGTTCCTGAAATATATGTATATATTACCTCTCTCTTTTTCTTTCTCTCTATATGTAAAAATATATATAATTTATATACATATGTATTTGTCACATCACTTTGATTCATAAAAACAAATAAAGAAAATCTGTTTCATACTTTCAAAGATCATCATAGAAATTTGAACAAGAACAGACGAACCACTTCCTAGGATAATGACTCATTTCTAAAAAAATTTATTTCACTATAATTATTTCGATTTTGTGAAATAAAATCATACATTTTCTGAGTAATCAATGCATAATAATATGTTGTTAATAATATGTTATGCATGTTATCTTTATATATTTAGATATATTTATGGACTGAATAATGTTACAGTAGCACCACTTGCAAAATTCTCTATACATACATATGCAAGTGGAATGGATATTTTGACATGGACAGAATAACTTACACAGATTTCATATCGGATTTACAGTCTTACCTCTTTAATTCATTCGCCAGCCTTGGGACTTGGGGGAATTTCTGGCTATAGGCGAGGGTGGCGGTTGATCGAGGGGTCCAAATGAGATGTGCAGGGTAGCTAAAATATGGCCATGCATTTCTTAGGCTCGTCTTTAACTAGTCATATTAAAAACACATTTTTTATATATTTATATAACTTTATTCACATAGGAAGAAACAAATACAAATAATTACAGAAAAAATACAGTGTGTACAATCTATTTAAAAAGATATACATATATAATATATTCGGTCAAAATATAAAAATTCTCCTTGTGCCATTTTACTTTCAACCGATTGTGCCCCAGAGAATTCCGTAATGGAGCATTGTTTGCTAGCTAGTGTTTGAAGAGCTGTTATTCTACGGTCCAATATGTAAAAATGCTTCAATATCAGACTGTTCGCTGTAGTTGAAGCTCTCGAAATATCATAAGACGGTCTTCATGGCCTGACGGACTTCAGCGGATGTGTGCGGAAGTGGGGAACTATTTCCTCAGGTTCAGAGGTCGGACGGGCTGTATCATCGTAATCTCTGTCACTGTTTCCACGATATCTTGATCGCTCAAAAGTTGTGCTGTTCCTCTATTCTGATCGGCATTGACGCATTCCTGATGAGACTTGCGTGCACTGTGGTCAATCCCGAGGCAATCTGTCACTCGTTGTAGAAGAGGATGGATAAGGAGCGAGTCTAGGAGCGTAAAGCGAACGGACAGAGCCAAGCCCGGACGACAGCTGTTTTAGTGCTGAAAGAAGCTGACAGGAACGAAGGGTGCGCTGTTCGCACAGTGACGGAGTGTAAGAGTACGGTTAGATGTAAGTTAATGTATTTTAATAAAGATTATTGGTTAAATTGATTGTCTTGTTGTTTCTGTCCTCGCCAAGGGACCCCCCCCCCTTAATTGAGTTTCCAGTGGTGCCATTATCGCCCATCTAGAAACTGGGGAAAGCTCTCCGGGTTATGTACCCCCGGATTTACCTTGGAGGTAGGTTAAAAACGGTACATCTGGCGCCTTACCGTGGGGTAAGTTGAGCTTTCCCTGACGGATTTTCGGCTTGTAAATAGTTCACTCGGCGAGAGGCAGAATAACAGGTCAACTGGACCGAGTGACGTCACAGCAAGTCTTGCTAGCACTTGGTATATCGTTGCGTTAATCTCTGAACCTCGCAGTTAACAGAGAATATATTGTTGCCACGTGAGTGACAAATCATAAATTCTGAGACGGTTTAAGACAGGATTTTTTTTTCTGTTTTGGTACTGATCTGCTTAAAGGTGGATACAGCTTGTTGAGCTGAGTTTGTTATTAACTTCTTAGTTGCTTAGCAGTCTGTACAGTTGATATTTAAATAAGCTGAGACACTGCCTCAGTCTGAGACTAACAGTGAAGTAGTCTGTATTTAATTATCTTTTGTGATGGAGCGGAACATTAATCTGTAAGTTATATTTATCTTCATTTACTGTGATTTAATTAGTATTGTAAATTGTCAGCAGTACAGTTGGTTTCATATTAAATTGTCATCAATAGAGCTCTACTGTTGAAGCTGTGATTTTGTATAGTGAAGTGTTAAATCATTGGTTATACTGTGCTTGATAACTGCATTAAGAGTGTGTCTGTAAAAAGTATAGTGTAGAATATTTTAATTTTTATTTTGTGACCAGAGAAACACATATAGCATAATCAGTTTTATTTTACTTATCAGCAATAATTCATTATTGTTGACATTGATTTTTTTTGTAATAAAGTGTTGATATTCACATTGTTTATGTTCTGATTGATAAAGTATCTTTCATTAAGTATGGTAATACATTAAGAAGGGCTTTGATACTTTGAATCATTTAATTGTACTTATAACGTTTTGAGTACAGTTGTATATATTTGTGTACTGAGCTTAGTATATAAATATACAGCTGTGTGATAGTCAGTCTTTTATAAGATAGAGTAAACTTGAAAACCTTGTTGGAATATTATTAGATTTGAGGATGACAAGTCCACGTAAACAGTGGTTGGGCGGGTTGACCCCAGGTGGGCATGGGGAGCACTACCCCTCCTGTAGAACAGGATGAGTCGTATTTAACTGTGGATCAGACAGGTTTTGGGATGTGGAGTCCCACAAACCCATTCCTGATGGATGTGACAGGGGCTATAGCGAGTACGAACCCATTCCTGAGAAACATAGAGCCAATTAGTCAGAGACAAATACCCACAGTACAGATGACCGAAGATAATTCTGTTCGTGCATTACCACCAATACCAATGATGCCACTATCGCCGGGCTCAGCCTGTGGCAGACCCCCCCACAAAGAAACAAAAAGAACCTGATAAATTTGACGGCGACCGAGTAGAATGGGTAGACTTCGAGATTCACTTCGAAACCATCGCAGAGTGGAATGGCTGGACGGAGGCAGAGAAAGCCCTGCAGCTTTCTACGTGTTTAAGAGGAATGACTACTTCCCCATGAAAAATGCTTTGGCCAAGAGATTCGGTCCTCCGTGTAAAGAGAGCGCATTTCGAGCGATTTTCCGGGAGCGAAAGAGAGGCGCAAAGGAAAGCTTAATGGATTATGGAAGTGAGATCTCTCGTCTTGCCCAGAGGGCATACCCAGGTTTTTGCGGCGAGACCTTAGATTTAATCGCCAGGGATCAGTTTGTTAGAGGGTTGAGCGATATTGAGATGAGGAGATATGTTGACCTCCGCTGCCCATCAAGTCTAGAGGAAGCTGTCAGCTTAGCAACACAAAACGAATCGTTTGAGGAGAGTGAAAGTGTTTGGCAAGATCGTAAGTTCCAACCACGGTCGGCTCCGATAGATGTTCCGACAACACGAACTGACGAACAAGTAACACAGCTTCAGGAGCAAGTTAAAAGGTTGATGGCCAATGAGAGTAGGACTCAAGAAGTTAACCAGGCTGTTAGTCGCCAGTTAGATTCCCTAACTGAGCAGGTTAACAAGCTATCGCAAATGTTGGCTGGAACAAGCCAACGGTGGTCAGCTGACTCCAGCGACAGTGGAGCGAGTGGGGCCAGAAGTGAATGGACTGTACCATCAAGGAAAACAAGTTCAGATCCAGAACCTGCACAGCTGTGTTTTGGTTATGGTCAGCCTGGCCACTTCAAAAGAAATTGTCCGACCGGACCAAAGAAACAACTGGTATAAAAGGCGGATGGTTGATAGAGAGTGTTGTTCAAAATAAGGCTGTTGACCTTCTAGTTGATAACGGATCAGATATGTCCTTGCTAGACTATTCATTCTTCCGGAAACTACCATACTATATCCAGCGTAAGCTGAGAGACTCCAGTTGTTACGTCAACACTGCCTCCGGGAATCAAATGGACATCAAAGGAGAGATTGACTTGAAGCTTCAGTTAGGTGGCCAGGTATGGAAACATACCTTTGTTATCAGCAAATTAGGGTCTTTAAAAGGAATTCTCGGAAATGATTTTATGCGCGATGTTGGCTGCCTGATTGATATGAAGCTCGAAATACTGTAGATAGAACAAGAACGGTACACGTTACAGGCTGAATCAAGTGACAGCTGCCGCAGAGTAAGGTTAAGTGAGTCTCTTGAGATACCACCCAGACATGAGGTTAGGGCACCGGCCTTCTTGGACAAGCTCAGAGTTGGAGATGGCCAACCTGAGGTTGGTTTGGTGCAGCCTCTCACATCACTGGTTGAGGAGACAGGACTTTTCATGGGGACAGCATTAGTAAATACCACCCAGGTGAGCGTTCCAGTCACTTTGATGAACCTTGGCGATGAGACTAAGTACTTGCCGGCCGGACTCACAGTGGGAGTTGTGGAAGAAGTTAATAGAGTTCAGAACACAGCTGAGTCAGTGGTGAGGAGGTCCCCCACTGACGCCTCCGTACCGGTACATTTGGAACCCATGTTAGAGGAGATGTCTGATGAGTTGAGTCCTGACCAGCGAAGGCAAGTATGGCAACTAGTGGCAGAATACAGTGATGTGTTCGCGTCACCGGATGGAGCTTTGGGACTCCCTGATTTGGTAGAGCACACCATTGATACGGAGGGTCGTCCACCTGTGAAACAAGGCCCAAGGAGGTAACCACTAGCTTGACGGGACATAGCTGACCAAGAAATTGACAAGATGCTAGAGAAAGGCTTTATTGAGCCAAGTGACAGTCTATTGGCTAGCCCAATAGTATTGGTAACTAAACGTGACGGGTCCACCAGATTTTGTGTGGACTATAGGCGTTTAAATGAGGCGACTCGTAAAGATGCATATCCGTTGCCACGGGTGGATGAAACTATCGATACCCTGTCGGGTGCACAGTGGTTCAGTACACTTGATCTTGCCAGTGGTTATTGGCAAATCAGCGTGCAAGAAAAGGACCGGTCCAAGACGGCATTCACGACCAGGAGAGGACTTTTCCAATGACGAGTCATGCCGTTCGTGCTTAGCAACGCCCCAGCAACTTTTTCTAGATGGATGGAACTGGTTCTTCGAGGACTGCACTGGGAGAGATGTTTGGTGTATCTTGACGACATCATTGTGTTTGGTGCAGATTTTGACCAGACTCTTGCAAACCTGAAGATGATATTTAAACGACTGAGATCAGCCAAGTTGAGGCTGAAACCCAAGAAATGTATGTTATTCCAGCTGAGCGTAAAGTTCTTTGGACATGTTGTTTATGGCGATGGAGTTGAGTGTGACCTAGAAAAGATTCAGTGTGTACAGGAATGGAAGACTCCTGAGTGTTTGACCGAGGTGAGAAGCTTTCTTGGTTTTGCTTCATATTACAGGAGATTCATTGCAGAGTCAGCACACATCGCCTCACCGCTAACCGCACTGACCAAGAAAAACACTAAGTTCAAGTGGGATGATGACTGTGAGGAAGCCTTCCGGCAGTTGAAACAGAAGCTGACTACCTCACCAGTGCTGGCATACCCTCGCCAAGAAGGTATACTAATCTTGGACACCGATGCCAGCGGGGTCTGCATTGGAGGCTGCCTCTCACAAATTCAAGATGGGCAAAAGGCGAGTCGTGGCTTATGCGAGCAAAAGCCTTAGCACAGCCCAGAGGAAATACTGTACCACAAAGTAGGAGTTATTGGCAGTGGTTACATTCGTCAAGCACTTCCGCATGTACTTTTGGGGACGACCTTTTCTGATCAGGTTGGATCATGCCTCTCTGACGTGGCTGTTGCACTTTAAGGAACCTGAGCGCATGGTAGCAAGGTGGATTTCCATGTTAGACACATATGACTTCACCATTCGTCACCGTCCTGGAGCTAAACAAGGAAATGCTGATGGACTTACTAGGCAGCAGTGCACTCAATGCAAACGGTTTGATTGTCGTGCTGCCAGTACTGAGTCCAAGGAAACTGATAGGACAACAACTGAATCAGACAATGAACAGGTTGACCAGTCAAACTGGCTAGACAACTTGAGTGTTGGCCAACTTTGCCAACTCCAGTCCGATGATCCGGGTATCTGTTAGATCAGACGATGGATACTATCTGGGTGAGATCGACCAAAGTGGCGGGAAATCTCTCATGAAGGGCGGGATCTCAAGGCCCTTTGGAGCCAATGGAATATCCTGGAGATCTGCAGTGGAGCCCTCTACCGTAAGTTTGAACAGGATGCAAAATCAAATACCATCTATCAACTGGTGGCTCCAACCGAGATCCGCAAAGAGATAATGATGCAGTTACATGATCACAGGACAGGTGGACATCTTGGGGTAACCAAGACGCTCCACAACATCAGACAGAGATTTTACTGGCCTGGACTTCCGGGAGATGTTGAACTATGGTGCAAGCGATGCAGAGAGTGTGGTAGTCGGCACCACTGAAACAAGAGGTGGCGGGTTTGCCCCTAGAAAGAATCGCCTTGGACATCATGGGGTCTCTGTCAAA
This sequence comes from Sipunculus nudus, assembly GCA_026874595.1. Taxonomy (NCBI): domain Eukaryota; kingdom Metazoa; phylum Annelida; class Sipuncula; order Golfingiida; family Sipunculidae; genus Sipunculus; species Sipunculus nudus. Next base: position 45,144,204 of record CM049311.1, read on the forward strand.
ATCCCGGTCTGGGAATCAATACATCTTGGTGATAGGTAACTATTTCACCAAGTGGACAGAAGCCTATGCTCTACCTGATCATACGGCACAGACTGTTGCCCGGGTAGTAGTGGATGAATGGATCTGTAGGCTGGGAGTACCTCGGGTCATTCATACTGATCAGGGGAAAGATTTCGAGAGTAACCTGTTCAAGGAGATGTGTCGTCTGCTCGACATCCAAAAGACAAAGACGACGCCCTGTCACCCTCAGTCTGATGGGATGATTGAGGTTCAACCGTACTGTGGCACAGATGCTTGCAGCTTTCGTGAGAGAGAACAAGCGAGAATGGGATGAGTATCTCCCATACTTGACACTAGCTTACCGGAGCACTATACATGAGAGCACCGGTGTAACACCAAACCTCATGATGTTTGGAAGAGAGGTGACTCTCCCAATCGACACCATGGCTGGGCATTCCCCCTGTGAGGGAGATGTATCGACCTGTCCTGTAGCATACACAGAGTGGTTGCGAGATACTCTGGCTTCTGCGTTTGGGTATGCTAGGAAGCATCTGGCACAAGCAGCAAGTAGACAGAAACGGCAATATAATCGTCAGGCTACTGAACGGGGTGTTCGTAAAGGGGACTGGGTCTACTGGTTCTACCCACCTGCTGCCCACGACAAGTACGGTCCTGGTTGGGTAGGTCCCTACCTAGTAGTCCAGCGAGTGACAGATTTACTTTACAAGATTCAGTTGTCGGCTCAGTCGAAGCCGAAAGTTGTTCATGTTGACCATTTGAGACCATACCCACAGTGAAACAATGGCGACGATCTGGTGGACTGGCGGAAGCCAAGATCTGATCTAGTGTTGCCTGAACCAGAGTTGAGTGAGGATAAAGATGACCTGTGCACCCAGTCGAGAGATGATCTTAGTGATGTAGAGACCATCACTAGCCCTGTAGGCTTAGATAAGTTAGAGGGGTTAGGGCGAGGTAAGCGTTCACGGAAGGCTCTGGAACGTCTAAGTTTGTGAGGCTTTGGGATTTCAATACATATAGTTTCTTTTTGTGTTTGTGTGTGTTGCAGATTGACGATGGCCGAAAGCCTTCCAGTCGACCCTGGCCAGCCAGACCTGCTGTTGGGGGAGACTATCAGCCTTGATGAGGGTCAAGAGCCAGCAGCAGAGCGGAGCACTGCCCCTCTGCTGAGCATTCTGTCTTTCCCAGCGGATCGCCTAAAGCCAAATCAAGACTTCAGGGTACATGACCCTCGCACGGGCGACTTTGTTCCACCCGAGTCCCTCGAGTTCTGCAGGGATGCCTTAGGAAAACTCCGGGAAATGACGGAGAAGGAGATAGGGAAATGGCCATGGGAGCGAGCCCAAAAAGAAGAAGAGAACCTCATCCCCAGGCCCGGCTGAGTCTCGCGCCAGGTCTTGCAGCGCCCGGAGGGACCCTCGCCAAAAAGGGGTTACTGCAAGATCCTCAAGAACCTCCGTACCACCATCTCCAAGTCGTGGGAGGGCAAAACCCGAGGAGGCCGAGTCTGCTCAGGCCGAGCTGGACCCACCGTCGAAGGATTACCACCACCCAGGGAGTCCCCCACAAGGAGAGACCTCTGGCGGCACGGAGACCAGTGGCAATATGCTATCTGTGAGGAACAAGACTGTGGTCAAACTTACGCCACGTTTGAGGGGTTGGAAAGGCACTTCCAGCGATATCACCTGCCTGAGATCATTGTTTATGTCTGCCCTATTAGTGGTGAGGCCTGTTATGCCAACCAACGTGATGGGATGGTGAGGCGGCACCTGGAACGTAGTAGCCACCCCGGAGTGAGCCAGGGTGCAGCACGGGCAGCGGGGAATCACTTGCCCTGGACATTAAAGCCGAATCCTGACTGCAGTCGCTCTGGCTGGATGCCGCCTCTGCCGGTTCACCCCAGTACGGGGCAGCCTCTACGGGCCGAGCCTCTGCCCTCGTCATTTGCTGGGGAGCAGGATAGGAGGATAGGAGGACCCGGCTTCCAGTCTCTGCCAAGGCGTCCGCCGCGGTGAGACCAGAAATACAACATGACTGGTTTCTAAAGGAAGTTGGTACCCTCACCCAGACGCCCAGGCGACCAACCCCAGTTCTGTTTGGGAAACTGAGAGTTATCTGGCGACAGATGGACGACCTCCGAGAGAGAGAGAGAGAGAGAGAGAGAGAGAGAGAGAGAGAGAGAGAAATCACAGAGTGCATCTACAATTTCTCACAAATTTATGAAACATTTTTAGTTGTTAGCTGGTAGTTGTAAGCATGCTCGGGGACGAGCAGATTCTTAAAGAAGGGGGGGGGGGGGGAATGTAGCAGTCTGGGGGGTTAGGACTACAGCGGGCCGCGTGCCGAGTACCAGGCTACACCTGGATGGACTTGGTGGGGGGGGGGGGGCGAGTTTAGGAGCGTAAAGCGAACGGACAGAGCCAAGCCCGGACGACAGCTGTTTTAGTGCTGAAAGAAGCTGACAGGGACGAAGGGTGAGCTGGTAGCACAGTGACGGAGTGTAAGAGTACGGATAGATGTAAGTTAATGTATTGTAATAAAGATTATTGGTTAAATTGATTGTCTTGTTGTTTCTCGCCAAGGGGACCCCCCCCCCCCCCTTGATTGAGTTCCCAGCGGTGCCATTATCGCCCATCTAGAAACTGGGGAAAGCTCTCCGAGTTATGTTCCCCCGGATTTGTAATAATTTATCTTGGAGGTAGGTTAAAAACGGTACAAGTAGTAAGGAAATTGGGACTTTGTCCTTTGTTGGCGATAGTCGAGGTTGGCGGATGAAAAAGGGGCGAATGAAAGAGGTTATACTGTATATACCTTTGCATTTGACCTTCCAAATAAGATAATGTACTTCATCACACATACATTTACATGACCCTGCAAAGTATTAGTCTAAAGATTTCTTTTAAAAATAACACTGCCAATTTACAATTAACCGCATCGATTTTATATGATTACCAGGGATTTGGCGCTATGTAAATACAGTTCATCATTATTAAGGCAATGATTGAAAAGCGGTACTCTATATAGTAGTCCGGCAGTCAAACCCTCGATTTCGAGTGAAGCGTGCATTCCAGTCTGCATCAAATATTGTTCAGTTTCCTGACCTTTGGAACCCACTTATTAATATTAGAGAGGGTGTCGCCCTCACACCTTTGAGCATTTTGCATAAAAAACATAAATATGCAAATTAGCCTTTGCCATCATTGGAACGTTTAGTTTTGCCCATATCTCTCTTGCATCTTGTCCTTTCTCAGAAATCAAGGTGTCTACACCCATGTTTTTATGGTCAAGTATTATGGTAAACCGTTTCAAATTACCATTAAATGATTTGTAATATGCAAATTAGCTGCCCCCATTATTAGAACTCCTAGTTTTGCTCACATCTCTCTTTTCAAGTCTTAGAGATAAAGGTGTCTACACCCATATTTTCATGGTCAAGGATTATGATGAGCAGTTCCAAATTATCATTTGGGGATTTTTTAATTTGTAATATGCAAATTAGCTGTCACCATTATTGAAGCTTCTTATTCTGCTCATATCGATCTTAGTTCCTGTCCTATCTTAGAGATTAAGGTGTCCACACCTATTTTTTCATGGTAGAGGAGTATGTTGAATCATTTAAATCTACCATTTAAAGAAATTTTTAATTAGTAAATTAGGCGTCGGCATTATTGAATATACTAATATCGTGCATATCCATCTTATTCCTTGTCCCGTCTTAGAGTTCAAAGTATCATCATCCATATTTAATGAACAGTTAAAAATTACCTTTTGAAGAGTTTTAGTGATTGAGATGAAAATGTAGTATAAATAAAAGAAATGTATAAAATATTATTTATAAAAGATATTTTATAAAAATAATGGAACCTTCTGTACCTCATAGTGTCCTTATTGTTACAGATTAAAAAAACTGAAAGTTAATGTGCTTTTACTAATATGACGAATCAGAGTGCAATTACGTGATTTCATCAGACGACAGTTTTTTCCCCAAGTCGCTGGTAAATTGTGAGGAATCACTGCTTACCTTTCTCTTTACCAATTTAAATATATTTTAGAATTCTTCATGTAAATTAGCAGCTTTAGCTTGTTCTGGATTAAAAATTAAAATGACTACAATCCAAACTTCATGGTGACAAATTACGTTGAAAAAATATTAGAATTTCAAATTTACATTTCTTTTTACAACTGAAAAATTTGTGTGCGTGGTATTCGTCTGTGTCTTTGACATTTATATCTGCTATTTAAAAGTACTGTGTTAAGGTCTCAATAGGCCGTGATTCTGGCGAATTGAGGGGTTAAAAGCCTACTAAAGTGATCAGTCAATTGGCATGAAATCAGTGAATGTAGTGCTAACTGAAGTTGCCATAAAAAATGAAAGGTTATTCAAAATTAGTAGGATTGGACAGTCAATCATAAACATAAGCTTATACTTTCATTAATACTTACCATACCACTTTCACATGGGAAATGCAAAACGGTTTCACACAACAAATTGAGCTTTCCACGCGATACGTTCTCAAACCCTTTCGGCCACCCCGTTGTGACCACCTACTACCCAATGAGGCTGGGGCAAGCCCAATATCGTAGAGAAAGGTTATCCGATAATCTTCCCTTTTATTTAAAGACTCAGGTGATGGTCCGGCATTAGCTTTCGAACCCATACCTGCCAGTGCATAAATATATAATTTGTCAGACACGCTATAACCATCGACCCCTGGGACTGGCTCCCAACAGGAATATACTTACGACTGATTGCTTTTGAACACGCCGAAATAGTGTAGTTATGAAACGGCAACAAGATTATAGTTATGCGTGTATCTTCCATGCATTGTTTCACATATTTCATGTATACCTACTGTTAAGAGCTCGATGCAGTAGAGACAAAATAAACGATGTATTCGCATTGTCTTCAACGTTTAAAACCCTTTTGTGTGTGAAATGGGTAATTATAGCATTTCGATTGAAGATAATTATTCATTTATCATTTACTGCATAGCCCTGCCGAAGAGTCGGATTTATACGTTATTTAGTCATATGTAAAGAATGTGCGGGTGCAGAAAACTCTGAATTTTTTTTGTAGAAAAGGAGATTCGTTTTTCTATTTGTATATTTCTTGCGAGTACTACCATCTATGTCAATAGATGGCTTGAAATCTGAGTTTGTAAGATAATTAAAAAAAAGCTGATTTTAGACCATTCATATCTCAAACCCAGGAGATTCAGGGAGCACTGCTAAATGAACTCTTGCATTGGCATAGTCCAAGGAACCGATTCGCACCCATGAATGACAAGTGACAAGGCATTGGAACCAAATGAGATTTCCAGTTTTAAATGTTGTCAGGTTTTTATGCACTTGTTTTTTTTTAACAAATTGCCATAAATATCCCTCCGGATTTAATTCCAGTGCCAAATCTAAGGTTTGCTAAACTTACATTTTTTTTTCTATTTGCAAATAAATGTACTGTGCAAGATGGAAGTAGAATGCTGTTTCCAGCCATACCAATATAGGAAACCGCTGATAAAAGTCGGATAAGATTGTTTCCCTGTCATAATAGGAGCCAACGAATCAGGACAGGATGACAGAAAGCCGGTTAAAGCTGTGTTTCCATGTGCGCGTACATGCGTATGTGCGCGTGTATGCGTGAAAAACTAATGAGCAACACGTCTAAAAATGCCGCAAGGTCTTTGTTTCGTACAATACAAGAAAGACCAGAGAATATTGAAATAATGATGAGAACACATCGAGGAAGCCCTTATCAGTGAACAGCGTCGTTAATTTTATACACCCGCAGAAATTGTTAGGGAACATTTGCCTATTCTGTATAATGCCTTGAATTGTTTAAAGGATTCAAAATTCCTGACTGTCGGGGGCTTGCCTTTGTCTGGCGCACCACCTACAGCGGGGAACTCCCAGTCTGCTCTGAACGTATGCAATACCAGTTACGATAAAACTGGTGAAGTTGCTAACGTGTTAAATTGTTAGTATTGGCTGCTGTAAAAAATGACCTCCACTATTGCCACCATGAAGGCAGATATGTCCAGAATATGCCCAATTTTCGACGTTTTTATTGAAAACAATGGAACACCTCATATATCTGTCGCGATGGACCCAACTCTCCAAGCATTTTAAGATAATCGGTGCAAACCTCCTTGCACTTATGGTGTAGCCAGTCTTGTGCTTTTCGCAATAGCAAGAGCATCGGCACTTCCTCACTTGGTTTGCAAGTGATACAGAAAATAATCACGAATTGGCCTTGCTTTTCTAGCGAAGCAGTTTAAACTGCGGGTATGTACGCCACCGACATGGGTTCGAATGTGGGATCGGCTCAGTATTTACGCCTGAGCAACATTTCTTACGTGACAAATCGGATAACAATAATAAAGACGTTCGACGCGGAATCCATATAAATAGTCAGAAATAGCAATGATACGAGATTAGGTGACTACAGACATTCTTGTACAAACTTAGTTCCACATTGAATTCCAAAAAAGGTTCACAACACCGCCACTGCTGGTTTGAGTGAATCATTCTTACAATCTTACTTATGTCGTCGTCAATCAACCGAAGGACTCATAAAGGACGAGGCTTTAGAGAAATACAATACAGGATATCGCCAATGCAGTCTCTCGTATAAATGGAGGAGAAAAATTACTGGCTGGCACAGCCGGAAGCCCATTTATGCAGGCAAGCGTGATTCAGCCAGATGGTTATTAGCACTGTCTTAGCTGACCATCCCCACTATATCAGCATATATATACGCTGTGAACTATGTTTATTTAATATGATCTTTGAACAAATTTGAGGCTGCAATTAATTGTTGGTATGTTGCAAGGAAGATTAAATGAAACCTGCAAAACACGACTTTAATCCGTCAAAGAAAGACCATTCGTAGCTTTGCCCTGAGGCTGAACTATCATGCGAGTCCTTTGATACAAGACAAAGTTCTAATGCAATATTTTATTTCTAAGCTAAGACAGATATGAGCAAAATAAAAAGTATCAATAATGGCGACAGCTAATTTGCATATAAAATATTCATTGAATGGTAGTTTGAAACGGTTCATCAATCTACTCTACCATGAAAACATAAGTGTAGACACCTTAATCACTAAGATAGTACAAGAACTTAGAAAGATTTGAGCAAAATAAGAAGTTCCAATAATGGCGACAGCTAATTTGCATATTAAATGGTTGTACGCAAAATGCTCAAAGGTATCAGGGCGACACCCTCTCTAATATCAATAAGTAGGTTCCAAAGGTCATAAAACTGAAAAAAAAATGGGGACCCAAATGCACGGTTCCCCTATCAGACTGTCGGACTATAGTGATCGCCTTGCCTGTCCGTCCATCAGTGTCACTTTCTGTCGCACGTATAGTATCTCAAAAAGAATATGTTCGATATTTTATGAAACCCTTCTAGGGATGATTGGTGCATATGAGGGCTGATAGGACCCATAATGTTATAACCGGCCCATATTGTAATAAAATCCCAGGTGTGTAAAACGGCAGATAAATTTATAATTCAAATTCAATGCCAATTAACGAAGACAATTCAAATATTGACTTCTCGTGACACAAATGTGTAAGTGAACATACAGGTATGAAAAACCACTGGATTTACATAATGACTCCGTTTAAATGAACCAACATGCCGGTGACCAAGCTAAAATCAGCGAAATATGATCATTAGTCATGTTTATCCTTTTTTTTAATCAGTGTTTTGATGGGATGCTAAGGTATTTAAACAAGATAAACAGGATAATTTTTAATAATTTTGGTTTGCTCAAAACACCACAATATTTCTCCCGGGTACATTTCTAGGATTTGATTAAGTGCCTGAGTCCAATAAAGCTAATATTCAGAGCGTGAATATTTAGTGGGGACCCTGCTTGTATCAGGGACCAAAATGGTGGCTCCCGTAATCAACGAGATCGGCTTATAACTTGATGAAGGGCCCTGATACCCCCCCCCCCCCCCCCCCCCGGGAACATAAATAGTTGGGGACCCCCTTGGTGTTTGAATTGCATACCTTTTTTGTATTCCATTTTATCAAGAATTGATTATCGCAAATAAGTGACTTTGTGTTATCATTCGTTTAGTTTGGCTGATTATGGAGGGACGGATGTTGTCACTGAACCCCCCCCCCCCTAAATTGGAGATACGTACGAACCCGTGTAGTAACGGGCGGGGCTAACCCCGGGTCGTTACATATTGCTACATGCTTGCCATTCCTGTATTACATATAGTTTATAGCTGCGTACTTTTCAGCTCCTGCATTTTGTTTGTGTACAGCTACATGCTTGTTACATGCTATAACTCTTGTATCAGGCAAAAAAAATAAAAGGTATGGTTCTCAGGCACCGCCCGCTTCAATTTTACCCCCCCCCCCCCCGCATCAAAAATTTTAGTTTTGATTTTCATCTTTCAAGACGAAAAAATAATACAATTTTGATCAGTTTTATTTTGTTATGTAGTCCTTTGCCTTTTTATAAAAAAATTGTGTTAGGCCAAAAAAAATAAAAGGTATGGTTCTCAGACACCGCCCCCGTCAATTTTAAACCCCCGCATCAAACTTTTTTATTTTTATTTTCATTGAAAACTTACCAATTTTGAGCTCCAGCCACTCGGACATTTCTTTCAAGAAGATAAAATCATACAATTTTGATAAAATTACCTTTTTTATGTAGTGCTTTTACTTGTTTGGCAAAATAAATCTGTTATTATCACGCTTTCCCTTATCATGTGACATTTTTATCGAAACATACAAAAAATTAAAAATAAAAAACCACCCGCTCGCATTGATTTCTGAAAAAAGTGCCTGAGAACCATACTTTTTTTTATTTTGGCCTAACATCTATTGTTTATAGCTACTTCTATGCAGGTCCAGCTACCTCCTGTAATCTGTATTGTCTGTAGCGTTTTCCTGTAATGTGCTGTGATCATGCGAGGTCGCTATTCGGCATTCCCCGAGTGGTTCCATGGTGGTTAATACGCATCTTGGGTTTCCTTATATCACTTGAAATACTGTAGTGTGTTATTATCAAAATGTTACTGTGTTATTTTATATGAAGGAGTTCTGATTACAATTGGGGGAGTGGGGACATTGTTTCGAAGGCTAGTAAAATTAAATATATATATAGATATATACATGTATGTATGTATATATATATATATATATATATATATATATATATATATATATATATGTGTGTGTGTGTGTGTGTGTGTGATTGGGTTCGATCACAACATCTTCATTGGTTTGACTCATTTTATGACGACAACTTGAGTATGAACAAAAAAAAAAACCCTGTAACAAAAAGTACAGAAACTTAATTCAACGTTCCTATCGAATCATTATGAAAAATCAAATCAAATACAATGTATTATTAGACAGACTGAACATATAATCAGCTTTGTGTAACTTTAGTAATTAAAAATACTTGTGATTTCATTTTGACACAACATGAGATATTGTCTGTATTCAGAAACAGCATAATAAATTGAATGACAATCACCTCGACTTCCGTACAAGTACATGTAGCGTGTAAGTGATCTGTTTGGACCCTTTGAACATTAATGTCCGTGCTGAACTGTTACATATTAAAGTTTGGTAAGATAACATTAGTTACAACCAATCTTTACAATAAATGTAACGTTGTCGTGACTAATAAACACAAATAAAGATTACAAGAATAATTGTATCATTAAACAAAACATATTCATCTAACACAAAACAATTCTAAATACTATACTAACCACTTTCATGGGTTCTTCCCTGCGATAATAAACACAGAGGACCGCCGCTTGTTCCTATATATGAACCTGGCTTTACTGTTTCGGTGGTACCTGCAATGCCATGAGCTGGACTATAACATAGGGCCGGGTGCTACTCTTAACTTGCCAGTACTTTCCCCAAGTTACATCCCTTACAGGACACCTACTTCACCAGAACGTTACGCCTTACATACAAGGATCGAGATACATATAGTACATAAACAAACAAAAACATCCCTTCCTGACCTAGATAGGCCTATAACACGTGAATCCGCATGCAGTCATATTATAGTGATATGAATACACCCTCTGCACATTACAGATAGATAAACTCTAATGATTACATACAGAAAAGTTACCACAAGACTAGCAACATTATTCACAACCCTTATATTACCTGTATGGTAAATACAAGCATCACCATGCGTCAATGCATTGAATATATAACCCGACGTGTCCTTTATACGTAATATTACTCATACAATATATATCTCAATATCTTAATAGTACATTCCAATAAATCTGCTTTATACCCACAGTATTAGCTTACATTTCTATGAGCGTAATATATCAGATACATGGAACTACATAATAAGGAAAAACTCTACTGTACTCACTCTAATCATATAGACATTTGTAACAACTACTTACATAGTTTGCAGCTTACAAGTCTGTGTTTGTGCTCTCAATCGAAAGTTTTAGTATTAGTTTGCTTGCTTGTTTGTCACTCTTCCTTCCTTCCGTTGACTTGAATATTAAGTATACTAAGTGAAGCGGCTTGAATGCAGAAGTGTGAAACTTGAATTCATTTATAACTTAGCTGTCGCGGAGCGACTGAAATTGACTTACTATTTGTAACTACTGAAACGGCGACACATTTATGAATTTAGCATCACTACAGCCTGAAGATTCGCGCACTGAGAGGGTTGCATTCTCCTTATATACTGGGTAAAAGGAACCAATCAACGGAACAACTAATAGAAAACCAAATTTTTGTGGAAGAAAGCCACGTACCCCAAAAGTATCCCTGAGTATATATGAATAAATTAATATTTAGCATCTCGGTCCAGGGAATTTCGACCTGTTGGTTCTCATGACCTTGCAACATCTGGAAGTGTAATTGCTTTGTCTGAACCATTTAAGAATATAGTGCAAGTGGACACTGGCCAACGACAAACTAATGAGCTTGATGCTCGACCACATGTTCCAGCAATAAAACTCTCATTTTTCAGACGTGGTCAACGCGCTGGATGTGACAAGCTGACCTTGGTAAGGTCATGTGCAACATATTACCAGATGTCGTCTGTTTTTTTTACAACAAAGACATGGAAAAAGAGTGACCTTGTTCCATATATATATATATATATATAATCATAAGTTGGTTCCAGTGCTTGCAGTATAGTGCTCGATACAGCTGAGGTAGAGCAAAAAGCGTCCATTACAATGGTGGAAACGGCAATAATGGACAACAAAAAGAAAGAAACAGGGCTAGAGAGACAACTTGGTATAACCCGCCATTCAGTAAGAACGTCAAAACAAATGTCGGAGCGCAGTTCTTAAAACTGACAAAAAAAAAACCACTTCACACGGGATTTCACAAAATCTTTAATAACAAGGCCTACAGGCCTAATTCGAACCTGTGCAAAGTTTGGCAGTAAGAATGGAGGTTTATTTTTAAAATTTAATATTGATCCTCTTAGGTCTACTTTAGTCTTTATGATTTAAGCAAAATGGACGTTTCGCATCTGCAAGTTTCAGACTATGACATTTTAAAACTAGAATATGGGTAGTCGACAAGCGACTATGTGTATCCGCAGAAATCAGAGTGGGATGGGTGAAGTGAGGCATGGATTAAGTGGCAAGGGGAATAGAGTGAGGTGTGTTGCATATTAGCATGGATGTCTGCAGCGTATACGTGAATGTAGGTGGTGCCACCTGTCATAAAATCGAGAAAATTGTCCAGGATGTAAAAAATCAAACCACTGTTGAGATATGAGTGATTTTATCCCAAGGTAGATGAACAGATACACGCTGTGCATAAGTGATTGCAGGTGGCGCCACCAGTTTTGTCTATGATGAAGAGCTATATAAGATCTATACAAAAGCAAAATTTTGGCCCAATCGGTCAAACCGTTCCCGAGATATGAGCTTGGATGTCTGCAGAGTAAACGTGAATGTAGGTGGCGCCACCTGTCACAAATCGAGGAAGCTGTCCAGGATGTATAAACCTGCATAATTTCAGGTAAAGAAGTAAAACCACTGCTGAGATATGAGTGATTTTATCCCAAGGCAGATGAACAGATGGACGCTGCGCATAAATGGTTGCAGGTGGCGCCACCAGTTTTGCCTATGATGAAGAACTATGTGAGATCTATACACATGCAAAATTTTAGCCCAATCGGTCAAATGGTTCACGTGATTTGAGCTTGGATGTCTGCAGAGTAAACCTGAATGTAGGTAGTGCCACCTGTCATAAAATCGAGAAAGCTGTCCGGGATGTATAAGCCTGCAAAATTTCAGGTGGATAAGTCAAACCACTGCTGAGATATGAGTGATTTTATCCAAAGGCAGATTAACAGATGGACGCTGTGCAAAAATGGTTGCAGGTGACGCCATCATTTTAGTGTATGTTATAAAGCTATCAAAGGGCTACATTTGTGCAAAATTTTTAGCCCGAACGGTCAAACGGTTCCCGAGATATGTGGGTTTATGTGTGGAAACAGACGCACAAATGGACACTGGGCAGCGAGGAAAGGTCAGATGTCAACCAAAAATGAGGGCGCAGCAGTTCACATGTGACCTAATGATAACCCCGATTCGCTTAAAATGCAAACCAAGTTTTCTCAAACAGTTGAAAGATATAGTTCCAATAATCTGGGAATTCTGCATCTATACATCGTGTCTATAGTCCGTTTCAGCTAACTTGGCCGATGGGATGTGAAAGAATATCAACCTCAGCCCAATCACTGTCCCTTGATGGCAATTAATGGCTGATACGCATCACTCCTCTTATCTTGTGGCTTTCCGAGTGGTGATGCATGTGTCAAAGGGATATAAAAGAGTTCCACTTACAGTCATACAAAATAAGGGTCAATTCTGACATTTTCCCTTCACTTTTGAAATGATTAACATACTTAAATCAGATCTTCAATCTATAATCATGTGGGTTCCACAAAGTAGCATTGTTCCTATGAACACTTTTATTTCTGTTAAGTGGGTAATTAGCTGTTACCCCTGGACTGTCACAGCCCAGGTGGTCACTCCAGCCCTGGATAGATACAGTATGGGGAGCATCTCAAAATCGCAGTTCTGATGGAGAACATATCATTATTCCATAATCACTTAATCATTATTCCATTTATTGCAGTAATATTTTATACTACTTTACTGGCCCCTAACATCTAACTCAGGTTTTAAATTACCTGTAGATACTTCGAGATACTTCATACTTCGAGTTAGATATGAAAAAAAAACCGAATAAATACTGTTTTCCTTACGGATTTTATTATGAATGATAAAACTTATTCACCGATTGATCGTACAGGTAATGCACTCCAATAAAAGACCATATATATATATATATATATATATATATATTTTCAAATATATATATTTACATGTATAATTTATATTTTTAAATATATATATATTTACATATAAAATTATATATATATATATATATATATATATATATATATATATATATATATATATATATATATCCACTTCAAATGTTTAAATAGGCACATTGATATACACATATACAACCTCTATGTCTTCCACTTTTTTGATAATGTTGCCCTGTTACATATCATTAACAATAAGGATTCACTTCCCAAGATATTCTTGTGTCTCAAGCGCCCCCTGCCGGCGCCCGCCTGGTATTATTCCCGGCCGGAGTGTCTAAGTGTCTTTCTGGACAATTTCTGTGACATGGAGGAAGGCTCAGGTGCGTGACGTATCACTTGACCTAACCTGAATATATATATATATATATATATATATATATATATATATATATATAATGCATATGTACATAAGTTGGCCCAATATATCGACCGCACATCGATTAATAAAGTAGACGTCGGTTATTCATTTGACACTAAATATTAATTCATGTACATGGGTATAATAGATTGCGTTAAATTTCATACTTATACCGTTTAAGAAAAACATATATCCAGTTTTATGATTTTATTTATTTATTTATTTTTTTTTTTTGCATGTTCATATTGTATGATCGCGTCACGTAAATATATTATAGCGTCTAAATAGGACCCGTCCAACTGGGATCTTCTAAATGAGACCCGTCCAACTGTCCAACTGACATATAATTATATATATATATATATATATATATATATATATATATATATATATATATATATATATATATACACTGAAAATATTTAGCTTGATTTCATACTAGTATGTAGGCCTACTACAGAACTGTTTCTTAAGTACAGCCTATATCAGCCTGTGCACACTCATCAGGTACAAACCGGTATGATCGTATGTGTCCTAAGTTCGTTCAATAAGGCTGGATTAATCTTGTGTTACTGGGTTCGTTGAGGTTGTCGTGGTCTAGGTGGCTATTGTGTTGATTGGGATTTGTCGGATTAGTTGGTGTTGCACAGCAAGTGCTTAGCCGGTTGGCCCTGTGTTTACATGTAGTGGTTAGTTCGTTCTATTATTTAATGTGCTCGGTTCTGGTCTGCATATGATGAATATTTTCCGTGTTGCGTAAATAACATTTTTGTTTGGGAACTTATATCCCAACTGATGGCATATTGTACATTTTACTATTGTATTAAACATTGTATGTATATGTATATTATATATATATATATATCAGGCCCGTAGGCTGACTGCTGATTGTGAAGGGTTCGTTTTCAGTGATGGTGGAACCTTTATATATATATATATATATATATATATATATATATATATATCCGATGCTTTAAAAACAATAAAAAAATCCAAATCAGCATACAATTTTTAGCGAATTGTCCTTTTATCTCACCGTGTGTACTCAGAACCTCCCATCCAAAGCGTTTTGCGAGCGTCTGCTACAACACAAGTATGGTCATAAGGTAGAATCGGCTAAATATACGTGTAGGCCTACACTAAGCAGGGGCATTTCAGTTGCAAAAAGGTGTATTAACATTCATTTCATAAAAGGTTTGAAAAAAGAAAACAACCATATTCATTGTCAAACTCACACCTCAGTAATCTGATATTCTCCGGTAGCTGTCCATTCAATTGATTATCACGTTAGCTGACAGTTAAATGAGGTTGCTTGAAATTGATATACATTCAATGCAGATAACTTGAAAATTGACATTTTTGGATAGAAATGAACCGGGTGATGTTTGGTGTCAAACAGGATATACTGTCTGCTGTTTCTAGGTATACTTGAAATATGCATAAATAAAAAAAATGACCAGCAGGCGAGGCAGTTAGCAGCTGAAAGAGTCAGAATTAGCCTAAAGGCTGACAAAATAAACGATCCAAGTAATTTAAAGAGCCTCGGTGAATAAAATCCATATTAATATTAAACATATTAAATGATAATTATGTCATTCCTCAGTCCCTACAGGCAAGGGGCACACAGCAGGTGTGCTCCACTTCGACATATATCTATATATAGCAAATCGCCAGCTTGCCCTCCAGTACTCTGTGGAGGTGGCCTGTTACTTGATCTGAATTATTCATAAATTATATAGTATTATCTCCTGAAAACTCCCATACCTGACCATTTTTTTTTTTTTTTGGGGGGGGGGGGGGGGTAACTGCCTTAGACTTTCAGAACCAATAGCTTAAATCTATGTATTCATAGTATTTGAAAATTAAATCAACAGTGCTTACTAGAAAACAATATGCGATAGTCAAAGTATAGGGTGAAATTCATGGTAGTGTTTTTACATTTGTTGATTATTTTAAAAATACATTGAATTTTTGACCTGATCTCCAGTGTTTACTTAAATCTAAATTAACTGTAGTTATTTTCTGGATGAACTGAGTTCTAGCTTAAGCGGTTTACATATTCATTAAGTAAAAAGTTTCTCGACTAAACACAGGATCCAGTCCATAATTACTCAATACTGACCTAATTTTCTTCATATATATCAAACATATAATGAAATGCTCTGTGCCTTAATCAGAACAATACAAGCTAAACATTTTTCAGTCTTGAATTGTTAAAATAGGTTTTGAATGCAATCTGGTTTAGTTTAATTTTTCAAATAAACAAACACAGTGACCTAGTGTCCGGTTTAGTAGAACGTCTGTACATCGTACTCTATGTTAAATTTTAAAAATCCGTAGATAACTATGAAAAAACAAGCTAATCTAACGGGCAGACAAACTGCTGATAGGACGACTATGGACGGTTGATCATCTCCATATACTCTTCTGAACCACCGAAAGAATTAGCCCGAACATTCAGACTCCATTCAGGAATGGAGTCCGAACACCTGTTGGTGAGAGTTTCCCCTCTTATTCGACCAAAACCCCAAAAGGGTATCACTTGCAAATTAACAGGGGGATCTATGCAAATTTCCTAAAACACCCAAATATGGTGGTTCCCTCATAAATCCCCCAAGGATAGACCCTCCTTAGCCTAGCCAACATGCCTTGCCAGGCTGTTAACAAGAGCCGATTGAGGTAACCATTTTCTGTATTTCTTGAGAGTAAGTGCCAATAATTTAATACATACTGAACATTTAAGTTACAATTTATTTCTCAACTGAGTCAGCACCTGTATTATGCGTAATATGTAGAGGCTGTTACATGTCCTCCCACTGAACGCCGAATATCATAGTCCGAACCGCTTTGGTCAGATCTGACCAAGTGTTAGAGGGTAAACTCTCCACCTTAGGAGCTGTAACGCAAACAAGAAAGAACAAATAGAATTGTTTGCGTGACAGGCCTGTAGCTACGAAGCAATATGCAAGGCCCTTTTATTTTACATCCCTAACATATCGAAAAGTTCCATAAGCTCATTTATAAATCTCTATGATATATTTTAACTTTTTGTTTGGTTTCTTCCTTTATTTGTTATTTTGATGGGAACAAGCTGGGTTTGGTCCCTTGGCATGTATGCCCTCTGTGCGTGCGCTATTGACAAAGTGGCCTTATAGTTACATCCGTTGGCCCGGAAACAAGAGGGTGCTACTGCCCTCTTTGCATGAGAAAGGGTAATCAACAGTTTTCTCTTGTTTCAGGGGTGAAATTAAACATTTTGAACCATAATTGCAGTCTTCATCCCTGACAGAGCTTAAGAAAAGAGGCCACTTTAAACAATATTTATACAGAAATATAGTCTCTCCCTGTGAGGACATGCACGGAACCGGACAGAAGGGGTTTAACATAAAGTTCTGTATAATTTTCCTAGATTATAGCATATCTGTTTTCGTCAGGTGGAACTCAGATGCTCAGCGGGGGGGGGGGGGGGGGTTCGTCCGAACCCACCGAACCCCCCCCCCCCCCACCCTACGGGCTTGTATATATATATATATATATATATATATATATATGTGTGTCTATTCAGTACTGGGTTAATTAATTTCTTGAGCGGCTTTAGTGGACATGGCGTGAACTTGCAGTCTGGAAGTGTTTTCTTGTAAAATATTACATTCATTTTGATCAAATCTTCATGTGTCCAATAAGGAGGAATAGGCTACCACCCCTAATATTGAAATGGTTTGTCCCGGGGGTGACGTCATGTTGAAAGCCTGACAAGCAAAACAGTGCGTACACGTGATAAACCTCATCAACATACTGGTGTGTATTGTACCTTGAAGATCATGTATACAGATAGACAGGACAACATGTGCCGATTTGGGTTATTTTAACTTGTCTGACGGAAATTAATCACATTGGCCTAACAAAAGATTTACAAAAGATTTTAAAGGAAAAATCACGTTAGAGGACCTGTTCGCAGCTGTGTGTTCACGGGGCTCTCGCCATCCGTCACCCATGTTTGTTTGCAGGAATTGCGAGTGTGCCCTGAAATTGCACGGCAACGCCGGCATTACTGGCTAAATATTCCAATCCCGCATGAGTCACAGAGCTCCTACAGAGAAATAACAGATCGAACCAACGCAATGGCCTCCAGCAGTGTCAGTCAGGAGAGTTTGGATCGGGAGGATTTCGAGTATACTGCACGGAGAAACCGATGTCGGGTGTTAAGGGCACGGGGCCCGGCCCCATACACGAAGGTGGAACCCCACGAGTCAGACGACGTCACAGAACAGCCCGAGGGTGGGGACGGCGATCTTGAGGGACCAGGGGAGCACGAGTCACCCACACGCCTCGCGTCCAGGTCCAAGGAAAAGCGACCCCGTCCCAATCACCTGCATAAAGGCAAAACAGTTAAAGATAAGAGAAAACTACGAGAAAAACGACGCAGTACGGGGGTGGTACACCTGCCGTCAACCGAGGTAAGTCGCATGGCCCAGATTGACAGGCGACAGCATCTTAATCTGATACTGGTACTGTAAATGATATGATATGAAAAATAAAATCCAAGAATATCGGCCCAAACGGAAAGTTCTCATTAACTGTAAGTCTGTATTATATGCTTGGCCATGGCACATATGTCCCACATGTTCCACTTCTGTTTCAATCTTCACAATTGGACGGGGGGGGGGGGGGGGGGGGAGTGGGAATACAACAGCGCAATACTCCTCCCAAATAGGAATTTTTAACTCAGCTGAATATAATTCGACACTATTATATATGGATATTTGTGTTTATGTATTTTAATATATATATAAATATATAAACACACCAAATGTATTTTACTTGTGTACACCAGAGGTGGGAGGCGCTTAAACATGTATATGATTTCTTGTTTTATATATATATATATAATATGTTGTACATGGGTATTTGTGTTTATGTATTTTTCCCTCTCTCTCTATATATATATACAAATATATATACAATGAAATACATTAGAAGTTCAATACATAACACTATATTAATAGTGAAAATGCTCTACCATGCAGGGGAGCATAAATAACCAGATATTTCTTGGCACCGCAGGTGCCATAGTATCCCCAGACAATTAATCCCCCCCCCCTTTAAGAATAGGCCCTCCCATCTTCAGCAACAATTAATATCAGACCACACTCATAGAAAAGGTCATTCTCATAGAAAAGGTCATGATCCAAATTTCAATATACATCATCCCCTAACCCATGTCTATGTATATGCAAGAAATCTATCCATTAGTTTTTGACTTATAATGCTCACAATACTGTTAAGTGACAATGTTTGGGTATTAAACGGCACGAAAACAAGTAAAAGAATAACAGGTGGCACCACCTGTTTCTCGTACATGACAACACTATCCAAGATCTTCGTTCAAGTTGATTTTTGGACCAATCAATGCATCCCTTATTGAGAAATTAATGATTTTGTGTGATTTTCACCATATATGGCAATATTCAAGGTCAAGGCCACTCATTGGAAAGATCATGGCCCCTATTCAAATAAACATTATCCTATAACCCATATCCATGTATATGCATAATATGAAAGAAATTTATCCATTAGTTTTTGACTTATAATGCTCACAGTACTGATAAATCGCAATGATGGGGTATTAAACGGCACAAAACAAGTAAAAGAATAACATGTGGCGCCACCTGTTTCCGGTACATGACAATACTTTCCAAGATCTTCGAACATGTTGATTTTTGGACCAATGCATGCATCCCTTATTGAGATATTAATGATTTTGTGTAATTTTCACCATATATGGCAATATTCAAGGTCAAGGCCACTCTAATAGGAAAGGTCATGACCCCAATTTATATATACATCATCCCATAACCCATGTCTATGTATATGCATAATATGAAAGAAATCTGTCCATTAGTTTTTGACTTATAATGCTCACAGGTTATAAATGTACTGTTAAGTGGCAATGATGGGGTATTAAACGGCACGAAAACAAGTAAAAGAATAACAGGTGGCGCCACCTGTTTCCGGTACATGACATTACTATCCAAGATCTTCGGTCAAGTTGAATTTTGGACCAATCAATGCATCCCTTATTGAGAAATTAATGATTTTGTGTGATTTTCACCATATATGGCAATATTCAAGGTCAAGGCCACTCAATGGAAAGGTCATGACCCCTATTCAAATAAACATTATCCTGTAACCCATATCCATGTATATGCATAATATGAAAGAAATTTGTCCATTAGTTTTTGACTTATAATGCTCACAGTACTGATAAATGGCAATGATGGGGTATTAAACAGCACAAAACAAGTAAAAGAATAACATGTGGCGCCACCTGTTTCCGGTACATGACAATACTTTCCAAGATCTTCGAACATGTTGATTTTGGGACCAATGCATGCATCCCTTATTGAGATATATTAATGATTTTTTGTAATTTTCACCATATATGGCAATATTCAAGGTCAAGGCCACTCTAATAGGAAAGGTCATGACCCCAATTTATATATACATCATCCCATAACCCATGTCCATGTATATGCATAATATGAAAGGAATCTGTCCATTTGTTTTTGACTTATAATGCTCACAGGTTATAAATGTACTGTTAAGTGGCAATGATGGGGTATTAAACGGCACGAAAACAAGTAAAAGAATAACAGGTGGCGCCACCTGTTTCCGGTACTTGACAATACTATCCAAGATCTTGGGTCAAGTTGATTTTTGGACCAATGCATGCATCCCTTATTGAGAAATTGATGAATTTGTGTGATTTTCACCATATATGGCAATATTCAAGGTCAAGGCCACTCATTGGAAAGGTCATGACCCCTATTCAAATAAACATTATCCCATAACCCATATCTATGTATTTGCATAATATGAAAGAAATCTGTCCATTAGTTTTTGACTTATAATGCTCACAGTACTGTCAAGTAGCAATTTTGGGGATATTAAATGGCATGAAAACAAGTAAAGAATAATAGGTGGCGCCACCAGTTTCTGGAACATGACAACCCCATCCATGATCTTCGATCAACTTGATTTTGGGATCAATCCATGCAAGTTTTCTTGAGATATTTAAGAATTTGTGTGATTTTCCCCAAAATTGAACCTATTCAAGGTCAAGGTCACTCTCCTAGTTGAGGTCATGACCTCATTTTAAATAGGCGTCGTCCTCTCACCCATATCTATACATATACCAAGTTTGGTAAAGATCCGTGAAATATTTTTTGAGTTATTGTGTTCAACAGAAATCTCTGCAGCGGGGGCGGCGGCGCAACCGTACCTAAACCATAGTATCTCCAGACTATGTCTGGCGATACAATAAACCATATATAGTTGGCTTGGTTTCATAATATTGATTACACTGTATCCCTGGTGAGTGAGCACAGCATACAAAACTTACAATATAATGAAACCAAGCTTACTATATTGTATATTATATATATATATATAAATATATTTGTGTTTGTGTACACCAGAACAAGGGTAGTTCAACAGCAAACTGCCCCTCCCAAACAGGATTTTTAGCTCGGCTGAATATATTATTAGTCGCCTGTATTAATATATACATGTTATATGTTGTATATGGGTATTTGTGTTCATGCATTTAAATTTGTATATATATAATATATATTATATTATTTTTATAATTATTATAAATATAAACACACACACACACCAAATCTATTTTGCTTGTGTTTGTGTTCACCAGAGGGAACTATTTTTATTTATGCACAAGAATTGAGCTCAATTAAGTTCAACTGAGCAGTTGTGATGATCGAATTGAAACATATTCTTGCCTCTGGAGAATGGAACATAAAGTGATCAGCTCTGTCTGTCAATCAACTCTCTATGTTTACAATAAATATTAATTGTATCCTCAGACAAAGTCTGGATACAATGGTTTCATAGCGGTCCAACCAACGCAGATAATACTTGTGAGCAGGACAACTAAAAAAATATTTCACTTTAAAATGGGGTCATGCCCTTTACTAGGAGAGTGACCTTGACCTTGAATAGGTATATTTTTGCTAAATATCATACAAATTCTTAAATATCTCAAGAACGCTTGCATGGATTGGTCCAAATATAAAGGTGACCCAAGATCTTGAATAGCCTTGTGATGTGCTGGAAACTGGTGGTGCCACCTATTATCCTTTTCTTGTTTTTGTGCCTTTTAATACCCCCGTTATTGCCACTTGACAGTACTGTGAGTCAGAAACTAATGGACATATTTCTTTCATATTAAAAACACATAGAAAGATGGGTTATGGGATGAGGTCTATTTAAATTTGGGTCATGACCTTTACCATGAGAGTGGCCTTGACCTTGAATATTTCCATATTTGGTGAAAATTACACACCTCTTATGATATCTCAAGTTTTGTTATTCATATGTAGTTCAAACTTGATGTATGTATGCCCCACCACTGATATCAGAACCCTTTAGGTTCAAGGGTCACGAGATCAAAGGTCAAGGTCACAGGACTCCCATCTTTAAAAATATAGTGGATGCATTTTTAGCCAAACTTTTCATCTAAGACCTTTCTCCTTGCACATTAAGCTCACCTGTTAATAGGGGAATATCCCTATTAGTTTTGCTGTCACAAGGTCAAAGCTGAAGGTCACCGGAGCTATCTGTCCAAAAATTCATTTCACGATGATCACTCCAGCTTGGATTGATATGTGGGTTTCAAACTTGACTTATATATGGCCCATCAATAAAGCAAAAACCCTATTGATTTTGGGGTCATAAGGTCAAAGGTCAAGGTCACAGAACCCACTTACATCCTGGATAGCTTTCTTGATTTTATGACAGGTGGCACCACTTACATTCACGTTCACACTGCAGACATTAATGCTTATATCTCAGGACTCATTTTACCAATCAGGAAAAAATTTATACACAAATGTAGCCCTTTGATAGCTTTATAGCATACACAAAAAAGGTAGGGCTACCTTCAGCCATTTTTTGCACAGCGTCCATCTGTTTGTCTGCTGTGGGATAAAATCACTCATATCTTTGCAGTGGTTTGACTTTTCAACCTGAAATTTGCATGTGTATACATCTTGGATAGTTTCTCGTTCAAATAACAGGTGGCGCCACCTACAATCATGTTTACATGGCACACATCCATTTTAATATGTAACACATGTAACTCTATTTCCCCTTGCCACTCAATCCATGCCTCACTTAACCCGTCCTACTCTGATTTTGGTGGATACACAGTCGCTTGTCGACTACCCGTATTCTAGTTTAAGAACTCTTTAATTTTGGGGTCATGAAGTCAGAGGTCAAGGTCACAGGACCATTTCTTTTAAAAGATTGTGGATTCCAGTTTGGGTAGACAGGTTGGCTTCAAACTGATCGAAGGACCAATATTTTGTAAAAAGCTCATAAACATATCCTTAGAGACAAATTCAGCTGGGCGTTGAGACCCATTGGTCCCTATGCTAATATACAGGGATATATAGAGGACTTTTCATCTTCACCTGCAGATGGCCTTATGGGATATCTGAGGAGACCTGAATGGATGTCACTGTGGCCTGTGTTTTCTTAGTGATATGGCAATGTCACAGGTTATATTTCAGCACCTAAGAAATTTAAATGGCTGACACTTTTAAGAAGGGCAGGAATTCTGATAATTAGACCTTGGAAGTTTTTAATTGTATCGCCAGACATAGTCTGGAGATACTATGGTTTAGGCACGGTCCCGCCGCCGCCGCAGAGATTTCTTTTGGACACAATAACTCAAAAAATATTTCAAGGATCTTTACCAAACTTGGTATATGTATAGATATGGGTGAGAGGACGACGCCTATTTAAAATGAGGTCATGACCTCAACTAGGAGAGTGACTTTGACCTTGAATAGGTTCAATTTTGGGGAAAATCACACAAATTCTTAAATATCTCAAGACAAACTTGCATGGATTGATACCAAAATCAAGTTGATCGAAGATCATGGATGGGGTTGTCATGTTCCAGAAACTGGTGGCGCCACCTATTATTCTTTACTTGTTTTCATGCCGTTTAATATCCCCAAAATTGCTACTTGACAGTACTGTGAGCATTATAAGTCAACAACTAATGGACAGATTTCTTTCATATTATGCAAATACATAGATATGGGTTATGGGATGATGTTTATTTAAATTGGGGTCATGACCTTTCCTATGAGAGTGGCCTTGACCTTGAATATTGCCATATATGGTGAAAATCACACAAAATCATTAATT
Source organism: Sipunculus nudus (assembly GCA_026874595.1). NCBI lineage: Eukaryota > Metazoa > Annelida > Sipuncula > Golfingiida > Sipunculidae > Sipunculus > Sipunculus nudus. The sequence continues at coordinate 45,168,215 of CM049311.1, forward strand.
TCTCAATAAGGGATGCATGCATTGGTCCAAAAATCAACTTGACCGAAGATCTTGGATAGTAATGTCATGTACCGGAAACAGGTGGCGCCATCTGTTATTCTTTTACTTGTTTTCGTGCCGTTTAATACCCCATCATTGCCACTTAACAGTACATTTATAACCTGTGAGCATTATAAGTCAAAAACTAATGGACAGATTTCTTTCATATTATGCATATACTTAGACAAGGGTTATGGGATGATGTATATATAAATTGGGGTCATGACCTTTCCTATTTGAGTGGCCTTGACCTTGAATATTGCCATATATGGTGAAAATTACACAAAATCATTAATATCTCAATTAGGGATGCATGCATTGGTCCAAAAATCAACATGTTTGAAGATCTTGGAAAGTATTGTCATGTACCGGAAACAGGTGGCGCCACCTGTTATTCTTTTACTTGTTTTGTGCCGTTTAATTCCCCATCTTTGCCATTTATCAGTACATTTATAACCTGTGAGCATTATAAGTCAAAAACTAATGGACAAATTTCTTTCATATTATGCATATACATGGATATTGGTTATAGGATAATGTTTATTTGAATAGGGGTCATGACCTTTCCAATGAGTGGCCTTGACCTTGAATATTGCCATATATGGTGAAAATCACACAAAATCATTAATTTCTCAATAAGGGATGCATTGATTGGTCCAAAAATCAACTTGAACGAAGATCTTGGATAGTGTTGTCATGTACAGGAAACAGGTGGTGCCACCTGTTATTCTTTTACTTGTTTTCGTGCCGTTAAATACCCCATCATTGCCACTTAACAGTACTGTGAGCATTATAAGTCAAAAACTAATGGACAGATTTCTTGCATTTACATAGACATGGGTTAGGGGATGATGTATATTGAAATTTGGATCATGACCTTTTCTATGGGAATGACCTTTTCTATGAGTGTGGTCTGATATTAATTGTTGCTGAAGATGGGGGGCATATTCTTAAAGGGGGGGGGGTTTAATTGTCTGGCGATACTATGGCACCTGCGGTGCCAAGAAATATCTAGTTTGCATACAGATTGATTGCAGTAACATTTCCTGGGAAATCTGAAATGAGATCACTGACTCATCTTTTTGAGTTACACAAGTCCTTAGTATTGTGTCTGTTTTAGCTGAGTTTAATAGCCCATGGGCTACTGGTAAGTGAATACTAGTATATCATACAATAGATTACTGCAGCGACAATTTTTTATCTTTAAATGCTGAAAATATTCCTCATTGTTTAATATCAGCTGACATCATGATCTGTGGGTGACTTTTTTTCACACAAAAGCTGTCATTTTGATTTGTATCCTTTAGGATATTTAGTTACAGTGAAAGGAATCCATAAATACCTGTATGGTTTGATGAATTGTGTGTTACACAAAGTACAGGTGATTCTCTGGATGATTTATTTGTTATACAGAGTATAGGTGATTCTCTGGATAATTTATTTGTTATGCAGAGTACCGTAAAATCTCCACTTAAAACCGCACTTCCGATTAAAACCGCACCCGGACTTCGCCGAAATTCCAGGCGAGACACCTCGAGGGGCTCAAATACTAAGAACCCCCCTTTAAAACCGCACCAACTTTCGCTACGGAATGATTTGACAAAAGACACAATCAAGCAATCATCTAGAAATGAACACGCGTAGGTTGCGACTCGGCCATTCCTGTCCACTTTAAAAATTAATTGGGCATTTTATTTAAACACATCATAACACTTTTTTGCAGGGTCACTCAAGCATGAAGTTTGGGAAGACGTAAGGGCCAGTGAACCTCTGCCTGTTTATACAGATTTTATATTCCGTGCCGTATTCTTGTTTGCTACTGATTTGTCATTATATTTTGGAAAAAATATTCTGCTGATCCATTTCAAGTCACTGTATTTTTTAATTCTAAAAGTAATATTTTGAAATCTTAATTTTTTATGAAAATTCCATTTTCTGGAATTACTCGGAAGATTCAAATCATTTTCATACCGGTTACTTCGGTATTATCTTCGTCACATCGTACGTTGACATCGCTCCATGTCACAATTTGCTGGTGCGTTTGAAAACATCGCTGGTCAACTTAACTAAATATCAAAGTAACTGAAGTTACCTTTTCGAGATACGCACGTATAGGAAACATGACGCTGGAAAACGAGTGATTTTAAGGTAAAATTAGAGTGGCCAGTCCGGGTTAGCAAGTTTTTTTCCTGAAGAAAGTTTCCGTGTGGAGAGCCATTTTGTCAAGGCAGTGTTCGCGCAAGGCAAGCTGGGACGAAATAGGTGGCTGTTCTATTTACCACCCACCGCGTACAGCCGTTCAAAATATTCTTAGCAGAATACCGGGGTGTTTCAGCACATGGCGGCACTCAAACTTGATTTTAAAACGATCGTCTGCCATTGTGCGACTCTTTACGATGTCAGCTTTTTATTCATTTTACGTTTTAAACAAATAATCATTGCTAAATAATGCCGCAAATGGGTTTAAAGTAGGCTTTTATTTGAATTTTGCTTGACCATGCCCAACGAAGTGGACCGCTGTGTTTAACAGCAGGGTTGTTGTAAACGTATTATTTGGTGACAATTACCAAGATTTTATAACAAGTTATATATCACACGAAAACTAATCAGCAATATTTAATTTATAATTAACAAATAATCGTAAATAATATATTTACACACGGCTCCCATGCATGCTAAGAACAGCCTTCGAAAGTTGCAATATTATCGCCCACGCGCCGGCCCAAAAACGATGTCTGTCAGGAAGATATTCAGGAAACCCTTCTAGTATAAACCGCACAATGCTTTCAGGAAATCAACCTGATTTCAAGATTTTGAATTTCTTGATTAAACCGCGGTTTTAAGTGGAGATTTTACGGTACAGGTGATTCTCTGGATGATTTGTGTGTTACACAGAGTACAGATCAGTGTTGGGACGATATGGGTTTTTGATATCATGATAATTATTCAAATTGTATCGCAATATACCGTGATATCTTGACTTTATACAAGGGGTTTAGTATTAATATCATTTATACCTATTGTGCCAGTACCACAGAATGACTCATTAGGTGATGTAAGTTGCATGAAGGCGCTGTAGGTGTGCATGCTTGAGGCGCGGGAAGTCCTGCCCCCATCGTCGAATCACGCTTGTCAGAACTTTCCATCAGTTTCCTATATAGCTACATAAAATCCGGAGAATCCCGGCGAATTTTCGGAGAGCATGTCATATGAATCATGGCTAAATATGTCATCTCAATTTTATATGGCAAAATATGCAACCCGTATGGAATGTTCGATTCAGTGATGACACTTTTATTTTGACATTTTCGTTCCATGCAATAAAAACATAAAAATGTATTTATTGCTCTTTCATTATAATGTTATTTTCTCCTGGATTTCTCAAGCTTTTGTCCTCTCTGATTCATCCTGCTAGTTCCGGACATTTCCGACTAATCCCGAAGTCTGTAAGCACACGGTTCCACCCACACGCGTGTATTCAAATACATGTGGTTTATAAAAATAAATGTGATTCTTTGAAATAAATTTATTTTTAACTTCAAGGGCTTGCTTGTGAACCAAAATCATGAACTAAAATTGATATCATAATATCGCGATAATAGGAAAGTTGACATTATGATAACCGTAGCGGTCAGATATTATGATAAAACTGTATACCCGTAACTGTCCCAACCCTAGTACAGATGATTCTTTGGATGATTTGTGTGTTACACAGAGAACAGGTGATTCTCTGGATGATTTGTGTGTTACATAGGGGACAGGTGATTCTCTGGATGATTTGTGTTTTACACAGGGTACAGGTGATTCTCTGGATGATTTGTGTGTTACACAGAGAACAGGTGATTCTCTGGATGATTTGTGTTTTACACAGAGTACAGGTGATTCTCTGGATGATTTGTGTTACACAGGGTACAGTTGATTCTCTGGATGTTTTGTGTGTTACACAGGGAACAGGTGATTCTCTGGATGATTTGTGTATTACACAGAGTACACATGATTCTCTGGATGATTTGTGTGTTACACAGAGAACACGTGATTCTCTGGATGATTTGTGTTACACTGAGTACAGGTGATTCTCTGGATGATTTGTGTGTTACACAGGGTACAGGTGATTCTCTGGATGATTTGTGTTTTACACAGAGTACAGGTGATTCTCTGGATGATTTGTGTGTTACACAGAGTACAGGTGATTCTCTGGATGATTTGTGTTACACAGGGTACAGGTGATTCTCTGGATGATTTGTGTTACACAGGGTACAGTTGATTCTCTGGATGTTTTGTGTGTTACACAGAGGACAGGTGATTCTCTGGATGATTTGTGTAATTACACAGAGTACACATGATTCTCTGGATGATTTGTGTGTTACACAGAGAACAGGTGATTCTCTGAATGATTTGTGTTTTACACAGAGTACAGGTGATTCTCTGGATGATTTGTGTGTAACACCAAGTACAGGTGATTCTCTGGATGATTTGTGTGTTACACAGAGTACAGGTGATTCTCTGGATGATTTGTGTGTTACACAGAGAACAGGTTATTCTCTGGATGATTTGTGTGTTACACAGAGTACAGGTGATTCTCTGGATGATTTGTGTTTAACACCGAGTACAGGTGATTCTCTGGATGATTTGTGTGTTACACAGAGAACAGGTTATTCTCTGGATGATTTGTGTGTTACACAGAGAACAGGTGATCCTCTGGATGATTTGTGTGTTAAACAGAGAACAGGTGATTCTCTGGATGATTTGTGTGTTACACAGAGAACAGGGGATTCTCTGGATGATTTGTGTGTTACACAGGGTACAGGTGACTCTCTGGATGACTTGTGTGTTACACAGGGTACAGGTGACTCTCTGGATGATTTGTGTGTTACACAGGGTACAGGTGATTCTCTGGATGATTTGTGTGTTACACAGAACAGGTGATTCTCTGGATGATTTGTGTGTTACACAGAACAGGTGATTTTCTGGATGATTTGTGGGTTACACAGAGTACAGGTGATTCTCTTGATGATTTGTGTGTTACACAGAGTACAGGTGATTCGCTGGATGATTTGTGTGTTACACAGGGTACAGGTGATTCTCTGGATGATTTGTGTGTTACACAGAGAACAGGTAATTCTCTGGATGATTTGTTTGTTACACAGAGAACAGGGGATTCTCTGGATGATTTGTGTGTTACACAGGGTACAGGTGATTCTCTGGATGATTTGTGTGTTACACAGAGAACAGGTGATCCTCTGGATGATTTGTGTGTTACACAGGGTATAGGTGATTCTCTGGATGATGTGTGTTACACAGAGAACAGGTGATTCTCTGGATGATATGTGTGTTACACAGGGAACAGGTGATTCGCTGGATGATTTGTGTGTTACACAGAGTACAGCAGGTGATTCGCTGGATGATGTACGTGTTACACTGAGTACAGGTGATTCTCTGGATGATTTGTGTGTTACACAGGGTACAGGTGATTCTCTGGATGATTTGTGTGTTACACAGAGTACAGGTGATTCTCTGGATGATTTGTGTGTTACACAGAGAACAGGTGATTCTCTGGATGATTTGTGTTTTACACAGAGTACAGGTGATTCTCTGGATGATTTGTGTGTTACAGTGAGTACAGGTGATTCTCTGGATGATTTGTGTTACACAGAGAACAGGGGATTCTCTGGATGATTTGTGTGTTACACAGGGTACAGGTGATTCTCTGGATGATTTGTGTGTTACACAGAGTACAGGTGATTCTCTGGATGATTTGTGTTACACAGGGTACAGGTGATTCTCTGGATGATTTGTGTTACACAGGGTACAGGTGATTCTCTGGATGATTTGTGTGTTACACAGAACAGGTGATTCTCTGGATGATTTGTGTGTTACACAGAACAGGTGATTTTCTGGATGATTTGTGGGTTACACAGAGTACAGGTTATTCTCTGGATGATTTGTGTGTTACACAGGGTACAGGTGACTCTCTGGATGATTTGTGTGTTACACAGAGTACAGGTGATTCTCTGGATGATTTGTGTGTTACACAGAGTACAGGTGATTCTCTGGATGATTTGTGTTACACAGGGTACAGGTGATTCTCTGGATGATTTGTGTTACACAGGGTACAGTTGATTCTCTGGATGTTTTGTGAAACACAGAGGACAGGTGATTCTCTGGATGATTTGTGTTATTACACAGAGTACACATGATTCTCTGGATGATTTGTGTGTTACACAGAGAACAGGTGATTCTCTGGATGATTTGTGTTACACTGAGTACAGGTGATTCTCTGGATGATTTGTGTGTTACACAGAGAACAGGTGATTCTCTGGATGATTTGTGTTTTACACAGAGTACAGGTGATTCTCTGGATGATTTGTGTTACACAGGGTACAGTTGATTCTCTGGATGATTTGTGTGTTACACAGGGTACAGGTGATTCTCTGGATGATTTGTGTTTTACACAGAGTACAGTTGATTCTCTGGATGATTTGTGTGTAACACCAAGTACAGGTGATTCTCTGGATGATTTGTGTGTTACACAGAGAACAGGTTATTTTCTGGATGATTTGTGTGTTACACAGAGAACAGGTGATCCTCTGGATGATTTGTGTGTTAAACAGAGAAGAGGGGATTCTCTGGATGATTTGTGTGTTACACAGAGAACAGGTGATTCTCTGGATGATTTGTGTGTTACACAGAGTACAGGTGACTCTCTGGATGATTTGTGTGTTACACAGGGTACAGGTGACTCTCTGGATGATTTGTGTGTTACACAGGGTACAGGTGATTCTCTGGATGATTTGTGTGTTACACAGAACAGGTGATTCTCTGGATGATTTGTGTGTTACACAGAACAGGTGATTCTCTGGATGATTTGTGTGTTACACAGGGAACAGGTGATTCTCTGGATGATTTGTGGGTTACACAGAGTACAGGTGATTCTCTGGATGATTTGTGTGTTACACAGGGTACAGGTGACTCTCTGGATGATTTGTGTGTTACACAGAACAGGTGATTCTCTGGATGATTTTTGTGTTACAGGGTACAGGTGATTCTCTTGATGATTTGTGTGTTACACAGAGTACAGGTGATTTGCTGGATGATTTGTGTGTTACACAGGGTACAGGTGATTCTCTGGATGATTTGTGTGTTACACAGAGAACAGGGGATTCTCTGGATGATTTGTGTGTTACACAGAGAACAGGTGATCCTCTGGATGATTTGTGTGTTACACAGGGTATAGGTGATCCTCTGGATGATGTGTGTTACACAGGGTACAGGTGATTCTCTGGATGACTTGTGTGTTACACAGAGAACAGGGGATTCTCTGGATGATTTGTGTGTTACACAGAGTACAGGTGACTCTCTGGATGATTTGTGTGTTACACAGGGTACAGGTGACTCTCTGGATGATTTGTGTGTTACACAGGGTACAGGTGATTCTCTGGATGATTTGTGTGTTACACAGAACAGGTGATTCTCTGGATGATTTGTGTGTTACACAGAACAGGTGATTCTCTGGATGATTTGTGTGTTACACAGGGAACAGGTGATTCTCTGGATGATTTGTGGGTTACACAGAGTACAGGTGATTCTCTGGATGATTTGTGTGTTACACAGGGTACAGGTGACTCTCTGGATGATTTGTGTGTTACACAGAGAACAGGTGATTCTCTGGATGATTTTTGTGTTACAGGGTACAGGTGATTCTCTTGATGATTTGTGTGTTACACAGAGTACAGGTGATTTGCTGGATGATTTGTTTGTTACACAGGGTACAGGTGACTCTCTGGATGATTTGTGTGTTACACAGAGAACAGGTGATTCTCTGGATGATTTGTGTGTTACAGGGTACAGGTGATTCTGTTGATGATTTGTGTGTTACACAGAGTACAGGTGATTTGCTGGATGATTTGTGTGTTACACAGGGTACAGGTGATTCTCTGGATGATTTGTGTGTTACACAGAGAACAGGGGATTCTCTGGATGATTTGTGTGTTACACAGAGAACAGGTGATCCTCTGGATGATTTGTGTGTTACACAGGGTATAGGTGATCCTCTGGATGATGTGTGTTACACAGAGAACAGGTGATTCTCTGGATGATATGTGTGTTACACAGGGAACAGGTGATTTGCAGGATGATTTGTGTCTTACACAGAGTACAGCAGGTGATTCGCTGGATGATTTACGTGTTACACTGAGTACAGGTGATTCTCTGGATGATTTGTGTGTTACACAGGGTACAGGTGATTCTCTGGATGATTTGTGTGTTACACAGAGTACAGGTGATTCTCTGGATGATTTGTGTGTTACACAGAGAACAGGTGATTCTCTGGATGATTTGTGTTTTACACAGAGTACAGGTGATTCTCTGGATGATTTGTGTGTTACACAGAGTACAGGTGATTCTCTGGATGATTTGTGTTACACAGGGTACAGGTGATTCTCTGGATGATTTGTGTTACACAGGGTACAGTTGATTCTCTGGATGTTTTGTGTGTTACACAGAGGACAGGTGATTCTCTGGATGATTTGTGTAATTACACAGAGTACACATGATTCTCTGGATGATTTGTGTGTTACACAGAGAACAGGTGATTCTCTGGATGATTTGTGTTACACTGAGTACAGGTGATTCTGTGGATGATTTGTGTGTTACACAGAGAACAGGTGATTCTCTGGATGATTTGTGTTTTACACAGAGTACAGGTGATTCTCTGGATGATTTGTGTTACACAGGGTACAGTTGATTCTCTGGATGATTTGTGTGTTACACAGGGTACAGGTTATTCTCTGGATGATTTGTGTTTTACACAGAGTACAGGTGATTCTCTGGATGATTTGTGTGTAACACCAAGTACAGGTGATTCTCTGGATGATTTGTGTGTTACACAGAGTACAGGTGATTCTCTGGATGATTTATGTGTTACACAGGGTACAGGTGATTCTCTGGACGATTTGTGTGTTACACAGAACAGGTGATTCTCTGGATGATTTGTGTGTTACACAGAACAGGTGATTCTCTGGATGATTTGTGTGTTACACAGAGAACAGGTGATTCTCTGGATGATTTGTGGGTTACACAGAGTACAGGTGATTCTCTGGATGTTTTGTGGGTTACACAGAGTACAGGTGATTCGCTGGATGATTTGTGTGTTACACAGGGTACAGGTGATTCTCTTGATGATTTGTGTGTTACACAGAGTACAGGTGATTCGCTGGATGATTTGTGTGTTACACAGGGTACAGGTGATTCTCTGGATGATTTGTGTGTTACACAGAGAACAGGTGATTCTCTGGATGATTTGTGTGTTACACAGAGAACAGGTGATTCTCTGGATGATTTGTGTGTTACACAGGGTACAGGTGATTCTCTGGATGATTTGTGTGTTACACAGAGAACAGGTGATCCTCTGGATGATTTGTGTGTTACACAGGGTATAGGTGATCCTCTGGATGATTTGTGTGTTACACAGAGAACAGGTGATTCTCTGGATGATATGTGTGTTACACAGGGAACAGGTGATTCTCTTGATGATTTGTGTGTTACACAGAGTACAGGTGATTCGCTGGATGATTTGTGTGTTACACAGGGTACAGGTGATTCTCTGGATGATTTGTGTGTTACACAGAGAACAGGTGATTCTCTGGATGATTTGTGTGTTACACAGAGAACAGGTGATTCTCTGGATGATTTGTGTGTTACACAGGGTACAGGTGATTCTCTGGATGATTTGTGTGTTACACAGAGAACAGGTGATCCTCTGGATGATTTGTGTGTTACACAGGGTATAGGTGATCCTCTGGATGATTTGTGTGTTACACAGAGAACAGGTGATTCTCTGGATGATTTGTGTGTTACACAGGGTACAGGTGATTCTCTGGATGATTTGTGTGTTACACAGAACAGGTGATTCTCTGGATGATTTGTGTGTTACACAGAACAGGTGCTTCTCTGGATGATTTGTGTGACACAGAGAGAACAGGTGATTTTCTGGATGATTTGTGGGTTACACAGAGTACAGGTGATTCTCTGGATGATTTGTGTGTTACACAGGGTACAGGTGACTCTCTGGATGATTTGTGTGTTACACAGAGAATAGGTGATTCTCTGGATGATTTGTGTGTTACAGGGTACAGGTGATTCTCTTGATGATCTGTGTGTTACACAGAGTACAGGTGATTCGCTGGATGATTTGTGTGTTACACAGGGTACAGGTGATTCTCTGGATGATTTGTGTGTTACACAGAGAACAGGTGAATCTCTGGATGATTTGTGTGTTACACAGAGAACAGGTGATTCTCTGGATGATTTGTGTGTTACACAGGGTACAGGTGATTCTCTGGATGATTTGTGTGTTACACAGAGAACAGGTGATCCTCTGGATGATTTGTGTGTTACACAGGGTATAGGTGATCCTCTGGATGATGTGTGTTACACAGGGTACAGGTGATTCTCTGGATGATTTGTGTGTTACACAGAGAACAGGGGATTCTCTGGATGATTTGTGTGTTACACAGAGTACAGGTGACTCTCTGGATGATTTGTGTGTTACACAGGGTACAGGTGACTCTCTGGATGATTTGTGTGTTACACAGGGTACAGGTGATTCTCTGGATGATTTGTGTTACACAGAACAGGTGATTCTCTGGATGATTTGTGTGTTACACAGAACAGGTGATTCTCTGGATGATTTGTGTGTTACACAGGGAACAGGTGATTCTCTGGATGATTTGTGGGTTACACAGAGTACAGGTGATTCTCTGGATGATTTGTGTGTTACACAGGGTACAGGTGACTCTCTGGATGATTTGTGTGTTACACAGAGAACAGGTGATTCTCTGGATGATTTTTGTGTTACAGGGTACAGGTGATTCTCTTGATGATTTGTGTGTTACACAGAGTACATGTGATTTGCTGGATGATTTGTGTGTTACACAGGGTACAGGTGATTCTCTGGATGATTTGTGTGTTACACAGAGAACAGGGGATTCTCTGGATGATTTGTGTGTTACACAGAGAACAGGTGATCCTCTGGATGATTTGTGTGTTACACAGGGTATAGGTGATCCTCTGGATGATGCGTGTTACACAGGGTACAGGTGATTCTCTGGATGATTTGTGTGTTACACAGAGAACAGGTAATTCTCTGGATGATTTGTTTGTTACACAGGGTACAGGTGACTCTCTGGATGATTTGTGTGTTACACAGAGAACAGGTGATTCTCTGGATGATTTGTGTGTTACACAGAGAACAGGTGATTCTCTGGATGATTTGTGTGTTACACAGGGTACAGGTGATTCTCTGGATGATTTGTGTGTTACACAGAGAACAGGTGATCCTCTGGATGATTTGTGTGTTACACAGGGTATAGGTGATCCTCTGGATGATTTGTGTGTTACACAGAGAACAGGTGATTCTCTGGATGATATGTGTGTTACACAGGGAACAGGTGATTCGCTGGATGATTTGTGTGTTACACAGAGTACAGCAGGTGATTCGCTGGATGATTTACGTGTTACACTGAGTACAGGTGATTCTCTGGATGATTTGTGTGTTACACAGGGTTCAGGTGATTCTCTGGATGATTTGTGTGTTACACAGAGTACAGGTGATTCTCTGGATGATTTGTGTGTTACACAGAGAACAGGTGATTCTCTGGATGATTTGTGTTACACAGAGTACAGGTGATTCTCTGGATATTTTTGTGTGTTACACAGAGTACAGGTGATTCTCTGGATGATGATGATGAAGATGGATTGTACACAGAAACTAGAAGAAACACAACACTCAATGAAGGGCCTGATGCAGTTGCTGAGGTAAGACCAGATATCTTTATTCAAATTGTTGAGACCAGAAACTGTTCATCAGTATTGTTGTAAGGTCTGGTGCCTTGATGAGGTAAGACCAGAAATTTTTCATCATTGTTTTTGTTTGGCCTGGTGTCCTCAGAGAGGGAAGGCCAGAAGCCCACTGTGATTTTGTAAGGCACGAAGTCCTCATCTAGAGAATACCAGAAGCCCTCAGTGATTTTGTAAGGAATGAAGTCCTCATCTAGAGAATACCAGAAGCCCTCAGTGATTTTGTAAGGCATGAAGTCCTCATCTAGAGAATACCAGAAGCCCTAAGTGATTTTGTAAGGAATGATGACCTCATCTAGAGAATACCTGAAGCCTTCAGTGATTTTGTAAGGCATGATGTCCTCATCTAGAGAATGCCAGAAGCCCTCAGTGATTTTGTAAAGCATGAAGTCCTCATCGAGAGAATACAAGAAGCCTTCAGTGATTTCGTGAGGCATGATGTCCTCATATAGAGAAGACCAGAAGCCCTCTGTGATTTTGTGAGGCATGAAGTCCTCATATAGAGAAGACCAGTAGCCCTCAGTGATTTTGTAAGGCATGATGTCCTCATATAGAAAAGACCAGAGGCCCTCTGTGATTTTGTAAGGCATGATGTCCTCATATAGAGAAGACCAGAGGCCCTCAGTGAATTTATAAGGCTTGATGCACTCGTGTAGAGAAGGCCTTATAGAAAAGACCAGGGGCCCTCGGTGATTTTGTAAGGCATGATGTTCTAATATAGAGAAGACCAGATGCCCTCAGTGATTTTGTTAGGCATGATGTCCTCATATAGAGAAGACCAGATGCCTTCAGTGATTTTGTAAGGCATGCTGTCCTCATATAGAGAAGGCGTATAGAGAAGGCCAGAAGCCCTCAGTGATTTTGTAAGGCATGATGTTCTAATATAGAGAAGACCAGATGCCCTCAGTGATTTTGTAAGGCATGATGTCCTCATATAGAGAAGACCAGATGCCCTCAGTGATTTTGTAAGGCATGATGTCCTCATATAGAGAAGAACTGAGACCCTCAGTGATTTTGTAAGGCCTGATGTCCTAATATAGAGAAGACCAGACGACCTCAGTGATTTGGTAAGGCATGATGTCCTAATATAGAGAAGACCAGAAGCCATCAGTGATATTGTAAGCCATGATGTCCTCATATAGAGAAGACCAGATGCCCTCAGTGATTTTGTAAGGCATGATGTTCTAATATAGAGAAGACCAGATGCCCTCAGTGATTTTGTAAGGCATGATGTCCTCATATAGAGAAGACCAGATGCCCTCAGTGATTTTGTAAGGCATGATGTCCTCATATAGAGAAGAACTGAGACCCTCAGTGATTTTGTAAGGCCTGATGTCCTAATATAGAGAAGACCAGAAGCCATCAGTGATATTGTAAGGCATGATGTCCTCATATAGAGGAGACCAGATGCCCTCAGTGATTTTGTAAGGCATGATGTCCTCATATAGAGAAGAACAGAGACCCTCGGTGATTTTGTAAGGCATGATGTCCTCATATAGAGAAGACCAGAGGCCCTCAGTGATTTTGTAAGGCATGATGTACTCATGTAGAGAAGACCAGAGACCCTTGGTGATTTTGTAAGACCTGATGTCCTCATATAGAGAAGACCAGAGGCCCTCAGTGATTTTATAAGGCTTGATGCAGTCGTGAAGAGAAGGCCTGATAGAAAAGACCAGAGGCCCTCAGTGATTTTATAAGGCTTGCTGTCCTCATAGAAAAGGCCTATATAGAAGGCCAGAAGCCCTCAGTGATTTTGTAAGGCATGATATTCTAATATAGAGAAGACCAGATGCCCTCAGTGATTTTGTAAGGCCTGATGTCCTAATATAGATAAGACCAGACGACCTAAGACCTGCAACAGGTCCAGGAATAATTTTTTTTTTTCATTTTTTTTTGTATCACGTTTATAAATGTTCAGTGATCATTTTATAATTCATGTATTGGCCCCTTCTGTGGGGTGCAAATAGTTTACTTTCTTTCTCCAGGGGGCCCCACTATCACTAAGGGGTAAGGACTACATGAGAATCCTCGACCTGTAAAGTCTGCAGGGTTTCCACTGATATAAATATGCGTAAGCTGGCAGCAATGGAGCACACAGACACCACCTGTAGTTATAATTGTGAATTACTGGAACTGGTCATGGCAGCAACAGGGCAGCTGGACATAGGGTCAACAGAGAACCAGAATAGGGGTTGCTTTTACTTGGGGTACATTTATGTAAAATCAGAAACAGACAAAATTATAGGGACCTACCCAGGGCTAAGAAGACCTCAGTGATTTGGTAAGGCATGATGTCATCGTATAGAGAAGACCAGAGACCTTCGGTGATTTTGTAAGGCCTGATGTCCTCATATAGAGAAGGCCTATAGAGAAGGCCAGAAGTCCTCAGTGATTTTGTAAAGCATGATGTCCTCATATAGAGAAGACCAGAGGCCCTTGGTGATTTTGTAAGGCATGATGTACTCATATAGAGAAGACCAGAGGCCTACGGTGATTTTGTAAGGCATGATGTACTCATATAGAGAAAACCAGAAGCCCTCAGTGATTTTGTAAGGCATGATGTACTCATATATAGGGAGACCAGAAGCCCTCAGTGATTTTGTAAGGCATGATGTACTCATATAGAGAAGGCCAGAAGCCCTAAGTGATATTGTAAGGCATGATGTCCTCAGAAACGGAAGATCAGAAGCCCTCAGTGATTTTGTAAGGGATGCTTTCCTCATATAGAGAAGACCAGAGGCCCTCGGTGATTTTGTAAGGCTTGATTTTCTCATATAGAGATGACCAGAAGCCCTCATTGATTTTGTAAGGCATGATTTTCTCATACAGAGAAGACCCGAAGCCCTCAGTGATTTTGTAAGGCATGATTTTCTCATATAGAGAAGACCAGAAGCCTACGGTGATTTTGTAAGGCATGATGTACTCATATAGAGAAAACCAGAAGCCCTCAGTGATTTTGTAAGGCATGATGTACTCATATATAGGGAGACCAGAAGCCCTCAGTGATTTTGTAAGGCATGATGTACTCATATAGAGAAGGCCAGAAGCCCTAAGTGATATTGTAAGGCATGATGTCCTCAGAAACGGAAGATCAGAAGCCCTCAGTGATTTTGTAAGGGATGCTGTCCTCATATAGAGAAGACCAGAGGCCCTCGGTGATTTTGTAAGGCATGATTTTCTCATATAGAGAAGACCAGAAGCCCTCATTGATTTTGTAAGGCATGATTTTCTCATATAGAGAAGACCGGAAGCCCTCAGTGATTTTGTAAGGCATGATTTTCTCATATAGAGAAGACCAGAAGCCCTCATTGATTTTGTAAGGCATGATTTTCTCATATAGAGAAGACCCGAAGCCCTCGGTGATTTTGTAAGGCATGATGTACTCATGTAGAGAAGACCAGAGACCCTCTGTGATTTTGTAAGGCTTTATGTACTTGTGTAGAGAAGGCCTATAGAGAAGACCAGAAGTCCTCAGTGATTTTGTAAGGCATGATGAACTTATATAGGGAAGACCAGAGGCCCTCTGTGATTTTGTAAGGCTTGATGTACTTGTGTAGAGAAGGCCTTATAGAGAAGACCAGAGGCCCTCAGTGATTTTGTAAGGTATGATGTCCTCATTTATAGAAGTCTTGTAGAGAAGGCCAGAAGCCCCCAGTGATTTTGTCAGGCACGATGTCCTCAGAGAGGGAATTACAGAAGCCCTCAGTGATTTTGTAAGGCATGCTGTCCTCATATAGAAAAGACCAGAGGCCCTCAGTGATTTTGTAAGGCTTGATGTCCTCATATAGAGAAGACCAGAGGTGCTACCTACATTTATGTTTATGCTGCAGACATTCTGGCTTATATCTCAGGACTTGTTTGACATATCCCCCTGAAATTTTGCATGTATATAGATCTCACATAGCTCTTAATCATACACAAAATTGGTGGTGCCATCTGCCACCATTTTTGCACAGCATCCTTCTGTTTGTCTGCTGTGGGATAAAATCACTCATATACAAGTAGTGGTTTGACTTATCTGCCTAAAATTTTTCATATGTATACAACTAAGACAGCTTTCTGGATTTTGTGGTAGGTTGCGCAACCTACATACACATTTTGGCTGCAGACATCCATGCTAATATGCAACACACCTCCTGTTTCCCCTTGCCACTCAATCCATGCCTCACTTCACCTGTCCCACTCTGATTTCGGAGGATACACGTAGTCGCTTGTCGACTACCCATATTCTAGTTTTAAAATGTCCTAGTCCGTAACTTGCAAGTCCAAAACTTCCATTTTGCTGAAATCATAATGACTAAGGTAGATATGCAGGACATAAGAGGATCAATATTAAATTTTTAAAATAAACCTCCATTCATACTCCAAACTTTCCACAGGTTTGCATTAGGCCTGTAAGCCTTGTGACAAATTTTTTTTTTGAGACCTTCAAAGAAACAGTTGTCTGATAACCAGGCACAAATCATAACCACTGGACCTATAATCTTCTAACTTTACATCCAAGGAGGTCCATAAAAAATCTCCTGTTAAACCTTTAGTAAGGTCCCTATTATCCATATTCTCTGAACTAAGCTTCCTTTTATTAGGGATACTTCCTAAAAAATTTGGCATTCTGGTGATGAAATTCCTTGTGTGAATGTCTTCTTAGTCAGCCACCCACATTGGCCTTTTTTGTACGGTCATCAGTGCCTGTATCATACTGAGGGCTACAAAAATCAACCCTCTGAAACCATATGGTGAAATTGTTTAATATCGCACAGAAATGATCCTAGGGTAGTGCTTTCTGAAGTTTGTCCAGATGGTCTCTGTTTAGTGACTTTTGGCAGAGTTATGGGAAGCTGAATTTATTCATATGCCCATTTTAGCTCAGTGGCTAGTACTTGTTACAAAGATCTTCTTCTCAAAAACCACTGGGCCAAATTCTTAAATCTTGCTTTGTAATTATTCTCAGATGCTGATAATTCAAGTTTGTTCAAATGGCTTTGGATCAGTGATTTTTGTTACAGTTACGGGGGGCTGAACTTAGCCAGTTTGTTTTAGCTTCATATATGAGTTATAAACCAGCAAAACATTTTTCGACTGATTCCACTGAAGCCAATTTGTTTAATATTTTAAAAGAATTATCTCCAGAATAATTCTTATAATAATTGTTTTTAATGCTTCCACATGAATGATTTTTGGCTGAATTATTATCCCCTCTCAACAAAGTGTTGCGAAAGGGATATAGTAATGCCTCCGTTTGTGCGTCCGTCTGTCTGTCTGTCCAAAATTGCTTTGTGGATCAATTTCAAGCCAAACCATTTGCCCAAAACCTTTCATCTCGCACATATGGCTTACCCACCCATGGATGAAGAAACCTATCGATTTTGAGGTCACGGGGTCAAAGGTCACAGCCACAGCACCCACTTCTTAAAAAAGCTTGTGGATCCATTTCAAGCCAAACTGTTTGACCGAAACCTTTCATCACACACCTATACACGTACAACTTATTGAGTATGCCATCAAAGCTCAAGCTCACACACCTCCCCACCTCATTTTAACAGTTGCATAATACACCCCATATCATTATGCTCCCATGCGAGGGGATGCTCCGCTTTGCAGTGCCCTTGTTGAGATTGAATTGAGTCATTTTACCATATGGGTCATTCCACAGTAAAATGGGCAATTACCTATTTATCTTGTCTCTCCTCATTCATTTATCAGCAAGTAGTTAAAGGTTTTACACAAATACATATAGTTAAATACCTTGGCATGGGTTCTCCATCCATCCAAAATGAGACAATAAAGGTTGGATTATTACTCATGCAGGCCTGTCCCTATATATGCACTGTAAGACAAATATCATGTCCCCAGAGCCAGGAGCTAATATATCACCTCATTTGGAAGAGAAGATAAAGAATTCATTCATTACCTAAATTAGCTAATTTCAAATACGGGATAAGGTGTTCAGATTCAATGGCTGCTTGAAGCAATTGTTGCCACTAACTTTTTTTTGCGAGCATTTCTGATCTTTCTCCCAGTTTTATGTCAACTCGGTCACAATAAGAATTATATCCATGCAAATTGACATTTACATATTTATACCTATACAAAGCAAAATATAAAATGTTGCATGGACATACTTTATCCATGAAACACTGTTTTATACATTACATGTATTAAGTACAAGATGTGGAGCCCTTTATGTCTTCATACTGGAGGGTGGAAAATTAACATGTCAACTCTGTCACAGCTCTTTCACCCCCATAAATAGATAAATGGGTAAAATCTTATTATTTTCAAGAAAAACATGGTTTTTTTTTTGGTTAAAAATCTTCAGTAAATGGCTTATAACATGATTATTAGAAAAATTATAAATTAAAAATCAAGCAATTGTCAACTCCGTCACAGTCAACTCCGTCATGTGATGGAGTTGACATGTCTGTATTTTAAAGCACTGATCACTTAAGCTTTCACCATTATTAGAAATACTAATAAATTGTATATTCCATTAGATTTTAACTATATTTTATGTGTAAGCTTATTTTATATTCAATTTATTTAGTTCCAGGCAATATTTATGATTTATGGGCTGGCTAACTAATTAAATACAGTTACCCTGCAGAAAAATCATTGCATTTTGGTATTCTCACCTGATACATCCACTTCTAATTATTAAACTGAATACTTTTATTTTTAACAGCATGGGCAGTTTGTTATCTAAATTATTTAAAAATAAAATGAAGCCAGATATGGTACAGGACATTCATTTTTGACACCCGTGTTCCATGTTATCAATAAAGATATTCTTTTGACTCCTGGGTCACGAGTGATTTCATTCTGCTGAAGAGGGTCAGACCTGTACCTTGAACGACAATATCCAAAGTCATTTAGAATACATTTGCTAGATCTTTACAGCATTTAAAACATCCTGTCCCAGCAGGAAAAGCTTAGCATGTTGCAGCAGACTTGGTCCATTATTGTGCAATACTCTATTTTTCTCCTTGTACATTAATATGATTTAATTATTTATATGCCCATTGTATGACACTTGATGGTAGACATGCTTCATAAAATAAAAAACAAATGGTGTCAATTCCTCTTTTCCTGCTAACATGCTGATTCTGGTTCCCACAAAAGACTGTGGCAACATAATAACATATTTTTTTTTTGCAAATGCAGGCACTGATGAAGATGACTGCATGACACCTGGAATTGTTCTTCAGTTTCTGTTAAATTTAAATATGTCTCATTGTTTATTGTACCTGTTAATAGTTTTCCACTTTGGAACTGATAAATGTGTACAAACAGAAACTTTTGTACTACCTGATGTTTTTGAAACGTCCAGAGTCAATAGTGCCAAACTTGTTGGATATATTATCTAGTTAGGATTTTGAATAATTGCAACTTTAAGCATCACTGAATTTATTAGGCAGCTGATCGACAGTTCCAGTTCTCTAGTGGTCAACAAAAATAAGGCAAAACTGAAATGCAACCCTCCAAAGAGCAGCCCAAATCTCATCTTGAGATCTTTTACCCTCTCTCCATTCATAGATATTTCAACGGCCTTTTAAAATGTTTCAAGACATCTACAGACCCAAAACTGACAAGGAAAAGGAAATTTAAATCAACTGTAGGATGTCTCATCATTTTGAATTACCTGTGGTATACTTTAAATTTTATAAACATATAATCAAGTTGTTTTCATAAGTTTGCAAAGAAATATTTTTTTATGTGACAACAGATTTTTTTCTGTCAGCCAGAACTTTTATATGCACAAATATATGTGACGCAATAAAATTCTGGTCAATAAAAAATTTAAATACCATACAAGGCAGTATTTAGAATGGAAGATTTGTGCATGAAAATAATTATGAGATTTATAATGTCATATGTTAGGGTATACTGGTCAAAAGCCTGTTCTGTCAACTCCGTCACAAATACTCATGGAAACTGCGAAATTGAAACCACACAATTTTGAATGCAAATATGTGGTCATGATCGTTAATTTCAGAAGCTGCCCATAGTTGCGACAGTTGAGATTAATCTTCAGCTACGTAGTGATGTCCATTGAGCCTGGTGCATATACTTTAAGTGATTCGGGGAGAATAACAAGGCCCATTTCAAATAATATTGGTTGGCTTAGATGCAAAATCTGTGACCCTTTGCAAGGATGTGCTGACCCGGTGGGCTCGCCTGGCAGTTTTCCCTGCCCCCAGCACATGACTTGAGTCTGGAAATATGAATGCCCGCCAGGCAGTAATATTTTAAAATTACGTGTATGTGTGCCAAGCCAGATTACATCATGGTCCATGGACGGTAATATTCATTAAGCAGTGATATATCATAGGACACGAAGGTCCATGTGTGGAATACCTGAATACATGATTTCAGTGTGAAGGTTACCAAGCGGGTCAGGCTGTGGGGCCGCTGTTTGTGTTTTCATAGCAAAGATGCCACTCACATGAGGCATGATCGCCTGATTTGCAAATACGGGGGAATCGTCAGGTCCTCAAAGAGCCTTGTGATGCCTTAATATGCAAATATCAGGGATTCACCATAATGACTTTACAGGGCTTTAGTGATAAGAGCTGGCACCTAGTTAAGTCTATTGGTACATGGTATCACGTTTAAGCATTTTATTAGAAAACGCAAATACTAAAGCCCAGGCAGGGCTAGCATGTAGTCTGTTTTAGTAATTGTGACCTTTCACCTTGGGCTCAAGGTCGGTCATCGCTCATGCATGCCTGTAAAATGGTCTAATTGTGTAGTTTGTTATTTTATTAGAATTTTATGAAGGTTAAGCCATGTTAGAAAAAAACTCAACAATAGTTGAGTGGCAATGGAAGCCCTGACGTGTGTGCTTTAAAAAATTCAAAGTAACTGATGTGTCATTTTTCAGGAAACACGGGTGAAAGAAGTGACCACAAGGAGACAGAGAAACAAGAGGTACTTAAAATCCTTATGCATGTCTATAGATCTTGGATACCTCAAACTCGTACTCAAGACGGGTTGCACCACCTGTAATCATTTTTGCGTGGTGTCCATCCATGGCTGTGCTTTGAGTGTAAATTGCCACTTGTGATTCAGTGTATTGGTCTGAAATTTGGCATGTACGTCCGTCTTGGAGAGTTTTCTAATAAAGCAGACAGGTGGCGCCACCTACCTTCCCCTTTTCAAAGAAAACATGGATGCCCTTTTCTCAGGAGTGGTTTGCTGTATTGACATAAAATTAAGCTTGTCCATAGATCTTTGATACCCCCTTCTCGTACTCAGCCCTGGAGGCGCCATCTGCTATGGGTGAAAATCACTCATATCTCAGAAGTGGAAGAATGTATCAGCCAGAAATTTTGCATGTTTATCCATCTTGGATATCTTTGTTTACCAGATAGGTGGCACCACCTGCCATTCAGTTTTTAGCTCAGCTGAATACAAGTCAAATGAGCTATAGTGATGGTCCTTTGTCTGTCGCCTTCTGTCCGTCTGTTGACCAGGCACAAATTGTGATAACTGGACCTTTGCATGCATATTCATCATGGAGTGTTTTATCAGTTCCTGCAGACTGGTGACATCACCTGGATTTTTTTTAATTTGTACACATTTTTTTAGCTCAGCTGACTATAAGTCATCTGAGCTATAGTCGTGGTCCATTGTCTGTCGTCTGTCTTGCCGTCCATCTGTCTTGCCGTCCGTCCGTCTGTCCATCCATCTGTAGATGTTTTAAAACCGTAAGACCTAGGAATCCAAAATTCGGCCTAATGTTAGATGTCCCAAAGATCTCCTACCAAGCCGAAAACTGGGTCTTTGCGACTTCGTTCCTTTGAGAAATTAAGGAAAAACCTCAATTTTTAATTAAAAAACTATTTTCACACTTCAGGACTGTCTAATATCCAAACCACTCATCTGTTTTTCCTCATATTTATCATAAATATTCCCCTATATAGTTCCTATGTACATGCCAGAAATAAGGTTTGTATTTTAAAATTTAAAAAAGTTATGGGTCCAAACATATTGCAATTTGTAAAAAATCATAAAAAATATTTGGTCACTTAACACAAAAAATTGTTAAAGCTAGGGACTTTTTTTCAGTAATATAGCTTTTACTAATCAAAATTTAATTGTATACCCAAAATTAGATCAAAATTTTTTAAATTTTTTAAAATATTAGTATAAATATAATATTGGTACCTTAAATTTTGCCCAAATTTGACCATGGCACATTTTTTTCTCGTAAGTATATTCAATTTATTTTTCAGAGCTGGGATACATGTGGATTTAATCTGTTGAATTCTGAAATTTGAAAGTAAAAGCTTAAAAATTATTCTAATTATTGAAGTCTTTCAGATGCTCTAATGTATTTGCATTTTGTATATCCAAGACCCCACTCTTGCTCACTACAGCCTCTCCTAGGTAACCTCATTAGTGATGCAGCCCTGGCAGAACACCCCTGCTGTAATATTCTCATGGGCCCTACCCTAACACCCCCCCCCCCCTCGAAGTCCCCCCCCCCCATCACCAATTATATTGCAGTACATGGTTTGTTATTGTCAACTGTATTTCTTTAAATGTAAAGCTGTTTTTGATCCAATAAGCACAACTTTTCTTGAAATATTAATTCAAAAAGTAATCCAAGATATGCCACGTTGATCTGATAAAGCATTTTTAAGAAATTATTTCCTTTTAAATAATTAAACAAAATATAATTTAACCCATCAGTAGGCATAATTTGATAATATATGAAACAGATCATGGATAAATAAAGGTGCAATTTTAAATTGTGAATTCTGGAGTATTATTTTCATATATTTAATGCTTTGCAAATTTAAAAAATATGTTTTATAAAAAAAAAAGAAATATATCTGTGTGCATAATGTGATGTTACCTGACTAAAATAAGTATAAATATTGATGCAGTTTAGATTTGTGAATCAATTTAAATATTCAGATATATATATATGATATACTGTTAATATATAGTAAAATTTATAAACTTAAAAAAAATGACTTAACAAAAGAAAAAATAGAATCTAATGCAAATATTTGTTCATTATTTTCCTGTCTCAGTAGAATGGAAATTAAAGTTATTTGCTTTGTTTTCATCTCTCTGCCTGTTTTTTAAATATTTGTATCCCCAGACAAAGTCGGGGGACACTATGTTTTCATACCGATCCTGCCGCCGCCGCCGCCGCATATAAATCTTGTTGGCGCGATAACCCAAAAAATATTTCACGGAACTTTACCAAACTTGGTATATGTATTGATATATGTAAGAGGATGACGCCTATTTAAAATGAGGTCATGACCTATACTAGGAGAGTGTCCTTGACCTTGAATAGGTCCAATTTTGGGGAAAATCACACAAATTCTTTAATATCTCAAGAAATCTTGCATGGATTTATCCCAAAATCAAGTTGATGGAAGATCATGGATAGGGTTGTCATGTTCCAGAAACTGGTGGCGCCACCTGTTATTCTTTACTTGTTTTTGTGCCATTTATACCCCCTTCATTGCCACTTAACAATACTGTGAGCAGTGTAAGTCAAAAACTAATAGACAGATTTCATTCATATTATGCATATACATAGACATGGGTTATGGGATGATGTATTTTTAAACTGGGGTCATAACCTTTCCTTTGAGAGTGGCCTTGACCTTGAATATTGCAATATATGGTGAACATCCCACAAAATCATTAATATCTCAATCAGGGATGTATAGATCGTCCCAAAAATCAAATTGACTGAAGGTCTTAGATAGCTTTGTCTTTTGCGGAAGACAGGTGGTGCCACCTTCTGTCTTTCTCTCATTTTTGTGCCTTTTAATACCCCATCATTGCCATTTCACAGTACTGTGAGCATTAAAAGTCTAAAACTTTTGGACAGATTGCGCTGAAATTGTGCATATACATTGATCTTGGATAACTCCATCTTGTATTCAAGACTGGTGGTGCCTTCTGCAATCGTTTGCCGTGGTGTCCATCTGTACATGTGCTTTGGATGAAAATTGCTCATATCTCCAGAATGGTTCAAGGTTTTGGTCTGAAATTTGACATGTCCATCCATCTTGGAAAGTCTTGTAAACCAGACAGTGGCGCCACATTCTTTCCTGTTTTATGTACAATAAATTAATGCCCTTTTCTGAGGAGGGATTTGCCCTATTGGCCTGAAATTGTGCCTATCCATAGATATTGAACTCCTCCATCTTTTACTTTAGACTGGTGGTGCCATCTGCAATCATTTTGCCATGGTGTCCATCTGTACATGTGCTTTTGTTGAAAATTGCTTATAACTCCGGAGTGGTTCAAGGTATTTGTCTGAAATTTGGCATGCCCATCCATCTTTGAAAGTTTTCTTGTAAACCAGACAGGTGGTGCCACCTACCTTCCTGTTTTTGTAGAATAAATTAATGCCCTTTTCTGAGGAGTAATTTGCCCTATTAGCCTGAAAATGTGCATATCCTTAGATCTTGGACTCCTCATGTACATAAGACTGGTAGCGCCATCTGCCATTGTTTGTGTGGTGTCCATTTGTTTTAGATGAAAATTGCTCATATCGGAGTCCTTCAATGTGTTGGTCTCCAATTTGGCATATACATCCATCTTGGGGAGTTTTCTTGTCAACCAGACAGGTGGGGCCACCTACCTTACCATTTTATAGTATAAATTTATCCCCTTTTCATAAGAGTGATTATCTGTATTGGCCCCCATATTTGGTGAAAAATATTGTTTCTCAAGTTGATAAATGTTCCATAGTCATTTGCCAAGTGTCAGTATATGCTGCTGAAGATGAGGGGACTATTCATAAAGGGGGGGGGGATTAATTGTCTGGCGATACTATGGCTCCTGCAGTGCCAAGAAATATCTAGTTGTTACCCATTATTATGCACAATTTTGCATAAGAATGTTAGACGCCTGAGGCCAAATGACCAACTACACAGTAACAGCTGTCAGTCTGATCTTTAGCAGGGCACAATTAGCATACACCAGAGCCTGCCGTGAGGGGACACCAGGATGAGCAGACACCTTCAATGTACAGACACTAAGCCAATGACCTGAACCATTTCCCATTAAAATCGACCTGTCATGAGCGGACACCTGCTAAACACAGACAGGGGCAGTCCTGTTTGGCCCAAAATCCTGTCATGAACGAACACCCGAGTCCGATTTATCAGCAGCTACCAGTTACGCTGTGTGGGTGTACCAGCTGAGCAGCTCTGCGGAAAGCTTCGTGCAAGCTGTGAATGGCTCGTATATAGATTCATTCATAGATATTATGTAAATCGCAGGAATTCTGTATTACAAGACTGACTCAACCAATGAGCATCAACATTAGTTGATCTTTTTCCGTCATATAAGTATGGTGGACAAGTGGTTTGCGCCGGCAAACTTGCGGCACTATTTCAAGGTTGAAAATAATAGCGATAGCATATTTGATAATTGTAACTCTTAACTGTTGCAAAAATCGTCAAATGTTGATTAACAAGAACAATTTGGCCTGCACAATAATCCAAATATGATTGTAGGCGCACCGGCAGGTGACATCAGCCAAACGCCCCCAAACACACCCGAAAACCCCAGTGTTTCCGCCATATTGAATGTCCGCCTCATTTGAAGCCAAGTCATTGCAATGTAAATCTGAGAAAATCAACGCTGAATTTGAGGCATCTGGTCATAATCTCATTGTCAAGATAAAAGTTTCATAGTGAAAATTTATTTCTGTCCCTATATTGAGTTTAAAGTCAATGTATTTAAGTCGATTTCAATGGACGAAATCACCGTACATAGTTCAAATTTGATTGGGAATAGCACTGGCTGGCGACAGCTGCCGAAAGCCACCAATTGCTCCTGATCACCCCAGTGTTTCCACCATATTGAATGTTCGCCTAATGTGAAGCCGAGTCAGGGCAATGTAAATCTGACTAAATCATTGCTAAATTTGAAGCATCTGGTCATAATTTCAATGTTGGGATAAAATTCTGAATTGGAAAATTGATATCGATCCAATATTGAGTTTGAGGTGTCTGGATTTGAATGATTTCACGTGGACCATTCATAAGGGACATGAGATATCTCATTTTGACAAACATAAATTTACTCTTCAGCGCCGTGGATAAAACGTTGCATAAAATTAATTGTTCATTAAAAATTAAAGCAATATCTTAATGACACACCTCTTTCATTCCAAATATTCTCCTGTCATGCAAGTTTGGCTAGACCAGAGGTTTGTGGGATGACCTTTCATTTATTTACTTAGACACAAATATTTATTTATTCAGAAACAATATGTGATTAAGAAATATTATAGATATTTTTTTATTGAATAAAATATTTTTTTAGCTCAGCTGACTATAAGTCATCTGAGCTATAGTCGTGGTCCTTTGTCCGTCGTCCGGCCGGCCGGCCGTCCGTTAACAGGGCACGTTTTAAAACCGTTGGACCTATGTATCCAAAATTTTGCTTACCATTAGATGTCCCCAAAATCTCCTACCATACCAAAAATTGGGTCATTAGGACTTCGTTCCTTCGAGATATTAAGGAAAAACCTCCATTTTCCATAAAAAAGCCATTGTTACACTTCAAGGCTGCCTAATATCAAAACCAATGATCTGTTTTTGATCATATTTAGTATTTATATTCTTCCATACATTTTCTGTGAACATACCAAAAATTAGGTCAGTATTGGGTATTATTTTGAAGTTATGGGCCCAAATATAATGTTGACACAAAATAAGATCTGAATTTTTGCAAATTTTTTAAGTCATTAGCATAAATAAAAAATCAATACCTTAAATTTTGTCCTTCTTTGGCTATGGCACGTTTTATTCCTGTAAGCACTGTTGATTTAATTTTCACAGCATTCATACATAAGGATATAAACTTTTAAAATCAGAAATTTCAAAGGAATTGATTGAAAAGAGAAGCTTTTATTCAAGTTTTTATACACCATGTCAGTTGTTTACATCAAGTCCACCTAGCAGTACAGCCTTCATTGTGTTATGTAACCCTCTCCAGGCAGCTTGCCTTGGCTCAGCTTGGCCACTACTAGCAGGCTTTCCCTCTGCCTTGCACTCCTCCCCCCCCCCCCTACCCCTTCCTCCAGCTGGTGCATAAACTAGATAAATTTTATAATTTTCTGTATTTGATTCATTCTTATTCTAGGCTATGCTACATTTTAGATTTGTATTGCACCACCGGGGTTTTATTGATTACAGTGCACATTTAATTGTGTCCACAAAGTGGTGTATTGCTATGAAAGTGTGGATATTCATCAGATAAGTAATTCCTTACTTCAGAAGAGTAAATACTTCATCAGGTGTGAAATTGACTATTAATTCCAATAATAAATTATAGCTGAGATTGTAATTAACACAATAATATTGTTTGTCCCTTATTCAGCCAACAGTGTGTATACTTTATTTAATAAGATGTTTTATTTTATCAGATTTACTTAATCTTTTATTTTTGTGAATAAAATTAAGTTTGTACTGAAAACTTATAAATTTATAAAACTCGTAAATAAAAAAATGAATCTGATAAAATCTATTAATGGAAAAAGTGGATATGCTAAAAAAATAGGCTTTAATATTAACTTTAATGCATTATTCCCTGAAAGTGAAATAAAGGTTTTAGTCCATTCTGTCCACTTGTCTGTCCATCTGTAAATTTTTCATATACATCACAGTATCTCAAAACTTTTACTTTTTTTCTTCATGACAATCTTGTCAGAGTATAAGTTTAGCAATCATATATTTAGAACTATACTATAACCAAGTAGGAGGGCCCTTTCCTCTTAGCTTCTCATGTGCTTATATATATGGAAAACATTACAATAGAAGATTCTGCAATAGAAGATTTTGAATTTGCAAATGTTTCAAACTTCAGCTGAGCGCCGTAACCCATGGGTCCCTTGTTAGGGAACCTGTGAGCTTATGCGATGGTGTGGCGGCGTCTGTCATCTGTTGTCTGTCGTCTGTACGTTAACCCATACTATTTTGAAAACGGCAAGAGTTAGCATTACAAAATTTGACAAGACTAGTGGTGCCAGCTACAATAATTTTTGTATTGTGAATGCCAGAATTTCAGCAGTGATGTTTGTGTAATTGTTTCTTATTCAGATGTTTAGTACTTGCATTTTTCATATACATGAAAAGTAATGGTCCAGCATTGAAGCATTATACCTGGTGTATTTCCCAATGCACAGGTTCCCATTAGGCCTGTAGGCCTTGTTTTTATATGCTTACAGGTTTGTGATTCTTCTGTTTTATTTGTTGAATGAATCTCCATACAGTTATAATTATTCTCACCCACATCTGTCCCTACCTATCATGAAGGGACACCTGCAATGCAGGGACATTTTGCCGATAGCCCACAGGTGTCCCCTCACGACAGGTTCTGCTGTATTCATTGAACTTGGATGTTAAATCTTGTTAGTCTACAGACTGAGTGCTGGGACCTGTTGGTCCCTTGTTGAAATTTGGTTATGTATTACAGTCCATCTGACCTTGAAGCTGACCTTGAAGATAATCAGGACTATGACAGCACTGTTAGTCAGTCAGAAACCAATCTGACGGTGGTAGGAAGCGGGTCTCCAAAATCCAAAGGGATAATGACGAAGTCAGGACACGGGTATGATGCTCAAACTCAAGTTCATGTTACCCAGGAAGATGACACCAGGGGGCGCTCTGCTCTCCCGTCTTCACGGTTCCGTGATCATGAGTGGGACCGAAGACGTGCCTATTCTCCAGATTCCCACAGGAGTGCAAGTCGTTATGGGATAACAGAGACCACCAGATCTGTAAGGGAAGGAGGTATTCAAGAACGGACCAGCCCATCAGCACTGGAAGTTGCAAAACTGTTGACACAAACAAAAGAATTAGAAAAGGTAAGTTACATCAGTATAACTGTCCCACAGAAAATATATGTCAGCTGTTAAAATGTGACTGTGTTCTGCTGCATCCTCCTGTCTGTCCCTCTCTAAACAATGTATTTTCTGATGTAAGAGCCACTTCCAATTAATATGGGTGGTGTATCTTATAGAGCTCTATCAGTATATTGATACTTTTCAATTGACCACATCAATACAGTTACTGTTTCCCCCATGGATAATCCGCACTTTCTCTCCATGAAATCGAAATAAAAAAGTTGGTGCGTAGTACACAGCATAATTCCAAACTATTTTCCCCCATCACATTGGACATAGTATGGTGGGCCAACAGTGAGTGATAATAAAGGATTTTTATGCAAACTCACTGAACTTTATCAAATTAGGCATCAGAAAATATAATAATAGGTTTTATTTACTGTCATTATTTCGAATATACCTTTAATGTGGCTTACAGCTGAAGAACATTGATGATTTGTGAACTGAAATATTCATGACGGTACATGGTTTGGTCAAACTCATTCAATGTCACTGTCAGTTGGTAGATGGCGCTGCAGGCACAAACACTGGGGTTGTTATGCCAGGTCACTAATTCTCTTAGGAAATGATCCGTGATACACTTTATTACTTTCTAAACAACTTCAGCCAAGGGAGGAATAATTGCCTAGTGGTTACCTTATAATTAATTACCCTATTGTGTATATCGTCATGGTCAGATTGATCAGTTGTACAAATTAATGTTATCACAGCCAAGGTGTAATAACTTCGTAACAAAAGTGGGGTTTTTTTTTATACTATTATAATATACTAATTTAATACTAATCTTTTTTTCACAAATGAAAACATAAATATTTATGTAGGAATTATTAATTTTATTGAACAATTTCCTTTCAACACATGCATATGGTTGCAAATGGTATTAAATCACAACAAATATGATTAAAAAAAAAATTAAACACAGGAAATCTTTGCATGTGGTATTAAATAAAAAAAAATATGAGTAGCAAATGATCAACATCTGCATATGGTTGCATATGGTATTAAATTACTAAAGGCATTGAACTAAATCACCAAAGACATAACTAGCAAATATGTAATTTCACCAGTAAAGTTGATAAAAAAAAGTATTCTATAACCAAACGTATAAACAAGCATTTTCGTCAGACTTTTTATATTCATTTAACATATTCCACAGAAAACTTTCATATGGTTGCATATGATATTAAATCACTAAAGATGTGGTACTAAATCACCAAAGACATGAGTCGCAAAAGGTCGTTACAGTTCATCTAGACTCTACCAAACCCTTCAAAATTGTCATCGTCTGACTGGAGGAATATTTTCATGATATCCTCTGTGGTCATCACGTCTTTGTCGGTGAAAAAATTTCATCCTCATAGTCATCATCAGAACTTTCTGATGTCTCATCAACCTCTTTACTAGATTGTTCTGTCCACAGAATATCATCCTCCATACCGTCTAACGCACTGAATATACAAAAGTGCTTGAATGATTTGATTATTATGTTCCTATCAAGTTAATCCAATCTGGAGCGCGCATACGACCTCCCCATCATGAAACTTTTGGCACCATACTGCATCCACTCTCCCCATTTTGATTTGAGTAGCGTTTTCATCGGTCTGTTAACACCAACGTCCAGTAGCTGCAGCATTGAAGTCATGCCGCCAGGAATAATGGCCACCTCTGTTTTGTGGGTTGTCTTAAGATGCTCAATGATATCGTGATTGCAATGGCAGCAAAAAGCCTCCAGTACTAACAAGCTGTTGTCTTTCTTTGTTAGTCCACGATTCCCCCACACACAATCCATCCAGCCTTTGGCTTGCACACGCACCTGAACACCACTCGGGAATTAACACATTTGGGCATAGTTTTTCGCTTGAACTCAACATACGGCAGTAATTTAGTCCAATCTACCATGCAGGCCAACATGACTGTGAACAGATTTTTCTCGTTTCCAGTGGTAGGGATTGTTACTGTATTCGCTCCTTTTTTCCGACAGTTGTATCTACAGGAAGATCAAATGTAAGTGACGTTTGATCGGAGTTACCGATGAGTGACAGTGGAGGGTTGAGTACTTTGCTTCGTTTAATTATATGGGGCTGAAAAGGTGCAAGTTTAGCCTTGTAGTCAAATGTAAGCTTTTGGCTGATGTGGGTCTTTCTTCTTATGGATAATTCATTACGGGCCATGAAGCAATAACACCAGTTTGATGAAGCTTTGAAATCACTAATTTTTAGCTCAGCTGACTATAAGTCATCTGAGCTATAGTCGTGGTCCATTGTCTGTTGTCCGTCCGTCTGTCTGTCCGGATGTCCATCCGTAAGACTGGCACATTTCGACACCATTGGACCTACGAATCTGAAATTCGCCATACAGTTAGATGTCCCCAAAATCTCCTACCATGCCGAAAATTGGGTCAGTAGGACCTTGTTCCTTCGAGATATTGAGGAAAAACCTCAATTTTTTATTAGAAATCTTTTTTCACACTTCAGGACTGCCTAATATCAAAACTACTCATCTGGTTTTCTTCATATTAACCATAAATATTCCTCTTTATAGTTCCTATGTACATGCCAGAAATTAAGTCAGTATTATTTAATTTAAAAAAGTTATGGGCCCAAACATAATGGACTTTGTAAAAAAATCAGGAAAGATATTTGGTCACTTAAGACCAAAAGTGTCAAAGGTAGGGACTTTTTTTCAGTAGTACAACTTTAATTGATCAAAATTTATTTGTATACCAAAAATAAGATCAAAATCTGTTAAATTTTTTTAAATATTGGCAAAAATATAAAATTGGTACCTTAAATTTTGCCCAAGTTTGACCATAGCACGTTTTTTTCCTGTAAGTACTGTGGATTTAATTTTCACAGCATGTTTTTGTTAGCATTTTGTCTGTTAACTCCAAAAATTTGAAACCAGTAGATCAAAAACTGTAGATTTTAGTCAAGTTTTCAAGCACCATGACACATCAAGTTTACATCAAGCTAGTGTTATGCAGTTTGCAAGAGCTCAGCTCCCCAGCTTCAGCTCTAAGTTCCTTAAATTTAGCATACAGTTAGTTGTCTCCAAAATCCCCTACCATGCCAAGAATTTTATCACTAGGACTTAATTCCTTCAAAATATTAATGAAAAACTTCATTTTTAGCTCAGCTGACTGTAAGTCATCTGAGCTATAGTGATCACTCTTTGTCCGTCGTCCGGCCGTCCGGCCGTCTGTTAACAGGGCACAAATCGTAACCGCTGGACCTGGAATCTTCTTACTTTACATCCAAAGAGGTCCATGAAAAATCTCCTTGGAAACCTGGAATTAGGTCTCTGTTACCCATATCCTTCAAGCTATGGGGCCCCAAAGTACCCCCCCAGAATAGTGAAAAATTTCATACAATAACTTCAATATCTCATTAACTACATCACTGATGGTCATGATTTTTGGCATACATATTGATCATGAGATGTTCCATCAGTTCCTGCAGACTGGTGGCGCCACCTGTATTTTTCGATTTTTTACAAATTTTTTTCTCTATTTTTGAGACCTTTAAAAATATGGACATCTGTTAACAGGGCACAAATTGTAAAGACTGGACCTAAAATCTTCATTCTTGACATTCTGAGAGACCTATGAAAAGTCTCCATGGAAACCAGAAATTAGGTCTCTATTACACATTTCCTTTGAGCTATGGGGCCCCAAAGTACCCCCCCAGAATAGTGAAAAATTTCATACAAAAACTTCAGTATCTCATTAACTACATCACTGATGGTCATGAGTTTTGGCATACATATTAATCATGAGATGTTTCATCAGTTTCTGCAGACTGGTGGCACGCCTATATTTTTCGATTTTTTACGAATTTTTTTCTCAATTTTTTAGAACTTTAAAAATGTGGACATCTGTTAACAGGGCACAAATCGTAAAGACTAGACCTAGAATTTTCATTCTTGATATTCTGAGAGACCTATGAAAAGTGTCCATGGAAACCAGAAATTAGGTCTCTGTTACCCATTTCCTTTGAGCTATGTGGCCCCAAAGTACCCCCCAGAATTATGAAAATTTGATACAAAAACTCAAATATCTGAACAACTAATGCATTGATCACCATGATTCTTTGCATGGATATTGATCATGGAGTGTTTCATTGGTTTCTGCAGACTGGTGGTGCCACCTGTATTTTTTCTATATTCTACAATTTTCTTTCTCTATTTTTGATACCTTAAAAGATGCGGTCATCTGATAACAGGGCACAAATCATAATGGCTGGACTTAGAATCTTCTTTCTTTACATGCAGAGAGGCCAATGAAAAGTCTTCTTGGAAACTGAAAATTAGGTCTCTGTTACCCAAAACCTTAGAGCTATGGGGCTCTGAAGTATCCCCCAGAAAAATGCAAAATTTGATACAAAAGCTCAAGTATCTGAACAACCACTGCATTGATCACCAAGATTCTTTGCATGAATATTGATCATGGGATGTTCCATCACTTCCTGCAGACTGGTGGCGCCACCTGTATTTTTTCAAATTTTTGTAAATTTTTTTCTCTTTTTTTTTCAAACCTCAATGAAACTGTAATCTGTTAACAGGGCACAAATCCTAACCACCTGACCTGGAATCTTCTAACTTAATATCCAGGGATGTCCATGAAAAATCTCCTTGAAAACCTGAAATTAAGTCTCTGTTACCCATATCCTTGGAGCTATGGGGCTCTGAAGTACCCCCCAGAATAATGCAAAATTTGATACAAAAGCTCAAGTATCTGAATAACCACTGCATTGATCACCATAATTCTTTGCATGAATATTGATCATGAGATGTTCCATCATTTCCTGCAGACTGGTGGTGCCACCTGTATTTTTTCGAATTTTTACAAATTTTTTTCTCTTTTTAGCTCAGCTGACTATAAGTCATCTGAGCTATAGTCGTGGTCCATTGTCCGTCGTCCGTCCGTCTGTCCGTCCGTCCGTAGATGTGGCACGTTTTGAAACCGTGAGACCTAGGAATCCGAAATTCGGCTCAGTGTTAGATGTCCCCAAGATGTCCTACCAAGCCGAAAACTGGGTCTTTGCGACTTTGTTCCTTTGAGAAATTAAGGAAAAACCTCAATTTTTTATTAAAAACCTATTTTCACACTTCAGGGCTGCCTAATATCAAAACCACTCATCTGTTTTTCCTCATATTTACCATAAATATTCCTCTATAAAGTTCCTATGTACATTCCTGAAATTATGTCTGTATTATATAATTTAAGAAAGTTATGGGCCAGAACATAATGCATTTTGTAAAAAATCAGGAAAGATATTTGATCACTTAACACAAAACATGTTAAAGCTATGGACTTATTTTCAAGTAATATAACTTTAATTAATCAAAATTAAATTGTATACCCAAAATTAGATCAAAATCTTTTAAATTTTTTAAAATATTAACAAAAATAAAAAATTGGTACCTTAAATTTTGCCTAACTTTTACCATAGCATGTTTTTAGCTCAGCTGACTATAAGTCATCTGAGCTATAGTCGTGGTCCATTGTCCGTCGTCCGTCCGTCCGTCCGTCAGTAGATGTGGCACGTTTTGAAACCGTAAGACCTAGGAACCCAAATTTCAGCATAATGTTAGATGTCCCCAAGATCTCCTACTAAGCCAAAAACTGGGTCTTTGCGACTTCGTTCCTTTGAGAAATTAAGGAAAAACCTCAATTGTTTTATTAAAATCCTATTTTCACACTTCAGGACTGCCTAATATCAAAACCACTTATCTGTTTTTCCTTATATTTACCATAAATATTCTTCTATATAGTTCCTATGTACATGCCAGAAATTAAGTCTGTTTAGTATAAATTCTTTAAGTTATCGGCCCAAACATAATGGACTTTGTAAAAAATCAGGAAAAATATTTACTCACTTAACATGAAAAATTTTGAAACTAGAGTCTATTTTCCCAAGTATATAACTATGTTTAATCAAGATTCAATTGTTTACCCAAAATTAGATCTGAATTTTGTAAATTTTTTAAGTAATTAGCATAAAAATAAATCAGTACCTTAAATTTTGCCCAACTTTGACCATGGCACGTTTTTTTCCTGTAAGTACCATTGATTTAATTTTCACAGCATGTAAACATAAATATTTCATTTGTTTAAATCTGAAATTTGTAAGAAAAAGCTTGAAAATTAAGCTAGTTATTGATTTTTTTCTTGAGGCTCTATTGTAGTCATTTGCTTTGATTACAGATTACAGATGCAGGGTCCCACTCCAGGTCACTGGAAGTCAGCTATGCCAGGGTTTCTGATTTGTTACAGTTACTGGGGGAGATCCCCTGCTGTGACAGGTGTACAGTTATTCTTATATCACCACCCTAATCAATCCCCCCCCCCCCCCCCCCGCAAACCCAACCCACCAAGTGTTATGCAGTATTGTTATTGTTTTCACTGTATCTCCTTCATTGTAAAGCTGTTTCCACTCTGATATGCAAAAACTTTCCTTGAAAAAGTAATTCAAGGTGTAATCCAGAAGATGCAATGTTGTGTAATGTAGCATTTTTAAAGAAATAATTTTTCTTTTAAATGATTTTACCACTCATAATGGAACCCATCAGTATGCTTAAATTATGATATAATATAAAGCACATTATGGATAAATAAAGACACAATTAAAAATTGTGAAATCTAAATCAAGTATTTTTTTTAGATATTTATTGTTTTGCAGATTTAAAAGATATATTTTTGGGGTAAAAAATAAATAAACATTTGTATGCATGATGTGGTGTTATCTGACAAGATTGAGATTTATGATGATGCAATTGAGAATTATGAATCATCTTTTATATTCGGATATATATGTTATATTGAAAATGTATAGAAATATAAACTTAAATTTAAAAAAAATTGATGTGATAAAAAAGTGAGGATTTATTACAAACATTTGTTCATTATTTTCCTGCCTCAGCAGAATTTGAGATCAGGCTTTGTTTGCCATGTTGTTAATTAGTTACATTTCAACTGTAAACATTTCATAAAAAAACATATATTTTATAATATATATTATACAAAAAAAAGATTCGATTGAACAAATGTGTAAACTACTGAAATGGTAACAGTTAATCGAAAAGCCAACTAATGATCATGGTAATTGTACAGATCATTTGTTCACAAACTGCTCACATGCTTCAGTTTCACCATTAGGAAACACATGGTCAGGTCACAAAATATTATTTGCAACAATTTCTTGCTCATCAATACAAACCAATCATATAAACCAACCATGGCCTTTATTACCTCTTCCTCTTACACTTTATCTCCATTTGATATTATTTTAGATTTTTACCTTCAAGGTTAATGTCAGCTGAGCACAGTGACCCATAGGTCCCTTGTTTTCCTGTAAGTACTGTGGATTTAATTTTCTCAGCATGTTTTTGTTAGCATTTTGTCTGTTAACAACAAAAATTTGAAACCAGTTGATCAAAAACTGTAGATTTTATTCAAGTTTTCAAGCACCATGTAACATATTATTTACATCAGGCTAGTGTTATGCAGTTTGCAAGAGCTCAGCTCCCCAGCTTAAGCTCTCAGTTCCTAAAATTTGGCATACAATTAGATGTCTCCAAAATTCCCTACCATGCCAAGAATTTGGTCACTAGGACTTAATACCTTTGAGATATTAATGAAAAACTTTATTTTTCAATTAAAAACCCATTGTTACACCTCAATACTGCCTAATATCAAAACCACTGATCTGACTTTAATCATATATAATATACAAGTTTTTCTATACATTCTCTGTGCACATGCCAGAAATGATGTCAGTATTGCGTAATTGTTTTAAGTTATGGGCCCAAACATAATGCTCTTTGTAAAAAATCAAGAAATATATTTACTCCCTTAACAAGGGGATTGCTGAAGCTAGAGATTTTTTGTCAAGGATGTAACATTATTTAATCAAGATTCAATTGAATACCCAAAATTAGTTATGAATTTTTCAAATTTTATAAGTTATTGGTATAATTGTAAAATTAGTAGCTTAAATTTTGCCCAACTTTGACCATGGCACGTTTGTTTCCTGTGAGCACTGTTGATATAATTTTCATATCATGCACACATAAGGATTTCAGCTTTTAAGTTTAGAAAGCTGAAAGAAATTGGCCAAAAATTGTAGCTTTTATTAATATTTTTATGAGACCCTGTCAGACTTTGGCTCTCTCCAGCCCCTCTTGAGTCACCTGTATGTTGACCTTGTTGAACTTTCAGCAAATTATGCATGCTTGAGGCGAGGCATACACGGGAATCCAGGCAGCTTATGGCCAGCCACAGTTGATCCAGGTGTCCAACCCAACTCATGTAGTAGTTTTAACCAACTACATAACAATAAACAATAAAAATAATAAATTTTTATTGGTTTTTAATAAAAAATTAAAGAAAAATAGAAAAGGAATTTGTTAGTTTATAATAATAGGGAATTACCTTGCAGTTACTGATAATATAAGAATCTTGTATCGATGGATAGAATGTCACGTATTCCAAATAACACCATGCAGTCACCTATTGCATTTTTCAGTTCAATTTAATAATAAAAAAGTAAATCATATTATTCATTACTAATCATTAGGGATCATATGAAGGAAATTAATGATAGACAAAGATGCAGTTGATAATATTAATCTAGATTCCTACTGTGTCTAGTGTGTACATTGATGTGAAATTAGTCCAAAATAAATATATCACATTTATTTTTTTAAATATAAATAAAAGCAATAAAACCAGGTACTTATGATCATTATTTAAATGTGTGAATTTTGTACATTCTGGATTCTCAGCACCATTGTTTGGTGAAAACTGAATAAATACCAGACATGGGGGGAATACTTTGCAATTGTATTTAAATACGAATATGAATATGTACTCCATTATAAAATTTCTTGCATAAAGAATGGGAATTCAGGTAAAAATGTAAGTATATGAATACCAGTGCAAATACTTTCCAAATGTATTCATGAATGCATTCATGAATATATTCTTTAATATTATTTTAATAATCAATTCAGTTATATTTCATTTTAAAAATCATATGATTCTCTTATTATTTTTAATAAAAATTATATCTGGGACAATATTTGTATTTTTTTAATAAATAGTTAAACTCTTATATTATATGTTCTGCTTTTAAGTTATATGGCCAAGTCAAAATCTGTGTGACAATAGTACTCCATTTGTTAATAAAATAAATGAAATCAATTCTCTTCTCTGTCTCCAAAGGTACTATCAGAATCATACATAAGCTTAACAAGAACAACAACTCATAATACAGCTTATACTTATTACCACACAAAACCAGCATGTGCCTCATTTCTAAATCATATTTTTTAATCATATATAACAGCTGAGCGCCGTGACCCATAGGTCCCTTGTTTTCAGACCTCAATGAAACTGTCATCTGTTAACAGGGCACAAATCGTAACCACTGGACCTGGAATCTTCAAACTTAATATCCAGGGAGGTCCATGAAAAATCTCCTTGGAAACCTGAAATTAGGTCTCTGTTACCCATATCCTTGGAGCTATGGGGCTCCGAGGTACCCCCCAGAATAATGCAAAATTTGATACAAAAACTCAAGTCCCTGAATAACTACTGCATTGATTACCATGATTCTTTGCATGAATATTGATCCTGGGATGTTTTATCAGTTCCTGCAAACTGGTGGCGCCATCTGTATTTTTTTTCAATTATTACGAAGTTTTTTCTTTATTTTTGAGACCTTCAAAGAAGCTGTCATCTGTTAACAGGGCACAAATCTTAACCGCTGGACCTAGATTCTTCTAACTTGACATCAAGGGAGGTTCATGAAAATTCTCTGTGAAAACATGAATATGGTCTCTGTTACCCATATCCTTCTTAGTAAGTACCCCTCAGAATAATTAAAAATTTGATACAAAACTCCAGTATCTGAATAACCAATGCATTGATCTCCAAGATTCTTTGCAGGCATATTGATCATGGATTGTCCATCAGTTCCTGCAAACTGGTGGCGCCACCTGTATTTTTTTCAATTTTTTAGGCATTTTTTCTCTATTTATGAGACCTTCAAATGAAGTGGTCATCTGTTAACATGCCACAAACTGTAACTGCTATACCTAGAATCTTCTTACTTCACATCCAGGGAGACTAATGAAAAATCTCCTTGGAAACCTGAAATTAGGTTTCTGTTACCCATATTCTCCGAGCTATAGGGCTCATAAATACCCCCAAGAATAATTAAAAATTTGATACAAACAAAATCTCCAGTATCTGAATAACTAATGCCTTGATAGCCATGATTCTTTGGACATATATTGATCATGGAGTGTTTCATCAGTTCCTGCAGACTGGTGGCACTTTCCAAATTTTACGCATTTTTAGCTCAGCTGACTATAAGTCATCTGAGCTATAGTCGTGGTCCATTGTCCGTCGTCCGTCCGTCTGTCCGTCCGTCCGTCCGTAGATGTGGCACGTTTTGAAAGTAAGACCTAGGAATCCAAAATTCGGCATAATGTTAGATGTCCCCAAGATCTCCTACCAAGCTGAAAACTGGGTCTTTGCGACTTTGTTCCTTTTAGAAATTAAGGAAAAACCTCAATTTTTAGCTCAGCTGACTGAAAGTCATCTGAGCTATAGCGATCACTCTTTGTCCGTCGTCCGTCTGTCCGTCTGTCCGTCTGTCCGTCTGTCCGTCCGTTAACCAGGCACAAATCGTAACCGCTGGACCTAGAACCTTGTAACTTGGGATTCTGAGAGGTCCATAAAAAATCTCCTTGGAAACCAGAAATTAGGTCTCTGTTACCCATATCCTTCGAGCTATGGGGCCC
Organism: Sipunculus nudus; assembly: GCA_026874595.1. NCBI lineage: Eukaryota > Metazoa > Annelida > Sipuncula > Golfingiida > Sipunculidae > Sipunculus > Sipunculus nudus. Next base: position 45,207,816 of record CM049311.1, read on the forward strand.
CAAAGTACCCCCCAGAAAAGTCAAAAATTTCATACAAAAACTTCAATATCTCATTAACTACTTGACTGATGGTCATGATTTTTGGGATACATATTGATCATGAGATGTTACATCACTTCCTGCAGACTGGTGGCGCCACCTGTATTTTTCAATTTTTTACGAATTTTTTTCTCTATTTTTGAGACCTTTAAAAATGTGAACATCTGTTAACAAGGCACAAATCATAAAGACTGGACTTAGAATCTTAATTCTTGACACACTGAGAGGTCCATGAAAAATCTCCTTGGAAACCAGAAATTAGGTCTCTGTTACCCATATCCTTTGAGCTATCGGGCCCCAAAGTACCCCCCAGAATAGTAAAAAATTTCATACAAAAACTTCAATATCTCAATAACTACATCACTGATGGTCTTCATTTTTGGCATACATATTGATCATGAGATGTTCGATCAGTTCCTGCAGACTGGTGGCGCCACCTGTACCGTTTGATTTTTTACGATTTTTTCCTCTATTTTTGAGACCTTTGAGGATGCTGTCATCTGTTAGTGTGGCACAAATCGTAACGACTGGACCTAGAATCTTCATTTTCAACAGACTGAGAGACCTATGAAAAGTCTCCATGGAAACCAGAAATTAGGTCTCTGTTACCCATATCCTTCGAGCTATGGGGCCCAAAATTACCCCCCAGAATAGTCAAAAATTTCATACAAAAACTTCAATATCTCATTAACTACATCACTGATGGTCATGATTTTCGACATACATATTGATCATGAGATGTTTCATCAGTTTTTGCAGACTGGTGGCGCCACCTGTATTTTTCAATGTTCACGAATTGTTTTCTCCATTTTTGAGACCTTTAAGGATGTAGTTATCTGTCAACAGGGTACAAATCGTAACTACTGGACCTAGAATCTTCGTTCTTGACACACAGGGAGACCCATGATAAGTCTCCATGGAAACCTGAAATTTGGTCTCTGTTACCCATATCCTTCGAGCTATGTGGCCCCAAAGTACCTCCCAGAAAAGTCAAAAATTTCATACAAAAACTTCAATATCTCATTAACTACTTGACTGATTGTCATGATTTTTGGCGTACATATTGATCATGAGATGTTACATCACTTCCTGCAGACTGGTGGCGCCACCTGTATTTTTCGATTTTTTACGAATTTTTTTCTCTATTTTTGAGACCTTTAAAAATGTGAACATCTGTTAACAAGGCACAAATCATAAAGACTGGACTTAGAATCTTAATTCTTGACACACTGAGAGGTCCATGAAAAATCTCCTTGGAAACCAGAAATTAGGTCTCTGTTACCCATATCCTTTGAGCTATCCTGCCCCAAAGTACCCCCAAGAATAGTAAAAAATTTCATACAAAAACTTCAATATCTCAATAACTACATCACTGATGGTCTTCATTTTTGGCATACATATTGATCATGAGATGTTCGATCAGTTCCTGCAGACTGGTGGCGCCACCTGTACTGTTTGATTTTTTACGATTTTTTCCTCTATTTTTGAGACCTTTGAGGATGCTGTCATCTGTTAGCGTGGCACAAATCGTAACGACTGGACCTAGAATCTTCATTTTCGACAGACTGAGAGACCTATGAAAAGTCTCCATGGAAACCAGAAATTAGGCCTCTGTTACCCATATCCTTTGAGCTATGGGGCCCAAAATTACCCCCCAGAATAGTCAAAAATTTCATACAAAAACTTCAATATCTCATTAACTGCATCACTGATGGTCATGATTTTCGACATACATATTGATCATGAGATGTTTCATCAGTTTGTGCAGACTGGTGGCGCCACCTGTATTTTTCAATGTTCACGAATCGTTTTCTCCATTTTTTAGACCTTTAAGGATGTAGTTATCTGTCAACAGGGTACAAATCGTAACGACTGGACCTAGAATCTTCGTTCTTGACACACAGGGAGACCCATGATAAGTCTCCATGGAAACCTGAAATTTGGTCTCTGTTACCCATATCCTTTGAGCTATGGCACTCCAAAGTACAGCTCAGAATAATGGAAAATTTGATACAAAAGCTAAAGTATCTGAACAACTAATGCAGAGATAACCATAATTGTTTGCATGGATATTGATCATGGAGTGTTTCATAAGTTTCTGCAGACTGGTGGCACCACCTGTATTTGTTCGTTTTTTTTACGAAATTTTTCTCTATTTTTGATACCTTAAAAGATGCGGTCATCTGTTAACAGGGCACAAATCATAAAAACTGGACCAAGAATCTTCATTCTTGACACACAGGGAGACCCATGAAAAGTCTCCATGGAAACTTGAAATTAGGTCTCTGTTACCCATATTCTTTAAGCTGTATGGGTCCAAAATACCCCCCCCCCATGAATAATGGAAAATTTGATACAAAAACTGCAGTATTTCAATAACTACAACACTGATGGTCATGATTTTCGGCATACATATTGATCATGAGCTGTTCCATCAGTTTCTGCAGACTGGGTGTGCCACCTCTATTTTTTTTTCAAATTTTTACGAATTTTTTTCTTTTTTTTGAGACCTTTAAAGATGTGGTTATCTGTCAACAGGATACAAATCGCAACAACTGGACCTAGAATCTTCATTCTTGTCATGCAAGGAGGCCCATGAAAGGTGCCTGTGGAAACTTGAAATTAGGTCTCTGTTACCCATATCCTTCAAGCTATAGGACTCTGAAGTATCCCTCAGAATAATGGACAATTTGATACAAAAACTGAAGTATCTGAACAACTAATGCAGAGATCACCATGATTTTTTGCATGGATATTGACCATTAAGTGTTTTTATTAGTTTCTGCAGACTGGTGGAGCCACCTGTATTTTTGTATCCGCCAAAACGAAGTTTTGCGGATACTATGTTTTTGACCGAGGTCCTCCGCCGTGGCGGCGTTCGTTTCCAGAGAGCTCCTCAGAGACTAATGGACCGATTTTTCCCAAACTTACACCTATTATCGGGTCACATGTGAACTGGTGCCTAACCAATTTGCATTGACCTCTGACCTTTCCTCTCTATCCAGTGTCCATTTGTGGGTCTGTTTCCACTCATAAACCCTCATATCTTGGGAACCGTTTGACCGATCAGGAAATAAAATTGATACAAATGTAGCCCTTGGATTGCTTTATAACATACACAAAAAATGGTGGCGCCACCTGTAACCATGTTTGCACAGTGTCCATCTGTTCATCTGCCTTGGGTTAAAATCACTCATATCTCTGCAGTGAATTGACTAATTCACCTGAAATTCGTCATGTGTATACATCCAGGATAGCTTTCTTGATTTTATGACAGGTGGCGCCACCTATGTTCACGTTCATGCTGATGACATCCAAGCTTATATCTCGGGAACCGTTTGACCGATCAGGAAATAAAATTTATACAAATGTAGCCCTTTGATAGCTCTGTAACATACACAAAAAATGGTGGCGCCACCTGTAACAATGTTTGCACAGCGTCTGTCTGTTAGTCTGCCGTGGCCTAAAATTACTCATTTCTCTGTAGTGGTTCGACATAAATGCCTAAAATTTTGCAGGTTTATACATCGTGGACAGCTTTCTTGATTTTATGACAGGTGGCGCCACCTACATTCTAGTTAACGCTGGACACATCCAACCTCATATCTCAGGAACCATTTGACCGATTGGGCCAAAATTGTGCATGTGTTTAGATCTCACATAGGTCTTTATCATACACAAAACTGGAGGGGTTACCTGCAAAGATTTTTGCACGGTGTTTGTCTGTTTGTCTGCCATGGGCAAAAATCGCTCATATACATGTAGTGGTTTGACTTTTCTGCCTAAAATTTTGCAGGTGTATACAACTTGGACAGATTTCTGGATTTGTGGTAGGTGGCACAACCTACATACACATTTAGGCTGCAGACATCCATGCTAATATGCAACATACCTCACTCTATTTCCCCTTGCCACTCAATCCATGCCTCACTATCCGATTTTGGCAGATACATGTAGTCACTTGTCGGTTACCCGTATTCTAGTTTTAAAAGTTTACACATTTTTCTCTATTTTTGAGATATATAAATACAGACTAAATCTTGGCCTGTTGGTTAATCTGTTTGATGCTTCAGTTGAATGGGTATATACTACCATTCTGGTGATAAAATTTCCTTTTGTGAATCTCTTCCCAGTCAGCTGAGCGTCATGACCCATGGGTCACTTGTTTTATTAAAAACCTATTTTTACACTTCAGGACTGCCTAATATCAAAACCACTCATCTGTTTTTCCTCATATTTACCATAATTTTTCCTCTATATAGTTCCTATGTACATGCCAGAAATTATGTCTGTATTATGTAAATTTAAAAAGTTATGGGCCCAAACATAATGCATTGTGTAAAAAATCAGGAAAGATATTTGATCACTTAACATAAAATATGTTAAAGCTATAAACTTTTTTTCCAGTAATATAACTTTAATTAATCAAAATTAAATTGTATACCCAAAATAAGATCAAAATCTTTTAAATTTTTTAAAATATTAACAAAAATAAAAAATTGGTACCTTAAATTTTGCCCAACTTTGACCATGGCACGTTTTTTTCCTGTAAGTACTGTGGATTTAATTTTCACAGCATGTTTTTTTTTTTAGCATTTTGTCTGTAAACACCAAAAATTTGAAACCAGTTGATCAAAAACTGTAGATTTTATTCAAGTTTTCAAGCACCATGTAACATATTGTTTATAACAAGCTAGTGTCATGCAGTTTGCAAGTGCTCACTCTCCCCAGCTTCAGCACTCAGTTCCTAAAATTTGGCATGCAATTAGATGTCTCAAAAATCCCCTACCATGCCAAGAATTTGGTCACTAGGACTTAATACCTTCGAGATATTAATGAAAAACTTCATTTTTCCATTAAAAACCCATTGTTACACTGTAAGACTGGCTAATATCAAAACCACTGATCTGACTTTAATCATATATAATATACATATTTTTCTATACATTCTCTATGCACATGCCAGAAATGATGTCAGTATTGCGTAATTGTATCCGCCAAAACAGAGTTTTGCGGATACTTTGTTTTCAGCTGCACGCCGCCGCCACCGCCGCCGCCGCGTAGGTTTCCGGAGAACTCCTCCGTAACAGCTGGGCGGAATTTTACGAAACCCAGGATTATATTCGGGTCACATGTGAACTGCTGCGCCCCGATTTTGTTTTGACCTCTGACCTTTCCTCTGCACTCTGCGTCCGTTTGTGCGTCTGTTTCCACACATAAACCCACATATCTCGGGAACCGTTTGACGGATCAGGAAAATTTTTTTGCACAAATGTAGCCCTTGGAGAGCTTTATAACATACACAAAAAATGGTGGCGCCACCTGCAACCATGTTTGCACAGTGTCCATCTGTTCATCTGCCTTGGGTTAAAATCACTCATATCTCTGCAGTGACTTGACTAATTCACCTGAAATTTGGCATGCGTATACATCCTGGATAGCTTTTCTGATTTTGTGACAGGTGGCGCCACCTACATTCACGTTTACGCTGCAGACATCCAAGCTCATATCTCGGGAACCGTTTGACCGATCAGGAAAATTTTTTTGCACAAATGTAGCCCTTGGAGAGCTTTATAACATGCATAAAAAATGGTGGCGCCACCTGCAACCATGTTTGCACAGTGTCCATCTGTTCATCTGCCTTGGGTTAAAATCACTCATATCTCTGCAGTGACTTGACTAATTCACCTGAAATTTGGCATGCGTATACATCCTGGATAGCTTTTCTGATTTTGTGACAGGTGGCGCCACCTACATTCACGTTTACGCTGCAGACATCCAAGCTCATATCTCGGGAACCGTTTGACCGATCAGGAAATTTTTTTGCACAAATGTAGCCCTTGGAGAGCTTTATAACATACACAAAAAATGGTGGGGCCACCTGCAACCATGTTTGCACAGTGTCCATCTGTTCGTCTGCCTTGGGTTAAAATCACTCATATCTCTGCAGTGACTTGACTAATTCACCTGAAATTTGGCATGCTTATACATCCTGGATAGCTTTTCTGATTTTGTGACAGGTGGCGCCACCTACATTCACGTTTACGCTGCAGACATTCAAGCTATTATCTCGGGAACCGTTTGACCGATCAGGAAAATTTTTTTGCACAAATGTAGCCCTTGGAGAGCTTTATAACATACACAAAAAATGGTGGCGCCACCTGCAACCATGTTTGCACAGTGTCCATCTGTTTGTCTGCCTTGGGTTAAAATCACTCATATCTCTGCAGTGACTTGACTAATTCACCTGAAATGCGGCATGCATATACATCCTGGATAGCTTTTCTGATTTTATGACAGGTGGCGCCACCTACATTCACGTTTATGCTGCAGACATCCAAGCTCATATCTCGGGAACCGTTTGACCGATCAGGAAAATTTTTTTGCACAAATGTAGTCCTTGGAGAGCTTTATAACATGCGCAAAACTGGTGGCGCCACCTGCAGCCATTTTTGCACAGCTCCTGTCTGTTTGTCTGCCATGGGATAAAATCACTCATATCTCGGCAGTGGTTTGACATATCTGGCTAAAATTTTGCAGGTTTATACATCCCCGACAGCTCTCTTGATTTTATGACAGATGGAGCCACCTGCATTCTAGTTTATGCAGCAGACATCCAAGCTCATATCTTGGGAACCGTTTGACCGATTGGGCCAAAGTTTTGCATGTGTATAGTTCTCACATAGCTCTTTATCATAGGCAAAACTGTAGTGGTTTGACTTATCTGCCTTAAATTTTGCATACGTATACAACTGGGACGGCTTTCTGGATTTTGTGGTAGGGGGGGCAACCTTCATACACAATTTGGCTGCAGACATCCATGCTAATATGCATCACTTCACTCTATTTCCCCTTGCCACTTAATCCATGCCTCACTTCACCCGTTCCACTCTGATTTAGGCGGATACTCGTAGTCGCTTGTCGACTACCTGTATTCTAGTTGTTTTAAGTTATGGGCCCAAACATAATGCACTTTTTAAAAAATCAAGAAATATATTTACTCCCTTAACAAGAGGATTGCTGAAGCTAGAGATTTTTTAGCGAACCTGTGAGCTTATGCGATAGTGTGCCGTCGTCCGGCGTCCGGCGTCCGTCAGCCGTTGTCCGAAGTCTGTACTTTAACCCATACTATCTTGAAAACGGCAAGAGGTAGCATCACGAAATTTTATGCAAAAAATGAGTCATCTAAAAAACTATATCGGATTTTGCTTAATTTTTGGCTAACTGCATTTTCTTAGATTTTATAGGGAAAAAGCTAAAAAAGCTTTCAAAATCTTCTTCTCCAAAACTGTTCAGCCAAATTGTCTAATATTTCACAGAAATGATTCCTGGAATAATCTTTCTCAAGTTTGTTCGAATGGTTTAAGTTAGGTGATTTTTGGCTGAGTTACAGGAAGTTGAACTTAGTCATCTGTCCATAAAAGCATACTAAAATTACAATTTCAGAAAAGGCTGGAGCTATCATCACCAAATTTTATGCCAATGTTGTTCACATGAGACATATCTGAAATTGAGGTATTGGTGGCGCCACCTGCATCGACCTTTTTTGTACGGGGGTCATCAGTGCCCGTATCATACTGAAGGCTACAAAAAACTTCTTCTCTGAAACCATATTGCCAAATAGTTTAATATCGCACAGAACTGATCCTAGGGTAGTGCTTTCTGAAATTTTTTCAAATGGTCTTAGTTCAGTGACTTTTGGCTGAGTTATGGGAAGCTGAATTTAGTCATATGCTGTAACAGCCCATTTTAGCTCAGTGGCTACAAAGATCTTCTCCTCAAAAACCACTGGGCCAAATTCTTAAACCTCACACATTAATTATCCTTAGATGTTGATAATTCAAATTTGTTCAAATGGTTTTGGTTCAGTGATTTTTGACTGAGTTATGGGAAGCTTAACTTAGCCATTTTGCTGTATTTTCCCATATGATTTATAAACCTGTAAATTTTTTTTTGACTGACCCTACTGAGGCCAATTTGTTTAATATTTTACAAGAATAATCCCCTGATTAATTCTTATAATAATTGTCTTTTATGGTTCCAAAGAATGAATTTTGGCTGAATTATAAAGGTTCAATTGAGTCATTTTACCATATATGTTAGCTGTGTGAAGCAGATACACAGATACATCTAGATACATCTAGACTGGCACCAGTTTATCAGCATTTATTACATCATGCCTCTAGACATTTAGATTTCAGGTTATCTATGGTTAATATTGACAAGAATGTTTTTTAAAAGCTTTTAAAAAATGTAGATTTATGATTTTTAGATATTCCTCATGCCAGGCAATGTTTACAATCACAGCTATACAGCTCTCTGTGGGTATATTAAGACGGCTGTACATGGATTATAAATAATTGGTATCCATAGTCAAATTAATTCAAGATTTTGCCATCAGTGAGATGTATCTGTATTACAATTTTGCATTCAATATGCATCTGTATTAATTTTTAGTGAACCTGTGAACTAATGCGATGGTGTGGCGGCGTTTGTCTTCTGTACTTTTACCCATACTATTTTGAAAATGATTGGAGCTAGCTTCATGAAATTTAATGCAAAAAATTAGCCATCTGAAAATGTTCTTAAATTTTATAGAGAAAAAGCTAAAAATACCTTTAAAAATCTTCTACTCCGAAACACTCAAGCCAAATTGTTCAATATTTCACAGAAATAATCTTTTATACCATCTCCCTCAATTTTGTTCAGGAATTTCAACTTAGTCATCTGTCCAAAAAAGCATACTAAAATGACAGTCTCAGAAACAGCCAGAGCTATCATCACCAAATTTTTTGCCAGTGTTGGTCACATGAGTCGTATATGAAATTCAGGTATTGGTGGCACCACCTGAATTGACCTATTTTTGTACGGGGGTCATTGGTCATCTGTACATTAATCCATAATTTCTCAGGAATAGCAGGAGCTACCATTCCCAGATTTTATGCAATAATCTGTCACATATCAAATTTTGAGGGATTGAGCTTATTTTTTTGCTATCTGCATTTACTTAGATTTTATAAGGAAAAAGCTGACAATATTTTAAAAGTCGTCTTCTTGTAGACGGTCCAGCCAAATTGTTAAATATTTTACATAAATGATCCCAGAGGCAAGCCCTCTCAAGTTTGTTCAAATGGATTGCATTTGATGAATTTTAGTGGAGTTACACAAATTTGAACAGTCATTTGGCCAAGTAAGCATACTGACATAGTACTCTCAGAAATGACAGAGGCTAGCATTACCAGGTATTGAGCAAATGTTGGTCACATGACTCATATTTGAAGTTGTAGATTTAGTGGTGCCACCTACATTGACCTGTTTTTTATGGGCAAAAAAACTCATAATTTTAGCCTCTTTCAGCTTAATGATGAAACTGTCAAGTTGAATTGTTCAATTTTTCAAAAGAATTATCCTAGGACATGGTTCTTTCAATCATATCAGAATATACTGAGTTTGTTGATTTTTGGTTGAGTTGTGAAAAGCTTAAGTTGGTCTTATGGCCATTATTATGTCTTTTTCAAACTGAGGACTGCAATAGTGTTCTTCTACAAAATTATTATTTCAATTATATCTTCTGTAACATTGCACAAAAATTATTCATAGGTGGCCTATGTTCAAGTTTACTAGAATGATTTTTGGCAGAACTATTGGACCTTAAACAATGAAGTACTGCATCTTTTATTATTCTAGATATTTTGATAAAAAGTTTATGAATATGTCGGCTTGAAAAAAGAAATTTTAACCAAAGTCTTTCAGTATGTGTAAACAGATATACCAACAGGCCAAGATTGAATCAGTATCTTTAAATATGATGAGAAACTGCCAACGGTTTCAGATTTGGGAACAGATCAAGAGTTCATTCAGTGCAGCCAGATATAGGTCAAGAGTTCAATCAGTGCAGCCAAGCACATGACATGTGATCAAGGGTGACATGTGAACACCTCATGGGCACCATGTGATCACATCATGTGATCACCTCAGGGCAGGGCCCCTGCATGAGCTTTATCATGGTGTGGCTACTATTTCAGATTTGGCAACAGGCTAGAGGTCAGTCTGGATCTATTTATAGCTTTGGCAGACTGCCAACTGTATCAGATTTAAGAGTTCACTCAGTGCAGCCAGGTATGGGTCAGGAGTTTACTCAGTGCAGTAGCTGCATTCTATTTATAGCTTTGGCAGCCTGCCAACTGTGTCAGATTATGCAACAGGTCAAGAGTTCACTCAGTGCAGCCAGGTACAGGTCAAAAGTTCACTCAGTCTAGCCAGGTCCAGGTCATGAGTTCACTCAGTGCAATAGTCTGAGCAAGCAATTTGTCACAGTTCACTTGGGGCAACAGCCTTTCTCACCTATTCCTGGTCAGCCCCATGCATCAGACTCGAGGTAAGTTTGATGTATTGGCCTAATATTTTGACCTGTCAATGTGTCTTTGATGGCTTTCTCGCTCACAAGACAGGTGTCGCCACCTACCATGACTTTTGCACACGTTTTTCTCAGGAGGGGTTTGATATATCAGTCTGAAATTGGGCTTATGTATATATCTCTGATAGCTTCGTTGTATACAAGACTGGTGGTGCCAGCGACAGACTTTTTAGTGTTGTGTGCACCTATGCCAGAATTTCAGCAGTGATGTTTGTTTAATTGTTTCTTATTCAAAATGTTTAGTACTTGCATAGTTCATATACATGAAAAGTAATGGTCCAGCATTGAAGCATTATACCTGGTGTATTTCCCAATGCACAGGTTCGCATTAGGCCTGTAGGCCTTGTTGTCAGGGATGTAACATTTAATCAAGATTCATTTGAATACCCAAAATTAGTTCTGAATTTTTCAAATTTTATAAGTTATTAGTATAAATATAAAATTAGTACCTTAAATTTTGCCCAACTTTGACCATGGCATGTTTGTTTCCTGTGAGCACTGTTGATATAATTTTCATATCATGCACATATAAAAATTTCAGCTTTTTAGTTTAAAAAGCTGAAAGAAATTGGCCAAAAATTGTAGCTTTTATTAATGTTTTTATGAGACCATGTCAGACCTTTGCTCTCTGTAGCACCTCTTGAGTCACCTGCATGTTGACCTTGTTGAACTTTCAGCAAATTATGCATGCTTGAGGCGAGGCATAAACTGGGGCTCCAGGCAGCTTATTATATAATGGCCAGCCACAGTTGATCCAGGTGTCCAACCCAACTCATCCAGTAGTTTTAACCAACAACATAACAATAAACAATAAATTAATAAATTTTTATTGGTTTTTAATAACAAATTAAAGAAAAAAAGAAAAGGAATTTGTTAGTTGATAATAACAGGAAATTAACTTGCAGTTACCGATGATATAAGAATCTTGTATCGATGGATAGAATGTCACATATTCCAAATAACACCATGCAGTCACCTATGGTATTTTTCGGTTCAATTTTAATGATAAAAAAGTAAATCATATTTTTCATTACTAATCATTAGGGATCATATGAAGGAAATTAATAATGGACAAAGATGCAGTTGATAATATTATTATCTAGATTCCTACTGTGTCTATAGTTAGTACATTGATGTGAAATTAGTCCAAAATGAATATATTACATTTTTTTTAATATAAATAAAAGCCATAAAACCAGGTACTTATGATCATTATTTAAATGTGTGAATTTTGTATATTCTGGATTATCAACATCATTGTTTGGTTAAAACTGAATAAATACCAGACATGGTGCGAATACTTTGCAATTGTATTTAAACACAAACATGAATATGTACTCCATTATAAAATTTCTTTCATAAGAATGGGAATTCAGGTAAAAATGAAAGTATATGAAAACCAGTGCAAATACTTTCAAAATGTATTAATGAATGCATTCATTAATATATTCTTTAATATTATTTTAATAATCATTTCAGTTATATTTTATTTGAAAAAATCATACTATTCTCTTATTATTTTTAATAAAAATTATATTTGGGACAATATTTGTATTTTTTTTAATAAATAGTTAAACTCTTATATTATATGTTCTGCTTATAAGTTATATGGCCAAGTCAAAATCTGTGTGAAAGTAGTACTCCATTTGTTAATAAAATAAATGAAATCAATCCTCTTCCCTGTCTCCAAAGGTACTATCAAAATCATACATAAGCTAAACAACAACAACTCATAATACAGCTTATATTTATTACCACACAAAACCAGCATGTGCCTCATTTCTAAATAATATTTTTTTATCATATATAACAGCTGAGCATCGTGACCCATAGGTCCCTTGTCTTATGATTTCTTTCTTAATAAAAATTATTTTGGCACAATATTTGTTATTAAATTTTAATAAATAGTTAAACTCTTTTAAAATATGTGCTGCTTACGAGTTATATGGCCAAGTCAAAATCTGTGTGACAATAGCACTCCATTTGTTAATAAAATAAATGAAATCAATCCTCTTCCCTGTCTCCAAAGATACTATCAAAATCATACATAAGCTAAACATCAACAACTCATAATAAAGCTTATATTTATTACCACAGAAAAAAAACAAGCATGTGCCTCTTTCCCAAATCATATTTTTATCATATATAACAGCTGAGCGCAGTGACCCATGGGTCCCTTGTTTTATCTTTACCAAGAAGGCTGCCTTTTCAGCAAATCTGCACTGTGCTAACTGCATTGCCCTGAGAGCGACAATCACTGATTCAATCGAGCATATGCGTGTCAAGCTCTGGGTAGAAAGCATGATGTTGGCTCTTTTATATTTCGGCATTTTCTCTAGTTGTGGTTTCGATCTTTTCCACAGTTGCACATTGCTTTTGTCAAAGCCAATATTCTGGTTCTTTTCAGCATACTGAACAACGCTGTTGTATACGACGAATTGCAAGGCATGATGGCATAATGTTAGATGTCCCTAAGATCTCCTTCCAAGCCAAAAACTGGGTCTCTGTGACTTTTTTTATTTGAGAAATTAAGGAAAACCTCAATTTTTTTATGAAAATCATTTTTACACTTCAGGAATGCTAATATCAAAACCTATGATCTGAATTTGATCATATAAAAATTGCATTTTCTTCCATACATTTCCTATGTACATTCCAAAAATTAGGTCAGTATTGCGTAATTTGTTGAACTTATGGGCCCAAACATAATGCAACTTGAAAAAAAATAAGGAAATATATTTACTCACTCAACATAATAATTCTTGAAGCTAGGGACTTTTTTTCAGGGATATAACTTCATTTAATCAAGATTCAATTGTACACCAAAAATTAGATCTGAATTTTGCAAGTTATTAGCATAAATATAAAATCAGTACCTTAAATTTGCCCAACTTTGGCCATGGCACTTTTTTTTCCAGTATGTACTGTGGATTTTATATTCACAGCATGTACACACAAGGATATAATCTGTTAAAATCTTGAATTTTAAAATAAAAGCTAAAAAATTAGGCTAGTTATTGATTTTTTGTGGAGGCTCATGTTGTATTTCCTTACATTGTCAAGCAGCCCACTTAGGGATCACTGTAGGTCATTCAGTATAACTCTCTTAGCCTGGGGTGTTGTTATGTAATCCCATCACTCCTGCAAGCCCTCTCTTGGTTGAGCTAATTCAGGCTGTCTGCAGTTAATAGCACAGGGAGTCTCTCTCTCTCCCCCCCCCCCCCTCCCAACCACACCCAATTCTGTTGACAGACCTGTATTATAAACAAGATGAATAATTTCCCATATTTCAGCAACCAACCGTAACAACAGAGACTCCTCCCCCACCGACCCCTTCAAAACACAGGATTAATAACAAGATGAATCTTATAACTTTAATGTTAAATTAATTCTTTTTGTTGAGACTTGGACAATTTTTTATTTTTAAAGATAAAAATGATCAGGAATTGAATTCTAACATTCAAATGTGATAAAATATTATGATCTAATGTAAGTGCTAATTGACTAGATTTAAGAAGATATAAATACTTTGTTGCATTTGTCTCTCTTAAAGTTGGCCGGGCCTAGGTGTGAATAATACTATTAAACTAAGTTTTAAAATCAGAAATATTGGTCAAACTTTGTGGAAATAATTTTTAAATCATATGGCCATATATTTAACTATTGAAAACTTAATTTCTTCACACATTCTTTGTTTATGAAATGTAACTCTCATATAACACTTACTGTTGGCCCATTTTTCCCTTGGTGCATCATAAAATGGTTTCAGGCCACACGATTTTTACACAGTGCATATGTTTTAGCTTATGTCCATTATTCTATAATCTACAGAGTTTAATTTTAGCAGCTCCATTTTCTCTTTGCTTTTGAAATGCTAATATACATAAACCAAAAGAAATAAGAATATTTTGTATTTGCTAATATTGTCCAAAATTTAGCTGAGCGATGTGACCCATGGGTCCCTTGTTTTCTTACTGCATTTTCTTAGATTTTATAGGGAAAAAGCTTAAAAAGCTTTAAAAATCTTCTTCTCCGAAACTGTCCAGCCAATTTGTCCAATATTTCACAGAAATGATTCCTGAAACAATCTTTCTCAAGTTTGTTCGAATGGTTCCAGTTTGGAGACTTTGGCCGAGTTACAGTAGGTTGAACTTAGTTAACTATGCAAAAAAGCATATTAAAATTTAAATCTCAGAAACAGCTGGAGCTATCATCACCAAATTTTATGCCAATGTTGGTCACATAGGTCATATCTGAAAGTGAGGTATTGGTGGCGCCACCTGCATTGGCCTTTTTTGTACGGGGTCATCAGTGCCTGTATCACACTGACGGCTACAAAAAACTTCTCTGAAACCATATGACAAAATTGTTTAATATCGCACAGATATGATCCTAGGGTAGTGCTTTCTGAAGTTTGTTCAAATGGTGTCAGTTCAGTGATTTTTGGCTGAGTTATGGTAAGCTGAATTTAGTCATATGCCATAACATCCAACATGAATGATTTTTGGCTGAATTATAAAGATTGAATTGAGTCATTTTACCATATATGTTAGCTGTGTGATGCTGTTACATCTAGCCTGGCACATGTTTATCAGCATCTAATACATCATGCCACTAGACATTTAGATTTCAGGTTATCTTTGGTTAATATTGACAACAGCTTTTAAAAAAAATTTAGATTTATGATTTAAGTTATTCATCATATCAGGCAGTGTTACAATCATGGATATTCAGCTCTCTGTGGCTATATAAGGACAACTGTACATGGATTATAAATTATTGGTATCCCTGCTCAACTTAATTCAAGAATTTGCCATCAATGAGATTTATCTGTATTTTAATTTTGCATTCGGTATGCATCTGTAATAATTTTACATATATTCATGATTTCTTTTTTTTTATAAAAAAGTCAGCTTGTATTGGGAAAATAAATTTCAAAGTTATTTCAAGTAGGGACCACTTTTGTGTACAGATGGCAGCACTTGGTTTACCATTAGCAGACTGCCAGTGCCATGATGTTGGCCATTAGCCAAGATGATGTCAGCCCTATAAATAGTTTTGGCACAGTGCCAGGATTGGAAGAAGTGAAGCGAGGTATAGGTCAAGAGTTCACTCAGTGCAGTAGCTGCATTCTGTTTATAGCTAGTTTTTGCAAACTGCTCATTGCATCATATTTGGCACCAAAGTTCAGCCTGAATCTATTTATTGCTTTGGCAGACTGCCAACTGTGTCAGATTATGCAACAGGTCAAGAGTTCACGCAGTGCAGCCAGGTACAGGTCAAAAGTTCACTTAGTCTAGCCAGGTGCAGGTCAAAAGTTCACTCAATGCAGTGGCTTGAGGCAGCAATTTGTCACAGGTCACTCAGGGGCAACTGCCTTACTCACCTAAGCCTTGTCAGCCAAGTGCATCAAACTCTGGGGAAGTTTGATTTATTGGACTGATATTTTGACCTGTCTATGTGTCTTTGATGGTTTTCTCATTTACAAGACAGGGGGTGCCATCTACATTGATTTTTGCTGTGTATGCCCCTGCTTATTTCTACAGAGGAATTTAATACATCAGCCTAAAATTGGGCATGTTTATACATATCAGATAGCTTGATAGTGTACAAGACTGGTGGCGCCACCTACAATAATTTTTGCACAGTGTATGTCCCTGCTTATTTCACAGGAGGGGTTTGACATATCAGTCTGACATTGGGTATATGTATATATCTCTTTGTTGTATATAAGACTGGTGGTGCCAGCTACAATCATTGTATCTGCCAAAACCGAGTTTTGCGGATACTATGTTTTCAGTCGGATGTAGACGCTGCCGCCATAGCCAGATGGGTTTCCGGAGAACTCCTCCATAACCACTGGGCAGAATTTTTATGCCCCTGCCACAAAGTGGCCGGGGCATATAGTTTTACCCATGTCCATCCTTCCGTCATTCCGTCATTCCGAAATCAGATAGTTGTACGGACTTTTTTTTGCAATGCCTGCAGATATTGGCCTGATTTTTGGTGTGTGGACAGATAATGACCAGTTACAGATCGAGTTCACGTTTTGTCCTGGTTGACCTACTTTTGACTGTTTTACGGCTCCTAAACTTAGAAAATTTCATGAAAAATAGACATTTTCATGACAAATACACATGTACGGACTTTTTTTTTGCAATGCCTGCAGATTTTGGGCTGATTTTTGGTTTGTGGGCAGATAATGACCGGTTACAGATCGAGTTTGCATTTTGCCCTTGTTGACCTATTTTTGACCATATGACACCTTCTGAACTTAAAAATTTTTTACAAAATTTAACAAATGATTCTAATTTGCCCCAGGCGGGGGCATTCGTGTCGTTCCGACACATCTAGTTTAAAATTCAGAATTATGATCGGTCACATGTGAACTGCTGCGCCCTCATTTTTGTTTGACCACTGACCTTTCCTGTCTGCCCAGCGTCCAATTGTGCTTCTGTTTCCACAAATAAACCCACATATCTCAGGAACTGTTTGACCGATAAGGCTAAAGATTTTGCACAAATGTAGCCCTTGGAAGGCTTTATAACATACACTAAAAATGGTGGCGCCACGTGCAACCATTTTTGCACAGTGTCCATCTGTTCATCTGCCTTGGGATAAAAACACTCATATCTCTGCATTGGTTGGGCATATCCACCTGAAATTTTGCGTGTGTGTACATCCTTGACAGCTTTCTTGATTTTATGACAGGTGGCGCCACCTACATTCCTTATGCTGCAGACATCCAAGCTCATATCTCAGGAACCATTTGACCGATTAGACAAAAATTTTGCATGTTTATAGATCTCACATAGCTCTTTATCATACGCAAAACTGGTGGCGCGACCTGCAATCATTTTTGCAAAGCATCCATCTGTTTGTTTGCCGTGGGATAAAATCACTCGTATCTCGGAAGTGGTTTGACATATCTGCCTCAAATTTTGCATGTTTATACATCTTGGATAGTTTTCTGGATTTTTTGGCAGGTGGCGCCACCTAAATTTATGTATATGCTGCAGACATTCAGGCTTATATCTCAGGAGTGGTTTGACATATCCCCCATAAATTTTGCCCCTGAAAATATCCCTTGTGTAAAGATCTCACATATCTCTTAATCATACACCAAATTGGTGGCGCCACCTGCCACCATTTTTGCACAGCGTCCGTTTGTTCATCTGCCTTGGGATAAAAACACTCATAAAGTCATATGTCTGCATTGGTAAGACTTATCCACCTGAAATTTTGCATGTGTATACATCCTGGACAGCTTTCTTGATTTTATGACAGGTGGCGCCACCTACATTCCTGTTTAAGCTGCAGACATCCAAGCTCATATCTCGGGAACCGTTTGACCAGTTGGGCCAAAATTTTGCATGTGTATAGATCTCCCATAGCTCTTTATCATACACAAAAAGTGTGGTGCCACCTGCAACCATTTTTGCACAGCGTCTATCTGTTCATCTGCCTTGGAATAAAATCACTCATATCTCGGCAGTGGTTTGACTTATCCACCTGAAATTTTGCAGGTTTATACATTCTTTACAGTTTTCTTGTTTTATGACAGGTGGTGCCACCTACATTCAAATTCATGCTGCAGACATCCAAGCTCATACCTCAGGAACCATTTGACCGATTGGGCAAAAATGTTGCATGTTTATAGATCTCACATAGCTCTTAATCATATACAAAATTGGTGGCGCCACCTGCCTACAGTTTTGCACAGCGTCCATCTGTTTGTCTGCGGGCCAAAATCACTCATATCTCAGTAGTGGTTTGACTTATCTGCCTAAAATTTTGTATGTTTACACATCTTTGACAGCTTTCTGGATTTTGTGGTAGGTGGCCCAACCTACATACACATTTCGGCTGCAGACATCCAAGCTATTATGCAACACACATCACTCTGTTTCCCCTTGCCACTCAATCCATGCCTCACTTCACCTTTCCCACTCTGATTTTGGCGGATACACATAGTCCCTTGTTGACTACCCATATTCTAGTTTTTGTGTTGTGTGCACCCATGCCAGAATTGCAGCAGTGATGTTTGTTTAATTGCTTCTTCTTCTAAGTGTTTAGTACTTGCATTGTTCATACACATGTTACACATGTTCTTGAAAAGTAATGATCCAGCATGGAAGCATTATACCTGGTGTAATCTCATCGCACAGGTTAGCATTAGGCCTGTAGGCCTTGTTTGTACAGGGGTCATCAGTGCCCGTATCATACTGACGACTACAAAAAATTCTTCTCTGAAACCATATGGCAAAATTGTTAATATCGCACAGAAATGATCCTAGGGAAGTGCTTTCTGAAGTTGTTCAAATGGTCTCAGTTCAGTGACTTTTGGCTGAGTTATGGTAAGCTGAATTTAGTCATAGGCCATAACATCCCATTTTTGCTATGTGGCTACAAAGATCTTCTTCTCAAAAACCACTGGGCCAAATTCTTAAATCTAACACATTATTTATCCTTAGATGTTGATAATTCAAGTTTGTTCAAATAGTTTTGGTTCAGTGATTTTTGGCCGAGTTATGAGAAGCTTAAATTAGCCATTTTGCTATATTTTCCCATATGAGTTATAAACCTGTAAAATGTTTTTTGACTGATGCCACTGAGGCAAATTTGTTTAATGTTTTACAAGAATAACCCCCTGAATAATTCTTATAATAATTGTCTTTTATGGTTCCAAAGAATGAATTTTGGCTGAATTATAAAGATTGAATTGAGTCATTTTACCATATATATAAGCTGTGTGAAGCAAATACATCTAGCCTGGCACCTGTTTATTAACATCCATTACATCATGCCTCTAGACATTTAGATTTCAGGTTATCTATGGTTAATATTGAAAGAATGTTTGTTAAAAGCTTTTAAAAAATGTAGATTTATGATTTTAGATATTCCTCATGCCTGGCAATCTTTCAAAGCACAGGTTTACAGCTCTCTGTGGGTATATAAAGACGGCTGTACATGGATTATAAATAATAGGCATCCATACTCAACTTAATTCAAGATTTTGCCATCAGTGAGATGTATCTGTATTATAATTTGCATTCAATATGCATCTGTAGTAATTTTTAGCGAACCTGTGAGCTAATGTGATGGTGTGGCGGCGTCAGCTGTCTGTAAGTTAACCCATACATTTAAAAAACGACTGGAGCTAGCATCATGAAATTTAATGCAAAAAAATTAGCATTCTAAAAAACTCTGCATTTTCTTAGATTTTATAAAGAAAAGGTTAAAAACCTTTAAAAAAGCTTCTCCTCCGAAATGGTAAAGCCAAATTGTTCAATATTTCACAGAAATAATCTTTTATACCATCTCTCTCAAGTTTGTTTGAATGGTTCAAGTTCGGTGAATTTTTTTGCTGAGTTACAGGAAGTTGAACTTAGTCATCTGTCCAAAATAGCATACTAAAATCACAGTCTAAGAAATGGCCAGAGCTATCATCACCAAATTTTATGCCAGTGTTGGTCACACGAGTCATATATAAAATTCGGGTATTGGTTGCGCCAGCTGCATTGACCTTTTTTTGTACGGGGGTCATTGGTCATCTGTACATTAACCCATAATTTCTCAGGAATGGCAGGAGCTACCATCCCCAGATTTTATGCAATAATCTGTCACATATCATTTGTTGTGGGATTCGGCTGATTATTTTGCTATCTGTGTTTACTTAGATTTTATATGGAAAAAGCTGAAAAACTTTTAAAAGTCTTCTTCTTGTAAACTGTCCAGCCAAATTGTTCAATATTTTGCAGAAATGATCCCAGAGGCAAGCCCTCTCAAGTTTGTTCAAATGGATTGCATTTGATGAATTTCAGTGGAGTTGCACAAATTTGAACAGTCATTTGGCCAAGTAAGCATACTGACATAGCAATCTCAGAAATGACAGAAGCTAGCATTCCTAAGTATTGTGAAAATGTTGGTCACATGACTCATATTTGAAGTTGCAGATTTTGTGGTGCCACCTACATTGACCAGTTTTTTATGGTCAAAAACCTCATAATTTTAGCCTCTTTCAGCTTAAAATATTTATGATGAAACTGTTTAAGTTGAATAGTTCAATTTTTCAAAAGAATTATCCTAGGACATGGTTCTTTCAATCATATCAGAAAAGCTTTTTTTTGTCTTATGGCCATTATTATATCTATTTCAAACTGAGGACTGCAAAACTGTTCTTCAACAAAATTATTGTTTCAATTATAACTTCTGTAACATTGCACAAAAATTATTCTTAGGTGGCCTTTGTTCAAGTTAACTTGAATGATTTTTGGCAGAACTATTGGACCTTTAACAATGAAAGTACTGCATCTTTTATTATTCTAGATATTTTGATCAAAAGTTTATGAATATGTCAGCTTGAAAAAACATCTTTTTAGCCAATGTCTTTCAGTATGTTTAAACAGATTCACCAACACTCCAAGATTGTGTCTGTATCTTTAAATAGGTTGAGAAACTGCCAACTGTTTCAGATTTGGCAACAGATCAAGAGTTCATTCAGTGCAGCCAGATATAGGTCAAGAGTTCAATCAGTGCAGCCAAGCACAAGGCATGTGATCACCTCATGGGTGACATGTGATCACTTCATGGGCGACATGTGAACACCTCATGGGCACCATGTCATCACCTCATGGGTGTCATGCCCCTCAGGTCAGGGCTCCTGCATGAGCTTATGCAATGGTGTGGCTACTATTTCAGACTTGGCAACAGACTAGAGGTCAGTCTCGATCTATTTATAGCTTTGGCAGACTGCCAACTGCATCAGATTAAGCAACAGGTCAAGAGTTCACTCAGTGCAGCCAGGTATGGGTCAGGAGTTCACTCAGTGCAGTAGCTGCATTCTATTTATAGTGTTAGCAGACTGCCCACTGCATCAGATTTGGCACTAAAGTTCAGCCTTGATCTATTTATAGCTTTGGCAGACTGCCAACTGTGTCAGATTATGCAACAGGTCAAGAGTTTACTCAGTCTAGCCAGGTGCAGGTCATGAGTTCACTAAGTGCAGTAGCCTGAGCCAGCAAATTTGTCACAGTTCACTCGGGGCAACTGCCTTTCTCACCTAAGCCTGGTCAGCCCCATGCATCAGACTCAAGGTAATTTTGATGTATTGGCCTGATATTATGACCTGTCAATGTGTCTTTGATGGCTTTCTCCTTCACAAGACTGGTGATGCCACTTGCAATAATTTTTGCACAGTTTGTCTCCCTGCTTATTTTCAGGAGGGGTTTGATATATAAGTCTGAAATTGGGCATATGTATATACCTCTGATAGCTTTGTTGTATACCAGACTGGTGGTGCCAGCTACAGTCATTTTTGTGTTGTGTGCACCCATGCCAGAATTTCAGCAGTGATGTTTGTGTAATTGTTTCGTATTCAAAATGTTTAGTACTTGCATTGTTCATATACATGAGAAGTAATGGTCCAGCATTGAAGCATTATACCTGGTGTATTTCTCAATGCACAGGTTCACATTAGGCCTGTAGGCCTTGTTAATGAATTTTTATTGGATTTTTTAACTTTGGCCTTGTGAGCGGGATATCTCCAAAGGTATTCAACACAGGAACTTCATTTCTTCAGTGCTGATGCATATTAACAAAATCTTGGTCAGATTCAAAGATGGGTGGCCTTGACCTACTTTTCGAGATCACAGAGTTTAGAATAGAAAAAAACTTAGGAGCTATATCTCAGGAACCAATGTGTTGATTGGTATGAAATATGGTATAATGATATGCCTTGATAATCTCTAGGTCTTGCATGAGATTGGTCTTACCTAGTGGTGGGAGTTGGTTCCTTTTCCATAATAGATCATCGGTTTGAGCAAACCGACTGATGATCGATTATTAATCGGTTCAGACAAATATATGCAATTATCAAAGAAATATGCAATTATCTGTGAAACTCTACCTGCGTTTCCCCGGCAGGTATTCTCCTCTCGCGCCGGAGTGTGACAATCCTCCCACGTATAAAGATACAATCAGACTAATTTTAAGGATTAAATTAAATTATCGGCATCGTCAGGTAATATCTTTCTGTATGGGAGTTAAGAGCATCTAAACGCCATTCCGCCATCTCGTTAGAAAATTCTCCGCTAATTCTGCTGCTCCCTGCAAACTCAGAGATAAAAGTTTAAGAAGTCCTCCGTTCTCGCATCTACTGTGTCATACTCCGTTACATATGGAAGTTATTTGGGAACACAGACTCATTATATGAAGCGCGAAATGTGGTAAAAAATGGAAGAATAATTTTTGCCTATAACATAAAGGCATTCTGAAAAGAAAACAATATTATGATGTAATCGATAGTCGCCTTTGGTAATCGAGCGCTTGAAAGTGGCAGACTGACTTTCGATAAAACTCGATGATCGGCCCACCACTAGTCTTACCATACTTGCAAAGGTACTACATACCTCTCCAGTTTAAATTGATAACTGAGACATGTACAGATATACATTTAGATGAGAACAAATATTTCATACTTGTTACTGTTACCTCCTATAAACACTGTTCTTTTGACTGAGGGCTATTGTCAGCTTCTGCTGATATTCTAGTTCCATTTTGTGATCTCATTAGGTACATAGGTTTCATTTATAATGAATTATTTCATCATTTATTCCTTTAGAAAGCAAAGTATTTTCTCTAGATAAATTTATACTTGCATACTCTAAACTTAATGTTTACAAGGGGAAATGTAATTTAGGGGATTCAAATACTCAGAAACAAGAAAAATGACTTTTCATGATATATACCATATTTACTCTGAAAATTTAACTATTAAAAAAAAACTTGCAAAGCTCGAAATTCTGGAGGATATTTAGAAATTATTAGTTTGCATATTGTGTGGTGGTTGATTAAATACAATTGTAAGCTATGGGTGTTCAAGTTTTGTTTGTCAACTCCAACTGAATAGTCCTCATTCATGAACAAATGCAGATTACATTTTTAGCGAACCTGTGAGCTTATGTGATGGTATGGCGTCGTCTGGCTTCTGTCGTCTGTACGTTAACCCATACTATCTTGAAAATGGCAAGAGTTATTATCACGAAATTATATACAAAAATTTAGTCATCTGAAAAACTCTATCGGATTTTGCTTATTTTTTGGCTAACTACATTTTCTTGGATTTTATAGGGAAAAAGCTAAAAAAAGCTTTAAAAATCTTCTTCTCCAAAATTGTTCATCCAAATTGTCCAATATTTTACAGAAATGATTCCTGGAACAATCTCTCTCACATTTGTTCGAATGGTTTAAGTTTGGTGATTTTTGCCCAGTTACAGGAATTTGAACTTAGTCATCTGTCGAAAAAAGCATATCAAAATTACAGTCTCAGAAACGGCTGAATCTATCATCACCAAATTTTATGCCAATGTTGGTCACATGAGTCATATCTGAAATTGAGGTATTGGTTGTGCCACCTGCGTTGGCCTTTTTTTGTACGGGGGTCATCAGTGTCTGAATCATACTGACGGCTTCTCTGAAACCATATGACCAGATTGTTTAATATCGCACAGAAATGATCCTAGGGTAGTGCTTTCTGAAGTTTGTTCAAATGGTCTCAGTTCAGTGACTTTTGGCTGAGTTATGGGAAGCTGAATATAGTCATATGCCATGACAGCCCATTTTAGCTCAGTGGCTACAAAGGTCTTATTCTCAAAAACCACTGGGCCAAATTCTTAAATCTCACACATTAATTATTCTTAGATGTTGATAATTCAAGTTTGTTCAAATAGTTTTGGTTCATTGATTTTTGGCAGAGTATTGGGAAGCTTAAATTAGCCCTTTGCTCTGTTTTCCAATATGAGTTATAAACCTGCAAAACATTTTTTGACTGACGCCACTGAGGCCAATTTGTTTAATATTTTACAAGAATAATCCTCTGAATAATTCTTATAATAATTGTCTTTTATGGTTTCAAAGAGAGAATTTGGTCACTGGTCATCTGTACATTTACCCATAATTTCTCAGGAATAGCAGGAGCTATCCCCAGATTTTATGCAATTATCTGTCACATATCAAATGTTGTGGGATTCAGCTTATTTTTAGCTCAGCTGACTATGAGTCATCTGAGCTATAGTCGTGGTCCATTGTCCGTCATCCGTCTGCCTGTCTGTCTATTCGTTTATCCGTAGATGTGGCACGTTTTGAAACCCTAAGACCTATGAATCCAAAATTCAGCAAAATGTTAGATGTCCCCAAGATCTCCTACCAAGCCGAAAACTGGGTCTTTTCAACTTCGTTCCTTGGAGAAATTAAGGAAAAACATCAATTTTTTATTAAAAACCTATTTTCACACTTCAGGACTGCCTAATTTCGAAACCACTCATCTGTTTTTCCTCATATTTACCATAATTATTCCTCTATATAGTTCCTATATATGGACATGCCAGAAATTAGGTCTGTATTATATAATTTAAAAAAGTTATGGGCTCAAACATAATGCATTTTGTAAAAAATCAGGAAAGATATTTGATCACTTAACATAAAACATGTTAAAACTAAGGACTTTTTTCCAGTAATATAACTTTAATTAATCTAAAATTAAATTGTATACCCAAAATTAGACCAAAATCTTTTAATTTTTTAAAAATTTTAGCAAAAATAAAAAATTGTTACCTAAGTACTGTGGATTTAATTTTCACAGCATGTACACATAAGGATTTAATCTGAAATTTGAAAATAAAAGCTGCAAAATTAGGCTAGTTTTATTGATCTTTTTTAAGGCTTTCTTCCTTGTTCTATAATTGACAGGGGTTCGTACATTTCCATGGTTATTTTATGATCATATTACTGTCATATAGCTGAAATAATGATACTTTTAGAAATATTTGATCATGAAAGGCTCCTGCATCTTTGATTAAGTCCAAAAAAGTGTACAGTATTAGTTCTAAATGCTAATATATATTTAAAAAAGCAAAAGAAATAAGTATATTTTGCATTAGCTAAAATTTCCAGAATTCAGGGTCCCTTGTTTTTGTGTACATTTATCAACAGTGAAATACTTCCAAATTCACCAATTGCCTCTTTTCCATATGCTAGGATTTTATTCAAAAATTCTCATAATAAGTTTCAGCTGAGCTCCATGACCCACAAGTCCGACGTTTATGCATTTCCCATTTTCAGTTGCTGCAGCAAGAACGAGAGGAGAAGAAAAAACTCATAGAGATGGTGGAAGAGCGAGATGCACGCATTGCTCAGTTGGAGCAAGAAGTGTCACTGCTTGGTAAGGTAGGTCATCAGCCTGGTCTAGTCCACACTCACTTATAATTCAGGGTCTCTGTAAATAAAAGTAAAAGAAAACTTGGTCTTAGACACATCTTAAAAGTCTGATATAAGGTCATTCACTTATTAAATCAGGGTTTGGGCCAGGTACTTGTATCTGTACCTGTTTGTTATATTGACACATTTCAGAGTTCCTGTTACCTGTACCTGGCTGTCATGAATAGCAACTACCTGGTACCTGTATCTGGAACTAAAGTTTCTGTACCTGGTATAATGTCCTCCAGGTACATGTATGATATTGGAAATGGACATCAGACTCCATTGAAGTTCATGAACAGAGCTGTCCCCCTGGCATGTTTGGGCATTTACCTGTCCTAGGCAGAGGTAACGACCAAGCTTTGCTTCCCCGCATGCAGCCCTGAAAAGTTGAGTTGACTAGCTGGGGTAGTGGCATGCTGGTCTACACCCACACAGGAAGTTCATTGTGGAATTATCAGCACAATGTAAAGGATAACCAGGAAAGTGAATTGGGATGCTCACATGCCTCATGTAGATACTTGTTGTCTAGTAGGCAAATACACAGAACACTGGTTAATGGTAAATGAAGAATTGAAGAAAATATCACTGAAAAATTTTCCAAACAAAACTCTCCACATCAGAAATAGCAAACCTTCCATTTAAAAGAAAAATATCCCCACTTTAGTAACAAATTTATTTGCTTATATAGTGATTCTTATGTGTCAAAGTTGAAAAGATTTGTTCCACCTTTAGTGCTCTTCGTTGCTTACAATAATTTATCAGTAACACTCAGTATTAGTAACTGTAATTTAAGCTTCAACAAATATAAATATGACTGACCATCATTGTCACTCTTCAGTTCCAGAACTAATTTGCTGGGTGAAGTTCCTGACCAGCAGGCACTTGTGTGGTATCATGTTACTTTGATCTTTTGTACTGCAATAGGCCCACATTTATGTTCCCATGTTTCTCTTCCATCCTGTGAGACATATTCCTGAGAGCTTGATAAATATCTGAGAAGTGCCGTTGTGTTGTAACACATAGTTTTGGCCATTGTTTAGTCCATGTGACCGTTGGGCACATGCATTGTTCACATCTGACTCCCTGCCTAGCAGCCTGTTCAGCAGAGGTTGTTTTTTCTCAGAACTAACACCTCTGCTCTGGAATACCTTAGACATCCCGCCCATGGGAGGCCATTGAGTCAGTGATCTAAGGACAGGCATTTGCTTGGTTCCCTTAGTTTTATGCCTTGTAACATTCAAGCTGGATTTCCGTGATGATAAAGACCAAAACTGTCAGTTTGCTAGAACTTGATATTGTGCATGATTTAACACATATTAGATGAAGTCTGATGAGAGATATAAAGCTAAACCAGCTTCTGTGGCTCAGGGGTAGAGCGCAGGACACAAAGCCAGGAGATTGTGGGTTCGAATCTCAGCTGAGGCAGTGCAGTTTTCCATGGTGGGCTCCCACCCAGGGTGAGCACTTAGAAGGCTTATTGGGAAGCTGTGCCCCAACACTGTGTATCACCCACATACCAGTGCGTCTTTAGGGGGTTCCTTGGTGTTTTGACCAAGCAGTGGGGTTGATTACACACCCAGGACCCGCAGGTGCAGTAGACACAGCCTGTGTGACACCAGGATACAAAAATAATAATGATAGGACAGGAGTGCTACTGCCCTGTTTATAAGTCCCAAACTGAAGTTAAAACTCTGCAGATATACATACTAAGGTTAAGAATTAGATAAGTCAGCATAAAAGAATGGAGGCGGTTACCTCCACCAGAAAAAAAAAAGATATAAAGCTCTGTGGATTTCCTGCTGTTAGAAAAGTTGTGTCATTTGTTTCTTTTCTAAGTCAGCATTAGGTTTTGAGATTAAGAGCACCACTATTATATAAATTTCATATATCTTTATCCCATAGGCTTTTCATGAACAGACATTTTACCTCAGTCCTACTAAGATCTGCAACCTTGCATTTCATTTTAGCTATTCTGAGCAATAGCAATGGCCTTTTTTCCATTGACTGTCTGTCTGTTTGTCCGTCTGTCTGTTACCCAAGCATGTTTTGAAATGGTTGGATCTACAAATCCAAAATTTAACAAACAGAAGTTCTCCAACCAAATTGAAACTGTTTCACTGCAACTTCGTTCCTTTCAGAAATTAAGGATTAACCTCCATTTTCCATTAAAAACTTGTAATTACATTTCAAGACTTCCCACTATGAAAACCACTGGTGTTGTTTTACTCTTGTTTGGCATAACTCTTCTTGTATATATTTCCTATGTACAGGCCAGAAGTTTTACTCTTATTTGGCATAACTCTTCTTGTATATATCCTATGTAAAGACCAGAAGTTAGGTCAGTATTGTGCAATTTGTTGAAATCATGGGCCCAAACATTGCACTGTGTCAGAA
Organism: Sipunculus nudus; assembly: GCA_026874595.1. Classification (NCBI taxonomy): domain Eukaryota; kingdom Metazoa; phylum Annelida; class Sipuncula; order Golfingiida; family Sipunculidae; genus Sipunculus; species Sipunculus nudus. The sequence goes on from CM049311.1 coordinate 45,235,924, forward strand.
ATCAGGAAGGATATTTACTAACTTAACATAATTATTGATGAAGCCAGAGAGTCTGTTTCAAGCATATAACTATATTAAATGTAGTTTTAATTGTACATTTGAAATTAGATCAAAATTTTGTAACTTTTAGCTCAGATGACTTAGTCATCTGAGCTATAGTCATGGTCTTTTGACTGTCATCAGGCCATCCTTTAACAGGGTATGTTTTGAAACACTAGACCTAAGAATCTTAAGTTTTACATAGAGTTAGATGTCCTCAAAATCTCCTACCTTACCATAATTGGGTCACAACAATATTGTTCCTTTGAGATGTTAAGGAAAAACATCAATTTTCCATTTAAAACCTATTGTTACACTTCAAGACTGCATAATATCAAACCACTGACCTGTGATTGATCATATTTAATATAACCATTCCTCTATATATTTCCTATATACATACCAGATATTAAGTCAGTATAGGGTAAATTCTTGATGTTATCGACCCGAACATCATGCACTTTGTAAAAAAAAAAAACAAGAAAGATATTTGCTCACTTTTTTAACATGAACATTTTTGAAGCGAGATAATTTTTTCCAAGTATATAACTTTAATTAAGATTCAGTTGTATACCCAAAAAATTATTTCTGAATTTTGTAAATTGTTTCAGTTATTAGCATAAAAATAAAATCTGTGATTTTACCCAACTTTGACCATTGCATGTTTTTTTTCTGCGAGTACTGTTGATTTAATTTTCACAGCATATACAGAAAAGGACTTGCACCGTTGTAATCACAAGTTTAAAAATAAAAGGTTGTAAATTGCTTGGTTTGGTCAAAAAATATTATTTGCAACAATTTCTTCCTCATCAATTCAAACCAATCATGTCAAACAGCTATGGCCTGTAATACCTCTTCCTCTTAGACTCCATTTGATATTATTTTAGATTTTTACCTTCAAGGTCAACTTCAGCTGAGCACAGTGACCCATGGTCCCTTGTTAGCTCAGCTGACTAGAGTCATCTGAGCTATAGCGATCACTCTTTGTCCATCGTCCGTCCGTCTGTCTAGCTGTCTGTCTGTCCGTCCGTTTACCAGGCACAACTCGTAACCACTATACCTAGAATCTTGTAACTTGGCATTCTGAGAGGTCCATGAAAAATCTCCTTGGAAACGCGAAATTAGGTCTCTGTTACCCATATCCTTCGAGCAATTGGGCCCAAAAGTACCCCCCAGAATAGTCAAAATTTCATACAAAAACTTCAATATCACATTAACTACATCTGTATTTTTTTTTAATTTTTTACAATTTTTTTTTATTTCTATTTTTAAGACCTTTAAGGATGTAGTTATCTGTCAACAGGGTACAAATTGTAACGATTGGACTTAGAATTTCATTTTTGACACACAGGGAGACCCATGAAAAGTCTCCAAGGAAACCTGAAAATAGGTCTCTGTTATCCATATCATTTGAGCTATCGCACTCCAAAGTACAGCTCAGAATAATGGAAAATTTGATACAAAAAGCTGAAATATGTGAACAACTAATGCAGAGATCAACGTAATTGTTTGCATGGATATTGATCATGGAGTGTTTTATCAGTTTCTGCAGACTTGTGGCACCGCCTGTATTGTTCAGGCCCATAGGCTCGGTGGGTTCGGACGAACCCACCCATTGAGCATCTGAGTTCCACCTGACGAATACTGATATGCTATAATTGGGAAAATTATACAGAACTTTACGTTTAACCATTTTTTCCGGTTCCATGCATACCCTCATAGGGAGAGACCATATTTCTGTATAAATATTGTTTATAGCGGCCTCTTTGTTTAGCTCTTCCAGGGATGTAGATTGCAAGTACAGTTTAAAAATGTTTAATTTCACCTCTGAAAGAAGCTTTAAATAACCTGTTCAATGCTTGCTTCTGATTATAATCCAAAACTGGATGATTGTTGCCATGTGAGAGGGTATAAAGAGAAAAATGTTGATTGCCCCCTCTCATGCAAAGAGGGCAGTATAGCACCCTCTTGTTTCCAGGGCAAAGGATGTAACTAAGGCCACTTTGTCAATAGTGCACAAGGGGCATATGTGTCAAGAATCTAAACCAAGCTTGATTCCATAAGAATAATAAATAAAGGAGAAAAAGTTAAAATATATCATATAGCGAATTATAAATGAGCTTATGGAACTTTTCGATTTGTTGTTGTTGCAAAATAAAAGGAGGGCCTTGCATTTTGCTTCGTTAGTTCAGAAGACTATATGGCGATGATCAACTGTCTATAGTCGTCATATCAGCAATTTGTCTGCCCTTAGATTAGCATGAATTTACATCGTTACCTACGGATTTGAAATTTTACATACAGTACGATGTACAGAAGTTCGACCAAACTGGAAACTAGGTCACTGTGCTTTGTTCATATGAAGAATTATACTAAATCAGTTTGCATTAAAAACCTATTATACCAATTCAAGACTGCCTTTTATAAAAAAAAAAAAAAAAATTTTAGCTTGTATTGTTCTGATTAAGGCACAGAGCTTTTCATTATAGGTATGATGTATATAAGGAAAATTAAGTCAGTATTGAGTAATTAGAAAAAAAAATATGGACTGGATCATGTGTTTGGTCGAGAATCTTTTTACTCAATGAATATGTTAACCGCTAAAGCTGGAGCTCAGTCCATCCAGGAAATAACTACAGTTAATTTATATGTAAGTATACACCGAAGATCAGGTAAAAAAATCAATGTATTTTTAAAGTAATCAACAAATTTTAAATCACTTCCATGAATTTCACCCTATACTTTGACTAACGCATATTGTTTTCTTGTAAGCACTGTTGTTTTAATTTTTAAATACCGTTAATACATGGATTTAAGCTATTGGTCTGAAATTCTAATGCAGTTACCCAAAAAATTGGTCAGGTATGAGAATTTTCAGGGGGGTAATACTATATAATTTATGAATAATTCAGATCAGGGAACAGGCCACCTCCACAGTGTACCATAGTGCAAGCTGGCGATTTGGTATAGGCCTATATATATATAGATATAAGCCGAAGTGGAGCACACCTGCTGTGTGCGTGTGTGCCCTTTGCCTGTAGGGACTGATGAATGACATAATTATCATATAATATGTTTAATATTAACATGGATTTCATTCACCGAGGCTCTTTTAAGTTACTTTGATCGTTTTACACTCCCTAAATTGTTCAAACTACACGTTTTGTTTTTATTCGAAACTCGCAGAGGTGCCCTGGGATCTTAATATATCCCTTAACGTTATACAGCTCCGGCCCAGTTCTCAGTGTCCTATACATTGCCTCATTTGTCAAAGAATATTAATATAATTCTGATATTTTCGGCTTCTAAGTGCCTCGCCTGCTGGTCCTTTTTTTTATTTATGTAAATTTTTAGTACAGCTAGAAACAGCAAACAGTATCCTGCTTGACACCAAACATCACCCGGTTCATTTCGTTCCAAGAATGTTAATTTTGAAGTTATCTGCATTGAATGTATATCAATTTTAAGCAACCTCATTTAACAGTCAGTTGACTTGATAATCACTCGAATAGACAGATACCGGAAAATATCAGCTAGATGACTAAGGTGTGAGTTTGACAATGAATATTGTTGTTTTCTTTTCAAATCTGAAATGAAACGGATGTCAATGCACTTTTTTTTGGCAAATGAAATGCCCCTGTTTAGTGTAGGCCTACACGTATAGGCATATAAAGCCGAATCCACCTTATGACCATACTTGTGCTGTAGCAGATGCTTGCGAAATGCTTTGAATATGACGTTCTGAGTACGAACGGCGAGAAAGTGGTTTATTCACTAAAAATTGCTTATTTGGATTGTTTTTATTCCGTTAAAAGAAAACATCGGGTATATATATATATATATATATATATATATATATATATATATATATATATATATATATTATAAAGGTTCCACCATCAGTGAAGACGAAACCTCCCAATCAGCAGTCAGCCTACGGGCCTGTTGTTCGGGTTTTTTTTACGAATTTTTTAGCTCAGCTGACTATAAGTCATCTGAGCTATAGTCGTGGTCCATTGTCCGTCGTCCGTCCGTCTGTCCGTCCATCCGTCCGTCCGTCCGTCCGTCCGTAGATGTGGCACGTTTTGAAACCGTAAGACCTAGGAATCCAAAATTCGGCATAATGTTAGATGTCCCCAAGATCTCCTACCAAGCCGAAAACTGGGTCTTTGCAACTTCGTTCCTTTGAGAAATTAAGGAAAAACCTCAATTTTTTATTAAAAACCTATTTTCACACTTTAGGACTGCCTAATATCAAAACCACTCATCTGTTTTTCCTCATATTTACCATTAATATTCCTCTAAATAGTTCCTATGTACATGCCAGAAATTATGTCTGTATTATTTAATTTAAAAAAGTTCTGGGCCCAAACATAATGCATTTTGCAAAAAATAAGGAAAGATATTTGATCACTTAACACAAAAAATGTTAAAGCTGTGGATCTTTTTTCCAGTAATATAACTTTAATTAATCAAAATTAAATTGTATACCTAAAATTAGATGAAAATCTTTTAAAATTTTTAAAATATTAATAAAAATAAAAAATTGGTACCTTAAATTTTGCCCAACTTTGACCATGGCACGTTTTTTTCCTGTAAGTACTGTGGATTTAATTTTCACAGCATGTTTTTGGCAGCATTTCAACTGTTAACACCAAAAATTTGAAACCAGTTGATCAAAAACTGTAGATTTTAATCAAGTTTTCAAGCACCTTGTAACATATTGTTTACATCAAGCTAGTGTTATGCAGTTTGCAAAAGCTCAGCTCCCCAGCTTCAGCTCTAAGTTCCTTAAATTCAGCATACAGTTAGATGTCTCCAAAATCCCCTACCATGCCAAGAATTTGGTCACTAGGACTTAATATCTTCGAGATATTAATGAAAAACTTCATTTTTCCATTAAAAACCCATTGTTACACTTCAAGACTGCCTAATATCAAAACCACTGATCTGACTTTAATCATAAACAATATACATATTTTTCATTCTCTATGCACATCCCAGAATGATGTCAGTATTGCGTAATTGTTTTAAGTTATGGGCCCAAACATAATGGACTTTTTAAAAAATCAAGAAATATATTTACTCCCTTAACAAGGGCATTGCTAGAGATTTTTTTGTCAGGGATGTAACATTATTTAATCAAGATTCAATTGAATACCCAAAATTAGTTCTGAATTTTTCAAATTTTATAAGTTATTAGTATAAATATAAAATTAGTACCTTAAATTTTGCCCAACTGTGACCATGGCACGTTTGTTTCCCTTGAGCACTGTTGATATAATTTTTATATCATGCACACATAAGGATTTCAGCTTTTTAGTTTAGAAAGCTGAAAGAAATTGGCCAAAAATTGTAGCTTTTATTAATGTTTTTTATGAGACCCTGTCAGACTTTGGCTCTCTCCAGCCCCTCTTGAGTCACCTGTATGTTGACCTTGTTGACCTTTCATCAAACTATGCACGCTTGAGGCGAGGCATACAGGAATCCAGGCAGCTTATGGCCAGCCACAGTTGATCCAGGTGTCCAACCCAACTCATCTAGTAGTTTTAACCAACAACATAACAATAAACAACAAATTAATAAATTTTTATTGGTTTTTAATAACAAATTAAAGAAAAATAGAAAAGAAATTTGTTAGTTTATAACAGGAAATTAACTTGCAGTTACTGATGATATAAGAATCTTTTGTCGATGGGTAGAATGTCACATATTCCAAATAACACCATGCAGTCACCTATGGCATTTTTCAGTTCAATTTTAATGATAAAGAAGTAAATCATATTATTCATTACTAATCATTAGGGATCATATGAAGGAAATTAATGATAGACAAAGATGCAGTTGATAATATTAATCTAGATTCCTACTGTGTCTAGTGTGTACATTGATGTGAAATTAGTCCAAAATGAATTTTTTACAGTTATTTTTTAATATAAATAAAAGCCATAAAACCAGGTACTTATGATCATTATTTAAATGTGTGAATTTTGTATATTCTGGATTCTCAACATCATTGTTTGGTGAAAATTGAATAAATACCAGACATAGAACGAATACTTTGTAATTGTATTTAAATACGAATATGATAATGTACTCCATTATAAAATTTCTTGCATAAAGAATGGGAATTCAGGTAAAAATGAAAGTATATGAATACTCGTGCAAATACTTTCTAAATGTATTCATGAATGCATTCATGAATATATTCTTTAATATTATTTTAACAATCATATCAGTTATATTTCATTTTAAAAAATTATATGATTCTCTTATTATTTTTAATAAAAATTATATTTGGGACAATATTTGTAATTTTTTTTAATAAATAGTTAAACTCTTATATTATATGTTCTGCTTATAAGTTATATGGCCAAGTCAAAATCTGTGTGACAATAGTACTCCAATTGTTAATAAAATAAATGAAATCAATCTTCTTCCCTGTCTCCAAAGGTACTATCAAAATCATACATAAGCTAAACAACAACAACTCACAATACAGCTTATATTTATTACCACACAAAACCAGCATGTGCCTCATTTCTAAATAATATTTTTTTATCATATATAACAGCTGAGCGTCGTGACCCATAGGTCCCTTGTTTCTCTATTTTTGAGACCTTTAAAGATGTGGTTATCTGTCAACAGGGTACAAATCATAACAACTGGACCTAGAATCTTCATTCTTGTCATGCAAGGAGGCCCATGAAAAGTGTCTGTGCTTCTGTGGAAACCTGAAATTAGGTCTCTGTTTCCCATATACTTCAAGCTATAGGACTCCGAAGTATCCCACAGAATAATGGATAGATAATTTGATACAAAAGCTGAAGTATCTGAACAATTTATGCAGAGATCACCATGATTCTTTGCATGGATATTGATTATGGAGTGTTTCATCAGTTTCTGCAGACTGGTGGTGCCACCTATATTTTATCCAATTTTTTAAATTTTTTTTCTCTATTTTTGAGACCTTTCAGGATGCTATCATCTGTTAACGTGGCACAAATTGTAACAACTGGACCTAGAATCTTCATTCTTGTCATGCAAGGAGGCCCATAAAAAGTGCCTGTTGAAACCTTAGGTCTCTGTTACCCATATTCAGCAAGCTATAGGACTTCGAAATACCCCTAAGAATAATAGAAAATTTTATAAAAAAAGCTGAAGTATCTAGACAACTAATGTAGAGATCACCATGATTCTTTGCATGGATATTGACCATTAAGTGTTTTTATTAGTTTCTGCAGACTGGTGGAGCCACCTGTTTTTTTTTTTTAGTTTACGCATTTTTTCTCTATTTTTGAGTTATATAAAAACAGACACAATCTTGGCCTGATGGTTAATCTGTTTGATGCTTCAGTTGAATGGGTATATACTACCATTCAGATGATAAAATTTCCTTTTGCAAATCTCTTCCCAGTCAGCTGAGCATCATGACCAATGGGTCACTTGTTTAAAGTTAATAGCATAAATTTAAAATGGATTCCTTAAATATTGCCCAACTTTGAGTATGGCAAAAACATATGGCAAAATATAATAAAATACGATTCAAAAGGTGGTATTGCCAAACTCAAGCAATAGTTTGACAAATCTAATGCCAGAAATGAGGGCTCTCATGTCAGGAAATGAGGGCTCTCATGTCAGGAGATATTCCAAGCTCTCTTAGTCCATCCCTCTGTCAGGAGATACTGCAAGCTCTCTTAGTCAATCCCTCTGTCAGGAGATACTGCAAGCTCTCTTAGTCCATCCCTCTGTCAGGAGATACTGCAAGCTCTCTTAGTCCATCCCTCTGTCAGGAGATACTCCAAGCTTTCTTAGTCCATCCCTCTGTCAGGAGATACTCCAAGCTCTCTAAGTCCATCCCTCTGTCAGGAGATACTCCAAGCTCTCTTAGTCCATCCCTCTGTCAGGAGATACTCCAAGCTTTCTTAGTCCATCCCTCCGTCAGGAGATACGCCCAGCTCTCTTAGTCCATCCTTCTGTCAGGAGATACGCCAAGCTCTCTTAGTTCATCCCTCTGTCAGGAGATACTCCAAGCTCTCTTAGTCCATCCCTCTGTCAGGAGATACTCCAAGCTCTCTTAGTCCATCCCTCTGTAAGGAGATACTCCAAGCTCTCTTAGTCCATCCCTCTGTCAGGAGATACTCCAAGCTCTCTTAAGTCCATCCCTCTGTCAGGAGATACTCCAAGCTCTCTTAGTCCATCCCTCTGTCAGGAGATACTCCAAGCTCTCTTAGTTCATCCTTCTGTCAGGAGATACTCCAAGCTCTCTTAGTCCATCCCTCTGTCAGGAGATACGCCAAGCTCTCTTAGTCCATCCCTCTGTCAGGAGATACGCCAAGCTCTCTTAGTCCATCCCTCTGTCAGAAGATAAGCCAAGCTCTCTTAGTCCATCCCTCTGTCAGGAGATATGCCAAGCTCTCTTAGTCCATCCCTCTGTCAGGAGATACGCCAAGCTCTCTTAGTCCATCCCTCTGTCAGAAGATAAGCCAAGCTCTCTTAGTCCATCCCTCTGTCAGGAGATACTCCAAGCTCTCTTAGTCCATCCCTATTTGATTCAGAGGATATGCATAGTTGCTTGTTGACTGCAATATTCCAGTTTAAATTACACCATGCAAATTAGTCAAAGCAAATAAAAAATTTTAAAAAAAATTGACTCTTCACAAAAAATGATTTAACCCTGTGGAAGTTAGGGCCTCAATGTGTTAAGAAAATCCTGCGTTTTCTTGTAACCATTCTGCAAACAAGATGGTGGAGTATTTTTTTCATTATACTTAATGAATTAAGTGTGTCAACCCCTCTGTGTATGGAGAGATGTTGGGCCTATGAGAATGTTTTAGTTCTCTGATAACACTGCATCAGGCTTTGGTCAATACATGTTTATGTACTTGGTACTTGTACTCAGGTTCAAAATTGTTAGTACCAGGACTTGTTTTGTACATGTACTTATCACCCATGTCAATATGAAAGTACTTTTCAAGTAATGGTCAAGTTTATTAGTAGAGAAGACTATACCTGATATATATTCATTTACACAGGTTTACATTTGGCATATAGGTATTGTTTCCTCATTTGTATTTATTTCTTTTATTAACAAACATAATTTGAATATATAAAATAAAAATGTGTTGTCTTCTCATTTCTTATAGAAACAGAAGTGATAAAGGTTAGTGAGCATGTCCTGTGTATTATTGGTGTGTTTTTGTAGTGTTGTATGTAATCAGGATGAAACAGTTCTCTCTCATTATATTCTTTTATTCTCTTGCATATTTTCTTTTCAGATTGAATAATGTGGAGCCATCTTCATAGGTATTCCTGTAATCCTTTTAACTGCAGATAATATTTTCTTGAACACTGAGTTCAGTCACTAACATTACAGCTTCTTATATCAATATATTTAAATAATAATTGGCTTTATATGTTTTATGTGATAAAGAAAAAAATTTTTTCTAAGATCAAAGCTGAAAATTGAAAAAAATGTCCATATATTTAGCTTTGCTGACTGCAAAACATCTGAGAGCTGGTTCAAAGGAGATGCTTGTGTAAATTGTCTTCCCAGTTGTTTGTCATGACTTTTGTGAACAGAGCTTGCTTCAAACATACAGGTACAGGTATTAATTTTATGTAAAGTTTAAATTGGAGGGATTTCTTCAGATGCTCTACTAGGCCTGAAACCAACTTGGTATAACTTGTCTCTGAGTCATTGACTGGAAACATTAATGTTAGCATTTAAAACAATAATATATGTTTTAAAACATTAATTTTAGCTTTGAAAAAATTATTTGGTAACAAACCAGGGGTAACAACTCACTACCTGTTCTGGGACTGTAAGTGATCTGAGCTGTAGCGATGTCCATCCAGAATATATCCGTTAAATGGGCACAATTCAAACTGTTATCGGTTCAGACTATAAATTTTGCATACAGTTCATAAGGGCCAAAAACTAATGCCATGCCTGAAACTCTGTCAATGTGACCTCATCCCCCTGAGATATTAAGCACTCCCCCCCCCCCCCCCCATTATTGTTTTACTTCAAATGCCCTAAATATTGGGAATTAGGCCAACAAAAATAACAGGCATGGTTTTCAGGCCAGTCCCATCAATTTTAACCCCACGCATCAAACATTTTTATTTTAATTTTCATCTTTCAAGAAGATAAAATAATACAATTTTGATATGATTTCTTTGTTATGTAGTGCTTTTACCTGTTTTCCTGTGTCATGCTTTTCCATGAGCACAGTGACATATGGGTCCCTTGTTTTAAGTTAATAGCATAATTGTAAAATCTATTCCTTAAATATTGCCCAACTTTGAGTATGGCAAATTACATATGGCAAAATATAATAAAAATACAATTCAAAAGGTGGTATTGCCAAACTCAAGCAATAGTTTGACAGGTCTTACACCAGAAATGTTGCCTCAGGGCTCTTATGTCAGGAGATACTCCAAGCTCTCTTAGTCCATCCCTCTGTCAGGAGATACGCCAAGCTCTCTTAGTCCATCCCTCTGTCAGGAGATACTCCAAGCTCTCTTAGTCCATCCCTCTGTCAGGAGATACTCCAAGCTCTCTTAGTCCATCCCTTTGTCAGGAGATACTCCAAGCTTTCTTAGTCCATCCCTCTGTCAGGAGATATGCCAAGCTCTCTTAGTCCATCCCTCTGTCAGGAGATACTCCAAGCTCTCTTGGTCCATCCCTCTGCCAGGAGATACTCCAAGCTCTCTTAGTCCATCCCTCTGTCAGGAGATACTTCAAGCTCTCTTAGTCCATGCCTCTGTCAGGAGATACTCCAAGCTCTCTTAGTCCATGCCTCTGTCAGGAGATACTCCAAGCTCTGTTAGTCCATCCCTCTGTCAGGAGATACTCCAAGCTGAATTTAACCCCCCCCCTCCCCCCATCAAACATTTTATTTTGATTTTCATCTTTCAAGAAGATAAAATGATACAATTTTGATATGATTTCCTTTGTTATGTAGTGCTTTTACCTGTTAACCTGTCACGCTTTTCCATGGTCATATGACCTTTTTATCTAAACATGCAAAAAAGGGTAAAAAATAAAATACTGTCCACCCCCCGTGATTTCTGAAAAAAATTGCCTGAGAAGCATATTTTTTTTTTTTTAGCTCAGCTGACTATAAGTCATCTGAGCTATAGTCGTAGTCCATTGTCTGTCGTCTGTCTGTCTGTCAGGCCATCCATCCGTCCAGATATCCGTCTGTAAGACTGGCATGTATTGACACCATTGAACCTACGAATCTGAAATTCGGCATACAGTTAGATGTCCCCAAAATCTCCTACCATGCCGAAAATTTGGTCAATAGGACTTTGTATGAAATTCGGCATACAGTTAGATGTCCCCAAAATCTCCTACCATGTCGAAAATTAGGTCAATAGGACTTCGTTTCTTCAAGATATTAAGGAAAAACTTCAATTTTTTATTAGAAATCTATTTTCACGCTTCAGGACTGCCTAATATCAAAAGCACTCATCTGGTTTTCTTCATATTTACCATAAATATTCCTCTATATAGTTCCTATGTAAATGCCAGAAATTAAGTCCGTATTATTTAATTTAAAAAAGTTATGGGCCAAAACATAATGGACTTTGTAAAAAAATCAGGAAAGATATTTGGTCACTTAAGACCAAAAGTGTTAAAGGTAGGGACTTTTTTTTCAGTAATACAACTTTAATTCATCAAAATTTAATTGTATACCAAAAATTAGATCAAATTTGTTCAAATATTGGCAAAAATATAAAATTGGTACCCTAAATTTTGCCCAAGTTTGACCATGGCACATTTTTTTTCCTGTAACTGCTGTGGATTTAATTTTCAAAGCTTGTTTTTGTTACCATTTCAACTGTTAACATCATAAATTTGAAACCAGTTGATCAAAAACTGTAGATTTTATTCAGGTTTTCAAGCACTATGTCACATGTTGTTTACATCAAGCTAGTGTTATGCAGTTTGCTAGAGCTCAGCTCCCCAGCTTCAGCTGTAAGTTCCTTAAATTTGGCATACAGTAAAATTTCTCCAAAATCCCCTACCATGCCAAGAATTTGGTCACTAGGACTTAATTCCTTTGAGATATTAATGAAAAACTTCATTTTTCCATTAAAAACCCATTGTTACACTGTAAGACTGCCTAATATCAAAACCACTTATCCGACTTTGATCATATATAATATACATATTTTTCTATTCATTCGCTATGCACAAGCCAGAAATGATGTCAGTATTGCGTAATTGTTTTAAGTTATGGGCTCGAACATAATGCACTTTTTAAAAAATCAAGAAATATATTTACTCCTTTATCAAGAGAATTGCTAAAGCTAGAGATTTTCTGTCAGGGATGTAACATTATTTAATCAAGATTCAATTGAATACCAAAAATTAGTTCTGAATTTTTCAAATTTTATAAGTTATTAGTATAAATATAAAATTAGTACTTTAAATTTTGCCCACATTTGACCATGGCACATTTGTTTCCTGAGAGCACTGTTGATATAATTTTCATATCATATATACATAAGGGTTTAATCTTAAAAAATGTGAAATTTCAAAGGAATTGATTGAAAAGAGAAGCTTTTATACAAGTTTTCATACACCATGTCAGGTGTTGTTTACATCAAGCCAACTTAGTAGTACAGCCTTCACTTGTGTTATGTAACCCTCTCCAGGCAACTTGCCTTGGCTCAGCCTGGCCACTACTGGCAGGCTTCCTCTTTTATCAAATTTACTGAATTTTTTATTTCGGTGAATAAAATTAAGCATGTACTGAAAACTCCAATGTACAAAACTTTTTAATAGTGATTCAAGGTATAATCTTGAAGATGCTGTGTTGTGGCATTATTTTTTTTTTATTCAGTTCAAACATTTGTGATTTAAAAATAATAAAATATATGTGTATGCATTATATGACCCGATATGAGCTACACTCTGGATAAATAATTATTGCTACTTAGAATTCTCATATTTTAACTTATATTTTCAGATTTTTTTATTTCAAATTTATAAAACTTGTAAATAAAAAAAAAATGAATCTGATAAAAAAAACTATTAATGGAAAAATTTGATATGCTAAAAAATAGGCTTTAATATAAACATAAATGCATTATTCCCTTGACAGTGAAACAAAGGTATTAGTCCAATCTGTCCACTTGCCTGTCCATCTGTATATTTGTCATATGCATCACAGTATCTCAAAACTTTTGCTGTTTTTCTTCATGACAGTCTTGTCAGAGTAATAGTTTTGCAGTCATATATTTAAAACTACTATAACCAAGTAGGAGGGCCCCTTTCCTCTTAGCTTCTCATATGCTTATATATATGAAAAACATTACAATAGAATATTTTGCATTTGGAAAAATTTCTAACTTCAGCTGAGCGCTGTGACCAATGGGTCCCTTGTTTAGTGATGCATCACTGGTCCAGCACCCCTGCTGTCACAAGTGTACAGTTTTTCTCATGTCCCCCCCCCCCCCCACCCACCACCAAGTGTATTGCAATAATTGTTATTGTTCGAACAGTATTTCTTTAATTGTAAAGCTGTTTCCACTCCAATGTACAAAACATTTCTTGAGTAATCCAGAAGATGCCATGTTGTGGTAATGTAGCATTTTTAGCTCAGCTGACTATAAGTCATCTGAGCTATAGTCGTGGTCCATTGTCCGTCGTCCGTCCGTCTGTCCGTCCGTCCGTCCGTCCGTAGATGTGGCACGTTTTGAAACCGTAAGACCTAGGAATCCAAAATTGGGCATAATGTTAGATGTCCCCAAGATCTCCTATCAAGCCGAAAACTGGGTCTTTGTAACTTCGTTCCTTTGAGAAATTAAGGAAAAACCTCAATTTTTTATTAGAAACCTATTTTCACACTTCAGGACTGCCTAATATCAAAACTACTCATCTGTTTTTCCTCATATTTACCATAAATATTCCTCTATATAGTTCCTATGTACATGCCAGAAATTATATCTGTATTATTTAATTTAAAAAAGTTATGGGCCAAAACATAATGCATTTTGTAAAAAATCAGGAAAGATATTTGATCACTTAACACAAAAAATGTTAAAGCTATCGACCTTTTTTCCAGTAATATAACTTTAATTAATCAAAATTAAATTGTATACCCAAAATTAGATGAAAATCTTTTAAATTTTCTAAAATATTAATAAAAATAAAAAATTGGTACCTTAAATTTTGCCCAACTTTGACCATGGCACGTTTTTTTCCTGTAAGTACTGTGGATTTAATTTTCACAGCATGTTTTTGTTAGCATTTCAACTGTTAACACCAAAAATTTGAAACCAGTTGATCAAAAACTGTAGATTTTAATAAGTTTTCAAGCACCATATAACATATTGTTTACATCAAGCTAGTGTTATGCAGTTTGCAAGAGCTCAGCTCCCCAGCTTCAGCTCTTAGTTCCTTAAATTCGGCATACAGTTAGATGTCTCCAAAATCCCCTACCATGCCAAGAATTTGGTCACTAGGACTTAATACCTTCGAAATATTAATGAAAAACTTCATTTTTCCATTAAAAACCCATTGTTACACTTCAAGACTGCCTAATATCAAAACCACTGATCTGACTTTAATCATAAATAATATACATATTTTTCATTCTCTATGCACATGCCAGAATGATGTCAGTATTGCGTAATTGTTTAAAGTTATGGGCCCAAACATAATGCACTTTGTAAAAAATCAAGAAATATATTTACTCCCTTAACAAGGGCATTGCTGAAGCTAGAGATTTTTTTGTCAGGGATGTAACATTATTTAATCAAGATTCAGTTGAATACCCAAAATTAGTTCTGAATTTTTCAAATTTTATAAGTTATTAGTATAAATATAAAATTAGTACCTTAAATTTTGCCCAACTGTGACCATGGCACGTTTGTGTCCTGTGAGCACTGTTATAATTTTCATATCATGCACACATTAGGATTTCAGCTTTTTAGTTTAGAAAGCTGAAAGAAATTGGCCAAAAATTGTAGCTTTTATTAATGTTTTTTATGAGACCCTGTCAGACTTTGGCTCTCTCCAGCCCCTCTTGAGTCACCTGTATGTTGACCTTGTTGACCTTTCATCAAATTATGCACGCTTGAGGCGAGGCATACAGGAATCCAGGCAGCTTATGGCCAGCCACAGTTGATCCAGGTGTCCAACCCAACTCATCTAGTAGTTTTAACCAACAACATAACAATAAACAATAAATTAATAAATTTTTATTGGTTTTTAATAACAAATTAAAGAAAAATAGAAAAGGAATTTGTTAGTTTATAATAACAGGAAATTAACTTGCAGTTACTGATGATATAAGAATCTTGTATCGATGGGTAGAATGTCACAATATTCCAAATAACACCATGCAGTCACCTATGGCATTTTTCAGTTCAATTTTAATGATAAAGAAGTAAATCATATTATTCATTACTAATCATTAGGGATCATATGAAGGAAATTAATGATAGACAAAGATGCAGTTGATAATATTAATCTAGATTCCTACTGTGTCTAGTGTGTACATTGATGTGAAATTAGTCCAAAATTAATTTTTTACAGTTATTTTTTAATATAAATAAAAGCCATAAAACCAGGTACTTATGATCATTATTTAAATGTGTGAATTTTGTATATTCTGGATTCTCAACATCATTGGTTGGTGAAACTGAATAAATACCAGACATGGTGCGAATACTTTGTAATTGTATTTAAATACGAATTTGATTATGTACTCCATTATAAAATTTCTTGCATAAAGAATAGGAATTCAGGTAAAAATGAAAGTATATGAATACTCGTGCAAATACTTTTAAAATCTATTCATGAATGCATTCATGAATATATTCTTTAATATTATTTTAATAATCATATCAGTTATATTTCATTTAAAAAAAAAATCATATGATTCTCTTATTATTTTTTATAAAAATTATATTTGGGACAATATTTGTAATTTTTTTTAATAAATAGTTAAACTCTTATATGTTCTGCTTATAAGTTATATGGCCAAGTCAAAATCTGTGTGACAATAGTACTCCATTTGTTAATAAAATAAATGAAATCAATCCTCTTCCCTGTCTCCAAAGGTACTATCAAAATCATACATAAGCTAAACAACAACAACTCATAATACAGCTTATATTTATTACCACACAAAACCAACATGTGCCTCATTTCTAAATAATATTTTTTTATCATATATAACAGCTGAGCGTCGTGACCCATAGGTCCCTTGTTAAAGAAATTAATTTGCGTTTAAATCATTTAATTAAAAATGTAAAATTAATCATAACAGTAGTCATAATTTGATAAAATATGAGCCAAGTCATGGATAAATTAAGTCAAATGTAGAATTGTGAATTATGAATCAAGTGTTTTTTTTCAGAATGTATTGTTTTGCAAATTAAAAAAATGTATTTTATAAAAAAAAATTAAAACATCTGTGTGCAGGTGATGGGGGTTGAAATTAATCTCTGGCAATCAAGATTCACTAAAAAACTTATTTTAAAATTTCGTGGCATACCTCAAGGTAGACCACGTAAGGGAAACTGTTGCACACAAGAGACACAGTTTCCAAACATGTGTCCAAAAATTAACTGTTCAGAACTAAAAGATGGTGCCATAAAGATAACACTTGTACAGTCTCTATAGAAAAATGATACAGATAATGATATGTACCTTTGTATTAATTAAGAACTGGGAGCCAGCACATGATAAATGGAATGTACCTTTGTACAAATTAGGAACGTGGGAGCCAGCACAAGATAAATGATATATACCTTTATTTTAATTAGGATCTTGGAGCCAGCACAAGATTAAGCATATGCACCTTTGTATTAATAAGGAGCTGGGAGCCAGCACAAGATAAATGATATGTACCTTTATTTTAATTAGGATCTGGAGACAGCACAAGATTAAGCATATGCACCTTAATATTAATTAGGAGCTGGGAGCCAGCACAAGATAAAGGATATGTACCTTAATATTAATTAGGAGCAGGGAGCCAGCACAAGATAAATGATATGCACCTTTGTATTAATTAGGAGCTTGACCTGGCAGATGAAGATTGTCATCAGGTACAGCAGGAGAATTGTGTCCTAATGTGTGCCATGGCTACATTATCCCTACAATCCTGATGTTGCTCCTGATTTGTGCCATGGGTACATTATCTCTACAATCCTGGTGTTCTTTCTGATGGGTGCCATGGCTACATTATCTCTACAATCCTGATGTTGCTCCTGCTGCCTCCAGATTAAGACATATTCTGCTTACGTGACCACAACCAGAAAATGGGAACCAGAAATGTAGCCACACACCACAAGAGCCATGATGCCTTGACTGTGATTTGGACTTCATTGGAATGTCTGTAATATGATCTCATGTGATTTTAACCTTATTTGGATGTCTGTAATATGATCTCATGTGATTTTGCCTTTATTTGGAAGTCTGTCATATGATCTCATGGGACTTGAGCTCCTTTACCCAGTGCATGGATGTTCACATATTATAATGCCTTTACTCCTTGAGTTTTCTGAGATAGATGGTTGTTAGGAGTCAGCTTTAGAGTGAGAAATAAATAGCTAATTATATGACAAGGGACTGTCTGAGCCATCTTCTGTGGTGACACACCTGTCTCATAAACACTGTTACAACCTGTGAGCTTATGCGATGGTGTGGCATCATTCTTCATCCATAGACTGTCATCTGTAAGTTAACCCATACTATCTCAAAAATGGCTGGAGCTAGCATCAACAAATTTTATGCAGAAAATCAGTCATAAAAAAAACTAAATCGGATTTTGCTTATTTTTCTTGCTATATGCATTTTTTTAGATTTTATAGAGAAAAAGCGAAAAAAAAGTCCAGCCAAATTGATCAGTATTTCACAGGAATAATCTCTGAAACAATCTCTCTCAAGTTTGTTCCAGTGGTTTCAGTTAGCTGATTTTTGGATGAGTTACAGGAAGCTTAACTTGGTAATTTGGTCAAAAAAGGATGCTCAAATTACAATATCAGAAAAAGCTGGAGTTATCTTTACCCATTTTTAGCTCAGCTGACTGCTAGTCAACTGAGCTTTAGTGATCGGGCAGCATCTGTCGTCCGTCCTTCTGTCCATCTGTCCATCTGTCTGTCTGTCTGTTAGACTGGCACGTTTGACACCATTGGACCTAGAAACCTATAACTAATTTGCCAGAGAGGTCCATAAAAATCTTGAAAACCTGAAATTAAGTCACTGTGGCCTATATCCTCCTAGCAGTGGGGCTTGTAAGAACCCCCCAGAATAATTGAAAATTCGATACAAACCTCTAATATCTTGACAATTCATGCATGGTTTGTACTGAATTTTGGCTTTGATATTGTCCATGACTAAGGTTATAAGATAAAAAAAATTGGTGGCGCGACTTGCATTTTTTCTAATTTTTACAATTTTTTCCCTTTGTTTCAGACTGTCAAATGACAGCAATTGAGTCTGTTTCTCAATTTCAGTTTCATGTAGTGGCCTGAAACCTCATGTGTATATTGGTTATGACTGGTTACTTCAGTTCCTGAAGACTGGTTCGCCCCACCTGTATTTTTTTCTATTTTTTACAAATTTTTTCCTATATTTTGAGAATAATAAAGTATATTGAAACTATCAAATTTGCAACTGTGGTTTATCTCGAGTCCTGAATACTTGTGTGTTATCAGGGCCCTGCTTGAATATGCGGATGCCCTGTAGTAATCACCCTGTCGGTGTGTCTTGTCTGTCTTTCTGTCCGTTTGCCTTTCTTATGTTGGTCATTTTGTATCCTGGGGAAAACTCCAGTTTGGAATGACATTTTGGTTTCAAAATTGACTTATATATGACCCACCAACAATGTAAGACCTATTTTGATTTTGGGGTCAAAGGTCAAGGTCACAGATCCCACTTATAAAGATTGTGGATGTATTTTAAGCCAATTTTTTTATCCCAAACCTTCCATCTAATACATATAGGTGACCTGCCATTAGGAGATGAATCTGGTTAATTTTGGGGTCAAAGGTCAATTTCACAGTGGCCATCTGTCCATATATTTGTTTCTGAGTGATTGTATCCCCAGACTAAGTCGGGGGATACTATGTTTTCATACCGGTCCTGCCACCGCCGCTGCATATAAATCTTGTTGGCGCGATAACTAAAAAAATATTTCACGGATCTTTACCAAACTTGGTATTTAAAATGAGGTCATGACCTTGACTAGGAGAGTGTCCTTGACCTTGAATAGTTCCAATTTTGGGGAAAAGCACACAAATTCTTAAATATCTCAAGAAATCTTGCATGGATTGATCCTAAAATCAAGTTGATGGAAGATTATGGATAGGGTTGTCATGTTCCAGACACTGGTGGCACCACCTATTATTCTTTACTTGTTTTCGTGCCATTTAATACCCCCAAAATTGCTACTTGACAGTACTGTGAGCATTATAAGTCAAAAACTAATGGACAGATTTCTTGTATATTATGCATATACATAGATATGGGTTATGGGATGATGTTTATTTAAATTGGGGTCATGACCTTTCCTGTGAGAGTGGCCTTGACCTTGAATATTGCCATATATGGTAAAAATCACACAAAATCATTAATATCTCAATAAGGGATGCATGGATTGGTCCAAAAATCAACTTAACTGAAGATCATGGATAGTAATGTCGTGTGCCAGAAACAGGTGGCGCCACCTGTTATTCTTTTACTTGTTTTAGGGCCTTTAATACCCCCAAAATTGCTACTTGACAGTACTGTGAGCATTATAAGTCAGAAACTATCAGACAGATTTCTTTCACAATGTGCATATACATAGATATGGGTTATGGGATGTTTATTTAAATTGGGGTCATGACCTTTCCTATGAGAGTGGCCTTGACCTTGAATATTGCCATATATGGTGAAATCACACAAAATCATTAATATCTCAATAAGGGATGCATGGATTGGTCCAAAAATCAACTTGACCGAAGATCATGGATAGTAATGTCATGTACCAGAAACAGGTGGCGCCACCTGTTATTCTTTTACTTGTTTTAGGGCCTTTTAATACCCCCATCATTGCCACTTCACAGTGCTGTGAGCATTTTAAGTCAGAAACTATCAGACAGATTTCTTTCATATTGTGCATATACATAGACATGGGTTATGGGATGATGTATATATATAAATCCGGGTCATGACCTTTCCTGTTAGAGTGGCCTTGACCTTGAATATTGCCATATATGGTGAAAATCGAAAAAAATCATTAATATCTCAATAAGGAATGCATTGATTGGTCCAAAAATCAACTTGACCGAAGATCTTGGATAGTAATGTCATGTACCAGAACTATAAGTCATAAACTAATGGACAGATTTTTTTCATATTATGCATATACATAGACATGGGTTAGGGGATAATGTATATTGAAATTGGGGTCATGACCTTTTCTATGAGAGTGACCTTTTCTATGAGTGTGGTCTGATATTAATTGTTGCTGAAGATGGGGGTCTATTCTTAAAGGGGGGGGGGGATTAATTGTCTGGGGATACTATGGCACCTGTGGTGCCAAGAAATATCTAGTTAACATATTGGTTTCAAACTTGATTTATATATAACCCCCCAATAAAGCAAGAATCCTTTTATTATTGAGTAGTGAGGTCAAAGTTCAAGGTCACAGGGCAGAATGCATTATTCAGTATTATGTCAAATTACAGTCTGATTCAGGATTTTTTGCTGGACCACTTCTTGATCAGGGTTTGGACTGGTCAAATTCCTGATTGGTCTGGACATAATAAAAAAAATCCGCTTAGCACCTTGACCCACCGGTCCCTTGTTATGTAAATGTAAGTCACATGACTCTTATATGAATTTGAGGTATTGGTGGCGCCACCTGCACCAACCTTTTCTGTATGAGGGTCATCAGTCATCAGTACATTAACCAATAATTTCTAAAGAATTACAGGAGCTAGCATCCCCAAATTATATGATAAAAATCTGTCACATCTGAAATGTTGTAGGATTGAGCATTTTGTGGCGCCTCCTACAGGAAAAAGCTAGAAAAACTTTGAAAATCTTCTTCTCTGAAATCATTCAGCCAAATTTTTCAGTATTTCACAGAAATGTTCCCAGAGAACAAGTATGTTCAAATGGTTTGGGTTCAATGAATTTTGGCCAAGTGACAGGAATTTTAACTTAGTCATTTGGCCAAGGAAGCATACTAACATAATCTATGAAAAGACAGGAGGCTAGCATCACCAAGTTTGGTGCAAATGTTGGTCACATGACTCATATTTTAAATTGCAGTTTTTGTGGTGCCACATACATCGACCCATTTTTTATGGGCAAAAACTTCATAATTTTAGCCTCTTTCAGTTAAAAAATGTTTAACTGTCAAGCTGAATTGTTTAATTTTTCAAAAAAGTATCTTAGGGTAGGGTTCTTTCAATTGTATAAGAATAGATTTGGTTTGTTGATTTTTGGTAGAGTCATAGAAAGCTGAAGATGGTCTTGCAGCAAAAGTCTTCTTCTGCAAAACTGTTGTTTGAACTTCTGTAAAATTGCACAAAAATTATTCTTAGGAGTTCTTTGTTCAAGTTTACTTGAATGATTGTTGGCAGAATTATTTGACCTTTAACAATGAAAGGACTATATCTTTAATTATTCTGAATATTTTGATAAAAAAAACTTATGAATATGTCAGCTTGAAAAAAGCATTGTAGCCAAAGTCTTTCAGTATGTGTAAACAGATTTACCAACAGGCCAAGATTGAGTCTGTATCTATGAAAAGCTTGGCAGACGGCCAACTATTTCAGATTTGGCAACAGGCCAAAGGTCAGTCTCAATCTATTTATAGCTTTGGCAGACTCCCATCTGTGTCAGATTATGTAACAGGTCAAGAGTTCTCTCAGTGCAGCAGGGTACAGGTCAAGAGTTCATCAGTGCAGCCAGGATCAGGTTGAGAGTTTACTCAGTGTAGTAGCTGGAGCTAGCAATTTGTTCTTATTCACTCGGGGCAACTGCCTATCTCACCTAAGCCTGGTATGCCCATTGCACCTGAATCAAGAGAAGTTTGATATATTGGCCTGATATTTTGACCTGTCCATGCATCTTTGATGGATTTCTGGTTCACAAGACTGGTGTTGCCAGCTACAATGACTTTTGCAGAGTGTGTGTACCTGCTTATTTTTACGGAGGAATTTGATAGATCAGCCTGAAATTGTGCACATTTAAGATAGCTTTGTCATATACAAGACTGGTGGCGCCACCTACAATAATTTGTGTTTTGTGCACCCATGCCAGTATTTCATCAGTGATGTCTGTGTAATTGTTTTTTTTTCAAATACACATATACTTGAAAAGTAATAGTCCAGCATTTAAGCATTATACCTGGTGTATATCCCATTGCATTAGGCCTGTAGGCCTGGAGTTAAAGAAAATTGGAGAAATTGGGTTTAAGACAAAATGAGACAAATCCAGTAAACATGAAGAAAATTAATAAGCAGCAAAGTCAGCTCAGTGTGATCATGTGCTGCTGCATTTTTACTATGTCAGTTGCATTTAATTTCAAAGTTAGGTATTTGTTGTAAAAAAATGTTTTATGTCATGTTTACTAGACTCAGATGATATTGTTTTTCTACTTTGTCACATATTTGAAAGCAGATGAACCAAATGTTGAAATGGATAATGTTTTAAGTAATTAAGTGCATAAATGAGTGTTATATTGTTATGTCTTTTTATGGTCAAGTGTGTGATGACACCAATTATGTGAAATGTGAAATCAAAGTACAAAATTGAAATAAACAAAGGGGCTGTGTAAAATAAACTCCTCCAGTCTTTCAGATAGAGAAATCTGTCCATCTCACAGGTCTTCTGTCAGGGCATTAAAATAGTGGATTCACAACAGTAACTAATGCCTTCATGGAATGAACTTGCTTTCCCAGTTTGATTCTTCAATAGGCAAGTCTTTGCAAATTCAATTTTTTACTCATCTGACTATAAGTCATCTGAGCTATAGCGATGGTCCCTTGCCTGTCATACAGCCGTCTCGTGGGCCGTCCATTAACATGGCATGTTTTGTAACCATTGGACCATAGATCTGAAACTTGGCATACAGTTAGATGTCCCCAAAGTCCCCAACTATACCAAAAATTGGGTCACTACATTTTCGTTCCTTTGAGATATAAAAGAAAAACCTCAATTTTCCATTAAAAATCAATTGTTACTTTTCATGACTGCATTTTATCAAAACCACTGATCTGATCTTGTTCAAATTTAGTATAACCATTCCTCAATATATTTCCTATGTACACATCAGAAATAAGGTCAGTATTGTATGCACCCAAACATAATGCACTTGTCAAAACTTGGGAAATATATTTACATGATGTTTTAAGCTAGAGTGCTTATTTCAAGCATATAAGTTTATTGAACTAAGTTTTAATTGTATACCAGAAATTAGATCAAATTTTGTAAAGTTATTAGCATGAAGGAAAGTAATTACCTTTAATTTTGCAAAAATTGGAGCATGGCATTCTTTCCTCCTGTTAGCACTGTTGATTTAATTTTCACAGCTTGTATACATAAGGATGAAATCTTTTATAATCTGAAATGTGAAACCAATTGACCAAAAACGTGTTGATTTTATTCAAGTTTTCAAGCACCATGTCAAGTATTGTTTACATCAAGCCAGCCTAGAACAGTGGTATGCAGTGTTCTAGAGCTAACCCTCCGCTTCCCAAGCTGTTATGTAATTGCTCCACTCCTGGCCAGCTCCTTCTGTCTAGGTGAGCTGGGTCAGGCTGTCTGCAGTAAATACCACAGAGAGCCTTTCTCTCTCTCCCTCTCTTCCCCTCCATCCACCCAACTCTTTTGACATACCTGTACAATAAACAAGATTAATCTTATAATTTCACATTTTTTTCAGCAACCAGCAGTAACCACAGAGACTCCATCCCCACCAACCCCTTCAATACACAGGACTTACAAACAAGATGAATCCTATTATTTCATGTTAAATCCATTTTTTTTTTAGACTTGAACAATTTGGAATTTGTTTTAAACAAAAAAATTTAGGATTTGAATCTTGATATTCAAATGTGATAAAATATTAGAATATAATGTAACTGCTCATTGACATGTTTTAAGATTTAGTAAGATATGTATACTTTGTAGCATTTCATTCATATCTCTTATGGTTGGCTGGGCCTTGACATGAATACCACAAAGTGGCGGGGGCATATAGTTTTACCCATGTCCATCATTCTGTCATTCCGTCCTTCCGTCATCCCGAAATCAAACAGTTGTACGGACTATTTTTCACAATGCCTGTAGATATTGGCCTGATTTTTTGTGGGTTGGCAGATAATGACCAGTTACAGACCGAGTTCGCGTTTCGTCCTTGTTGACCTATTTTTGACCGTTTTACGGCTCCTAAACATAGAAAATGTCATGAAAAATAGAAATTTTCATCAGAAATACACATGTACTGACTTTTTTTTCGCAATGCCTGTAGCTATTGGCCTGATTTTTGGTGTGTTAGCGGAAAATGACCAGTTACAGATCGAGCTCGCGTTTAGTCCTGGTTGACCTACTTTTGACCTTTTGATGGCTCCTGAACATAGAAAATTTCATGAAAAATAGAAACTTTCATGAAAAATGCACATGTACAGACTTTTTGTTCGCAGTGCCTGCAGATACTGGGCTTATTTTTGGTGTGTGGGCAGATAATGACCAGTTACACATCGAGATCGCGTTTTGTCCCAGTAGACATACTTTTGACTGTTTGACAGTGCCCTAACATAGAAAATTTCATGAAAAATATAAATTTTCAAGACAACTGCAATTGTACGGATTTTTTTCCGCAATGCCTGCAGATACGGGTCTGATTTTTGGTGTGTGGGCAGATAATGACCAGTTACAGATCGAGTTCGCGTTTTGTCCCAGTGGACCTACTTTTGACAGTTTGACGGTGCCCTAACATAGAAAATTTCATGAAAAATATAAATTTTCATGACAAGTGCACATGTACGGATTTTTTTTGCAATGCCTGCAGATACGGGCCTGATTTTTGGTGTGTTGGCAGATAATGACCAGTTACAGATCGAGTTCGTGTTCAGTCCCAGTTGACCTTCTTTTGACTGTTTGACTGCTCCTGAACATAGAAAATTTCACGAAAAATAGAAATTTTCATGAGAAATGTACATGTACAGCCTTTTTCAGCCCTCAGCTCATATTGTTGTCACCCAAGCTGTCCGTCTGTCTGTCCGTCCGTCCGTCTGGTGTCCGTCCGGCGTTTGTGTGCGGGATATCTCTAAAAGGATTCACCGTTGGAATTTTATTTCATCAGTGAAGATATATATCGATAAAATCTCGGTCAAGTTTGAAGATGGGTAACCTTGACCCAATTTTTAGAGCTGATTATAGAAAAACACTCTGAAGCTTATATCTCAGGAACCATTGTGTGGATTTTCACAAAAATTACTATGATCATTGGGAATGATGGTCTGTACGTGCTGCACAATTTTGGTGGCACCACCTACAATTTCTGATTTTTAGCTCAGCTGACTGAAAGTGAAAAATATCCTTGGAAACCAGATATTAGGTCTCTGTTAACCATATCCTTCGAGCTATGGGGCCCTTAAGTACCCCCCCCCCCCTCCCCAGAGTAGTCAAAAATTTCATACAAAAATTTCAATATCTCAATAACTACATCACTGATGGTCATAATTTTTGGCATACATATTGATTATGAGATGTTCCATCAGTTCCTGCAGACTTGTGGCGCCACCTGTATTGTTCGATTTTTTACGATTTTTTCCTCTGTTTTTGAGACCTTTAAGGATGCTGTCATCTGTTAACGCGGCACAAATCATAATGACTGGACCTAGAATCTTCATTCTCGACACACTGAGAGACCTATGAAAAGTCTCCATGGAAACCAAAATTAGGTCTCTGTTACCCATATTCTTCGAGCTATGGAGCCCTAAAGTACCCCCAAGAAAAGTAAAAAATTTCATACAAAAACTTCAATATCTCATTAACTACTTGACTGATGGTCATGATTTGTGGCATAACTATTGATCATGAGATGTGTCATCTGTTCCTGCAGACTGGTGGCGCCACCTGTATCATTCGATTTTTTACGATTTTTTCCTCTATTTTTGAGACCTTTAAGGATGCTGTCATCTGTTAGCATGGCACAAATCGTAACAACTGGACCTAGAATCTTCATTCTCGACACACTAGAAGACCTATGAAAAGTCTCCATGGAACCAGAAATAAGGTCTCTGTTACCCATATCCCTCGAGCTATGGGGCCCCAAAGTACCCCCCCCCCCCCCCAGAGTAGTCAAAAATTTCATACAAAAACTTCAATATCTCAATAACTACATCACTGATAGTCATGATTTTTGGCATACATATTGATTATGAGATGTTCATTCAGTTCCTGCAGACTGGTGGCGCCACCTATATTGTTTGATTTTTTAGGATTTATTCCTCTATTTTTGAGACCTTTAAGGATGCTGTCATCTGTTAGCATGGCACAAATCGTAACGACTGGACCTAGAATCTTCATTCTCAATACACTGAGAGACCTATGGAAAGTCTCCATGGAAACCAGAAATTAGGTCTCTGTTACCCATATCCTTCGAGCTATGGGACCCCAAAGTACCCCCCAGAGTAGTCAAAATTTCATACAAAAACTTCAATATCTCAATAACTACTTCACTGATGGTCGTGATTTGTGGCATAACTATTGATCAAGAGGTGTTCCATCAGTTCCTGCAGACTGGTGGCACAACCTGTATTTGTTCGGGTTTTTTTTTACGAATGTTTTATCTATTTTTGAGACCTATAAATATATGAACATCTGTTAACAGGGCACAAATCATAAAAACTGGACCTAGAATCTTCATTCTTGACACACAGGGAGACCCATGAAAATTCTCCATGGAAACCTGAAATTAGGTCTCTGTTACCCATATTCTTTAGGCTGTATGGCTCCAAAATACCCCCCAGAATAATGGAAAATTTGATACAAAAAGTGCAGTATCTCAATAACTACAACACTGATGGTCATGATTTTTTGGCATACATATTGATCATGAGCTGTTCCATCAATTTCTGCAGAGATGGTGCGCCACCTCTATTTTTTTCAAATTTTTACGAATTTTTTTTCTCTTTTTTCGAGACCTTTGAAGATGTGGCCATCTGTTAACAAGGCACAAATCGTAACGACTACACCTAGAATCTTCTCTCTTGACATGCAGGGAGGCCCATGAAAAGTCTCTTTGGAAACCTGAAATTAGGTCTCTGTTACCCATAACCTTTGAGCTATGGGGCTCCGAAGTACCCCCCAGAATAATGGAAAATTTGATACAAAAGCTCAAGTATCTAAACAACTATTGCAGTGATCACCATGATTCTTTGCATGGATATTGATCATGGAATGTGTCATCAGTTTCTGCAGTATGGTGGCGCCACCTGTATTTGTATCCGCCAAAACGAAGTTTTGCGGATACTATGTTTTTGACCGGGTTCCGCCGCCGCCGCCGCCGCCGCTGCCGCGTTCGTTTCCGGAGAACTCCTCTGAGACTACTGGACAGATTTTTCCGAAACTTACACAAATTATCGGGTCACATGTGAACTGGTGCCTTACCAAGTGACCTTGACCTCTGACCTTTCGTCTCTGCCCAGCGTCCGTTTGTGCGTCTGTTTCCACACATAAACCCATATATCTCGGGAACCGTTTGACCGATCCGGAAAAAAATTTTACACAAATGTAGCCCTGGGAAAGCTTTATAACATACACAACAAAAGGTGGCGCCACCTGCAACCATGTTTGCACAGTGTCCATCTGTTCATCTGCCTGGGGTTAAAATCACTCATATCTCTGCAGTGATTTGACTAATTCACCTAAAATTCGGCATGCATATACATCCTAGATAGCTTTCTCGATTTTGTGACAGGTGGCGCCACCTACATTCACATTAACGCTCCACACATAATCCCAAATATCTCGGGAACCATTTGACCGATCCGGAAAAAAATTTTACACAAATGTAGCCCTGGGATAGCTTTATAACATACACAACAAAAGGTGGCGCCACCTGCAACCATGTTTGCACAGTGTCCATCTGTTCATCTGCCTGGGGTTAAAATCACTCATATCTCTGCAGTGGTTTGACTAATTCACCTAAAATTCGGCATGCATATACATCCTAGATAGCTTTCTCGATTTTGTGACAGGTGGCGCCACCTACATTCACGTTAACGCTCCACACATAATCCCATATATCTCAGGAACCATCTGACCGATCCGGAAAAAAATTTTACACAAATGTAGCCCTGGGATAGCTTTATTACATACACAACAAAAGGTGGCGCCACCTGCAACCATGTTTGCACAGTGTCCATTTGTTCATCTGCCTGGGGTTAAAATCACTCACATCTCTGCAGTGGTTTGACTAATTCACCTAAAAATCAGCATGCATATACATCCTAGATAGCTTTCTTGATTTAATGACAGGTGGCGCCACCTACATTCACGTTAACACTCCACACATAAATCCATATATCTCAGGAACCGTTTGACCGATCCGGAAAATTTTTTTTACACAAATATAGCCCTGGGATAGCTTTATAACATACACAACAAAAGGTGGCGCCACCTGCAACCATGTTTGCACAGTGTCTATTTGTTAATCTGCCTGGGGTTAAAATCACTCATATCTCTGCAGTGGTTTGACTAATTCACCTAATATTCGGCATGTGTATACATCCTAGATAGCTTTCTTGATTTTATGACAGGTGGCGCCACCTACATTCACGTTTATGCTGCAGACATCCAAGCTCATATCTCGGGAACCGTTTGACCAATCAGGAAAAAAAAAAACACAAATGTAGCCCTTGGATAGCTTTATAACATGAACAAAAATGGTGGCGCCCCCTGCAGCCATTTTTGCACAGCGTCCATCTGTTTGTCTGCTGTAGGATAAAATTACTCATATCTCTGCAGTGGTTTGACTTTTCCACATGAAATTTTGCATGTGTATATATCTTGGATAGTTTCTCGTTCAAATAACAGGTGGCGCCACCTACAATCATGTTTATGTGGCAGAGATATATTCTAATATTTAACACATGTAACTCTATATCCCCTTGCCACTCAATCAATGCCTTACTTCACCCGTCCTTCTCTGATTTTGGCGGATACACGTAGTCGCTTGTCGACTACCCGTATTCTAGTTTTTTTTATTTTTACGAATTTTTTTCTCTATTTTTGAGACCTCATAAGATGCGGTCATCTGTTAACATGGCACAAATCGTTACAACTGGACCTAGAATCTTCTCTCTTGACATGCTGAGAGGCCCATGAAAAGTCTCCTTAAAAACTTGAAATTAGGTCTCTGTTACCCATAACCTCTTGAGCTATGGGGCTCCGAAGTACCCCCCAGAATAATGGAAAATTTGATACAAAAGCTCAAGTATCTGAACAATTATTATATTGATCACCATGATTCTTTGCATGGATATTGATCATGAAATGTTTCATCAGTTTTCTAATGCATTGATCACCATGATTGTCTACATTTGTATTGATAATGGCTTGTTTCATCAGTTTCTGTAGACTGGTGGTGCCACCTGTATTTTGATTTTTTAAGAATTTTTTTCTTGATTTTTGAGACCTTTAAACATTTGGTCATCTGTTAACAGGCCACAAATCATAATGACTTGACCTAGAATCTTCTTTCTTAACATGCAGGGAGGTCCATGAAACATCTTGGAAACCTGAAATTAGGTCTCTGTTACCCATATCCTTGATGCTCTGGGGCTCCGAAGTATTCCCCAGAGTAAAGATTTGGTCATCTGTTAACAGAGCACAAATTATAATGACTTGACCTAGAATCTCCTTTCTTGATATGCTGGTAGGCCCCTGAAAAGTCTCCTTGTGCACCTGAAATTACATCTCTGTTACCCATATCCTTCATCCTATGCGGCTTTGAAATACTCCCCAGAATAAACATTTGGTCATCTGTTAACAGGGCACAAATCATAATAACTGGACCTAGAATTTTATTTTTTGACATGCTGGGAGACCCCTGAAAAGTCATCTTGTAAACCTTGAAAATAGGTGTCTGTTACCCATATCCTTCATGCTACAGAGCTCCATAGTACCCCAATGAATATTGGATGATTTTATACAAAAGGTCAAGTTTGGAAAAAGTATTTCATTCACATTTGACATTCAGATGATAAAATTACTTTTGTCAATGTCTTCCTGGTCAGCTGAGCGTCATGACCCCTGGGTCACTTGTTTAATGAATTTTTATCAGATTTTTCAATTTTGTTCTTTTGTGCAGATAGCTCCAAAGGTATTCAACACAGGAACTTCATTTCTTCAGTGCTACTGCCTATTTACAAAATCTTGGTCAAGTTCAACGATGGGTGATCTTGACCTACCTTTCAAGGTCACAGAAAGAAAAAAATAGAAAAAAAAATTTAAGGAGCTTATTTCTCAGGAAGCATTTGGTGGATTGTTATGAAATATGGTAAATACCTCTCCAATTTAAATTTATAACTGATTATCAGCATTTGCTAATATTCTAGTTTCGCAATGCAATGCTTACAGATACTGGCCTACTGTTTGGTCTGTGGTCAAATAAATGACCACTTACAGATCGAGTTTACGTTTCGTCCCAGTTGACCTATATTTGACCATATGACAGATCCTGAACATAGAAAATTTCATGAAAAACAGATTTAAAAAAAAAAATGCACATGTATGGACTTTTTTCACAATGCCTGCAGATATTGGCCTGATTTTTGGTCGCTTGATAATGACCCGTTACAGATCGAGTTTGCATTTTGCCCTCATTGACCGACTTTTTACCATATGACAGCTCCTGAACTTAAAAAAATTTACAAAATTTAACAAATATTTCTAATTTGCTCTAGGCGGGGGCATTCGTGTCGTTTCGACACATCTAGTTTGCTTATTGCATCATTATATGGTCTCAGGCCACAAGTTCAGGCAATTCATCCAGATTCTTCGACCTAAGCAGAGGCACAAGAAGCCTATGATACGTCTCTGTTGTGAAATGTATGCCAGTGAGAAAGTCACAAAATCTATCAGCTCATCAATTGCAAGGAGTGCTTCGACCTTTGAAGGATCAGCTTTAATGTTCTGATCAGACACGGTCTGTTTCTCGTAGGTTATGGATGACTTGGAGAACGGCAGAACTTTTCAGCATCGAGTGTGACGCCTTTTTCTTCAAGTCGCTGTAGGGGGTCTGTCTAAAACGCGGAGAATCCGCGGAGAGATGGAGAATTCGTGGAGAATTTGCGGAGAGATTTTATATGCAATGATACTTATACATACAAATTAAAATCACTTAAAATCCTCAACTATATTACCCTTAACATATTTCCGCACTGTTACATGAACGATATAATTAAAAAATCTGTACATAATCAAGCATTTTATGCTTAACAATGTAGACTCGCCACCGGGTGCGCCGAATGCGTTACGCAAAATCTAACACCTGTCGAAGTCACCAGCTGACACTGACAGGTCTTTAGACGGAACCGCAAAACACCTAATATTTAAACATTTTAAATAGTTTATTGTGCAAACAAAAACAAAACCATGCACGTGTATCAAATTCACATGTGGTAAACGAAACATATAATAAATAAATCATAATTTTACCTATATTTATTGATATATAAAAAAAATACTATCACCATTCATAGTGTATAGACCCAATTTACATGTACAAATAAAAGTTGAAACATTAATATTTGACTTTACACATTTTATACACAAAAAAAGATTGCACCTTTAAGCTAATGAATCAATTTGGCTGTAGAATTAAATAAATTAAAATTAAAGTAAAAATAGTAAATATATATTTTGATCACAGTTTAAGAATTATATTTTTCTTATTCTGTACAAAATACAACACATTTTTTACCATAACAATACAGAGTATAATAGTAAAAAATTAAAACTATAGCAAAATGCCACATACAGCAATTTTACAAGAACTCGTTTGTACAATCTTCACAAAACCATTTGTTTTGAACAGTAAAAAGAAACTAAGTGTTGTTGCATTAATCCATTGTTAAAATGTTCAATTTGTTTGATTTCTTGATTTAAACAAAAACAACTGAATTTGCAATCGAACATGTGCAGTCTCCTGATGCTAATCGTTGTCTCTGGCATGGCACAAATAAAATCTTGCCCAGAGAATTAACCTGCTTGCCCAAACAACTGAGAGCTGAATTTTACGTGAATGTACATATTTTTTTATTATTAAGGTCATTTAAAGGTGAACAAATATGTTAAGAGTAATATAGTTAGAGATTTTAAGTAATTTTAACGTGTATTTAAAAGTATCATTGCATATAAAAATTCTCCGCAAATTCTCCACGAATTCTCCGCGAATTCTCCATCTCTCCGCGGATTCTCCGCGTTTTAGACAGACTCCGCTGTAGGATAGCTTCAAGTCGCTCATCATTAGAATCTTGGGTTAAAAATAATATCGTCCATGAGACACCCCACTCCTAGTCCATCCCAAGATTTCATGCATCATTCTTTGATAGTTCAGGGGCGGAAGTAGTCGATTAAAGCAATAGCCCCCGAATGGTGTGATAAATGTAGCGTTTCGGCTTACTCAGGAGCCAACTGAATCTGCCAAAGTTCAGAATTTGCATCAAGTTTGGTGAAGACTTTTCCACCTGCAAGCTGACCCAAAGTCTGTTCAACTGACGACAGGGTGTGTCGAGGGCGCTGAATGTTTTGATAAAGTTTTGTCAAATCGTCACGGATTCTTACCTTGTTAGCTCAGCTGACTGAAAGTCATCTGAGCTATAGCGATCACTCTTTGTCCGTCGTCCGTCTGTCCGTCTGTCCGTCTGTCCGTCCGTTAACCAGGCACAAATCGTAACCGCTGGACCTAGAACCTTGTAACTTGGGATTCTGAGAGGTCCATAAAAAATCTCCTTGGAAACCAGAAATTAGGTCTCTGTTACCCATATCCTTCGAGCTATGGGGCCCCAAAGTACCCCCCAGAAAAGTCAAAAATTTCATACAAAAACTTCAATATCTCATTAACTACTTGACTGATGGTCATGATTTTTGGCATACATATTGATCATGAGATGTTACATCACTTCCTGCAGACTGGTGGCGCCACCTGTATTTTTCAATTTTTTACGAATTTTTTTCTCTATTTTTGAGACCTTTAAAAATGTGAACATCTGTTAACAAGGCACAAATCATAAAGACTGGACTTAGAATCTTAATTCTTGACACACTGAGAGGTCCATGAAAAATCTCCTTGGAAACCAGAAATTAGGTCTCTGTTACCCATATCCTTTGAGCTATCGGGCCCCAAAGTACCCCCCAGAATAGTAAAAAATTTCATACAAAAACTTCAATATCTCAATAACTACATCACTGATGGTCTTCATTTTTGGCATACATATTGATCATGAGATGTTCGATCAGTTCCTGCAGACTGGTGGCGCCACCTGTACCGTTTGATTTTTTACGATTTTTTCTTCTATTTTTGAGACCTTTGAGGATGCTGTCATCTGTTAGTGTGGCACAAATCGTAACGACTGGACCTAGAATCTTCATTTTCGACACACTGAGAGACCTATGAAAAGTCTCCATGGAAACCAGAAATTAGGTCTCTGTTACCCATATCCTTCGAGCTATGGGGCCCAAAATTACCCCCCAGAATAGTCAAAAATTTCATACAAAAACTTCAATATCTCATTAACTACATCACTGATGGTCATGATTTTCGACATACATATTGATCATGAGATGTTTCATCAGTTTTTGCAGACTGGTGGCGCCACCTGTATTTTTCAATGTTCACGAATTGTTTTCTCCATTTTTGAGACCTTTAAGGATGTAGTTATCTGTCAACAGGGTACAAATCGTAACTACTGGACCTAGAATCTTCGTTCTTGACACACAGGGAGACCCATGATAAGTCTCCATGGAAACCTGAAATTTGGTCTCTGTTACCCATATCCTTCGAGCTATGTGGCCCCAAAGTACCTCCCAGAAAAGTCAAAAATTTCATACAAAAACTTCAATATCTCATTAACTACTTGACTGATGGTCATGATTTTTGGCGTACATATTGATCATGAGATGTTACATCACTTCCTGCAGACTGGTGGCGCCACCTGTATTTTTCGATTTTTTACGAATTTTTTTCTCTATTTTTGAGACCTTTAAAAATGTGAACATCTGTTAACAAGGCACAAATCATAAAGACTGGACTTAGAATCTTAATTCTTGACACACTGAGAGGTCCATGAAAAATCTCCTTGGAAACCAGAAATTAGGTCTCTGTTACCCATATCCTTTGAGCTATCCTGCCCCAAAGTACCCCCCAGAATAGTAAAAAATTTCATACAAAAACTTCAATATCTCAATAACTACATCACTGATGGTCTTCATTTTTGGCATACATATTGATCATGAGATGTTCGATCAGTTCCTGCAGACTGGTGGCGCCACCTGTACTGTTTGATTTTTTACGATTTTTTCCTCTATTTTTGAGACCTTTGAGGATGCTGTCATCTGTTAGCGTGGCACAAATCGTAACGACTGGACCTAGAATCTTCATTTTCGACAGACTGAGAGACCTATGAAAAGTCTCCATGGAAACCAGAAATTAGGCCTCTGTTACCCATATCCTTTGAGCTATGGGGCCCAAAATTACCCCCCAGAATAGTAAAAAATTTCATACAAAAACTTCAATATCTCATTAACTGCATCACTGATGGTCATGATTTTCGACATACATATTGATCATGAGATGTTTCATCAGTTTGTGCAGACTGGTGGCGCCACCTGTATTTTTCAATGTTCACGAATCGTTTTCTCCATTTTTTAGACCTTTAAGGATGTAGTTATCTGTCAACAGGGTACAAATCGTAACGACTGGACCTAGAATCTTCGTTCTTGACACACAGGGAGACCCATGATAAGTCTCCATGGAAACCTGAAATTTGGTCTCTGTTACCCATATCCTTTGAGCTATGGCACTCCAAAGTACAGCTCAGAATAATGGAAAATTTGATACAAAAGCTAAAGTATCTGAACAACTAATGCAGAGATAACCATAATTGTTTGCATGGATATTGATCATGGAGTGTTTCATAAGTTTCTGCAGACTGGTGGCACCACCTGTATTTGTTCGTTTTTTTTACGAAATTTTTCTGTATTTTTGAGACCTTTAAAGATATGAACATCTGTTAACAGGGCACAAATCTTAACGACTAAACCTAGAATCTTCACTCTTGACACACAGGGAGACCCATGAAAAGTCTCCATGGAAACCTGAAATTAGGTTTCTGTTACCCATATCCTTTGAGCTGTGGGGCTCCCAATTACCCTCCAGAATAATGGAAAATTTGATATAAAAAAAACTGCAACATCTCAATAACTACAACACTGATGGTAATGATTTTTGGCATACATATTGATCAAGAGGTGTTCCATCAGTTCCTGCAGTCTGGTGGCGCCAACTGTATTTTTTTTAATTTTTTTTTTAATTATTTTTTATGACCTTCAGGATGTAGTTATCTGTCAACAGGGTACAAATC
This sequence comes from Sipunculus nudus, assembly GCA_026874595.1. Taxonomy (NCBI): domain Eukaryota; kingdom Metazoa; phylum Annelida; class Sipuncula; order Golfingiida; family Sipunculidae; genus Sipunculus; species Sipunculus nudus. Next base: position 45,271,588 of record CM049311.1, read on the forward strand.
TTAACGACTAAACCTAGAATCTTCATTCTTGACACACAGGGAGACCCATGAAAAGTCTCCATGAAAACCAAAAATTAGGTCTCCGTTACCCAAATCCTTTGAACTATGGGGCCCCAAATTACCCCCCCGAATTGTCAAAAATTTCATAAAAAACTTCAAAATCTCATTAACTACATCACTCATGGTCATAAATTTTGGCATACATATTGATCATTAGATGTTTCATCAGTTTCTGCAGACTGGTGACGCCACCTATATTTTTCGATATTTTACGAATTGTTTTCTCTATTTTTAGACCTTTAAAAATGTGAACATCTGTTAACAGGGCTCAAATCGTAAAGACTGGACCTAGAATCTTCATTCTTGAAACACAGGGAGACCCATGAAAAGTCTCCATGGAAACCTGAAATTAGGTCTCTGTTACCCATATCCTTTGAGCTGTGGGGCTCCCAATTACCCCTCAGAATAATGGAAAATTTGATAAAAAAAACTGCAACATCTAAATAACTACAACACTGATGGTCATGATTTTTGGCATACATATTGATCAAGAGGTGTTCCATCAGTTTCTGCAGTCTGGTGGCGCCACCTGTATTTTTTCAAATTTTTATAATTTTTTAGCTCAGCTGATTATAAGTCATCTGAGCTATAGTCGTGGTCCATTGTCCGTCGTCTGTCCGTCCGTCGATGTGCCACGTTTTGAAACCGTAAGACCTAGGAACCTAAAATTGGGCATAGTGTTAGATGTCCCCAAGATCTCCTACCAAGCCGAAAACTGGGTCTTTGCGACATTGTTCCTTTCAGAAATTAAGGAAAAACCTCAATTTTTTATTAAAAACCTATTTTCACACTTCAGGGCGGCCTAATATTAAAACCACTCATCAGTTTTTCCTCATATTTACCATAAATATTCCTCTATATAGTTCCTATGTACATGCCTGAAATTATGTCTGTATTATATAATTTAAGAAAGTTATGGGCCAGAACATAATGCATTTTGTAAAAAATCAGGAAAGATATTTGATCACTTAACACAAAACTTGTTAAAGCTATGGACTTTTTTCAAGTAATTTAATTAATTAATCAAAATTAAATTGTATACCCAAAATTAGATCAAAATCTTTTAAATTTTAAAAATATTAACAAAAATAAAAAAGTTGGTACCATAAATTTTGCCTTACTTTGACCATGGCACGTTTTTTTCCTGTAAGTACTGTGGATTTAATTTTCTCAGCATGTTTTTGTTAGCATTTTGTCTGTTAACACCAAAAATTTGAAACCAGTTGATCAAAAACTGTAGATTTTATTCAAGTTTTCAAGCACCATGTAACATATTGTTTACATCAGGCTAGTGTTATGCAGTTTGCAAGAGCTCAGCTCCCCAGCTTAAGCTCTCAGTTCGTAAAATTTGGCATACAATTAGATGTCTCCAAAATCCCCTATCATGCCAAGAATTTGGTCACTAGGACTTAATACCTTTGAGATATTAATGAAAAACTTCATTTTTCAATTAAAAACCCATTGTAACACTTCAATACTGCCTTATATCAAAATCACTGAGCAGACTTAAATCATATATAATATACACGTTTTTCTATACATTCTCTATGCACATGCCAGAAATGATGTCAGTATTGCGTAATTGTTTTAAGTTATGGGCCCAAACATAATGCACTTTTTAAAAAATCGAGAAATATATTTACTCCCTTAACAAGGGGCTTCCTGAAGCTAGAGATTTTTTGTCAGGGATGTAACATTATTTAATCAAGATTCAATTGAATACCCAAAATTATTTCTGAATTTTAAAAATTTTATAAGTTATTAGTATAAATATAAAATTAGTACCTTAAATTTTGCCCAACTTTGACCATTTCACTTTTGTTTCATGTGAGCTCTGTTTATATAATTTTCATATCATGCACACATAAGGATTTCAGCTTTTTAGTTTAAGAAAGCTGAAAGAAATTGGCCAAAAATTGTAGCTTTTATTAATGTTTTTATGAGACCATGTCAGACCTTGGCTATCTCCAGTCACTCTTGAGTCACCTGTATGTTGACCTTGTTGAACTTTCAGCAAATTATGCACGCTTGAGGCGAGGCATATACTTGGGCAGCCAGGCAGCTTATGGCCAGCCACAGTTGATCCAGGTGTCCAACCCAACTCATCTAGTAGTTTTAACCAACAACATAACAATAAACAATAAATTAATCAATTTTTATTGGTTTTTAATAACAAATTAAAGAAAAATAGAAAAGAATTTGTTAGTTTATAATAATAGGGAATTAACTTGCAGTTACTGATGATATAAAAATCTTTTATCGATGGATAGAATGGCACGTATTCCAAATAACACCATGCAGTCACCTATGGCATTTTTCAGTTCAATTTTAATAATAAAAAAAGTAAATCATATTATTCATTACTAATCATTAAGGATCATATGAAGGAACTTAATGATAGACAAATATGCAGTTGATAATATTAATCTAGATTCTTACTGTGATTAGTGTGTATATTGATGTGAAATTAGTCCAAAATGAACATATCACATTTTTTAATATAAATAAAAGCCATAAAACCAGGTACTTATGATCATTATTTAAATGTGTGAATTTTGTACATTCTGGATTCTCAACACCATTGTTTGGTGAAAACTAAATAAATACCAGACATGGTGGGAATACTTTGCAAATGTATTTAAATACGAATATGAATATGTACTCCATTATAAAATTTCTTGCATAAAGAATGGGAATTCAGGTAAAAATGAAAGTATATGAATACCAGTGCAAATACTTTCCAAATATATTCATGAATGCATTTATGAATATATTCTTTAATATTATTTTAATAATCATTTCAGTTATATTTCATTTTAAAAATCATACGATTCTCTTATTATTTTTAATAAAAATTATATCTGGGACAATATTTGTAATTTTTTTTAATAAATAGTTAAACTCTTATATTATATGTTCTGCTTATAAGTTATATGGCCAAGTCAAAATCTGTGTGACAATAGTACTCCATTTGTTAATAAAATAAATGAAATCAATTCTCTTCTCTGTCTCCAAAGGTACTATCAAAATCATACATAAGCTAAACAACAACAGCTCATAATACAGCTTATACTTATTACCACACAAAACCAGCATGTGCCTCAATTCTCAATCATATTTTTTTTATCATATATAACAGCTGAGCGCCATGACCCATAGGTCCCTTGTTTTCTCTATTTATGAGACCTTTAAGGATGTAGTTATCTGTCAACAGGGTACAAATCTTAACAACTGAACCTAGAATCTTCATTCTTGACACACGGGGAGACCCATGAAAAGTCTCCATGGAAACCTGAAATTAGGTCTCTGTTACCCATATCCTTTGAGCAATGGCACTCCGAAGTACAGCTCAGAATAATGGAAAATTTGATACAAAAGCTGAAGTATCTGAACAACTAATGCAGGGATCACCATAATTGTTTGCATGGATATTGATCATGGAATGTTTCATCAGTTTCTGCAGACTGATGGCACCACGTATATTTGTTGGGGTGTTTTTACGATTTTGTTTCTCTACTTTTGCGACCTTAAAAGATATGAAGATCTGTTAACAGGGCACAAATTGTTTAGACTGGACCTAGAATCTTCATTCTTGACACACAGGGAGATCCATGAAAAGTCTCCATGGAAAATGAAATTAGGTCTCTGTTACCCATATCCTTTAAGCTATAGGACTCCGAAGTATCCCTAAGAATAATGAAAAATTTGATACAAAAACTGCAGTATCTCAATAACTACAACACTGATGGTCATGATTTTTGGCATACATATTGATCATGAGGTGTTCCATCAGTTTCTGCAGACTGGGTGCGCCACCTCTATTTTTTCAAATTTTTACAAATTTTTTTGTCTATTTTTGAGACCTTTAAAGATGTGGTAATCTGTCAACAGGGTACAAATCATAACAACTGGACCTAGAATCTGCATTCTTGTCATGCAAGGAGGCCCATGAAAAGTGTCTGTGGAAACCTGAAATTAGGTCTGTTTCCCATATCCTTCAAACTATAGGACTCCGAAGTATCCCTCAGAATAATGAACAATTTGATACAAAAGCTGAAGTATCTGAACAACTAATGCAGAGATCACCATGATTCTTTGGATGGATATTGTTTATGGAGTGTTTCATCAGGTGAATCCAATAATATTAATTTTGAAACTCTATTTTAAATTTTTAACCTTCAAATCTAAAAATCAAAAGTTTAAAATATAAAAAGGAATATATTTTTAGCTCAGCTGACTGTAAATCATCTGAGCTTTAGCAATCACTCTTTGTCCGTCGTCCGTCCGTTGTCTGTCCGTCTGTCCGTCCGTCCGTTAACCAGGCACAAATCGTAACTGCTGGACTTGGAATCTTCTAACTTTACATCCAGAGAGGTTCATGAAAAATCTCCTTGGAAACCTGGAATTAGGTCTCTGTTACCCATATTCTTCAAGCTATGGGGCTCTGAAGTACCCCCAAGAATAATGAAAAATTTGATACAAAAGCTCGGGTATCTGAACATCTAGTGCATTGATCACCATGACTTATTGCATGGATATTGATCATGGAGTGTTTCATTAGTTTCTGCAGACTTGTGGCGCCACCTGTACTTTTTCGATTTTTTACGATTTTTTTTTCTCTATTTTTGAGATCTTAAAAGGTGTGGTCATCTGTTAACAGGGCACAAATTGAACAATTATAGGGCTATAGGGCTCCGAATTACCCCCCCCCCCCCCGAAAAAATGAAAAATTTGACACAAAAGCTAAAGTATCTCAGCAACTAATGCATTGATCACCATGATTCTGTGAAAAAATATTGATCATGGAGTGTTTCATCAGTTTCTGCAGACTGGTGGCGCCACCTGTATTTTTTCGATTTTTTCCCCTCTATTTTTGAGACCTTAAAAGATGTGGTCATCTGTTAACATGGCACAAATCGTAACTGCTGGACCTGAAATCTTCTTATTATATATCGAGAGAGGTCCCTGAAAAGTCTCCATGGAAACCTGGAATTAGGTCTCTGTTATCCATATTCTTCAAGCTATGGGGCTCCGAAGTACCCCCTAGAATAATGAAAAATTTGATACAAAAGCTCAAGTATCTGAACAACTTATGCATGATCACCATGGTTCTTTGCATGGATATTGATCATGGAGTGTTTCATCAGATTCTGCAGACTGATGGTGCCACCTGTATTCTTTTAATTTTTTGCGATTTTTTTTCTCTATATTCAAGTCCTTTTAAAGATGCGGTCATCTGTTAACAGAGCACAAATCGTAACAGCTGGACCTGGAATCTTACTTTACATCCTGAGAGGTCATTGAAAAGTCTCCTTGGAAACCTGTAATTAGGTCTCTGTTACCCATATTTTTCAAGCTATGGGGCTCCGAAGAACCCCCCAGAATAATGAAAAATTTTATACAAATTAAAGCTCAAGTGTCTGAACAACTAATGCATTGATCACCATGATTCTTCACATGGATATTGATCATGGACTGTTTCATAAGTTTCTGCAGACTTGTAGCGCCACCTGTATTTTTTTTTATTTTTTAGAATTTTTTTTATTTTAGAGATATTTAAAGATGCAGTCATCTGTTAACAGGGCACAAATCATAAATGCTTGATCTGAAATCTTCTAACTTTACATCCAGAGAGGTCCATGAAAAGTCTCCATGGAAACCCGAAGTACCCCCCCCCGAGAAAAATGAAACATTTGATACAAAAGCTCAAGTAACTGAAACAACTTATGCGTTGATCACCTTGATTTTTTGCATGGATATTTGTCATGAATTGTTTCATCAGTTTCTGCAGACTGATGGCGCCGCCTGTATTTAATTTATTTTTTACTATCTTTTTCTCTGTTTTTGAGACCTTTAAAGATGTGGTCAACTGTTAACAGGGCACAAATCGTAACCGCTGGACCAGGAATCTTTTACAATACATCCAGAGAGGTCCATGAAAAGTCTCCATGGAAACCTGGAATTAGGTCTCTGTTACCCATATTCTTTAAGCTATGGGGCTCCGAAGTACCCCCTCCCCCCGGGATAATGAAAAATTTGATACAAAAGCTCAAGTATGTTAACAACTAATGTATTGATCACCATGATTCTTTGCATGAATATTTGTCATGGAATGTTTCATTTGTTCCTGCAGACTGATGGAGCCACCTGTATTTTAAAAATTTTTTATTTTTTACTATTTTTTTCTCTGTTCTTCAGCCAAAGCAGGGCACAAATCATAACCATTTGACCTGGAATCTTCTTACTTTAAATCCAGGGAGGTCCATGAGAAGTCTCCTTGGAAACGTGAAATTAGGTCTCTGTTACCCATATTTTTTTAGCTATGGTGCTTCTAAGCACCCCTCAGAATGAATGAAAGTTTGACACCAAAGTAGGGCACGAATCATAACCATTTGGCCAAGAAACTTCTTACTAGACATCCTGAGAGTTCCTCAAAAGTTCTCCCCAGAAACTGAAATTCGGTCACTGTGACCTATATTCCCAGAGTTTTGGGGTATGTTTTAGCACCCAAGAAATAATGCAAAATACACACAAATTGCCAGATTACCCAGGAAAGGCTGGACATTATCTTAATTAGTTGCCTGTGCAAGGACATATTGTCAACATGTCAGTTGGCTGAGCGTCATGACCCATAGGTCACTTGTTTAACCTTTCTGTTATTTAGGTATAAACATGCAAATATAGTCGCAGTCATAAATTTGATAAGCCAAATCGAATTAAACTGCTATTACTGCATTCTGCTGATTTCAAGCCCTATATGTTCAAAATTGTAAGCTACTTAATATATTTGAATCAGTGATTATAAGTTTTTAATGAGGCGTAAGGGTATACATCAGCTTTTGCGGCCGAGCAAAACTGTGTATAATGTATGCATTCCATATAAATGGCATGGGGGAAATTTGTTTGTGTTTTCTTTAATTCGACTGAAATGAATTTACCAACGTACAATTTTAAGCTCAGCTGACTATAAGTCATCTGAGCTATAGTCATGGTCATTTGTCCGTCTGTCCGGCCATCCGGTCGTCCGTATATTTACAGGACAAGTTTTAAAACCGTTGGACCTACAAATCCAAAATGTTGCATGCAGTTAGATGTCCCCAAAATCTCCTTCCATACAAAAAATTAAGTCACTAGGACTGCATTCCTTCGAGATATTAAGGAAAAATTTCAATTTTTCATTAATACCCCACTGTTACACTTCAAGGCTGCCTAATATAAAAACCACTGATATGTTTTTGATCATATTTCATATATATAAATTCATCCATATATTTTCTATATACATACAAGAAATATGTCAGTATTGTGTAATTTTTTTCAAGTTATGGGCCAGAAAAAAAATTGCACTTTGTAAAAAATCAGAATATATATTTACTCACTAAACATGAGAATTGCTGAAGCTAGAGACTCTCTGGGATATAACTTTATTTAATAAAGATTCAATTGTATACACAAAATTAGATCTGAATCTTGCAAATTTTTAAGTTATTATAGCATAAAAAAAATGAATACATTAAACTTTTCCCAAATTTGACCACGGCACGTTTTTTCCATGTAAGCACTGTTGATTTAATTTTCATAGCATGTTTACATGATAATTTCATCGGTTAAAATTTGAAATTTCAAAGTATAGCCATCACCTGTGTTATGTAACACACTCCAGGCAGCTTGCCTTGGCTCAGCTTGCCAACTACTGACAGGCTTACCCTCTGCCTTGCACCCCCCCCTAGGATGGTGTTTAAGCTAGATGAATGTTATAATTTTCTGTATTTAATTCATTCTTATTCCAGCCTTTTGCTACATTTTAGGTTTTGTATTGTACCTCCAGGGTTACAATCATTTGAGTGCATATTTAATTGTGTCCACAAAGTGGTGTTTTGCTACGAAAGTGTGGATGTTCATCAGATAAAGAATTCCTTACTTCAGAAGAGTAAAAACTTCACCAGGTGTGAAATTGACTATTAATTCCAGTAAAAAATTATAGCTGATATGATTTAAAAATAATAAAATGTATGTGAATGCTTAATATGACCTAATGTAAGCTAAACTCTGGATCAAATCTGCTTATTTATTCTGGGAGGAAATTGGGCTTGGGCAACATGCACTTGCACAATTTAAAGAGATAAAATAACACTTTTTAATGGAATAAAATTTAGAGCCTAAACCTTCAAAATATCAGGACTGCATATTATTATCTAGACTTATAAATGAAACAGAAAGATACTTACCAGACTAGATAAAAGGACTGCTCTTTGGATGTGGGTGGCTCTTAACCTGGGTAGCCGACACTGTCGTAAACCCCAAGGTGAAAAAGAAGCCATGTACCCTATGCCTGCCACAGAGGGCAGGCGTAGGGGTCCACTGCTCGATGATCCAAGAGAGAGCTGGAATTGCCAGGGCAAGGGGGTTTTATCCCAGAGGGGAAGTCCCTAGCTGCCTGTGATTGGCTATGGGGCATCTCTATATTGACTGTCAATCAGTGTTGATGCCCCACCCTAGCCAAGTCAAAGGGCAAGAATGTTACATCCTTCCCCCCCTTTAGGGAAAATTTTACACCACAGTGGAAAATTTTGCGATAGCAGTCATGATATCTAGCCTGTGGAGAGGAGAATTTGTTTTTGTTTGTTTCTTATATGACCAAAACATAGCTGGCAGGCTGTGAATAGGCTGTTAGCCGGCTACCCAACCCCTAACTCCCATGTTGGGAGGGGGGAGGTAGGTTTATCCAATGCTACAACAGCGGGTAGGGAGTGTTCTCTCCCAGGGTAGGGAGTGTTCTCTCCCCACACAGTACCTCCAGTAATTAGGGATTTTGCAGTCTGATAGTTGTTTTGAAGGTTCAGGGATTGTGTAATTTTTATTGAACATTCAAAAACAATATAAAATATTCAAAGATACATCATTGAAATTCAACATGCACCAGGTACAATAAGTTATTAGATGTTACAGTCCATTAGTGAGCCTGGTGGCCATAAAGGATTTAATAAAATATCAGTCCAGATGGTGGCGCCACAGGCCTCAGTATTTACTCAAGGAGTGCTGCATTTGTAAAAGCGTCCAATATCTGGCTGTAGTGGAATGTTGGCTCAGGTTGCAGCTTGCTGTAGCAGAAGAGCTGAGCCGGACCACACTGGGAAGGCTGCACTGATGGCTGACAACTGGTTCATGTGAAAATGGAGCCTCTGAAAATAAAATACAAGAGCGGCAGTATCTGTCCTTATGACACAAGTATAATATTTGCGGCAATAACCTAGACATGACTATTTAAAAAAAAATAGCTCTCACAAAAAATAATACATAATCAAACATAAAGAATGATGATAAGCGGCCCCTTGATAAAACATTAAAACAGTTAAACACTTGATCTAAGTTTTCAACTATACATTATTAAATAAAATTGACAGCGGTTACATAAAGGGACCCTCCAATAGGCATAATCTGGGCTCATTTCTCCGTTTTATATGGAGTATATAAAACTAGGGGTAACTATGGTCCGCAAAAGTTGTATAGCCCGAAGATACAAGACTGGTAAAAGTAACCAACGTATCAGATTTAATGGACAGTATTTTCTTTGTGCCCTGTCAGGCCTCACGACTGTAACGGAATTTATTTAGAGCCCCGTCTGGCTGAAACATGCCCCCTCATCAGGCTAATTAATATTTCGACCACTGGTCTACTAATACAGCGAGATTCGCTCGCACACTGTATCATAATCTGATCAGTGTTAAGACGTATATGCTTTACCCTCGGGTAAGCTTTTCATAAACAGTATTTATTCTGTGCCCTGTTTGGCCTCAAAATACAGACGGTATTTTAGGCCCCGCACGGCCGAAACATGCCCTCTCACTGGGGTGAAATAATAAGACCATTGGTCGACTTATCTAGCGAGATTCACTCGCACACTGTATCATCATCTGATCAGTGTTTAGACGTATATGCGTTACCCTCAGGTAAGCTTTTCATAAACAGTATTTATTCTGTGCCCTGTTTGGCCTCAAAATCTAGACGGTTTTTTAAGCCCCGCTCGGCTGAAATATGCCCTCTCACTGGGCTAAAATACGAACTACAACTGACCAAGTAATAATAATCAAATAACAGCGAGATTTCTCGCTAAATGTAAGATCTCCTTATATATTTACATGTGAACTTAAGCATAGTAATACGTCAAATAATATTACCAGATAATTCAAAGATTGCACAGTAGTTTTAATCAGTTAAAGAAAGTCTAGCTGTAATATACACCTATACATGACTTTAATTGAGGGAAAATGGTAAGCAATGCTGCCCAAGAATTTTTTAAATCAGAGTTATTTATTACCCTACAAGTATCTATGAATATAACATTTAAATTAGATATCAGGGTTAGTTACCTATTAATTAATTTATTTGAATAATGAGAATTTCCTTCTTTAATTTGCCTTACCATTTATCGTTTACTCTTTATATTTTAATACATCATTATTTTATCATCAACAATATTATCTTTCTGATTATTATCATTATTTATTTCCTTTTTATTAAGCTCTGTAGATTCATAATATGTGTATTGGCTAATTTAGTTTGAAGTTCTCAGATTTATACAACAACGTTAACATTTCTTCACTCGAATCCTCAGTGAAATATGTATTTTAGTGACAAAAAAAAAATGTTCTACCCATCCAGCAATGTATATGTGGTTTGTTATTTATTTTAAATATCGTTACTCTCAAATGCAATATAGAGTGGACATGAACTTGAAGTCAGCTTGTTTATTCATTTTATATTTGTGTATTTATTCAACTTATTTAGTATTTTGGTGTGTTGCTCGCCGATTAATATTATTGATAGGATTTCACTGAAATTAACCTAATTAAACATGTTAAGCTTCTAAATGAGCGATGTCATTTTAACTGGTGTGTTAGTTATGCACACTGATCAAAATTGTTTTAATTACTCCGAATACTTAAGAGAAACAAATTAGTGCTGGTTGATGTTATAGCTAGGTTTAGATATGATGACAGGTACAATCGTATGCAAGTGGCACCACCATACCAGATACAGAATACACTAGGTGAAAGGTGGTACCCTGCCACAATCGAGAACTCTCAAGGCGATACGCAAAACCCACAGGGCAGACATGCAGCCATGTCAGACACCTATATCACTAGGCAAAAATTGTTTCCATGCCGGAGAACATCTCCTAAAAAAGCGACTGGGAACTTTGCCAGCAATAAAACACTGCATAAGAAGGGACCACCACGCCGGGTATCACCCAAGGCAACTGGTATATATTTTATGCCCTTATATGCTAAACTAAATAAAAACTCAACCAGGAAAAGCACATACTATGCCGGGATATGAACCCTAACAAGCGACTAGTAAAACTCTCAAGGTTGAGGCAGAATAAATGGTACTATGCCAGATACTGAGATCTAGGCAAATAGGATACCAATAAATAACCTTCCAGGTGTGTCAGGCATGTTACATCCAGCCTATAGGTAGTTAATTTCACCAGAGAAATTCAAAGTAATACTCATGCATATCTAGTCCAGCAGTATGTGAGGCAGAATAAAATGCCTTAATTAAATTGATAAGTATCATCCTATTTACTTCTGAATTTGTCTAATCAAGTAGAGTTATAAATGTTAATCACTATCATTGGAAATAACTAAGTTTGTAAAAGTTTCATTTTAAAATAAGAATTTTATAATTCAAATGTAATTAATAATAAAATGTTTTTGAACAATTTAAATAGCTTTGAGATAAAAGTCTACATTTGTGTTAAAATTCACTGCAAAAAAATCCAAAATCAAAAAATGAATTTTGTCAAAGTGTAAATAAAATATGAGCATGCCTCAGAGGTATTCCTCTAAGAATTACTAAATATTTATTTAAAGATTGATCTAGATTATTAAGTACTGATCTGTTTTTATTGTTATATTTTTAACATCATAATTCATTATTAATTGTAACAAGTTATTATGATTATCTAAAGGCAAGGGCCAAACACCTTAAAAGTATCTGCTTATATCAGTTGGATATATAAGACAGAAAGATAGGCCCAATTATTAAATAATATTTTATTTAAATGTAATTTTTATTGGTGTAATTAGTTTACTAGTTTTATTGATTTATTTATTAATTTTATAGTTTGAAGTGGGTAACTAGCACATGAAAACATGTTAAAGGTACAAATTTTCAGGTTGGGTATAAGGTACATAACACATGACAAAGGTTCACATGACATTACACCAGGTAACAGGTGTATCTAAATACGGGTGGTGTGCAAATCTCAACTTATCCTACTCAGTATGATATAACCCCATATTGGGCACTGAAGGCAACTGGATTATTAATCTGACCTGCCAGATAAGGGGATTACCAGCAGGCCCTGTGAGACACAGCTAACTTTGAAACCCAAGGGTGATGTTTACACACCTGGGGATTATGCATTAACCTGTGACCAGGAGATGAAATTTGACTACAGGTCAGTTTGTTTGAATGACACACTAAAATGTATCTACCAGGCGGTGGATGCTGAAGTTTGTGCCCTTTCTGTAATTTAAAATTGGCCAAACAATAGACCACCTGGTACGGTAATTTAAGGATTTAAAGCTTTGGTTTAAAGAACAGCATGTAGGCTAAATATCTTTATTCAAGAAACCCATTTGGTTTAAACATGAAGATCACTAAATTTCATGTTTTTACAAAAACATTTGAATGTATATCAGGATTATAAAATATTTTGAACAGACAATCCAGATTGGAATAATAAGATATTTAATTGAAGTTTCTATCAAAATACATTCACAATAACCACTTCAGTGGTATTCATTCAATATGTACATGCATAACATAACAGTTTAAATATTTTCCATTCTACAGCATCTATACATATGTACAAAAGAGAAGCTATGTTACTTCTATTCAAGAGACAGCTACGAATAATAAAAGGTTGAGCTGTTACTCTTATTTCAATAGAATCCAGCTAATTTAGATCAAGTCCTGAAAGTTTTATATACATAACATCTGATCAACACATTAATTTTGCAAAGAAAAGGTCATTCATTATAAGTAAAATATGACATATATACAATTGCAGGCACAAGTTGCCTGGCTGTTTGCATGGGGGGGCATGAAATATTTGCGGATTACACTTATGCCCAATGTATTAAGAAGATGCGTGTTACAGTTTTTACACATCCCCTAATGTTACACATAGCACGTTTTATTTCTCTTGCTTTTACATCTTAGTTACACATATTTTATATACATAATTATAGGACTAATTTTTTTTTTCCTTTTCTTTCATATATAACCTCCTAGTAGGAACACACAATTAACACTGTGGGATTTAATTTCAATTAATGACTGAAGTAATTAGAAATACATTGGTATTAAGGCTCTCATTTTATAAGAATGTAAAACTAATATGACTGGTTTATCCACAATGAAAATTCCCAATAACCGTAGTATTTACTGTAAATTGTACAGATAAAGGTTCAATACTGTGGGATTATTGTACACCTACAAATGATTTTGAATTTAATAGATGATTGTTTGAAGCATACACTGTTTTATAATGTATACGCCGCTTCATAGCCAAAGAAGGGCAAATTACTATAATGGTTTATCAATAGAAATCTAAAGTAGTACTAACCTTTCCAAATAAAATAATGCGCATTGTTCTTTAAACAGAGACGGGTCTACATTTATAAAAAAAGTCCCTATTTTAGTTCACAAAACGGGTGCACTAAATAAAAGGAATTTACTTAAGAAATGAAAGTCAGGCATTTTTAAAGCTGTTACTATGTTTCCATCTGAATAGATCGCTTATTTAGCAGACTTTTACAACCTAAGCCCCTTAAGTATATACTGATGCTAAAAAACCCAGAATTAACTCAAAATAAGCAATTTATTTACCAGAATTCGTCTCCTAGCTGTTAGTAACAACCGAATAGCATCGCTCGCCAGATGTAGCTGCTTATTTATTCTGGGAGGAAATTGGGTTTGGGCAACATGCACTCGCACAATTTAAAGAGAAAAAATAACACTTTTTACTGGAATAAAATTTAGAGCCTAAACCTTCAAAATATCAGGACTGCATATTATTATCTAGACTTATAAATGAAACAGAAAGATACTTACCAGACTAGATAAAAGGACTGCTCTTTGGATGTGGGTGGCTCTTCACCTGGGTAGCCGACACTGTCGTAAAACCAACCCCAAGGTGAAAAAGAAGCCATGTACCCTCTGCCTGCCACAGAGGGCAGGCGTAGGGGCCCACTGCTCGATGATCCAAGAGAGAGCTGGAATTGCCAGGGCAAGGGGGTTTTATCCCAGAGGGGAAGTCCCTAGCTGCCTGTGATTGGCTATGGGGCATCTCTATATTGACTGTCAATCAGTGTTGATGCCCCACCCTAGCCAAGTCAAAGGGCAAGAATGTTACAAAATAATGAGGCACCTTACAATTCTGATATTTTAACTTGTATATTTTTTTCATATATTTTTTTTTACAAATTTATATAACCTGTAAATTAAAAAAGAATATGATGAAAACTATAAATGGAAAAAGTGGATATGCTAAAAAAATAGGGTTTAATATAAACATGAATGCATTATTTCCCTGAAAGTGAAATAAAGGTATCAGTCCATTCTGTCCACTTTAAATTTTTCATATGCATCACAGTATCTCAAAACTTTTACTGTTTTTCTTCATGACCGTCATGTCTTAGTATAAGTTTTGCAATCATATATTTAGATCTTTACAATAACCAAGTGAGAGGGCCTTTTCCTCTTAGCTTCTCATATGCTTATAGGTATGAAAAACATTACATTAGAAATCAGCATATTTTGTATTGGCAACAATTTTTTTGTATTGGCAAACTTCAGCTGAGCGCCGTGACCCATGGGTCCCTTGTTAATTTTAATAGGAATTTAAAAAACGAAATTGGAAATAAAAAAAATAATTAAAATTCAACCGAATTTTAAAGTCTGAATGGCATTTGCAAAATGTCCATGCAGATTCAGTGAATGATTAAATTGATGAAAATATCTAATTAAGAAATAGGTTTCATCACATATCTGCTTTACATCCTTAAACTTGTAGCAATTAGAATTATAACTATGCATAGCCTACATTTATGAGGTATGTATGTTAGCTTTTAATAAAACGAGATTCCAAGTTTTGTGACCCAGCATTTCGTGAGAAAGCTAACACCCATGTCACTAATATGCACTGGTGCCTCAAAATAAATCACTAAACTGCCGTCAAAGTTTGAAAAATAAACTTGAAAAAGACAACTAAAATGGGGATACCCTTCATCGACTGAAACCATTGCAAGGTGAAGTGATTTTCGTTAAAAAAAAAACAAATCTGAGTATGAGTGTTTTGATGGAGAGTAGTAAGTAAATCCTAACAAATTAAGACTATAGTAGGGTTGCTACTCATAATTTTAAAATTAAAACATTCATCTGAGATACTGGCGTCATTAAAATTTTAATTAAAAACACTCTGTATATATTTTGCTGAAATCTCCTAAGAATTGGGACAGCGTTCCTGTGCATATATTTACCTGGTAATGAGTATTCAGCAAGACTGGGACAGAATACATTTGTTTCTACTTTCCACTTCCTTTACATTTTGGAATAAAATAAAAATGTATAAATTTTGTTGATAGCTGTCGTTTTAAGCATTTAAAATTTAACTTTCATTCGCACCATATATACTTTAAGTTTAAAGTCCATAGTTCATCAGAATCCAAGCCCAAACGTCACTGATGTCTTGAAATCTGGACATAAATCCTGATCAGTATCTGGTCTTGAACCTCAATCCCGATCAGGATTTGGTCAGGATGATATACATACACATATATAAATAGGCACTTCTATTATGGGATGCGTCAACATCTGAATGTTACGTTTTGAAGGCCAGGACTCCCCATAACACTGAAAACAGTAACACCTCTAATGGTAAATCCTCTTTTTATCAATGGAATACTGCTTTTCTTTTTAGTATCATCTCGAGTCTTGGATGTTACAGTGCTACCTGATATGCATATTTAAAACAATAACTGCAAAAATGTGAACAATCTGATTTGAAAAATCTAAACGTCAGAAATTTTCAAGGCATAAATGATTTATTGTGTTAGTTTTGTAAGCGAAGTTTTCAAGACAGTTCTGAAGGACAGGTTTCGTATGAGTGGCGATTGATTGAGACAGATGCAGGTGAAGGAAATCCTGTGATATTTCCAATTTAATGACAAATTCATTTTGTTAGATATTTGACAGAGAATGCATCTTCTTAAATCTTCAAACACATTTTTTATAGAATCCCTTGTACCCCTTTTCATTTGGACACAAATTTGGCCAGTGTATAGAAGTAATAGCATTTGTATTAATTTTAAATCAAAAACGGATTAAAATGTGAAATTTTGAACTGAGGGGTTGACAGATGACACTACTTTGTATGGTTTACCTAGCCGGCTCAATGAAATGTGAATGAATTGACAGTTGTATATCATGAATTCATATTACTATATGGTTTAGATATATTTCTCTTCAACTAGTCTCAACCTGTCAGCATAATCAAGCAATTTAAATGACAACTGTCAAATCTGTCTCTGAAGTGAAAAAATTGCTATAAATTAATAAAAAAAAGTTTGATAATTTTAAACTATCAGCTTATGGTTAAAATAAACATATTCTGTTCGAAAATGTTAAAAGACAGACTTTGTTTTCGCTCTTTTTAGCAAACAAAGCCTGAAAATTGTCTAAAATCCGGTTCTTTTTCAAATGCTTACTCCCGCTTTTATGATTAAAATACGAAATTTGAGATTTAAAATTTGATAAACTAATATGACAATGAAAAATTCAAATAACATTTTGTTTCAATGGAATAATCACACTATAAAGTTTTTGCTGTCCTGTTGGACACAATACAAAATTAACACAATATGCCAAAGTAAACATTAATTGTATCCGCCAAAACGAAGTTATGCGGATACTACGTTTTTGACCAGGTTCCGCCGCCACCGCGGCTTTCGTTTCCGGAAAACTCCTCTGACACTATTGGAAGGATTTTTCTGAAACTTACATCCAATTAACGGGTCGCAAGTGAACTGGTGCCTAACTAATTGGCCTTGACCTCTGACCTTTCTTCTCTGCCCTGCGTCTGTTTATGCATCTTTTTCCACACATAAACCCACATATCTCTGGAACCGTTTGACCGATCAGGAAAAAAATTTGTACGAATGTAGCCCTTGGATAGCTTTATAACATTCACAAAAAATGGTGGCGTCACCTTCAACCATGTTTGCACAGTGTCCATCTGTTCATCTGCCTTGGGTTAAAATCACTCATATCTCTGCAGTGGTTTGACTAATTCACCTGAAATTCGGCATGCGTGTACATCCTAGATAGCTTTCTTGATTTTATGACAGGTGGCGCCACCTACATTCACGTTCACGCTGCAGACATCGAAGGTCATAATTCGGGAACCGTTTGACCAATCAGGAAAGAAAATTAACACAAGTGTAGCCCTTGGATAGCTTTATAACGTACACAAAAATGGTGGCGCCACCTGCAGCCATTTTTGCACAGCGTCCATCTGTTTGTCTGCCTTGGGTTAAAATCACTCATATCTCGGCAGTGGTTTGACCAAATTACCTGAAATTCGGCATGCGTATACATCCCGTATAGCTTTCTTGATTTTATGACAGGTGGCGCCACCTACATTCACGTTCCTATGTAGACATCCATGCTTATATCTCCGGACTCGTTCCACCAATCAGTAAAAAAAAATTTACACAAATGTAGATCTTGGATAGCTTTATAATATACACAAAAAATGGTGGCGCCACCTGCAGCCATTTTTTGCACAGTTTCCATCTGTTTGTCTGCTGTGGGATAAAATCACTCCTACCTCTGCAGTGGTTTGACTTTTCCACCTGAATTTTTTTGTACAAATCTTGGATAGTTTCTCGTTCAAATAACAGGTGGCACCACCTACAATCCTGTTTACGTGGCAGACATCCATTCTAATATGCAACACATGTAACTCTATTTCCCCTTGCCACTCAATCCATGCCTCACTTCACCCGTCCTACTCTGATTTTGGCGGATACACGTAGTCGCTTGTCGCCTACCCGTATTCTAGTTATAAACATATTTTATTACGGAAGAGTATTGCTGCCACCTTGTAAAAGAAAAAAAAATTCTCGTTCTATCTCGTACGTACGACATACTATCTCATACATACGACATACTATCTCATACGTACGATATATTATCTCGTACGTACGACATATTATCTCGTACGTACGACATAATTCATCTTATGGATCTGATTCACAGATTACACAAAAGGCCATCTTATATATGTATAAGTAATATATATATAAATTTATATATATATATATATATATATATATATATATATATATATATATATAACTCTGGAGAAAAACAACAATAAAAATTCACAAGTCTGTTTCACGGGATGCGACCCGATCATCAGGTGAATATGGTTAGAATTTAGCTAACGGCGTGGTTTGAAAAGCCGAGACTTTACGAGATTACGAGATTATGCTTTGTGCGATTCGGGGGGGGGGGGGGGCACGTGAAAGACTGACACTGATCCTATTGTCCTTGGGGGCACAATAGGGTTGGTCGGGGTACACGTGCGTTACTGGAACATAACAGGGCAAAGAGGTTATTTAAATGTTTATTTATAATATAAAGATATATACCAGGATGCTCAATTAGCATATTAAACTGATTATTAATAGGGTCTATGGAGCAGTGAACATATTAGTAGTATACATGTGGTATAAATACACATATCTTATGAAAATACACAATATACAAGGCACAAAACAATATAAGAGGCAAATATACTATACTCATACCAACTGGAATCACCATGCTGTAGTGGTAACGTCATGTCCCTCAACACTGCAAAGCAGTGAGAGAACAACTACCTGAACAGGTAAGTCTGCTCCATAGACCCTATTAATAATCAGTTTAATATGCTAATTGAGCATCCTGGTATATATCTTTATATTATATATAAACATTTAAATAACCTCTTTGCCCTGTTATGTTCCAGTAACGCACGTGTACCCCGACCAACCCTATTGTGCCCCCGAGACAATCGGATCAGTGTTAGTCTTTCACGTGCACCCCGCCCCGAATCGCACAAAGCATAATCTCTTAATCTCGTAAAGTCTCGGATTTTCAAACCACGCCGATAGCTTCATTCTAACCATATTCACCTGATGATCGGGTCGCATCCCGTGAAACAGACTTGTGAATTTTTAGTGTTTGTTTTTCTCCAGAGTTACACCGCTCTGGCCTAGTCTGTAGGCCATAGAGCACTTTACATCGGAGGGTAACACTACCTTCTATATATATATATATATATATATATATATATATATATATATATATATATATATATATATATATATATATATATATGTTAAATAATGCGTGTTATCACCCTAACTACACCATCTCCACCTCCTTGCAAACCGTCGGAACACCGTTGAAAAGAAAAATACATATATATACTTAGTATATTTATTTATTTATATATACTATAAATTTAAATGTTATTTGATATATCATTTTTTTGTGTCTCGGTTCCTGAAATATTTCAAGGAAGTGAAATTTATCAAATCGTCAGCCATTCATATAACTTTCATTTTTTAAAAAGGTAGAAAAATTCTGTTAGCAGTGTATGTTATAATGATAAGCCTGTCAAAATATTAATAAGAAGAAAATATTACCTGTGCCAAATTGAAACTACCTTTTTCAACTACCTTTAACTGGATCAAGCACTTCGATTCATTATATATGAATCAGGGCCTCTCCTTACGGGCATCTCTGTATTACAGACACCTCTATATTGTTACACGTACACATACCACATATAAGATCTTATATTTATCCGCAAATGAGACAAATCTGAGTTGAAGATTTTACCACCACTTCAGCCTGACGTATAGGAGGAAAAGATTTGTATTAGAATTTCGTATTCTTCTGTCACAGATTATTCGCACGTCCATGAGTGATAGTTTTTAATATCTTTTTATAATTTAGTTCAAAATAAACATTATACGTACCCCATTAAAAGGGTTGTTGACTGTACAGCTACCCATCGATCATATCAATGGCTGTATATGCATTAAATAGTTTAAAAAATCAACTGCACGGTGCGTTATGTCATAAATCTAGTTCTTTGACAGATAAGGTTAGAGTATTAGAAACCTGTCCCACAAATATTCATTCTCAGTTACTTAAAATCAGGCTATTTGGTAGCTGTACCTATTGTCCGAACCCTTCTTTCTCCAAAAAGTAGTTTCAGTTTGGCGAAGGCAATATTTTTTTTCTTATTAACATTATGACAGGCTCACTTTATCAACAGTGTACACTGCTAACAGAATTTAATCACCAATCTGAAAAATGAAACTTCTGTATATGACTGTCAGACAACGATTTGATATATTTCGCTTCCTCGAAATATTACAGAAACCTGGACACAAAAAAATGATAAATGGAATAGCATTTAAATATATACTATAAATGAATAAATATATGTGAGTGTGCGTGTTCGTTACAAAAGTGGTCAAGCGGTTTGTAAGGGGGCGGAGATGTTGTATATAGTTAATATGAAAACACAGTGAAACACACATTTAACATATGTATTGCTTATAAAAATATCTGTTGGCATGTTGTCTAGTCTGTGAATCAGACCGGTAAGATTTATTATGTCGTACGTACGAGATAATATGTCGTACGTACGAGATAATATGTCGTACGTACGAGATAATATGTCGTACGTACGAAATATTATGTCGTATGTATGAGATAATATATGTCGTACGTACGAGATAGTATGTTGTACGTACGAGATAATATGTTGTACGTACGGGATAATATGTCGTACGTACGAGATAATATATGTCGTACGTACGAGATAGTATGTCGTACATACGAGATAACATGTCGTACGTACGAGATAAATCATTTATTTTTCTTTTACCAGGTGGCAGCAATACGCTTCCGTACTTTATAACATTTTTTTTCAAAATATTTTTGTAGATTAAAACGATGTTAAGGTGTAACTTTAGCAAGACATTTAACTAGAATTTAATTGGAAAGTTGATGAGAAAACTACAAATAGAAAGGTAAGATAATAATATTTATTTTTAAAACAAATCAAAATATCTCCGCTGTCCTGCCGGCTTTAATAAAGACGTGTACATCCCACATGTGCACTTCTAAAATTTAAGCGCACTTTGTTTTAGGTTATAGATCCGAAATGTAATGGCGCCATTTCATTGGATTCTGTCCATCAAATTTTATGTTAATTTTATAATATTATGACTTATTTTGTCAGCGTTTTTTCGCGATATGACATTATTTAACACTTGTCCGTGCCGTTTAAGTGGAAAAGTATCCCTGTGTCAGCTCCAGTACATGAAGCTATCAGTGTCGGATCCACAAATATAACGTATATATATATATATATATATATATATATATATATATATTAATTACTTAAATGGATAAAATCTAGAGCCATGTTGATTTAGGAAGTCAGGTACACAGGGGAGGGTATTTGTGTCCACCTCCCATTTTGAGAATTATTTTTAAATATGCAGTGTTCAGAGCAATTTAAAAAAAAAATGAGTATTTTCTGTTGCTCAACTATTGTTCTCTTAAATGTCTTTGCATAAACATAGTCAAACTATAGAGGGTGGGAGTTCACGTGTGGCGGGCTGTAATATTTACATTTCTTCAAAATTTGGGTAACAACTGGAAAGTCCAAACATTCAATCGTTTGTGTCATGTTGATATATACAAATTTATATGGTGAAAATGCGCATCTATACTTGCAAAAATGAAATCTTCGTGGTAATATAATTGTATCTGCCAAAACAAAGTGTTGCAGATACTATTTTTTTGACCGGGTTCCGCCGCCTCCACCGCGTTCTTTTCCTGAGAACTCCTTTGCATCTCCTCCATCTGCAATCTTTTTTTTTCGCGTGGCGTCCATCCGTGTGTTTGCTTTGGGTGAAAATTGCTCTTATCTCTGGAGTGGTTCAATGTATTGGTCTGAAAATTGGCATGTCGATCCATCTTGGAGAGTTTTCTCATAGATAAAACAGGTGGCATCACCTACTTTCCCTTTTTTGTAGAATACATGAATGCCCTTTTCTCAGGAGCGATTTGCCCTATTGGCCTGAAATTGTGCATGTCCATAGATCTTGGAACCCTCCAACTTGTATCCAAGCCTGGTTGCGCCATCTGCAAGTGTTTTTGCGTTGCATCAATCCGTCTGTTTACTTTGGGTAAAAATCGCTGATATATGAGGAGTTGATGGATGCATCAACCCGACATTTTAGCATGTTTATTCGTCTTGCATAGCTTTGTTGTGGACAGACAGGTGGCGCAACCTGCTGTTGTTTTATAGAATAGGCCTACATTAATGCACTTTTTCTCAGTAGTGCATTGGCGTCTCCGCTTGAAATATTGCATTGTGTATCCAGCTGTAGATATATTTTTGGTGAAATTGCACATATATTAGGAGTTTAATTGGCATTACTGATGCCACAAATTTAGAGTCATGTCATGTCAGGAACATTCCATGACTTACATTACCAATGCCACTGTTATATGGCCGATACACGTAGTCACTTGTCGACTACCTGTTTTCTAGCTGATATATTATAGTGGCATGTTAAACCTTGCATATTACCGGCTTCTGTGGTTTAGGAAGCGCACCGGACCCGACAGAGTACAGGTTGTGAGTTCGAGTATTAGCCGAGGAGCTGTATGATTTTTCATGGTCGACCCTAAGGAAATGGGAAGGCCTTGCCACATAGACGAATGCGAATTGTGTGTGTGTGTGTGTGGGGGGGGGGGGGGGGGTTTCGATGTTATGAGAGTGTATTTAACAGAAAGACCCCCTCCCTCAGTATAAGATTTTTGGATGCTATCTTAACCACAGGGCTGTTCATTTAAGGGGCCCAATCACCTATAAAGCATGTTGAAATAACACGAAAAATAGCTTTTTCCCTTAAAATAAATTTGTACCTGCCGAAACATTGCCCTGAAACCGTTTACTTACTTCTGTAAACGAGTGTTAAAAGCAGTGGACCGGGCACGTTCAAAGGTGTCAACATAAACACAGCGCGTGGGACTGTGCGTTGCTGAGCCACAACACATGACAATCATAAGATGCCCTGACTGACTTGGCCAAAAATGTATTTCATTATCACGCTGGCTGAAAATTCGTGTGTTACTGCTCACAATCGGACCATCGGTTACGCGGCCTTGTTATGGTTAACAGACACACGTGGACTGTGTTTACAAAGACGCAGAGCCATAACAAGGTGTTAAACAGCTGTGTGCGAGGTACTGAGACTGTGCTGATATCGTTTTGCTGGGAAACTTTTGTATAAAGCAAAACTGAATTGATATTGTGAAAGACAGGCATAATATTGCTCTTGATAATGTCCCTTTCATATCCTCAATTTATGAATTAGAATGTAATAAACCGTCGATAAATTAATAATATATACGTACATTGTATTAAGTTTTTAAATTAAACCAAGAGAAGCTTAAATGCGCTATATGTTTGGCTATAAACGGGAAACATGATGACAGTATTTCATTGGACTCCGTCCAACCATTTATGTTTAAGTCTGACCTCATCATCGTTTATTCAAAATGTCATTACAATTATTAATTCCCACAATATTCTTAATTATTCATTAAAATTAAAATTCAGGGTTTAAGTAAAATGTTACAATGAAAACCTAATATTAATCAAATATAGAATGATAAAAATGAATCCCACATGCCGTTTCAGTGAAATATATTGTTACGAAACCTAATATCAACAGATCACGTATGCGTGATGAACATCAATTTTGTAATGGAGAAAAAAATCAGATTCTGTAACACTAGGCAGCGTGAAATGCCTAGGGGAATGGATTTAGAAGTCAGTATTTTTTTTTTTGGTTATTAACTAACCATAATTTATTCTTAAAACAATCCCTACATTACAAACACTAAATCAGTACAATGACACAGTATAACAGCAGTATAACAGCAAATCAATACAATCACACAGGAAAAAAAAAACCAAAGTAAACAGTACCTGGATACCACCACTGTCACAGCGACAAGTTCTTTAAAATGTATAAGCGGCACACAAATTCTCTTGGAGAATAACAGTCCAATGTGAAGCTCTTGTAACAATCCCGTAAGTAAACTGAAGACCAAATAAGATTCGTCACAAATCCAGAAGAAAATCTATAATTGCTGCACTTATCGGAATAGGTCCCAAAAACTGACATACACGCTTCTGTGTCCGCTGGAATATTCTCTCCCCTCTCTTTCGACTTTAAAACACCGCCTCTTCATATAACTTTTCACCTCAAGCCGAGAATTCTCTATTTCTCTAACAATCTAAAGAATCTAACATAATACACAGTACACACGCGTTACAAGATCCATCTAGAAAAACGAATGCCGTGTCTCTACATATTAGGGTTCACAAGCTAGCATGACAACGAGAGTTCAACCAGTACGGATTAAACTGAGAGTGCAACACCCGGCCAGGCGAGGCCACCACAACACGAGTTACGCCCGTGTCACACAATAAAAAAGACATCTGTAACTATATACCCACCAAAATTGTGTTGTGCTTCCGCTAAAAAAGCTAATAGATATTCAAAATATAAACGTTATTCGCACAAACTCGAAATTTAGGGCTCTTATGGGAATTGGCCCCAGGACTATACGTGGATACAGTTTATCATAATTACGGACGTTGGTTCTCGGAAATGGTGCCGGATAACGCAAAATGCCAGATAAGGACCTAAAATATATTGAGGTAATCCGTTCTCAAGGAATATGTCGGTTTCCGCCGAATGCCGGATTATCAAATTTCCGATTTTAGGGTTTAGACTGTATCGTGACCTTTAAGTGTGAGGATACATTTGTCATCTCACGTCATATACTGAAGGAGCTGGAGCAGTTGAGTAAAAAAAATCAAGAAAAATAACCTCCAGTTTGAACTCTAGTTTCCATATCGTAAACGGATAAAAGATGACAGATTATAAATTCTGAAATTAATTGCCCCCACACTGGAAAAGTTTAAGAAGTTTTAAAAGCAGCCATACCATATTTAACTGTATCACCTGCTAGTCACTAAAGGTAAAAAAGCATTCAAGGGAAGCTTCACTGGGAAGCCCACCTGCTGGGTATTTACATGCAGGCTACAGCAACAGAGTCAGATGAAAGGTTGCCCAGACCCCTCCTCCCCCCCCCCAGCTTATAGCACACTGTTTAACACTAATTCGTCTTCCACTGAGTGATGTATTGCTTGTGTAAATCACAGTCTTGTAATCATGCAGCATTTGTGCTGATACTGCAGATGATTTTGAAAAGGGAACAATTTCATTTTATAAACACATATTAGATTCAATATCAATTTGTTTAAATTAATGAAAAAGAAAATGAAAATCTAAATAAAAATCAGAATATTGTTCTTATATGTTTTTTTTTCATTTAAACTCTTTGTAAATCACTTAATTCTGTTTAAATTTTTATTCATAATAACCCAACTAATTCTGCTAATATAGGAATATGTAATTCAGCTGGAAAATCATTTACATGCTTAAACATGTTAAATTAGTACAACTGTTTTATAAATCTTATTATTGACAATGATATTAACTCTGCAGATCTTGTATTTGCACTGTTAAAGGTGTACTTTTAAAATGTTTCGATTAATGGCTTTGACTGCCGTTTCGCATTGTGATGAATTACTATTATTATGTAATTTACATCTAAGTATCACTGGATGTTTATACTTTTTAGCTCAGCTGACTATAAGTCATCTGAGCTATAGTCGTGGTCCATTGTCCGTCGTCCGTCCGTCTGTCCGTCCGTAGATGTGGCACGTTTTAAAACCCTAAGACCTAGGAATCCAAAATTTGGCATAATGTTAGATGTCCCAAAGATCTCCTACCAAGCCGAAAACTGGGTCTTTTCGACTTCGTTCCTTTGAGAAATTAAGGAAAAACCTCAATTTTTTATTAACCTATTTTCACACTTCAGGACTGCCTAATATCAAAACCTCTCATCTGTTTTTCCTCATATTAACCATAAATATTCCTCTATATAGTTCC
The DNA here is from genome assembly GCA_026874595.1 of Sipunculus nudus. Classification (NCBI taxonomy): domain Eukaryota; kingdom Metazoa; phylum Annelida; class Sipuncula; order Golfingiida; family Sipunculidae; genus Sipunculus; species Sipunculus nudus. The sequence goes on from CM049311.1 coordinate 45,297,837, forward strand.
TATGTACATTCAAGAAATGATGTCTGTATTATATAATTTAAAAAAGTTATGGACCCAAACATAATGCATTTTGTAAAAAATCAGGAAAGATATTTGATCACTTAACACAAAACATGTTAAAGCTATGGACCTTTTTTCCAGTAATATAACTTTAATTAATCAAAATTAAATTGTATACCCAAAATTAGATGAAAATCTTTTTAATTTTTTAAAATATTAATTAAAATAAAAAATTGGTACCTTAAATTTTGCCCAACTTTGACCATGGCACGTTTTTTCCTGTAAGTACTGTGGATTTAATTTTCACAGCATGTTTTTGTTAACTTTTCAACTGTTAACACCAAAAATTTGAAACCAGTTGATCAAAAACTGTAGATTTTATTCAAGTTTTCAAGCACCATGTAACATTGTTTACATCAAGCTAGTGTTATGCAGTTTGCAAGAGCTCAGCTCCCCAGCTTCAGCTCTTAGTTCCTTAAATTCGGCATACAGTTAGATGTCTCCAAAATCCCCTACCATGCTAAGAATTTGGTCACTAGGACTTAATACCTTCAAGATATTAATGAAAAACTTCATTTTTCCATTAAAAACCAATTGTTACACTTCAAGACTGCCTAATATCAAAACCACTGATCTGACTTTAATCATAAATAATATACATATTTTTCATTCTCTATGCACATGTCAGGATGATGTCAGTATTGCGTAATTGTTTTAAGTTATGGGCCCAAACATAATGCACTTTGTAAAATATCAAGAAATATATTTACTCCCTTAACAAGGGGATTGCTGAAGCTAGAGATTTTTTGTCAAGGATGTAACATTATTTAATCAAGATTCAATTGAATACCCAAAATTAGTTATGAATTTTTCAAATTTTATAAGTTATTGGTATAAATGTAAAATTAGTAGCTTAAATTTTGCCCCACTTTGACCATGGCACGTTTGTTTCCTGTGAGCACTGTTGATATAATTTTCATATCATGCACACATAGGGATTTCAGCTTTAAAGTTTAGAAAGCTGAAAGAAATTGGCCAAAAATTGTAGCTTTTATTAATGTTTTTATGAGACCCTGTCAGACTTTGGCTCTCTCCAGCCCCTCTTGAGTCACCTGTATGTTGACCTTGTTGAACTTTCAGCAAATTATGCATGCTTGAGGCGAGGCATACACGGGAATCCAGGCAGCTTATGGCCAGCCACAGTTGATCCAGGTGTCCAACCCAACTCATGTAGTAGTTTTAACCAACTACATAACAATAAACAATAAAAATAATAAATTTTTATTGGTTTTTAATAAAAAATTAAAGAAAAATAGAAAAGGAATTTGTTAGTTTATAATAACAGGAAATTAACTTGCAGTTACTGATGATATAAGAATCTTGTATCGATGGATAGAATGTCACGTATTCCAAATAACACCATGCAGTCACCTATGGTATTTTTCAGTTCAATTTTAATGATAAAGAAGTAAATCATATCATTCATTACTAATCATTAGGGATCATATGAAGGAAATTAATGATAGACAAAGATGCAGTTGATAATATTAATCTAGATTCCTACTGTGTCAAGTGTGTACATTGATGTGAAATTAGTCCAAAATGAATTTATTACAGTTATTTTTTAATATAAATAAAAGCCATAAAACCAGGTACTTATGATCATTATTTAAATGTGTGAATTTTGTATATTCTGGATTCTCAACATCATTGTTTGGTGAAAACTGAATTAACACCAGACATGGTGCGAATACTTTGTAATTGTATTTAAATACGAATATGATTATGTACTCCATTATAAAATTTCTTGCATAAAGAATGGGAATTCAGGTAAAAATGAAAGTATATGAATACCAGTGCAAATACTTTCAAAATGTATTAATGAATGCATTCATGAATATATTCTTAAATATTATTTTAATAATCATTTCAGTTATATTTCATTTTAAAAAAATCATATGATTCTCTTATTATTTTTAATAAAAATTATATTTGGGACAATATTTGTAATTTTTTTTAATTAATAGTTAAACCCTTATATATTCTGCTTATAAGTTATATGGCCAAGTCAAAATCTGTGTGACAATAGTACTCCATTTGTTAATAAAATAAATGAAATCAATCCTCTTTCCTGTCTCCAAAGGTACTATCAAAATCATACATAAGCTAAACAAGAACAACTCATAATACAGCTTATATTTATTACCACACAAAACCAGCATGTGCCTCATTTCTAAATAATATTTTTTTATCATATATAACAGCTGAGCGTCGTGACCCATAGGTCCCTTGTTTAGCTCAGCTGACTATAAGTCATCTGAGCTATAGTCGTGGTCCATTGTCCGTCGTCTGTCCGTCCGTCTGTCCGTACGTAGATGTGGCACGTTTTGAAACCGTAAGACCTAGGAATCCAAAATTCAGCATAATATTAGATGTCCTCAAGATCTCCTACCAAGCCGAAAACTGGGTCTTTGCGACTTTGTTCCTTTGAGAAATTAAGGAAAAACTTCAATTTTTTATAAAAATCCTATTTTCACACTTCAGGACTGCCTAATATCAAAACCACTCATCTGTTTTTCCTCATATTTACCATAAATATTCCTCTATATGGTTCCTATGTACATGCAAGAAATTAAGTCTGTAAAATATAAATTCTTTAAGTTATGGGCACAAACATAATGGACTTTGTAAAAAATCAGGAAAAATAATAACTCACTTAACATGAAAAATTTTGAAACTAGAGTATTTTCTCAAGTATATAACTATGTTTAATTAAGATTCAATTGTTTACCCAAAATTAGATCTGAATTTTGTAAATTTTTTAAGTTATTAGCATAAAAAAAAAAATCAGTACCTTAAATTTTGCCCAACTTTGACCATGGCACGTTTTTTTCCTGTAAGCACCATTGATTTAATTTTCACAGCATGTAAACATAAATATTAAGTTTGTCTAAATCTGAAATTTGAAAATAAAAGCTTGAAAATTAAGCTAGTTATTGATTTTTTTTTTCTGTAGTCACTTTGATTACAGATGCAGGGTCCCACTCCAGGTCACTGGAAGTCAGCTATGCCAGGGTTTCTGATTTGTTACAGTCACTGGGGGAGATCCCCTGCTGTGACAGATGTACAGTTATTCTCATATCACCACCCCAATCACCCCCCCCCCCCCCCCGCAAACCCAACCCACCAAGTGTTATGCAGTAATTGTTATTGTTTTCACTGTATCTCCTTAATTGTAATGCTGTTTCCACTCCGATATGCAAAAACTTTCATTGAAAAAATAATTCAAGGTGTAATCCAGGAGATGCAATGTTGTGTAATGTAGCATTTATAGCTCAGCTGACTGAAAGTCATCTGAGCTATAGCGATCACTCTTTGTCCATCGTCCGTCTGTCTGTCCGTCTGTCTGTCTGTCTGTCTGTCTGTCCGTTAACCAGGCACAAATCGTAACCTCTAGAACTGGAATCTTCTTACTTGACATCCTGGGAGGTCCTTGAAAAATCTCCTTGGAAACCAGAAATTAGGTCTCTTTTACCCATATCCTTCGAGCTATGGGGCCCCAAAGTACCCCCCAGAAAAGTCCAAAATTTCATACAAAAACTTCAATATCTCATTAACTACTTGACTGATGGTCATGATTTTTGGCATACATATTGATCATGAGAGGTTCCATCATTTCCTGAAGACTGGTGGCGCCACCTGTATTTTTCGATTTTTTACGAATTTTTTTCTCTATTTTTGAGACCTTTAAAAATGTGAACATCTGTTAACAAGGCACAAATCGTAATGACTGGACTTAGAATCTTCATTCTCGACACACTGAGAGACCTATGAAAAGTCTCCATGTAAACCAGAAATTAGGTCTCTGTTACCCATATTCTTTGAGCTATGGGGCCCCAAACTACCCCCCAGAAAAGTAAAAAATTTCAAACAAAAACTTCAATATCTCATTAAATACTTGACTGATGGTCATGATTTTTGTCATACATATTGATCATGAGATGTTCCATCACTTCCTGCAGACTGGTGGCGCCACCTGTATCGTTCAATTTTTTACGAATTTTTTTCTCTATTTTTGAGACCTTTCAAAATGTAAACATCTGTTAACAAGGCACAAATCGTAAAGACTGGACCTAGAATCTTTATTCTTGACACACTGAGAGACCTATGAAAAGTCTCCATGGAAACCAGAAATTAGGTCTCTGTTACCCATATTCTTCGAGCTATGGATCCCCAAAGTACCCCCAAGAAAAGTAAAAAATTTCATACAAAAACTTCAATATCTCATTAACTACTTGACTGATGGTCATGATTTGTGGTATAACTATTGATCATGAGATGTGTCATCACTTCCTGCAGACTGGTGGTGCCACCTTTATTGTTCGATTTTTTATGATTTTTTCCTCTATTTTTGAGACCTTTAAGGATGCTGTCATCTGTTAGCATGGCACAAATCGTAACGACTGGACCTAGAATCTTCATTCTTGACACACTGAGAGGTCCATGAAAAATATCCTTGGAAACCAGATATTAGGTCTCTGTAAACCATATCCTTCGAGCTATGGGGCCCCAAAGTAACCCCCCCCCCCCCCCCGAAGTAGATAAAAATTTCATACAAAAACTTCAATATCTCAATAACTACATCACTGATGGTCATGATTTTTGGCATACATATTGATTATGAAATGTTCCATCAGTTCCTGCAGACTTGTGGCGCCACCTGTATTGTTTGATTTTTTACGATTTTTTCCTCTATTTTTGAGACCTTTAAGGATGCTGTCATCTGTTAACGTGGCACAAATCATAACGACTGGACCTAGAATCTTCATTCTCGACACACTGAGAGACCTATGAAAAGTCTCCATGGAAACCAAAATTAGGTCTCTGTTACCCATATTCTTCGACCTATGGAGCCCTAAAGTACCCCCAAGAAAAGTAAAAAATTTCATACAAAAACTTCAATATCTCATTAACTACTTGAATGATGGTCATGATTTGTGGCATAACTATTGATCATGAGATGTGTCATCTGTTCCTGCAGACTGGTGGCGCCACCTGTATCGTTCGATTTTTTACGATTTTTTCCACTATTTTTGAGACCTTTAAGGATGCTGTCATCTGTTAGCATGGCACAAATAGTAACGACTGGACCTAGAATCTTCATTCTCAACACACTAGAAGACCTATGAAAAGTCTCCATGGAAACCAGAAATTAGGTCTCTGTTACCCATATCCTTCGAGCTATGGGGCCCCAAAGTACCCCCCCAGAGTAGTCAAAAATTTCATACAAAAACTTCAATATCTCAATAACTACATCACTGATGGTCATGATTTTTGGCATACATATTGATTATGAGATGTTCCATCAGTTCCTGCAGACTGGTGGCGCCACCTATGTTATCTATCAAGAGGGTACAAATTGCAACAACTGGACCTAGAAACTTCATTCTTGTCATGCAAGGAGGCCCATGAAGATTGCCTGTGGAAACTTGAAATTAGGTCTCTGTTACCCATATCCTTCAAGCTATAGGTCTCTGAAGTATCCCTCAGAATAATGGACAATTTGATACAAAAGCTGAAGTATCTGAACAACTAATACGGAGATCATCATGATTCTTTGCATGGATATTGACCATTAAGTGTTTTTAGCTCAGCTGACTGTAAGTCATCTGAAGTATCCCTCAGAATAATGGACAATTTGATACAAAAGCTCAAGTATCTGAACAATTATTATATTGATCACCATGATTCTTTGCATGGATATTGATCATGAAATGTTTCATCAGTTTCTGCATTCTGGTGGCGCCACCTGTATTTTTTCAATTTTTAGCTCAGCTGACTGAAAGTCATCTGAGCTGTAGGGATCACCTTTTGTCCGTCGTCCGTCCAGCCATCCAGGCGTCTGTCTGTTAACAGGGCACAAATTGTAACCGCTAGACCGGGAATCTTCTTACTTTAAATCCTGGGAGGTCTATGGAAATTCTCCTTTTAAACCTGAAATTAGGTCACTGTGACCTATATTCTTTGAGCTATGGGGTTCTGAAGTACCCCCCAGAATAATGCAAAATTTAATACAAAAGCTCAAGTATCTGAACAACTAATGCATTAATCACCATGATTCTTTGCATGGATATTGATCATGGAGTGTTTCATCAATTTCTGGAGATTGGTGGCGCCACCTATATTTTTTACGATTTTTTTTCTCTACTTTTGTGATCTTTAAACATTTGGTCATCTGTAAACAGGGCACAAATCATAATGACTGGACCTAGAATCTTCTGTCCTCACCTTCAGGGAAGCCCATAAAAGGTCTACATGGAAACCCGAAATAAGGTCCCTGTTACCCATATTCTGTGAGCCATGGGGCTCTGAAGTACCCCCCAGAATAAAGATTTGGTCATATATTAACAGGGCACAAATCATAATGACTGGACCTAGAATCTTCTGTCCTCACCTCCAGGGAAGCCCATAAAAGGTCTACATGGAAACCCGAAATAAGGTCCCTGTTACCCATATCCTTAATGCTCTGGGGCTCCGAAGTACTCCCCAGAATAAAGATTTGGTCATCTGTTAACAGAGCACAAATTATAATGACTTGACCTAGAATCTCCTTTCTTGATATGCTGGGAGGCCCCTGAAAAGTCTCCTTGTGCACCTGAAATTACATCTCTGTTACCCATATCCTTCATCCTATGCGGCTTTGAAATGCCCCCCAGAATAAACATTTGGATTTGTTAACAGGGCACAAATCATAATAACTGGACCTAGAATTTTATTTTTTGACATGCCTGGAGACCCCTGAAAAGTCATCTTGTAAACCTTGAAAATAGGTGTCTGTTACCCATATCCTTCATGCTACAGAGCTCCATAGTACCCCAATGAATATTGGATGATTTTATACAAAAGGTCAAGTTTGGAAAAAGTATTTCATTCAAATTTGACATTCAGATGATAAAATTACTTTTGTCAATGTCTTCCTGGTCAGCTGAGCGTCATGACCCCTGGGTCACTTGTTAAAGAAATCTATTTTCTTTTAAATGATTTTAACAAATATAAATGAACCCATCAGTATGCTTAAATTATTATAAAATATGAACCACATTATGGATAAATAAAGACACAATTAAAAATTGTGAAATCTAAATCAAGTATTATTTTTAGATATTTATTGTTTTGCAGATTTAAAAGATATATTTTTGTGGTAAAAAATAAATAAACATTTGTATGCATAATGTGGTGTTATCTGCCAAGATTGAGATTTATGATGATGCAATTGAGAATTATGAATCAACTTTTATATTCAGATATATATGTTAAATTGGAAATGTATAGAAATATAAACTTAAATTAGAAAATAATTGATGTGATAAAAAAACCAGGATTTAATACAAACATTTGTTCATTATTTTCCTGCCTCAGCAGAATTTGAGATCAGGCTTTGTTTGCCCTGTTTTATGTTGTTAATTAGCTATATTTCAACTGTATACATTTCATAAAAAAATACATATATATTTAATAATATATATTATACAAAAAATAGATGCAATTGAACAAATGTGTAAACTACTGAAATGTCAACAGTTAATCGAAAAACCAACTAATGATCATGGTAATAGTACAGATCATTTGTTCACAAACTGCTCACATGCTTTAGTTTCATCATTAGGAAACACATCGTCAGGTCACAAACTATTTTTTGCAACAATTTCTTGCTCATCGATACAAACCAATCAAATAAACCAACCATGGCCTTTATTACCTCTTCCTCTTACACTTTATCTCCATTAGATATTATTTTAGATTTTTACCTTCAAGGTTAACGTCAGCTGAGCACAATGACCCATAGGTCCCTTGTTTCAAGTTTTATGACCGTTTGAAACTTAATGACAATATTTATAGTTCTGTTTTTGCTCACCATTTAATATTAGGCATTGAATCAATAAACAGATATTGTTTGTTTTTTCACACCTGTATCATAATGATCATGCAAAGTTGCATGAATAATCAATGCACAATCAACATCACATGCTTAATAATATTGCATGCATAATCATAATAATGTGGCAGGCTTAATAATATTGCATGCATAATCATAATAATGTGGCAGGCTTAATAATATTGCATGCATAATCATAATAATGTGGCAGGCTTAATAATATTTCTAAATGGCTGTACCATAAGGATTAACATTTTGAAGTGGAACAAAATACAAACTGTAACCTCTTCTGTATGCAAGGTTTTGATAAATTTCTGTCATAGTCTAATTCAGCTGAGCGCTGTGACCCATGGGTCCCTTTTTAGCGAACCTGTGAGCTTATGTGATGATGCGACGTCGTGTGTCGTGCGTCGTCTGTATGTTAACCATAGCTATCTCAAAAGCGGCAGAAGCTAGCATCACCAATTTTTTTTTGCAAATAATTAGTCCTCTGAAAAAACTCTATCAGATTTTGTTTATTTTTTTCTACCTGCATTTTCTTAGATTTTATAGGGAAAAATCTAAAAAAGCTTTAAAAATCTTCTTCTCCAAAAATGTCCAGCCAAATTGTCCAATAATGATCCCTGGAACAATCTTTCTCAAGTTTGTTTGAATGGTTCCAGTTCGGAGATTTTGGCCAAGTTACCGGAGTCATCTGTCCAAAAAAGCACACTAAAATTAAAATCTCAGAAACGGCTAGAGCTATAATCACCAAATTTTATACCAATGTTTGTCACATATGTCATATCTGAAATTGAGGTATTGGTGGCGCCACCTACAGTGATGTGTTTTTTACAAGCGAAAATGTAATTTTAAACTCTTCTAGCTTATACACTGATTTATGATGAAACTGTTAAGTTGATTGGTTTAAACTATACAAGAATTATTCTATGGTAGGGTTCTGCCAGTTTTATAAGAATAGGTTGGGTAAATACAGCTTTAAAAAAGCATTGTAGCCAATTGAGAAAGGGTTTCTGTGTTTGAAACCAGATTTGACTCCATGCTGAGTTTCATTAGCCAAGTCAAGAGGTCACTCAGAACAAACAGGTGGGGTCCAGACATCATCATGGAAACTGACCTGGCTCTGGCTTGTATCTAGACAATGTGTCTAGACGTCTAGACACAGCGTCTAGACGTCTAGACACAATGTCTGGATGCAGAATTCCCAGGTTATTGGAACTATATCTTTCAACTAAAAAAAAACTTGATTTGCATTTTAAGCAAATCGGTTTAATCATCAGGTTACATGTGAAGTGCTGCACCCTCATTTTGGTTGACCTCTGACCTATCCTCGCTGCCTAGCGTCCATTTGTGCGTTTGTTTCAACACATAAACCCACATATCTCGGGAACCGTTTGACCGATCAGGCAAACAATTTTGCACAAATGTAGCCCTTTGATAGCTTTATAACACACTAAAATGGTGGCGCCACCTGCAACCATTTTTGCACAGCGTCCATCTGTTCATCTGCCTTGGGATAAAATCACTATCTCAGCAGTGGTTTAACTTATCCACCTGAAATTTTTTTTTCAGGTTTATACATCCTGGACAGCTTTCTCGATTTTTTGACAGGTGGCACCACCTAGATTTACGTTTATTTTGCAGACATCCCAGCTCATATCTCGGGAACCGTTTGACCGATTGGGCCAAAATTTTGCATGAGTATAGATCTCACAAAGCTCTTCATCATAGGCAAAACTGGGGGCGCCACCTGCAACCATTTATGCACAGCGTCTATCTGTTCATCTGCCTTGGGATAAAATCACTCATATCTCAGCAGTGGTATGACTTATCCACCTGAAATTTTGCAAGTTCATACATCCTGGACAGCTTTCTTGATTTTATGACAGGTAGCGCCACCTACATTCAGGTTTACTCTGCAGACATCCAAGCTCATATCTCGGGAACCGTTTGACCGATTGGGCCAAAATTTTGCTTGTGTATAGATCTCACATAGCTCTTCATCATAGGCAAAACTGGTGGCGGCACCTGCAACCATTTATGCACAGCGTATATCTGTTCAACTGCCTTGGGATAAAATCACTCACATCTCAGCAGTGGTATGACTTATCCACCTGAAATTTTGCAGGTGTATACATCCTGGACAGCTTTCTTGATTTTATGACAGGTAGCGCCACCTACATTCAGGTTTACTCTGCAGATATCCAAGCTCATATCTCGGGAACCGTTTGACCGATTGGGCCAAAATTTAGCATGAGTATAGATCTCAAATAGCTCATCATCATAGGCAAAACTGGGGGCGTCACCTGCAACCATTTATGTACAGCGTCAATCTGCCTTGGGATAAAATCACTCATATCTCAGCAGTGGTTTGACTTATCCACCTGAAATTTTTTTCAGGTTTATACATCCTGGACAGCTTTCTCGATTTTATGATAGGTGGCACCACCTAGATTTACGTTTACTCTGCAGACATCCCAGCTCATATCTCGGGAACCGTTTGACCGATTGGGCCAAAATGTTGCATGTGTATAGATCTCACATAGCTCTTCATCATAGGCAAAACTGGTGGCGCCACCTGCAACCATTTATGTACAGCGTCCATCTGTTCATCTGCCTTGGGATAAAATCACTCATATCTCAGCAGTGGTTCGACTGATCCACCTGAATTTTTGCAGGTTTATACATCCTGGACAATTTTCTCGATTTTTTTACAGATGGCACCACCTTCATTCACGTTTATGCCGCAGACATCCATGCTAATATGCAACACACCTCATACTACTCCCCTTGCCACTTAATCCATGCCTCACTTCACCCGTCCCACTCTGATTTCTGCGGATACACATAGTCGCTTGTCAACTACCCACATATTCTAGTTTTCAAATGTCCTAGTCTGAAACTTGCAGGTCCGAAACGTCCATTTTGCTGAAATCATAATGACTAAGGTAGATATGCAGGACTTAAGAGGATCAATATTAAATTTTAAAAATAAACCTCCATCCATACTCCCAAACTTTGCACAGGTTCGCATTAGGCCTGTAGGCCTTGTTTATGAAAAAGTGTTAAAATTGAAGTAACCTGTAATAAGATGGGCATAACTGTCATTATGCAAGGCATGAACAAACTTTTCCTGATGACATTTCTAAAGAGTAAACAAAATGTGTCTGTTGAGACGTCAGATTAGTGGAGCAATTGGTCATATTCAAACCCACAATGAAATCTCGATGAAGGAAGTAATATTTTAGTAAACAATATTTTAATTGCAGAAATTGCAACCAGAATTAGGAAAGAGGGCACCGCCCTATATAAATTCTCCTCAGACGATACAATAATACAAATGCAACAAACTACTTGAGAACAAGAGCAAATTTACAACAGTGTAAACAGAATGATAATAATGTAAACATAAAGAATACCAATGCAGAGAACATGCAATATATTTGAAAGAGAGTCTACATTTAATTATTTGACATCATCTGGGTATTATTATAAGGTGACCGACAAATTACTATGTGAAGCACTCATAGTTGCAAAAATACATGACCGAACATATCAGTTTTCGTTTTAGGTTCATCACTCCCCATTCAAGGAACATTCTAAAGAGTATTTAAGAATAAACCCTCTCGCTTTGTCTGACTTGCAAAAAAATAAATAGGAAAACATTATTCGGGGAGTGTTCCGCTTGATGCCCAAAAAGAACAAAATGGATTATCAATACAATGGTTTGCATACACTAACAGATGTGCTTTCAGTGACCTACAACCCAGTCTCATTCTTGTAAGGAATATCTTTGCAGATGGGTTGCCTGGGTAGATTTCGTTCTACCTAAAGAAAGAACACAGTAACCATGAGTTTACTGGTCCAGCCATGTATCGTATATTGAAAATCATTTAAACTTGATGAATCTGTTCATGTGACAGTGATTCGATGGTTCATCTTAGATCATGAGAACTGATCCTAGACGAGGCTGAACGAAAAAGCAAGTCCATGATTTGTCTGAAAGGTGATCCTTGACAAGTCTGAAATGACAGTAGTTCACAAGTTCTTCTGAGCACATGTAACCTGGACGAGGACGAAGTGAGTGTGATTCCTTGGTTTCTTATAGCTAGGTGCGTCTGAAGTGACAGCGTTTGACTTGCTTGTCTGAGAACTGGTCTAAGATGAGTGTGCATTATGGTGGTTCTCTGGATTTTCTGAGAACAGATCCTGGATCAGTTCGAATAGCCGCCTTCAGCGAAGACAGTTCTGATGACGACATATGATGGTACGAGTAGAGTGGCATATTAACGCGATATGATGGTGTTCTCTCGAAAATTGTACTTTGTTGTCATTGCTTTTGTCACTGTGACATTAAAACTTTTGCACATTGGTGTATCTTATTTAGTACCCGACTGCAACATATTGGCAACATAATGTGTTTTTTTTTTATTTTTACTTAAGTTTTTGCGTTTTTTGGTCCAAAATTAAAAGACAGGGGTCGTACTGTTCACAGCCGCCGTGACTATAGCAGTGGAACGTACTTGTAGCGACTTGCATGTGGTTACCCAAGTATTATTCAGGGATATACACGTAATTTAACCGACGCATCCCACAACTTAAGCAAGTCTAAATAAACTCTGATAGCCGAGATTATTATGAGTTTTCTCTCTTTTACAATTAATAATCGTATGGAGCTTATGATTTCACCTGAGTACGTGTTGGGTAGTGACCAATGCATCATCAGACTTATCTAACATTTAAGTTACCCATGATGCTAAGATAAGAGACAGCTGTTTACTGCATGGTTGGTCGTGGGGCTCCTCTATGATGTGTTTGACAACACCATGATGATACTGTCTTCTTCTGCCTTGAAACTTGCATCCTCTGACACAACATTTGATTCTGTAACAAGTGATATGCCAGGCTCAGGAGAACAGTTGAATAAACTTTCTATTACGATTGCCTTTGTCTAATAGACTTCTTGACATAAATAAATGACGTAGCTGCTATTAGCTATAATCAAATATTAATACAATAAAACATTGTCAGTCGAATTAAAACTCCACAACTCAGGAAATATAAATTACAGTGACTCACTTTTTGATTTCCACAGAGGACCTGTCTGTACCAGTTAGCATGTGAAATTTGGAATTCCTGGGTCTTTCAGTTACGATTTGTGCCATGTTAACAGACTGATCGATGGTTTCTGATGTTTTTGCTGCTTTACTCGGAGTATATACGTAACAGTGAACTACAGTTTGGTTACGACAGATGACCTTTCAGGACCCGTCAGCGTGTGAAGTTTGAACTTCCTGGGCCTTGTGATAACGTTTTGTGCCCTGTCAACGGACGAACGATGGACAAGGGGTGATCGCTATAGCTCAGGTGACTTTCAATCAGCTGCGCCAATTAAAACTATAATATGTCAGTGAAAAACAGTCAAACTTCAAATTATTTGTATTTTGGCCTTATAGAGTCCTTGGAAATAGAAATAGGAGCAGGTCTTGTTGGCTATACATAAATATAAATAATACAACCGAGTCGGTGAAAAACAATAAACCTTCACATAGTAATGTAACTCACCGATAATCTGCCCGACGTGGTAGTTATATACGGTGAACTCGTGGTGTTTGAAACATATATCGCCTTTGATCACCAAGAATCGGCTGTTTTCTGAAAAATGAACAAAAAGAAAAGCACTGCATTACATACTTCACGTCCGGACTGTTAACCTGACCTTGATTTTGGATGCTCTTCCATAAGGCTTGAGCAGGGTTGGTATTAGGATTTTACTTTTAAAGGAGCAATCCCCCTTGATATTTATTTGAGCGGAAATAAAAATTTTTGAGGCTAAATTTATCAATAATTATATTACAGGTATTTATATTGCTACTCCTCTTTTAACCAAATTTATATTTGTTATTTATAATCCTTTAAATTAGTTTATTAGTAATTATTCAAAATCATTCTTACATAATTGTATAAAATAAAAAAAAAAATAACAAGGTATCACCCAGCTATCAAAATATTTTCTCAATGAATTTATTCCTACATAATATTAAGAGCTTCATTTTATTGCTGGAAAAAAATCATTTGATTATAAAGAAACTATTTTGAAAACTGATCATCTCATGATCTATAGGTTTCTTGACTGAAGACCTGACATAAATTAAAAAACATTGAAAAATTAAAAAAGATTATAACACGAATATACCATAAATCAAAAAAATAATTCATTTGTTTTTGTCTTCAAGATTAGTTCAGAGCATAAGGTTTACTAATATACCAATACGGATCGCAACAATACAACATTACAAAACATTTTAAAACGGCTGATACAGGAAACTTTTACAGTCTATTAGTCTGGAAAGCATTTTAAATTCAAATCGTTCATCAACAAGCATTTTCAGTTTCAGTCTCGTCCTCGATCTGTATGATGAAGCGAGCTGATATCCAAATAATCACCATGAAATACAATGCTAATGCACAGGAACGCACTGTCGAGGATTAATGCCATTTTATTTACTGAAAACCAAACATGTCCAATGTATTTTGGCATCGTTTTCGTTTGCCATCGCCGCGGTTTCTTCCGTTCTGCAAACGGTGCGCATATTTTCTGCCACTATATTAGTAGAGTTGCCAGTGGGGGGTACCTGAGATTTGTCTATAGTGCAAGGTTTTCAAGGTCAGATATTCAAATGAAACCATGTTCACAATAATTTAGTTGATCTAAAACTTTAATGTGCAAATTAGGTCGGCCATAGATGGAAATCCTACTGTCTTTAATATCTTAACGGAAAACATTGGAAACTATTTGATAGCATTTGGACAAAAATGGAATGTAGACATAGGTTTACTTGGTCAAAAAATGGTAAAAGACCATCGGAACAAATGCCTGGTGTTGCATTTTTATTATTTTGGAAATGCAAATTACAGTGCTCAGTCCTTGCAGTAAAATTTGTTTTCCCCAAATATATATTTAAAACATTGATATGTGGTCAAATATATTACTAAAGCCGAGGTTCCTTACTCAGAGATCGATTTGAGAACCTAGCATTGAGTGGTCCGTGTACCATTTAATGGTCAGTGTACCATTCAATCCAGATGTAAGACGGGGTGTTCTTTCTATTGTTACGGAACCTAATATAAACAGATCGCGTATGCGTGATGAACACAAATTTTGTAATGGAGATAAAAAAAAATCAGATTCTGTAACACTAGGCAGCGGGAAATGTCTAGGGTAATGAATAAAGAAGTCAGTGGTTTTTTTTTTGTTAACAAATAACTATAATTTATTCCTAAAACAACCCTAACAATACAATACACTAAATCAATACAATTATACAGTGAAACAGCGGTATAGCAACAAGTCAATACAATCACACAGAATGGTACAATACCTGGATACCAACAGTGTCACCAAAATAAGTCCTTTGAATGTAAGCTCTCGGAGAATGACAGTCCAGTGGAAAGTTCTTGCAACAACACAGAAAGTAAACTGAAGTCCAAATGTATAAAATCCAGGAAAGTCCTTGAAATATCTATAATTGCCGCATTCGTCAGATAAGGTCTTAGAATCTGACACGCTTCTGCGTCCGCTAGTATCTGCTCTGCTGTCTGCCTCCTGGTTCTAAAAATAACAGCCCTTTATATACCTTCACACCTCAAGCCGGGAACCTTCTACTTCTCGAACAGTCTATAAGGTCTGGCCCAACACACGTTTCAGGAATTCTCTAGAAAGAACAGCGCTATGTATCTCCACATATACCAGGCTAATCACGTGAACCACGACCAAGCGTGAAAACTCAAGGCCCACATGACAACAAGAGTTCAACCAGTACGGAATGTAACAACAACACAAGTTACGCCCGTGTCACATAATAGAGAACCTGTAACACTATGCTTAATATTATGATGTAGAATCTTAAGGTTCAGCGGGTTAGTCATTTATATATAAATTTCACGAACGGTAACGGATGCTCCTTGATCCTATTTATTATCCTTAACCTAGCTGGTTAATGTATGTTATATTGTGAGTAGTTCCAGATATATAGATATGTATTTAAAAAATATAAGGATATAAGAACATTTTACATTTACAACGTCTGTCACACCACTTGGGATGTGAACTTCTAGGTTCTTTTCAGTCAGTCAAAATAACAAGCAGACCACGCATTAACACACCAAAGAAAAACTCAAAGACAGTCATAAGATAAAAAATATATATATATAACAACAACTAAATGGGTTACTTACAAATCTCTGCCGGGGGGGGGGGGGGGGGGTGTCATCAGCACAAATATCACAATAATCTCGCTAACGTACTGAATCCATAATCCGATCAACAATTAAAAATTTCAAAATGCTCCAGATCACATGAATCCCCGCTTTCACGTAACGTCTAGACGTTCTAGTGGCCCCTGGCGTTACGGAGTGTACACGGTGTTACATGTGTACACGGAGCATAAATCAATCCGAGAGTAATACAGATGGTCACAACACACGACTGGTTATTAATGCGGTATAACTGTTAATCGCCCGTAAAACATAGTTCGCGTGCCGCACACCGAATGTTCTAGTAGGGCCCTGAATCAACGACTTTCTCAGCAGCAGTTTACTGTAGCCCTCATGTTACCGGATACCGAACAAACGCACCCTTTAACGAAATTCAGCACCATCAAAAGTTTCGCGTCAAGACAAAGTCCCCTTGCCTGTTCCTGGAAGCGGGCACCATCACAAGAATGCCTGTCCTTCGGCAAACAATATCACTGTCTCTGAAGTACTTTACAGATCGAATATCAACAAGGTTGCATCTTCAAACGTAGACTGTCAATAACCACTGATCCATATGGACACACAGAAGTTAGCAGACCAGCTAGTTGGACTGCTGAAGCATGCTAAGGTGACGCTACACTCACGAAGCACTCCGGCTCTTCTCAAGATTACTAGAATTCGCGCCTTATTTGAGAATCCTGACGTTGCAACTCCCGCTAGACCTCTCCGCCAATCAGCACTTCCATCCACGATGTCCGTTTTCAACACACATCAAACCTAACGCAGACACGCCCCCAGTGGATGATTATGTGGGAAAACTCCCCTTAACAAATTCGCAGACAAGACGTCGCCTACCAGACACAGTTACTGTGGAGACCGTCATACAAGATCGGTTCTTATGAGTCTATGCTACACAGAAATGAACATCAAAGTATGCAGGTGGTGCCTACTGATTGCTAAACTACTTTGTAATTTACATTTAATGAAACACGTGATCTTCCTGAGTTTCTCATGCTTAATGGCTAAACATGATACTCTAAAAAAAAAAACTTGCAAAACAATTATCCCTATACCTAAATATACAAAGTCACAGTCCTCTGGTGACATCGCCTACAAAGCCATTTGGCCACTCCTCATATGACGAGGCAAGCAGTTTTACCATCTGTATGGAATCCATTTGGTTTATAGGATCATGCAGGGACCAGTTCAGATCAACTGGAATAAATATTCATTCTTATACACAATATCACATTTTACCCTGTTTAATCTGATATTATATACAATATCATATATGTTGCTATTAAATGACAAAATTTATTTTCTCTTGACACTTACGTGTTGGGTTGGAATATTCAACCTGTAGGTGATATATGTTTGGCTATCCTTTTATTCAAGGCCAGAAGTTTAATTCACCCAAATATTTAATAGAAGCAAAAGTGCCATTAGAACTGTTTTTTTCTTGTGAATATGATTGGACAGTGATGTATATCTATACCATACATAAAAATCAAGGTATTTGGCGATGTAAATAGTTCTACTTGTTGTATCTTCCTCTCTGCTTTTGGCTTGCATTATTTTGGTATACCGATTATGTAAAACATGCACCCTGTTTGTTTATCTAATTTGCATATTAAGGAAAAATTTCTGATCTTGTGAAAATCTATGACCAGGATGGCCTGATGCACGAAAAAACCATGTTTTTTTTATTTAGGATATGTTCCTGTTAAAAACATTTTTAATAGGTTTCGTTTGAACCCATAAAGCGGGGTTTTAACGTGCACGCAAACGTTTCGCAAAGGATGCGATTATCGAAAAAATGGCAAAGTCCAGCATACGTATTCGAGGCTCCAAAAGTTCGCCAAACATACTGGGCGTCGCCTTACATAGTCAGGTGGCTTAACGAAATTATCGTTACAAGCCGGATAAAAGCACCAAATGTCCAAATAGTCAGGTAACTTAACGGAATTTTTGTTACATATCGAACAAAAACACCATTTTTGGAAGTAGTATCTTCCAGTCTGTCTTTCAGGTGCCCATTCAGTAGGCTAGAGTCCACAATAGCAGGGCAAAAAATGACCTTTACAACTATGAAGGGAACGCGGTAAAGTCGGTTGAACCTATATTTCATTTTCATTTAATCAATATACATATTAAGAACACCTTAATATATCAAACATCTGTTTGTTGCAGTAAATATGACCAAACCAGTTCAAAGGTTAAGTATAGCCAGCTTCAGGTCAGACGGTCTCGTCATCCGTTCATACTTTAATTGGCCCCACGTTTTATATAACCTTAAATATTGGAGCTCAGTTTTTAAGAAAAAGATATTAATCAAAACTGTTTAATTGTTCAGCTGATAATGATCATACAAGTGTGGGTGCGATCTGGGCAGCTCAGTGTATGTGAGAATACATTCACAGTCTACATGGACTGGACCATTATTTTTCCTGGACAGCACCTGTATAGGATTTAATGTGTATCATACCATACACTTGTCGTCTATTCCAGCAAGACCATTTGTTTAAATACTGTGTCTTAATATGTAGTTACAAAGAAGACAGGTTATTGAAACAATTTGTTGAGCTGCCTAAATATTTGACCATTGAGGGACTGTGCATTAATGCATCTCAGTCACAATAAATGACATACAGGCAAGTGAGACAGTTCACAGAATTATAACATAAAGCGGCATTTGTTTACAATTATCCTAAATAATACTTAACTGAAATGACTAATTTGGCTTGTGGTTTTGTTCAGATCTATGCACTGTGAGACTGTGGATACCTTTAGAGTGCGAATTAAGTTATAATGAAGACTTATAAAGATCAGCTGGGTGTTTTATTCGTTTAGAATAAATATGTCTCTATAAAAATAAATGTCAATAATATTATCAAATTGCATTGTTCAGACCAAGTTTTATTATTTAAAATGTTTAGACATAGGAGGAAATATCCGATTCCGTTAACGTAAATTGTTTATGATTATAACATTATGTAATGAATATGAATATGTTTAAGTTGTATTATAATGCTGAGACCGCCATTTTAGTGCAAGTCTAAAGTTTTGTAGAATCAAACATGATATAACTACCAGGAAAAGGGGGTTTTGTCAAAAGTTTACATCCATGTTTTGTTGTTGTTGTCAATGTTGGATTCCTAAACCTAAATACCTTAGGGGTGAATTTCATAGTGTGTTTGGAGTAACAGATTACAGATACAGATTGTTATTCAGACATATACTATCAAGCTTTTTAGCTCAGCTGACTGTAAGTCAACTGAGGTATAGTAATGGCGCTTTGTCCGTCGTCCGTCCGGTCGTCCGTTAGCAGGGCACAAATCGTAACTGCTGGTCCTATATATGTGACCTATATCCTCTGGGCTATGGGGCTTGAAAGTACCCCCCAGAATAATCAAAAATATAATACAAAACCTCCAATATCTTGATAATTAATGCATGGATTGTCATGAATCTTGCCTTGAATATTGACCATAACTAATTTTGTCAGTTCAAGAAAAGTGATGGCGCCACCTGTATTATTTGTCATTTTAACGAATATTTTTCTATTTTTTTTTTTTTTTACTATAAAATGACAACAATCGGGTCAGTTTCTCAGCTGTAATTAAATCTAGTGCCCCAAAACCTGGCGTGCTTATTGATCACAAGTGGATGCCATATAGTAATCACCTTGTCTTTCTAGCTGTTCGTCTGTCTGTCTGTCCATCCGTCCATCAACACAAATTTTTTTCCAGGTGATAACCGCAGGTTGTATTGACACATCGATTTCAAACTTGACTTACGTATGGCCTACCACTAAAACAAGAACCTATATGATTTTGGGGTAACGAGGTCAAAGGTCAAGGTCAAAGGACTCTCTTATTCAAAAAGATTATGGCTGCATTTTAAGCCAAGCTCTTCATCCAAAACTTTCCATTTTGGGCATTTAGCTGACTTGAAGGTATGGGGTTACATGGTCAAAGGTCAAGGTCACAGGGGCCATCTGTTCACAAATTAGTTTCCAGATGATATCTCCAGTTTTTTTGACATATTGGTTTCAAACTAAACTTATATATGACTCGCTACTTAAGTAAGAACCGTGTCGATTTTGGGGTCCAACGGTCAAAGGTCAAGGTCACAGGACTCATTTCTTTAAAAAGAATGCATATGCATTTGAAGCTAAACTTTTCACTGCAAACCTTCCATTTTCAAGATGTTGCTAATCTGCCAATAGAGAAAGATTCTGTTCAATTTTGGGGTCATGAGGTCAAAGGTCAAGGTCACAGTACCCGCTTATTTAGAAAGATTGTGGATGCATTTTAAGCCAAACTTGATAACAACAGTTTGGCTTGAAATATTGGTTTCAAACTTGACTTATATGGCCCACCACTAAAGTAATAACTGTTGATCCTGGGGTCATGAGATCAAAGGTCAAGGTCACAGGACCAACCACTTTAGAAAGATTGTGGATGCATTTTAAGCCAAACTTTTCATCTCAATCCTTTCATCATCAACATGTGATGCGCCTCAGAGGTTAAGGTCACAGGGCCAATCCATTCACAAATTAGTTTATGGATGATAACTCCAGTTTGGGTAGACAGGTTGGCTTCAAAATGATCACAGGACCAATATTGTGGAAAACCTCATAAACATATATCCTTATGGACAAATGCAGCTGAGCGTCGAAACCCATGGGTCCCTAGTTTATTTATAGACATCTTGTTTGCGATTAAATCAGGTCTTAAAGATATTTGTTACCTAATAGAATATTCTGTGAAAATGATTAAACCGCAGGCTTGCATATAATATAGAAAAATTAATCATATATCTATGGTATTTATTTTTACATTCCCAAAATAAAACAGAAAACAGGGAGTAAGTTAGAGTCATGGGATGCAGGTATAAGAAAAGAATATGAAATGTAGGGTAATATGCTACAGTACATGGTCTCTAGATGAAATAATGAAAAAACTGGTAACACCATATTTATTAAGCCACTGAAGAAAACCACTTTATAAACAAGACAGTTTGCTTCTTAACAAAAATGCAAGACAGATTTATTGTAAAAAATACTACAATATACGAAAAAGGCTAAAAGACAGAATACATTGGATCATCTGCAATTAAATCTTGAAAATTTAGAACGCTTATTTTCCGGCTAACAAAAAATATGGCAGGATAATCGTAGACTGATAACGTTTATATTTTGCTATGGCATTTACGCGTAAAATATGACTATATGCGAAGTCTGGATCCAAAATTAAAGTCGGCTACCATGACCGCAAAAACAGTTATCAATAATTCCTAATAGACAATACTCTTCAACTCAGACAAAAGGTATAAAGAATTATTAAACAAACAAACTATGTTAATATATGTTCCTCTTCACTATAACATTTTGCGTCAAATTTTCACCATGGTTGATGACCGCTATTTTGAGATCTGTCATGAACACGTGACATTTGGTGTTATGTTGGCTTCTTGTGCACATTAAAAAAATAAACATTTTAGACTGGAAGGTATTTTTCTTTTTTTTTAAGTTGGTATATTATTTGCAATATTCTATCCCGATAAAACGGATCTAAAGTGATTTTTCCTTTCCCTGACCCTTCACATTTTTATGTTAATTTTGTTATTTCGGTGAGCAAGGGCCAAATAGGTTGTTGGCGCTAAAACGAAACTAGTAAGTACTTGACCTCTAGAATCGACCCGCTGGATGTACTCTATCAACCTAAAAAGTTTGGTGCTTTTATCCGATCTGTTACTATATGGTTCAAATTTGACACTAAGCCACCTGACTTAAAGCAAAGCTTGATTGTACGCCTCTTTGCAAATGTAACTACCCAAGTATATTCCACAATGTGCCAGAACAACTAACATGACGCATTGTACTAGTAACCTTTTGGCTTTAATAATATGACCGGTTTATTTGATAAAGCAGTCTGAAGGATTTTATTTCTATATAATATTTCAATTTGTAGTGAATCTTGAAACAAGTGATGTATAATTGGTATTTTGTCAACATATTATTAGGAATGTGCTCGCACTCTTGTGACATGGCGACTATGATAGTTAATAAAATAATTCTAATAAAAAATCATTGTGCTGGCCCAGAAGATTAGGTTTTAAATTTGCAATGAATTACAGAGGACAGTTGCAATGAATAACAAGAACAAATTAAAATTTGAACCTTAGGTTGATCTTGATCGGAAATACGGTTTATCGGTCATATTTCGTTCAAATTCCAGTAGCCGCTAAGGCAACTATCCGTATTTAGAAACCTTTAATACTTTCCCAAAAACTTAATCACAAGCTCAACAATAATAAACAAGAAAAATATTTACACATTTTTTTCGTTTATACACTTCATATATTGGTTTAACGATTTCATGTAGCTTTCCCAGTCCCGAATTTTAGAAAAGGTATGGTCACGTGACCATTCTACATTTTTTGGGCCAAAGATGAATAATATTACAATGTAAATGGTATTGATAGAAAGAACACTTCTGTGGCTTTTTTTTGGTATATAATTTACTATATTCCATTCAACCGTAGTGTATCTAAGGTAATTTTCCTTCCCTACCCCTCTTCATTTTCATGCGAAAAGAGGGTACTGTGATAAGCAAGGCGCAGATGGTTTCCAGGCTCTGAAACGTATCTCGTGGATACTCCATGAGGGCACCTCCTCTGAAATCATCCGTTTTGGTATACTCTACCCATATACAAACTTTGGTGCTTTTATCCGATCTGTAACGATATAGCCAAAATCTGACGCTAACCCACCTGACTAACATGCGCGGACATTCGGATGCGTCGTTAATCGTTCGCAAGAAAATTCAAACTTTTTTTAAACTGTGAGAACCTATGTTTTGATATAATTTGAACTTAATTTTATGGTTAGTTCTTTTGATAATGCGGAAGATTATCTGACAAATTTTTCCGATGGTCTTAAAACATTCTTTGCCAAGAAAACCATGGACTAGACACCATGTTTGACAAGTTATCATTGCTTCAAACTGAAATACTGAAGAAAGCAATGTTTCAACAATGGGGACCCTAATTCGCATATTAAATCTAAAAATAAGGACTAAACCGTTGTAAATTTGGTTCCGTTTGAGGCTTAGACATGAAAACATAGGTCTAGACATCTAATTAACATTGTCAGTGCTTGGCTTACTAAAGAAATTTTCATCAATGACGACCCTAGTTTGCATAATAAAATTTAAAATACGAAATAAATCGTTCTTAATATGGTTTCATTTGAATCTTTGATCATGAAAACCTAGTTTTTGCCACAATGTGTGACCAATTATCAGGGTTAGATAATGGAAAGGTTCCCAAACAGAACCGCTACAGGAATTATCCATTACCATTCGTGAAATATATATATAAATGATTGATGCACTATACATTATGATTCCACATCATAATGTTAAGCAGAGAAAGTACATCCCGTCGTACTCCTAGGATAAATGGTTCACCGACCACTCTATGCTAGTACCTCAAATTGATCTCTGACCAAGAAACCTCAGGTTTAGCAAATATATTTGACCATTTATCGACATATTAAATATATACTGAAGAAACTAGGTTTCACCGCAATGACTTCCATAATTTGCATTTTTCAAAATAAGAAAAAACTGAACATCAGGAACTTGTTCCTATGGTCTTTTAATATTCTTTGACCATGGAAACCCCTGTCTAGATTCCATGTTTGTCCAAATATTATTAAATGGTTTCCCATGTTTTTCAACTGGGATATAAGGGAAAGAAGAATCTCTGTTGATTGCGTCCCAAATTTGCATATTAAATTACGACATGAGAACCCTCTTAAAAATCGTCGACTAGGTTTTATTGGGGGAGGGGGGGACCTGTTGAGCCGCTTAATTCCTCTTAATAGGCCCATGGACATAATATCTATTGATCAACAGAAAGATGTAACTTACCAAATTCATCCATTGTCAATGCCTCCATTCCCGCCGAAACAGTCTTGAATTTGGAGTTGAGAATTAATTTGACGATATCACTCGTTTTTAAATGATGGTCATTACAGGAGAGCCAATGGCACACAACCTGCAGTTAATCAGTAATGTTTGAATACTTATTAACATTTTCAAATCAGTAATACAAAAGGGCCTTCTGGTGAAAATAGGTTGATACATGTTAATGCATTGTTTAATGTTTTCACCATATATATAGCCTAAGGAGTAGAAATGAAACCGTCTTTTAATATCTTTACAGATCTACAGATGCCTTGAATCCTAGATGCTGCCATGATACATAAGGTTGTTCTGAGAACAGATGATGTGGCAGCTGAACACAAACCACCTTAAACGTCGTTTCCATCAATTCAGTCATAGTGACTAAGCCTTCATGTGACTTTCCCGGTGTTCATAGGAACGGACAGACAACAACTTATCATTGACGATCTCTAAACGAACCGCTTTGAAGTGGACTCAGCGGGCACACGAACGATTCGCGAAGGATGCAAATGTCGAAAAAAATGACATAGTCCAACATCCTTTTTACAGGCTCCCAAAGTTCGCAAAACATGCGCGGGCGTTCGGAAGCATCGCCAATTGTTCGCGAGAGCCGTGTTCACAAGTGCCTTGTGCTCGCAAAATCTTCGTGAAACCCAAGACAGATTCCAACAGTTTGAAGAATGTCTCCGGCATGTCTCACGAAAGCAGCGAAGTTCGTCCGATCATGTCTTGACCTATTCACGAACTGTGCGCGTATTTCTGCGTTAGGAACAAGTGATTTCGCCCTACCATTTCGCCACGATTAATTTGCGAATGACACGAAGTATTCCCGAGCTATTCACGAGCTACACACGAACCAAAACCGACACTTCACCCTTACACTTCAAACACAGGCCCAACAAAAAGCAGCAGACTTTCTTTTTCAATATCAAAAGCGTCCTCTTCATACATGCTCAGGACAGCTTTCAGAGCTTGCTGGTCCATCTTCTGTCAAGACCCCTGGGCAAGAACAGATGCTGGCAATCCATTTTAATGCATTTCAAGGCATTAAATTACAGCACAAGTGTCCCATCCCAAGATAATTACGCGACATAGGTATGAATGTTATTCGCGTAATATGCGCAAAAAGTTTGCATGTGTCACGAAATGTCCGCACTAATTTCTGATATTCGTGCGACTTCCGTGTTGTTCGTATTTTAGTCGCGTGTTCTTCGTGTAGATGGACTGGCCAGCTAGAGTTTGGCAACGCTTCACATGACATTCGCACTTACGAAAAACTTGTCCAAGTGTTGGACTTTGCCGTTTTTCGACATTCACATCCTTCGCGAATCGTTTGCGGGCCTCGTTATAACCCTATTTTACGAGTACTGCGTTCGCTCCACGCATGGTCTGCGAATTCAAATCGATCACGTGACGTCTAACACAGGTATAGAACATTCCCTCACCGATTCGACGTCATGGCACTTAGGTTTGGTTTACCTCCTCCAGGTGGAGTTATTATGTTATCACCCTTGGTCTGTCTGTGTCCAATTTTATGGAAGTTCTGAATAGATTTTGATGAAATATTCTGGTAATAGACTTGATTACCACCATATCCTTTTTTCCTATTTTAGGGGTTTCTTTTTCATTGTAACATAAGGCTGGTTTTTTTTTTTTAATGGTGAGGCCCAGAACCACCGTTATAAAGGGAGTTGATGAACCGTGCCAAAATTTCCTGTGTTGGTGTGTAGTTTGATTAGGATTCCTAGTGGAGGTTGTTGCCTCTTACTACTTTCTTGTTCTTTACATACGCCTTAATGGGTAAGACGGAAAACCAATGAAAAACACGATGTGAAAACCAGCATTACTGTAGTGGACAGGTATGATTACTCAACGCAACTAATCGGTCGTTGAGGAATTGTATTAGCACGACAGATGCATAGACTGACAGACCGTAACAAATACGCTACTCTGAATCTATAATTGACGATGGGCACAGTGGCCTTTTTGTCAAGTGTCAACCAACCTAGTCTTGTGTCTCTCGCTAAACTTTTGTTTCACATAGGTAACATAATGGTGGAGAACCGGGGCATGTGTAACATATGTTGAGCGAGAGACACAAGACTAGGTTGGTTGACACTTGAATTTATTCCAAATCTGTTGGCATGTTGTTACAGCAGAAGGGTAGTCTCCCTCAGTCTGTGCCGTCTCTCATACAGAACTGCGCAGTCTAGCTGTGTGGGCTTGTACAATACAAGAGTTTTGGGACAGTCTCTCTGCTGAGAGAACCGCCCAGTCTCCACTCAAAGCGCACTACAGATAGTTTTGTTACAAAGCTGTCGTGTGATATATGAGACATATATATCCATATTTCTGCATTTTGTCATTAAAGCTAAACCTTATTGGATGACCCAAAGTAGGCCACAATTACATAAGCGTGATAATTGTACTTTATAAGTTTCACTTGATTCTATTTGCTGAAAGTTCTATGGAAAATCCCAAGTCTAACCCGACATACATCCAGTTATAGACTGACCTGCAGTGCTATTTCCAAACGCTATAAACATAACCTGCCTGCCTCATCATAGAAACCAATTTAGAGCTAATGTTGGAGAGTACATTAAGGCTCTACAAACATACTTAATTACCATTAGATACTTGGTCGTCTGATCACCATTTATAATATTTGGCTTTGTCTGAATATCAGTTATCATACATCTCTGATACTGATCTAAATGTTTTTCGTTCTGTGAATTTTAAGTTTAAGTTTAATAACCAATAT
Organism: Sipunculus nudus; assembly: GCA_026874595.1. Taxonomy (NCBI): domain Eukaryota; kingdom Metazoa; phylum Annelida; class Sipuncula; order Golfingiida; family Sipunculidae; genus Sipunculus; species Sipunculus nudus. Next base: position 45,324,766 of record CM049311.1, read on the forward strand.
TTAAAGTTACCAATCCATAACAATATCTTACCTGTATCTGTGTATGTGGGATGGTTGTAGTTGTGTTTGACAGGATATCTTACCTGCATCTCTGTATGTGGTATGATGATTGTTGTGTTTGGCAGGATATCTTACCTATATCTGTGTATGCATGTGGAATGGTTATAGTAGTGTTTGGCAGGATATCTTACCTGTATCTGTGTATGCATGTGGAATGGTTATAGTAGGGTTTGGCAGGATATCTTGCATGTATCTGTGTATGCATGTGGAATGGTTATAGTAGTGTTTGGCAGGATATCTTACCTGTATCTGTGTATGCATGTGGAATGGTTATAGTAGTGTTTGACAGGATATCTTACCTGTATCTGTGTATGCATGTGGAATGGTTATAGTAGTGTTTGACAGGATATCTTACCTGTATCTGTGTATGAGGGATGGTGACAGCTTTGAGTAAAGGTGGTCTGTTTTGGAAATAATCTGTCCACCTGTTACTGGTGTCCCTCCAAATCTGTTTTGTACGAAATATATATGTATAAATATCAGAATAAGTAAACTACTATTATTTTGATGATCGCAATTAAAAAAAGTCCACATTCTTGGCAAACCCTGTCCCTCAGTATTTATATAACAAAAGCATCCAAGTGTTGTTTCGGTTTTCAGGATTCTAAGGACTCATTGTTGGCAAAGGTGATTTTGCAAGTGATTCAGAACTCGTTGAGAAATTCAAAGTAGAGAAGATCTACAACTAAAAGGAAGTAAAGTCATTTCTTTGTCATACAGTAATTCACCACAGATTCATACCTAACTATGATGAAATGGCTGTGCCACTGGCAGACTTGCCTGAAAAAAGTAGAAGTAACAAAGTGAAATTGGGATTCTTTTTTACACTTGCAATTCCAACAATTATTCACAGTCAAACCACCAGTTTTGCAGCTGCCTGATTTTTAGCGAACTTGTGAGCTTGTGTGATGGCGCAGCGTCGTCCGTTCGCCGTCGTCCATACGTTTACCCATGGTATCTCAGAAACCGTCAGAGCTAGCAGCTCCAAATTGCATGTAAGAAGCAGTTACATGTCAAACTTTATCGGATTGAGCTTATTTTTTGGGTATTAGCATTAACTTCGATTTTATAGGGAAAAAGCTTAAAAACCTTTAAAAATCTTCTTCTCCGAAACTGTCCAGCAAAATTGTCCAGTATTTCACAGAAATGATCCCTGGAACAATCTCTCTCAAGTTTGTTCGAATGGTTCCAGTTTGGAGAGTTTTGGCCGAGTTACGTAAGGTTGAACTTAGTCATCTGTCCAAAAAAGAACACTAAAATTAAAATCTCAGAAACGGCTGAGGCTATCATCACCAAATTTTATGCCAGTGTTTGTCACATAAGTCATACCTGAAATTGAGGTATTGGTGGCACCACCTATATTGATCTGTGTTTTTCAAGCAAAACTGTAATTTTAAACTCTTCTAGCTTATACACTGTTTTATGATGAAACGGTTAAGCTGACTGGTTTAAACTTTACAAGAATTGTTTTATGGGAGGGTTCTGCCAGTTTTATAAGAATAGGTTGGGTTAATGCAGCTTTAAAAAGCAGTGTAGCCAATCGAAAAAGGCTTTCTGTGTTTAAAAACAGATTTCACAACATGACAAGTTTCAGCAGCCATGCCAGGTCACTCAGTTCAACCAAGTGGGTCCAGATATCACCGTGGTAACTGACCTGGCTCTGTCTGGTGTCTAGACAATGTGTCAAGACGTCTAGACACATCGTCTAGACGCAGAATGCCCAGATTAAAACTATTGGAACTATATCTTTGAACTGTCTGAAATAACTTGGTTTGCATTTTTAGATGCAAAGATGTCAGATATCCTGACTGATACATCCTAGTTTTAAAATGTCCTAGTCAGAAACTTGCAGGTCAGAAACGTCAATTTTGCTGAAATCATAATGACTAAGATATGCAGGACATAAGAGGATCAATATTATATTTTAAAAATAAACCTCCATTCATACTCCCAAACTTTGCACAGGTTCGCATTAGGCATGTAGGCCTTGTTTTACGTTACCGACATATCTGACACAGACATGGGACCCGCACCTACGCAAGAAATAAACGACATAATGTCCCGTGCAATATGCAAGAAGAGTTGGTAGAGAGAGAAAAAATTAACTTGATTCAAAACTTCGTCGGTGTGTATATTTCCTCAGCGATGTTTTTTTTCTGGCCCAAGATCTGACGGTTCTGATGCTGATTGGTCGATTCTTTTACGTGTTATATGATTACTACGATTTGCATAAGATTTATGAATGACAAAAAATACGAGCCTTGTCAGGTTTGCTGGGCAGAATCGAAATCGACTAAATCGACACGGCCTAGAGCTACAGTCCCACTGAAGCAGGCAGTACTACGGATAGGCAAGGATTACCACGGATCACCCCGGATATGGTCCGGTGTGGTCCGTGGTGATCCGTGGTGTTATTTGGCAGAAATCGCCAATTCACAGCAGCACTATGGTAGAGCCCCGGATCGTCCCGGCAGCGCCAAGGACCATCCCGCCTGCACCACGGAAATAACCTCGGCGCAGCCACGGATAGCCCCGTTCAACCACGGCAGCACCCCGGATTACCCCGGACCGTCCCGGCAGAGCCCCGGACGGTCTCGGCAACGCCCCGGACTGTCCCGGTATAGTCCGGGGTGATTCGTAGCTCCGACGGCGCACTACCGAGGAAGCTCTGCCGTGTTGGTCCGTCGTTTACCCGGGGAAGTTCCGGTGGTTTTCAACGTCCCGGACCTCCAAGGACTGTCACGGCAGTGCCCCGGACTTCCACGGCAGTGGCACGCACACCCGCGGCATAGCCCCGTCAGAGCTGCGGATGAGCCCCGGATCACCACGGATAAAGTTCCGCCCCGGATCACCACGAATCGCCCCGGCAGTTTTTGACATCCAAAAACTGCCGGCTCGCCTTCCCGGACCGCCCCGGACCGTCCTGGACCATTCCGGACCATCCATGACCATCCCGGCAGCGCTACGGGTTACATCCGGATCACACCGGACCTATCCCTAGCTCTGCCGGGTCCTCTATGGGACTTATACTTTTACCCAAATAGAGGTCTGGACTTGCGCAAATCCAAACCAAGGTTTGAACTGGACTATATGTGAATTTGGATTATGTTTGTCAATAGATCCGGACGGGGATATGGGCCTTGATGTGTTCATGCAACTCTGTAACAGTGGCGAGTTGTATAATTTGATTCCAGTATACTTACTAGTCCACCCGTGTTCCTTATCTGGTCCTCGTTCAGACACAACACTAGGCATGGCGTCACAGCAGTTACCAGGAAATCAGCTGATTTTAAGGTGAACATACCTGAAACACAATTGGTAACCTGTTAGTTGCACATACGGTATATTCCCTAAGAATACGTAAATAAGCTGTTTCACATGATGGTAATTATATGCATTTAAAAAGTATTTAGAATCATCTTAGTATTCTGGGAATGAAATTAGAAAGTCAACAGAGCGCATACCTCCACCAATATATGTATCCACTGTCAGGTCAGTTTTTTATCGATTGTTCCATTACTGATGGCCTGCCGCGCGACCTTTGTTGATATTGACAACATACAAAATATCAAACTAGCATGGGCACTACAGCCACAGTCCCCTACCCTGTACTCATCGTTAAACGAAGATATAACGCTTGCCTGTACTTGTTTATATAAAGAATTCACTTTAATTAACTAAAATTTCAAGTTCTGTTCTGTTCCCGTACTGAAAAACTAATTTAAAATTCTTGATTGAATGATTTTATTGTTCATTTATATGAAGACTTTACACCATATAATTGGCTATGGTTATTCCTGCCTGGGCTTTAGTATTTACGTTTCGCTACTACAATGCGTAAAATAAAACGTGATTCCATGTACCGATAGACGTATAACAGTGCCAGCTTTTAACAAAAGAAAGCCAGAGTCGTAAATTAGTCATATTGTGTGCCTCGAGGTGTAGTATCTGTTCTAAGCGTTGATACACAACAAGCAAAAGTGTGACGGCTCCACTGTGTGTGTGTGTGTGTAGGGGGGGGGGGGCAGTTTTAATCATATTGCATCGAATGGGTCAGTCTAGGTTCTTGTATGAGTTTAAACACTCTGTTAACCCTCTTCCCAAGGCTTTCAAATGCTTTATATATAGTTCGACCCTATATAGACCTCATTTTATGCTGACGGGGAGTAAGTTGATAAATGCAGTTTTAAAATGGGGCGTTCCCACCTCCACGAATTTATCCCCCGATGCGCTGCAATAACAGGAACTACCGTGTATCGAATGATACATCATTCGTGGTGGGACGACATATTTGCTAATTACATACAGCTCTATTTGAGGGATATTCTTTTTGGAATACGAAGTGAAAATGGAAAGATATATGATATTCTGAACTATTGTATTTTGGTAGGGAAAAGGTATATTTATGTGGAGAGGTTTAACAATAGAAAAGTCTGTTTTACTGATTATCTCCAAGACTTAAAATTCAGATTAGAAACGGAAATATATATAAATCTGGTAAATAGATATAATAAGACACAGAGGGATATACGTTTGAAAACGTTGTTTGAAAAACTATGATGTCACATTGCATACAAATATGGAATTTATGAATAAAAGCTTAAAAAAAAGAATGATACAACATTCGTCCCTGATGTCATGACAAGGACCCGGGGTGTCAATAAAGGACGGAGGGGGGGGGGGGGGGGTATATATCCCCACAATTTTTGGCAAGGGGGATGGTCGATGCCGCTACGGTAAACTAATCACCCCCGCCCCCCCGCTATTAAGAGTTTTAATAAAATTAATATATTGCAAATGAAATATATTGATAATTAGAATTATAGACTGGTTCAGTTTATGAGCTTAATATATGGAATATTATATCTAAACCTGGTTTAGATTTAACTTATATTGGAAACATAATAGTTTATTTTCAAAAACTTTATACTTAATTGTCATATATTGAAAATGTGATGAAGTGTATATATTTAAAATGAGTCACACAGACCCTAATATAGTTGAAATGTACCATACAGACTCTAAAAGGTATATATATATGTGTGTGTGTACTCGGGCGCGCGAGTCATCCCCCCCATCTTGAAGATTAATTAGCGTATCCAGCACAGCACCAAATTCCAAATTTACCTCCGCTGTTAGTAAGTGATATATATAGGCCTTAATATATATATATAAAATAATAATAATAATAATAATTTATATAAATAATTCCACTCTACATTTCAGGACCCAGAAAAAAAACACGATGTCCTATTAAAAGTTTATTTCCGTAGACAAAGAGAGATGGAATTTGAATAAATATCATGTCATGTTCCTTGGTAATTCCAAAAGGATTGCTTATCAGAAACGCCATATATCAATACTGGATTCAACTTGATATTGTTCTGCTGAGAATCATTTACCTGGCGTAATTATATCCTGGAGACCACATGTTAACTCATTATCCTATGATAGTATAGTGCTTTATCGTATATCAAGCATTCGTTCTCTGCAATCATTGACCAAGGTTTATGTGACACTCATTCAGCCATGCACATATTGATTATGTCAAAAGCATCTTGTGTTGTTCCTGAATAAATATCGTCTATTAATAATATGAAACAACAGAAACAAAACAGAGCTGTCCTAACTATAACAAGAAAACTACAATCGAAATGTAAATTCTTTGATGCTAGTATAAGTGAACTGGGATAGAGTAATGTACATCAACGACATATACATATTCTATTGCAGTGCTAATTTATAAATGTGTGTTTGCTTAATGGTTCCTGGTTCACAGGGGGTTAATTTTCACTTTGTTAATGAAACTCACAATTATGAAAATCGAGCTGCTGTGAATATTTATTCGTTCCTAAACCTAAAACTATTTGAAAAAGTCTCCCTCAATAAACCTCCTACGGCGTCCGAGTGCCTGGTGGATTACAAAACAGCTGATAACTAAATAAATAAGAGGGAAGTTCAGCCTGGTATATTTGCTGTGCTTGGCATTTATTCACAAGCTGTATATCTGAGCACTTTTTGCAGCAATAAAACTCAACATAATTGCAAAATACTTGCAATCATTTGATGGCCGGCTGACGTCCGATCGACTCACGTCCGAGATAAATATCGGTTGATGAAATTATTATTAGTCAATATTAACTCCCGTAACTCAGTAAGATTAAAGAACTATATATACGAGCAACGGACATGTGAAATTTTATTGGTATATGATGAGTTATTATAAAAATAGCAGTCTCCTTGCTTTTATAAGTATGACATACCTTCTAAATATGCTTGTGTGTTTTAGAGTTCACATAATTGTAATGTTCATGTTTTATACTCTTAGCAATGGTATTATACTGTGGGGGGTGGGGGGGGGGGGGGTCGAATTAATAAGTATTAATGGTATATTTTTTTTTTAATTTCTACATAAAGTAGGCGTGTCGGTGAAACACAACACAAAGGCTGTCCATAATAGAGCTTTATTGGGCTTCACAACTGTAACATACACCAGTACCACAAACCTGTACCAAAAACCATTAAACACATAAAAGTGTTACACAGTGGAACACATGTATCAGGGGCGGATCCAGGATTTAGGAAAGGGGGGGGGGTCCAACCCAGGAGGACAAATGGACACTCTATAAAAAGGTCCTCAGGTGTGAAAAAGGGGGGGGGGGGGGGGGGGTCCAGGCGGCAAAATTTTGTCTGAAGCCCTTAAAAAAAGTTGTTTCTGATGAAAAAGGGGGGGGGGGTCCAGACCCACTGGAATCCCGCCCCCCCCCCCCACCCCCCCCACCCGGATCCGCTTCTGTGTATCAGTTAACCGTGAGGATGTCATATACGAAACACATCACGGTCCTGATTCATTTTTTACTCTTTATGTAAGACCTCCCTTAGACGAACACCCCCGAAAATGTGACCACTGAAACGAGGTCCCGTTGGTGGCGATCATAATTTGAGGTTTTTCCGCACTTCGCTTATTTTGAAAAAGGTTACAAGTCTTACTGAGTGTCCTTTTTACGTTTTGATAAAAAAAAGCTTTATCTCTAGAAAAGAAAAAAAAGGCTAAAAATACTGTCTCTAGGGTAAATTGTTGGGTCCTGACCCTTAATTTTCGACAAAGTAGTAAGGATAAAAATCAACTCATATTGATTGTGGTAGGAGACAATGTATCGATGGAGCTACGGAATGTGAATGAGCCAGGTGTCAAAATTTGGAGGCATTTTCCGTCCTGCTTTCTTTCTCAAGCTTTGCTCAAAAAGGTTTCCCAAAGTGAGGAAGCAGAGCCACAGCACTTTATCGAACCTATATGTCTCACTGTAATGAGTTTATTTTCCACGAAGAACGTATGCCATATGCAGGTGCACAGGTCACAGTCATGCATAATCTCTAAAAATGTACTTCAGTCAGATAAAAATTCTGACTCCAGTGTATGTAAAAAGGATACTTATGTTCTGTCATCCCAATATACTAACTATGTTATGTTTCCTTGTGAGAATTTAATGCTGGTGTTGACTCATTAATCTCACATGAATTGGGAATACAAGGTCTACTTGTTTATATGATAGAACTTAGTATATATATATAAAAGGAAGACAGAGATTAAAAGAACAGTGCCTAGTATCAGAGAAGAAAAGAGAATATCATAAATGTTATTATACTGACTCAGGGTTGTTGACCAGGAAAGGAAGTACCATTGATAATGTGCGACTTGGAGGGTGGTCGAGCAAATAGTCATACTTCACGCATGAGCCTTATCCGAAATATTATATTATATTACAAGTATGTACCCCCCCCCCCCCCCCCCCCCCCCCATCATTAATAGAAATTCTCATGTCAAAGAGTAACAAGTGACCCATGGGTCATGACGCTCAGCTGACTGGGAAGAGATTCACAAAAGGAAATTTTATCATCAGAATGGTAGATACCCATTCAACTGAAGCATCAAACAGAGTATCCAACAGGCCAATATTTAGTCTGTATTTATATATCTGAAAAATAGAGAAAAAATGTGTAAACTTTAAAAACTAGAATACGGGTAGCCGACAAGTGACTACGTGTATCTGCCAAAATCAGAGTGGAACGGGTGAAGTGAGGCATGGATTGAGTGGCAAGGGGAAACAGAGTGAGGTATGTTGCATATTAGCATGGATGTCTGCAGCCTAAATGTGTATGTAGGTTGTGCAACCTACCACAAATCCAGAAAGCTGTCCAAGTTGAATACATATGCAAAATTTTAGGCAGAAAAGTCAAACCACTACATGGATATGAGTGATTTTAGCCCACGGCAGACAAACAGACAGACGCTGTGCAAAAATGGTTGCAGTTTTGTGTATGATAAAGACCTATATGAGATCTAAACACAAGCACAATTTTGGCCCAATCGGTCAAATGGTTCTTGAGATATTAGCTTGGATGTGTGCAGCGTTAACTAGAATGTAGGTGGCGCCACCTGTCATAAAATCAAGAAAGCTATCCAGGATGTATAAACCTGCAAAATTTTAGGCAGTTATGTCAAACCACTACAGAGAAATGAGTGATTTTAGGCCACGGCAGACAAACAGACAGACGCTGTGCAAAATGTGCAAAAATGGTTGCAGGTGGCCGCTCCAGTTTTGTGTATGATAAAGACCTATGTGAGATCTATACACATGCAAAATTTTGGCCCGATCGGTCAAACGGTTCCCGAAATATGAGCTTGGGTGTCATCAGCGTGAATGAGAATGTAGGTGGCGCCACCTGTCATAAAATCAAAAAAGCTATCCAGGATGTATACGCATGCCGAATTTCAGGTGAATAAGTCAATTCACTGCAGAGATATGAGTGATTTTAACCAAAGGCAGATGAACAGATGGACACTGTGCAAACATGGTTACAGGTGGCGCCACCATTTTTTGTGTATGTTATAGAGCTATCCAAGGGCTACATTAGTATAAATTTTATTTCCTGATCAGTCAAACGGTTCCCGAGATATGAGCTTTGAAAGCTCATAAAATCAAGTCCCAGAGGAGCTCTCTGGAAACGAACGCGGCAACGGCGGTGGAACCCGGTCAAAAACATAGTATCCACAAAACTTCGTTTTGGCGGGTACAAAAATACAGGTGGCTCCACCAGTCTGCAGAAACTAATAAAAACACTTACAAACATCAATATCCATGCAAAGAATCATGGTGATCTCCCCATTAGTTCTTCAGATATTTCAGCTTTTGTATCAAATTGTCCATTATTCTGAGGGATACTTCGGAGTCCTATAGCTTGAAGGATATGGGTAACAGAGACCTAATTTTAAGTTTCCACAGGCACTTTTCATGGGCCTCCTTGCATGACAAGAATTAAGATTCTAGGTCCAGTTGTTGCGATTTGTACCCTGTTGACAGATAACCACATCTTTAAAGGTATCAAAAAAAGAGAAAAAAAATCGTAAAAATTTGAAAAAAATAGAGAAGGCGCACCCAGTCTGCAGAAACTGATGGAACAGGTCATGATCAATATGTATGCCGAAAATCATGACCATCAGTGTTGTAGTTATTGAGATACTGCAGTTTTTGTATCAAATTTTCCATTATTCTGGGGGGTAATTTGGAGCCATACAGCTGAAAGAATTTGGGTAACAGAGACCTAATTTCAGGTTTCCATGGAGACTTTTCATGGGTCTCCCTGTGTGTCAAGAATGAAGATTCTAGGTCCAGTTTTAATGATTTGTGCCCTGTTTACAGATGTTCATAACTTTAAAGGTCTCAAAAATAGAGAAAAAATTCGTAAAAAAACCCGAACAAATACAGGTGGTGCCACCAGTCTGCAGAAACTGATGAAACACTCCATGATCAATATCCATGAAAAAAATTATGGTGATCTCTATATTAGTTGTTCAGATACTTCAGCTTTTGTATCAAATTTTCCATTATTCTGAGCTGTACTTTGGAGTGCCATAGCTCAAAGGATATGGGTAACAGAGACCTAATTTCAGGTGTCCAAGGAGACTTATCATGGGTCTCCCTGTGTGTCAACAATAAAGATTCTAGGTCCAGTCCTTACGATTTGTACCCTGTTGACAGATAACTACATCCTGAAAGGTCTGAAAAATAGAGAATAAAAAATTGTGAAAATTTGAAAAAATACAGGTGGCACCACCAGTCTGCAGGTACTGATGAAACACCTCTTGATCAATATGTATGCCAAAAATCATGACCATCAGTAGTTATTGAGATGTTGCAGTTTGTTTTTATCAAATTTTCCATTATTCTGGGGGCTTATTGGGAGCCCCCCATAGCTCAAAGGATATGGGTAACAGAGACCTTATTTCAGGTTTCCATGGAGACTTTTTATGGACCTCTCAGTGTGTCAAGAATGAAGATTCTAGGTCCAGCCTTTATGATTTGTGCCCTGTTAACAGCTGTTCACATTTTTAAATTCGTAAAAAATCGAAAAATTCAGGTGGCGCCACCAGTCTGCAGGAAGTGATGGAACATCTCATGATCAATACGTATGCCAAAAATCATGACCATCAGTCAAGTAGTTAATGAGATATTGAAGTTTTTGTATGAAATTTTTGACTTTTCTGGGGGGTACTTTGGGGCCCCATAGCTCGAAGGATATGGGTAACAGAGATCTAATTTATGGTTTCCATGGAGACTTTTAATAGGTTTCTCAGTGTGTCGAGAATGAAGATTCTAGGTCCAGCGGTTACGATTTGTGCCACGTTAACAGATGACAGCATCTTTAAACGTCTCAAAAATAGAGGAAAAAAATTGTAAAAAAATCGAAAAATACAGGTGGCGCCACCAGTCTGCAGGAACTTATGGAACATCTTATAATCAATATGTATGCGTAAAATCATGACCATCAGTGTTGTAGTTATTGAGATATTGAAGTTTTTGTGAAATTTTTTACTATTCTTGGGGGTACTTTGGGGCCCCATAGCTCGAAGGATATGGGTAACAGAGACCTAATTTCTGGTTTCCAAGGAGATTTTTAATGGACCTCTCAGTGTATCAAGAATTAAGATTCTAGGTCTAGGCTTTACGATTTGTGCCTTGTTAACAGATGTTCACATTTTTAAAGGTCTCAAAAATAGAGAAAAAAATTTGTAAAAAATCGAAAAATACAGGTGGCGCCACCAGTCTGTAGGAAGTGATGGAACATCTCATGATCAATATGTATGCCAAAAATCATGACCATCAGTCAAGTAGTTAATGAGATATTGAAGTTTTTGTATGAAATTTTTAACTTTTCTGGGGGGTACTTTGGGGCCCCATAGCTCGAAGGATATGGGTAACAGAGACCTAATTTCTGGTTTCCAAGGAGATTTTTCATGGACCTCTCAGAATCCCAAGTTACAAGGTTCTAGGTTCAGCGGTTACGATTGGTTCCTGGTTAACGGACGGACAGACGGACAGACGGACGACGGACAAAGAGTGATCGCTATAGCTCAGATGACTTTCAGTCAGCTGAGCTAAAAAGTAAATAAAGAGGTCAAATATAATACACTAAAAGGACTATGCCACAAAAGTTGTACAAGTTTTGTAAACTTAATTAGCAGATAGAAAACATAAATACTAATTTGAAGAAAACTTTTTAATAGGTATAAATAAAAATAGTTACGCATAAAATGCAGTAACGATGTTTTAACCTTTAGAATATTGGTGGGTGGTCCGGTCTCCAAATTTAAATATAGAAATACCTTGTGTTATAATATGACATCATGCATATACAACAACCTCATGCATGTGTATCTGTTACGAGGCACTGACCCAGTAGTGTATGGGCAGTCTGTGCTACACCATCCGACTGGACAGTCGTGTTTACAAGTGCTTATGTGTATCCAGTGTCAGATATAATAAATACAGACATATACACCATCTGGATTATTTATTCATTGGAACATAACATAACATGGTGTCAGAAATGCTACCCACCAGAAAACATGTGGTCCAGCACAGAAAATTGATCCCGTGGACTTAGGAATAAGAGAATATTCAGTGGACTGGAAGACAAAGGATTACATACATTGTGGCTGGTGACCAGTAGTCGAGACTAAGAGAAAACAGCAGATTTGTATGTATGTTCAAAAATACTTTCTACAGTCAAATGTATGCCAAACATACAATCTGTAAACTTTTCAAGTAAATGAAAGACTAAAATAATCCTGCAGGCTGGTCAACTTTTATCAGGCCACATGCACTGTGACAAAGCATAGCCAATAGAAGACATTCCTAAAACTACTTGCCATTCATTGACACCAGCCTCCTACAACCCTGCTCCAGACACAGCTGAGCTGACCTGAAGGTCAAACTCCCTGCTCCACTTTTTGGACAAACAGGGACAAGGGGTAACAAATAACAACAAGTGTGACAGGTCAAGAAGTTTAACCCATTCACAGCAACAACAATAACACAAGATCAAGAACATTAGACCAGCATGTGAGACAAGCACCTGTTTCACTGAATAAAGGAACAACGAAATATACAGCTATTTTGAATACATTCATTGACAATCTGTTTTGGATTACCTATCTACAGTTGCTTTGAACTATATTCCTAGAACTTTGTGCTTTGGGTTACCAGAGATAAAGGACTATATAACTTAATTTTTTTTTAATCACAGGAAACTGTATCTTGCATGTTACTGTTAGTACTTAAAACATTTACTTGAATAACAATGGCTGAGCTTGCTGGTGTACCCATACCATCATTAGACTGGAAATCACCTTACATTGCAGAAGCATTCAGAAAGTTTAAACAAACATGTGCATTTATATTCAATGGACCACTTGCAGAGAAATCAGAACTTTTAAATACAGTATATAATGTTATGGGTTGGCGAGGAAGGAAACTTACAGATTCACAGCAAAAGAACTAAGACGTGCACTGGAAACGATCTGAGGACTATGTAAAGCCGAAAATCAAATTTTAGAGTTGCCAGGTTTCAGTTATGTGCCTTAAAACAAGAGGCTGGTGAGACAGTTGACGCTTTCATGACGAAAGCTAGAATTCACGCTGAAGACTGTCTATTCACAGACACTGAAGAGCAACTTTCAGACGCTCTAATAGCTGGGGTCAGCAATGACGATTACAAAGAATTAATTTCTAAAGACAAATCGCTTACACTTGACAGTGCATTGGGTATAGCAGATCATATGAGGCTACACAAACACGAATGATATTCAGGACACAAAAAAGGTACATCTGATTCGAAGCAGACGGGACAATAGACAAACCACAAGACGTTTTCAAGACAAACCAGCACCACAGGGGACAGGACAGTGCTGGAATTGTGGACAAGGCCATCCACGTGGGGCTAGGTGCCCAGCAGCAAGATCCACATGTGAAGATTGTGGTAAATTAGGTCACTGGGGCAAAATATGTTTATAAAAAAACATCAGAAAACCCAATTATAGAATTAGGTATCAAACCGACAGACAGGGGTCACAATCTAGACCTAGACAGCATGGACAGACACAAAGACGGCCACGTTCTTCTGACAGGAGGGTGCATGAAATTGCCTATGAAGACCACGACACTAAACAGATTGATGGAGACTTTAAGGAAATTCTTTTTGACACTATTGATATTGAGCACATTTGGAATAATGAATCATGCTCTAGCTCACTGACATTGCCAGGTATTACAATAAAGACCATATTCAAAGAGGGGCCTCGTGATCAGGCATTTGCAAATATCGACATTAATACAGAAAAAGGAACCTATGCTGTGAGATGTAAACTCGATACTGGGGCACAGTCAAACATCATGCCAGCAAGACTGTATACAGTGCCATTTCCAAACCAACTGACAAGCAACGGGCAACCTGCTGGGCTACAAACATCAAAGGTCAAGCTACTTGCCTATGGTGGGACAGAGATTAAGCAACATGGGCAATGTGAACTTCAATGCTCACACCAAGACAAGACACTCGCCATTGATTTTCATGTAACTGAGGCTGAAGGTTCAGCAATCTTAGGCCTATGATCATGCGTAAACCTCGGACTAATCCAGCTGAATTGTGAAGGCGAACGAGACTGTAGACCATGCCACGAACAAGGCAAAAAATATGCAGTACACAATGACAGCCTAGACAACTCAAACAACAACAATGGCAATATTAGTAGTGATCCCAAAAAAGACTTGATGGACAAATTTCCTGAATGTTCTAAAGGGGTTGGAATGTGCCCAGGCGAATACAACATGACGCTAAGACTAGACACCAGAATGACAGACTTGGACATAATTGAAGAGGTTTATGGCCCAACTGACTGGGTCAACAGCTAAGTATATGTCACAAAGCCGAATGGCGATCTTAGGATATGCTTAGATCCCCATGATCTAAACGAGTGGGTCAGACGAGAACACCACTACACACAGACCCTTGACAACGTGCTGCCAAAACCCGCAGGTGCAAAGATATTCAGCATACTAGATGCCAGATCTGGATACTTGAACATTAAACTCGATGAAGACTCTAAATTACTGACGACATTCAATACTCCATACGGACGGTAATGCTTCAAAAGACTTCCCTTTGGCCTAGTTTCAGCTCAGGGCATTTTCAAAAGGCAATCGATCAGACATTCGACAATCTGCCTGGCGTTATTGTAATTGCTGACGACATAGTTGTGTTTGGAAAGACAGAAGAAGACCATGACAGAAACCTCTTAAATGTGTTACAGCGTACACAATAGGTCGGACTCAGACTTAACCCAGAGAAATGTACAGTAAAGCAGAAAAAGAGAAAATTTTTTGGGCACCGCATATCTGACAAAGGTGTAGAGGCAAATCCTATGAAAGCTGACTCTATCAAAAGAATGAAACCACCCTAAAAAATCAGTGAGGTACAATCACTTCTTGGAATGGCGAATTATCTCGGTCGATTCACCCTAAACTTGTCTCTGCTAACAGCACCCCTCAGAGACCTGACAAAGATGTAGACTTTACATGGGCACCTGAACATCAAAAAGCCTTTGATAAACTGAAAGAAGCCCTTGGTTCCACACAAGTGTTGGCATACTTCGACCAAAAGAAGCCACTTGCTTTACAAACTGACGCCAGCAAGAAAGGTGTTGGGGCAGCACTTCTACAAGATTGAAGGCCTGTTACGTATGCAAGCAAAAGTCTAACAAACACAGAGTCAAATTACTGCAACATTGAGAGGGAGATGCTTGCTATTGTGTTTGGCCTAGAGAGATTCCATCATTATGTGTATGGCCGACATGTATTAAAAGAATCCGACCACAGACCACTTTAAAACATTGCAAAGAAAAACCTCACAAGCGCACCACCCAGACTAATAAGAATGCTACTGAGAATTCAGAGGTATGATTTTGAGGTAAAATATGATCCAGGTAGAAAGATAACAATCGCTGACGCACTATCCAAACTGACAATGGGAGACGAAGCAAAGGAAATGGAAGACATTGAAATAACTGTACATAATGTAACAAATGTAACTTAACACAGACTGGACCAAATCAAGGACATGACAGCAAAGGATGAAACCTTGAGCACACTCATGAAATCAGTCATGAATGGATGGCCCGATTCGCAGAAGGGACTGCACACAAACATCAAGAAATACTGGAATTTCAGAGATGAAATAAGTGTATACGATGGGATTTTAGTGAAAGGAGATCGGGTGATAATCCCAGAGGAAATGAAAGTTGAAGCTCCCAAGCTCATCCATGCAGGACACTAAGAATAGAGAAATGCAGGCTGAGGGCCAGAGCATCTGTGTTTTGGTAGATATTGAAAGATTAGTCAAAACATGTGACACTTGTGAGCGCCACCACTCGCACAACAGAAAGAACCAATGATTCACACTGAGGATGAAAGGCCATGGGAAATACAGTGAAACCCCGTTGTGTCGAAGTCGAAGGGACCCTCAGAAAACTTCGACACATCCGAGGTTCGACACAAGCGGGTTTTATTTGGTAATAATTCAACTAGTGTTGTCTGGAATATTGAGTCTGTAACTTCGATATAGGCGGGGTATTCGACTTAAGCGAGTTCGACACAACGAGGTTTCACTGTAGTTGGTTCTGATTTATTTCACTGGCATAATGAAAATACCTGATTCTAATAGATTATTTCAGCTCATATCCGATCATAAGGAAACTAAACACAACAACTACAACTGCTGTAATCAATGCAATGAAAGCTGTTTTTTTTTTCTGAATTTGGAATTCCAGAAAAAACTATTCAGTGATAACAAACCGCAATACACATCCTATATGACTTCAAACGCTTTGCTGAAATGTTCGATTTTGTGCATAAAACAAGCAGTCCACATTCCCCTATGGCAAATGGCAAAAGTGAAAGGTATGTAGCTGTCATGAAAAGCTAATTCACGAAGAAGAGAACTGCCAAATCTGGCAAGTGGACAGTCAGTAAGCATACAAGATCCAGTTTCCAAGAAATGGGAACCGGCAAATATTACCAAATCCAGTGCCCAACCACGATCATACATAGTGGAAAAATAAGGAGTAAAATACCGAAGGAACAGAAGACACATAAGAGGAACTGGAGAAAACTTCAAACAAACACTCTTGATGATACAGTTTCAGAAAATGAGGACACCACACAGAATACACAAGGCAGTAATAAAACCACTAACAGTGCACGATATGTTACAATATCTGGCAGAATTATGAAGCCACCACAGAGATTTTATTTGTAATGTTAATAATGTCCTTGTATTCATACATGACTTATGAAGAGTATTTCCGTGAAATATCAGATTATCTGAAATATGCCGACCAATAAGGCTGCAATCTTCACTTACTACTCAGCATAGACTGATATTTAATTATTTTTGTGAACCGGTAGTGGCTGTAAATATGTGCTATTTGTGGTATATTTACGGTAATGGGAACTATTTCTAAGTGTGTGATCCGGCACTCTATTTCGTCACTTGTGTATGAACAATAAAGTAGTTCGAGATCCGCCATATTCGTGTCTGTTAATGTTGTTAGACTGTGCGAGGGCAAATACCGATATTTATGAAAACATAACAACTTGGCGACGAGGATGGGATAATTCTGGGTGTGCCTTACGAACTCCGTTTGCCGACGAGAACTGTGTCATTGGATTATTTAGCTGTGGGAAAGTGTATTGTGTACGCAAGGAGTTGCAAACTGAACTTTTCGCGGGCAAGGCCAGAGGTCAAGGACGATTTTGTTTACGTTCTATGAGAGAGCACGTGTGAGTATTGACATTTATTTCAGGCAGCTGTGATTAGCTGATTGTGTTGAATTATGGCCGAGTTTATTGGACGTATCGAACCGTTCGATGACAGCCAGGGGGACTTGGCTTCATATACCGAACGCTTAGAGCAGTATTTCCTGGTAAATGATATAGACGATCAAAAAAAAGGTACCGGCGCTCCTTAGCCTGATTGGAAGCAAAACATATGCGCTACTAAGTAACTTGACGTCCCCCAGCAAGCCAGCTATAAGACTTACGGAGAGCTTGTGCAGATACTTAGAGACCATTCATGTCCAAAACCCAGTGTCATTGCAGAGCGTTTTAGGTTCCGTAAACGGGACCAGAGGGAAGGTAAATCTGTCAGTGAATACATAGCCGAACTCAGACGGCTTGCTGAAGAATGCAAGTTTGCCGAACATCTGAATGATACTCTTAGGAATAGACTTGTGTGTGGGCTTAACAGTGAAAGCATTCAAAAGAGACTGTTATCTGAGTCAGAGTTAACACTCAAGAGGGCCATTGAAGCTGCTGTGGCCATGGGGATGCAGTTGAGTTAAGAAACGGTCAACAGAAAGCTGATGTACATTATCTTAAATTAAATACAAGTTCCAAGTTTAACAGTGACAGTAAAAGTACAAACATCGAATTACGGCAGAGACCTGAGAAGTTTCGTGGTTCATGCTTTCGATGTGGCAGGGCACATCACCCGGACAGTTGTCCTGTCAAATATGAGGAATGTTTTAATTGTCATCAGAAGGGGCATTTTGCAAAGAGATGCCCAAAGTTCAAGAGAAAATATGGCAATCGGCCAAGGAAAAAGCCAAGTGTTCATGCAAACACTGCGTATGAAAGTGAATCCAATGGTGATGGCGATGAGCTGCTCTCTGATAATGCTGATGTTCGCTGAACACAGTGTATGATTTTGACAGTGACAGCGATTCAGGACCATCAATGATAGCTAATTTGGGCATTCACAAGGTTACCACAAAGGAACGAGATAACATTATATGGGTTTCCCCCCATGTTGCAGGAAACCCTTGAAAATGGAGCTTGATACAGGATCAGCTGTTTCAATATTGCCTTTAGCTGATTATCGGAGGGACTTCAAGCATGTGGAACTGACTAACACTTCGACAAAGCTTCGTACATACACTGGTGAGCTGATAAGGCCAGTTTGGAAAATATGTGTGCCAGTGAATCATGAAAATCAAGAGCTTTCATTATATCTGCATGTTGTTGACACTCGGGGGCCACACTTATTTGGAAGAGACTAGTTAAGACTAATTAAATTAAACTGGCACGAGATCAAGTATTCTGATGTGTTAAGAGATGAATTAGATACCCTGAAAGACAATAAAGCAAAACATTAACTGAAAGATGGTAGCCAGCCGGTGTTTCATAAGGCGCGCCCAGTTCCACATGCCTTACGTCCAAAAGTTGACCTCGAGTTAGAGCGGTTAGAAAAAGCTAACATCCTGACTAAGGTTGAATGGAGTGATTGGGCTTCGCCCATCGTACCAGTACTGAAACTCAATGGGGCTATTCGTGTCTATGGGGACTTCAAAGTTTCAGTCAATCCATTGCTACAGGTGGATCAATATCCTTTGCCTCGTGTGGAGGATATTCTCGCCACACTGTCATGTGGCAAAAGGTTTACCAAGCTGGATTTGCGCCAAGCGTACTTGCAAATGGAAATGGAAGATGATTCCAAGAAATACCTGACCATAAATACCCACAGGGATCTCTACAGGTATAACAAACTAGTGTTTGGCATAGCATCAGCCCCTGCTGTATGGCAACGCACAATGGACCAAATATTGTCCAGAATACCAGGTGTGCAGTGTATCATTGATGACATGATCATAACAGGAAAATCAGACAAAGAGCATCTGCAGAACTTAGAGATAGTGCTACAGAGACAGCAGCAGCATAACCTCAGGCTGAATGGTGACAAATGTGAATTTCTGAAGGGCTCTGTCACTTATTGTGCACATGTCATCACTGCAAATGGTCTTGGAAAGACCAGTGATAAGGTAAAGGCTGTGGTGGATATACCACGTCCACAGAACATTTCTCAGCTTCGCTCATTTTTAGGGTTGAAAAATTATTATCATCGGTCCCTCCCAGACTTGTCAACCTTGTTATATCCTTTACACCAGCTTCTGAAAAGGAATTGTGCCTGGGAATGGACAGACGAGTGTGAGCAGTCATTCACAAGGGTGAAGAAGCTAGTTGCTTCAGATTTAGTCCTGACACATTATGATCCAAAATAGCCTCTTAAATTTGCAACTGATGCATCAGCATATGGATTGGGGTGTGTGTTATCCCATGTCATGGAAAACGGATCAGAGCGCCCTATTGCTTTTGCTTCACGTTCTCTGACATGATCTGAAAGGAATTACTCAAAAATTGATAAGGAAGCGCTCGCTTTGATATTGGGAGTCAAGAAATTTTATGATTACGTATATGGGCGCAAGTTTACACTGATAACAGATCATAAACAGAACAATTAAGGGACTGATTTATAAGTTGTTCCAACAGGAACTGAAAGAAATACATATATTGATCATATCACTTGATAATGGCGATTTACCTTTTGGTTATGCAATATGGTTGAACTATCAAATATTCAAAGAATGATGTGATGTTTGCACCTGTTGACCCACTCTGATATTTAGTCTGGCTCATGTGTTCATCATGTAACATCGGATAACAAGTATCAAAATAATAATAATATTCTTGAGAGGACGGGAATATCAAGGCCGTGTACAGACTAAGATCGAGCTCAGATGTCAGATCGATCCTATCGAGGCCGGCTATGTTCACACAGCACAACATTCAGTCAGTGGAACCGGCTTCGTTGGGTTATTTACAGGTCTCAACGAGACCGGGTCCTCGGTCGCGCCCTCTTACGCTAACCTTAAAAATTAACCGCGCAATGCATCCTGGGTATTCCAACATGGCTGCTCCCATATCATACCGAAAGTGTACTCGTGTTCGTTTTGTGTAGCCTCATTGTTGCTCTCCCTTGTGTTTTTGTTACCGTTTAGGACTGAAATTTAAAATTCTGAAGAGGAAGCTGCCAGGGCAATATATCGCTCAGTTGTAAACATATGCACTGGCATTAGAGAGCGTATAAATATCTGTAAGCGAGGATTACTTGTTTGATTCATTTCATGGTATAAATATAATCTTGTCTTTTAATAAGTACCTTCCTATTTTATGGTTATATGACTGTCATGTATAGTCGGACGATCATGAAATGCCCTGTAGCTGTCACAACTTGTTACCAGTTTCTTTAACTAAGGAATTGTCTACATGATCTATAAACGAATTATGAAAGACAGTAACCATATTTCGATTTTCACCATGGATTGTACCCTAACAAGTTTATAATTTGAGGTATACGAGATAGATTTTTAATTGGTTCATTGTTTAATTGGAATATATGTAGGCCTAATCACTATATTGTTACGGATTGTGAATGGGTATTTTATTACTAATTGTCTCTTCTGTGTTTACATATCATTCTGATTTGGGATAATTTCTTTTCATTCACATTATATTTAACTTTGTTGTATAAAATTACGAAGATTCCATGGTTCATACAGGGAGTTAAATTAATAAGTATCTTTTAAACTGGAAATAGATATGTAATTTGCAGACTGGGGAATATCATCATTAGAAGGTTTTGATATCATTTTTGGTCTTTAACTTTATGAACCTATGAGCTATGACTACTGAAGAATTAGGAATTGGATATTTATTTGATTATAATTGCCATGAGAAAGACAGCATATGTAAAAGAAGGTATGTTACTTATGTTCATGCAAGGTCTGAACATCGATATTTCTATTTGTTTTAGTATAGGGAGCTGGTCGACGGTGGGCCGCAATTCCTCGCCCAGCCTACGCCTCCATTCGACAATACACTTCATTTTCTTTTCGACAAATTGATGCATTGAGAGCCACAGAGACTTTTACTATATATTTATGTGTGTGTGTGTGTGTGAATAAATCAACAGTCAATCAGTTACTCTATGACAGCGTGTTGACAGCGTGCGACTCTGTGGACGATCCCTTAAGGGGATAACATAACTTCAACCCGACCGATATTATGAATGTACTGTACTGATCTTTTAGTTATTATATGTTTTTATTTATAAATGGTACAGGGCATCAAGGTAGACCAGCTTGAATTTAGCTGATTGGTTTTATTACCCAGTATAAATATGTTGTAAATAAATAAATGTGTGCATATACTTAAAAAAATCGAACATATGTGAGTTTTTATAAATAGATGTACCTGTTGTTGACTGCCATAAGTGTTAGAAGAATAAAATGGGGGCCTTGGCGCCCCCCCCCCCCCCACCTCGGGAATACGCCCCTGATGCATTTCTAAAAAGTAGTTTGACGTACCAGTCTAAATTTTTGCATATCCATCTTGGATAGTTTTCTTGTACCCAAAACTGGTGGAACTACCGAAAATAGCTTTTTCGTAGAATACATCCATGCAAATATCTAAGGAGTGGTTTGACGTATGAAATTGTATCCGTCCATATATAGTTCCTGGACTGCTTTATCTCGTACACAAGACTGGTGGCGCCACCTGCAATAGTTGTTGCATGGGTCAATCCGTGCGTGTTTTTGGTGAAAATCACACAAATCTTATTCTCGTTAATCTTGGTTGCCAGTACCCACTTCCTGTGACTTTTCGGACCACCTTGTAGCATGTCAATAGATTGGGGTCACAAAACGAGACTTACTTAAAAGATATTGCCAAAAATGTCTAGGCTCTCATGTCAGGCGACATTCTATGCCTCACTTGGTCAATATTCCTGTGAATCGGCGGACAGGCCGCTTGTCTACTACCCATATTCCAGTTTTACAAGAAAATATGTTTAAAATCATCATTTGAAATACTTTTATCATTATGAAAATCAAACAAAGTAACTTCTGACGTAACCCCCCCCCCCCCCCGAAAAAAAACAGATCTTTTAGTTTCATCACAAGCTAGGGCACAAGTATGCCACAGGAATGGAAGCTCACTAGCTCAGTTAGTAGGAATGCCTGCATGAGAAAAATTTACATGCGCTAGTACATTTACACTTAGTATCTCACCTTCCTCATTAAATGTCAGTGGAGTCTTTCCAGATTGTATCTCACAAAGTATGTAGTCTTTGTCAAGCACCGCAACCCTTGAAGAGAAGAAAATGTGCATGAAAATATCAAATATACAACTTCCGATGTACTCTGACAGGTATATGTGACACGTGTATTGATCGAATCTTTACTTCACGATAATGAAAATTCAGTTAATGCCTTCAAGAGTTCGAAAACATGGTTCAGTATCTTATACACTTTTTGAAATGTCATGAAATGTAGTTTTAACAAGTCAGCCGACTTTGACGAGTCTTCAGCAATAACAAGATAACTGGGCAATAATTCTGATCAAAATTTAATTTCCGGATGGCTACTCAGGCTTTTTATCGATGGGTCCATGGGCTAAGGTGAATTTGCTTATGACAGAAATTTATGAAATAGCACAGAGAAAACAGATAACAAATTTCAGCTAAGCGGACATTCAGTCATGCTGTACTACCAAGATGTGGCCTCGTCCGCCGCACAGCAAAAATAAACAATCAACTCCTAGAAAACTCCTGTAATATCCTCATAGATGCTGGTGAAATTTCCTTTGCTAGCTCGAATTTATGTTACAGTGACCTGCGTCACATTAATAGGCCCACGATGTGTAACAAACCTATAATAAAACATGCATAATTTAAGTAAAAATGGCCCAACACATCCAAAGTGTCACATATTTGATGTTCCACTAAAATTAGTCCATTTTATGTAAAAAGCCCCCATTTTTTCAATACATTATGCATGGGTTGCATTGTAATTTACCGTGTTCATTAGTTTAAGGTTATTTTTTTATTGTTCATGATAGGTTTTGAGAATGTGACACGAATTCTCTAATTTAGTATTTCAAAGCCTGTAGAATAATTGTTAAATAGTATTTCATTAAATAGTTAGTCAGTCAATAATAAAGAAATTGACGTCATAGTTCAAGTAAATACAAGGACCTAGAGGCACAAATAGTCCCCTTTCGTTTGTTTACCAAGGAAAGTGTTGCATCAGTGATACCCAAATTTCCCGAACCCTTGGCAAGAACTCTTTTAGAAATTAACAAGTGACCCACGGGTCATAACGCTCAGCTGCAGAGCATGACCTGCGACATCATGGGCTGAGATTCACAACTTCCAGTCAAATATTTGGAGAACCTATTTGCCAATTTGCTGAAACTTACAAAGACAACAGAAATATATATCACATAACTCTGATTAAAAGACGGTGAATAGATGGTCTGAGGCAAAATGTATGGTTGATGAGCTATCAGGAACTAATCCCATAGCTTGCTTGATACCTGTCAGTCTCTAAGGAACAAGACAAAGGCCAAATATAAGATCAAAATATATAGCAAAAAATCAAGGAAATCCATGCACGAATTATTGAGAAACGGGTGCCTCTGTATGATTTTTTATTCAATAAAAGCCAACTGTACTGAACTTTCATAAATGATGGTCATATTTATTTAGAAATCACTGATCCAATCCTTTGCAAGATTACATTAATATACATTTATATTAATATACTGCATTCACTTTAACAGTTTTTGAGATTATATGTTAAAAAGGAATTAAAGATGGTTACCTGGTGGCCATATTTGATTTCTGACAGGTCTGAAATCGAACAACAAACATTCCCTAAATCGGACCAAACATTAAAACAAAAATTACAGAAACTGCACTGACAAAAGGATTTCTAAGGCGGCTAGCTGGCAGACAAAATGGATTTCTGACAAGTCTGACATTTGTTATCACACAGCCTCCAATAAGAGACCAAACTTGTGGCAACTGCTCCAAAGAATGTTTCAGTAATGAATGTCCAAAACATTTCAAAAGGTATGATCAGGTTGGAGGGCTCTCATATCAGATTTTTAGACATGCAAATGTAAAAAGTGTAGGTCTAATATATTTTATTATCACCTTGTTTTTCAGTTGGGTCAGCAGGGTAGGTAAACTGCAAAACCTGAAAGAAAAGAAATGCAGAAAGCATCACTAAGAGTCTTGTAATAAAATAAAGCCATCCTAAATCCAGGTACAGACCCACATATTATGAGAACAAACACTTGCTGGTATATCTGATGATTTATATAAAAATATGCAGATATCTAGGAAACTAAGTTTATTGCTATGATTCCATAAAATTGTAAACATCCCTGAACAATGACCTCAATTGGATTCTTTCTAGAGTGATGGGTAACTACTATCCACTCTAAATAGACAGGTTGAAGGGGTCTATCTCTCACGCTCTCTCTGTGGCATCTCTGTGTGAAGATCTCAGCAGGTGAAGTAACACAAGGTTTATTTGTACAATCAGCAGAGGAACTGGCAGACGCTCAGTTTCCCACTACATAGACAAAAAACCCAACTGACTTGCTAATGCTATGCCCTGAGTATGTATCAACTACTACAGCCAATCAATTACCTTGACTCTTATGACCAATTAGAACTTAATTCCGTAAGGACCAATCAAAGTTAATAAAAGGGGCCAGGCCAGTTTATGACTGACAGGCGATACTCATATGGGGAACAGATAATGCCCTGCAGGCAGATTACATAATAGGACCCCCACCGCCAGGTGAGGATATGGTGCCTTATCAGAGCAAGCACTATATAGACTGAGGTAGATATGCCCTACTTTGATGAACTAATCCGGCTTAGCCGGCCTATGAATTTAATCAAGAAATATCTAGCTATGTTTATCCAAAGGATCCCCAGGGTTACCTTTTGGATGCAGGTGTGCACACTAATCTTGCCAGGTGGTAAGGTGATGACACTTTAACCCCGCTGGTAGCCCTGACTTGTCTATTGTAAGAATGTCTATGTGCAATGGCCAAAAGTAACTGACATCCCTAAGCTTGGTTTCTTATGACTTAAATAATGCTAAATATAAAATTATGCTGTAAAATCATAAATGCTATACTAATCATGTGAACTTAAAATATAAATTATGAAATATAATATTATATCAGTCAATATTCATATGAACAGTATATGCCATGCACACATAATTAAGTGCTAAATTGTTTTCAAATTATAATAAAATATGATAGTATTTGAATCATCATTCCTATAAACAGTGGCTGAACATGCACCCGTATTTAGGCGTTATACTATCCTTAATTAGTAATCAACTGGAATGTATAATACACTAAGATATAAAGTCACTTTACACTCCTCCCTTACCTTTAAATAAATTTTAATGTATTAAAATTTATAAAAACAAAAGTTCATGTTCATAGAGTTCATGAAGGTTCACTGTTCATCTTCCTGTGGTGAAGCTGTAGGGCCAATGATGCCCATCGATAGCGTTGTGGTTGTTCTGGCTGAGTGGTTGTGGCATCTGCTGTTTGACAGGTAGCTGCTGTTGCCATGGCGCAACTGCACGGGATTATACGACAGGCACAAAGTAAGGTAATAGCGACCCCACCAGTGGTTAACAACAATATCGATGTAGTTTCTTCGTACCAGTCCCGACAGGAACTTGTTTGTATCCCTGATTGCTTGTTTAAGTCCTTTTATCACTGACGGTAGCCTTTGGTCCGGGGGGGGGGGGGTTTCTGCAGCACCACCAGAATTCGCCAGTTTGCCTTGAGGCCGTAGATGGCATCAGTGTTTTTTGCTGTAATGCCTTGGTCGAGTGCGCTGAACTGAGACTTTTGTCTGCTCATTAAGGTGCCCGAAATACAAAATATAAGTTGAAACAAAAAGATCAGGCTAATGTGCATGGTTAAGTTAATTTAAATATCCTATTCAGTATATCTAATCCTTTTCCGAGGACGTAGGAGTCTATCTGTTAGGCTGCGTGGTTGCGGTATAAGTGAGGGGTCGAGTGGCTCAGGGGAGGAGGTTCTTAATAGCTTGTCCCGTGATTGAGCTAAGCCATGTGATTGGTCATCGTCGATTGACCTATCAGTTTCAGGGGAAAAGCTCACTTCCATGTTGGGGGTATCAGGGCTAGCCTCTGTGTGTGCATTATTATGATTGTCTGCTAATGGGTCATGTACACTATTTTGAGGGGGTGGATAGGTTGGGGTATTGGAATTTGAACTTTGTCTATCAGGTTCTTCAATGTTTTGGTCGGCGGAATTTGGATGTGTGATTGGTTTTGAATTTCATTTCTGTTATTTACTTTAGTTCCACAGGAATGGTTGACAGTTGTGTCCCACACAGGCCTGCTTCGGCGAGATCTCTTCGGTCTAGGTGGCATTGCATCCCAGGCTATTGAGGGGTCAAGTAGTTTAACATGGGAACGATGTACAGTCTTAACTTCACCAGATATTTGATTCCTGATTTGGCAGGTTAAGCCTGATGTTCGCGTAACAATCCACTGGGGATCCCATCTAGATGTTAGCGTAAGTGGCTCATTAGCCTTGAGTACTACTGTGTCCCCCACTAGTATCTCTTGTGCGTCTGCACGTTTATTGATCATCTCTCTGTTATTTTCTCTAGCAGCCAAGGTGTTAGTATGCGCTTGGGTGTATGCGTGAGCTAGGTCATCCAGTCTATTTCCAAATGTTTGATTACAGAGATTGGACTGTAATAATTTTGTTAGGGGGGTCCTGGGGTGTCTGCCATATAACATAAAAAAATCGGGTATACCCCGTAACTACACTGACACTAATTCTGTGGGCTCCTAGGGCATCCCCAACGTGATTTTCCCAATTTTCTGGTTGGTTGTTTACTAGTTTAGAAAGCATTTCCTTGAATGTTTTATTGAACCTTTCAATTTTACCATTAGAGGCTGGATGGAATGGTGTAATGTTTCTGTGATCTATATCTAGATCTTGGAGATATTTCTTGAAAGCTGAGGCATTGAATTCACCGCCATTATCGAATACTAATACTTCCGGGACACCATGTGTAGGAAGGAACTGATTGGCTAGCTTTTCCCAAACAGACTCGTTGGACTTATCAGCTATTGGGTATGCTTCAGCCCATCCTGTTTTGTGGCATATGACTGTGAGAATATATTTGTTGCCCTTAGCCGAGGTAACGAATGGTCCTATGAGGTCGACACTGACCATCTGCATCGGAAATGCTGGTATAGGATTATCTCCCATGACTGTATGCACCTGTTTCTTTGAATGTGCTATGCAGATTAGGCAACTCTGGAGCTGTTTTCTTATGTCAGCTCTCATGTTCGGCCATATATAGGCTTCTCTGACCCTTTCTAGTGTTTTTAAACTTGCCAAATGTCCAACTTCTTTATGTGCCCTATTTGTGACTGGTTCTCTGTAGCGAAAGCGGAAAACAAGTCGGGGGTAGGCGGCTGACTCAAGGCTAGGCCGCCGTGTGCTGTACAGGACCTGGTTTATAACCATATATTCTGAGTCTTCCCCATTTGTATCTGAAAACAAATTAGGGAATTCCTCTTTCTGTTCATCTGCAACTGTTTGCAGGTCTAACCCATCGATTAAACATGGGATAGTTGGTATGTCAGAGACTCAGGGTAGGCCTGGGGGTCCACCCAGTCTATTTGGGTGTCTATCAGTGCTATCTCATCTGCATGCTCTTTGGGCACGCACTCAGACAGTGCAATTGCCCAATGCTGGAGTTTGTTGTTCAACTGTTTTTTCTTGAATAGTGACAATAGGGGCTTGTGATCTGTGAGAATCGTAAAGGGTGACCCATACAAGTAAGGGCGCAGTTTATTAACTGCATATAGGATGGCATACGCCTCTCTTTCAATCGTAGCCCAACGCTGCTGAACATCTGAAAGATGATGTGACAGATACTGGACAACTCTTTCTGTGCCATCTTCATGTATCTGAGACAACATGGCACCAACACAGGAATCTGAAGCATCTGTGTACAGTCTGTATGGTAAATCTGTCCTGGGGAAAGCCATGATATTTGGGGAGATCAGAGCATCCTTGAGGCTGTTAAAGGCGACAGTGTGCTCCTGGGACCATGAAAATCTGCTGTCCTTTTTTGTTAACTGTGTTAGTGGGGATGCAATGGCAGCGAAATTTGGAATACTGTTCCTGTAGTAATTAGCCATTCCTAAGAATGATCTAACTTGCTTGACTGTCTTTGGGGGTGGAATAGATTTTATTGCCGCAGTTTTTACAGGATCTGGTTGGCTGCCTTCTTGGGTGACTACAAACCCAAGGACATTCACTTGTGTTTTGGCAAAGTCACATTTTGATTGCTTTAGTTTCAGGTTTGCCGCTCGCAGCCTGGACAGGACAGCTTCTACGTGAGTTATGCGAGATTCTGGATCAGGGCTATATATGATGATATCATCAATATATATCATCACACAGACACCCAGGAGGTCTTTTAAGATGGTTTGTAAAAGGCGTTGGAAATTGGACGGGGCATTTGCGAGACCGAAGGGCACCCGGACAAACTCAAATTGACCTTTATGGCATACAAATGCAGTTTTCTCCATATCTGCTGGGTTCAAGGCTATTTGATGATAACCACTTTTAAGGTCTAGAGTGGAGAATATCTTGCTGCCGGCAAGCTGGTCAAGTATATCATCTATTCGGGGCAGTGGGTAATGGTCCCGTTGAGTAACCTTATTGAGTTGACGGAAGTCAACACAGAGTCTACTACTTCCGTCCCGCTTGGGTACTATCAGAATAGGTGAAGCGTATGGGCTACATGATGGTCTAATGACACCTTGCGCCAGCATATCATCAATGCATTTGGCAATTTCTATCCTCTTAGTCAGAGGGGCTCTGTAGGGCCTCTGATAAGTGGGGGGGGGGGGCCTTTGGTTATGATCCTCATTGGGAGAATATCACAAAATCCGTTTGGGTCTTTAGGCCCAGAAAAAACATCTGCATATTGCCTAATCAAACTGTTTATGTCATGTTGGTTGTAAGTGGGGACTGTCTGGTCTAACCCTGCTATCCCATGCTTTGCACTGACAGTAAATTTCCATGACTGATTGAACCAGATGAGGGTATTATGATGGAAATCTAAAGTAGCTTTCCCCAGAAACAAATTGTCTGTGCCCAGAATACACTCATGTGGTAGGTTTTCTACAATGTAAAAACTCAGTTGGCCCACTTGGTATACAACAAGTTCAGTTATACCATATACTGTGAGTGATTGCCCCGTTACCGACTTGAATGTGGTTTCTGTTGTTTTCAAGATTGGAATACGGTCTGTTTGTGAGCATATTAATTGAAAGGTATCCCGCCGTAGCAGGCTGCGACTTGCCCCACTGTCAACCAGGGTGGTAATGGTTAAACCAGTTACTGATATTTAAATTTGGGGCCTAGTTGTTTGCAGTGCTACTGCTGTTAATAGTTTAAATGGTTACTTGAATCTTGGGGCCTCGCATGAGATCTTTTAAAGTTCCTACTGCTGTTTGATTGGCGGGGTCTGTTACTGGGATTAGTTCCAAACTGTTGCTGTTGCCTTTGACGTGCGTGTCTTAGGAGACAATTTCTTGCTATGTGGTTAATTTTACCACACTCATAACAGATAGGCTTACCATCTGCTGTCCATGCTAACTCATTTGTGTAGCGTTTGTTGGTAGGGCGATTGTTAGAGAGACGGAATGGCCTATTGTTGTCTGACACAGCCGCAATAGAAAAGGCTTCCAGTTTACTGTCAATTTCTCTGAACTTTTCATCAATTACACGTTTAATGATAGTCTCAGTAGAACTGGTGTTACCAGTGTTTGTTGCCAAGACCTGTGTAATGGCGCTTACATCCATAGGTTCATGGCAATTTTGATCTGTAATGCTGAGATTTGAGGCGGGTGTCGGGCCTAATTGGGCAAGCCTACGCTCATTCATGTCACTTTCTAAAGCTAGAGTCATAGCGACCTGCGATGATGTGGGTTTCTTGTAATAAACCTCCCTTCTAATCTGATTATTTACAAGGGCAGCAAAGTATACCTGTTGTAACTGATGGTCTTTGTCATCATTATGGGCTGCTAGGGGGTAAGCTTCCTCTGCTGCTGCTCTAAATTTCCTATTGAAAGTTGCTAGGGATTCAGAGGGGTTCTGTTTTAGTTTTGTGAGACGTGCCCGGAGGTCTTGTTGTTCATCTAATGGAATAAACAACTGGTAAAGGTGGGTTTTAAGGGCATTCCATGGAACACTTAACCTATCCACATTAGCCTGATTATTCTCACTTTGGCGGGTCACCTTGTAAGCATTCAAATAGGCCTCTAATTCATAGCGCAACTCACCTCTAGCAGTCTTGGAGGCCACTTCCAAAATGACTCTGTTGTCTTCTGTGTAGTTTAGCGTGTATTCCACTTCCTGTAACCAGGTTTTCAGGGGCTTGTAGGATGTGTCGTCACAATCTGATACCCTCCTTACCAGGTCCGCCACCAGTCTGTGCTGTTCTTTGCGTCCTGCTGTGTCTGCTGCCAGCCTTTGGTTGGTTTCTGCCAGTTGTTGGTTAGTGTGAACGATCTGTTGTATGTATGTCTGCATGGTGGCTAGGGCTGAGTCCACTTGTTGAGGATGGATGATAACTGGTTGCCCTTGTATGAGCTCTGGGTCAGGGGTACCCTCTTGAGCCATACTGGTTGTGGTATTTAAAAAGTCACTTACTGGATAACGCAAGTAAGAGTCCAGGAACTTGGGCACCGCTCGCCAGTGAAGGGGTCTATCTCTCACGCTCTCTCTATGGCACGCTGGACACACATAGAAGATCTCAGCAGGTGAAGTAACACAAGGTTTATTTGTACAATCAGCAGAGGAACTGGCAGACGCTCAGTTTCCCACTACATGGACAAAAACCCAAATGACCTGCTAATGTTATGCCCTGAGTATGTATCAACTACTACAGCCAATCAATTACCTTGACTCTTATGACCAATTAGAACTTAATTCTGTAAGGACCAATCAAAGTTAATAAAAGGGGCCAGGCCAGTTTATGACTGACAGGCGATACTCATATGGGGAACAGATAATGCCCTGCAGGCAGATTACATAATAGGACCCCCACCGCCAGGTGAGGATATGGTGCCTTATCAGAGCAAGCACTATAAAGACTGAGGTAGATATGCCCTACTTTGATGAACTAATCCGGCTTAGCCGGCCTATGAATTTAATCAAGAAATATCTAGCTATGTTTATCCAAAGGATCCCCAGGGTTACCTTTTGGATGCAGGTGTGCACACTAATCTTGCCAGGTGGTAAGGTGATGACACTTTAACCCCGCTGGTAGCCCTGACTTGTCTATTGTAAGAATGTCTATGGGCAATGGCCAAAAGTAACTGACATCCCTAAGCTTGGTTTCTTATGACTTAAATAATGCTAAATATAAAATTATGCTGTAAAATCATAAATGCTATACTAATCATGTGAACTTAAAATATAAATTATGAAATATAATATTATATCAGTCAATATTCATATGAACAGTATATGCCATGCACACATAATTAAGTGCTATATTGTTTTCAAATAATAATAAAATATGATAGTATTTGAATCATCATTCCTATAAACAGTGGCTGAACATGCACCCACAATTAGGCGTTATACTATCCTAAATTAGTAATCAACTGGAATGTATAATACACTAAGATATAAAGTCACTTTACAAGGTGGCTTAGCGTCAGATTTTGGCCATATCGTTACAGACCGGAAAAAAACACCAAAGTGTGCATATGGGTATAGTACAACGTAACGGATGATTTCAGAGGGGGCGCCCTCGTGGAGTACCCACGAGATAAGTTTCAGAGCCTGAAAACCCCATGCGCCTTGCGTATCAAATTACTCTCTTTTTGCATGAAAATGAAGAGGGTTAGGGAAGGAAAAATCACATTAGATCCACTACGGTTTAACGAAATACAGTAAATTATATACCAAAAGAAAGCCAAAGAAGAGTACTTTCAATCAATACCATTTACGTTGTTTTATTATACACCTATAGCCCAAAACAATGTAGAATGTTCACGTGACGATACCTTTTCTCAATTTCGGGACTGTGGAAGCTAGATGCAAACATTTAAACAAGATATTAAGTGTATAAAAGAATAAAATGTGCAAATATTTTTCTTGTTTACTATTGTTGAGTTTGTAATTCAGTTTCTGGGAAGGTATTTAATGTTTGTAAAAATGGATAGTTGCCTTAACGGCTACTTGTGTTTGAACTAATATGACCTATAAACTTTATTTGAGATCAAGATAAACCTAACGTTCATATTTTTATTTGTTCTTGTTATTTATTGCAACTGATCTCTGTAAATCGTTGCAAATTCAAAATTTAAACTTTCGGGCAAGCACAATAATTTTTTTTTTTCAGAATTTATTTTTTAACTATCATAATCGTCCTGTTACAAGAGTGCGGCACGTTCCAGAAAATATGTTGACAAATAACTACTTAAACATCATCTGTTTCGAAATTCACTACAAATTGAAATTTAACACAGAAATAAAATCTTTAAAACTGCTTTAACAAATAAAATCGGTCATATTATTAAAGCCAAATGGTTACAATGTGATATGTTAGTTGCACTAGCACATTCTGGAACACAACTTGGGTAGTTTACTTAATGCAGTTACATTTTTAAAGGTTTGTACAATCAAAATTTGCTTTTAGTCAGGTGGCTTAGCGTTAAATTTGACCCTTATCGTTACAGATCGAAATAAAGCACCGAACTTTGTAGGTGGATAGATTACATCCAGGGGGTTGATTTTAGAGGGGGTTCCCAGGTGAAGTACATACAAGTTTTGTTTTAGCGCCTAAAACCTATTTGGCCCTTGCTCCCCGAAATAACGAAATTAAGCATATAATATGAAGAAATAACAAAAAAGAAAAAAAAAAACATAAATAACAAAGTTTAGCATAAAAATATGAAGGGTCAGGGAAAGGAAAAATCACTTCAGATCCGCTTTATCTGGATAAAATATTGCGAATATATATACCAAATTAAAGACAAAGAAAAAAATACGTTCCATGCAGTTTAATATGTACTTTTTACAATATATCTGTCCTGCATTTTTGTTATGAAGCAAACTGTATTGTTTGTATA
Organism: Sipunculus nudus; assembly: GCA_026874595.1. Classification (NCBI taxonomy): domain Eukaryota; kingdom Metazoa; phylum Annelida; class Sipuncula; order Golfingiida; family Sipunculidae; genus Sipunculus; species Sipunculus nudus. The sequence continues at coordinate 45,358,091 of CM049311.1, forward strand.
GTGGTTTCAACTGTGGCTAAATAAATATAATGTTACTTGAATATTAATTATTTCATCCATGTCCTGTAGAATATTAGCCTACATTTTTTCCCTTTACTATTTCTGCAGCCCATTACTTTTTAACTTCAAACCTGTTATCTTTTTTATTTTGGGAATGTAAAAAAATACCACAGATACATAATTCATTTTTCTATAGTATATGCAAGCCTGCGGTTTAATCTATTTCACAGGCCATTCTATTTCCGGTTTTAGGTTACAAATATCTTTATAAAATGATTTAATCGCGAACAAGTTGGCTATAAATAAATGAAAGCTTGAAAGTATATTTCCGAATAACAAACCGACCAATTATATTTCAAATCCAATATATGTGTTATCTGTATCTCAAAACACTCTGAAATTCACACAAAAGTTTCTTATGGGTTTAGGAATCCAACATTGACAAACAATTCTAAACAACAGGAGGTGCAATTAAACTCAAGGCAAAGCCCAATTTTCCTGATAGATATATCGTGTTTGCTTCTACAGAACTTTAGACTTAAATTAAAAAGCAATCTCAGCATCATAATACAACTTTAGCATATTCATATTTACTTACATAACTTAATCATAAACACTTAGGAGGAAATCTGAACTCAGTCTGACATTTCCTCCTATGTCTTAACAATTTATAATTTAGAACTTAATTAGTCTAAAAAACGCAGATCGATAATATTACTGACATTTATTTGTATAGAACACCATTCTAACCGAATAAAACACCCAGCTGATCTTCATAAGTCCTCATTAACATAATTTGTACTCAAAAAGTATCAACAGTCTCAGAGTATATAGATTTGAATAAAGCTACTACCAAAATTTGTCATTTCAGTTAAATATTATTTAGGATAAGTGTAAACAGTTGCTGCATTATGTTACATTCTGAGGATTTTCTCATTTGCCCGTATATCATATCGTGACTGAGATACATTAATGCAAAGTCCCTCAATGATCAAATAGGCAGCTCACCAAATTGTTTCAATAACCTGTGGTCTTTGTAACAACGTATTCAGACACAGCATTTAAACAGATGTTCTAGCTGGAATAGACGACGAGTGTATGATATGACACACATTGAATTCTTAATAAAAATGTGCGGCCGCCAAAATTACCATCTATACTGGTGTTGTCTAGAAAAATAATGGTCAAGTCTATGCAGACTGCAAATAAAAACTCCAATCATACACTCAGCTGCCCAGATCGCACCTAAACTATAGTATGATCTTTATCATCCAGACAATTATGGAGTATTGATTTATATTCAAATATATATTTATATTTCTGAAATGTTCAGCTCCAATATTTAAACTTTAAAACGTGAGGCTAATTAAAGGATGGACGGACGACGTGACTTTCTGACCTGAAGCTGGCTACATTTAACCTTTAAACTAGTTTTAGTCTTTACCGCAACAGATGTTTGATATATTTTAAATTGTTCTGTATATGTATATTGATTAAATGAAAATTAAATATAGATTCAACCGACTTTACCGCGTTGTCCTCATTGTTGTAAAGGTCTGATAACGTTTTCTTATCCTGCTATTGTGGACTCTGGCCTACTGAAAATTTGCACCTGAAAGACTGATCTGAAGATACTTCTTACAAACTTTTTTTTTTTCTCGATATGAAAACATGCTAACATGACGGTCTCATCATCATAATACATCATGATCATATATATATATATATATATATATATATATATATATATATATATATATATATATATATAAATTTGACCTACATAAATAATTATAAACAATAGCGTAAATGTAATCAAACATTTTCTTCAGTGCAAAAAACAATTTATCTTAACTATTTTTTTTTATCTAAATAAAATGTAAATAAATACTGAATTCTTTTATTTAGTTTTATTCTGGCAATTGAAGTTGAAATCAGAAAAATAATTTCATAATAAATTAAGATTAGGTAGTTATATAAAATTATCAGCAATGTAAGTATTTATTTGAAAATATGAACAAACCATAATCCACTCTCATCCTATAAAAATACAACATATGACTAAACGCCACTGGAAGCTCCGTCGTATTGAAACTTGAGCTAAATTGGTTCCATCGATGATTTAACAGCAATTTTTATTTTTTATTCGAAATGTTATTATTCCAAAACATATATAATACCTAACGACTGTTCAAGAACCGCCCATTGGCTTATTATATACTCAATAAGTCCATTGATTTGCCGGTAGCCCTTTTCCCTCCAGATATTTATTATTTTGGCTAAGTGTAAATAAATATTGCTTCATGATGCATTTTCATTATCGCATTTACCATATATTATGAACGAGATGTATATGCGCCCTGATAAATAATGATTAATGGTGTTGACAATTTAATAAATTGTTTCAGTGATCAGGGTTTTTCGTAAATACGACTTCAAATATAGCTTTCGAAAGAGATGGTTTCACTGGTAAAGTGTATATGTACTAGTATATTCCATTTATATTTTAATGATATGGGTGTTTAATCTTTATCATCCTAACCATTATGCAATTTTGATTTTTATTTTTAAAAATATTTCTTATGTTCTCTAAAATTAGAACATGATCTATATATGAGGGCATTTAAACATACAGGATACAGTTCCACATCAATGGATGACGTGACCTTTTGACCTCAAGCGACCTACAATTATACTTCAACATGATTTTCGTCACAATTTCTACAATAACTGTTCATGATATTTCATTATGGTCTTCTTATTATGTGTATTGATTGATGTAAAATGAGTTGTAGAGTCAATCTAGTTAACAACATTCCGTTTATCGTTGTAATCGTGTGAAATTTTACGTAAAATCCTGTAATTTTGGACTTGAGCCTGCTGGAAGAACCAGAAACCGAGTTCGGGTGGGCACTCTCTCCAGAATTATCGAGATTGACCTGTGGATATTTCATACCAAATTTGGTGCTTTTATCCGGCGTGTAACGATAATTCCGTTAAGCCAGCTGACTAAAACGGGTGTAATTACTTGGCAACCAATGTGTGAATACCTTTGTCCTGCAACCTTAACCTCCTGACCAGCTGACCCCAAAATCAATAGGTTATTTCTTCAAACAAAAATACCCATAAATATGAAGTTTGAATCAAATTGAGTGGTGCATAGATGTGGCATATGTGAAAGACTGAAGGTTTAGGATGAAAAGTTTCGCTTGAAATATGTTCACAAGCGTTTGGAACACTTTAGTATTGTGACCTTGACCCCTGTCCTTTTGAACTCAACATCAATAGGCTTCTTTTCCTTTTTTTGGTAGGTAAGCCATATATGACAGATTGAAGGTATAAATTGAAAAGTTTGCTTTAAAACGACTCCACGCAAGAATAGGGTGCTTTGAACTTTTGACCTTAAAATCAACAGGTCTTTTTTCCCTGTTGGCAGAGAAGCGATATTTCAGTGCTGAAAGGTTTGGAATCAAAAGTCTAGCTTGAAATGTATCCACAACCTTTTTAAAGAAGTGGATCCTTCGACCTTGACCTTTGACCTTGTGAACTCAAAATCTATAGGATTCTCCTTCAACTTAGTAGGTGAGCCATATGTGAAAGATCAAAGGATTTGGATGAAAGGTCTGGCTTAAAATGCATCCACAAGTTTTTTTCACGAAGTGGGTCCTGTGACTTTGTGACCTCAAAATAATTATGGTTCTTCCCCTGTTGGTAGGTGAGCTGTATGTGAAAGATTGAATGTTTGTGGTGAACATTTTGGCTTAGACTGAATTCTGGGGGTGCAAACACACCCCGTTATTCGGAGAATATAGGTTTGCTAGGAGATCTGTTTAGAACCTCTGTTACGGAACCTAATATCAACAGATCACGTAGTCATGACCAATATAAATTTGGTCATAAATATATGCGTCGCAACCCTGAATGTCCTTGACAACCATATGGATGAGACGCTGGAACGTGGCTGGCGAGTTCTTCATGCCAAACGGCATAACTTTATATTGTTGCAGTTCTTGCGGCGTCACAAACGCGGACACTTCTTTCGCTCGTTCTGTCAGTGGAACTTGCCAGAATCCTTTTAGCAAGTCAAACTTGGAAACATATCTGGAGCTACCGAATCTATCAATACAATCATTGATCCTCGGAATCGGGAACGTGTCAGTCTTGGTGACAGAGTTCAGTTTTCGATAATCTGTGCACATACATTAACTTCCACCAGGTTTTGGCACAAGAATACATGGTGAACTCCAGTTACTGTTACCAGGTTCAATAAAATCATTGTCCAGCAAATATTGAATCTCATCTTGTAGATACTTTTGCTTTTCTGGATTCAGTCTATAAGAATGCTGCTTGACTGCGCTTGCCTCGCCAACATCGACGTCATGGCACAATATGTTAGTTCGCGTTGGAATGTCACTAAACATATGTTCATAAATCCGCAGCAGGTTCTTGAGGTCTTGTTGTTGTTGTGCAGTAAGGTGTGACACTTTGGCGTCCAGGTTGTTAAGCACGTCTGAGTTTTTTAGTGGTACTGTTCCACACTGAATGTCTACATCACACTTACAATCAGTATCTACTTTAACTGGGTCAGGGTCAGTTTTTACACAATTAACAGCAGTAACATTATGTACAACATCTGATGTGCTATTTCTGTCATAATATGGTTCCAACATGTTAACATGGCACAGCTGTTTCTTCTTACGCCTATCTGGTGTCAACAGTATGTAATTTAAAACACTGACTTTCTTGTCAACAATGTAAGGACCAAAATACCTAGCTTGCAGAGGTCTGCCAGAGATGGGAAGTAAGGCAAGGACCTTTTCACCAGGCTCAAACGGCCTGTTTACAGTGTGCTTGTCATACTTTGTTTTCATTTTACTTTGTGCAGAATTTAGATTTGGCTTTGCAATCTCACAAGCATTGTTTAGTTTAGTGCGAAATTCTGAGACATACTGCAATAAACTAAGAGAATCAGGATTTCCACACAAGAGTTTTTCTTTAAGCAGTTTCAATGGAAAGCGAACTTAGTGTCCAAAAACTAGTTCAAAGGGACTGAAACCCAAGGACTCTTGAAATGATTCTCTGACAGCAAACAGTAATAGGTGGATTCCTTCATCCCAGTCTTTCTGTGTGTCATAGCAATAAGTCCTAATCATGTTTTTTAAAGTCTGGTGAAAACGCTTGAGGGCGCCCTGACTTTCAGGATGGTATAGCGAAAAGCTGTACTGTTTTATACCTAGCTCATGCATAACTCGCTGGAATAAGCCAGACATAAAATTAAACCCTTGGTCAGACTGGACGGATTTTGTTAGTCCAAAAGTTGTAAAAAACTTGGTCAGAGCCTTGACAATACTTTTGACATTAATTTTGCGCAATGGTATTGCCTCAGGGAACCGAGTAGATGCGCACATAATTGTCAGCAAACATTCATGTCTAGATTTTGTTTTTGGGTAGTGGTCCAACACAGTCAGCAATAATCCTACTAAATGGTTCCTCGAAAGCAGGAATAGGCCTAAGTGGGGCCTTTGGAGGATTCTGATGGGGCTTGCCTACCATCTGGCATGTATGGCATGATTTACAATATTGTACAACATCTTTCCTGAGGTCCGGCCTATAGAAGTGTGTACTAACTTTCTGATAAGTTTTACTTATACCTAAATGGCCAGACAAAGGAGCCTAATGTGCCATGCTTAGAATTTCATTGCGATAACTTTTGGGCATTACTATTTGATGTTTGATGGCCCACTCATCATCAGCGCATACATCAGGTGGTTGCCATTTACGCATAAGTACTCCATTTTTAACATAGAAACAAACCGGGTTCCGTGACAGTTCATCTTTAGAAAGTATCCTGGGCAACAAACATGAAATATCAGGGTCCTTATGCTGTTCTGCGATAAGTTCTGACCTTGAAAATGCTGCATCCTTTACGGGCGAGTCGTTAGACGAGTCACTAGTGACTCCCAGAGTGTTAATATCTGGACCATTATCCCCATGTGTGTTTTTCTTGGCCATAGAGCTAGTTACAGCACATGAAGAATACAAACCAGGAATTTCTTGACTTTCAGGATCAGTGTCCTGATCAGGTGACGGCTTTTTTTGTCACTTTTGGTACAGGCTGTACTTTGTCACCTGCAACATCATGCCTAGCAGCAACTGAATTCCCTTAAAGTGTAAAGTAGTTCTTATTCCCACAGTAAAAATCACTTGAAAGTGATACAAAACCATCATGTATGAATGGCTCGATTAACTCCATTTCAGAATCAGGAGAGGAATCTACTACCTCAGTTTCTTCAAACAAAGAATTGACACCGATAGTGTCAGTCATAAACTCTTTTTCCTACTTATTAAAGGAATCTACATCCTTATTACAATCAAACTCCTCATGGGAGTCAACAGAGGAATTTTCCTCAGCAGAAACAAACTTCTGGAATAAGAGGACCTGGCCTCATTTGAAATAATCTTGCAAGAGTCATAAAAGGACTTAGCCTTATTCAGAGAATACTCCTCGCAGGAATCTTGAAAGGACCTAGCCTTATTAAATTCCTTGCAGGAATCGACTGAGGTTTTTACCCCGTAAGCTACGGATTCTTCTTTGTGGTAAGACGGCACGTTGGCCTCCGTAGCATCGAACTCTTTTTTAGTGTCAATAAAGGAGTTGTACCCCTTATTTACATGAAAAGAGCCAGGCTCTTGTACTATGCTATGCATAGATTTTGAAACAAAACCAGATGGTTTGCTATTTCGTTTATTCGCAAGTTTCCAGCAGTCAGATATTTGATGACCTTCCTTCTTGCAGTAATTACAGATTTTCTTTGCAAATGACTGGTCTTTGTTGGATGTGGACTGAGGTGTAGCAATGGACTTTGCTGAACTATCAGGACTACTAGTACTGGGTGACTGCGCTTTAAACTTCTTTTGACCATACTGATTTACATTCTTGTTTGTGAATGACTGGTTTGATTTGCTAGTAAAGGACATTTTGTGTGTTAATGAATAATCATCAGCTAATTGAGCAGCAATGTCAAGTGTTTTTAGGACTTTTCTCATCCAGAAAAGTTTTTTACATCTGCGTTAATGCAGCGCTTAAATTTTTCAAGCAAAATCAACTGGCGCAATTTGTCATAATCTTTCATTACATTTTTAAAAACTACACCAGCGATAAAAAAAAAAACTGCTCTAGAAAATTCGACGTAGTTCTGTTCTTTGCGCTTTTCCCAATTTCTGAATTTCTGGCGGTAAGCCTCCGGTACTAACTCATAACCTTTTAGGATTAACCGTTTCACCAGGTCATAGTCAGCAGCAGCTTCTACTGAAAGCTCTGTTTACATTTCTCTGGCCTTGCCAGTCAATACACTTTGTAACAGCATAGTCCGATTTTCCTTAGGCCATTTTAAATTTTCAGCTACTTTCTCAAAATGTAAGAAATATTTATCAACCTCTTTTTCTTGAAAAGATGGGACAAGTCTAATGTGTTTAGTAACATCAAAACTGTGAGTTGGGGCAGCATTTAGACTGTGTTCTAATTTTAGTCTTTCTAACTCCAGTCGTTTTAACTCAAATTCCTTTTCTTTTTCTAGTCTTTCTCTTTCTAACCTTTCATGTTCTTCCCTCTCTTCTCTTTGTTTTTCTTTTTCTAATTCTAACTGTTTTAATCTTTCATGTTCTTCCCTCTCTTCTCTTTGTTATTATAATTCTAATTGTTTTGCTAGCTCATGTTGCATTTCTAACTGTTTTAATTCCAATTGCATACCAAGACTGTCAGAGTTTACGTTTCCACTTCACTCTCTTCAATTAAACCTTTGCTAACTAGATCTTGCATGATTTTAACAATGATAACAGGCTTTCTCAAAGCTTTTTCCACACTTAGCCCTAAGTGTTGTCCCAAACGCAACAACTTTTCCTTTGTCAATTGTTCAAGTTGATCAGGGTCGGGATCGTCAACAAATGTCTCAGGTTTGAAATCTGCCATGTTAAGATGTTAAAACAAAAACAAAACAAAAAACACTGAGATAAATCCTGTAAACAATATATTGTAAACAATATATAATCTTGTAAACAATGTATGATAAAAAAAATGTCTCTAGGTCAAGGCCTAATAAAGTTTCAAAACTATTAAGCCTCTCGGAGGAGCCCCCAATTATATGTTACGGAACCTAATATCAACAATTCACGTAGTCGTGACCAACATAAATTTGGTGATGGAGATAAAACAAAATCAGATTCTGTAATACACAGTACACACGCGTTACAGGAAACATCTAGAACATGAACGCTGTGTTTGTACATGTCAGGGTTCACACGTGGGCCGACCCGGCTCGGCAAGGCAAGAAAGCCCCAGACTAGCATGACCCTGTGTTTACACGTGGGCCGGACCCGGGCCGCTAGAACAAGGAACGCCGTAGCGTAGCAACGCCAGGCTTGAGCCAAACACGAATCAGAATGTCAACAGCGCACAATAAAAGAGACATGTAAACAGCTCGCAATAAAACAGGCATCTGTAACACCTCTAAGACTGCATAGGGTTCATGATCCTAACCCCTACAGTTACGATTTGTGCCCTGTTAACGGACGGCCGGCCGGAAGGACGACGGAGAAAGACCCAACGTTATAGCACAGCATGACTGAAAGTCAGCTGAGCTAAAAATTGAAAAAAATACAATGAAGGATATGGGTAACAGAGACCTAATTTCAGGTTTCCAAGGAGACTTTTCATGGGCCTCCCTGATTGTCAAAAAAAAAGATTCTATGGCCCTGTCGTTACGATTTGTGCCCTGTTAACAGATTACCGTATCTTAAGGAGATCTCGAAAATAGAGGAAAAAATCCAAAAAATCGAAAATATAAAAGTGGCGCTACCAGACTGCAGAAACTGATGAAACATTCCATGATCAAAATCCATGCAAAGAATCATGGTGATCAATGCAATCGTTGTTCAGATACTATAGCTTTTATATCAAATTTTCTATTAATGTTTTACCTTTTATCTCATAAACCAATTTTATTTTCTCCAATCATTACCAAATTTATTTAGGCACATAGCTCACATTACTGGTATGTACATAAACCTGCAGGTGGCGCCACCTCTGTTTAACGATTTGCTGCATGAAATGTTACAGCCATATTTCATGGCCACAACCATGACAGGTATCTATTTGATCGGCATTATTCTTTGCATATATATGCATTATGGAGTGTTTCATCAGTTCCTGCAGACTGGTGGTGCCACCTGGACTTATTTCAATTTATACGCATTTTCATCTTTATTTTTTAGACCTTCAAAGATGTGGTCGTCTGTTAACAGGGCACAAAACATAACTATTTGACCTGGAATCTTCTTTCTTGACATCCTGGGAGGACAATAAAAACTCCATTGAGTGTTAGTTTACTGGTTAACAGAGAGGAACATTTTGAGAGTGGGTACAACAAAATTGATTTATCTATGAGAGTCACACTCACGATTCAGGAAATCGCTTTACTTAATGTACGTGTTAGAATATTCCAGTACTCTCGTTTATACAATTATAGATATTTCTCTCGCTGATAAAACAGGACAATACAGAAATGTAGTTGAACATCACCAAAATGGCCAAATGATCTGTGCGAAATTTGAAATCATCTGAGGCTGGATAATCGACTTCTTCATCAAAGGCACTCTGGAGGCAAAGTTAATACTGACTAATGTCCAGTGCCATAGAGGCCAGTCCTGTCACCTGATCTCTATGGCTGCCTATGGTGTGATAGGGTGAACACTGCGCTAGTCCACTTTAATGAAAAAAGGGCGGAAGGTTGCTGTGGCGTTTTCTTCCTTGCTTATTTTCAGATTTCGCATTGACAGTTGACTTCTTGTTCAGCAATTACTAGCCCTTTACGTGGCTTACAACAAAATTATATATAAAAATATGTTAAAGAAGGTTTTTAAATCTTTTACAGAAATATGACAGTATTATTAAAAATGTGCCAAAAATGCAAAAACAATATGACATACTGTATGTTATGATTAAACAAGATACAGATCTACAGTGAAGTGAGGATCTTGACTAATGAGTGTAGTTTTGTATATTTGCTGTTGTTGTAATTTTGACACTGATTATTTATGACGCAGCAATATCTTGTTCAGCGTGTGCATGAACCTCAATGCTGAAGCCACTCGTGGTTCCTTAATATATGTAAACAAAAACTTAAATCACTATCAAGAAGATGATACTGGAAAAAAAAGGTTTAAATGAATCAATTTAAGCTGAGAGTACACAGGTTCAGAACCCTTTAAGATGTGTTTCCAGGTGCGTATATGCGTAAAAAATAGGTGTGTTTCCATCTATGCGAGTATGCGTGAACTGGCAGAAGTATAGGCCCTATTTTGTACAGTATATCGAGCAGGCCTTTTACAAAAAGATGGTGTTGTGACGTCATTTTATCCCAAATACCGGAGTTTGCTCCTGTAGCGATTTACACGCATATACTCGCATAGAAACACCCCTTAATGGTTCATATAAGCTTACATGGAAATGCCGTGGTATACTCGCAATTCCTAGTCTCCAACTTGAATAACATGTTGCCGAGTGTGTGTGTGTGTGTGTGTGTGTGTGTGTGTGCTTCTTGTGTCTTAAAGGCACCACCGCAGTACTTATGTCTTATGTCGCAGTACTTATCATGTTTGTGACTGTACCTCCGTATGGTTCTGTTACAACAACAGTTCACATGACTTAGAATTACCGTCCTCTGACGACCACCAGGAGTTGTTTGACTTCAGAAAGGCAGCTTAATATTGAGACTCCCTCCGGAACTAGTACCAGTGAGATTCCCCCTTTGTTTAGGTCACTTACCATCTTCTCTGACCAGTTTTCAAACAATGGTATCTGAAATTGAAACATCAAATCAAGATATTAAGCTTCGCTTATAAGCGTGAACGCGACAGCAAAGCGATAAAAATCGCCCCTATGGTTATATCACTGGAGCGTTTCCATATGAGCCTTAGCGAGAGCCTGTCACGCGGCATTCGCGTGCGAATTCCCTTAAATGACCTCACGAAGGGAGGGCATCCCTGTGTTTGTAAGCATGCTAAGTAAGAATGCTATAGACACAGATGATGATTAGCAACGTGTGACAATGGCAATGCGGAACGCAGAGGGAAAGTAACTTAAATACGTAGAGCGACATATTCTTTATTTTCAGATAAATAAAGATTCGAACATGCCTTAAATTCTAGAATACTCACTTCTGCAAGTTATTCAAAATTCACCAGATGAAACTAGTCGAGTTACCGCCTATATATATTCCATAGCGAACCTATCAATTGTCTGTAGTAAAAGGTTCTTTTTTTTATGGATTGGTGATGGTAGGGGTCCACTGATACTTTTGAGTTGGGTTGTCCTCACGACCACCTTTGGCAATTTTTGTAATATGCAAATTAGGGCGGCCATTGACGAAAAATCTACTTTCCCCAATATCTCAAGAACAAAATATAATAACTGATCAAACATTGTGTCTAGACCTACGTTAACGTGGTCAAAGTTTCAAATGAAAACCACATTAACAAAGGTTTAGTCCGTATTTTACATTTATATGCCAATAAGGGTCCGCCATTGATGAAAAGTCTACTTTCCTCTGAAAAACTAACCCTGATAATTGTGTCTAGACCTAGGTTATCTTGGCCAGAGATTCAAATGAAACCATGTGAACAATGGTTAAAATGAAATGTAATACATGTATGCAAATTTGGGATGCCATTGATAGACATTCTTCTATCTCTAATATCCTAATTGGAAAACATTGGAAACCATTTAATAATATTTGGACAAACATGGAATCTAGACAGGGGTTTTCATGACCAAAGAATGTCAAAAGACCATAGGAACAAGTGCCTGATGTTCAGTCTTTTTATATTTTGAAAAAGCAAATTACGGCAGTCATTGTGGTGAAACCTAGTTCCTCCAATATATATTTAATTAATTGATAAATTGGTCAAATGTATTGGCTAAACCTGCGGGTTTCTTGGTCAGAAATCAAATTGAGAAGCTATCATTGAGTGGTCGGTGTACCATTTAATCTAGGAGTAAGACGGGGTGTACTTTCTGTGCTAAATATCTTGTTGTAGAATCATCCCTGCAAGTAGCGGTTCTAATGAGGGTTCTGTTCCACATAAAGTATACCTATTTATAGATTATCTCCTTAACCTGGCTACTATATGTTATATGGAGAGTTTGTATGCCAAGACATATCGAAAATGTATTAGATAAAATTATTAGGATATAAGAACAGTTTACATTAACGTCCTATGTAGGCATTTCGCCACTATTTCTGGGGACAACCCCATGACCATGCAAGCAGTTTTGCCATCTATATATGGAATTCATCTAGTTTATAGACAACACAGCCCAGTTCAGATCCAATGAAATAAATATGCCTAGGTGTTAATCCTTATTCACAATGTCACCTCTTTTGCTGCATATGCAAATTGATATATTTAATTAATTAATTTTATCTTAACACTTACTGGTTGGGTTCGAATATCTAAACTTAAGATATCATGATGCCTTTCAGTCCATTTTCAAAGGCCAGAGGTTCCAATTATTCAGGATGTTTAATAGAAGAAAGAAAGAATCATTATATATGTTGTATACATGGAAATATAATTGGAAAATGATAAAATGATAATAAGCGGTACAGATTTGTACATATAGATATATGATGTTGGTTTTCATATTGAGCGATACAAATTTGTACATCTGGATATAATGCTGGTTTTCATATTGAGCGGTACAGATTTGAACATATAGATATGATGTTGGTTTTCATATTAAGCGATATACATTTTTACATACAGACATGATGATGGTTTTCATATTGTGCGGTACAGATTTGTACATATAGATATATGATGTTGGTTTTCATATTGAGCGGTACAGGTTTGTACATATAGATGTATGATTTTGGTTTTCATATTGAGCGGTACAGGTTTGTACATATAGATGTATGATTTTGGTTTTCATATTGAGCGGCACAGATTCATACATATAGATATGATGTTGGTTTTCATATTAAGCCGTACTGATTTGTGCATACAAATATGATGTTGGTTATCATATTGAGCGGTACAGATTGGTACATACAGACTTGATTCTGGTTGCGATGAGATTTTCCTTCAGCTCAGCTGCTGTGGCAGTGATACTGTTGTGAGTCCTCAAGTAGCCGCGTTTCCTGCACCAATATGAGACGTCTGGAAGAACATCCTCTCCCAGCAGATGATCGGCCTCAAACACCGGCAACAAGTACAGTTTCAAACTGCGTAAAATAGAAAATCATGACTATGAAACTACCCAAAATACCAAGCTTCATCACATTTTAGAGTATGACAACATATAAACAGGTCGTCGGAGTTATATACTCCGAATCTGAAACTTAAAAAAACCGAATTAATATGAATCGAGTGGGGGGGGGGGGGGGCGGAGGGGGTGGCACATATTTGGACCCTGGGTATGTTCCGCATTTTATTGCATTATTTTCCACTGTCTTACATTTGAATTGCAAAAATAAATATGATTACGTTTGTTTCATTTCATGCCCAAAAACAACGGGTGAGAAGTGAATATAATTAATTTTTATAGAAAAAAAACCTTGTTTTCGCCACAGCAGACGCTGAACACTGCAATTTGAACAATGTCGACAACTCTCCGAAGTAATCACCTGGCGGCAGCACCACGAACTCGGTCGTGTCATCCGAAGCCAGAATGGCAACCTCGCCCTCCACTATGAAGTAGATTCCCTTTGCTTCTTCATCTTAGGGAGATAAAAATACGGTATGTGTTCTGCTACATTAACATACATTTGACTATAAATTGACTATAAAGTATTTAAAATAATGAGTGAGAAACATATTGTAAAACTCAATAAAAATAGGCCTGGTCTGTTTTTTCATGAGATGAACGGTTCCTGATGTATGACAAGGGTCACAAAGAGAGGAAAAATGAAACCATATACAGGGTAGGTCTTCACAGAGGCGTTCTATTGTTATTACGATTACAATAAAATCCTGCTTTTAATAATACTATTAATACTATCACAGTGTACAGTCTATTTTTGTGATATATTTAATATATAATAGGATTTTACCTTACTTTCATTGCTATTTTGCTCAACTTAACTTTAATATAATGTGAAAATTAGCTAACGTGAGATATTCCTTCGTGCAAGATAATTACATAATTATATGGCGCAACAAAGGGTAGTACCTATAATACCAAAGCACACACACTAACTGGCCCGGGTCACTCATATTGAATAGCATTTCCGGCTGCTGTTGTGTCTGATCATTCTCATTGAAACATAAATGTTTGCAGTGACATATCACCGGGTTTGCAGTATCAGAGAATATGTATTTATTATGACGTACATCGTGGATACATCAAGTTTAATGTTGATCTTGCGCACTAATATTGGTATTCTGGAACCACTTTCTTATACATGCAAGCACACGAACACGCACAGATTCACTTGTTATTGATATCACATCATGATATGGACTACCTGGTGTGGGATACTTTTTCCATTGCTTCCCCATGTTGAAGGGAATGGATGGAAAATGAACCTCGGGAATACATATACATGTATCAGTAAATGACCTTTCCCGTTTTCTATATAAATTATGCGAGCCTGCACCATCTTTTAGTTATGAAGGACCTTGCGTTCATGTGCGGACACGCATTTAGAAATTGTTCTTCCATTGTGCGTAACACTGTTTCCTCATGTGAACTAACTTGAGGTAAGCTGCGAGCCGTTTAAGGTTTTACAGACGCACATACACGAATTATGTCTTCAGTAAACGCCGTGACAAAACCAGAGAATCAATCCCTTCATCTTGACATTTATACCTCTTTTCAGTATGGTTTGATCTTTGACGAACTTGATGGTCTGCAGGAGCTTCATGAAAGCACCAACATTGGCTTGGTCTATTACATGGTCGTTGTCGAACAAATCGAGTAGGAATCCAGTCACTGACTATAAAATAAAGAAAACTGTAAACAAACTGTCATTATACTCGCACATGTTAAAGTTTGCAATTTAAGTATACAAGATATTTACAACTATTCCACAATTGACGATAAAATAGGCCAAAAACGAAGCGAGGGGTGATTGATGATGACGAGGCACTGCCACACACCCCTTGTACAGTTACGTATACCAAAACCATTTACTAGTATTATTCAGTAACTTCCATATAAGTTTATTTTTTAAGACACATTTCCAGAAGAAATAAAGACTTCCATGCGACACTTATTTCAATAATTGATAATGAACAACGTTAAGGGTTACAATACAATTCAAGGCGTCATGGCAATTGCGTCAAAATGTTTTCGCGCACTGTTTTCAATTTGTATTTTTAAAATTCAAATAAATGAGGCATACATGCCTAATGCGAAATTGTGCAATGGAATATACATCCGGTATATTTCTTCCCTGATAATATACTTGATCATTTTTTAAGTACTAATTTGTTGAAAAGTACATTTGTGACAAATACATGTACAAAGAAATTAAAAAAAAAAACCGTACCAGAGTACAAGTACCAAGTACACAAACATGTACGTTCTTTTAAGGATAAGTCTATGGCCTTTTAGTTGCACTGTCTATTGAATGAGGATGAAGGTATCCAAATGAAAAGAATGATATGTTATTATTAATTATTGTAAATTTCAGGTTTTAAATGTACGGGCTTAAGAATAATCCAGAAGTCATTACCTGTCATTAGGACATAAGAGCGAGTTTCTGAGGTTCAATAACGATATTTCACCGTTATGATATTTCACCGTTATGATATTTCACCGTTATGATATTTCACCGTTATGATATTTCACCGTTATGATATTTCACCGTTATGATATTTCACCGTTATGATATTTCACCGTTATGATATTTCACCGTTATGATATTTCACCGTTATGCCATTGAGGCACCGGCGGGTTTTGAATCGGGGACCTTCAGGTCCGAAGTCCAACGCCTTAACAACTAGGCTTCTTCCTACCCCTTGTAGGGTTGATGTACAAAGGGTTATCAGACATCTAAAACATTCTTATTTAACTGAAAGGTCTCACACCTCTTCTCCATACACAGAGGTACTGCGACATGTTTGTTCGACAAGTGCAATTAGCGGATACACCACCATGTCGTTTGCAGAATGTTTCCGAGAAATCTCAGGTCTACTCAAGAACACTCACCATTTAATCATTTCTGATGATAAACCCACATTTCACATTTGACTAATTTGCATTGACTGGTTTATAACAAGAATATGGACAGTCAATAAGAGACTATGTACCCGCCGAATCAACGAGACATGGACTAAATGAGGCAAGGAATGTCTTCTGATGTGAGACCCCTCATATATGGCAACAGGAATGCCAACAGTTTATTTGGCAATACCACCTTTAAAGTTAAACTTGTCTTGTGACCCCTGTTTATTGACATGCTACATAGTTGGCGCCAAAAGCCATGATTAATTGATAATGGTAACTAAAGTGAATGAGGAATTGCTATATGTGGTTTTCACTAAAAATAAAAGCACAGACTGATGGGAGGCAATATAATTGTAGGTGTCGCCACCAGGCCTGTGTTCATGAGGGCTATCCGTGATGTAAGAACATGCAAAGTCCAGGCCGATGTCATACCACTCTTAAGTGCACAGATGCACGCAACACAGTCACAAATGAAGGTAGTGCCACCAGTCTTATATATAACAAATCTATCCAAGATGTATTGATATGCGATTTGTCAGGCTAAATTGTCAAATCACTCGGACTCCTGATAAAGACACAGAGACGTACACAGAAGCAAATTATTGAAGGTGGCACGGCCAGTCTTATGTATGAGAAAGCTATATGAGATGTATGGACGTGAAATATATCAGAAATACTGAAGTTACCATGAAAATGCAATACCTACAGCAGTTCTACAGCAACAGAAAAGTGGTAACACAGGTCCCTCTTTAATCATGGCACTGTGTCAAAGCTATTTAAGCATCCTGTAAATGGAGGGGGAGAGGAAGGCTAGCTCTGTGATCCAAGGAGGTGCCCCCGAGTCAAGTGCAGCTAACAGTCCAGGTGTGGTTACTTCACTGACTCATGTCTTGGTCTGTTTTTAAACCTGAAACAATGTTGGCACAATGCCAAATCTATTTATAGATGCTGACGTAATCCTAAGTTGTTGCCATATCTGATATAGTGCCAAACTGTTAATACATGCTGATGTATTTTGGCTACTATGCCTTTTCATGCTGGCATATTATATTTTTATAGAATCAAAATATTTAGAATAATAACAGATGTCTATTGAAAGTAAAATCAGATTATGATATATCATTTGAAGAAACTTAAATGCAAATAAATGAGAAAAATTTTGGTGTAATGTTAAAAACTTTGACATAGCAGTTATACAAAAGAAACCTACTGTAGCCCTCAGTTTGATATAAACATATTTTACCAAATGACCAAGTTCAGCTTTCTGTAACTCGGCCAGAAACACTGAAACCGAACAGGTCTCACAGGATCATTCTTGTGAAATACTAAACAATTCAGCTTGACAGTTTCGCTTTTACATAAGTGGGTGAAATCAGGTTTTCAAATATAAGTCATGTGATCAACAATTTCATAAATCTTGTTGATGCTAGCTCCTGTTGTTTCTGAGAATATTATATTAGTATGCTTACTTGCCCAAATGACCAAGTTCAAATTTATGTAACTCGGCCAAAATTCACCCAACCCGAACCATTTGAACAAACTTGAGAGAGCTTGTTTCTAGAATTATTTCTGTGAAACATTAAACATTGCCTTGACAGTTTCGTGGGATATATTTATAATTTTTTGTCATACGCTTGCTGTGATATGAGTATAAGCTATTTAAAAACTATTTTATTCACTAAGGTTAATTATTTATGCCTTGCATCGCAGAAATCAAAGTACCTGGTAACTTAACTGATACAATATATAATCAGATTAAAGTCTGAATTGCTTTAAAATATACTACTACTGTATAGAGATCTCTATATTCAACATTATTGTTAACTTTGCTTACAGATACGGGGTTCTCAGGTTTGCAAATGTTGAAAAATTGGTACAGAAATGATCATCCCTGGAAGATCTGAAGGAATATCTCTTATCAATATTATGCACTATTATTATTATGGCAAACATTTGAAATGTGGGCTAATTCGACTAAACAATCATCGCATTATATCATTTGTAATTGATATGTAGTTCTTATGGGTGCGACTGCATTATAGCTATGTTTAAGTGCATTTATCATTGGTACGGCAGCAATAAAGCCTAAAACCTCCCTTAAACCTAGACTCAGTTGTGGCTCTGAAATATATATATATATATATATATATATATATATATATATATATTGTGTGTGTATATATATGTAGGGTCGTACACACCATCTCATATACACACACACAAAATAAATATTTATAAAATATAAATATTGACAAAAAATAAGGTATATTATGATGTATATTTTTTTTAATCTGGTCACAATGCCTGACCACAATTTTTTGCAAAAAAACATTGTCATGTATATTGTATATGTTTTTTTCATAGTCATTACGATATTTGGTCACACGGTATGACCACATTTATAGCATTATATATTGGCATATATACATATATATTATAAATGGTATTATTTATGTTGATATTTATATATATACTAGCTGATAGACCCGGTATACCGGGCTTAATCCCGGGGTTGCGGAGATTTATTAACTGAGATGTGAAATGTTTGCTCATTTTTTTATTCTAAAGGTTGACAGAAAATATAGGTTTCAGTGAGAAACTGTCTCCATAAGATATGTATAAACATTTTGGCACGACTGCAGAATAACTGACGCACCTCTCTGAGGCACAACACTTCTGTGATCAGAAAACGTTTCTATGTCCAACTACTTGTATCTTAATTTTGCCACTTACTTTAAATTACATGAATCCTGAACATCATACCGTTCGTCCGTATAAACTCATAACCTGGTGGAGACAGTGCGTGAGTGATTCTACAGTCGCCCCTATTTTTTTTTAACATTTATTTTGTGGGGCTGTCCTCATGGCAAGAAATTTATACCCCGGTATGTTTACCTTGATGACCTGGTCAGTGATGGTGTTTACATTGCGAACCGGAATGAGACGCGGGGGCATTCAGGTTTACGATTATATTTGACTGGATTCTATCGTTGGACGTATAAAGATAAGTTTGATGTGAGGAACACATGAAAGATTTTTAAATGTACGTTGCAAGGAAACTGTTCCTGAAGAAAGAAACAGAAATATGCATACCTCGTAAGTAGCAGAAGCGGACCCAACGGGACTCCATGCAGAGGGTCCGTATCCCATTTTCAACCACCGCAACCTTTCTTTCATCGTAACAGACAAATTTTGAGGCCTGAAACCCCAGCCACCAGTGCCCACCACCCAATCCCACCCCACCCACCCAGCCCTGTTCCTGAAATTGGGACCTTGAATTAGGTTTTGTCATTAATCCTACTGGGTTGAACTCTCCATTTCATAAAGCGACGCACGTGGGTCAAATCCCTCATTGAAAGCAAGCGTTATTCATATGAACAATAGTCCTTAGTGTTAGAGGTTAGGTGACCACGATGCACTCATTCCGGTGATTGCCGAAGGCAGTTCGGCTGTGCTCGGTATAAAAACGGGAAAATCACTCAAACTTATATGTACATAAAAAAAATATTTATTTTCATATCGCCTATGTCACTGCGGGGATAATAACCTTTTAAATGATGTATGGCACAATATTGTACACAACGCGGTTCTAGGGAACATCGCGAACAAACCTGAACCGAATTCTTTTTATAAGTATTAGATATTATAAATGATACTATTTATGTTGATATATATATATATAGTATAAATGGTATTTATGTTGATATATATATATATATATATATATATATATATATATATATATATATATAGAGAGAGAGAGAGAGAGAGAGAGAGAGAGAGAGAGAAAATAAGGTATATTATGATGTATTTATATTTGGAAACGTGGTCACATGTGACCATGCTTTTTAGAAAGAAATGTTGTTAGCGATATGGTATGATATGGTATGTCCACATATTTGACCAAAAAACATAAAAATAGATAATTTTGGTATATTATATATTTTTATACATAGTAATTTAGGAATTCATATTGCCAAATATAAGGCATATTATGACATATTTATATATATGAACACTGATTGCAAATTCATCAAAACATGTGTTAATGTGTAACTGAACATTTTTCGTAAATAATATATATATATATATATATATATATATATATATATATATATATATATTTATATATATATGTTGAAATGTGGTCACAATGTCATTGACAAAAATACCAAAAGTGGGTTCACCTTGCACAAAATAAGTGTGGGCTCACAGGCAGAAATGTGGAATTTCGTAATAATAAAAATTAAATGTCAGTTCACTGGTTGACTGTCTTCTCGACATTTTCTGCATTAAAAAGTGCCGGTGGATCCACCTATTAATTTAGCCCCCTATATAATGCACCTATACTGCAATAAATCATAAATGTTTAAATAAATGAGTCATGGCATTTGCACCGTGGAATTGAAAACAATAATCGGTCTAACGTGGACCCGTGTTTGTCCCGCAGCTGTCGCGATTTTCAGTGGTGTCTCCCCAAGGAAGATGTTCACATCTGACCGTCATGACAGATATTAGTTTCACAGTGAACCATTGAAAAATAAGGTCTACGTTGTGTCTAAATGTAATATCTACTCTGTGTCCATAACAATTTACCGTAGACTTTACAAAATATATTAAAAAAAGTAAGGCACATATGTATACATAAACATTGGCCGCGAAGCTTAATGTTCATTGGGTTGGGGGGCAATCGTAAACATACATTAATATATATATATATGCCTATATATTTCCCTATATAATATATATATAATATTAATAATATATGTGTGTGTGTGTGTGTGAGATGTATTGTAAGTCGCGGAGCGGTAAGCCAGCGAAATTAACCCCAACCCCCTACCTTATTACTATATCTTAGGTTTACCAAGTGTGTGTGCGTGTGTGAGTGGCCGGGGGGGGGGGGGGGGGTCGATCATATTTTGGTGTACTGGATATAAAAATTAATACAAAATATATAAATATGTGAGAAAATGGTAGACCTGACTGAGACACATCAGTTCTTCCTGCCGTATGTCATGGAGGCATTGGAGCGTCTCTGGCTTCCGGGTCGATAGCTTATTTCCCATCCTCCGATTTCGGTTTGATCATGGCTGTGCTGACTAGAACGCCCTGTCAGAAAAAAAGTAAGATATAAAAAAAAATAAATAACGGTGGAGACAAGATAAATGATAAAGTCCACAGCTTAGTCTAGACCTAAATATTTTATATATATGCCGTAAAGACCCCTTTTGCTGAACTTACCGTAAGTAACAGTTATAAAGAATGATTATCTGTTTTATTAGTCTAAGTGCCTAGAAAATTGCCCCTGAGTCAGGACTCGAGTCCAAGTCTTGACACGATTCGAGTCTAACATCACTGGATCCTTCACAGTTCAAAGTTTATGTTTGAGACTGTAACGTAAAGACAAACAGAAACAACCAAATGTGATTTTGTGACTCTACCATCCAAACATTAGCATAATTTATCATTATAGGTAGAAATGTCTATATACATTGAAGGGATGATGATATGCCAAAAACGTAATTTTATCTAGCAGTTGAATTCTAAGTTGTATTTAGGCCTAATTAGCATCCACCAGCTGGCTTTGTAATATTTTTCTTCTTTTTTTTTAAATTCTGATATTTCAACATATACCGTGTTTGCCTTTTAGATCGCAAGGGTTCAAATTCGCGATGTTTGCGATATTAACTTCGTTAATAAGAGGTCCCACCGTCGAAGGCAAATTAACTTGTCAAGTAAAAGGTTTATATTATGTTTTAAATAGATAGTGTATGTTCTAAGATTTATATTTTAAATTATATCAGATCATTCCACTTGTCTGCCATTAACGAACAATATTTTTTGTCAATAAGTTTTAGTGCACATTATATATGATTTAATTTATTAACAAGATACTGATTATATTCTGTGTATAGATGTTTGTATTGAGAGATCGCAAAAAAATGGAACCCTAGCAAAACTCTGAAAAAGTTAAAAAGCGCGAAATTTTAAAACCTCGAATATAAAGTCAACTACAATAATATAAATTGTGAACCCGGGGAATTGTGAACCCTGCCAATATGAAGTCAACCACAGTAATATGTATTGTGAGATCGCACAATGTGATCGACCAGGTCTGTGTGTACTGTGTGTTAGTGTGTCCGAGCAGTGTCTTCAAAAGTTCTCAGTGAATTGTGATGGAATCTCAAATTTTGGGACTGTAAAATAAAAATGTGGATCTGAATTCTGATGTAGAAAACATTGCCCCCTTTTTCGCACTGTCTTTGCCTACTGTTTTTTCTTACAACATCTCCAAAATTACACCAATCCACTTCTTCCTTGTTCTATGACCCACTCTTCCACAAAATTTAATAATTAAATCAAAGTGAGAACTTTATTAAGACATTTTGAGATATATTTCTTCCCACGGTTATATATAGTGATTACCTATATATATATACTGCGTCACATCATGGTGACTCCATCAGTTTATGAAGTAATTAATTGATTATACTTTAGCTCATTAGTCATAAATCAATATATATTTAGTTATGTTTAAAATATACATATTTTTTACACTTATGATGTATGTGTATGTAAACATGTACAAAATTTCACACAGTGTAAATAATACCGCACACATACGACCAACTACACATTATGCTCTAGGCATTCTTGCGATTCATTAAACAGCGGCGACGCTTCAAAACGCTACATGCAAAGATAATTTGGGACAACTGTTTAAATGAGGAGTGAAAAAGGTTAGCATCACTCGGAGTCAAACTCTTATACTCTTCTCGTTATTTTACTGGCAAAATATGGACCAGC
This sequence comes from Sipunculus nudus, assembly GCA_026874595.1. Classification (NCBI taxonomy): domain Eukaryota; kingdom Metazoa; phylum Annelida; class Sipuncula; order Golfingiida; family Sipunculidae; genus Sipunculus; species Sipunculus nudus. The sequence continues at coordinate 45,381,126 of CM049311.1, forward strand.
TTATACAAGAGCGTATGGAATTCCTAGAATTATGGCGCGGAATCTGGAAACAAATGACCCAGGTGTCATGACGCTCAGCTGATCTCTGACACTGAGAAATTCTATCTACTTAGACAGCTGTCATTTTTTAGAATTATTTTTTTTAGAAAATTGTGTCTTTGATGGTTGTAAAGAATCTGTTGAATGGATTTTCTTCAGACTTCTTAAGGTGCATTGTTTTTCTTTTTCAGCCCTAAACACTATTATGAGTCAGATATTCTAAGTGCTAAATACACACAAAACGTGCATTACTAAAAAAATGTATGAGAATTGAGAAAATGTAGATTTCACCACCAGTTATGCACAACTGAAAGGGGTATCCACGATCATCAAGCTTTCCAAAGTTCAAAACATACCAGGCAACCATTACTGAGATATCTCATTCAGAGTACGAATTTTAGGTATAAATCAGATGCCACATCTACATTTTGCAATGTATGTGTCCACACCAGTGTGAAGAACTCGTTTAAAAGATTTTCTTCAAATTTTCCATTGTGATACAGACATGGTGATACACAGTGGGCATAAAAGGTAAAGAATTTTTTTTGCTGGGCTACAATCGTGACATCTCCATCCATATTTCTAAGTCTCAAAATAATTTAAAAACGCGCAAAAATTGAGAAAATGTACATGTAGAATGCACCACCAGTTTTCCACAGCTGAAAGGGCTATCAATGATCAAAAAGTTTACTAAAATTTCAGAAAGATCCATGCAATCATTACTAAAATATTTCATCTAAAGTATTAATTTCACACATCAACAGCTGGGAATGTTAAAATTTTAGTATCGTGTCCGAAACAGACCTGAAGAACTGTCTGCGCCGATTTTTTTTATTGAAAACAATGTTTTATGTGTATTTGATGCACAATGTTTTAGTTTAGGGTTGAGAGCAAAATGTTTGTTTTGCACCCCAGAACAAAAACACAAGTCTAATTATCTAAGTGTTAAATCCACTCAAAAATACACGTATATCACAAAAAGTCATTTTGATCTAATTTTTTGGTATGGAAGGAGATTCACCAAGGTCGCACTTGGATAATAGGTAAAAGGTTTTTAGATTAAAAAAACTTAAATTACGGATGGCCGGACGGACGACGGACAAAAGGAGATCACTAAAGCTGAGATGACTCATGGTCTGTTTAGCTAGACATGTCAAAAGTTCTCAGATATATTTAGCGGTAGGTTGCAAGGTTTACATGCACATCTTCCCCTTCTTGCACTTCCCCCGGCAGTTAGGCCTGCTCCTGCTGGAGCTCCTCGATATCCTATACCAGCATATCCTGTATATCGGAACCTCTACTGTCTCCTCCTCATTATTTACCAGCATATCCTGTATATCAGTACCTCTACTGTCTCCTCATCATCCTATATCAGCATATCCTGTATGTCAGTACCTCTACTGTCTCCTTTTCATCCTATATAAGCATATCCTGTTATCAGTACCTCTAAGTACTGTCTCCTCCTCTTCCTTTACCAGCATATCCTATATATCAGTACCTCTTCTGTCTCCTCCTTATCCTATATCAGCATATGCTGTATATCAGTACCTCTTCTGTCTCCTCCTCATCCTATATAAGCATATCCTGTATATCAGTACCTCTAAGTACTGTCTCCTCCACTTCCTTTACCAGCATATCCTATATATCAGTACCTCTTCTGTCTCCTCCTTATCCTATATCAGCATATGCTGTATATCAGTACCTCTACTGTCTCCTCCTCATCCTTTACCAACATATCCTGTATACCAGTACCTCTACTGTCTCCTCCTTATCCTATATCAGCATATCCTCTATGTCAGTACCTCTACTGTCTCCTTCTCATCCTATATAAGCATATCCTGTATATCAGTACCTCTAAGTACTGTCTCCTCCTCTTCCTTTACCAGCATTTCCTATATATCAGTACCTCTTCTGTCTCCTCCTCATCCTATATCAGCATATGCTGTAAGTCAGTACCTCTTCTGTCTCCTCCTCATCCTTTACCAACATATCCTGTATATCAGTACCTCTATGTCTCCTCCTTATCCTATATCAGCATATCCTCTATGTCAGTACCTCTACTGTCTCCTTCTCATCCTATATAAGCATATCCTGTATATCAGTACCTCTAAGTACTGTCTCCTCCTCTTCCTTTACAAGCATTTCCTATATATCAGTACCTCTTCTGTCTCCTCCTCATCCTATATCAGCATATGCTGTATGTCAGGACCTCTACTGTCTCCTCCTCATCCTTTACCAACATATCCTGTATATCAGTACCTCTACTGTCTCCTCCTCATCCTATATCAGCATATCCTGTATGTCAGTACCTCTACTGTCTCCTTCTCATCCTATATAAGCATATCCTGTATATCAGTACCTCTAAGTACTGTCTCCTCCTCTTCCTTTATCAGCATATCCTATATATCAGTACCTCTTCTGTCTCCTCCTCATCCTATATCAGCATATCCTGTATGTCAGTACCTCTACTGTCTCCCCCTCATCCTATATAAGCATATCCTGTATATCAGTACCTCTAAGTACTGTCTCCTCCTCTTCCTTTACCAGCATTTCCTATATATCAGTACCTCTTCTGTCTCCTCCTCATCCTATATCAGCATATGCTGTATGTCAGTACCTCTTCTGTCTCCTCCTCATCCTTTACCAACATATCCTGTATATCAGTACCTCTACTGTCTCCTCATCATCCTATATCAGCATATCCTGTATGTCAGTACCTCTACTGTCTCCTTTTCATCCTATATAAGCATATCCTGTTATCAGTACCTCTAAGTACTGTCTCCTCCTCTTCCTTTACCAGCATATCCTATATATCAGTACCTCTTCTGTCTCCTCCTTATCCTATATCAGCATATGCTGTATATCAGTACCTCTACTGTCTCCTCCTCATCCTTTACCAACATATCCTGTATATCAGTACCTCTACTGTCTCCTCCTTATCCTATATCAGCATATCCTCTATGTCAGTACCTCTACTGTCTCCTTCTCATCCTATATAAGCATATCCTGTATATCAGTACCTCTAAGTACTGTCTCCTCCTCTTCCTTTACCAGCATTTCCTATATATCAGTACCTCTTCTGTCTCCTCCTCATCCTATATCAGCATATGCTGTATGTCAGTACCTCTTCTGTCTCCTCCTCATCCTTTACCAACATATCCTGTATATCAGTACCTCTACTGTCTCCTCCTTATCATATATCAGCATATCCTCTATGTCAGTACCTCTACTGTCTCCTTCTCATCCTATATAAGCATATCCTGTATATCAGTACCTCTAAGTACTGTCTCCTCCTCTTCCTTTACCAGCATTTCCTATATATCAGTACCTCTTCTGTCTCCTCCTCATCCTATATCAGCATATGCTGTATGTCAGGACCTCTACTGTCTCCTCCTCTTCCTTTATCAGCATATCCTATATATCAGTACCTCTTCTGTCTCCTCCTCATCCTATATCAGCATATCCTGTATGTCAGTACCTCTACTGTCTCCTTCTCATCCTATATAAGCATATCCTGTATATCAGTACCTCTAAGTACTGTCTCCTCCTCTTCCTTTATCAGCATATCCTATATATCAGTACCTCTTCTGTCTCCTCCTCATCCTATATCAGCATATGCTGTATGTCAGTACCTCTACTGTCTCCTCCTCATCCTTTACCAACATATCCTGTATATCAGTACCTCTTCTGTCTCCTCCTCATCCTATATCAGCATATGCTGTATATCAGTACCTATACTGTCTCCCCCTCATCCTATATCAGCATATCCTGTATGTCAGTACCTCTACTGTCTCCCCCTCTTCCTTAATCAGCATATCCTGTATATCAGTACCTATACTGTCTCCCCCTCATCCTATATCAGCATATCCTGTATATCAGTACCTCTACTGTCTCCCCCTCTTCCTTTATCAACATATCCTGTATATCAGTACCTCTACTGTCTCCCCCTCTTCCTTTATCAACATATCCTGTATATCAGTACCTCTACTGTCTCCCCCTCATCCTATATCAGCATATCCTGTATATCAGTACCTATACTGTCTCCCCCTCATCCTATATCAGCATATCCTGTATGTCAGTACCTCTACTGTCTCCCCCTCTTCCTTTATCAGCATATCCTGTATATCAGTACCTATACTGTCTCCTCCTCATCCTATATCAGCATATCCTGTATATCAGTACCTCTACTGTCTCCCCCTCTTCCTTTATTAGCATATCCTGTATATCAGTACCTATACTGTCTCCCCCTCATCCTATATCAGCATATCCTGTATGTCAGTACCTCTACTGTCTTCCTCCTCATCCTATATCAGCATATCCTGTATATCAGTACCTATACTGTCTCCCCCTCATCCTATATCAGCATATCCTGTATGTCAGTACCTCTACTGTCTTCCTCCTCATCCTATATCAGCATATCCTGTATATCAGTACCTCTACTGTCCCCCCCTCTTCCTTTATCAGCATATCCTGTATATCAGTACCTATACTGTCTCCCCCTCTTCCTTTATCAGCATATCCTGTATATCAGTACCTATACTGTCTCCCCCTCATCCTATATCAGCATATCCTGTATATCAGTACCTATACTGTCTCCCCCTCTTCCTTTATCAGCATATCCTGTATATCAGTACCTATACTGTCTCCCCCTCTTCCTTTATCAGCATATCTTGTATATCAGTACCTATACTGTCTCCCCCTCATCCTATATCAGCATATCCTTTATATCAGTACCTATACTGTCTCCCCCTCTTCCTTTATCAGCATATCCTGTATATCAGTACCTATACTGTCTCCCCCTCATCCTATATCAGCATATCCTGTATGTCAGTACCTCTACTGTCTCCCCCTCTTCCTTTATCAGCATATCCTGAATATCAGTACCTATACTGTCTCCCCCTCATCCTATATCAGCATATCCTGTATGTCAGTACCTCTACTGTCTCCCCCTCTTCCTTTATCAGCATATCCTGTATATCAGTACCTATACTGTCTCCTCCTCATCCTATATCAGCATATCCTGTATATCAGTACCTATACTGTCTCCCCCTCATCCTATATCAGCATATCCTGTATATCAGTACCTATACTGTCTCCCCCTCATCCTATATCAGCATATCCTGTATGTCAGTACCTCTACTGTCTTCCCCTCATCCTATATCAGCATATCCTATATCAGTACCTCTACTGTCTCCCCCTCATCCTATATCAGTATATCTTGTACGTCAGTACCTCTACTGTCTCCTCTTTGAACTATATCAGCATACCCTGTATATCAGAACCTCTAATGTCTTCTTTGAATACATGCTAATCTGAATCTCCCACCCAACGCCTCCTCCCCATCGGGCTACTGCAAACTTTCTTTTTGCCTTGAGTCTTTGTGATTGACTCTCCTTGTACATACAGGACTAACCCTTTGACACAAATCCGTAGTAGGGGTCGACTCAAAAATAAAATCGTGCTTTTACATATGCAGCAACAACTTTCTTTAATGAATTACAACATCCATTACAACATCCATTGTCATAAAATCCAAAAAGCTATCCAGGATTAATACACATGCAAAATTTCAGGTGTATAAGTCCATTCACTGCAGAGATATGAGTTATTTTATCCCAAGGCAGATGAACAGATGGACACTGTGCAAAAATGGTTGCAGGTGTTATAAAGCTATCCAAGGGCTACATTTGTGCAAACTTTTTTTTCCCGGATTGGTAAAACGAGTCCGAAGATATGTGGGTTAATGTGTCAAAACACACGCACAGATGGACGCACTGGAGAAAGGTAAAATCAGAGGTCAACGAAACAGATTTTGGCACCAGTTCACATGTGACCCGATAATCGTGTAAAGTTTAGGATAAATCCGCCGAGTCGTCTCAGAGTTCTATTCCGGAAACGAACGCGGCGGCGGAACCCGGTCAAAAACATAGTATCCGCAAAACTTCGTTTTGGCGGATACAAAAATTGACTTAAATCTGTTTTATACCACATATATCACAATTTTCTGTATCCGTTATCCCTATTTTATTTATCAACACATTCGTTGGGTATATTCGATGTAATATTTCCCATTGCAAAGTAATAATTCTGGGTTCTTTGGTGCATAGCATGATGAGCCATATTCCATATTTCCTCCCATTGGAAGTCATAATCTTTGTATACATCCTTCCACCTTTTTACAAAGTGGCTCCATGTCTAATTACATATTTTGGTAAATTCCTTATGTTTGAAATGATTCTCCAAACTAGAGTTTAAAACACAATATACATGTGTTTTACTGCATGTTTTATAGCATTGTATTTAAACATAAACCGTGCTGATGTACAAACACTCTTTTCAATATCACCATCAGGTAACATTTCACCATTTATTCCAAGAAGATCATAAACGTGGTATATTCATGCCTTTATCCAGCTGTCAAAGTACAATAGGTTGCCTTTGTAGGTAATGTAATCATTGTACCATAAAAGACTACAATAATTTGCTTTCAGCAAATATATCGTGTATTTCTTTATTATCATATATTGATAATATTGTGGCGTTGATCTCACGGTTCTTAGCGATTTAATGTTAAATTGTTTTGTATTATATAACAGTAACATTAAATTACACCCTTCACTACTTAGTTTAGAGACTGGTACGACTGCCCAAGAAGGTAGCTGTTCATTACTCAACGCCTTCACAAGCCGATCAATCCATTTTAAGGTCATTTTACGTTGTATTGTTTCGACATCTATCATACGTAATCCATCGTTAATATAATTTTGATTCACTACGGATCTCCTCACTCTTTCAGTACCTTTCGCATCTTTGTCACTGATGAAACTATATATCATCGAGTTAATACGGGTTTTAAATTTATCAGGAATGTATAAAATTGAAAGATGATGTACAATCTGTGACAGAATTAAACTTTTCACAACTGTTAATACTACGACTCTTCCATGCATTTATAGTGAACTCCATTCGATGTATACAGTCAGTCCAATTTTCATTTATTGTACTAGCATTGCCATTGCTTCCAAATTTTACGCCAAGGATTTTCATTTTTGTACATAGCCCCAACAACCATTTTAAATTGTACCCCTGCTGAGATCGGTTTCTCGATTTTCCATCCCACATGACCCTGGCTTCCAAAATTAAAGACTTCAAGAATTTTTCTCCAAATACAACTTTGAGAAGGTATCAAAAGCCTTTGTATAATCCAATGCGATTATTGCCCCTGGTATATTATTTCGCTCATATGTGTTATAACATCTTCGACAAGCCGAAAATTCTGGAATATTCCCCTTCCTTCAAAAAGCTGTCTAGTCTGGATGACAATTTATTACATGTAATTACTTTTTTTTCAGTCAATTCGCTAAGGCAGCTGCACCTATTTTGTAATCACAACACGTGAGAGAAACTGGGCGAAAATTCTTTAAACAATTTTGTGAGGTATTAGTTTTTGGCATTAATGCCGCAACTCCCCTTCTCTGGCTCAAGGAAAGCTGCCCTGTTATCATTGCGTGGTTTATAGAGTTCTTTAATAGAACCCAAAAAAAGCTTAATGAAACTCTGGGCCAAGCCCTTCTGTGCCTGGACTCTTGTTTACTTTTAATCTGGTTACTATATCGGAACATTCTTCAATAGAAAATAACCCTTCACACATGCAGGTTAAAATCTGTCACTATTAGACGCGGCACTGATACATCTGAAATAAAGTCACGAAAAACCCTACACTACTAAAACTGTCCACATACTTATACAGCTTACTGTAAAAGGAATATATTTCTTGTGTAATGTCATTTTTATCTGTAAGCCACTTACCATTTTCTAACTCTAGTCTTCTTATGTCCTTTCTTGCACTCCTGATCTTCTCGAGTGAAAGAAAATATTTATTCGGTTTTTCCCCTAACTCTATGTTTTGCACCGTAGATCGAACATAGCACCTCTCAGCTTAATTTCCTGTAAAACGTCCAATTCATGTAGACATTTGTCATATTGTTCGACCAACTTTTGTGTTGAATTTAAAGTCAAACTAAATTTTAAAGTAGCGTGTTTTCTATATTTTTGGGGATATCCTACAGAAGCTGAGGGTCATTCATGTGTTTTAATTCCTCGGCAGTACTGGATATCAAGTCCTATAATAAGTGTACATATTTCTCATCTTTCAAATATCTGTTATTCATTTTCCAATAACCTGGACCGCACTTAATCTTACCAAATTCAATATCATGGGAAACTAAACTCCGATTTTGTGTATGGAAATATCTCTATGTGTTAAATTCGATACCACTACTTCGTTTCATGATATAGTTTAACCGTCGTGCTATCCATTGATTATTCCTTTTTCAAGTATAAGAATTTTCATCTGAATGAAATGTTCTCCCTTTGTCACAAAAAAATTAAATTGTTTTACCATATCTTTAAAAGCATGATTTACGGATTCTTTAATAGAATTTCCTGCAACGTTATCTAAAGAATTATCATACAATGCGTTCATATCACCGCCCATAATAACCATAAAAGTGTCAAGACAAATCAAAATTTCTGTTACCTTAAAAAGGCGTTTAAAAATATATATCTTTTCACTATATCTCCATTTGGCGCATAGATATTTATCACAGAATAATCTTTGTCAATTTCTACAAACTGAATTAATTGAATTCTTTTACTATTTTTAAATGTTATATGTTTAATGGAAATGTGTTTACACTTTTCACCTATCAGTGTGACTAAACCTTCACTCTGTTTTGTACCCGAAACTGCAAATAACTGAGATCCCCATTCTCGTTTCCATATATTCACATCTGAGTCATTTACATGTGTTTTTTTGTAAGAGTACAATGTCCAATTCCAAATGCCCATTGGCATTTTTCTTTAACTAATGTTCCCTTCAGTGCACCTCTCCTTTTTGTCCGGTTTTTCAGCACTAGATGGGGTGAAATGGGCCTGCCTTTTCCCAACCTCAGCTTTCGATGTCTGTCTGGCTTTGTTTGTAAGCATTTCCGTGCTTGTTTTATTCAATGTGTTACCCCTGTCTTGCTTTCGGTCACTCTGAGATACGGGTTTTCCTTTTGTAGTCGGAACAGCCATATTGACTGCAGAAACAGCCGAAGGCCCATCCTCTCTCATTTCATCACTTGCAGACGAGTCCCTCGGATCCCCGTGCCCCTGTTCATCATCATGTACCGTCTGTTCGTCAGTTGTGTCTTCCTCCTCTGGGCAATCACGCGCTAAATGTCCTACTTTTTGGCACCTATAGCACTTTATCTGTCGTTTTCTTTTATACGGACAGTCACCAATAGTATGCTCACAGGATTTACAGTGGCGACAGTTGACCGGCTGCCCATCGTGGTACACAACGATGTCAATCTCAATCAGTGCAGGATTTGGACTTAGTACCTGGAGTGGATCAGTCATCAAGAAAGACACATACCGCGGTACCAGTTTGTGTATTTCTCTCGCATAACAAAATCTGTGGCCAGAATAGAGCGAACTGAAAATGCTATCTTGGATATTTTTTACTCGATTTAACATCAAGGGCCCACCTGACTCCAAATACTCATCTAACCACTGTTCTATTTCAGAATCGTCAACATGCATAGGGATTCCATGTATGGAAATTCTTGTAGTTTTACGCTTTACACCAATTAATGCGAAATTAGAGATCCCAAATTGTCTGTTATCAATTTCAACTTAACCTAGCCCCCGAAGTCTTTCTTTCACAGGGAGGTTAAGTGTGTATACAAGCCAACATTGTTGTCTGGGAACGTATTGCATGCCAAAGATATATCCCCCGGTCCCACGATCTCTGGCCCATACTCCTCGCATACAAACTCGAACAAAAGAGTCGCCAGTTCCAGTTCAGAGCACCTGGGCATGCCCTTTGAGTCTTTTTTTTCAGCCACAGCTGAGTATTACGTAAAACAACTTGACTGGACATGGTGCTCTATGTGTAATACTCCTTAACTTGGAAACAGAATTCTTGTGTGACTTAAAGACAATTTTCAGAAACAAGTTTTTGATATATTTTGACAGTAAAGCACATTCACCTTTCACTTGCAAATTTCTGTACCTCCAAGTCTCTTCGTTCATGCAAAATGCTAGCAACTTTTAGGAGCCCGAATGAACACCTTTTTTCCTATTCAGCGGCACCTATGATATTTTTTCTACTTGCAGCAACAACTGTTTGGAATGGACTCCCTGAGGACATAAAGACAGCTGACTCTTTTATCATTTTTAGCTTAGCTGACTATAAGTCATTTGAGCTATAGTCGTGGTCCATTTTCCGTCGTTCGTCCGTTAGATTAGCACGTTTTGAACCCGTTAAGGGTTGTTTTCGTGTGCGCGTATATGCGTATATGCGTGAAAAATCGCTCATATGATTTTGTAACTGGGGTGTTTCCATCTGTCCGTCAGTGTATGTGCGTATATGCGTGAAAATCGCAACAGGAGCGATTCCACGCATAGGGTGTGCGTGAACTCAGGGATTTAGGGTAAAATGACGTCCTTTCACCATCTTTTTTTGGGAAGGCCTGCGCTTGATCCACTGTACAAATATTTACGTCTGCCAGTTCACGCATGTACGCGCACATGGAAACCGACCTTTAGACCTACAAATAAACAAGTGACCCATGGGTCATGACGCTCAGCTGCCAAGCATGACCTGTGACATCATGGACTGAAATTCACAACTTCCAGTTAAATTTTGAAGAACCAATTTGCCAATTTGTTGAAAATTTTCTATGACAACAGAAATATATATCACCTATGTCTGGTTAAAACACAGTGAATTGATGGTCTGAGGAAAATGCATGATTGTTAAGCTATCAGGAACTATTCCAACAGCTTGCTTGAAACCTGTCAGTCTCAAAGGAACACCACAAAGGGAAAATATAAGATCAAAATATATAGCAACAATCAAGGAAATACATGCAAGAATTATTGAGAAACAGGTGCTTCTGTATGAATTTTTATTCAATACAAGCCAACTGTACTGCACTTTTATAAATGATGGTAATATTTATTCAGAAATATTTGACCCAATCCTTTACAAGATTACATAAATATACATCCAACTGCATTCACTTTAACTGTTCTTGAGATAATATGATCAAAAGGAATTAAAAGATGGTTGCCTGGTGGCCATATTGGACTTCTGACGAGTCTGAAATCAGACAACAAACATTCTCTAAATCGGACCAAACATTAAAAGAAAAATTACTGAAACTGCACTGAAGAAAGAATTTCTAAGGTGGCTAACTGGCAGACATTATGGATTTCTGACAAGTATGACATTTGATATCCCACATTCTCCAATAAGAGACCAAACTTGGGCAAATTATCCAGTAATGAATGCCCAAAATAATTCAAAAGGCATGTCCAGGCCCTCATATCAGATTTATAGATATGCAATTGTAAAAATTGTAAGTCCAATATTTTTTATTATCACTCTGCTTTTCAATGGGGTCAGCAGGGTAGGTAAACTGCCAAACCTGAAAGAAAAGAAATGCAGAAAGCATGACTAAGAGTCTTGAAATAAAACAAAAAGCCATCCTAAATCAAGGTACACATCCACATATTATGAGAACAAACACTTGCTTTTATATGTGGTGATATATATTAAAATATTCAGATATATAGGAAACTAAGTTTATTGCTAGGATTCCATAAAATAAACTGCAAAATGTTCCCATCATCTTATAAATCAGTAGCTAAACCTTAATACTATACTCTCATAGTCTTAATGCCTGGCTGAAGCATTCTGACAACAGTGTTTTTGTTATGAAGTAACGAGGTACTTATCACTGAGCCTTATCACTGATAGGCTGATACAAAAGGGAGTCATATGTCACCAGTGTCACTCACAATTACAGCCACACAGGGAGATGTACCAGCTGGAGTGGGATGGTTATATATACAAGAAAAATAGAGATGGTCTATAAAATAAGTAATTGTGAACATCCCTGACCTATGACCTTGGCCTTTTGCCCATATATCAACTGGATTCTTTCTAAATGATGGGTAACTACTAACCACTTAAATCTGGTGTAATAACTTTGCAACCAATGGGTGAATAACTTTGACCTGCAACCTTTAACCTGCTGACCAGCTGACCCCAAAATCAATAAGTTATTTATTCAAGCAAAAAGACCCATAAATATGAAGTTTGAGTCAAACTGAGTGATGCATAGATGTGGCATATGTGAAAGACTGAAGGTTTGGGTTGAACAGTTACACTTGAAATATGCTCACAAGCATTTAGAACAATTAAATATTGCAACCTTGACCTTTGACTTTTTGACCTCAACATCAATAGGCTTCTTCCCTTATTGGTAGGTAAGCCATATATGACAGATGGAAGGTACAGATTGAAAAGTTTGCCTGAAAATGACTCCACGCAAGAAGTGGGTGCTGTGAACTTGACCTTTGACCTCAAAATCAACAGGTCTTTTCCCCTGTTGGCAGAGAAGCGATATCAGTGCTGGAAGGTTTGGAATGAAAAGTCTAGCTTGAAATGTGTCCACAACCTTTTCAAAGAAGTGGATCCTGTGACCCTGACCTTTGACCTTGTGACCTCAAAATCTATAGGATTCTTCTCCAACTTAGTAGGTGAGCTATATGTGAAAAATCAAAGAATTGGGATGAAAGGGTTGACTTAAAATGCATCCACAGGCTTTTCAAAGAAGAGGCTCCTGTGACCTTGACCTTTGACCTTTTGAACTAAAAAAATTATGGTTCTTACCCTGTTGGTAGGTGAGCTGTATGTGAAAGAAGGAAGATTTGGGATGAAAATTTTGTCTCAAAGAGTTATTTCTGGGGTGTGCAAACACACCCCATAACTTCGAGAATATAGGTCGCAGTGACCTAATTTCAGGTTTGCAAGGAGATCTTTTTATAACCTCTAAGACTGCATAGGGTTCATGGCCCTAGCCCCTACGGTTACGATTTGTGCCCTGCTAACGGACGGACGGCCGGACGGCCGGCCGGACGGACAGACGGAAGGACGACGGACAAAGACCCATCGCTATAGCCCAGCATGACTGAAAGTCAGCTGAGCTAAAAATTCGGCATACTGTTCGATGTCCCTCAATTTGGCCTAACAGTTTCAGAGGAGAAGATTTTTAAAGGGTTTTTTAGTTTTTCCCCTATAAAACCTAAGAAATTCAGTCAGCCAAGAAATAAGCAAAATCCGATGGAGTTTTTTAGATGACTAATTTTTGGCATAAAATATGGTGATGCTAGCTCCTACCATTTTTGAGTTGGTATGGGTTAACGTACAGACGACGGTTGACGGACGACGCCACATCATCGCATAAGCTCACAGGGTCCCTAAACAAGGCCTACAGGCCTAATGCGAACCTGTACATTGGGAAATACACCAGGTATAATGCTTCAATGCTGGACCATTTTTTTTATGTATATGAACAATGCAAGTACTAAACATTTCGAATAAAAACAATTACACAAACATCACTGCTAAAATTTTGGCATGGGTGCACACAACACAAAATGATTGAAGCTGGCACCACCAGTCTTATATACAACAAAGCTATCAGAGATATAAACATCTGATATATCAAACCCCTCCTGAGAAATAGGCAGGGACACACACTATGCAAAAATGATTGTAGGTGGCACCACCAGTCTTGTATACGACAAAGCCATTCGATATGTATAAATATGCCAATTTCAGGCTGATATATCAAATTCCTCTGTAGAAATAAGCAGGCGCATACACTGTGCAAAAGTCACTCTAGGTGGCGACACCTGTCTTGTGAACGAGAAAGCCAGGAAAGACACATAAACAGGTCAAAATATCAGGCTAATACATCAAACATACCTTGAGTCTGATGCATGGGGCTGACCAGGCTTAGGTGAGAAAGGCAGTTGCCCCCCCCCCCCCCCCAGTGACCTGTGACAAATTGCTGCCTCTGGCTACTGCACTGAGTGAACTCTTTGACCTGCACCTGGCTAGACTGAGTGAACTTTTGACCTGTACCTGGCTGCACTGAGTGGACTCTTGACCTGTTGCCTGATCTGATGCAGTTGGCAGTCTGCCAAAGCTATAAATATATCCAGACTGACCTTTGGCCTGTTGCAAAATCTGAAATAGTAGCCACATCATTCCATAAGCTCACAGATTGGCTCCACATGCAGCCCTGAGGGGCATGATACCCATGAGGTTATCACATGATACTCCTGAGGTGATCACATGCTACCCATGAGGTGATCACATGCTGCCCATGAGGTGTCCACATGACACCCATGCAGTGATCACGTCTTGTGCTTGGCTGCACTGATTGAACTCTTGACCTATATCTGGCTGCACTGAATGAACTCTTGATCTGTTGCAAAATCTGAAACAGTTGGCAGTTTATCAACCTATTTAATGATACAGACACAGTCTTTGCCTGGTTGTAAATCTGGTTACACATGCTGAAAGAGCTTGGATAATTTTTTTTTTCAAGCTGACATATTCATAAACTTTTTACCAAAAATATCTATAATAATAAAAGATGCAGTCCTTTCATTGTTAAAGGTACAATAATTCTGCCAAAAATCTTTCAGGTAAACTTGAACAAAGGCCACCTTAGAATAATTTTTGTGCAATGTTACAGAAGTTATTATTGATACAACAATTTTTTAGAAGAACACTATTGCAGTCCACAGTTTGAAATAGGCATAATAATGGCCATAAGACCAACTTAAGCTTTTCACGACTCAACCAAAAATCAACAAACTCTATCTATTCTTATATGATTGAAAGAATCATGTCCTAGGATAATTCTTTTGAAAAATTGAACGATTCAACTTGACAGTTTCATCATAAACATTTTAAGCTGAAAGAGGCTAAAATTATGAGGTTTTGCCCTTAAAAAACAGGTCAATGTAGGTGGCACCACAAAATCTGCTACTTCAAATATGAGCCATGTGACCAACATTTGCACAATAGTTGGTAATGCAAGCTTCTGTCATTTCTGAGATTACTATATCAGTATGCTAACTTGGCCAAATGACTGTTCAAATTTGTGTAACTCAGATAAAATTCATCAAATGCAAACCATTTGAACAAACTTGAGAGGGCTTGCCTCTGGGATCATTTCTGTAAAATATTGAACGATTTGGCTGGACTGTTTACAACAAGAAGACTTTTAAAGGTTTGCAGCCTTTATAAAATTTAAGTAAATGCAGATAACAAATAAATAAGCTGAATCCCACAACATTTGATATGTGACAGATTATTGCATAAAATCCGGGGATGGTAGCTCCAGCTATTCCCGAGAAATTATGGGTTAATGTACAGATGACCAATGCCCCCAGTACTTAAAAAAGGTTTTTATACACTAATATCTTAAAAAAAAAATTGCCATCTATAAGTTTGCTTAACTTACTTTTTTCCATTTGCAAATTAATGCAGTTTACAAGATGGAAGGAGAACGCTATTTCAAACTATACCAATCAAGGAGACCGCTGATAAAAGCCAAATAAAAATGATTCCCTTCCATAATAGGTGCCAACGAAAAAGACAGGATGGAAAGGCGGCAGACCTGGAAGCAGGTAAAGACATTTGTGATCAATTCGTCTTAAATTGGCACATGGACTGTGATTCGTCCTTTTCAATAAAGACCAAATGATGATGAGCACACCACGAAAAAGCCCTCACCAGTGAACAGCGTCGTTGATTTTATACAGCAGCAGAAAACGTTATGGATTATTTGCTTATTCTGTAAAATGCCTTGAATTGGATTCAAGGATTCTATAATCCTGACTTTTAGGGGCTTCCCTAACGTATGCACTGCCAGCCAGTTAGGATAAAGCTGCTAGGGGTGTTGAGTTGTCAGTATTGGCTTGTTTAATAAGTGACCTCAACCAATGCCACCATGAAGGCAGATATGTCTAGAATATGGAGCTCAATTTTCGACATTTTTATTGACAACAATGATACACCTCTGTCGCGATGGACGCAACTCCCACAGATTTTAAAGATAATCGGTGCAAATCTCAAATTTTGCTAGTGAAGCTTGACTTTCTAGCGAAGCAGTTGGAACTGCGGACATGTGCGCCACAACATGGGTATGAATCCAGGATCGGCTCAGTAGGTACCCCTAAGCAAAATTTGTTACGTAACAGATCGAATAACAACATAAAGATGTTTGCAACGGAATTCAAAATAAATAGTCAGAAATAGCAGTGATACGAAACTAGGTCACTACAAACATTCTTTTACAAACTTGGTACCGCATTGAATTCTGTCCAAAGTTAGGTTCACAATGCCGCCTGTGGTAAATGAGGAGAAACATTCTTACCATCTTACCTATGTCGTCTCCAATAAACTGAAGGACATATAAAGGACGATACTTTACCGAGATAAAATTATAACTAGAAGTTCTCGTAATGGCGATAATTAATTTGCACATAAAAAAATCATTAAATGTTAATTTGATACTGGTCATCATAATCCTCTACCATGAAAAGATAGTTGTAGACACAATAATCTCTAGGATAGGACAGGAACTATAGGCCCGATATGAGCAAAATAAGAAAATCCCATTATGGCAACAGCGTATTTGCATATTACAAATTAAAAAAAAAATCCCCAAATGTTAATTTGATACTGTTCATCATACTCCTCTACCATGAAAATATAGGTGTAGTCACCTTTATCTCTAAAATAGGACAAGCACTAACAGAGATATAAGCAGAATAGGAAGTTCCATTGATGGCGACTACCAATTTGCATATTAAATATTCATTAAATAGTAGTTTGAAAAGTTCATCATACTCCTCTGCCATGAAAACATAGGCGTAGACACATTAATCTCTAAGATAGGACAGGAACTTAGAGATATATGAGCAGAATAATAAGTTCCAATAGTGGCGACATCGAATTTGCATATTAAAGGGGTTTTACTCGAAATGCTCAAAGGTGTCAGGGCGACACCCTCTCTAATATTTATAAGTTAGAAAGGTCATGAAACTGCAAAAAAAATTTATGCAGACGCCAATGCATGGTTCCCCTATCTGACTGCCAGACTAATCGGATTTCTGCCTGGCGGAGTGCATACGCGGGCACAATCAGTATAATCAAAAACTATCCTATTCGAATGTAGCGCCAGATCGGCCCTCTGACATTATGGCCAGATCACTGTAGGGGGTCCTAACTGAGTCGTGTTTGTCACGGCTAATTCGAATGTGTTTTTTCAGGCCTACAGAGATTAGATGCGCCTCTGCGGAGGAATTATAGTCCTTTATTACAATGCTGAAATATTTACAACATATTTTACTGCACAGACTTATAACATGTTATCTGTAAGCTCGCCGAACTGTAACAAAATGACAACACAGTTGAATTTTCCCAGGAATCAACATCCCATTCAAATTCGTTCCGGGAACAATTCAGCTTAAAATTATGCCATTTATGCAAGACCAGCCTGTATGTGCGTTACAGAAAACGCACGTCAGTCGTATAAACGGAGATCATGCTGTGTCCTGGTAAGGTATTTTATTAATGCTGGCTGGTTTAGAAATCACTACTGTAACATCTTATGAACCTTTAATTCACACACAAATATTTATTTCAACTTTTATTTTCAAGCACTTTCCATAAATAACAATCACGCTTTCAAGCACCTTTTCATGGTACAAATCCTGCTATGTAGGTATAAGTACGTGGTGCAGCCTGCAAATAGTTAAGAAGATGGTGCAGACTGCATGTAGGTGAGTACGTGGTGTAGCCTCCATGTAGGTAAGTACGAGGTACAGCCTGCACCAACTTGTAGGTACGGGCCTATGCATGTTCACTCTTAATTAAGATGAAGAATTGGCAGGATGGGCGTTTACTTGTCTTCACCATATATCATATATTCAGGGTGGCTGGAAGCTCTCTCCAAGATATGACAGCGTTCCTTGTGGATGGCATGACACAGAACATGATGGCTGGAGGCTCTGCTTGGCCTGTCCTATAACACAGTAAATTAAAGAAAACACAAATTGTTAACATACACATTAAATAATCATCTTTTGCCTTAAAAATATATTGGTTTATACAGTTATGAAAATACTGAACATGTCATAAATTTATGTAATTATAACACTGCTCTACAAGAATCAATATTGTGAAGGACATAAGGAGTACACATGCTGCCCATATACTGAGTTATGCAATCATGTTTAAACACTCACTGGGGCGTAGCCAAAGGGGGGCCGCACTCACATCAAGTACTCCCCTTCCTCCTGGAATTTCACTTAGTCTAATAATGATTAAACTTTAATTAAAATTCTAAATTCCTGTCACTGGTATCCCCTGATTTGAGATTTTGTTTTCAATATAAAGCATTACCCATGCATTAATTAATAATATATTACATTTATATTTATTGATAATCCTACATTTCATAAGGTTTGATCCTGCAAATATGTTATTTTATTATCTATTCATCTTGTACCATTGATATCTCTAATGGGAATTTAAACGTGAGGTGTTATATTATACATATATACATACATTTACATATATATATATATATATATATATATATATATATATATATATATATATATATATATATATATATATATACAGTGGAACCTCTCCTTGTGGGCACCTCTGTACTAAGGGAACCTCCTATTTACAGCCACTCCTATTTACCCTAATAAGCGCCCCCCCCCCCATCTGCCAACTTCCAAAGTGCATTACGATCCTCCAATTTAACACTGCGGCTTGTGTACACGTGATTGACTTCACAGCACATTCAGGACAATTCAGAAAAAGACAATGATCATTTAACAATGGTTGTGTAATCCAAGTGATACCGATTTGCAGACGATATTATTTTGTGTTGCATGAGAGAATTGTCTGAATGACTACAGTTCGAGATATCCTTTGCAGGTGAAGAGGAAAAATAATAAGGATGGTAATAAATGAACGCTTTTATAAAAGTCAACGCCTAATAAGGTAGCAGAATATATAAAATGTTCATATAAAAATATGTAAAACAGTATTTATTTGAATGATGAAAAAAAATAATACGGGACATCGGTACGCCGATTATGTCAGTCACCTTGCGCAAATACCTTTGACAGCTGAGCCGATTAATGACATGGAATGGCATCGACAATAATTGTCTTTTTTGTCTTTCATTGTGCTTGATATTACATGCAAAAGTTTAAAAACATTTTTTGGTTTTGTTTTAAAATTGTTAGGAAATTTGTCATATTTATATCCCGCGGAAACACGGTCCCTTTTTTTTAATTTTGTTGACCTGTTATAATACATTCATTTCTTGACGTAGTCCAATAATACAAGCTTGACAAACATTGTCACCTGAGGAAAGGCCCCTTCATATTTATAATAATAATGCGCTACTGGTTGTCTTGTAATTGAAGTGCCAAGAGCGAGTCTCCGTGTATGTCAGTGTGCAAGCCAGCTGACAGCGTCCGCATTCACTGGACTCGTGAATTTTAACGCAGTAAATACGGCACCATATGAAAAAATCATCCTTGTTTTAACATGCATATTACGTGCTACTGGATGGCATTTGGTTAGGCAAGTTCCCAGCATCCCTTGCGCGAGCCCTGTATACACACAGATTAACCCTGGGCACTGGGATCTTGAGTACACGGGTAAGCCCTGTACGCTGTCAGCGGCATCGACAATTATATCACTGTGTACATGTTTCAAGTGAATTGCCAAGATATTTTTTGGAAAAAAATACATTAAAACTTATATATTATCAGGATTGGGAATTCCGTTTTGGTCTGTCAATTCCGCAATTCCGTCCGCGGTCGCGTAAATTCACTGGCTCTACTGTCAGAAGGGCTTTCATATATTGATTCAGTTAAAATCCCTGTGTCAATTCGGCAAGGGCAAACCTTTTCTTACCAATTATTTAACTATGTGCACATGGAAATCTGATGTATAAACGATAAATTCAAACAAAAACAAAGCATTGTAATATTCTTTATTGAGTGTATATTACCACCATACGGACATGACCACTGATATTCACGGCGTCAAGTTCGGCCGACGTTATTATTCAAATTGCCGTAAATTATCCTTGGCGGCCCTGAGGACGCTGAGAAACTTGTACCAGTGTATAAGACGGCCGCCCTTCTTTGCCAATATTTTAGGATAAAATTTATCGTCCTGTACACGAGCAAATACGGTAAGTAATATATATTTCATTGCATAATACATCCACATACGTACCTGAATTCAGGTCACCCGATCAGCATGGTAACCTGCAGGGTCTGCCTTTACGGACACCGTCATTCAGTGTTATCTATGATACACTTGACCACTGATTATGTTATGTGTAACTAATATTATTATTATATTAGATGATAAAGCTTAACGGAGATTGAATAAAAACTGGTGGTAACTTTTAAGCTTGGGGGGGGGGGGGGAGAATGAAAGCATTACGTTGTCCTGTGTTATATTGGCTAGGGAGAAAAGTGAGGTTAGGATGGCTCATCCTTTAGTTTCATAAAGTGATCTCCCAAATCCGGTGGGGGGGGGGGGGGGGGGGGGGGGGCGGGCGCTTATTACATATAAATATATATATATATATATATATATATATATATATATATATATATGTATGTATATCTTAGCCTCATTTGCCCTTGCAAAATATTTATAACCCCAGTCTAAAAGCCCTTATCTGAACGAAAAGGTTGACATTAACATGGGTCATGATGCTCAGCTGTATTAATTACTGATGTTATGACCTGGTAAAAAATATTTGTTAAGGAACCCTGACAAATGGGTAGAATGACGTCCAGTGTACTAAAATTTTTTTTTTGGCCATAGGCATTAACAATAGAAGAAAGGTAACATCTTATTTAAGGTTTCCAAGACTATTTTACCAAGAACTCCCTAGATACAAAGTTAGAAATATGTTTATAATTAGTGCCATGTCTGACAGTCTGATTGCTCAAAATCATGTTTTCAGCCAGTAGCTCACAGGATATAGGTCACAATGACCTAATTTCACATTTCCAAGGAGATTTGGTCAAGGCTTTCTGGGATTTCATGTTAAAAGTTTCTAGGTCTGATGGATATAATTTGTGTCCTGTTTGACTGTCTGGGTGCCTCAAATCATGTTTTAAGCCAGTCGCTTGCAGAATATAGGACAACCTGACCTAGTTTCAGGTTTCATGCTTTACTCCTTGGATGCTGTGTTAAACAAGGCCTACTGGCCTAATGCGAACCTGTGCATTAGGAATTACACCAGGTATAATGCTTCAATGCTGGACAATTACTTTTCATGTATATGAACAATGCAAGTACTAAACATTTTGAATAAGAAACAATTACACAAACATCACTGCTGTAATTCTGGCATTGGTGCATACAACACAAAAATGATTGTAGCTGGCACCACCAGCCTTGTATACAACGAAGCTATCAGAGATATATACATATGCCCAATTTCAGACTGATATATAAAACCCCTCCTGAGAAATAAGCAGGGACACACACTGTGCAAAAATTATTGTAGGTGGCACCACCAGTCTTGTATACGACAAAGCTATTCGATATGTATAAATATGCTAAATTTCAGGCTGATATATCAAATTCCTCTGTAGAAATAAGCAGGCACATACACTGTGCAAAAGTCATTGTAGGTGGTGACACCTGTCTTGTGAACGAGAAAGCCATCAAAGACACATAGAAAGGTCAAAATATCTGGCCAATACATCAAACTTACTTTGAGTCTGATGCATGGGGCTGACCAGGCTTAGGTGAGAAAGTCAGTTACCCTGAGTGAACTCGACAAATTGCTGTCTCAGGCTACTGCACTGTGTGAACTCTTGACCTCCACCTGGCTAGACTGAGTGAACTTTTGACCTGTACCTGGCTGCACTGAGTGAACTCTTGACTTGTTGCATAATTTGACACAGCTGGCAGTCTGCCAAAGCTATAAATAGATTCAGGCTGAACTTTGGTGCCAAATCTGATGCAGTGGGCAGTCTGCCAACGCTATAAATAGAATGCAGCTACTGCACTGAGTGAACTCCTGACCTATACCTGGCTGCACTGACTGAACACTTGACCTGTTGCCTAATCTGATACAGCTGGCAGTCTGCCAAAGCTATAAATAGATGCAGACTGACCTTTGGCCTGTTGCCAAATCTGAAATAGTAGCCACAACATTGCATGAGCTCACAGATTGGCTCCAGATGCAGCCCTGAGGGGCATGACACACATGAGGTGATGACATGATACTCATGAGGTGATCACATGCTACCTATGAGGTGATCACATTGTGTCCATGAGGTGTTCACATGACACCCATGAGGTGATCACATGCCTTGTGCTTGGCTGCCCTGATTGATCTTTTGACCTATATCTGGCTGCACTGAATGAACTCTGTTGACCTGTTGCCAAATCTGAAACAGTTGGCAGTTTCTCACTCTATTTAAAAATACAGACAAAATCTTGGCCTGTTGGTAAATCTGTTTACACATACTGAAAGACTTTGGCTAAAGTGCTTTTTTTCAAGCTGACATATTCATAAAACTTTTTATCAAAATATCTAGAATAATAAAAGATGCAGTCCTTTCATTGTTAAAGGTCCAATAATTCTGCCAAAAATCATTCAAGTAAACTTGAACAAAGGCCACCTAAGAATAATTTTTTGTGCAATGTTAAACTAGTTATAATTGAAGCAACAATTTTGTAGACGAACACTTTTGCAGTCCTCATTTTGAAATGGACTTAATAATGGCCATAAGACCAACTTAAGCTTTTTACGACTCAGTAAACTCAATCTATTCTAATATGATTGAAAGAACCATGTCCTTGGATAATTCTTGTAAAAATTAAGTGATTCAACTTAACAGTTTCATCATTAACATTTTTAAGCTGAAAGAGGCTAAAATTATGAGGTTTTTGCACATGAAAAACAGGTCAATGTAGGTGGCGCCACAAAATCTGCAATTTCAAATATAAGTCATGTGACCAACATTTGCACAATACTTGATGATGCTAGCTCCAGTCATTTCTGAGATTGCTATGTCAGTATGCTAACTTGGCCAAATGACTAAGTTCAAATTTGCGTAACTCTGTAACTTGCGTAAAATTCATCAAATGTAAACCATTTGAACAAACTTGCGAGGGCTCGCCTCTAGAATCATTTCTGTAAAATATTAAACAATTTGGCTCGACCTTTTACAAGAAGAAGACTTTTAAAGGTTTTTCAGCTTTTTCCCTATAAAATCTAAGTAAATGCAGATAGCAAAAAAAAAAATTAGCTGAATCCCACAACATTTGATATGTGACAGATTATTGCATCAAATCTGTTGATGGTAGCTCCTGTTATTCCTGAGAAATTATGGGTTAATGTACAGACTGATGGCCCCTTATACAAAAAAAGGTCAATGCAGGTGGCGCCACCAATAGCTAAATTTCATATATGACTCATGTGACCAACACTGGAATAAAATTTGGTGATGATAGCTCCGGCCGTTTCTGAGATTGTCATTTTAGTATGCTTTTTTGGACAGATGACTAAGTTCAACTTTCTGTAACTTGGCAAAAATTCACCAAACAAACCATTCAAACAAATTGAGAGAGAAGGTATAAGAGATTATTTCTGTGAAATATTGAACAATTTGGCAGGACTGGCCGTTTCGTCAGAGAAGATTTTAAAGGCTTTTAGCTTTTTCTCTATAAAATCTATGAAAATGCAGTTAACCAAAAAATAAGCAAAGTCCAAAAGAAATTTTCAAATGGCTCATTTTTGGCATAAACTTTTGTGGTACTAGCTCCTGTTGTTTTCGATATATTATGGGTTAACATACAGATGCCGGATGCCAGACGACAGACAACGCCACACCATCTCATTAGCTCACAGGTTCGCTAAAAATTTGTGAAAATAGAAAAAAATACAGGTGATGCCAACACTATTCAGGAACTGATAAAACTTGTCATAATCAATAAACATAAGAGGTTTCAGGACATCAGATGAACCAACAGATGAAAAACTGACACCGTGTTGTAATTTGACAAGTCTAAAAATAAAGGGAAAATATGTGTGAAAAACAGAAAACATACACATGGCACCACAAGTCTTCGGAAAATCATAAAACTGGTCATGAGCAATATTCAAGGCAGGATTTAATCAATCCATGCATTACTTATTGAGATACAGGAGATTTTGTATCAAATTTATTTATTATTCTGGGGTGCCGAAACATAGCCCGTAACCAAGAGAATATAGGTGGAAGTGACCTAATTTCAGGTTTCCAAGGAGACCTCCCTGGATATAAAGTATGAGGTTTCTAGGTCTAACAATTATGATTTGTGCCCTGTTAATGGACAGACGGACAGACAGCTGGACAAACAAAGAGTGATCACTATAGCTCAGATGACTTTCAGTCAGCTAAGCTAAAACAAGTGGCCCATGGGCCATGATGCTCAGCTGAATTAAAAGGGACTTGAGCAATGGGTGAAATGACTCCCAGAGTGCTCAATATCATGCATTTTGCCAATAGTCCTTAGAAATATGTTACAGTGACCTTATTTAGGCTTTCCAAGAAGATTTTACCATGAACTCCCCGAAGGTTAAACTTAAAAGTTTCTTTGTCCAACTGCTACAATTTGTGCCCATCTGAATAACAGAGTGCTAAAATCATGTTCTCTCACATAGCTGGTAGAATATAGGTGACAGTGACTTCATTTAAGGTTTCGAAGAAATTTTTACGGGTACCTCCACGGATCTTTATAAAATTAATAGTTTCAAGGTCCTGCTGTAACCAAAAGGCAAACATCTCCTATAGGGTCCTCAAATCATAATCTTTCAGAAATCTAACAGCATATAGGTCACCATGACCTGATTTCAAGTTTCCGGGAGATTTACTGAATGTAATGTAAGAAGATTTTAGGTCTAACGCTTACAGTTTGTTCCCTGTTAACGAATGGACTGCTTCACTTGAAGGTCTCAAAAATAGAGTAATAAATGCAAAAAATTAGAAAACATAGAGGTGGCACCACCAGTCTACATTGTTGCATGGAAAGAATCATGACAATCAATACATTATTTATTCAGATACATGACTTTTTGTATCAATTTTTTATTTAGGTGGTATTTTCGAACCCCAGAGCTTGGAGGATATAGGTCACAGTGACTAAATTTCAGGTTTCCAAGGAGAATTTTTTGTGAACCTCCATGGGTATTAAGTTAGAAGTTATGATTTGTGCCCTATTAACAGACTGCTGGCAAGAGAGACAGCCAGATGCCCTATGGACAAAGAGTAATCACCATAGCTCAGATGACTTTCAGTCAGCTGAGCTAAAAATAATCAAGATAAAACACTGTGGCTTTAGGGTGAGCAGTGCTATCTCCTTACAGATAGTGAAACATTAAAAAGGTTGATTAATTTTGTACCTGTAGGTTCTGTTGAATGCAGTGCAACTTGTCAACCAACAGCCAGCGAATCAGGTTAAGCTCTGTGTGAGACTGGTCTACTGTTGACCCCCTGGTAGAAAATAAACAACAAACAGATGTACATGGAACCTATCACATGAAAATATCCGCCCCTTTGAAATAACAAATATTATTTGATGTATCCTATTTAAAATGTTACCCTGATTTTTTAACTCAGCTGACTACAAGTCAACTGATCAGTAGCAATGTTCCTTTGTTCATCAGCTATCCATCTGTCTGTCCTTCCACTGTCTGAGGAGTTTATAAACCAGAACATCAGCAGAAGCTGACAAGATCCCTAAACCAAAAGATCAGTGTGTATGGGTGGTAACAGTAAGAAATATGAAAGATTGAAACATCTGATCATTACTGATCATGAAGCTTATAACAAGGCCTTCAGGCCTTATGTGCACCTGTCCAATGGGATATACATCAAGTATAATGCTTCTATGATAACATGCTTGACCATTATTTGAAAAGTTCTTGATTACTTTTCAAGTACATGTGTGACATGTACATGTTGAAGGCGATTACTAAACATTTTAAACCTGAGTACAAGCACCAGTTAAACAAACGGATGGCCGGATGGCTGACGGACAAAGAGTGATCACTATAGCTCAGATGACTTACAGTCAGCTGAGCTAAAAATCCAAGTTGGTGCCATTGCAATCCTGACAGAAATAATGCTATTAAACTGTAACTGTAGCGTAAAACTGAGTTTTATTGGATCCATTTATCAATTTTGAATGTGCTCTGTCAATTGCAAGTGACCAGGGAGGCATCAGAGGGTAAGCAAGGTCAAGTGTATGTACCACTTTTTAAAGCATAAAAATATATTGGGCACTACACTGTCATATATTATGTAATATGGACTTTGAATATGAGAATAATCCCTGAACGAACTTTAATTCCAAATAGTATCATACTATTATATAGTCATATGGTTTTAAATAAACCTGATGAAGATGATGCTTGTGATATCTATTATTATATTTCTGATTCTCTCATTAAAAGTACCAGGTGCCGACAGTATTACTGCAAAACAAATATTTAGAATCAATTTGTGTGGTTATATGGAAGATTCAAAGATTCCAAAAGCCTTGTTGGTAATCTTGACACAGAAATATCCATGTCATGTAAACTATTCCAAGCAACTTGTAGAACAGGAGGGGGGCGTCGGTAGAAACCATTGTCTGGCTGTTTTTCTAGTTTATTTGAATTTGAGCTGAAACAGGTCAGATATCATTCTAATCGTAACATGTTATAAATAAGGTACTTCTATAAACTAAGAAGAAACAAATAATGCCCCGAGAAAAAACCTAACCAGCCAAACCTGCCCAACAGAAAAGAAGGCAAATCTGCACGTGTAAAAAGGCATATGATTATGGTTCCTAAAGGAAAGTGTGCATGTTTCCCCGGCATCACAGGAATACAAATATCATGAAGAACTCCACAGTCCACTTGTAGCATATAAAGGACCATGCACTTCTGGGTAAAAGGCCAACACCACAGATGATGATATGTGGGAATTACCGCCGATTCTGCATCAACTAGGTGATGCAAATGCCCAAGAAAAATCCCATCAGCTGTTTCCAGGATATGCAGAGAAAGTGTTCCAAAGACGCCAAGGTGGGCAGTGCATACTGTAATATCAGGAGAGCTGTTTTAAATGTCCAGGTAGTTCCTTACGAAGTCATCTGTAGTTGTGTATTCCCCTGTGTAGGAGTCTGTTAGTGGTAAGAAGTGAAATGCTGGCAGAACTGCTTGGATTTAGGACACATAATTTCTCTGTTGATGATCCCTCAGTAACTTGGAAACACTAAACTGCAAAACCTCAGTCGGACATGCCTATATTAAGGGATTTATGGTGGTGATATTTGAGTCACAGTTCCTTGAGGCACAAAATCTGTCAAAAGACATAAGACTAACAATGTGCTTATACTACTAACCGTCAATGGAGACCATCAGTACCCAGACACATTGCATGTGAACAGTCTATCCTACATTACCAATTAACTTCCATGCTGGCTTTTGACACTGGCTAATAGCCATATAAAGGTCCAGTTGTCAATCAACTGACCACCGGCTATCAGCCAATCACAGGCGGCTAGTGACTTCCCCCACTGTCTATCAAAACTGGTGACAGTGAGGGTTCGCGGAGACGCTCTGGAACATACACCAGGTCCCGACGGGACCCCAGTTTGATGACCGAACACAGGACGAGGTTGATCAGTACGTAAGGCAAGGTGTAAAAGAGTTTTACTCACCTCTGGCAAAGGTGGAGAGCTGTTATGCTCAAATAGCAGAGGATGAGCCGCTACTGAGAGCGATCTCAAAAGCGGAAGTCAGCAGGAAGCTGAAAAAACTCAAAAGCAGGAAAGCCCCGGGGGAGGACGGCCTCATCAGGGAAGCACTGATCAAACTGCCGGAGGAAGGGCTGGAAGCGCTCACGACAGTGTTCAATGCGTGTCTAAAACTAAGGTACTTCCAGAGGGCATGGAAACAAGGGACCTATGGGTCACGGCGCTCAGCTGATCATGATTGAACTATTAATGTATCACCATTGTGATACTATATTTAGTCGACAAACCTTATGAATATCATGGACCTATTAGGCTATTATAAAGGAATATAATGTCACATGTGAGTAAATCATGTATGAAATTACCTGACTGATGGATTAATATGGAGTAAATATAGTGGTTTATTTTTTTATTTATTTGGGAGCTGTTGAAAATAGCAATATATTTGAGCAAATATGAATGCAATGACAGAACACTAAGCAGTGGTAGAATGATGATAAGGCTATTTGTTGAAGGATATATAGTGTATGGAAGTCCGCAAGATTTCAATTTGACATATATAATGTTATTATTAACTATGCTGAAGAGTGGATTTATGAATTGTGACTGTATGACATGATATCTCTTAGGTCTTGACAAGGTACATTATATTGATGCCCACCACGTCTACATATTACACAATATTGACATAATTTCTGGCACGTACATAGGTAACAAACAGTTATACAATATATAAAAATATGAATATATCTGATTCAACTTGTTCTCGTTTTCTGAGGCTGACATTGGGATGGGGTTCGGAGAAGGAAACAGTGTGGGCAGCAAGGAGGGTTGGATGTAGAGAGAAAAGGAGATAGAGTGAGAGGGACGGAGCATTCAACAGTACTTAAACACCTGGACGGTTAAAATCTAAAATATTATGAAATGTAAATAAAGTCTGAGAGAAAGAGGTAATCTAGGCTATGGTTGGTTGATATGATTGAAGAAATTGTTGCAAATAATATTTTAAGATCTGACCTTGCGTTTTCATTGGATACCTTTCTGACAGGCTGTTGACAGTTCAACATTTTACACATTTGTCTAATGAGATCCAATTTTTTTAATTTAAACTTTAATTAAACTTTTTTTCTATTTTATGATATGTATACAGTTGCTATAAAATCCCCACTCCACAGGCGGAAGGACTTGATGGAGGGGGGGGGGGGGGTTACAATGGGAGTTACAACACCTCTGTCTCTCTGTATATATTTTCTTCAAATTATTAAATTTTATGCTATAGCAATAGCACTATTGTTGACAGTGCGAAGGAGCAAGGACTTAGTGGGGTGGGGGAAGGGGATGGTGGGAGTTACAATACCCTTGCATATACGTACAGGATATGAAATTTAATTAATCAGAGCTTACAGGAAAAAAAAGTTTATTCATAATTATTAAATATTTAAAACAGGCAAGAAAGCTAGAGAAACAAAGCAAATAATTTTAATTCCCATTCTTCTGAGCCAGGGAATTATGAACAATTTTTACATAAATTCCTTTTTTTATAACATCATTTTTTTCCAGGTTTGAAAATGTAACTATACATTTAGAGTATAACATATATATGTGAATATTTCAGTTGATTCACATTTCTTAATTGCATCAACATATATATCTAATAAATTAGGTTTATAGTACCTGTCAACAGAATGGGGTGGAGGGAGGAAGGGAGGCATAGGGGTGAGAGAGAGATAAAGAGAGAGAGAAAAAGAGAGCTAGAAAGAGAGAAAGGGAAAGAGAGAGAGAGGAGAAAGGCTCTCTGGTAATAACTGCCTGACCCAGCCTGACCCAGACACTCACAGAAGCAGTATGCGAGGAGTGAAGGTGTTATGTAACAGCCTGGAACACTGTTAACCAATGACTTGATGTAAACATTCAAGTCTAAGAGGAAAAGGTAATATATGCCATGGCTGGTTGACATGATTGGTTTGTATTGATGAGTGAGAAATTGTTGCAAATTATATTTTGTGACCAAACGATGCATTCTCTAATGTCAAAATTGAAGCATGTGAGCAGTTTGTGAACATAAGATGTATATTATTATCATGATCATTGGCTGGCTTTTTGATAATTTGTTG
The DNA here is from genome assembly GCA_026874595.1 of Sipunculus nudus. NCBI lineage: Eukaryota > Metazoa > Annelida > Sipuncula > Golfingiida > Sipunculidae > Sipunculus > Sipunculus nudus. The sequence continues at coordinate 45,411,003 of CM049311.1, forward strand.
ACAGTTCAGTAGTTTACACATTTGCTCAATTTGATCTATTTTACATAATATATATTATTAAATATATGTATTTTTATTTTATAAAATGTATACAGTTGAAATATAACTGATGTCTCCAGTCCCCAGATGCAAGGACCTGGTGGTGGTGGTTGGGGGGGGGGGGGGGGGGAGGGATGGAATGATGGGAGTTACAACATCTCTGTATTAACATAGTGTATATACATATAGAATTTCCACTTAATTCAACAATACTTACAGGATTAAATAGTTCATTCACAATTACATAATATTTAAAAAAGGACAGACAGACTGTTAGACAAACAAAGCTGATAATATATTTTGATATTTAAAAGTTTTTCATCTGCAATATTACACATCTGAATACATAAATAGCTTTCAAATTTCAGACTTTAATGGCTTAAATCCATACACATACAGCAAATGTTATAAGCATAAGTTATTTCAACAGTGCTTAAAGGAAAAATTTCATAATTAGTATATATATTTAATGATAATTGAGAGATGATGGACAGACAAGAGCTGATTACTTTATGTTCCATTCTCCTGGGGCAAGAATATGTTTCAATATTAGATCTTAATGTTTTTAATCAAATTATCTTTCAAATTGAAAAAATTGTACACATTTGCAATAATAACTAATGTCCCAGTGCACAGGTGACGGTGAGGTGCTAAGGATCAATGACAGCGGGGGGGGGGGGGGGGGGGGGGTGGAAGAGATGGGATTAACAACACTTTTGCATAAACATTCAGGGCAAACAAAGCCTGATCTTCAATTCTGCTGAGGCTCGAAAATAATGAACACATGTTTGTATTAGATCCTCATTTTTTTATTTTAAGTTTAATTTGTATACATTTCCAATATAACATATATTTCTGAATATAAACGTTGATTCATAATTCTAAATTGCACCATCATAAATCTCAATCTTGTCATGTAACACCACATCATGCATACAAATGTATATTTATGTATTCATGGGGGGGGGGGGGGGGGGTAGGGGGTGTGATATGAGAACAATTGTACACCTGTCACAGCAGGGGATCTCCCCAAGTGACTGAAACAAATCAGGAACCCTGGCATAGCTGACTTCCAGTGACCTGGAGTGGCCTACCTGCATCTGGAACAAAGCAAGTGACTACAATAGAGCCTCAAGATAAAATTTAATAACTAGCCTAATTTTCAACCTTTTAGTTTCAAATTTCAGATTTAAACACATTAAATACTTATGTTTACATTCTGAGAAAATTAAATCAACAGTACTCACAGGAAAAAAAATTGCCATGGTCAAAGTTGGGTAAAATTTCAGGTATTGATTTTATGTTTAAGCTAATACCTTATAAAATTTACAAAATACAGATCTAATCTTGGGCATACAATTGAATCTTAATTAAACAAAGTTATATACTTGAAAAAAATTCTCTAGCTTCAATAATTTTCATGTAACCTGAGTAAATATTTTTCCTGATTTTTTACAAAGTCAAATTTGTTTGTGCACATAACTTAAAACAATTACGCAATACTGACATCATTTCTGGCATGTGCATAGCGAATGTATAGAAAAATATGTATATTATATATGATCAAAGTCAGATCAGTGGTTTTGATACTAGGCAGTCCTGAAGTGTAACAAAGGGTTTTTAATGAAAAAATGAAGTTTTTCATTAATATCTCGAAGGAATTAAGTTCTGGTGACCAAATTCTTGGCATGGTAGGGGATTTTGGAGACATCTTACTGTATGCCTAATTTAAGGAACTTAGAGCTGAAGCTGGGGAGCTGAGCTCTAGCAAACTGCATAACACTAGGTTGATGTAAACAATATGTGACATGGTGCTTGAAAACTTGAATAAAATCTACAGTTTTTGATCAACTGGTTTCAAATTTTAAATGTTAACAGTTGAAATGCTAACAAAAACATGCTTTGAAAATTAAATCCATAGCAGTTACAGGAAAAAAACGTGCCATGGTCAAAGTTGGGCAAAGTTTAAGGTACCAATTTTTTACTTTTGCTAATATTTTAAAAAATTTTAAAGATTTTGATCAAATTTTGGGTATACAATTTAATTTTGATTAATAAAAGTTATATTACTAGAAAAAAAGTGCTTAGCTTTAACAAATTTTGTGTTAAGTGATCAAATTTTTTTCCTGATTATTTACAAAATGCATTATGTTTGGGCCCATAACTTTTTTAAATTATTTAATACAGACCCAATTTCTGGCATGGACATAGGAACTATATAGAGGATTATTTATGGTAAATATGAGGAAAAACAGATGAGTGGTTTTGATATTAGGCAGTCCTGAAGTGTGAAAATATGATTTTAATAAAAAATTGAGGTTTTTCCTTTATTTCTCAAAGGAACAAAGTCGCAAAGACCCAGTTTTCGGTTTGGTAGGAGATCTTGGGGATATCTAACATTATGCTGAATTTTGGATTCCTAGGTCTTACGGTTTCAAAACGTGCCACATCTATGGACGGACAGAGGGACGGATGGACGGACAGACGGACGGACGACGGACAATGGACCACGACTATAGCTCAGATGACTTATAGTCAGCTGAGCTAAAAAGCTAGCGTGATCATGATCCTGAAACCAGGAAAAGATCACTCGCTACCGAAAAGCTACTGACCCATCAGCCTACTTCCAATCTTAGGGAAAGTGCTGGAACGGATAGTGGCTGGCAGGATCAGTGGACACCTAGAGAAAGCTCGGTACTTTGACCCGAATCAGAGCGGGTTCCGTGAAGGCAAGTCAACGAATGACCAACTGTTCAGGCTGACACAGTCGGTAGGGCAATGCCTGCAGCGATCTTGTGATACTATAGGAGTATTCCTAGACGTCGAGAAAGCCTTCGACGTAGTATGGCAGGACGGTCTAAGGTACAAGATCGCAACGCAGGCTAAACTGCCGGCTCGCATTGTGAGGATCCTCTCATCCTTCCTAAGAGACAGGAAGCTATGGGTCAGAGTAGGTGACTCTAAGTCGCACGAGATCGAACCCGCCGCCGGCACACCACAGGGCTCAGCTCTCAGCCCGCTGCTCTAGGTCATTTACATCAACGACATGCCTAGCCTGTCCAAGAAAGGAGGAGTCCGCATGGGGGCGACGAGCCAATTTGCGGACGATACTGCGCTATGGACACATAGCAAGAGAGCAGTACCCAGGCTACAGGCAGGTCTAGACGAAGTGACCAAGTGGTGCGCCAAATGGCGGGTAAGAGTCAACGTGACAAAAACGCAGGCTTGCAAGTTCGGTAGGCACCTAAAAGGCAGTAAGGCCGGCAAAGCGCCAGAACTGAAATTGGCCGGGGAACCAATTCAGTTCACAGACCAGATAAAATTTCTGGGGCTGACGGTTGATAAGAGCCTCGAATGGGCGGCTCATATAAAGGATATCGAACAGAGGGTCAAAGCGAGACTAAACTGCTTAAGAGTGCTAAAAGCAGGGACAGGTGGCATGTCAACCCAAAGTTTGATATATCTTTATAAAGCCTGGATCAGACCGGTTATGATGTATGGCTGCATAGCCCTGATCTCAGCCAAAGCGCACCACATTAAGACACTTCAACGGCTTCAAAACAGAGCCTTAAGGACAGCTTTGAGACTCCTGCCTCGAACCCGAGTATCTGTGCTTCACGAGAAGGCAGAAATAGAGTATGTGAGTGATCACATCCTAAGGTTGAGCAAAGGCTATGTTGAAAAGGTGAAGCAAGAGAAGTTCTATAAAGACCTCAAAATGTGGCTCGACTGGCAAAAGATCAGTGGTAAGCGGAACCCCAGTATCATCACCCCACTAGAGAAAGTGGGGGAGGGATAGAAAGGCTCCGGAGCTCTGCAGCGCCTGACTGCAAAAGTAAAATACGGGCCGTCCATCAAATGAGGACGTAAAATGGCAGTCCCGTGTCTAGAAGGGGACGGGCACGTAAAAGACCCTATACTGTTTTTTGATAGAAGAGTAGGCCAGCCTGTTGCTGGCAGTATGGAACCAGGCCCTGTAGAGCCAGCCGTTTGGTGGATAAAAGTTGATGGGATCCCGAAAGGATCAGGGACAAGGCTTCGAGACGTAAAAACCGGGGGTCCCGGTAGGACCAGCAGGGACAAGGCTCAAGCATGATGGCACAAGCACCAGAAAAGGCTCCCAAGAAGGCTCCGATCGAACGAAAACTGTACCTGGTCGAAAGGGACAAGGCTCAGGGCAGGACTTACGGTAGTCCAGGGGTAGGCCGGTGTCGCTTGGACATTACTGGCAGGTTGCTAGGCTCAGGCTCCCGGGAATAACTGGGGGATTCCCGGTGGTAGATGGTCAGCGAGGGTGGGCCAGACCTAGCTGGCTGGCATGTCAGTTCTGGCGACCTCAGTGCAAAGAGGGGGGTACCCGAAGAGGCAAAACTGCAGCGTAAAAACCCTAGTTATTTCCTGAGCGGTGTAACGGATGTGGCATGGTTTGACTTCTCATGGAGGCCAACTCTTCAAGCTGATGGTCAGCCCCAGCGCTGACCCCAGCTCCTGGAGACCACTATACTAGGGTCAGTTTAGACTGTGTCTGCTACCTGGTGTGGCCACCCACTTTAAACAGCAGTCATTCTTTTTGATGGCTGGATATTTATATTTTAATTTCACGTTTAACTTAAGCAGTAATATTGCAGATTAACTGTTTGACGGTTTGAAATCTATTATATTTGTGCATGATATTGAAACTGGGAGTGGAGAGTAAAACATTGCTTGTTTAGCTTGAAGCCTGTCAGGTGAGCTTCTGCTGGTCAGATGGGCTTCTGCAAGTTAAACAGCCTTTTACATGTCAGACAGGCTTCCTCCAGAACACCTTTGAAAGGGAGCAATCACCAGAGTCTGGGTAAGACTGTCTAGACAGCTCAAAGTGTGCACATTGCCCAGACCACTCGACTGAACACAACGAGCCAACAGCGATCAGCATCTGACCTTCTCATTAAGTGCAGTAACATTTCCTGATCAGTCCACTTAATATTGTGAAACTTTCTTCAGGTGATTTGGGGTACTTGGTGTCCTGCTCTACAATATTTCTGGTGTGAATTAAATTTTTTTGTAATCTTTAGGGAGTCTGATTTGTATTTAAATACTTTATTGTGGTGTGATCCTGCATTATTTGTAATTGCTATCCTAAATATTATCATAAATTGTTGTTTTAATAAACAGTATGAAGGTTAATCTGAATCTTTTGTTAATTTCCTTCCAGTAGTGTGGTATGTGCGCATTGGTGAGTGATCAGCATGAACTATACCTTTGATATGACCTCTGAACATTAAGGTCACAGCTTCATAACAATATTCATATGCAGATGGATGGATGGAGGTTTATCAGCGACAGCATGGGTATACTGTTTGGTTCTTCCGCTTTATCCTCCTGATAAACCACCTAAACAGTGCCATGTTAAGGGAAGACTGCTCCCTACAGAATGCCCTGTTGGAAAAAATATATTCAACCACAAAGAAGCCTTAGATGCTTTTCTTGATGAGGTTTGGAAGACAATACCAATCTGTGTCTTTGATACAAAGTCACACTGCATACTCAAATTGCTTGGTTATATCCAGGTGTTCATATAATGTGCAGAGGGAAACAATCTGTGATGGGGGGATGTTTGGGCTTTCTTTTACGCCATTGACTAGTGTGTCAGTACAGCTGTTCTGATTCATGAATCAACAATCAATTTCAACATAATTTTGAGCTTCAATATCCCTGTACCCCCTATATTACCAACAAAAGTTTCATGTTCATAGATTATGATCAGTAGAGTATTTCCAAATCAAGGAGGGAACTAACACAAGAGATCTTGCACTGTTTCTTGAGTTCAAGTCCTTTTTAACAATGAATCAGCATACAGCATCAGTGACCTTCATAGTTGCATGGTCAATGGTTTCACCGAACGATTTATACAACAGGACTGTTGCAGAAACTCAAATTATTAAGCGGCTGAATAAATTTAATCTAGTCAAGTATTTCAGATGTTTCCTCTGATTGTCTCTCAGGTATTGATGTCCTCAAGGAAAGACATATTATACAAGTCAATTTCAACCATGTTCAAGATAAATCCATGTTGACTTTAATTACATACATATATATGGTAATTTGAAACAGTTTTCCTCATACTGTATGACACACTGCCCACCTCAATATTATTCAAAATGTTCTATGCATATTCTATAAACAGTAATTAAAATGTGATACTACTTTTTCCTTGGCATGAGCATCTTCTGGTTGATACAGACCTCACATTTATTCCCTGGTACTATCATCCATGGTGGTGGTATTACAGTCTCGTGGTCCACAGTTACTATTACCTGACATTAACTTATGGGGGTCTTAAAGATATTTAAATTTGCCAGATGCCATTAACATGAGCACACTTATCATTTGGGGACTGTTCCAGTATGACTCTGTGCACATGGAGATGTGCCGTCTGCCTTTTGCTGTCTGCCCTTCTTCGCAGGTTTGCTGGTGAGATTTTTGACAGGACAGCATATTTTTTGGTAAATAAGTTTGACCTTGAATATCCTCTGTAACCTTGAGACAGCTGCTAGAGTAGCAGCAATTAACAGAACATATTCAAAATCTTATAAATTGATCCAATATTATTCAGTTTGATCTGATAGCTATAAGTGGCAATATCACAGCAATATCTGGATTTTATTATTGGGATGGTGGCCTTCTTGAACTTTGGGGGGTCAAGTGGTTGATAAAATTTGTTACCTTACCTTTTTCCATCAGATTACACCTAAATGAAGTAAAAACAAGCCATCTCTCAATTTGGGCATTATATTGTTATGGAAAAGGGATTTTGGTACATGAGCAACTACACTGACAGATAGACAGTGATTATGGTGGATTCACAGAGGGTCATTATGGTGGACTGACAGACAGTCATTGTGGTGGACTGACAGACACTCATTATGGTGAACTGACAAACGCTCATTATGGTGGACTGACAGACGGTCATCATGGTGGACTGACAGACGGTCATTATGGTGAACTGACAAACACTCATTATAGTGGACTGACAGACAGTCATTATGGTGGACTGACAGACCATCATCATGGTGGACTGACAGACACTCATTATGGTGAACTGACAAACCCTCATTATGGTGGACTTACAGACAGTCATAATGGTGGACTGACAGACGGTCATCATGGTGGACTGACAGACTCACAATGGTGAACTGACAAACGCTCATTATGGTGGACTTACAGACAGTCATAATGGTGGACTGATAGACGGTCATTATGGTGGACTGACACATGGATATCATGGTGGACTGACAGGTGGCAAATATGGTGGACTGACAGACGGTCATTATGGTGGTCTGACAGAAGGTAATCATGGTGGACTGACAGACACTCATTATGGTGGACTGACACATGGTCATTATGGTGGACTGACAGATGGTCATTATGGTGGACTGACAGACGGTCATTATGGTGGACTGAAACTTGGACATCTTGGTGTACTGACAGACGGTCATTATGGTGGACTGACACATGGACATCATGGTGGATTGACAGACAGTCATTATGGTTGACTGACAGATGGTAATCATGGTGGACTGACAGACGGTCATCATGGTGGACTGACAGACAGTCATTATGATGGACAGACAAACCGTCATTATGGTGGACTGACAAACTGTCATTATGGTGGACTGACAGACAGTCATTTTGGTAGACTGACAGATGGTAATCATGGTGGACTGACAGACGGTCATTATGGTGGACTGACAAACCGTCATAATGGTGGACTGACTAATGGTCATTATGGTGGACTGACAGATGGTCATCATGGTGGACTGACAGACAGTCATTATGGTGGACAGACAAACCGTCATTATGGTGGACTGACAAACTTTCATTATGGTGGACTGACAGACAGTCATTTTGGTAGACTGACAGATGGTAATCATGGTGGACTGACAGACGGTCATTATGGTGGACTGACAAACTGTCATTATGGTGGACTGACAGACAGTCATTTTGGTAGACTGACAGATGGTAATCATGGTGGACTGACAGACGGTCATTATGGTGGACTGACAAACTGTCATTATGGTGGACTGACAGACAGTCATTTTGGTAGACTGACAGATGGTAATCATGGTGGACTGACAGACGGTCATTATGGTGGACTGACAAACTGTCATTTTGGTAGACTGACAGATCGTAATCATGGTGGACTGACAGACGGTCATTATGGTGGACTGACAAACTGTCATTATGGAGGACTGACAGACGGTCATTATGGTGGACTGACAAACTGTCATTATGGTGGACTGACAGACGGTCATTATGGTGGACTGACAAACTGTCATTATGGTGGACTGACAGACAGTCATTTTGGTAGACTGACAGATGGTAATCATGGTGGACTGACAGACGGTCATTATGGTGGACTGACACATGGACATCATGGTGGACTGACAGACGGTCATTATGGTGGACTGACACATGGACATCATGGTGGACTGACTGACGGTCATTATGGTTGACTGACAGATGGTAATCATGGTGGACTGACAGACAGTCATGATGGGTGATGACAATAGCCCATCATCCTATATAGACTGAGGGCTAAATAAGGTTGGTTCTCAGGCACTTTTAAATAAGTGTTGGAGGGCCAATATTTTTATATTGTGAAAAAAAGAAATGTTATCAAAATATTAGTATTTTTTTTTTGAAGAGATGCCCTAGCTGTTGAAGCTCAACATCAGTGAATTTCTACTGAAAATTAAAATAGGAATTTTGTGGGGGGGGGGGGGGGGGGGGGGGTGCAGGTCAAAACTGACAAACAGGGAGAAAACAACTGTTTTTGCTCTATCTTTGACAATTATATGAATGTACCTTAATTTTTGACTGTTTAGCAACATCCTGACTGCTGCTTGGAGGTTCCATGATACCTCCTCTGTACTGCAGAGCAAGCCCCTTAAAATACAGAAAAACATGAGACATTGTACCAAAACACCAGACATTGTGCCAAAGCACCAGAAAATGCTGTGATACCTCACAGTGTATGAATATATACCATATATAACATATGTATATAACCTTACAGAGATCAAAATTGATAAATATAATAGTGTCACAGAATTAACTGTTTAGTTTTGTATAAAAATTTGCATGTGCTACTTTCCCATGTAAGCCTCCTTCATTGTATTCTTCCTTAACACTTACCCTCCTTCACTGTAATCCTGCTTCATTGTAACCCTCCTTCACTGTAACCCTCCTTAACACTTACCCTCCTTCACTGTAACCCTCCTTAACACTTACCCTCCTTCACTGTAACCCTCCTTAACACTTACCCTCCTTCACTGTAACCCTCCTTCACTGTAACCCTCCTTAACACTTACCCTCCTTCACTGTAACCCTCCTTCACTGTAACCCTCCTTCACTGTAACCCTCCTTAACACTTACCCTCCTTTACTGTAACCTTCCTTAACACTTACCCTCCTTTACTGTAACCCTCCTTCACTCTAATGCTCCTTCACTGTAACCCTCTTTCACTGTAACGCTCCTTGACTGTAACCCTCTTTCACAGTAACCCTCCTTCACTTTTACCCTCCTTCACTGTAACCCTCCTTTACTTTTACCCTCCTTTACTGTAACCCTCTTTCACTGTAACCCTCCTTCACTGCAACCCTCTTTCACAGTGACCCTCCTTCACTTTTACCCTCCTTTACTGTAACCCTCCTTCACTTTTACCCTCCTTTACTGTAACCCTCTTTCACTGTAACCCTCCTTCACTGTAATCCTGCTTCATTGTAACCCTCCTTCACTGTAACCCTCCTTAACACTTACCCTCCTTCACTGTAACCCTCCTTAACACTTACCCTCCTTTACTGTAACCCTCCTTAACACTTACCCTCCTTTACTGTAACCCTCCTTAACACTTACCCTCCTTCACTGTAACCCTCCTTCACTGTAACCCTCCTTAACACTTACCCTCCTTCACTGTAACCCTCCTTCACTGTAACCCTCCTTCACTGTAACCCTCCTTCACTGTAACCCTCCTTAACACTTACCCTCCTTCACTGTAACCCTCCTTAACACTTACCCTCCTTTACTGTATTCCTCTTTCACTGTAACCCTCCTTCAATGTAATCCTGCTTCATTGTAACCCTCCTTCACTGAAACCCTCCTTAACACTTACCTTCCTTCACTGTAACCCTCCTTAACACTTACCCTCCTTTACTGTAACCCTCCTTAACACTTACCCTCCTTTACTGTAACCCTCCTTAACACTTACCCTCCTTCACTGTAACCCTCCTTCACTGAAACCCTCCTTAACACTTACCCTCCTTCACTGTAACCCTCCTTCACTGAAACCCTCCTTAACACTTCCCCTCCTTCACTGTAACCCTCCTTAACACTTACCCTCCTTTACTGTAACCCTCCTTAACACTTACCCTCCTTCACTGTAACCCTCCTTAACACTTACCCTCCTTCACTGTAACCCTCCTTAACACTTACCCTCCTTTACTGTAACCCTCCTTCACTGAAACCCTCCTTAACACTTACCCTCCTTCACTGTAACCCTCCTTAACACTTACCCTCCTTTACTGTAACCCTCCTTAACACTTACCCTCCTTCACTGTAACCCTCCTTCACTGAAACCCTCCTTAACACTTACCCTCCTTCACTGTAACCCTCCTTAACACTTACCCTCCTTTACTGTAACCCTCCTTAACACTTACCCTCCTTCACTGTAACCCTCCTTAACACTTACCTTCCTTCACTGTAACCCTCCTTAATACTTACCCTCCTTTACTGTAACCCTCCTTAACACTTACCCTCCTTCACTGTAACCCTCCTTCACTGTAACCCTCCTTAACACTTACCCTCCTTCACTGTAACCCTCCTTCACTATAACCCTCCTTAACACTTACCCTCCTTCACTGTAACCCTCCTTCACTGAAACCCTCCTTAACACTTACCCTCCTTCACTGTAACCCTCCTTCACTGTAACCCTCCTTAACGCTTACCCTCCTTCACTGTAACCCTCCTTCACTGAAACCCTCCTTTACTGTAACCCTCTTTCACTGTAACCCTCCTTCACTGTAACCCTCTTTCACAGTGACCCTCTTTCACTTTTACCCTCCTTCACTATAACCCTCCTTCACTGTTACCCTCCTTTACTGTAACCCTCCTTCACCCTTACCCTCCTTTACTGTAACCCTCTTTCACTGTAACCCTCTTTCACAGTAACCCTCCTTCACTCTAACTCTCTTACATTGTGCTTCACTGTAAAATCTGAAGCATGTTCAAGTACACACCTTATAAGGCCTTGGGCTTCTAGGTCCTTTTCTATGTCCTTTGCTGGTATTCCAAAGTGTCTACACATTCTAAAGAGGTCTTCTGAAAAGAGGTATTTCAAACAAACACACAATTATAAAAGGTTGTAGGTTTTTAAAGATTATACTGAAAACATGAAAGCTCTGACACTGCAGTATCATAAGAAGTCAGCCAAACCCCTTTTGAAATAGGCCTCTTCCCAAAGCATATATATTAACATGGTAAATGTCTTGACCAATGCATAAAGCTATGTAACATGAGGTTCAGACAAACATGTTTGCACATGCTAGTTTGAGTATTATTGCTGACATGTTGTTCATTTGCAACGACAGGTAGATGAGAAGTACAGCTAGGGAGCAGGGACCTAGAGGTCTGGAGTCTCAGTTTAATTTGTCTATGGGAAAAATTTTAATATATATTGTATTAATTCTCCCTGACCTTTTTGCAAGGGGGAATGTTAAATGTGATCACTCCCGCCCCCATTCAGAGAATAATATTGATATACTGGAAATGAAATATATAAATGACTAGAATTATATATAGACTTTGGTTCCATTTTTGAGTTTTAGCATGAAATATTATACAGTAGAGCGCCATTTTTCCAAATGCCAAATTCCTGAAAATTCTTTTTTCACAAAATTTAAAATCGGGAACCGAAAATTTATTTGTATTTACAAAATATTTTTTAAGCATGTAAACATTTCAAATCATTTTTTTTTCATTACAGCTGACAAAGGCTTGCAGTTGTCAGGTGATTTAGAGATATGGAGTCGAAGAAGAGAAAACCAACGGCATTATGCTTTGATGATATGACAAGCTGACAACCCTTAAGCGGCCAGACCATGGTGACAAGCCTGCCATCATCTAGATGTTAGTAAAAAATAGAAAATTCTTTCAAATTAAAGTAAAGAAGTTAAATATGCGATCGTTAGATCAAAAAATTAAAAATAATCCATTTTAATTAGTAGGCTCTCCAATCGTTCAAAGAAGTTTATTCTCTTGCTTTCACTTGTGTTGTGTGTGCGGTAATGGCGCCCCTGTTGGCAGTTAAGAAACTAACTGAGCCTTACCAATGGCGATGTCATTTGACCTTACCCTCCGGTGAATTTGTTGAAAAAAAGGAGCACTCACCTATCCTAAAATCAGTTTAGACTGATCTTCACCAATCCAGCTATGCAATAAATCCAATATTTTTAAATGTAAATTTGGAAGGTCGAAAAGAAACATGGTGTTCCCTAAGTAAAATGGGGTTTAATAATCATTAACTGTCTTACGAACTTGAGGCTTGACCCCTGACTGATTTTTTGAAAATACGTGTTTCCAAAAGAAAAGCTTGTCCCCCGACGCTTTTGAAAAAACGGCACTCTATCTTAATCTGGTTAAGAATTAACATATACTGCATACAAATATTGTCTTGATATTTTTTAAGTTTTGGAGTAGGAATGGAGGTTTTTTTTAAAAATTTAATATTGATCCTCTTATGTCCTGCATATCCACCTTCGTCATTATGATTTCAGCAAAATGGATGTTTCAGACCTGCACGTTTCCAATAAGGTCATTTTAAAACTAGAATGTATCAGTCAGGATATTTCGAATATGTTCTTTTTGCCGGAAAGGATTACTGGGACAGATGTACGGAAAATATGGCAGCATGGTTTCTGAGAAGATCATTTTTAAATGTTTTATTAGCGTTTTCCCTTTATCATCTAAGAAAATGCAGTTAGCCAAGAAATAAGCAAAATCTGATAGAATTTTTTGGCTGATTTTTTTGCAAAAAAATTAGTAATGCTAGCTCCTGCCCTTTTTGAAATAGCTATGACACACCGGACGCCGAATGACACCACACCATCGCATAAGCTCATAGATTTGCTTAAAATGCAAACCAAGTTTTTTCAAACAGTAGAAAGATAAAGTTCCACTAGTTCTAATCTGGGCATTCTGCGTCTAGACGATGTGTCTAGACGTCTAGATGATATGTCTAGACATCTAGACACGTTGTCTAGACACCAGACATGAGCCAGGATAGTTGCCATGGTGATGTCTGGACCTCACCTGGTTGAACCGAGTGACTCACCATGTTGAAACTTGGCATGATGTCAAAAACTGTTTTCAAACACTGAAAGCTTTTTTTCAATTGGCTACACTGCTTTTTTGAAGCTGCATGCATTTACCCAATCTATTACTATAAAACTGGCAGAACCCTACCATAGAACAATTCTTGTAAAGTTTAAACCAATCAGCGTAACAGTTTCATCATAAAACAGTGTATAAGCTAGAAGAGTCTAAAATTACATTGTTGCTTGTAAAAAAAAAAGATAAATGTAGTTGGCGCAACCAATACCTCAATTTCAGATATGATTTATATGACAAACGTTGGCATAAAATTTGGTGATGATAGCTCCAACCATTTCTGAGATTTTAATTTTAGTGTTCTTATTTGGAGAGGTGAATAAGTTCGACCTCCTGTAACTCCGCCAAAAATCTCCGAACTGGAACAATTGGAACAAATTTGAGAGAGATTGTTCAAGGGATCATTTCTGTGAAATATTGGACAATTTGGCTGGACAGTTTTCACAGAAGAAGATTTTTTAAGGTTTTTAAGCTTTTTCCCTATAAAATCTAAGTTAATGCAGATACCCAAAAAATAAGCTCATTATGATGAAGTTTGACATGTAACTGATTCATACATGTAAATTGGAGCTGCTAGCTCTGACAGTTTCTGAGATAGCATAGGTTAACGTACAGACTACGGTGGACGGAGGATGGCTGACGGCGGACGGACGACGCTGCGCCATTGCATAAGCTCACAGGTTCGCTAAAAATACAGGTGGCACCATCAGTTTTTAGCAACTGATGAAACAGTCCAAGATCATATGGTAATCCATGTTTTAATTATTGGTCTACTGGAACTCTGGTATTAAATTTTTCATTATTCTGGGTTGTTCAAACAAGCCCTACATCTCACAGAATATAGGTCAGAGTGATCTAATTTCAGGTTTCCAAAGAGATTTTCCAAGGACTTCCACCTGATGGATGGCTGGATGAAAAATAAAGTGTGAATGATGTAGCCTAGATGACTAATACAGTCAGCTTAGCTAAAAACTTTAACCTGCTTCACAAACAACTGTGGTCTGTGACCTTGACCTTGAACCTAATTGACCAAAAAATATAGGGGGGATTCCTTAACCCACTGCTATAATCATATGAAATTTGAATTCAATAGGGTATGTGGTTGCTGATTAAAAACTTTAATCCTACAATTTAATGTCTACAATCCGAGAAAAGTAAAGGTAGAGATCTTTAGTCATATCATACTAATATCCATTCTATACATGCATCACATTCCTAACATTATCACTAGGTCATAAGCTGTCTAAAACATTCCAGAATGACAGAAATGCACCAGTTATTAGTTTATATAATGCTACTAGATTATCAAGTTCTCATAAATGTTCAGGTTTAATATTTTTTTTTATCATTTTCATACTGATATCATATCTCATAGCTCTCACCATATCATCAAACTCAAATAATATCTCATTATCTCTCCTTGTTTAAAATAATTCAGTTATTTGCAAAGGAAGATATAATATATATAATTAAAAATGATATCAAATGGAGATAAAGTCCTGGAGGAAAAGGTAGTATAGGTCATTGCTGGTTGACATGATTGGTTTGTAGAAATTGTTGCAAATAATATTTTGTGACCAAAACATGCATTTCCTAATGTTAAAATTGAAGCATGTGATCAGTTTTTGAACATAAGATGAGTATCATAACCATGATCATTGGTTGACTTTTTGATAAATTGTTGACAGTCCAGTAGTTTATAGATTTTTTAAATTGGATCAATTTTTAATAATATATATTATTAGATATATGTATTATTTTTTTATTTTATAAAATCTATAGTTGAAATATAACTAATGTCCCCAGTCCACAGGTGCAAGGACTTTGGGGTGGGGGGGGGTGTGGAATGATAAGAGGTACAACATCTCTGTATTATTATATTGTATATACATAGGATTTTCACTTTATTCAACTATGCTTACAGGATAAAGAAGTTCATTCAGAATGACTTAATATTTAAAAAAGGACAAACAGACTGGTAGACAAACAAAGCTGATAAAATATGAAGTTTCAATTAAAAACTAATAATAATAAAAACTAATGTCCCAGTGCACAGGTGCAAAGGAATCAATGGCAGCAAAGCATGTGTGTGTGGTTGTGTGTGTGTGTGGGGGGGGGGGGGGGTAGCATTTACAACACTTCTGCATATACATACAGGGCAAACAAAGCCTGATCTCCTATTCTCCTGAGATAGGAAAATAAGGAACAAATGTTTGTATTAGATCCTCATTTTTTATCACATCAATTTTTTTAATGTTTAGTTTTTATTTCTATACATTTCCAAAATAACATATATATCTGAATCTAAAAGTTGGTTTATAATTCTAAATTGCATCATCATTAATCTCAATCTTGTCACAAAATGCATACAAATGTATATATTTATTTTTTTACCACAAAAATATATCTTTTAAATTGGCAAAACAATAAATATATAAAAATAATACTTGATTAAGATTTCACAATTTTAAATTGTGCCTTTATTTATTCATAATTTGCTTTATATTTTATAAATTTGTGCATACTGATGGGTCTTATTTTATAATAATTGGTTAAAATCATTTAAAAGAAAATTGACTTATATAAAAATGCTACATTTACCCAACATGGCATCTTCCAGATTACTCCTTGAATTACTTTTTCAAGGAAAGTTTTGTTTATTGGAATGGAAACAGCATTACAAGTAACTAAATCAGGGCAATTAATAACAATTACTGCATAACACTTGGTGTGTAGGGTGGGGGGGGGGGGCTGGTATGAGAATTACTGTACACCTGCCACACCAGGGGATCTCCCCTAGTGACTGTAACAAATAAGGAACCCTGGCATAGCTGAGTTCCTGTGACCAGGAGTGGGCGGCCTGCACATGGATAAACCAAGTAACTACAATAGAGCTTAAACAAAAAAATTCAATAACGAGCCTAATTTTCAAGCTTTTATTTTCAAATTTCAGATTAAACAAATTATATACTTATGTTTACATGCTAAGAAAATTAATTCAACAGTACTCACAGGAAAAAAATGTGCCATTGTAAAAGACAGGCAAAATTTAAGGTACTGATTTTATTTTTATGCTAATAACTTAAAAAATTTACAAACTCTGGATCTAATTTTGGGTATACAATTGAAACTTAATTAACAAAGTTATATACTTGGAAAAAAATCTCTAGCTTAAAAAATTTTCATGTTTAGTGAGTAAATATTTTTCCTGATTTTTTACAAAGTGCATTATGTCCAGGCTCATAACTTCAAGAAATTACACTTAACAAAATTAATTTCTGGCATGTATATAGAAAATATATCAGAGAATACTTCTGGTAAATATTAAGGAAAACAGATCAGTGGTTTTGATATTAAGCAGTCCTGAAGTGTGATAATAGGATTTTTATTGAAATTTGTGATTTTTCCTTAATTTCTCAAAGGAGCAAAGTTGCAGTGACCCAATTTTGGGTTTGGTAGGAGATCTTGGGGACATCTAGCAGTATGCCAATTTTTGGATTCGTAGGTCTGAAGGTTTCAAAAGGTGCCAGTCTAACGGACAGACAGATGGACAGATGGAGAGACGGATGGTATTTCATGCCAGAATGGTTAGGGTAACCCGTATCCGGGATTAGCATATATTAAATGTGACAAACACTTATTTGAGAATTTTAGGTCCGAATGGTTACGGTTACACCTATCCCGGATTAGCAAATATCAAATGTGACAAACACTTACTCGTGTATTCATGCCTGAAGGGTTAGGGTAACCCGTGTCTCGGTCAAGTATATATTAATAGTGACAAACAATTCCTGTTGTGTTTCATGCTCGAAGGATAAGGTTATTCCGTATCCCGGATGTAGCATATATTAATAGTGACAAACAACTACTGGAGTAGTTCATGCAAAATAGGTTAGGGTAACCCTTGTCCCGGATATAGCATATATATATTAACAGTTACAAACACTTACTGGAGTATTTTATGCCAGAATGGTGTGGGTAACCCATATCTTTGATTAGCATTTATTAAATGTAACAAATACTTATTCGGGTATTTCATGCGTGAAGGGTTATGGATCCCTATATCCCGGATATATATTATATTAATAGTGACAAACACTCGAGTATTTCATGTCCGAAGTGTAAGGGTAACCCCTATCCCGGATATAGCATATATTAATAGTGACTAACACTTATTGGAATATTTTATACTCGAAGGATTAAGGTAACCCGTATCCGGATATAGCTTATATTAATAGTGACAAACACCTACTGGAGTATTTTATGCCCGAAGGTTTAGGGTTACCCGTATCCTGGATAAAGCATAAATTAATAGTGACAAACACTTGCTGGAGTCTTTCATGCCCGAAGGGTTAGGGTAACCCGTATCCTAGATATAGCATATATTAATAGTGACAAACACTTATAGGAGTAAGTCATGCCTGAAGTGTTAGGGTAACCAGTATCCCGGATATAGCATATATAAATAGTGACAAACTCTTACAGGAGTAAGTCATGCCTGAAGGGTTAGGGTAACCCGTATCCCGGAAATGGCATATATATTAATAGGGACAAACACTTACTGGAATATTTCATTCCCGGAGGGTATACCTAAACCGTATCCCGGATATACCATATATTTATAGTGACAAACACTTATTGGAGTATTTCATGTACAAAGTGTAAGGGTAACTCATATCCTGGATGAAGCATATACTGATAGTGAATAAGACATACTGGAGTATTTCATGTTCTGAGGGTTAGGGTAACCCGTCCCCCGAAAATAGCATATATTATTATTGAAGAACACTTTCTGGAGTATTTCATGCCCGAAGCGTTAGGGTAACCCGTATCCTGGATATAGCATATATCAATAGTGACAAACACCTACTGGAGTATTTCATGCCCGAAGGGTTAGGGTAACCCGTATCCTGGATATAGCATATATTAATAATGACAAACACTTACACGACTTTAGCTCAGTTGATTTATAGTCAGCTGAGCTAAACATTATGATTGATTCATATTCACTTTCTACAATTAAAGTCTTACGGATGTCTCAGTATTAATAAATAATATTTCACAAAATGTACTGAGTTAATTTGCTGTTTTATCATGTTAAGTTACGTGTATTGAACAGTACTGATCAGTTATTATATTGGACATTTATATGCCTGTCTCAGAACACTTACGGTTAAAAACCTATGGGCTGTTGCTAGTCAAACATCACCTAGACGACCACCAGGCAAAAATGCATGCACTTGATGGAGGTCCTGTTGGTGGTTATAGTTGCAAGGTTTAACAGTACAACATTTGAAGTTATATATATGTGCAACTTCTTTGCATTAAATCCACTAGTGACTACAATCTAAACAAGTGACCCATGGGTCATGACGCTCAGCTGACTGGGAAGAGATTCACAAAAGGAAATTTTATCATCAGAATGGTAGATACCCATTCAACTGAAGCATCAAACAGATTAACCAACAGGCCAAGATTTAGTCTGTATTTATATATCTGAAAAATAGAGAAAAAATGTGTAAACTTTAAAAACTAGAATACGGGTAGCCCACAAGTGACTACGTGTATCTGCCAAAATCAGAGTGAAGTGAGGCATGGATTGAGTGGCAAGGGGAAACAGAGTGAGGTATGTTGCATATTAGCATGGATGTCTGCAGCCTAAATGTGTATGTAGGTTGTGCAACCTACCACAAATCCAGAAAGCTGTCCAAGTTGTATACATATGCAAAATTTTAGGCAGAAAAGTCAAACCACTACATGGATATGAGTGATTTTAGCCCACGGCAGACAAACAGACAGATGCTGTGCAAAAATGATTGCAGTTTTGTGTATGATAAAGACCTATGTGAGATCTAAAAACAAGCACAATTTTGGCCCAATCGGTCAAATGGTTCCTGAGATATTAGCTTGGATGTGTGCAGCGTTAACTAGAATGTAGGTGGCGCCATCTGTCATAAAATCAAGAAAGCTATCCAGGATGTATAAACCTGCAAAATTTTAGGCAGTTATGTCAAACCACTACAGAAAAATGAGTGTTTTTAGGCCACGGCAGACCAACAGACAGACGCTGTGCAAAATGTGCAAAAATGGTTGCAGGTGGCCCCTCCAGTTTTGTGTATGATAAAGACCTATGTGAGATCTATACACATGCAAAATTTTGGCCCAATCGTTCAAACGGTTCCCGAGATATGAGCTTGGATGTCTGCAGCATAAACTAGAATAAAGGTGGCGCCACCTGTCATAAAATCAAGAAAGCTATCCAGGATGTATAAAACTGCAAAATTTTAGGCAGATATGTCAAACCACTGCCAAGATGTGAGTGACTTTATTGCACGGCAGACAAACAGACAGACGCTGTGCAAAAATGGTTGCAGGTGGTGCCACCAGTTTTGTGTATGATAATGTGCTATGTTAGAATTATACATATGCAAAATTTTGGCACGATCGGTCAAACGGTTCCCAAGATATGAGCTTGGATGTCATCAGCGTGAACGTGAATGTAGGTGGTGCCACCTGTCATAAAATCAAGAAAGCTATCCAGGATGTATAAAATTGCAAAATTTTAGGCAGATATGTCAAACCACTGCCGAGATATGAGTGACATTGTTGCAAGGCAGACAAACAGACAGATGCTGTGCAAAAATGGTTGCAGGTGGCGCCACCAGTTTAGCGTATGATAAAGAGCTATGTTAGATCTATATACATGCAAAATTTTGGCCCGATCGGTCAAACGGTTCCCGAAATATGAGCTTGGATGTCATCAGCGTGAATGAGAATGTAGGTGGCGCCACCTGTCATAAAATCAAGAAAGCTATCCAGGATGTATACGCATGCCGATTTTCAGGTGAATTAGTCAATTCACTGCAGAGATAGGAGTGATTTTAACCAAAGGCAGATGAACAAATGGACACTGTGCAAACATGGTTACAGGTGGCACCACCATTTTTTGTGTATGTTATAGAGCTATCCAAGGGCTACATTAGTATAAATTTTATTTCCTGATCAGTCAAACGGTTCCCGAGATATGAGCTTGGAAAGCTGATAAAATCAAGTCCCAGAGGAGCTCTCTGGAAACGAACGCGGCAACGGCGGAGGAACCCGGTCAAAAACATAGTATCCACAAAACTTCGTTTTGGCGGGTACAAAAATACAGGTGGCTCCACCAGTCTGTAGAAACTAATAAAAACACTTACAAACATCAATATCCATGCAAAGAATCATGGTGATCTCCCCATTAGTTGTTCAGATACTTCAGCCTTTGTATCAAATTGTCCATTATTCTGAGGGATACTTCGGAGTCCTATAGCTTGAAGGATATGGGTAACAGAGACCTAATTTTAAGTTTCCACAGGCACTTTTCATGGGCCTTCTTGCATGACAAGAATGAAGATTCTAGGTCCAGTTGTTGCAATTTGTACCCTGTTGACAGATAACCACATCTTTAAAGGTATCAAAAAAAGAGAAAAAAAATCATAAAAATTTGAAAAAAAATAGAGGTGGCCCACCCAGTCTGCAGAAACTGATGGAACAGGTCATGATCAATATGTATGCCGAAAATCATGACCATCAGTGTTGTATCAAATTTTCCATTATTCTGGGGGGTAATTTGGAGCCATACAGCTTAAAGAATATGGGTAACAGAGACCTAATTTCAGGTTTCCATGGAGACTTTTCATGGGTCTCCCTGTGTGTCAAGAATGAAGATTCTAGGTCCAGTTTTAATGATTTGTGCACTGCTAACAGATGTTCATAACTTTAAAGGTCTCAAAAATAGAGAAAAAATTCGTAAAAAAACCCGAACAAATACAGGTGGTGCCACCAGTCTGCAGAAACTGATGAAACACTCCATGATCAATATCCATGAAAACAATTATGGTGATCTCTGCATTAGTTGTTCAGATACTTCAGCTTTTGTATCAAATTTTCCATTATTCTGAGCTGTACTTTGGAGTGCCATAGCTCAAAGGATATGGGTAACAGACACCTAATTTCAAGTGTCCATGGAGACTTATCATGGGTCTCCCTGTGTGTCAACAATGAAGATTCTAGGTCCAGTCATTACGGTTTGTACCCTGTTGACAGATAACTACATCCTGAAAGGTCTCGAAAATAGAGAAAAAAAAATTGTGAAAATTTGAAAAAATACAGGTGGCACCACCAGTCTGCAGGTACTGATGAAACACCTCTTGATCAATATGTATGCCAAAAATCATGACCATCAGTGTTGTAGTTATTGAGATGTTGCAGTTTGTTTTTATCAAATTTTCCATTATTCTGGGGGGTTATTGGGAGCCCCCCATAGCTCAAAGAATATGGGTAACAGAGACCTTATTTCAGGTTTCCATGCAGACTTTTTATGGACCCTTTAAGTGTGTCAAGAATGAAGATTCTAGGTCCAGTCTTTATGATTTGTGCCCCGTTAACAGCTGTTCACATTTTTAAATTCGTAAAAAATCGAAAAATTCAGGTGGCGCCACCAGTCTGCAGGAAGTGATGGAACATCTCATGATCAATATGTATGCCAAAAATCATGACCATCAGTCAAGTAGTTAATGAGATATTGAAGTTTTTGTATGAAATTTTTTACTTTTCTGGGGGGTACTTTGGGGCCCCATAGCCAGAAGGATATGGGTAACAGAAATCTAATTTATGGTTTCCACAGAGATTTTAATAGGTTTCTCAGTGTGTCGAGAATGAAGATTCTAGGGCCAGCGGTTACGATTTGTGCCACGTTAACAGATGACAGCATCTTTAAACGTCTCAAAAATAGAGGAAAAAATTGTAAAAAAATCGAAAAATACAGGTGGCGCCACCAGTCTGCAGGAACTTATGGAACATCTCATGATCAATATGTATGCCAAAAATCATGACCATCAGTGTTGTAGTTATTGAGATATTGAAGTTTTTGTATGAAATTTTTTACTATTCTGGGGGGTACTTTGGGGCCCCATAGCTCGAAGGATATGGGTAACATAGATCTAATTTCTGGTTTCCAAGGAGATTTTTCATGGACCTCTCAGTGTATCAAGAATTAAGATTCTAGGTCTAGGCTTTACGATTTGTGCCTTGTTAACAGATGTTCACATTTTTAAAAAAGGTCTCAAAAATAGAGAAAAAAAAAAGGTAAAAAATAAAAAAATACAGGTGGCGCCACCAGTCTGCAGGAAGTGATGGAACATCTCATGATCAATATGTATGCCAAAAATCATGACCATCAGTCAAGTATTTAATGAGATATTGAAGTTTTTGTATGAAATTTTTGACTTTTCTGGGGGGTACTTTGGGGCCCCATAGCTCAAAGGATATGGGTAACAGAGACCTAATTTCTGGTTTCCAAGGAGATTTTTCATGGACCTCTCAGAATCTCAAGTTACAAGGTTCTAGGTTCAGTGGTTACGATTTGTGCCTGGTTAACGGACGGACAGACGGACGACGGACAAAGAGTGATTGCTATAGCTCAGATGACTTTCAGTCAGCTGAGCAAACAAAAAAGTTCCATAAACATTAATGCTAAAGCAATAAAACAACCAAAGCTTGATCTTGTAAACTGAGTAATAAAACTTTGCAACAATACTTATTTATAGAGAGACAAGGTTCTTACCAAGAACAAAGTGAACCACAGCATGAGGGTTAGAGGGTACCACAAACCCATACTCAACCAGCAGACGGTTGTTGTCATGTGGTCCATAATTAATGAATACCTGCTCATATCGTCTGTAACTTGTGTGTGTGACAATCTCATAACAGTCCGTTTTCTCATTAAAATCTGCAGAAACCTGAAGAAACACATGTATCAGGATGAAAGCAAGGATTAAAGACATCCAGCATGTAAAACTACACAGATAAAAACAGTCAACGTTAACATTATTTGGTTTCACTCTTGATTCACTATTAGCTCAGCCTGGGTATTGTTGTTTAAGGATAATCTAAATGATGGTATACCAGTGATATTACCTCAGCCTGGGGACTGCAGTTTTTGGATAATCTTGATGGCAGTTTACATCTGATATTACATCAGCCTTGGGACTGTAGTTTAAGGATAATCTGGATGGTGGTTTACATCTAAAATAACCTCAGCCTTGGAACTGTAGTTTAAAGATAATCTGGATGGTGGTTTACATCTGATATTACCTCAACCTTGGGAATGAAGTTTAAGGATAATGTGGATGGTGGTTTACATCTGTCAGACTGATATTACCTCAGCCTTGGGACCATAGTTTAAGGATAATCTGGATAATGGTTTACATCTAAAATAACCTCAGCCTTGGGACTGTAGTTTAAAGATAATCTGGATGGTGGTTTACATCTGATATTACCTCAGCTTTGGGAATGAAGTTTAAGGATAATGTGGATGATGGTTTACATCTGTCAGACTGATATTACCTCAGCCTTGGGAATGTAGTTTAAGGATAATCTGGATGGTGGTTTACATCTAAAATAACCTCAGCCTTGGGACTGTAGTTTAAGGATAATCTGGATAGTGGTTTACATCTGATATAACCTCAGCCTTGTGACTGTAGTTTAAGGATAATCTTGATGTTGGTTTAAATCGGTCAGACTGATATTACCTCAGCCTTAGGACTGTAGTTTAAGGATAATCTGGATGGTGGTTTACATCTGATCTTACCTCAGTCTTGGGACTGTAGTTTAAGGATAATCTGGATGGTGGTTTACATCTGATATAACCTCAGCCTTGTGATAGGTTTAAGGATAATCTGAATGGTTGTTTAAATGTGTAGGACTGATATTACCTCAGCCTTGGGACCGTAGTTTTAGGATAATCTGGAGGGTGGTTTACATCTGATATTTTAATCTCAGTCTTGGGACTGTAGTGTAAGGATAATATGGATGGTGGGTTACATCTAAAATAGCCTAAGCCTTGGGACTGTAGTTTAAAGATAATCTGGATGGTGGTTTACATCTGACATTACCTCAGCCTTGGGAATGAAGTTTAAGGATAATGTGGATGGTGGTTTACATCTGATCTTACCTCAGCTTTGGGACTGCAGTTTAAGGATAATCTGGATTGTGGTTTACATCTGATATTACCTCAGCATGGGGACTGTAGTTTAAGGATAATTTGGATTGTGGTTTACATCTGATATTACCTCAGCATGGGGACTGTAGTTTAAGGATAATCTGGATTGTGGTTTACATCTGATATTACCTCAGCATGGGGATTGTGGTTTAAGAAGTCCAGAAATGGAGCAAGAACACAAGCGTCTCTCTCTGCAGGGTCTAAAGACTGGCACGGCTTATGCTCCATGTACACTGCTCTTGTGTTAACTGTACACCAGGCCCACCTGTACATTTCCATGGTAACTGCTCCAGTAAATTCTGGGAAGGCTAATTCTACCTCAGCCCTTAGAGATCTTGACCTCACATACATCCATTCTATCCTGAGTCTCTGACAGTCAAAAACTCTTTTTAAATCATCTGGCAGTAATGATATTTCTGGCTCTGTCCAGTAAGCTGCAGTGGTATAGTGTGAGGGCAGGACCTGTAGGTAGGGATGCCAGAAAGAGGCTGGACCTTTAGCCCTCTCATAACACAGGTAAAGGCACAGAGCCTGGGTAGCACACAACTTTGGCTTACATCTGTAAAAAAAAACACCATCTTGTACACAAACTGTTAATAATACTTATGATCTAAAGTTTATTTATTTTACCTGGATTGTACAAACAGTACTAACCAAGGCACTCTCCAAGGCTCAGTGGTGGAGTTGGTGTCTACAGGTGGGTGAAACCAGGTTCTTATAAGAAGAAAAAACCTAACTCAACAAATTATTCAAGGCACATTGTCTTTTGTTAACAAGTGAACAAACATCAAAGTTCAGTTTGTCATCCAGTCAAAACTGCATGTGCTAGATATATCTGCAAATTTGTTGTGACAGCTTCTTCGCTATTTTCCCCCTGTTACTAACACAATATTTTTTATTCTTCTTGAATTATTTTCTTCTGTAAAATATGGATATGACTTTACCAATACATTCCACCCACTTTGCATTAAAAGAAATATTTAACAAACATGGAACATAAAAAGAATATATATATATATATATATATATATATATATATATATATATATTTAAGATGTTTGGATAAAAACCAGTGCAATCACTGTACTGGGCTGGCTTCATGTAAACAATACTGGGTATGGTGGTTTAAAAACTGAATAAAAACTATAGTTTTTGACCAATTGCTTTCAAATTTCAGATTATTATAGTTGTAATCCTTATGTGGCCCAGATTTGAAAATTAAATTAACAGTCCACAGGAAAAAAATGTGCCATGTTCAAATTTGGGCAAAATGTAAGGTACTGATTTTACATTTATGCTAATAACTTTAAAAAAATAACAAAATCATGACCTAATTTCTGGTATATATTTAAATCTCAATTAAATACAGTAACACGCTGGAAAAGGCTCTCCAGCTTCAACAGTTATAATATAAAATGGGTAAATTTCACTCTTGATATTTTGATAATATACATTATGCTTGGGCCCATAACTCCTACAAATTAAGCAATACTGATCTAATTTCTGCAAGTCCACAGGAAACATATAGATAAATATTTATGCGAAATAATAACCCAACAACACAAGTTATTTTGATATTAAGCAGTCTTAATGTGTTACAATAGAACTTAAATGGAAAATGGATGTTTCTCCTTAATTTCTCGAAGGATCAAAGTAATAGTGACCTAATTCTGTGTTTACTGGGAGAACATCTAACCATATGCCAACTATCAGATTTATAGGTCCAATGTTGTCAAAAGGTGCCAGTCTAAGAGACCGACAAATGGACAGATGGACAGACAGACACTGACCAATCACTATAGCTCAGTTGACTTACAGTCAGCTGAGATAAAACTACATCCCCATATGGATCATGAACAGCTGAGAGGTAAAACACTTGGGTCTCTCTGCTGGTGACCCAGTTTCAAAACCCTTCATGGCTATTAGAGTGGGTGGTAGGCACCTGTCAAAGGCCAGTGGTTTTGTGACAGGGTAAAGTTCTTAAACATGTCAATATAGGTGGCTCCACAAAAACCTTAATTTCAAATATTAGTCATGTGACCTACATTTGTATAAAATTTGGTGATGAAATAAATTTTTAGTATGCTTTTTTTGCCAAATGACTTAGTTCAGCTTCCTGTAACTTGGCCAAAAATCACTTAACTGGAACCATTCAAACAAACTTGAGAGGGAGATGGTTTTAGAGATTATTTCTGTGAAATATTGATCAATTTGGCTGGACAGTTTTGGAGAAGCAGATTTTTAAAGGTTTTTTAGCTTTTTCCTTATAAAATCTGAGTAAATGCAGATAAAAAAAAAATCCAATAGAGTTATTTAAATGACTGATTCTTTGCATAAAATTTGGTGATGCTAGTTCCAACCATTTTTGATAGCATGGGTTAACGTACAGTCAACGGAGGATGGAAGATGCTGCAGGGGCTTATAAGGTTACTGCAGAGATGTTTGAGAACAAGATTGAGGTGCCAGGAAGGAGTCACTGTACGCGACCATGAATGACAAAGGTGAACAATAGAAGCATTAAGAACCTGGTCTTGACTGAGGGGGTGTAATACTGACATGAAGAGGCCTGATACCCCCGGAGACATAGGTTTAATGTTTGGTATCAAGTAAATATATGAAAAAATTAAGAAGGGGTTGCACCATGCAGGATCCAGCTGATTCATGCAGTGGTCACTAGCCCAGCAGGCCAGCAGGAATCATAGAAACAGTCCAAAAATTTACCATGAGCAGCTGAGGCAAGCTCAGCAGCCTGCATTGAAAATCCTTGTCTTTAAGGTGTTTGATGATAGGTAAGCATGCGTTGAGATGGAACTGCCGAGAGGTTGGACAAATGGTCACAGGCAGGAGGAGCGGCTGTCTTCCAGAAACGAGCGGCACCAGGGAAACCAGAGCTGCTGCATGAAAGAAATAATCAGGTGGAGGTTCATCTGGACAGACCGAGACAGTCTGAGTTACAACCGTGGAATCAGCAGGGGAGTGGAAAATGCATACAGGAACCGCCAATCCCACACAGACATCAGGGTGCCTTGAAGGAGGATGCGAGGGAGACATAATGGCATCACAGACTGATTGAGCTTGAGGGGAGACTGGGAATCAAACAGGTTGCACTAAGGAGTCCCTGGGTTAGTGAACATGAGCTGAAAAATCAAGGGAGAGAGCATAGCCCCGAGGGAGGGAGGCCATCTTCATAGATATTTGAACAAGTGACCCATGGGTCATGATGCTAAGTTGCCAAGGGTTGCGATTCACAACTTCCAGTCTAATTGTTGAAGAACCTATATGCCAATTTTGTTTAAACTTTCTACGTTGACATAAATATTTATCACATATGTCTGGTTAAAACACAGTGAATTGATGGACTGAGACAAAATGTATGGTTGTTAAGCTATCAGGACCTAATCCAACAGCTTGCTTGATACCTGTCAGTCTCAAAGGAATACCACACAGGCCAAATATAAGATCAATATATAGCAAAAAATCAAGGAAATCCAAGCAAGAATGATTGTGAAATGGGTGCTTCTGTATAAATTTTTATTCAAAACAAGCCATCTGTACTGAGCTTTCATGAATGATGGTCATATTTATTAAGAAATCTTTGACCCAATGCAAGATTACAAATTTTGTTAATATACGTCCTACTGCATTCACTTTAATAGTTCTTGAGATAATATGTTCTAAAGGAATTTAAAGATGGCTTCCTGGTGGCCATATTGGATTTCTGACAGGTCGGAAATTGAAAAAGGATCATCCTCTAAAACATTAAAAGAAAATATCACAGAAACTGCACTGCAAAAGTATTTCTAAGCTGGCTATTTGGCAGACATTATGGATTTCTGACAAGTCTGACATTTGATATGACACATCCTCCAATAAGAGACCAATCTTGTGGCAATTGCTCCAAAGTAAGTTAATGTTATGAATGTCCAAAACAATTCAAAAGGCATGATCAGGTTGGAGAGCTCTCATATCAGATTTATGGACATGCAAATGTAAAAAGTGTAAGTCCAATATATTTTATTATATTTCAATTACCTTGCTTTTCAATGGGGTCAGCAGGGTATAGGTAAACTGAAAAACCTGAAAGAAAAGAAATGCAGAAAGCATCACTAAGAGTCTTGTAATCAAATAAAGCCATCCTAAATCCAGGTACAGACCCACATATTATCATAAACATATGCTGGTATATCTGATGGTTTGTATAATAATATTCAGATGTCTAGAAAACTAAGTTTATGATTCCATAAAATAAACTGCAAAATGTTCCCATCATCTTATAAATCAGTAGCTAAACCTGAACACTTTACTCCCAGAGTCTTAATGCCTGCCCAAAGCATTCTGACAACAGTGCTTTTGCTATGCAATAATGATATGTCCTTATCACTCCATGGCCTGATATAAAAGGAAGTCATGTATCACAAGTGTCACTGACAATTATGGACACACAGTGAGATGTACCAGTTGGAGTGCAGTGGTTATATATACAGGAAAAACAGAGATGGTCTACAAAGTAAGTTTTTATTGTAAACATCCCTGACCTATGACCTTGGCCTTTTGTCCACATATCAATTGGATTCTTTTTAAAGTGATAGGTAGCTACTAATCACTTAAAACTGGAGTAATCACTTGGCAACAAATGTGTGAATAACTTTGACCTGCAACCTTTAACCTGCTGACCAGATGACCCCAAAATCAATAAGTTATTTCTTCAAGCAAAAACACCCATAAATACGTTTAAATCAAATTGACTGATGCATAGATGAGGCATATGTTAAAGACAGTATAAACAGTTTAGCTTGAAATATGTTCACAAGCATTTGGAACAATTTAGTATTGTGACCTTGACCTCTGAGCTTTTGAACTCAACATAAATAGGGTTCTTCCCCTATTGGTAGGTTAGTCATATATGACAGATGGAAGTTGGAAAGTTTGCCTTAAAATGACTTCACTTAAGAGGTGGGTGCTGTGAACTTGATCTTTGACCTCAATGTCAACAGGTCTTTTTCCCTGTTGGCAGAGAAGCGGTATGTCAGTGCTGGAAGGTTTGGAATAAAAATTCTGGCTTGAAATAAGTCCACAACCTTTTAAAAATTGTGGATCCTGTGACCCTGACCTTTGACCTTGTGACCTCAAAATCTATAGGATTCTTCTCCCATTTGGTAGGTGAGCCATATGTGAAAGATCAAAGGATTAAGATGAAAGAATTGGCTTAAAATACATCCACAAGATATTCAAAGAAATGGGTCCTGTGACCTTGACCTTTGACCTTATGACCTCAAATAATTATGGTTTTTCCAGTGTTGGTAGGTGAGCTGTATGTGAAAGATGGAAGGTTTGGGATGAAAATTTTGGCTATAAGAATTAATTCTGGGGGGTCCAAACACACCCCATAACTCGGAGAATATAGGTTGCAGTGACCTAATTTCAGGTTTGCAAGGAGAACTTTTTGGATCCTCTAAGACTTGCATAGGGTTCATGATCCTAGCCCTTAAGGTTACTATTTTGTGATCTGCTAACAGATGGCCGGACAGAAGGACAACAGACAAAAACCCTTCGCTATGGGTCAGCATGAATGAAAATCAGCTGAGCTAAAAATATAGGTGGCACCACCAGTCTGCAGGAACTGGTGAAAAACTCAATTTGATCAATATGCATGCAAAGAATAATGGCTATTAATGCATTAGTTATACAGATACTTGAGCTTTTGTATCAAATTTTTAATTATTCTGGGGGGTACTTATGAGCCCCATAGCTCAGAGGGTATAAATATCAGAGACCTAATTTCAGGTTTTGATGGAGATTTTTCATGGACCTCCATAGATTTCAACTAAAAGATTCAGGGTCCAAAAGTTACAATTAGTGCCATATTTATTGATGACTGCTTCATTTGAAGGTTTAAAAAAGAGAGGAAAAATGCGTAAGAGTTTGAAAAATTATAGGTGGTGCCACCAGTCTTCCAGAACTGATTAAATACTCCATGGTCAATATGTATGGAAAGAATCATGGCAATAAATGCATTAGTATTCAGATACTTGAGCTTTTGTATCAATGTATTAATTATTCTAGGGGGGGTGTACTTACAAGCCCCATAGCTCAGAGGATATGAGTAACAGAGACCTAATTTCAGATTCCAAGGAGATTCTGTGTTTCTGCTATCCTTTTGCCACATCGCCAATGGCTAATAAAAATTGTGTGTGGCAAAAATTTGCTCACAAGCATTGGCCATGATGGAGAAAGTGATCTTTCCTGCTACCATCATATCTGATGACTGCTCAGTGAAAGGCTGATCGTAAAACAATGTCCTGCCGTCACACTGGCAAATGTTTTATTTCATGGTTGGTTTTGCTATATACTTAGTCACTTCAAATAAAGTGTTTAAAAATAACTAAGCATGTGCGTGTTGCTGTCTTTGTTAACTTGTCAATGTCGGTGTCAAATCAAAGTGAATATCTCAATTTTTTTTTGGACTGCGACCATATGCGGTACACTAGCTGGTTCTAATTTTGTTGTGAGAAAGTAAAGATTGTAACAGGCAATAATAAAGAAGCATTTCTATGCAGCTAATTTTAATTAAGGATTTTCTCTACTAGTAAAGATGCATGGGATATCGCTCCTCAGTTCCTGTCTTTTGTGAGCCATGAAGCAGATACACTGGGGTGATATTTCTGACAAAATCATACCAGCTTTCTAGGGGTCGGAGGTCATTCTGACTAAATTAACAATATCTGGTCTGGAAAATCCAATTGCCAGGCAGTCCTTAACTATATGCAACTAGGTCACCATTTTGCAGGGACATGTGATTTTAACTTCAAACATGTAAGAGTCAAATTTATTGGCTCTACTTTTGTTTCTTTTAGGGAATGGAATGAACGACCCATTTTCAAAACACTGAATAAGATGACTCCTAAGCTTTTGTCTGTTCAAACATGATGTTAGTTTCATAAGAGAGATCGCCAAATTTGGAGTAACAAAATTCAACCATGTTTGTGATTGCAAAAAGGCCACAGTCCACCCCTTTTCTCTGCTGATTTAGTACTGGCATGTTCACCCTGAAGAATGAGTATATTTGTGCTAGCTGAATTTGTATGCTGCTTTATTTTCAATCTTTGCTACATTTAATGATTTAAGTGCACAGAGTGCTGATCAGTGTATTCTGAAATTCCTGTAGTAAGAAAACAAAATTTCTGCTGATCAGAAAATGTCCTTAAATCCTTCCATTGTAAGATTTTCATCCTTAAAAAATATATATTGCACAAGTACACACAGATTTTAATCTAATTTAAAATAATTAATACCTCGCATTGCTTTATTTTCAATCTTTAATTGCCACATTTAAATTAATCAAGAGCACACAGGTTCTGATCAGCACATTCTAAAATTACTGTAGTAAGAATACAAAATTTCTGCTGATCAGTAAATGACATTAAAACCTTCTATTGTATTATTTTCATTTGTTAAAAATACATATTGCACAAGTACACATGCACCAGTGCTGATCAGCACTTGCTGATATGGCCTTGTATTCAGTATTCATAACCAGCACTGATTACGGAAATAGTCCCCTCTGCACTGATCAGCCAGCTGATCATCGAAATAGTCCTCCCCGTATGATTACAATATGTAAAGTCATTGGAAATATTCATCATGTGTTCAGGTGTTTATATGGTTTGAGAATGAACTTTAGGGAAGTAGAACCATACGTGACAGGGTAAAGTTCTTATTTTCAAAAAGTATTATGTTGTTCTAACTGTAATAAGTTTACTCTGAATTAGTTAGTCACAAATGTCAGGGTTTCATTGAGAATAACAAGATTGTTTTTATAATTCAAGAATGCCTGCCACACTTGATCAGTGTTTACTTAATTAGGTTTTAATCAGGCAGGACCAGACATGTCAATCATTTCTAATTAATAGTTTTCAGGGAGTCACAGTTGTAAACCGTGCCAATAGCTGACTAATGATCACGGCAATGGAACATACATATTTTAAAGTTCATATCCTTATAAGTGGAAGTAAGGTGGTTTTATGTGCTTGAGCGTTAGCCACTGGTACCTTTAGATGGAACTGCTTTGTAGCAAACTTCTGTGGTTAGGGTCAACATTACTGCTATATGTTGGTACTGTGTAATATTATTTGTTGTACATATTGTATTCTGAGTAGAATTAAGGTAAACTAAACCAACAGGAGTATCGACATCTTCACTTGGAGCTAATTCCTAAGTCGACTGTCCAGTGACAGTTTCCTCTACCTCCAGATACTACTGAACTCACCGAGCCCAGCCACAGAGTATCCTCTACCTCCAGACGTATCTGAATGCCACCACCCCAGCCATGGAGTGTCCTCTACCTCCAGACACTATTGAACCCCGCCAACCCAGCCATGGAGTATCCCCTACCTTCAGACATTCCTGAATGCCACCACCCCAGCCATGGAGTATCCTCTACTTTCAGACACTACTGAATCCTACCAAATCAGCCATGGAGTATCCCCTACCTTCAGACATTCCTGAATGCCACCACCCAAGTCATGGAGTATCCTCCAACTTCAGACACTACTGAACCCTACCAAATCAGTCATGGAGTATCCCCTACCTTCAGACATTCCTGAATGCCACCACCCAAGTCATGGAGTATCCCCTACCTTCAGACACTACTGAACCCTACCAAGCCAGCGATGGAATTCCCTACCTTCAGACATTCCTGAATGCCACCATCCAAGTCATGGAGCATCCTCTACCTTTAGACACTACTGAACCCTACCAAATCAGTCATGGAGTATCCTCTACTTTCAGACACTACTGAACCCTACCAAATCAGCCATGGAGTATCCCCTACCATCAGACATTCCTGAATGCCACCACCCAAGTCATGGAGTATCCTCTACCTTTAGACACTACTGAACCCTACCAAATCAGTCATGGAGTATCCCCTACCCTCAGACATTCCTGAATACCACCACCCAAGTCATGGAGTATCCTCTACCTTCAGACACTACTGAACCCTACCAATCAGTCATGGAGTATCCCCTACCTTCAGACATTCCTGAATGCCACCACCCAAGTCATGGAGTATCCTGTACTTTCAGACACTACTGAACCCTACCAAATCAGCCATGGAGTATCCCCTACCATCAGACATTCCTGAATGCCACCACCCAAGTCATGGAGTATCATCTACCTTCAGACACTACTGAACCCTACCAAATCAGTCATGGAGTATCCCGTACCTTCAGACATTCCTGAATGCCACCACCCAAGTCATGGAGTATCCTCTACTTTCAGACACTATTGAATCCTACCGAATCAGCCATAGTGTGTCCCCTACCTTCAGACATTCCTGAATGCCACCACCAAAGTCATGGAGTATCCTCTACCTTCAGACATTCCTGAATGCCACCACCCAAATCATGGAGTATCCTCTACTTTCAGACACTACTCAATCCTACCAAATCAGCCATGGAGTATCCTCTACCTTCAGACATTCCTGAATGCCACCACCCAAGTCATGGAGTATCCTCTACCTTCAGACACTACTGAATCCTACCAAATCAGCCATGGAGTATCCCCTACCTTCAGACATTCCTGAATGCCACCACCCAAGTCATGGAGTATCACCTACCTTCAGACACTACTGAACCCTACCAAATCAGCCATGGAGTATCCCCTGCCTTCAGACATTCCTGAATGCCATCATCCAAGTCATGGAGTATCCTCTACCTTCAGATACTACTGAATCCTACCAAATCAGCCATGGAGTACCCCCTACCTTCAGACATTCCTAAATGCCACCACCCAAGTCATGGAGTATCCTCTACCTTCAGACACTACTGAACCCTACCATATCAGCCATGGAGTATCCCTTACCTTCAGACATTCCTAAATGCCACCACCCAAGTCATGGAGTATCCTCTACCTTCAGACACTACTGAATCCTACCAAATCAGCCATGGAGTATCCCCTACCTTCAGACATTCCTGAATGCCACCACCCAAGTCATGGAGTATCCTCTACTTTCAGACACTACTGAATCTACCCAGCCATGCATGGAGTGTCCATTACCTCCAGACACCTCTGAACGTATGGTACACCACCAGTGCCCCAGCTGTGGAGTGTCCTCTACCTCCAGACACTACTGAACGCCACCCCAGCCATTGAATGTGCCTGGATTAGTTTTAATAACTATTTGTACAATCCATGTAAAATAAATAAAGTTTATAGTTTCATCAACTCTTTGTTGCTCACATTGTTTCAATATGGACTGGTCTGGAGTTAACATTAAAAAAACATACAAAAGAATTGAATATGGTTCCACCAGACTTATGTTAAATCTTTGAAAACTTGAACATGAAATATTCATCCACATGACTTGAAATAGCCAATAGTATTTCAAAGAATATTATATTTCTTTAGCAATATAAAAAAAACAAACCTTTTTATGAATGGCCCAAGAAAACTGTTGAGGACAGTCTTACTTGTGATCAGAAGCTGGTGAGGGATGGCCACTATTGTCTCACCAGCTGTAACTGATCGTCTTGTTAACAGTCCCCGACCTGTGTCTGAAATTATAAAAAAAACATAGTAAGATTAATTTTAAATGTATGTTCTTTTCTTGAATCACAGCGCCATCTCTGAGAGGAAATAATTTTGTCTTTTTATCTGCAGTGACTTAAAACTCTCCATTTAATAAACTACTGCAAAGTAATCTTTTTTTTTTTTGGTTTTATCTCAATATTTTATTTCAGGAACAAAGTTGAAATTCAACAGATAATAGGTTGAAAACATTTAAATAATGGCTAAATGTACCTGCATTCATGGTTTTAATATATCATTTATAAGATTAAACCAAGCTATCACAAATTTCAGCTGAAAACTTATAAATTGCAGAAAACTTGCATTTAATTTTATGCATGAAAAACACCAATGACTAGGTGTGTTACTGCCATTATTAAACCTTTAATGTTAACTCTTTCCTGTTTACATTTATTTTAGATTTCCAACAAATTCTAACACTATTTAAATTTACACTAAGGGCAATATCTTTTCAGGTTTTTTTTCTGTTTTCTTTATCAAATTTTCAACAGTTCCCACTGAGAGGGATTGCTGAAGATTATTAAAAATCATTGAAACTTAAAAATAATATGCAATATTTTTTCATGAAAGAATTTATACAAATTATTGCATTCTAGTTGCCCATTTGAGTGCTCTTTAGTGGCCTGTAAACAGTAAAGGGTACACATAAATGACTGCTTGTGTTATATCCTAATATTTTATCACAGTTGAATAATGACCCATGGGTCATTGTGCTAAGATGAATTTGCATGTAACATAAAAATATCAAATTCTGGCAAACAGGAAAGGTAAGTTTTTTTTTATAATGTTGCACTTGTAACCTAAATGCTACAGCCATTTGGCAATATTACAATTAAGTCTGTCCTGCATTTATAATCTCCTTTCTCTTAGTTCTAAATACATGTGATGTTCCTTAGGCACCTACAATAATTATACATGCTGAGACAGGTGAATAATGAAATACTGTTTGTATTAAATATCAATTTTCATCATAAAAATTGTTCCAACTTTTAAAAGAAATTTGTAATATAAAAAATAAACAGAAAATCGAATTGATTCTAAAATATTAAATAATTTAAATCTAATGACAGTGATGGAAAGACATGTATGGATAATTGTATGCATTAGACAAAATATTTTTAAGATAACTGAAAAAATCAGATGATTCAGAATTATGAGTTGCATCATTATTGATCCTTAATTCGGCTCATATAATGTCAATTAATGCACACACATGTATTTAATCATTTTATAAATAATTCCATTTTTAAACTTAATTAAAAAGAATTTTTTCATGGAATTACTAAAACTTTCAGTAATGCCACAACATGGTAACTTCTGGTTCACTCGTTGGATCACTATTTAGACAAGGAACCAATGGGTCACAGCGCTCAGCTGATAT
This sequence comes from Sipunculus nudus, assembly GCA_026874595.1. Classification (NCBI taxonomy): domain Eukaryota; kingdom Metazoa; phylum Annelida; class Sipuncula; order Golfingiida; family Sipunculidae; genus Sipunculus; species Sipunculus nudus. Next base: position 45,447,470 of record CM049311.1, read on the forward strand.
ATATGATCACAAAATATGATTTGGAAGAAGGGGTAGACAAATGCTAGTTTTGTGGTTATATAAGCTGTATTATGAGATGGTGTTTAACTCAAGTTATGTAAAATTTGGATAAAACCCTGGGACATAGGCAATGGGATTGATGTCATTTATATTATTTTTACATTTGGAAATAGAGTGCTATTGTCACACAAGTTTTCACTTTGCCTGATGCTGAAAGTATACACCATTTTGTCAGTTTTATCATGGAAATTTTACCTCACAAGTATTCATTTAGCTTCAGTCAAACAAAATTGTTGAGAATCCAGTATATACTTATTTCACAAATTTAAATAATGATCATAGGTCCTGGATTTATGGCTTTAATTTGATAAAAAAAAACTATTATATAAATGATCTTCACTTTTGAATACTTTCACATCAATCTGCTCACTCAACATAAGAAGAGTCTTATGACAATTATTACATTATAGACATCATAATGGGAACTTGTCTAAAATCTGAATTTTTTATCACATTTGAATATTTTGTTTTAAAACATGTATCAGAAAAAAAAGGAAGCTATTAAACTAATAAATGTGTTAAAAATAACCCAATAAATTATACAAGGAGCAAACTGGAGATGGGTACTTAAATAAAGGAATCATGCAGTAATATCAATTTACATAGTACAATGAATCATGTGATAGCAGATAGAGCCATGTGTCTTAATGTCTTTAGTCAAACATACTGACATCTTTAATGAGTACTAGTCAAGTAATATATAAACTTTTTGACATTCATTATAAAAAGGCCTACAGGCCTAATGTGAACCTGTGCAAAGTTTGGGAGTATGAATGGAGGTTTATTTTTAAAATTTAATATTGATCCTTTTAAGTCCTGCATATCTACCTTAGTCTTTATGATTTCAGCAAAATGGACATTTCGGACCTGCAAGTTTCAGACTAGGACATTTTAAAACTAGAATATGGGTAGTCGACAAGCGACTATGTGTATCCGCAGAAATCAAAGTGAGACAGATGAAGTGAGGCATGAATTAAGTGGCAAGGGGAATAGAGTAAGGTGTGTTGCATATTAGCAGAAGTCTGCAGCATAAACATGAATGTAGGTGGTGCCACCTGTCATAAAATCCAGAATGCTGTCCAGGATGTATAAACCTGCAAAATTTCAGGTGGATAAGTCAAACCACTGCTGAGATATGAGTGATATTATCCCAAAGCAGATGAACAGATGGACGCTGTTCAAAAATGGTTTCAGGTGGTGCCACCAGTTTTGCCTATGATGAAGAGCTTTGTGAGATCTATACACATGCAAAATTTTGGCCCAATCTGTCAAACAGTTCCCGAGATATGAGGATGGATGTCTGCAGAGTAAACCTGCATGTAGGTGGCGCCACCTGTCATAAAATCGAGAAAGCTGTCCAGGATGTATAAACTTGCAAAGTTTCAGGTGGATAGGTCAAACAACTGCTTAGATACGAGTGATTTTATCCCAAGGCAGATGAAGAGATGGGTGCTATGCATTAATGGTTGCAGGTGGCACCACCAGTTTAGCCTATGATGAAGAGCTATGTGAGATCTATACACATGCAAAATTTTGGCCAAATCGGTCACACAGTTCCCGAGATATGAGCTTGGATGTCTGCAGAGTAAACATGAATGTAGGTGGCACCACCTGTCATAAATCGAGAAAGCTGTCCATGATGATTAAACCTGCAGAATTTCAGGTGGATAAGTCAAACCACTGCTGAGATATGAGTAATTTTACATAAAGATAGCGCGCTCCACTACTGTTTACACACGTTTGAAGCACAAATGTAGGCCCCACCAGACTGAGTCTGGCGCTGGTAGAATCTGGAACCGACTCAAACCGGTAGTCAAAATGTAGCGTGCTCCAGACCAAAAATCCTCGAAATCTTGCGCGTTTGGGGGACTTGGTGCGTGCTAAACGATGTAGAGTGCTCCAGAAAAACATGTGTAAATGTTGAATTATGGATTTGTAGGTCTAATGATTCCAAACATGCCTTATTAATGGACATCCCCCAGGACAATTTAAACAAATTAAATACATACTTTTACATGCTGTGAAAATTAAATCAACAGTACTCACAGGAAAAAAAGTGCAAAGGTTGAAGTTGGGTTTAATTTAATGTACTGAATTTATTTTTATGCTAATAACCTAAAAATTTTACAAAATTCAGATCTAATTATGGGTATACAATTGAATCTTAATTAAACAAAGTTATATTATTGGGAAAAACGTCTCTAGCTTCAAAAATTTTCATGTTATATGAGTAAATATCTTTACTTATTTTTTACAAAGTCTATTATGTTCAGGCCCATAACTTAAAGAAATTCCACTTAATTGACTTAATTTCTGGCAGTACAGTGAAACTCCTCTAAGCCGGACACTCAAGGGACTTGAAATTTTGTCCATATTAGTGAGTTGTCCTGTTAAGAGGAGTCTGCAATATTGTGTCAATTTTTCTTTGCATCTTACTGATAGCCACTGTTTTGATTATGTTTATGCTTAATTTGAAATACATAAACTTTATTTAATAATAATTTTAAAAATAGCTTTAATATGCATTTGTAATTTATTAAATATTATTATTTAAAAGGGAAAAGACAAACACTGTTTCTCTCTTTCAACTTCATCAGCTAGGCATCACACACTAACCTGGGCAGTTTCCTTTGACGTACCGTGCTTCATCTTCTAAGTAAGCATAGTTCATGGATGGTTGCACTAGGTATATTGTAGATTGATTATTGACAGCATCAGACAGCATGATTATTTGTCTTAACATAGGATAGCCTTCACACGCATTCACAATAACAAAGTGCAAACTGTCGCTAACTAGTTAAGGCTCCCTGGGCCGTACACCTATCGCACGCACAAACTTTTAGTCTTTGATGGTGGTCTTGTCAAATGAAAAGCTGTTGAAAGCTCAATTTTTTTGATTGACCAGTTAATCTTAATAAAGTAATGAATGTGATATCTACACATTTATAGAAATAAACAACAATTTTGACAGAACATTCACATGTCACTTCACGAACTACACTTGTCCATGGGCTGTCACTTTGACCAAACAGGTCACATGAGGTCACGACCTCGGAGCGCCATCTCCCGGCAGATATATGAAAAAAAATATAGCTTGTGATGTCTGTCTGCTAAAGAGGGTCGAAATATGTACTGGATATGAGGGCAGGACGGGAAATTTTGTCCGTTTTCCGGGATAGTGGGTTGTCCACTTTACTGAGTTTACGTTAAACATAATATAGAGGCAAATTTGAAGGGACCGAGATTTAGTGTCCGCATTAGGGAGTTATCCGCCTCACTGAGTTGTCGCAAGTAGGAGTTTCACAGTATATAAGAAATATATTAGAATACTTCTGGTAAATTTTAAGAAAAACAGATAAAAGGTTTTGATATTAGGATGTTCTGTAGTCTGATAATAGGTTTTTAATGGCAATTTGAGATTTTTCCTAAATATCTCGAAAGAACGAAGTCATATTGACCAAATTTTCGGTATTGAATGAAATCAGTGACCCAGTTTTCAGTTTGTAAGGAGATTTTGGTGACATCTAATAGTACCGTAAAATCTCCACTTAAAACCGCACTTCCGATTAAAACCGCACCAAGACTTCGCCGAAATTCCAGGTGAGACATAGCGAGGGGCTCAAATACTAAGAACCCCCCTTTAAAACCGCACCAACTTTCGCTACGGAATGATTTGACAAAAGACACAATCAAGCTATCATCTAGAAATTAACACGCATAGGTTGCGACTCGGCCATTCCTGTCCATTTTTAAATTCCTTGGGCATTTTATTTAAACACATCAAAACACTTTTTTGCAGGGTCACTCAAGCATGACGTTTGGGAAGCCGTAAGGGCCGGTGAACCTCTGCCTGTTTATACAGATTTTATATTCCGTGCCGTATACTTGTTTGCTACTGATTTGTCATTATATTTTGGAAAAAATATTCTGCTGATCCATTTCAAGTCACTATATATTTTAATTCTAAAAATTTTTGATGAAATTTCCATTTTCTGGAATTACTCGGAAGATTCAAATCATTTTCATACCGGTTACTTCGGTATTATCATCGTCACATCGTACGTTGACATCGCTCCATGTCACAATTTGCTGGCGCGTTTGAAACATCGCTGGTCAACTTAACTAAATATCAAAGTAATTGAAGTTACCTTGTCGAGATACGCACGTATAGGAAACATGACGCTTGATAACGAGTGATTTTAAGGTAAAATTTAAATGGCCAGTTGGGGTTAACAAGTTTTTTTTCCTGAAGATGTTTTCGTGTGGGGAGCCATTTTGTCAAGGCAGTGTTCACGCAAGGCACGCTGGGACGAAATAGGTGGCTGTTCTGTTTACCACCCACCGCGTACAGCCGTTCAAAATATTCTTAGCAGAATACCAGGGCGTTTCAGCACGTGGCGGCACTCAAACTTGATTTTAAAACGATCGTCTGCCATTGTGCGACTCCTTACGATGTCAGCTTTTTATTCATTTTACGTTTTAAACAAATAATCATTGCTAAATAATGCCGCAAATGGGTTTAAAGTAGGCTTTTATTTCAATTTTGCTTGAGCATGCCCAACAAAGTGGGCCGCTGTGTGTTACAGCAGGGTTGTTGTAAACGTATTATTTGGTGACAATTACCAAAATTTCATAACAAGTTATATATCACATGAAAACTATTCAGCAATATTTAATTTATAAATAACAAATAATCGTAAATAATACATTTACACACGGCTCCCATGCATGCGAGACTGCTGCTAAGAACGGCCTTCGAAAGTTGCAATATTATCGCCCACTCGCCGGCCCCAAAACGATGTCTGTCAGGAAGATATTCAGGAAACCCTTCTAGTATAAACCGCACAGTGCTTTCAGGAAATCAACCTGATTTCAAGATTTTGAATTTCTTGATTAAACCGCGGTTTTAAGTGGAGATTTTACGGTATGCCAAATTTTGGATTCATAGGTCCAATGGTTTCAAAACATGCTAGACTAACGGACAGACAGACAGCATGACAGACAGACATCGATGGACGGACAACGGACAATAGACCACGACTGTAGCTAATAGACTTACAGTCAGCTTAGCTAAAAATGATTGCTGCAAAACTAATATTATACTTTACAATGATTACATAAAAATCCTTTATAGATATTAAATGGCATATGCTTGTCTCTGATGACCTTTGAACTCTGCTGGCACCATGTCAGTTCTCATCTTGAATCCATGCCTCCCCATCCACCTGGCCAGACACACATAGTCCTTGCTTATGGCTGGGCTGTATGACCTGCAGGTTTTTCTTGATCTCTTGCGTCCTGTCCTGCCCATACTTTGGGATCATTACGATGTAATCCTTTTACTATCAGTAACTTGGGAAGTGTTAAATGTCTGCAAAGAAGGAATGATGATACATTTAAACATACATGTTAATATTTACAATGTACTTAGTTTCAAAACTAAGGGGCATTATTTTCTTTAGACTGGTGAATGAATGTTTTTACTGTTGGCAAAGTACTGATTTTAAATGAACTTCATGTAAAAAATTCAGAGGGAAAGAGGTCACATTGCCTCAAATAGCCTAGAAAAATCCCTGTTGTATAATTATTTTTCTATATTTTATAAAAGTTGATCTGATACTCCGTCAATACTCTTAACACAATTCCTATGATTGTTTGTCTATATTTCGTAAAAGTTGACCCTCTAAATGCTGGAACTATAATGTTAAAACACTTCCGGCACTGTTGATGTACTGCATGGTATCCCTAGACTTTGGCAAAAGCCCCTGTTACAAAAATCGCTGATAAATACTGTAGCTCTGTCAATACTCTTAACTTGTGACCATATATAGTATTACAGGTGAAGTCCATTTTAATCTATGGAAATATCCAAGATCAACATGCATCACAAATTTGAATTATTATGCCTTATTTTGTTAGAAATTTCATCTGAAATGGCCCAGTCAAGAGGAGAATGTCACATTAGTTCTACACATCTTTCTTGAACTGGTGTGCCTGAATTCATTCATATTTTCAACTCTTTCCACAAATTTGTGTGACATAATTTTAAATTTGCAAATAAATTTCACCAGGACCTGTTTGGATATTACATAAAACTTTCTAGGTCTAACTAATGTATAATGACCTGCCCTGCCAACAGCTGAAAAGCCAGAGAGAGGGCTGAATGAAAAGGCCTACAGGCCTCATGCAAACCTGTGTAATGGAATAATGTTGTTGGCTTTTTATTTGTGAGGGTTTCAAATTCATGATATTGGTAAAGGGAAATTTTTGTGAAAATGACCATGAACAAAACAGACAAGCAGTGATTTATACAATAAACTCATTGGCCTCTCATGTAGGCCCTACATCATCCATGACAGATTAGTTTTATATTATATTATTTATACAGTGACACATTTTTTTACCGTACCCACTAAGTAACAAGTGACCAATGGTTCATGACGCTCAGCCGACTGACATGCTGACTATATGTCCTTGCACAGGCAACTATATATGATAATATAGGTGGCATCATTGATCATGCATATTAGCTGAAGTTCATAAAGACCCATAGGCACACAAATTTGATGACAATCCAGCCAGCCTTTTCTGAGGAATCTGGCAATATGTGTTTATTTTGCATTATTTCTGGGTGCTCAAACATACCCCAAAACTCCGAGATTATAGGTCACAGTGACCTAATTTCAGGTTTCTGGGGAGAACTTTTGAGGAACTCTCAGGATGTCAAGTAAGAAGATTTTGGGTCCAATGGTTATGATTTGTGCTCTACTTTGGCATAAAATTTTTTGTATTATTCTGGGGGATGTTATAAGCCCCGTAGCTCAGAGAATATGGGTAACAGAGACGTAATTTCAGGTTTCCAAGGAGACTTTCATGGACCTCCCTGGATTTTAAGTTAAAAGATTCTAGGTCAAATGGTTATGATTTGTGCCCTGCTTTGGGTCAAATGTTTAACTAAAATGCAGGTAGTCAACAAGTGACTACGTGTATCTGTCAAAATCAGAGAAGGACGGATGAAGTGAGACATGGATTGAGTGGCAAGGGGAAATAGAGTTAGATGTGTTACATATTAGCATGGATGTCTGCCATGTAAACATAATTGTAGGTGGCACCACGTGTTATTTGAATGAGAAACTATCCAAGATGTATACACATGCAAAATTTCAGGTGGAAAAGTCAAATCAAGATAAAAGTGATTGTATCATACAGCAGACAAACAGATGGACGCTGTGCCAAAATGGCTGCAGGTGGCGCCACCATTTTTGTGTATTTGTGTATGATAAAGAGCTATGTGAGATCCAACACCTACAAAACTTCAGGAAGATATGTCAAACCAGTCTGGAGATATTAGTATGGATATCTGCAGCATTAACATGAATGTAGGTGGCGCCACCTGTCATAAAATTATGAAAGCTATCCAGGATGTATGGCATGCCAAATTTCAGGTGATAAGTCAAACCACTGCCAAGATATGAGTGATTTTAACCCAAGTCAATTGAACAGATGGACGCTGTGGAAAAATAATTGCAGATGGTGCCACCAGTTTCTTGTATGATAAAGAGGTATGTGAGATCCAACATCTACAAAACTTCAGGAAGATATGTCAAACCAGTCTGGAGATATTAGTATGGATATCTGCAGCATGAACATGAATGTAGGTGGTGCCACCTGTCATAAAATCAAGAAAGCTATCTAGGATGTAAACGCATGCCAAATTTCAGGTGAATTAGTCAAACCACTGCAGAGTTATGAGTGATTTTAAGCCAAAACAGACGATCAGATGGACACTGTGCAAAAATGGTTGCAGGTGGCACCACCATTTTTGTGTTTGTTATAAAGCTATCCAAGGGGTACATTTATACACAATTTTTTTCCTGATTGGTCAAACGAGTCCAAAGATATGTGGGTTAATGTGTCAATACAGATGCACAGATGGACGCACTGGAGAGAGGAAAGGTCAGAGGTCAACCCAAATGGTTAGGCACCAGTTCACATGTGACCTGATAATTGGTGTAAGTTGAGATAAAATCAGTCCATTAGTCTCAGAGGAGTGTACGTAAACGAATACGACGGCGGCGTCCGAACCCGGTCAAAAACATAGTATCCGCAAAACTTTGTTTTGGCAGATACAGTTATGCTGGGGGATGCTTATAAGCCCCATAGCTCAGAGAATATGGGTAAAAGGGACCTAATTTCAAGTTTACAAAGATATTTTTCAAGGACCTCCCTGAATGCCAAGTTAGAAGATTCTAGGACCAACAGTTACGATTTGTGCCCTGTTAACGGACGACCGCATCATTAAAGGGTCTCAAAAAGAGAAAAAAAAATGTGTTAAAATTTTAAAAAATCAAGGTGGCAACACCAGTCTGCAGGAACTGACGAAACACTCCTTGATCATTATGCATGCAAAGAATCATGGTGATCAATAATTTGTTGTTGTGATACTGGACCTTTTAATTATTCCTGGGGTTCTGAGCCCATAGCTCAGAGAATATAGGTAACAGAGACCTAATTTCAGGTGTCTGAAGAGAACTTTTGAGTACTTTTTTGTCCAATGATAATAATTTGTGCCACAGCTCAAAGACTAGATGTGTCGGAACGACACGAATGCCCCCGCCTGGGGCAAATTAGAAACATTTGTTAAATTTTGTAAAATTTTTTAAGTTCAGGAATTGTTGTATGGTCAAAAGTAGGTCAACAAGGGCAAAATGCAAACTCGATCTGTAAAGGGTCATTATCAAGCAACACACCAAAAAATCAGGCCAGTATCTGCAGGCATTGTGAAAAAAAGTCCATATATGTGCATTTTTCATGAAAATTTCTGTCTTTCATGAAATTTTCTATGTTCAGGATCTGTCAAATGGTGAAAAATAGGTTAACTGGGATGAAACGCGAACTCGATCTGTAAGTGGTCATTATGCGCCCACAGACCAAACATTAGGCCAGTATCTGTAAGCATTGCATTGCGAAACTAGAATATTAGCAAAAGTTGATAATCATTTATAAATTTAAATTGGAAAGGTATATACCATGTTTCATAACAATCCACCAAATGCTTCCTGAGAAATAAGCTCCTAAGTTTTTTCTATACTAAGCTCTGTGACCTTGAAAAGTAGGTCAAGATCACCCATCTTTGAACTTGACCAAGATTTTGTAAATATAATGCGATAGCACTGAAGAAATGAAGTTCCTGTGTTGAATACCTTTGGAGATATCCTGCACAAAAGGCCAAAATTGAAAAAATCCGATAAAATTTCATTAAAAAATCAGAAATTGCAGGTGGCGCCACCAAAATTGTGCAGCACATACAAACCATCAGTCCTAATGATCATAGTAAGTTTTGTGAAAATCCACACAATGGTTCCTGAGATATAAACTTCTGAGTGTTTTTCTATAATCAGCTCTAAAATGTAGAAAAATGGGTCAAGGTCACCTATCTTCGAACTTGACTGAGATTTTATCGATATACATCTTCACTGATGAAATAAAATTCCAGCGGTGAATCCTATTATAGAGATATCCCGCTCACAAGGTTAAAGTTAACAGACGTGGAACAGATGGACAGACGGACAGCTTGGGTGACGACAATAGCCTATCAGCCTATGAGCTGAGGGCTAAAAACGGCTGTACATGTGTATTTGTCATGAAAATTTCTATTTTTCATGAATTTTTCTAAGTTTAGGGGCCGTAAAATGTTTAAAAGTAGGTCAACTGGGCCGAAACGCATTCTCGATCTGTAACTGGTCATTATCTGCCCACACACCAAAAATCAGGCCAATATCTGCAGGCATTGCGAAAAAAAGTCCGTACATGTGTATTTGTCATGAAAATTTCTATTTTTTCATGAAATTTTCTAAGTTTAGGAGCCGTAAAACGGTCAAAAGTAGGTCAACTGGGACAAAACGCGAACTCAATCTGTAATTGGTCATTATCTGCCCACACACCAAAAATCAGGCCAATATCTGCAGGCATTGCGAAAAAAAAGTCTGTACACGTATTTGTCATGAAAATTTCTATTTTTCATGAAATTTTCAAAGTTTAGGAGCCGTAAAACGGTGAAAAGTAGGTCAACCGGGACGAAACGCGAACTCGATCTGTAACTAGTCATTATCTGCCAACACACCAAAAATCAGGCCAATATCTGCAGGCATTGCGATAAAAAGTCCGTACATGTGTATTTGTCATGAAAATTTCTATTTTTCATGAAATTTTCTAAGTTTAGGAGCCGTAAAACGGTGAAAAGTAGGTCAACTGGGACGAAACGCAAACTCGATCTGTAACTGGTCATTATATGCCAACACACCAAAAATCAGGCCAATATCTGCAGGCATTGCAAAAAAAAAGTCCGTACATGTGTATTTGTCATGAAAATTTCTATTTTTCATGAAATTTTCAAAGTTTAGGAGCCGTAAAACGGTGAAAAGTAGGTCAACTGGGACGAAACGCGACCTCGATCTGTAACTGGTCATTATCTGCCAACACACCAAAAATCAGGCCAATATCTGCAGGCATTGCGAAAAAAAGTCCGTACATGTGTATTTGTCATGAAAATTTCTATTTTTCATGAAATTTTCTAAGTTTAGGAGCCGTAAAACGGTCAACAGTAGGTCAACCGGGACGAAACGCGACCTCAATCTGTAATTGGTCATTATCTGCCCACACACCAAAAATCAGGCCAATATCTGCAGGCATAGCGAAAAAAAGTCCGTACAACTGTTTGATTTCGGAATGACGGAATGACGGAATGACGGACATGGGTAAAACTATATGCCCCGGCCACTTTGTGGCGGGGGCATAAAAATGGGAAACAGAGACCTTATATCAGGTTTCCAAGATTTTTCATCCACCTCTATGGATGTCTAGTGAGAAGATCCTGGGTCCAGTGGTTATGATTTGTGCCCTAATAATGGATGACTGCATCTTTAAAGGTCTAAAAAAAATAGGGGAAAAATGCTGAAAATTAAAAAAAATACAGGTGGCACCACCAGTTTGCAGAAACTGATGAAACATTCCATGAAAAGAATCATGGTGATCAATGCATAAGTTGTCCAGATACTTAGGCTTTTGTATCAAATTTTACATTATTCTGGGGGGTAATTCGAAGCCCCCATAGCTCACAGGTTTTGGGTAACAGAGACCTAATTTCAAGTTTCCATGGAGACTTTTCATAGGCCTCCCTGCATGTCATGATAGAAGATTCTAGGTCCAGTTGTTATGATATGTGCCCTGTTAACAGATGATTGCATCTTTAAAGGTCTCAAAAATAGAGAAAAAAATTGTAAAAAATTGAAAAAATCCTGGTGGCACCACCTGTCTGCAGAAACTGATGAAACTCTCCATGATCAATATCCATGCAAAGAATCATGGTGATAAATGCATAAGTTGTTCAGATACTTCAGCTTAGGAATCAAATTTTATTATTTTGGGGGGTATTTTGGAGCCCTAATTCCAGGTTTCCAAGGAGATTTTTCATGGACTTCTCTGGATGTCATGTTAGAAGATTCCAAATGGAGATAAAGTCTAAGATGAAAAGGTAATATAGGCCATGGCTGGTTGACATGATTGGTTTGTATTGATGTGTAAGAAACTGTTGCAAATAATATTTTGTGACCAAAACATGCATTTCCTTATGTTAAAATTGAAGCAGGTGATCAGTTTGTGAACATAAGATGTATATTATAACCATGATCACTGGTTGACTTTTAGATAAATTGTTGACAGTCCAGTAGTTTACACATTTGTTCAATTGCATCTATTTTTTGTTATAATATATATTATTAGATATATGTATTTTTTTTATTTTATAAAATCTATACAGTTGAAATATAACTAATGTCCCCAGTTAACAGGTGCAAGGACTTGGGGGAGGGGGGGGGGATGGAATGATTGGAGGTACAACATCTCTGTATTATTATAGTGAATATAACCAGGATTTTCACTTAATTCAACTATTCTTACAGGAAAAAGAAATTGATTCACAATTACTTAATATTATAACAAGGCCTACAGGCCTAATGTGAACCTGTGCAAACTTTGGGAGTATGAATGGAGGTTTATTTTTTAAATTTAATATTGATCCTCTTAGGTCCTGCATATCTTCCTTATAGTCATTATCATTTCAGCAAAATGGACGTTTCATATCTGCAAGTTTCGGACTAGAAAATTTAAAAACTAGAATAAGGGTAGTGGACAAGAGACTACATGTTTAGCCGAAATCAGAGTGGGACGGGTGAAGTAAGGAATGGATTGAGTGGAAAGGGGAAATTGAGTGGTGTGTTGCATATTAGCATGGATGTCTGCAGCCGATATGTGTATGTAGGTTGCGCCACCTACCACAAAATCCAGAAAGCTGTCCAAGTAGAACACATATGCAAAATTTTAGGGAGATAAGTCAAACCACTACTTGTATATGAGTGATTTTAGCCTATAACAGACAAACAAACAGATGCTGTGCAAAAATGTTTGCAGGAGGCACCACCAATCTTGTGTATGATTAAGAGCTATGTAAGATCTATAGACATGCAAAATTTCAGGGGGATAAGTCAAACTAGTTATGAGATATAAGCCTAAATGTCTGCAGTGTAAACATAAATGTAGGTGGCGCCACCTGCCAAAAAATCGGGAAAGCTATCAAAGATGTATAAACATGCAAAATTTTAGGCAGATATTTTTTTAGGTAGCATTTACAACACTTCTGCATATACATACAGGGCAAACAAAGCCTGATCTCCTATTCTGCTAGGGTAGGAAAATAATGAACAAATGTTTGTATTAGATCCTCATTTTTTTATCACATCAATTTTTCTAATGTTTAGTTTATATTTCTATACCTTTCAAATATAACATATATATCTTAATCTAAAAGATGATTTATAATTCTAAATTGCATCATCATTAACCTCAATCTTGTCGCATCATGCATTCAAATGTATTAATTTTTTACCACAAAAATATATCAATTAAATTTGCAAAACAATAAATATCTAAAAATAATACTTGATTCAGATTTCACAAATTTTAAATTGTGCCTTTATTTATCCATAATTTGCTTTATATTTTATAAATCTATGCATACTGATGGGTCTTTTTCTATTTGAACTGGTTAAAATCATTTAAAAGAAGATTGATTTCTTTAAAAATGCTACATTAACCCAACATGGCATCTTCCAGATTACTCCTTGAGTTACTTTTTCAAGGAAAGTTTTGTATATTGGAAACAGCATTACAATTAACTAATTCAGTGCAATTAATAACAATAATTGAATAACAATTACTGGCGTGTAGGGTTTGGGGGGGGGGGGGGTATGAGAATTTCTGTACACCTGTCACAGTGACTGTAACAAATCTGGAACCCTGGCATAGCTGACTCCCAGTTACCAGGAGTGGGCGGCCTGCATATGGATAAACCAAGTAACTACAATAGAGCCTAAACAAAAAAATTCAATAACTAGCCTAATTTTCAAGCTTTTATTTTCAAATTTCAGATGTAAACAAATTAAATACTTATGTTTACATGCTGTGAAAATTATTTCAACAGTACTCACAGGAAAATAACAGGCCATGGTCAAAGATGGGCAAAATTTAAGGTACTGATTTTATTTTTATGCTAATAACTTAAAAAATTAAAAAAAATTGGATCTAATTTTGGGTATACAATTGAATCTTAATTAAACAAAGTTATATACTTGGAAAAAAAAAATATCTAGCTTAAAAAATTTCCATGTTTAGTGAGTAAATATTTTTCCTGCTTTTTTACAAAGTGCATTATGTCCAGGCTCATAACTTCAAGAAATTATACTCAACAAACTTTATTTCTGGCATGTATATAGGCAATATATCAGAGAATACTTATGGAAAATATTAAGGAAAACAGATCAGTGGTTTTGATATAAGGCAGTCCTAAAGTGGGATAATAGGATTTTTATTGAATGTTGAGGTTTTTCCTTAATATCTCAAAGGAATGAAGTTGCAGTGACCCAATTTTCTGTTTGGTAGGAGATCTTGGGGACATCTAACTGTATCTCAAATTTTGGATTGGTAGGTCTAACGGTTTCAAAATGTGCCAGTTTAATGGACAGAGAGACAGACAGACGGATGGACAGCTGACGGACCAAGAACCACGACTGTTGCTCAGATCACTTATAATATAGTCAGCTGAGCTAATGACTGTAGATGTCACCACAAGTCTTTTATATAAGATAAAGCTATGCATAGTCTATTTACATGAAAAATATCAGTCAATATATCAAACCACTTGTATTCAGTGCATGGATGATTGATTCACAAAAACACTGTTGGTTGCACCTCCAGCCTTGTGCATGAGAAAGCTATTCAAGATGTATGAATATGCAGAATTTCAGGCTGATATGTCAATTCACACCTGAGATATGTGCATGGATGTCAACCAAGCAAAATGATTGTAGGTGGAACCAGCCTTAATTGTGTATGAATGAGAAAGCTACCCAATATGTATGGACATGCAAAATTTCAAGCTAATATATTAATTAAACCCCTCCTGAGATAAGTGCACATGTTTGCTACAAAAAAGCACTTGTATGCGGTGCCATCATTAGCCCACCAATCTTGTGTAAGAGAAGGCTATATGAAATGTACAGAAATGCAGATACTCTGGTAAATACAACACTGTACTGAATTATGCCAAATCTATATACTATGGATACTATCAAAGTCTTGGTCGATTGCCAAATTTGAAATAAAGCTGGCATCATGCCAAAACTGTTTACATATACTGACAGAATTTTGGCTACAATGTATTTTTCGTGCTAACAAATTCATATTGTTTTATAAATATTTAAATTAAAAAATGTTTAGAATAATAACATATGCCTATTGAAAGTAAAATCAGGATTCAGATATAGTTTATTTATGGATTAATGCTACACATAAGTTGGATATTATTTATTTATGCTGTCTGTACAGCTCTACCTTAACACCCACAGAGACACTAATTTATCATGAATAATTTAAAAAGATTCATCATATATTATACAACATATTTATTATCCATGTCAGATGTTACAGCTCCACACAGTCACATTACAAGGTAAAATGGTTGAGTGCAAGGTCCCATAATACAGCCAAATATCATTTATATAAACTAAACCAAGGTCCACCTGAGAATCATTTTTAGAAGTTGTTTCATTGCCTAATTTTGTTTAAGATTTTCTTGATAATTAAGATGGAATTACAAAAATCAAATTTCTAAACAGGTGACCCATGGGTGATGGTGCTCAGCTGTCTTATAGGGGTTAAATCATTTTAGCATATGGAAAAGAAACACTGTCCAGTATGATTTTTATTTCGTTCTTTAAACTTTCAGGGGAGGCGCTACTTATGTTTGGCCATAGAGTCAGTATGGCATGTGAATTGTATCACTTCTCTTAGTTCTCAGTTAAAAACACAGTGCTTCAAACCATTTGATATTAGATGGGGAGGCTGTTATTGTCAATGTCGGTGGTAATAAACTCACAATACTAGTGGAAAAAAAATGTTGTATGCCCTGTGTTGCATCTACTGTTGCAAGTTAATTTTGTGTGATTAGTGGACCCGGGGATGAAATAGCCCAAGATGAAGATGAAGATTGGTAGACACTTCCTTTTATTCCAGATCAGCTCATAGTGTTGTTACAGCAGATGAGTGGTCTCTCTCTGATTCTCTAGAACCCCTGCACACCATGCATCATATGAATAATTAATCTCACAATTTCATTGTATCCCATGTTGTATGCCCATTTATGGGAGACCAATAAGGCGGTATGAATGAACTGACATCATTAGACACTGTTCCTTCTGATGATGAATACCTTATATAATCAACATGATGAACCCTGTCATTTCCCTTGTTATATTGATGAACCATTACACATATAATGTATGAAACATAAACCAATTAATTTTTTTTACTACTAATATTTAAAGTACCAACTTCATAACACCACTTTACATAAAACAAATTTATTGTGAAGTCCAGAATCACAAATATAGTTTAGAATTAGATGTTAAGAATTTTTCTTATATGTTCTTAAAAATGGGACCTGTGGGTCAAAGCATAAAGCTGATAATTATTATGAGAATTTTTTTTTTATAAAATCCTAGTGGTTGTGTTGTTTCTGCACTATTATGGATGATATGAAAGATGCGGAAGCCTCTTATGATAAAGTATTGTAAAAGTATCTGTATTTAAAAAATTTCAAAGTAACATGTGTGAAATTCCTACTGGGAACATGTGTAAACCTGTAAATTATAGAATATTGAAGAAAGTGGAGAAAAGCTTAAGTATAATAATACAAGTACATATTTAATTAATTAAAATAAAATGCTGTAAAAAATTTCCATTTTCAAATAGGTTTAAACTAAATCTGATAAGTATATTTTGCACATGAAAATTTTGGCCAGAAACCATTTAATAATGCAATCAGAAAAATATGATTGGCCTAAAAGTTATATGAAAGGATATATTTGATCAACAAGAAAATTCAACAAAAAAATAAAGAGATAACAAATTCAAAACCTTTTAATCATTGCTAAAAGTATCTCCTCTCATGGCTTTAATATTTCATTTACCGTATTTTATGGTGTATAAGGCGAGACATTTTACCCTAAAATTATATGGCCAAGAAGGCATCTCATCATCTAGCCTATGAAGTACCCAGCTTTTATAGTACACAATTTTCAGCAACTTCAAAGCCGCCATGTAAAATTTATGGCAATAAGCATCATTATCATGGTACCTTACATTGAATTACAAAATCATCATGAAAACATAATAGAGAGCAAAATCCCTAAAAAAAGGCAAGATAACTGCAGTGCACATTAATCATGTTCACTAATGGTTTAAATTCACCTAATTTTTAGGAAAGAATTTATGTGATTTCTTACTTCCTCTGTGTATATATTAATGATATGAAGGTAATTCTGCTTATGAAAAGTTCTCATAAGGCCTCTGTGAAGGATGTACAAACTTGTTTATCAACAACATGTTTGTAAACACAGCAATGTTGAACAAGGCCTACAGGCCTAATGCGAACCTGTGCAAAGTTTGGGAGTATGAATGGAGGTTTATTTTTAAGATTTGATATTGATCCTCTAAGTCCTGCATATCTTCCTTATAGTCATTATCATTTCAGCAAAATGGACTTTTCGGACCTGCAAGTTTCAGACTAGGACATTTTAAAAGTAGAATATGGGTAGTGGACAAGCGACTATGTGTATCTGCAGAATTCAGAGTGGGACGGGTGAAGTGAAGCATGGATTAAGTGGCAAGGGGGATAGAGTGAGGTGTGTTGCATATTAGCATGGATGTCTGCAGAGTAAACGTGAATATAGGTGGTGCCACCTGTCATAAAATCGAGAAAATTGTCCAGGATGTATAAACCTGCAAAATTTCAGGTGGATAAATCAAACCACTGAGATATGGGTGATTTTATCCCAAAGCAGATGAACAGATGGACCCTGTGCATAAGTGGCTGCAGGTGGCGCCACCAGTTTTCCTATAATGAAGAGCCATGTGAGATCTATACACAAGCAAAATTTTGGCCCAATCAGTCAAATGGTTCCTGAGATATGAGCTTGGATGTCTGCAGAGTAAACGTGAATGTAGGTGGCGCCACCTGTCATAAAATCGAGGAAGCTGTCCAGGATGTATAAACCTTCAAAATTTCAGGTGGAAAAGTCAAACCACTGCTGAGATATGAGTGATTTTATCCCAAGGCAGATGAACAGACGGATGCTGTGCAAAAATGGTTGCAGGTGGTGCCACCATTTTTAGTGTATGTTATAAGCTATCCAAGGGCTACATTTGTGCAAAATTTTTAGCCTGTTCAGTCAAATGGTTCCCAAGATATGTGGGTTTATGTGTGGAAACAGACGCACAAATGGATGCAGGGCAGCGAGGAAAGGTCAGAGGTCAACCAAAAATGAGGGCGCAGCAGTTCACATGTGACCTGATGATAAACCCGATTTGCTTAAAATGCAAACCAAGTTTTTTCAAACAGTTGAAAGGTATAGTTCCAATAATCTTGGAATTCTGCATCAATGTCTTGTGTCTTGTAGACACATTGTCTAGACACCTGCCAGAGCCAGGTCAGTTGCCATGGTGATATCTGGACCAAACCTGTTTGTACTGAGTGACCTCTTGACTTGGCTGCTGAAACTCAGCATGTTGTCAAATCTGTTTTTAAACACAGAAAGCCTTTTTCAATTGGCTACATTACTTTTTTAAAGCTGCATTTTCCCAATCTATTCTTATAAAACTGGCAGAACCCTAACATAGATTAATTCTTGTAAAGTTTAAACCAATCAGCTTAACAGTTTCATCATAAATCAGTGTATTAGCTAGAAGAGTTTAAAATTCAATTTTTTGCTTGTAAAAAACACATCAATGTAGGTGGCGCTACCAATACCTCAATTTCAGATATGACATGTGACAAATATTGGTATAAAATTTGGTGTTTATAGCTCTAGCCGTTTCTGAGATTTTAATTTTAGTGTGCTTTTTTAGGCAGATGACTAAGTTCAACCTCCTGTAACTCGGCAAAAAATCTCCGAACTGGAACCATCTGAACAAACCTGAGAAAGATTGTTCCAGGGATTATTTCTGTGAAATATTGGAAAATTTGGCTAGACAGTTTCATAGAAGAAGATTTTTAAAGCTTTTTTAGCTTTTTCATATAAAATCTAAGAAAATGCAGTTGGAAAAAAATAAACAAAATCCAATAGAGTTTTTCAGATGACTGATTATTTGCAAAAAATTTGGTGATGCTAGGTTCTGCCGTTTTTGAGATAGCAATGGTTAACGTACAAATGACGCACACCAGACAACGCACGACGCTGCACCATGGCATAAGCTCACAGGTTCGCTAAAAACGGGTAAAACATGTAACCTAAGGTGGTAGGTTACATTTATGCAGGGTTAGAAAGGTCACTTGTTGCAAAACGCCATTTGCAAAGTTTTGGCTAATCTGACTTGCCGCCAGATGCCCTTGTTGAATTTATTTTGGTGGGCCCCCTAATACTTAGTTATGAACAGGTTGATATAAACAAAACAAGCAGCCTGTGTGTGTGTGGTGATATCCACTATTTCTGGCCTATTTTTGTAAAAGCTCCAAGGGATTACCTTAAGTTTATAATGGTCAGATAGGTGATTTTGCCCCTTTACAGATTTTTATTTTAAGAATTTTAGACAAAAAATGCTTTTTACTCAACTTAATCCTTCCTACACTGCTGTAGGACTTCCTTACACAAGTAACATTCATGCAATGGAGCCCGTGTCAGTCATGCTACAGGACAATGTAGGACTTGTCCATCGTGATCCATAGTGCAGCCCTCTGGCACTGCATGCATATAATTAAGAGGTATGCCATTTTCACACCAGGTGGCATGCATGTAGATCATGTGATATATGACTTGTTGGTGCTGCCCCCTCTCTGAAGCAATGTATATTATGAATTAAAGGTTTTCATAGCATGCACCTTGGTAAACACATGGCATCCTGACTCATTCATTACATGGTGTCAGAAGAGGGATACATGGATGATGAAGCAGCATGGCCAACATTAATTTGAGGGCACCATCTTGCCCTATCCCTTGAGGGTAACATAGGGTAGAACTGGAAAGACTTTAAACAGAGCTGGGACATGTTCTCAACTACAGAAAGGTGATAAGGTCCAAGTTGCCAAGTTTCTACACATCACTGGACTTTATCTGTTCAATAGTGTTATGGAGTGAGAAAGGGTGTATATGTGACTTAACACATATTTAAAGGAATATTTCAATATTTCATTAATTAAGATCTAAATTATTCAGAAACAATAAAGATCAATTACGGTTTCAGTCTGTTCTGATATTCAGACAGAGCCAAAGGAAATTAATGGTCATCAGAAGACCAAGTATCTAATGGTAATTCAGTATGTTTGTAGAGCCTAAATGTACTCTCAAAAATTAGCTCTAAATTGGTTTCTATGATGAGGCAGGCAGATTATGTTTATACGAGTTTGGAAATAGCACTGTAGGTCAGTCTATAACTGGATGCATGTCAGGTCAGACTTGGGATTTTCCATAGAACTTTTGTCCATTCAGATCTCACGAAAGTTAGGAAGAACACTTACAACTCTGATGTAATTTTGACCTACTTTGGGTCATCCAATAAGGTTTAGCTTTTATGACAAAATGCAGAAATATGGATATGTACGTCTCATATATCTGTAGTGTGCACTGAGAGTCAGTGAATCAGGGAGGCTGGGCGGCTCTCTCAGAGAGAGAGACTGTCCCAGACCTCTTGCTATTGAATAAAGGCTTCTGTCATCAAACTGGTCTTGGAACATTGTCAGCCACCAACATCAGCAACTGCTTGTGATACAGTGTGGGGACATCCCCGAACCCCACCATCTGTATCATTATGGTGGAGACTGGGTCCTATATCATTATGGTGGATGAACCGGGATTCACTTCCAGCACATCAGCACCAGAAAAACTGATAATGCTGCCAGCTGGAGTGAAGAATGAAGATCCCCCCTGTTCTGTTCTCCGGTGTCTGTCACTCACGATAAACCACATAAATCACAGGTTGAATTACAGTTTAATATTGACGTGAGCTAACTCGCTCCAACGCCATAACCGAAAGGGTCTACATTCAATAGAGAGGGGTGTCAGGGTGGTTCATTACACATGTTACACATAGGGGTAAACATGACGATACAACATCCCCCTCCGTTTGAAGATAATACCATTATCACTAAAAAATATGTACTTATCATTACCATGTGATATATAATGTAATAATGTTCAGAGTCCATGATGAAATGTTATTTCCACGGAATATATTGCTATAGTATCCACGATGGTTTGATATTGAAATATCATTCGGATTTTATGAAGTTTCTCAATAAATATTTATCTTTATTCTGGTTTTGTTGTTTGTGTGTGTGTGTCGAGTATAACAGTTGTTTAAATGTTATCAAATAAACATATTGTAAAAAGGTGATAGTTATACTGAGTCTAACTTAATTTAACTATATTAACTATGCTATATAATAAGTATCAAGCAAATGAATAGTATATATGTGTATATCTATGTGTATATGGATATGGTTGCTTAAGCTAATATCAAATAGTAACATTAGTGATCACAAATCAAGTCTCTCTGGTTTCTTGATCATTCTGCCCGAACGAGAAGTCTTGACTTGTCCTTGCACTGGTCTTGGTGCAACTGGTACATTCACAGATGCGTCGTTTTCAGCTCTTTCATTGGGTATTGGAGCAGAGATTGCGTTATCAGTGTTGTCATTAAACGGTCGAATGTGGATTCTATTACGGCGGAGTTGTCTCCCACCTTCTTCTGCCTCTGTAATATATGAACGCGGTGTTGATGCAGCCTCCACAACTCTAGAAGGACTCCAAGTTTTCGTTATAGGGTCTTGCACTTGTACGGGCTGATTCGGCATCAGATCTGGTCGTTGCTGCGTATGCTGGTTGAAATAATCAGCACTGGATTGTTGTTTGCTCTTAAGCTGGTCATAATAACTTTCGTGACCCAGTGGTGGGGGTATCTTCACAGGTACTATGGTTTTGTAGATGCGTCCTGCCAGTAATTCAGCAGGTGATGGCGTTTTGCTGTTCAGTGGCGTCGCTCTTAACGATAGCAACGCTAAGTAAGTATCATATCCGTCTGCATGACATTTTGTCATCACGGATTTGACTGTCTGTACATGTCTCTCAACCAACCCATGGCCGCGTGGGTAGTATGGAGATGATGTTATCACTTCAAATCCGTATTTTGAAGCAAATGATCTGAACTCATGGGAGTCAATTTGTTTGCCATTGTCACATATTAATTTCACAGGTATCCCATGTTCTGATAGAATGGATTTGAAAGCTTCAATGACACACTTTGATGTAAGATTGGATAATTTCCGCACAAATGGAAATTTTGAGTAATAGTCACTAACAAGTAGAAACCAACTCTGATCAAGCATGAATAGATCACTTCCAATGGTGTGCCAAGGTCGAGGTGGTATTTCACTTGGTATCATAGGCTCTTTGGTTTGACTGTTTTGGTATGTCTGACATGTTTGACATGACGCTACTAACTGCTCAATGTCTTTGTATATTCCTGGCCAATATACAGTGCCTTTTGCTAGTAGTTTGCACTTCTCCATCCCTAAGTGACTAGCATGTAACTGACTTAGAATATTTGCTCTCAATGATTCTGGTACAATAATTCTATTGCCCATCATCACAATTCCATCTTGTATCGATAAGTCATCCCGCACAGACCAGTATGGTTTTAATGATGCTGGTATTTTCTTGATACTACTGGGCCAACCTTCCATGATTTGTTGTTGCAACATCTGTAGTATTTGATCTCTAGCTACTGCTGTTTGTAACTCAGCTAGTTTTACTGGTGTTATGTCCAGGATTTCATGTAAGGTCATCTCCATTCCTGGAATTTCCTCTTGGTCAACAGGATTAAGCCTGGACATTGCGTCTGCCAGGACGATCTGCTTTCCTGGTTTGTAATGTATGCTGAAATCATATGGTTGGAGTTTGAGTATCATTCTTTGTAATCTCGGCGGTGCTTGTACAAGATTTTTCTTCTGTATTTGTTCTAACGGACGATGATCAGATTCAACACTGAAGTTTCTACCATACAAGTATGTATGAAATCGAGTGCATCCAAAAACAATGGCTAACAGTTCACGTTCAATATTGGCATACCTTGATTCTGCGGGTGTCAAGGCTTTGCTAGCGTATGCGATAGGTCGATCTTGTTGCAGAAGAACCGCACCTAGGCCTTTCATAGACGCGTCCACTTGAAGGGTTACAGGCTGCGATCTGTCATAATAGCTCAGGATAGTGTCTTTGCTGACCATCTGTTTCAATGTTTGGAACGATTGTTCATGTGAAGCTGTCCACTGAAAGTCTACACCTTGCTTCAGCAATTCACGCAGTGGTGCAGTGTGTTTTGATAGGTTTTGTATGAACGAACCAAGATAGGTTATCATGCCCAGGAACGTATGTAGTTCTGACTTGTTCTTTGGTGACATTATTTGTTGTATTGACTCGACTTTTCCTGGGTCAGGTTTGATTCCTTCTGCTGAGTATAGATTTCCAAAGAAAGTCACGCAGTTGCTTTTGATTGAGCATTTCTCAGCATTGAGTTTGATTCCTGCTTGACGAGTTCTTTCCATCACTTCGTGGAGATTTTGATCATGCTCATGCTCATTTCTGCCGTAGACTACAATATCGTCAGCAATGCTCACTGCTCCCTGGCAGTCTTGAAATACTTCATCCATCAGATATTGAAATATATCTTGGCTCATTTTGAGACCAAAGGGCATACGGAGAAATCTGTATCTCCCAAAGGGTGAGTTGAAAGTAGTCAGGTATGAGGATTTTTCATCTAGTTTGACGTTCCAATAGCCATTACGCGCATCTAGCTTACTGAATACAGTAGCCCCACTGAATTTGTGGTTTATCTCATCCATGGTACGTACAGGGTGGTGCTCACGTTTTATTGCACGGTTTAGATCTGTCGGGTCTAGACAGACTCGAAGCCGTCCATTCTGTTTTTCTCTAACCACTAATGAATTGACCCATTCAGTTGGCTTGGTCACTTTGGTTATGATTTCTTTTGATTCCATTTCGTCTAGTTCTCTGCGTAATGGTTCTTGTAATTCTTTTGGAATTCTGCGTGGTGCATGAATTTTGGGTTCCACTGTTGGGTCTAGATGTATGTGATATTCACCTTTAAAACCTCCAGTGATTCCACCATAACATTCAGGATACATCTCCTGTAACTGTTTTGCATTCTCAATTGAATCACGGTTTTCTAGCTTTGTGTCACTTGATACGTATGTCGACGTTTTCTTTTCACTAGTGCTCGGTTCAGTAGAATCACTTTCACAGCTATCACTAAATCTCACTTGCTTTTGATCTGATAGCGTGTTTTGTTTTACAGATAAATGTCTCTGCGACTCACTGGTATCCACTGCAGTGGTTTTCTGCTTAGTTTCTACTGAGCAATGCAGTGTGATTAGCTTGAGTGCTCTACTGGTTCTCAAACCTAGTATAATTGGGCCAGTTGTTTCAGTAACAAAGAAGGAACATGTGAATTTCAGGTTCCTGTAGCTGCATGGTATATATACTTTCCCCATGTTCTGTATTTGGGATCCACCATATGCTGAAAGAATGGTCTCTGATCTCTCTAACATGCCTGGTTTGAGTTTTCCCTCTAGGTCCAGGTGCTCAGGGTACAGCTTCTTGTAGTATGAAACTGGCATTATATTGCCCTCAGCGCCAGTATCCACTTTGCACTTAATATCAATTATTTTGCGCCGAGTCAGTTTATGAACTTGCACTGTTGCATATATTTGTTCTCTCGTGTCAGTTGTATCTACTTTTGCTATGACTGACACAGAGTCAAGTGACAAATGTTGAAACTCATTCTCCGGACCTTCACTATCAGTGTCCTGTGTTGTATCTTGTTGCTCTACAGTATGAACATCTCTCTGCCGCCAATTTTGTTGTGTATAATATGGGCGTCTTCCCCTATTCTGGGTATTTCTGTTGTAGTTGTTTCTGTAATATCCCTTTTGTTCATCGTTTCTTTCGCGGGAGAGGCTTCTAGGTCTCCTGTTTCTGTTTTGTCTGAATTGTTCATTTCTATCATTGTATTCACTGTACTGAGGGTATCTCCATGACCTCCTATGAGGTGACATGTGACGCCGGCGACCTCTGGCTCTACCTCTAGACACTTGATGCACACTGTTTGTGTTTGGTGTACTGCCATTATTTATAGTATTGTGCAGACTTTGCATCTGCTGACGTGTTGCTTCATGAGCACGGATTATGTTAATTGCTTCCTCAAGTTTGAGTTTTTCATCACGTCCTATCAATAATTTTTGCACCTCATTTGTGTTACAGCCCCATATCAATTGGTCTAGTATTCTATCTTCTATTTCTGTCTGGTCCCGAAATTTGCATTTATTGGCAGTTGTTTTGAGCTCCTTCACAAATGCATCGACAGACAGGGCTCCTTGTTTCATATTCATGAGCTGATACCGATAAAGTCGGTGTGTAGTAATAGGCTCAAAATGTTCCTGAAATTTCTTTAATACTTTATCTGGGTCCTGGGATTCTCGACTGTTCTCCCAGGTAAATGTTTGGTAGATATCATCTCCTTCATCACCTAACCATAATAATATGTATGTGACTCTGTCCTTTAAGTCTACAGTTTTGTAGTAACTGTTAAATAAATGTTCACAGCGGCGCTTGAACTTTACGAATGCTGCCGCCTTATCGGCGTTATCCCAGTCCATGTGGGCAGTCATTATGTTTTGCTGTAAGCCGGGCATGGGCGATATAGGGTGCGCTGAACTTGCCATATTAGGGTGTCACAGGATCACAACGCAGTTACACGTGTCCTAATTGGCTCATCGCGAACCCGCTATAGAAGCTCGTCTCTGATTGGACAAAAGCCCTCACAGAAGTTTCAG
The DNA here is from genome assembly GCA_026874595.1 of Sipunculus nudus. Lineage (NCBI taxonomy): Eukaryota > Metazoa > Annelida > Sipuncula > Golfingiida > Sipunculidae > Sipunculus > Sipunculus nudus. The sequence continues at coordinate 45,473,043 of CM049311.1, forward strand.
AGTTATATCGTCCGATTTCAGGCTGATATAATCAGTAATTGCCTTTCCGTCAAACCACAATAAACTGTTCCATGCACTACGATTTATAGGGCAGTTTTCACTGATTTATATAAGTAATGTTCATATTGTGGGCTTGTACACACGAGAGGGTATTCGTGTCCGGAAAGTGCTTACCGCTTGACGAAACTGCTACGCCATGTTGCCTTGTTTAGGGCCGCTGCTCGCCTCCGGGGAGGCGGAAATCAAGCGTGGATTACGAGCGATATAATAGTCCTTCTGGCATAAAATTAGTCCCACTTGATAGCTGCAGACACCGCTGCCACCATGTTCTGTTCTCCGGTGTCTGTCACTCACGATAAACCACATAAATCACAGGTTGAATTACAGTTTAATATTGACGTGAGCTAACTCGCTCCAACGCCATAACCGGAAGGGTCTACATTCAATAGAGAGGGGTGTCAGGGTGGTTCATTACACATGTTACACATAGGGGTAAACATGACGATACAACACCCCCCCCCCCTCTTGCAGCCACAGGTGCCATTGACTGGTCTAAAAACCCATGCACTAGAACCTCACCCAGGTACCGGATCACAGCCTAACATCAAGAATGTCATCTCTGCTGCTGAAGGTATCAAATTTTGCTAAGAACTCTCTCTTCAAACTTTAACTTGGCTGCAGTTTTCTCAGTGCTCTGCTTGTGAAGATCAAAGACTCTCACTGTATCTTTCAACCACAAGGACACTGTTTACCAGTATATTGCTTTAAGTGATTTAAAGTTGCAAAAATGACATTTTTCGCTAAAATAAATGCTGTGATATCTCAACCTGAGATCATCATTGTTCCTGACCAGCCACATCAAAAAAATCAATATCAGGACAATCCAGCTTCGGGCCTATGTCAACAATAATGCCACTGGCCATACCACGTGCACTGTGTGTTATCTCACAACAAGTTCCTTGCTATGTTCCTGCAACTACTAGAAGCAGATTTGCCTTTCTACCGCTATCTTCTGCATCACCTTCCATACCATGACTCCAGAAAGAAAAAAGAAGCCAAGTCAGCAGAGAAGACCACAGAAGACCCAAAGAAGACAAGATTCCTGAGGTAATGAAATATTGAAATATTTCTTTAAATATGTGTTAAGTCACATATACACCCTTTCTCACTCCATAACATATCCCTCCGAAAGGGTGTATATGTGACTTAACACATATTTAAAGGAATATTTCAATATTTCATTAAATATGTGTTAAGTCACATATACACCCTTTCTCACTCCATAACAATAGCAGGCAATAGAAATCCAGTGAAAACCCATGGCACTGAGAATGATGAGAAAAGACTGTGAATTCCCGGTTGACATTGCAGATGAATTTCTGTGTGACCGAATAGTCTGCGGTATCCATGATGAAAATGTAAGAGACAGACTCTTACATATGGACAAGCTTTATCTAGAACAGGCCATCAATGCATGCAAAGTAGCCTAACTGAGGGGTAGACCAGCTACAGTTGCTAAGTAACCCAAATGCTGCCCAGGAAATGAACCCTGTTGACAAATCAAAGAGAGGCCATGATGGGGGTATTAAGCCCAAGTACCCTGAGTGCCCATGCTGCAAATATAATCATGATTTTGGTATATGTCCTGCCAAGGGAAAGACCTATAATAAGTGTGGCAAATTAAACAATTTTGCTGTGAAATGTAGATCCAGCATGCCAGGCCAGCCCAGCAGTGCACACAATGCTAATCGCGGATGTGGCAGAGCACAGACATATGGCTAGGGGCACAGTCATTGCCATGGGGGAGCAGTCAGAGCCCATGGAGCATTACATTCTGTCCAGTCTCTGGTAGCGGACGAGCACGATGAGGCAGGTTTCAACCCTGCATTTGAGTTCTCAATAGTGACTGTCCAGACAGTTGAAAGAAGTGTTTGTGTTGTCAATCAAGACTGTGTAGGAAACTGCTTTATTGGTAATACACTGGTTAAGTTTAAACTGGATAGTGGGTTGCAGGTCGACATTATTCCTGAGGTGATGTTCAAAATGTTACCTGAAGAAGTTCAGGGTAAACTGAAACCTAGTGAACTTAGTTGAAATCTTACAGCAATCGTACCATGAAGCCAATAGGGCAAATCTCATTGAAGGTAAAACTACGCACAGGTAAACCTAAAGAAATGGTGACCAGTCCAACCCCAGTAACCCTTCAGGGATTCAGCAGCAGCACAGTCCGAATTCTAGGTAAAAGTAATTGTGAACTGCTAGGCATTTTGAAACGTGTCTATTATGTTGAAAATGAAAGTGACTGTGATGTAGGTGTAAACACCACCCTTACTGCTGTTGTGACAAATTGGAGCCTCACGTCATATCACCTCCATTGCTGCACTAACCCAGAAAAAAGCATTAGACCTATTAGCCAAAAAATCAGATTTTATTTGAGAGTCTAGGATGTTTGAAAACCAGGGAGTATGACATAGAACTAGATTCTAGTATACCACCTATGCCGTGCCCCCTTGTCAAATACTCTATTAGATAAGAGATAAAGTAAAGTAGGAAGTGGATAGAATGGTAGGTCTGGGTGTAATCGAGGCCATTACTGAGCCAACAGTGTGGGTCAGCCAAATACTACCACCTTGAAAAAATGGCAAAGTTAGAGTTTGCCTGGACCCGCGGGTGCTGAACAAAACAATACAATGTCAACACTTTCAAACAACAATCCTAGAAAATGTAGTCTCCAAAATGTCCAATGCCAGAATATTTTCGAAATTTGATGCCACATCTGGCCATTGGCAGCAAAAATTAACAGTAAAAAGTGAAAAACTCACTTGTTCTAACACTCCCTGGGGCTGGTTCATATTTAAGAGAACATCGTTTGGCATCAGTTCGGCTGAAGAAAATTGGCTATGTGCCATGGTTGAGGAATTTGATACACACTGGATGGTCTAGTTATCTTTATGTATGACATGCTTCTCTCAGGCGATCTCCGATAAGCAGCATGATGACCAATAAGAAAGACTTCTTGACCGTGCCAGGGAATATGGGCTGAAGTTTAATCACCCCAAGTGTGACATTATTAGGAATAGCGTCGTATACTCAGGTCACATCAGAGCACATCAGAGCACTGTAGGATATGCCCACGCCCCACAACAGATCTGAACTAGAATCATTCTTAGGGATCATGGTTTATCTAGCAACAATTGTCCCCAATTTGTCCCATCTATCAGCGCCCCTCTGATAATTGTTAGAAAAAGGTATTGCATGAACTGAAGAAAAGCGCCATGATAAAGCTTTCAATCAGTTGATAAAAGCTGCCTCAACTGCCCCAATTTTGCAGTATTCAGGGGCGGATTTAATGGGGGGGGGGGCTCAAGGGGATGCACCACCCCTTTTTTGACCTAACCAAAAAAATCTGGGAAAAACCTCATAGTACACATCCGGCCAGAAACTTGCGGATTAACTGCACAAGACCCAGTGAACTTGTGTGGTCAGGCTGGCCGGATTTTAGGAAGGATGTGCCCAAAGAGACTCATTATAAGTTCCACTCTGAATTACAGAGTGTCAGGGTGTACTCTTTCGGGGATACCAAATAAGCATACCGAAAGCAATCAGACATGTTTTCGAAATCGAACAAAAGCCACAAAGGCGTAGTGAAGTCAAAACAGAGAGCTTCTTCCATCGGTATTAATTCACAAATAGAAGAGATGGTATCAAAGTGCCCTACCTGCATACAGTTTAGAAATAAACGCCTCCCGGAGCCTATGATTGCCCAAGAGATAGTGGACACATGATGGTCCTAAATTGGCTTTGATTTGTTTGAAATTGGTCAACAAAACTACCTTATACTTGTAGACTTTTATTCCAAATTTCAGTGAGTGGTCAGAATCCAGGTGAAAATGGCACATGCTATGATAACTGCATCGAAATCGTTATTTGCGCGATCCAGAATCCCAATTAGATACTGACTAAGGTCTGTGTTACAACTGTGAAGAATATCGTCGGTCGCCCAAGACGGGGTATTTAAACTGATCACAATAAGCCAAGGCTTTTCCCTGAAGTCAAATGGGCAAGTAGAAATTCTGTCAAACTGGAAAAGAAACTCATCAGGAAAGCCCACATGGAAGGCAAGGACACGTATAATGGACTGCTGGAATTCTGAAACACGACTTAAAATGGCGCAGATCGGTATGCCCCAAGCCAAATGTTACAAAGTAGGCTACTTAGGTTGAACTCCAAACTGCAGACACATTACCAAGACCACACAAAGTCACACCATGATTGAAAACCTAAAATCCAGGGAAGACAAGCAAAAAAGTTATTATGACAGGAAAAGTGATAATTTTTCCCAGCCAGTCCCGAGTGAATCTGTCAGATTCAGAAACAAGAATCAGTCGAATACGGAGTAGTTAAATAGGAACTGCCATAACCAAGCGGTGTGTTTTAACGCAACCGTTGACAAATGTTTCCTGCATTAGAAAATGCACCGGTAGTAACCAGGAAGTATGAGGACTACCACTGTTCTGATACGTCTACTGGGAGTACTACTCAGGACTCCCATGTAGAGATTTGAGAAAAATCACGATTCGATAGGTGTAAACAAATGATTCTACAAGTACACTATTTCGGTCTGATTATTATGACAAGGTCAAAATTAGGGAGGACGTAGTCACCAGGGGCGGTAGAATCTCAAAGGGCAGTAGCCAGATTGATGCCTAGAAAAAAAAACTGAAAAAGGATAGTACAGTTCCGTGTATGACCATACTCAGAAGTTAGCGATTACCCCGTTTATTCACGATTTATGGCAATGATCTGACTATTGCTTATTATCAGGAAAACACCCCAGTTGTTCGAAACATGTGCGTTTGCATTCCAGTAGGAAAGCGGCTTAACAAGAGAATGGCGAACAGAAGGACTGAGATCTGAGAAGCCCATGTTGGGTTGTAAAATAAGCCTGTAAACAGTTTCAGATGTTGTGGTTAGTATTATTTTCTATCCGAACTTGTTGAAAAATATATCCTTGGAAGGGAAATGATGAAAGCCTTTTACAGGGGCGGATCCAGGATTTTTGTAAAGGAGAATGTTCAACCTAGGAAGTCTAATAAGAAACCTAACAAGTGCACCGCAGACGTGCATAATAAGCCCATCGTGTATCTGTAGACCTTTGACCTCATTAAATATGCATGAATCTGATGAGAATGTAATTCAGGTGAAAAACTCTAATGGTGATTCATGTATAATGAGTTTCATGTAAATCCATTGGATTTTTGTAAGTCACCAAGGTACCTCCAAAGTGCATTGACCTCTGACCTAATTAAATATGCGTGAATTTAGATGGGAATGTGTATCAGGTGAGAAAGCCTATTGGTAATATGTAAAATGAGTTTCATGAAAGTCCATAGGATTTTTGGTAAGTCACCCATGTGCCTTCAAAGTTTGGTGACCTCTGACCTAATTAAATATGCATAGATTTTGCTGAAATTCGAACTAACACGAGAAATTTTATGAATTAACATTTCGGATGAATTTTATAAAAATCCTTCACATTCTTCGTAAGTTATGATCGCGGCGACATCACAAAGTAGCCGAGTGACACGTGACCTTATTAAATAAGTGTTGACCTTGCCCATAATCGAATTAGGGCGAGATAATCTTTTGGTAAGTACTTATGGTGAGTTTCCAGAAAATCTATCAAGCTCCAGTCAGTTATCACGGCGACTCTAAACGTTAACGGATGGACAGTGGGTGTACCATAATACGGGCGTATATAAACAGCTCTCAAGATCCATAAAGGAAGGAGTCAAAGACAGAGATATTGGTTTTAAAATCCTGAAAAAGGGGTTGCTGCTTAAAAGGACGGGGCCCGGACACCTTGCATCCCCTCCCCCTAACCCCCATTGTATAATTTACCCTTTTGTTACGTTTTCATCAAAAATTTAGGTCGTGCAAATTTATTTTGCGGGAATCATATTTGGCACCTCTGAAATGAATGCTTGTTCCCAGACTGAAGTAGCCTTGTCAACACAGTCTTGACCTAGACTATGAGCATTACCACGTCGTTCGAACTGTCTGCCGTGAATATCTGTGCTAATTATGTGGATACGATGGTATTATACATTTAATAAAGAACATTACAATGTTCTATTTTGTTTGAATTCTTTGGTTCGACTCCAGCTTTTGATACACACATCGTTACTTGATAAGAAAAGATTTGCCCTTGCTGTTCAACACATGGATCATAACTGAAGCAATGTATCAAAAACCTACTGAGTAAAAGAAGCGGATCCGGGGGGGGGGGGGACTTTTTTCATCTGAGCAAGGCCTCTGTTCGGGTAAAGGCTCCGTGTCCATACTGTATGCAGAACTAGGGTGGCTAAACAGCCTCTTCACGTAACGCAGTATTTATGATAACTACCTGAATATGTTGCATGTTTGGCGTATTATCTTGTCACTTTAGGCATGAAAGCACTAGCCTGTGTAGTGAGCCTCCCAGTCTCCCAGTGTATAGACTTAGACTACGTCTAGTTATGGCCATTCTGTTCCAAGTTTGCGCAGTGCCTGCAGATAAGTAATTGGTTCCCTCGTCCACAACGTTGTATGAATGTAACTTGTGCAAGGAATGTCAAGGCGATAACGAAACGTCTTATGACCTGTGATGGGTCAATCATACTATAAGATATATCTAACATTTCACTCACCCTTGCTACATTCTATTGGAGAAATGAAAGTACTAGCAAATTTATTCTAATGGGCAGTCAAACAAAATACATATATGTTCAACTTTGAACTGAAATAAATTTTCTGAAAGTTCCATAATGATTACGCCTGGTAATGAGGCCCTTTGCCTTACTCCATTGAAAAAAGTGATTGAACTGTTGTACTGTTGCCGGTTTAAAATTTGAGATCATTCTACATAAAAGCGCCAAGAATTTCCCTTTTTATAGTGGCCTAAACAGGGGTTTGAAATATGGCTAGTTTTCAAGTGATTACGGTTAGGGATTTGCAAACAGTCTGTATGCAAGGCCCAAACAGCGCCTAAGCACGGCAGGTTACGAATAGGGATTAGGGGATCTGATGACACTGTTTTGCCAAGGCTACCGGGGATGCGGGGTTTACGCACAGGACAGCAAAGCGCATCAATTCGCGGTCATAACCGGGTTACATGTTTTTCCTTCTATGCCGGCACAACGGAATCAATTCGAACCTTACCGCCATTGCTTATACTGTCTTAATTTATTTTGTGGAAAATGTTGTGATTGTGACATTGTGGTATACAAGCGAGGAAAATAATTTTAGAAAGTCTGAAATTAACACGGGACAATAATTGAGGGTATGGTTATTTTAGCATAATGGTAAAGCCTTGGTTTCCTCACTTGTAAACACCTAACACCAATTGTGGATGTTGACGTTGACATGCACCGTTTGGAGTGATCTCCCTAAAATTGTGCAGAAGACTTACGTTTTATTGAAATAAATGTCATTTTATGTGACCAAGGTGTCAGTGCTCTGTAATGAACAGTCTTTTACATGCTTATTCTTTGTGAGTGCCACCTCATGGATAACTGCTGAAAAATAATTGTTTTCCCAAAGTTGGCTATATGAGCTTGTCTTAACGTGCGGTGCCCATGAGCTTGCTTGTTATTACTAATTAGTCACACATCACACTTCCTTGTGAACATGTGATGTTATACAGCACCAGGAACATTTGACTGATCTTGCCTAAATGTGCGTTGCCTGTGAACATGTTTGTTATAACTCGTCATATATTACACATCCCTGTGAAAAGACATCCCAGTGATGAGATGCAACACAGAATTTTATCTCACTGATGACACTGCATATTTCGGTGCTGATGACCTTGTAACTAGGAATGTATATATATCTCTCAGATCATCGACTGCAAGATGACATCCCTAAATGATCAAACACTGTGAACTTGATCTTGATCTCAATGATTCTCAGTACTTGCATGTGCTGTACTTGATACATGTTTTGATCATACCTTGATACTTGAATGTTCTTGTTTTGTACATTGTGATGACATCCTTAGGATGATTAAAGACACGGTAAACTTGTTTTGATCCGGTTATGCGACTTGATGTCAACTGCAACATACTTGTGAACCTTTAACACCAAGATTATGAATTGGATCACTGCACTGATTTAGACCTATAATATTTGGATGTTTTAAAACATGCTTCTTAGATTGTGAGATGAGAGCCTTCGGATGATATATTTTAACTTAAATATTAGTCCTGAGACTGCATAGATACAGGAGTTGGGACCTATGACACATGAATATTACGTATATGATTAGTCCTTATTTGAAGGACATCCTTGTAATGATACACAATGAATCAAACATTTGTCTTAGATCTCAGATGTGAAGCTGTGCAACTACACTTGTCAAGCACTGTGAAAACAGGATGATTTTACTTTTGAGACAACAAACAAAACTACTTGGTGGTCATTGTGATGTGATTTCTATGTGATGATCATGACACAAGATCATTGTGCCAACCTTGATGGTGAATCTGCATAGAAGTGCCAGTGAATCATATGTGACTATATAAAGGTCAGTTACAGACCTCTGACTTTTCACCAACTGCATCAGTATTTAACATGCTTCAGTGTGCATAAGTGAAAAAATGTTTGTGATCATAATGTCGATAAAACAAGAGAGCTATGAGAGAATATCAAAACAACAGCTGACTGAGGTGAACAGAAAGAAGCTGCACTGAGGTGCAGTGTATGGAAAATTAAGCATCCTTAGAAAAGGAAAGAGAATTGTGAGACCCAGTTTAAGACACTAGTAAAGGATGTTACAGAAATGACCCGGAGAGAGAGAGAGAGAGAGAGAGAGAGAACAGCTGACCGTTCTTCTTCAGTGAAACTTCAAATGGTGTGTGATGTCAGATATGCCATGGAGGATTTAGACATAGGCTATGGAGGATAAACACAAAGGCTTTGAACGACTCAAAAAAAGTATTTAGCGCAGGCTATCTAGCAACTGTTAGACAGGCTGTAGACTAAAATAGTATTGGTTTAAGACAATTTTTTGAGAGACTAGAAAATGAGGCATCCGGGATTGACAGTGTCAGGGCAAGATCTTACTCCACAACTCCATATAAGAGGGTTCTCTTGTCAGCTAAAGCAGCTTTTCTACAAGCATAATTAGTGGCAAAGCGGATTGAAGGTCTGCAGAACTGGAAACTGCCTATGTTGGAGGCCAAGGAGAGGGCAGACAAGCTGAAATTCATTTGGAAATAGAGAAGCAGAAACGAGAAATGGAAGACTAAGGAATAGAAATGGAAAACCAGGAAAGCAGAGGCAGAGATGTCAGCTGTGTAGATAAGTTTTGCGAGAAGTGAAGTAGCTAAAGAAGCATACCCAACTTTGCAAGACTTAACAAGGAATCAGAAATCATGTGCATCCTAGTCACAGCTACTTTGCAGGAGAGACAAAATTAAGCCTAAGACATTAAAGAAAACTGCAACAAACATACTTGCTGTAAAAAGGTAAGACAGAATGCCAGAGTGTTGTGCGACTGCAACGAGCTTCAATACTACAGATCCATGAGAAATTTCATCCATCAGAGAAATTCATACAGCTCCTCTGAAGGCTATGTAGTCTAAAACGACAGCGCAACCTATAAGGAGGGTGCCACCTTATGTGAATACACAGTCGCTGAGCGAAATCAACACGTATGTTCTGTGAAAGTCACACCAAACGTTCAATAAATGGTGGAAATTCCGGAAGTCTTCTTCAGTTCTAAATGAAAGAAAGGAATTCATAATGACTAATGGACTATGTTTTGGGTGCTTAGGCAATTGTCAGTCCAAACCAGTATGCCCCCAGTGTAACACCCCACCTCTCTTTCTGTCTTTGTGGAGACTAAGGAATGCTTCATCAGTTCTCAGAGGCGCCTACATACGTTGACAGTTGACCCAGCCCAATCATTTACGGCAAATACTGAAGTAATCGACATTGACCAGACTTTTCCTTGAAGCATGATAATCCCTATGTTCCTGCCTTCGAGGGAAAAGCAAAGTAAAGAAGTACTTGCACAGTGACCTATCATTCATTTAGGAAGACACAACTGAAGTTGACGACAATGACTAATACTATAGCAAAATTGAAAAGCAGGGAAACAGAAAATCTACTAGTTCGAGTCTTGCAATCTAGCAAGAAGTTAGCGTTACCTACTGTGTAAGCCGTTGCTGCATACCTTCCAATTCCGATCACATACCTTCGAATGTAGGATTTCACTAGAAAATGGCTTCATTTGAACTGCCTTACCTGTGAAATTTCAGAAAAACAGGGGGTGTGAAGTCGGCATGTTGTTTGGCTACGATTGCCCACAGACCCTAGCCGCAGTTGAAGTTGTAAAAGGATACGGTTATCAGCCATTTGGTATGTACACGGAGCCTGCTTGGAGTGTGGAGGCAGAACAATGTCAACACCTAAGAGTCTCAGTCATCATGTCCTGACTAGGCCCAGATAAGCTTTAAATAAGTCAGGAGAAAAACTATCAAATAGAAGTTAGCCTCGTGTGTAAAACAAAGTTACAGAAGACATCTCAACACCAGAAATACTCAAAGTACTAGAATCTGTTTTCCCAAGAACATATGTTGACACGATCATATGTCTCAAAATGATTTGAAATTCATAAAAGATCTGCATTATTCATCAAGATTCAGAAGGATGTTATGAAATGTCACTATCCTTTCGAAATGACAGACTGATAATTCAGAAAGCAAGCTGATGGCCAGAAGTTGACAAAACCACTCAATAAAAAGATTGAAATGAAATCCTCAGTGTGCGGAGGATTATACACAAATCATGAATGGGAATTTACAGCATGGTGATGCAGAACCAGTCCCTTCAGACGAGATAAATGACTTAAGATTCTGCTATATTCCTCATCATGGAGTGTATCATCCGTAGAGACCAGAAAAAAAACTAGAATGGCTTTGCTTATGCAGACTCATATGTCATTCCAAATTTTGGTGGAAGAAATATGCACTATCTCAAAGGTTATGTTTTTTCGGTAAATAAAATATAGAATCGCAATTTGACCTTGAAGATCAAAGTCAAGGTCAGCAGATTTCGAACTCCCCAGAGAATAGGGCAGAAATAACTGGTGTGTCCACTTTTAGGAAAATTCTTAAGAAATTCACTATTAATAACTTCAAGTAAGGGGATCACAATAATCCCTAAATTGCATATATTTTAATTGTTCATCAAGGTCATGGTCACAAATACTCGAGCTCTTCCAAGAACTTTGTGAAAACAACTAGCGTGGCAAATTGTATGGATAAAATGCAATACTTTATTAGTTATCACATTCACAAGAAATCCTAGAGGATGAACAATAATTTGGCTTAATTGACCTTGAAAATCCTGGTCAGGGTCGCATGTTTTTCCTAACTCATCCAATAACATGGTTGAAATAATTTGTGTGTCAAATTTGAGGAAAAAAATGTCCAATACTTCATAAGTTAACACTAATTTTTAATTCTGACAGATCTGTTCTTGAGGATCAAGGTCAGGGTCGCATGTTTTCCCAACTCATCCAATAACATGGTTGAAACAATTTTTGTGTCAAATTTGAGGGGAAAAATGTCCAATACTTCATAAGTTAACACTTTTTTTTAAATTCTGACAGATCTGTCCTTGAGGATTAAGGTCAGGGTCACCAATATTCGAACTCTTCAAAGAATTTGGCGGAAATGTGTGTGTGTAAAATTTGAGGGGGCAAATGCAATACTCCATAAGATATCGAGTTCAGAAGCTATCATACAAACAACATCAGACGATGGCACTGAAAACCCCTTCTCTGGAAAGAAAGACATCATAAGGGTATTGTTTGATTACAGCACTCTGTGTTGTAGTTTTCTTGAACGACCATGTTTTACAAGGACCTGTCGGGATGAACAATTTATTCGTAGTATTGTTTAGATTCCGGGAGTAGCCCATAGCAGTGGTAAGAGAAGTGGAGAAAATCTTAACGAGTTCAGAGCTGACTGTACTGATTGAAATTACTTGCATTTCCTATGGTGGAAAAATGAAAATAATGACCAGGATCCCGCTGTCTAAATATGAAGGTGCACCTGTTTGGAGCAACTTACTCTACTGGTTGTGCAAACTTTGGGTTTTAAACTAGATACGAATAACAGGGAGTGCCATAATGCACTGGTTAACACATTCTTGATGAGGAATGTTTAAGTGGATGATGGATTTGAAAGTTTCAAAGGTGAAGAAGCGATCAACATTGTTTGTCCTGAGAGAAACAACTCCAAGGGGAATCTAAGATTACATATATTTATTTCAATTGTTAACAGAGTGAAGAAATCAATACAAGAAACAGAACATGCACCAGAGATGACGTTTACACTTCTACAAACACCACATATTTCACAAGTATTGGGTGAAGAATGGCAAGTTCACAAAGATGTGTTTCAGTTTAGACTCAAGATTTACAAAAAAACAGCTACCAGGGTTCTTGCTGCTGTGGCCTCTGTTCATGACCCATGAGCAGTTTTGCCCCCTTACTGGGAAAGCAAATCTTGCAGCAGATGCGTGCAGGTGGCTTCAGATGGGAAGAAAAGTTGATTAACTGAAACCAAAATTGGAACGATGGCAAGACAATCTATAAAAACTGGCAGATATGGAGATACAATAATGTTTATTATCAAAGAACTTTGGGAAAACTACAAAAGCTGAACTTCACCATTTCAATGATGGCAGCTTCTCTGGTTATTGGCAGTGTACTCACATGCGAGCCACAAATGAAAATAATGAGGTGTTCTGCTCCTTTGTGGTAGGAAAATCAAGAGTTGTGCCGTTGAATGCAGTGATTTTACTACGAATGGAACTAGACATTTCTTGGCACCGCAGGTGCCAGAGTATCCCCAGACATAGTAGCCCCCCCCCCCCTTACAAGAACAGACCCCCATTTTTAGCAGCATATACTGACACTTGGCATATTTATTGCTTCTTCCATCTAACAATCCAAAATCTTGTTGAAGATGTTGGTCCTGTGTCCTTGATCTTTTTAAATATGTGTCCTGTGACCTTGACCTTTGACCTCATAACCCCAAAATCAATTTGGGTCTTACTTTTCCAATGGGACATAGGCAAGTCAAGTTTAAAATCTATACATCAATAAAGCAGGAATTATCATCCAGAAACTTATTTTTGGACAGATGGCTCCTGTGACCTTCACCTTTGATCTTGTGACCTCAAAATTGATAGTGTTCTACCTCTCTTGGCAGGAGAACTATATGTGCAAGATGAAAGATATGAGATGAAATGTTTGGCTGAAAATGCATTCCACATCTTTTTAAAAATGTGTCCTGTGACCTTGACCTTTGACCTCATGACCCCAAAATCAATTTGGGTCTTACTTTTCCAATGGGACATATACAAGTCAAGTTTGAAATCGATACATCAATAAAAGCAGGAATTATCATCCAGAAACTAATTTTTGGACAGACGGCTCCTGTGACCTTCACCTTTGACCTTGTGACCTCAAAATTGATAGGGTTCTTCCTCTATTGGCAGGTGACTTATATGTGCAAGATGAAAGATCTGAGATGAAAGTTTGGCTTAAAATGCATCCACAGTATCTTTTAAAATGCCAGTCCAGTGACCTTGACCTTTGACCTCATGACCCTAGAACCTATAGGGTTCTTACTTTAGTGGTGGGCCAAACATAAGTCATGTTTGAAATCCATATGGCTATCAAAACTGGAGATATCATAAGAGGTGTGTGATTTTCACCATATATGGCAATATTCAAGGTCAAGGCCACTATCATAGGAAAGGTCATGACCCCAATTTAAATAAGCATCATCCCATAAGCCATACCTATGTATATGCATAATATAAAAGAAATCTGTCCATTAGTTTTTGACTTATAATGCTCACAGTACTGTAAGGTGGTAATTTTAGGGGTATTAAACGGCACGAAAACAAGTAAAGAATAAAAGGTGGCGCCACCAGTTTCTGGAACATGACAACCCTATCCATGATCTTCCATCAACTTGATTTTGGGATAAATCCATGCAAGATTTCTTGAGATATTAAAGAATTTGTGTGATTTTCCCCAAAATTGGACCTATTCAAGGTCAAGGACACTCTCCTAGTAAAGGTCATGACCTCATTTTAAATAGGCGTCGTCCTCTTACCCATATCTATACATATACCAAGTTTGGTAAAGTTCCGTGAAATATTTTTTGGGTTATCGCGCCAACAAGATTTATATGCGGCGGCGTCGGCGGGACCGGTATGAAAACATGGTATCCCCGACTTTGTCTGGGGATACAATTAACTGCTGCTGTGGTTTCTGTGAAGATTAGCACTTCCTGCGAACAAAGATGATCTTGGAGACGAAAAAAGAATATATTTTGACAGATTCTAAGATAGTTCTGGGGTACGTTCAAATGAGGCCGGGTGCTTCCATGTGTAATAGGGTTCTATTTATCCCTATAGAAGATCCGCTATTTATAATACTGTGCGTGCATTAACTTTAAATGTATCACTGTCACAAGACTAACAACATGCACTATGGATCATAGGCAATCAGCAAAACTGGTGCACAACTTTAATTAACAACATAACGATAGGTTGGGGGTAATTAATGTCACATTTAATGATACAAACATCCTCATACAAGCGACAAAAAGGTTTATAACCAGCGGTAACCATCAACTGAATATATGATAGCGAGAAGGAGGGTGGGCGGGCGTGCCTGGAGAAATTAGCGCAATTCTGTTACCGGACAAGACTAAGCCGCCCATTGTTAGAGTCCGGCCCGAGGTCTCCCGTTTGATAAAATTGCAAATAATATCTTCAATTATTTTTCACTTTATCCCGATAGAAGATCCGCTATTTATGCTACTGTGCGTGCATTAACTTTAAATGTATCACTGTCACATGACTAACAACATGCACTATCGATCATAGGCAATCAGCAAAACTGGTGCACAACTTTAATTAACAACATAACGATAGGTTGGGGGTAATTAATGTCACATTTAATGAGACAAACATCCTCCAAACCCCCAACCAGGCTGAGCGAATTCTCTAAATAACTGCCGCTGCCAACACTTTCGACAATTTTATTTTAATGTCCATGGGAACATAAATATATCGTTCATACGCCGAAGATTTCCAGTCCCCTTGCATCTTAATGAGGTGAGGAGGGACCCCCGAGGCGAACGCGAATGAACTTCCTCCCCGGCGGAAGCTGTGGCCAGAGTACTCCGATTTTCTCAAACCACATGCTGAAATGACAACTGATAAAGCCTTTACAAAAGCACAATAGGTCATTGGAACATAACGGGATTTAGACATGTATCCAAACAGTGGGTCACGGTCACATGCACACGGTGTTGCTGCAATCATCAGCCTCATTGCTCGCACAGGGCACAGTATGGAATTCGGAACCGCCGCCAAAGGTATCGTCAATTCACGTTCACAACACTGTATTGTTTTTGTATGTTTTACATGTAAAATAACACCCGGCTCCCCGAACTCTAAATCTCTCCTGCATAAATGTTTGTTTGGGTCATGCAAGGCTTGAGATTTACACAGGAGTGTAGACTTCCGGCAAAAATTGAAGAAGGCCACTAAACACACAGCCCATAGCGCTCTGTCGAAACTGGAACTCATATCTAATTGTGCACCAATTAATTTCAAAATGTCTATGGTCATTGGTAACTTTTGGTTTGGTGGCGTCGCTGTTAGCCGTGAAATGCCTCGCTTGATTATGCGCAGTCGCCAAATATCTAGCGGCGATGGGAATCCTGCGTCCAGATGTAGTATTCGGACGGCATTTAGGTAGCCATCAATACTAGAGGCTTTCAGAGTACGTGCGAGGAATGTTGCGTACCTACAAATATTTGTAGGAGAACACGGTACAGGTGTCAGATTGAAATAAATGCAGAACCTCAGGTAAGCTCTTAACTGAGATGTATACGTACTCTTAGTGAATTCGGCGTAAGCGGACTGTTCATAAGTTTTTCGCTCATGGTCCAGCATTTTAAGTTGCATTGAAATTCCATCTACAAAGATAATGCAATGAATTTATTGTCATATGAGGTAAGGTTCTGTTTGTTTCGGCACTGTAATCTTTTTTCCACTGTGAAAGCCACTCATGGATTACTTGTTGACCTTTGTATGTATGCAGTCTACTGAAAGCGTCTGCCAAAGTGTTTTCCACGCCCGGAATGTGTTTCGCAGTGAAGTAACAATTATAATGCACAGATATCCAAAACAGTTCCTGTAGACAATTTTGGGCCATAGTATTTTTAGACATGCCTTTGTTAACATTATTAACCACAACGGAGTTATAACAGTAGAACACTATATGTTTGTTGCGCCAGTGTTCCTTCCAGCGCCTAGCCGACAGTAACAGCGTGAAAAGTTCCTTTATATTAATGTGCTCCTCTGCCACTTCTGGGAAATCGGCTTCCCAGGCACAATAAAACCAGTCGGTAAAGAAAACGCCTGCACCCGCCTCATTACATGCGTCCGTTGACAAACACGTTACTGGCCATGGTTTCTCATCTATGAAAAATGCGGTGCCGTTGAAATTTGTGCTAAATTTTGCCCAGAAGTCTATATCTGTGCGCGCCTGTTTTGTAAGCCTAATGTAGTGATGAGGACGTTTTACGCGTTTTAAAAGGTCAATTAAATGACGCACGTGTGTCCGGCCACCACGCACAACTTTAGCTGCCCACTGCAGTTTGCCGACCAAAGACTGTAATTGACGCTTCGTAGCCTTGCGCAAGTTTTGCCACTTTTGCAACAATGCAACAAGATCTTTAAGTTTACCGCTCGGAAGTGAAAGTGTTCTGGTTTTACTGTTCACTTCAACTCCTAAAAAGGTAATGCGCTGTTGGGTCAAACACTTTACTGAAATTTATTGTGAAACCAAGTTGTTGTAATAAGTCTTGTAGACATTTGTACGCTTCCCAACAGCGTTCGCGTGAATTTTCTATAAGGATGAAATCATCCAAGTATGCGCGTGTATTACAAAACTCCCGTCTGTGCATCATTCGGACAACACTTTGCGATAGTCTGTTAAAAATACTTGGACTCATAGATGCACCGAAAGGCAACTTACTATCAAACATGTAAACGGTCTTATTGGTCGCTTTAAAAGTCCACTTTAAACCAGTAAGGGGGTAGCATCCTGGGTGTATCGGCACAGATCTATATGCCGACTGAAGGTCTATCTTTGCCATAAAAGCATTGGGTTCTATTAAACTGACAATATTATCTAGTGTTTCATAAGTAAAGGTATTGGGGTGCGCATAATTGTTAAGGGCCGGTCTGGAACAATCATGTATCAGTCTCACTTGACCTGGCTTTTCCTTTGGTATGGCGCCTAATGCTGACACTATACGTGGTTTACAATCTGTAATAATATAATTGCCCTGATGTATTTCCTTTAAAATTTGTTCTTCAACTATTTTTACATTACAGGGGTCTACAGCCGATTTATAATTTCTGCATTCTACATCTTTGACATCAGTAACATTTGCAACTATACGGAACCCATTTAAAATGCCATCTAACAAATAATCTTGATCTACATCACCTATCAGTTCTCGTTTCCAAACACGTATATGTTTACACAACGGACTTGCATGAACGTGCGCGAGCTCCTATTCCCAGGACGGTGGGAGCTGACGGTATTGGTTTCCCGCATATTCACTCCTTGGATTATTACTAATCATGGGGGTGGCACTATGTTGCCATTGTGGGTGGTTTCCTCCGCACCCGGACTCTAAACAGACATGCGCATTTGCACGCCGCGAACCGGCACCCATTTCTGCTATTGAAACTAAGATCTCTCTGCCAGAAGAATCAACGGAACGACGTTTTGTGTTCATACGAACACCACTACTAGGTTTTTTGCTTTCATATTTGTATGCTTTTTGTCCAACATTACTGACATGAGGTGTATATTATCTGTTCCCCACTTGAACCCTTCTTTGGCCTGATATTTACGGTATTCATTGTCAAACTGCATAACTGACGGGATAGTGTTCTGTTGTGCATACTCGCCAAGCTTCTCATTATACCGCAAATATGCAAGTATGTCAGTTACATTTGACAGCTGCCCGGACTGTATTAAACTTTGCATAATACGTGAGTTAACCGAAATCCATTGGGCTTAAGTTACATATTCTACTTTTGGTTTACCCCTCTGTGTTCTAATGAAAAGTTGAGCAGAACCATCCAAATTACAAATGACACATAAATAAACAATTTGGCCTTCAATTACTTGCCCGTAGGCCTAAATTCTCTACACCTTTGCCAGCTGTTGCCGTATACTTCTACAGATGTGTCGTTACGATCGGAGTTCATTCCCGTAGGCCTATATTATACATGGCAAAGCATGCATCTTTTTATCCATAAATCTGTCAATTAAGTTTACCATATCTATAAACAACGTTTAGCCGTAGAACGGTAATGTTGTAATTTGATTGCTGCAGCCCCACGATCATCAGGCCCAACTTCTCCCTGAGCAACTTCATTTTCCCGCCAAAATCAGAGAACACGTGCAATCCAGTCCTCAGGTACAAAAATTTACATGGACATGTTCGGATAACTTCCTTTACTCTAGCTTAAACATTCCAAAATTCACGGGGATACGTTTGGAAAAATGCAGTTGGATGACACTGACATCGTTTACATCGGGCAGATCGCAATAAGTGGGCAAAACACGTTCTGAAATGCGAGATAAATAGGATAAAAATTAATTTACATCAACAAAATATAGATTTCTTGATGTTCATGAATATTTTCAAAATACCTCTGTATTAGCACAGAGCACATACCTCTGTAAAGGCACGTGTCCCCTCCAAGAGTGAGACATTTGTAAAGAGAGCAGGTGTGCTTGGAGGTTCAAATATTTACGGGGAAACGTTTGGAAAAATGTAGTTGGACAACATTGACACCGGCAGACCGTATAATCCTTGGACAAAATGAGATCTGATATGCGAGAGCAATATGATAAAAATAATTTACGATAAAATATAGATTTCTTTATTGTTATGCATATTTTGGAAATACCGAGTTTATGATACATGCAGTATTTGGTGATATAGCCTATAAGCCATAATTTGTGTGCATTTATTGGCATACAAAAATTATATGAGCGTCTGCGGAGAATTATAGCCCGTTATTTCAATGCTCAAATATTTCAAACATATTTTAGCGCAGACTTATAACTTGCTATATATATATAAAGTGTAAGCTCGCCGATCTAGACCTACACACAAAATGGTAACACATTTGAACTTTCCCGCGCTTCACTTTTTCGTAGCAGCCTGAACTAGCTCGTACCTTAATGCCGTAAATTTGACAAAATATGATTCATTGTGACTGATTTTAACAGTCAACCATAAATTAAATTAATGAATTATACAATGGTCATAATGCATATGTGCCCGAAAAGATGTCCTTGACCGAAAAGGAGGTAAATTTTTCAACGTAATATTTCAAAAGACTATCGACGTAAATGTTCAAATGTATTAATTTCTATAGGGACAAACTTTCAAAACCCATCGATATCGTTCGTGGAATAATTCAGCTCACAGGTATGTCGACGAGCAGGAAGAGCCTGCATCATGCAGAGTTACAGAAAACGCACATCAGTTCATGCCGTGTTCTGGTATAAAGCATTATATTAATGCTGAGTGGTTTAAAAATCACTGAAGCATCTTCTGTACACCAACTCACACACACTTATTTGTTTCAACTTCCAGTTTCACGTGTCCAAACATACCTATCACACTTTCAAATACGTTTTATTGGTACGAGCCCTGCTATACTTACGTGCCTAAGTCAAGCAAAATAATTTCTATTTAGCCTAAGTGCTGTCAATATTCATATATAAATATACATGAACCTGCATAGCAAACATGAAACTGAAAAAAGTGATTTTTTAGGACCAAACTCTTTCGTGATTAAGTCATAGTTTCCGGAAATCTTCTATACTTTATTTGCATTGTCGACAAACATAGAGCGCGTCGTTACTTTCAGTTCCCTACAAAGTTAATGCGCATCCACAGACATGCAGAAACTGCAGAGATAACATGATTTAGGGAAAGTGTACAGCAGAGGAAAATACCATGCAAAATACTCTGCATGTGCCGACCATGATCATGAGACCCATGGTAGTCTGAACATGCAGATGATGTGTGAAATGCTGTTAAATACGGAATCAAGCTTTTAAAAATTTAGCTACTTTCAGGTTTATGGTATCCATTTATTTGCCTCCTTCACGATTCAAAATTTTATTTAAGTTTCTTTGAAACAAAAAGTAAGACTTTTGTAAGACCTAGCCTCCAGATTGTAAGAAAAGTATGACTTTTTAAGGCCCTATTTTTGCAAAATGAAAAGTAAGACTTTGTAAGACCGCGAACGAACCCTGTTCATACCATGATAACAAGAAGCAATCATACAAAGATAACATGAAAAAGGTAGAAAGAAAGATTATACAAACCGTGCAAGCTAATGAGTTTGAATAAAAGATTTCTGCTATCAATACAAATGAAGCTCTACCAATGGGAAACCACTTCAGCCCTCTAGATCCATTTATCTTTGAAGACAGTATACTATGAGTTGATGGAAAATCAGAAGAGCAAAACCCACATACCAAGTTGAAGCGTCCAATGATTATGGGACATTCTATTCACCTGACAGAGCTGATAAACATGATGTGTCATCAAGATATAACCCATGAAGGTGGAGGTTTTCCTGTGTCCATGAAACAGATCAGATCCAGAGGACACTGGATCATCAGATATAACAGGTAACAAGATAAGTTAAAAGTAATATTTGGCTTAGCTTTATTCCATGTCAATAATGAAACATTTTTTACTTTATTTGAATTTTAGTATAACTTAAATAACTGAGAAAATGCTTAAAAACTGAGAAAAAGCTTATATAACTTAGAAAATGGTTAAATTGAAATTTAAACATTGGCACAAGGGTTTTACAGACATAAATTTACTTCAAAAAAAAAAAAACAAACATCAAACATCAGCATCAAATGATAGGGGCTGTGGCCAGTCCTAACCAGGGGCGTCAATATAGGGGGGGGGGGGGATGGGGGGTATATATCCCCCCCACTGTTTGGAAAGGGGGGGGGATGATCAATGTTATCACCCCCCACTTTTTCTAGTAATATATATATATATATATATATATATATATATATATATATATATATATATATTGTAAATGAAATATAGATTTGAATAGAATATATGAGTTTACTGTGAAATATTATATTTAAATATATTTAAAATATGATTAAGTATATATATATATATATATATATATATATATTTGAAATGTGTCATACAGGCGCCAAAAAGATATATATATATATAATATATATATATATATATATAAAGATATATATATATAATATATATATATATATATATATATATATATATATTTATGTTGGTGGGTGTGTCGGTGAGTCATCCCCCCCACCCTGGAAGAAAAATTGACGCCACGTGTCCCAACCTTCCCCGTGTTTAAAAAAATAATGAGTCCTTGCCGTACATTGTCAGCAACCTTCTGAGAGACTGCAGAGTGTTCAGCAAGTTGGAGTTTTTTCTGCACACTCTTCCTGCAGCCAATTTTGGCTGCTGCAAATGCACAGCAAAGAATTGGCAAAACATCCACAACCTTATCTTTTTGCTAAGGGTGTTATGGAGTTAATAATGAATTCTCCCCACACAGAATATCAGGAGTGATCCTTTCAGTGTGAGTGATAACAATGTTGCATAGCCAGCTGATGTACTGAGTGGACTTTATTCAAGTAAGCATGAAAACTTATATTTTTATTTTTATTTATATCTAGCACATTTTGGCTGATTTGACTTTGAAGATGAAGGTCAAGGTCATCAGTTTTCCATGTTGTTCGAGAATGGTTGAAACATCTTGTGTATTAAATTTGAGGAAAGAATATGCAGGGGATCAAAAATTATCACATTACCAAGAAATCATACCAAAAAATGAGCAATAATTCCACTTATTTGACCTTGAATATCCTGGTCAAGGCTACCGTTTTCAAAACACTTAAGAGAACTTGATAGGAACAACTTGTGTATCAAACTTAAGGAAAAAAATATGAAACACTTCAAAATTTATGGGGTTCACAAAAAAAAATTAATTTTGGCTTAACTTGCCTTGAAGGTGAAGATCAAGGTCACAAGTCTTCAACTTCTTCTGAGATTGTGGTGGCACCCATTCATATTACAAGTTTCATGAAAAAAATATTGAATATTTCAAAAGTTATCACGTTCACAAAAATGACACAGAAGACAACTACAGACGATGATGACCATGACAGACCAAATCCTATATGACTCCCCCAATGGGGGGGTAGTATAATGAGAGACAAATTTTGTACTGGGTAGAAAACACAGTTGCATCAGCTATTGCTCCATCTTTCTAAGATAATGGAATAACCATACTCACTTTCGAAAAACAATTAACCACAGGAAGGCCTTGGAATAAGCCCATAAAGCAAATACTTTGATAACCCAAGGCTCTACAGCTGCAGAAGTAGTTAACGCAGTTTCATATCAAACAAAACTCACTTCACCAAAAATCCAGTGTCAATGTTTTAAGGTGTGTTGGCCCTTGCCATCCCTTCAAGGAATGTCCTGCTATCAACCCTGGAACTGTATGTAAACAAATGCCACATGAAGGAAAATCATTCAACAAAAAAGGTTTAGAAACCATAGACCCAACTTATCCATGTATAAAAGACAACCTCAGTACGAAAAAATATAATGCAGACCTCTCCCTAGAGAAGGTAGATGTTGTCTTTTTGGTCCACTCATTGACATATGGCCTCACCACCAACATGAAGACAGGCATACCTGACAAAATATTCTCTTGGCTACCTGATTGTGGGACACAAAACAAAAAAGTTTTAATTCAGGTAGATTTGACTGGATGTATCAGTCAGGATATTTCAGATATGTTCTTTTTGCTCAGGAGGTATAACTGGACAGATGAACAGACAATTAACATAGAAAAACATTTTAAAATGTTTTTTAGCTTTTTCCCCATAAAATTTAAGAACAAGTTCCTCTTTTAGCCTTGGTATTTAGTCACATTTATTCATGCATCCTGGCAATGGAGGCTCACCTTTCCCCCAGGTCAAGGATACCTAATGTGCCACATGTAACTGCACCACTGGCTCTTACAGACTGAAACTTACCACTGGCTCTTACAGACTAAAACTTGACCTGTTGGAAAATCTGAAATGGTTGGCAGTCTGACAAAGCTATTTATAGATACAGAGCATAGCTTGACCTACTGTAAAATCTGACACAGTTGGCAGGTTCTAGATGTCCAGAAGATGTGTCTAGATACATAGTCTAGATGTCTAGACTGTATCTGGACACCAGGCAGAGCCAGGTCAGTTGCCATGGTGATGTCTGGACTGCACCTTGGTTCACTGATTGACCCCTTGACTTGACATGTTGAATCTTGCCGTGCTGCCAAATCTGTTTTCAAACACTGAAAGCCTTTTCCGATTAGCTACACTACTTTTTTAAAGCTGCATTTACCCAATCTATTCTTATAAAACTGACAGAACAATACCATAGAACACTAGAATACAGGAAGTCGACAAGCGACTATGTGTATCCGCCAAAATCAGAGTGGAATGGGTGAAGTGAGGCATGGATTGAGTGGCAAGGGGAAACAGAGTGAGATGTGTTGCATATTAGCAAGGATGTCTGCAGCCGAAATGTGTTTGTAGGTTGCGCCACCTACCACAAATCAAGAAAGCTGTCCAAGTTGTATACATATGAAAATTTTAGGCAGAAAAGTCAAACCACTTCAGAGATATGAGTGTTTTTAGCCCACGGCAGACAAACAGACGGATGCTGTGCAAAAATGGTTGCAGGTGGCCCCTCCAGTTCTGTGTATGATAAAGAGCTATGTGAGATCTATACACATGCAAAATTTTGGCCCAAACGGTCAAATGGTTCCCGAGACATGAGCTTGGATGTCTGCAGCGTAAACTAGAATGTAGGTGGCGCTACCCATCATAAAATCAAGAAAGCTGTCCAGGATGGATAAACCTGCAAAACTTTAGGCAGTTATGTCAAACCACTACAGAGATACGAGTGATTTTAGCCCCTGGCAGACAAACAGACAGATGCTGTGCAAAAATGAGTGCAGGTGGCGCCACCAGTTTTGAGTATGAAAAAGAGATATGTGAGATCTATACACATTTAAAATTTTGGCCCAATAGGTCAAACAGTTCCCGAGATAATGAGCTTGGATGTCTGCAGCGTGAACGTGAATGTAGGTGGCACCACCTGTCATAAAATCAAGAAAGCTATCTAGGATGTATACGCATGCCAAATTTCAGGTGAATTAGTCAAACCCATGGCAGATGAACAGATGGACACTGTGCAAACATGGTTGCAGGTGGCGCCACCATTTTTTGTGTATGTTATAAAGCTATCCAAGGGCTACATTTGTACAAAATTATTTTCCTGATCAGTCAAACATTTCCCGAGATATGTGGGTTTATGTATGGAAACAGATGCACAAATGGATGCTGGGCAGAGAGGAAAGGTCAGAGGTCAACGCAAATTTGGTTAGGCACAAGTTCACATGTGACCCGATAATTGGTGCACCAATTTTTTCAGAAAAATCCGTCCAGCAGTCTCAGAGGAGTTCTCCGGAAACGAACGCGGCAGCGGTGGCGGAACCCGGACAAGAACTTAGTATCTGCAAAACTTCATTTTGGCGGATACATATATCGTAAAGTTTAAACCAATAAGCTTAACAGTTTCTTAAAAAAACAGTGTATAAGTTAGAAGAGTCTAAATTTACATTTTTGCTTGTAAAAACAGACCAATGTAGGTGGCGCCACCAGCACCTCAATTTCAGATATGACTCATATGACATCACTGGCATAAAATTTGGTGATGACACCTCCAGCTGTTTCTGAGATTTTATGTTTAGTATGCTTTTTTGCACAGATGACAAAGTTAAAACTCCTGTTACTTGGCCAAAAATCACCAAACTGGAGCCATTCAAACAAATTTGTGAGAGATTGTTCTAAGGATCATTTCTGTCAAATATTGGACAATTTGGCTGGAAAGTTTCAGAGAAGAAGATTTTTAAATGTTTTTGAGCTTTTCCCCTAAGAAAATGCAGATAGCCAAAAAATAAGCAAAATCCAATAGTGTTTTTTAGGCGACTTATTTTTTGCATAAAATTTGGTGATGCCAAATCCTGCCATGTTTAAGATTAAATTGGGTAAAGTACAGATGACAGAAGATGGATGATGGATGACACCACATCATCTTTTTTAACTTTTCCTGTATAAAATCTAAGAAAATCACTGAATCAAAACCATTTGAACATATTTGAATTATCAACATCTAAGGATCATTCCTGTGTGAGATTAAAGAATTTGACCTAGTGGGTTTTGAGAAGAAGATCTTTGTAGCCACTGAGCAGAAATGGACTGCTATAACATTTGACTATATTTAGCTTCCCATTACTCGGCCAAAAGTCATTGATCAGAGACCATTTGAACAAACTTAAGAAAGCACTACCCTAGGAGCATTTCTGTGTGATATTAAAACAATTTGGCTTTACGCATTTAGAGAAGAAATTTTTTGTAGCCCTTAAGTGACCAACATTAACATAAAATTTGATGATGATAGCTCCAGCCATTTCTGAGATTGTAATTTTAGCATGCAAATGACTAAGTTCAACTTCCTGTAACTCAGTCAAAAATCACCGAACTGGAACCATTCGAACAAACTTGAGAGAGATTGTTCTAGGGAACATATCTGTGAAATATTGGACAATTTGGCTGTACAGTTTCAGAGAAGATTTTTAAAGCTTTTTTAGCTTCTTCTCTATAAAATCTAAATTAATGCAGATACCTAATAAAAAGCTCTAGGGCACCAAGTTTCACATGTAACTAATTCTTATATATAATTTGGAGCTGCTGGCTCCAACAGTTTCTGACTTTAAAGCCCATGGATGGCGGACAGCCAGGCTTGGACGGCGGATGGCGGACGGATGACGCTGGCCATCACATAGGCTCACAGGTTCCCTAAAAAATGACCTTAATTGCCAAGATTATGCCATATACAGGCAGTGCAATCTGTCCAAAAGGCAAAAAGAACTTTGCATTTGAAGGGGTTAGCTCATTCAGTGCATTAGATTTTGATATAATAGATCCAAAAGACATCCCTGCCATTCCCTGGTAAACCAGTCCTTCTCAGTGAGATGGATGGCCAGAAACTAGGCCCAATACAGTTCCACAAATACAGTTATCGTCTCTCTGACATCCGACATAATGCATCCAAAGTTTGACTATGTACATGCCACATTAGTAACCACTTGCAGAGCAGGAGAGTTGGGAACTATCTCTCCGAAACTTATCCCTTGCAAGATCACTTAAAAGTCCTACCTTCGGAGAGAACTTTAGGGGTTTTGGTAATATATGAAATCCTCTTCACCTTACAAAAGATGAAGAATCAAAAGATCTTACAACAATATACACACACCAAGTGCCGGCTACCATGTAGAGTCAGTTGTGCACCAGAAGCGTTCCAGGAGTCACAGAGGGCTTGAAAGGAGTCTTCAGCAGCGCTGATATTGTGCTTGTGGTAGACCAAAGGGAAACTCAAGAAGAAGCCAATATTAACCACAATAATGTACAGGTCACAAGAATGGAATCTGAAATGGATTTGCCAAAAAGTTTAGTTCAATAGTTCAAGCTACCAAAGAATGCATCTTTGAGCAACATTTATCCATTAAACGGCATTAAACCTGACCCAGAGAAGGTGAGAACAACAAAGGATATACCCACTCAAACTACATAGGAGATGCAGCATGGATTTTTGGTATTGTAAACTATCTTAGTAGCTTCTGTCTATATCTCTCACAAGCCATCAAACCACTCAGTGACTTATCAAAACAGAATCATGAGTTTATGTGGTCTCCAATCCAATAGTAAAACTTCCAAATGATTAAGAAATTAATCACCACAGCCCCTTGATTGGCACACTTTGACTCAACTGAAGCTATCATGTGTGAAACCTTATGTTCTGGCCTGTCATGAAGGCACATGTTAGGTTAACATGTCAGTCCTGCAGCAGGTGTCCACATCATGGTTTGCATAATCCTTCCAGCCATTTCTTCGAAGGGAAGAAATACATACAGGTTTTCAGCTGATATTCTTGCCTGTCATATAACATTTAACAATACAAATCAGTGATTGCTTTCAAAACCTTCATTTTATGAAGGGTTGCAAACAACCCCTTTTGGTGTCTGAGAAGCTACCTTGGGTGTGACTGTTTTTCCAGCCCTGGGTTTGTTTTGGATTGCATGGCTCATTTGGGTAGGCTTTAGTTGAGTCATCAAGATGAACTCAACTTGAGTCCTCACTGTCAAGTTGTGCTGGGGGCATGAATAATGATAAATTCAACTCGAGTCTACACTGTCCAAGGGGTACGTGGCATGTGGTTTGTAGTCTCTAGTTGAGTAATAAAGATCACATCGACTAGAGTACGCACACTCAAGGGATGTTTTGTACAGGAGGGCAAGTCCAAAGTTGAGTGATTAAAACTGATTATACTTTAGATTAAATTAAATAAATGGCAAAAACTTGCCAACCGTAGCCACAATTAAACAGTTCAACATGATGAAGCCTGCAGACAAAACACTGCCTGAAGATACATAATCCTCTACCATGCTTCAAAGTGTGGTTCTTTCCAACATGCCTTCTAAAACAACAGAAATCCACACCCTCCCCAAAAACACAAGATAGCACCAAAACACCAGCCATGACAAGGTCTGGAAGAATTGTGAAATCAGTGCAGAGAATGGACCTTTGAGACAGGATCAGAATAAAAACAGGCTTTAGGGTAATCTACCCCAGTGATAGCCCAATGCTTTATAAACTTAATATGGCCTTTTTTATTTAAATGTAATTTGTTTTAATGGACTTTAATACAAAGATGTTGATTGAACCATTCTTATTCACATGCATGTGCATAACTCAAGCTTAAATAAAACATAACCAAGTTTCTTAAAATATGCGCACATTTTTTCTTTTATTACACTTAACTGGTTTGTGACCAGTTCCCCTTTGATACAGATGAGAGAACGGCTATGAAAAATAGGCTTAATGAAGCAATGAAGTGGGAACAAATCTGAAGTATGAAAAGACCTATTTTTTAGTAGAGCAAGGCCTCTCATGAGTAAAGATAACTAAGCCCTGCTGAAATTGTTTAGACAAGGCCAGAATGTATGGGATTGATATTCCTTAATGTGAGATCATGAGACAAAGGTTACCAAAGGTTAATTGCTTGCACCTCTACTCTCAATTAAAGACACTTGTACAGCATGTCTGATGAGCACACACAGACTAGCACAAAACATTTTATTTAACATTTTCAATAATTTGCACAGATGTTAAAACATAACCTTTCCTCT
Organism: Sipunculus nudus; assembly: GCA_026874595.1. Taxonomy (NCBI): domain Eukaryota; kingdom Metazoa; phylum Annelida; class Sipuncula; order Golfingiida; family Sipunculidae; genus Sipunculus; species Sipunculus nudus. The sequence continues at coordinate 45,501,570 of CM049311.1, forward strand.
TAACATTTTTGAAAAAAGATGCATAATAATTCATTGATATAAGAAAATAATTAGAGAAACTTAAAAAAAACTGACAGGTTTTTGTTGTATAATTTTAATGTGATGCTGTAAAAAAAGCAAAATTTAATATAAATTAAAACAGTATCATTCTCTTTTTAATTGTAGCTCTGTCAAAAGGAAAATATCTGTCTAAAAAGAAATATTTTAATACATTCTAAGAATGCTATGAGATTTTTATTTTGTTTTATATGTAATTATATAAACACATAAGAAATTTGAAGAAAAAAATAATATGCTCTGACAAATTACAACATGATTTTATTTTAACAAATTCTTAAGAATATTTTTGCAAACGTTTTATTTATTTTTTAACCATAGGCCTACATTTCTATGTTTTCAAAATGTTTTGGATGTTTAAGCATTTTCTATACATTTTCATAACCTTTTTCTTTGCTAACTGTGCAAAACTAGATTAAGTCATCTCATCAGCTCTGAGAGAGCTTTTGCCGGTGAATGGTGGATCAAGTGCTGACACCTACACTGCTTTGACTGAACAATTGACGTACGTGACCGACACAGAACGCACGAGCGAAGACTTGCAGGATGTTCGCTTCTCTCTCACTCTCAGTGCGTCTGGATGTGCGCCAACACAGTTACCCGCCTCGAATCAAGTAATCCATATGAAACAATCAATATTACAGAACACCTATCACAATATGTCAATAAAACGGGCCGCCAGTCACCACGAACACCGGCGAACACATCCCGCAACACCAGTGAAAGCCATCGCATTGTTCACTTACCTCGTTTTGTGCCCATGCGGGCTTTTCGTATTGAATTATGCCCGTTTACTCAATATGCTAATCAGGTGACACGTCAGCCCGCTTGTCAAAGGGAAATTCCGGGGGAAATCACGTGGTGTTGTTGGGCGCATTGAAGGAAAAGGGGAAATTATTAATCACGTGACAACCAAGCGCCATTTAATGCCTACATGACCTCCTGACCCTTATTACCAAGTCAGACATCCAAAATGGCGACAGACAGCACGCATGGCGTGAGGCTGAGTAAAGTAAGTGCACTGATATTCCCTAACATGGTTTGTAATGCAAGCCTGTAGCATCTGAGCGTGTTGAATATTTCGCAGTTATCTGTAAACACAGCGGTGTCCATGTGTTCATGTGAGCCGCCGAAAAAGCGGACAACTCGATGAGAGGGGGACCGACGTTCTGTTTGAACAGCAAACAACCGCGACCCAAAAGGGGGGGGGGGGGGGGGGGTTGACGTAAAACCCAAGGCCAAGGGGGGCGTGACGTAAAGGACTGTCAGTAACAGAGTTTCCCTATTAAATGGTTGAGTGCAACAGTTTAATTCATTACATAAGTTAAAATGAGATTTTTATGTCTCCAGCAGTATATTTATTCTAATGCTAATAGTTATACTACTAATAGGTTTAATTTCAAACATTTTATATTAAAGCCTTTATTAAGATTATTAGATATAAGGCATATCAGGAATTAGTTATTAACTGGATTTTTAGCTATACCGGTAGTGATTTTTTCTAAAAAAAAATTATTTGAATATACCGATATTGTTATAGTTTTCAACTGTAAATAATTTAATCTTATATTATAAATTTTAACAAATAAGGCCATGATAGAAGGCACTTTTTGCAAATAATTTAAATGTTTTGAATCTGTTATCTCTTGAATTTTTAACATGGATGATTTTTTTAAATGAAAGAAATGAAATTTTTACAAATGCAATACAATCTGTAATGCCTATAGTTACAGTTGCTGTTGCCCTTACATTTTACAAACAATGGTGTTGAAAAATATTAAGCTTATCCTTTTTTCCATATATACTACTACTAGGTCTTGTGAGCCCTGTGGTCATCATATTCATCACATAGATCAAAGATGGCAGTGGATATAATCTTTTATACTTAAAAATGTAGAGCTGCATGTTTTTACAGACCTTTTTTAAAGATTTATGAGACCATGATAGTCTGATGAGGCTGACCTGAAGTGATCATGATAAGTTATTATGCTCCAACACAAACATACACAATTAGTATTAGGAGCTTGTTTATATATGTATATATAGATGATTTAGGGATTCAATTGTGCCTCATCTGTTAATCTTACAAGTTACTCTTCTTAAATAATAAGTACAATGGAACCTGCCTTGCGACCACCCCACCATTATGACCACCCTAAATTACGACCACTTCTCTTGGCCCCAAAATTTTTAGCTCAGCTGACTATAAGTCATCTGAGCTATATTCGTGGTCCATTGTCCGTCGTCTGTCCGTCTGTCCGTCCGTCCGTAGATGTGGCACATTTTGACACTGTAAGACCTAGGAATCCAAAATTCAGCATAATGTTAGATGTCCCCAAGATCTCCTACCAAGCCGAAAACTGGGTCTTTTCGACTTCGTTCCTTTGAGAAATTAAGGAAAAACCTCAATTTTTTATTAAAAACCTATTTTCACACTTCAGGACTGCCTAATATCAAAACCACTCATCTGTTTTTCCTCATATTTACCATAAATATTCCTCTATATAGTTCCTATGTACATTCAAGAAATTATGTCTGTATTATATAATTTAAAAAAGTTATGGACCCAAACATAATGCATTTTGTAAAAAATCAGGAAAGATATTTGATCACTTAACACAAAACATGTTAAAGCTATGGACCTTTTTTCCAGTAATATAACTTTAATTAATCAAAATTAAATTGTATACCCAAAATTAGATGAAAATCTTTTAAATTTTTTAAAATATTAATAAAAATAAAAAATTGGTACTTTAAATTTTGCCCACCTTTGACCATGGCACGTTTTTTTCCTGTAAGTACTGTAGATTTAATTTTCACAGCATGTTTTTGTTACCTTTTCAACGGTTAACACCAAAAATTTGAAATCAGTTGATCAAAAACTGTAGATTTTATTCAAGTTTTCAAGCACCATGTATCATATTGTTTACATCAAGCTATTGTTATGCAGTTTGCAAGAGCTCAGCTCCCCAGCTTCAGTTTTTAGTTCCTTAAATTCGGCATACAGCTAGATGTCTCCAAAATCCCCTACCATGCCAAGAATTTGGTCACTAGGACTTAATACCTTTGAGATATTAATGAAAAACTTCATTTTTCAGTTAAAAACCCATTGTTACACTTCAATACTGCCTAATATCAAAACCACTGATCTGACTTTAATCATATATAATATACATGTTTTTCTATACATGTGCACATGCCAGAAATGATGTCAGTATTGCGTAATTGTTTTAAGTTATGGGCCCAAACATAATGCACTTTGTAAAAAATCAAGAAATATATTTACTCCCTTAACAAGGGGATTGCTGAAGCTAGAGATTTTTTGTCAGGGATGTAACATTATTTAATCAAGATTCAATTGAATACCCAAAATTAGTTATGAATTTTTCAAATTTTATAAGTTATTAGTATAAATGTAAAATTAGTAACTGAAATTTTGCCCAACTTTGACCATGGCACGTTTGTTTCCTGTGAGCACTGTTGATATAATTTTCATATCATGCACGCATAAGGATTTCAGCTTTTAAGTTTAGAAAGCTGAAAGAAATTGGCCAAAAATTGTAGCTTTTATTAATGTTTTTATGAGACCCTGTCAGACTTTGGCACTCTCCAACCCCTCTTGAGTCACCTGTATGTTGACCTTGTTGAACTTTCAGCAAATTATGCATGCTTGAGGCGAGGCATACATGGGAATCCAGGCAGCTTATGGCCAGCAACAGTTGATCCAGGTGTCCAACCCAACTCATCTAGTAGTTTTAACCAACTACATAACAATAAACAATAAATTAATAAATTTTTATTGGTTTTTAATAAAAAATTAAAGAAAAATAGAAAAGGAATTTGTTAGTTTACAATAACAGGAAATTAACTTGCAGTTACTGATGATATAAGAATCTTGTATCGATGGATAGAATGTCACGTATTCCAAATAACACCATGCAGTCACCTATGGTATTTTTCAGTTCAATTTTAATGATAAAGAAGTAAATCATATCATTCATTACTAATCATTAGGGATCATATGATGGAAATTAATGATAGACAAAGATGCAGTTGATAATATTAATCTAGATTCCTACTGTGTCTAGTGTGTACAATGATGTGAAATTAGTCCAAAATGAATTTATTACAGTTATTTTTTAATATAAATAAAAGCCATAAAACCAGGTACTTATGATCATTATTTAAATGTGTGAATTTTGTATATTCTGGATTCTCAACATCATTGTTTGGTGAAAACTGAATAAATACCAGACATGGTGCGAATACTTTGTAATTGTATTTAAATACGAATATGATTATGTACTCCATTATAAAATTTCTTGCATAAAGAATGGGAATTCAGGTAAAAATGAAAGTATATTAATACCAGTGCAAATACTTTCAAAATGTATTCATGAATGCATTCATGAATATATTCTTTAATATTATTTTAATAATCATTTCAGTTATATTTCATTTTAAAAAATCATATGATTCTCTTATTTTTTTTCAATAAAAATTATATTTGGGACAATATTTGTAATTTTTTTTAATAAATAGTTAAACCCTTATATATTCTGCTTATAAGTTATATGGCCTAGTCAAAATCTGTGTGACAATAGTACTCCATTTGTTAATAAAATAAATGAAATCAATCCTCTTCCCTGTCTCCAAAGGTACTATCAAAATCATACATAAGCTAAACAACAACAACTCATAATACAGCTTATATTTATTACCACACAAAATCAGCATGTGCCTCTTTTCTAAATAATATTTTTTTATCATATATAACAGCTGAGCGTCGTGACCCATAGGTCCCTTGTTTGTACTGTAATAACATTTGTTACTAGTCAATGGCTGCGCCTTGTCACAGCTGCCTAAATGATAGAAAGAGGGCAACATGGTTTCCAAACCCTTGTGTTAATCTAGTCCTGCATATCTTCCTGACTCAGTTTCTTGCTGAGACTTACTCAGGCGTACCTTATAGATCACAAGAGGGTAACCGTTGGATTATCTTTAATTTAATTAGCAAGTCTGCCTGGCTAACTGTCCTGGGTCTTTATTGCTCTCAACATTTCAATTTCCACATGACTTTCATGCACACATTCTGCCACATATTATGTTCATGTTCAAAATGTATTCAGTAGATTGTTTTCATATTGCCTCCAGTGTAATTATCTGTTTGTCGTCAGGCATTATTTATATTTATTTTTGTCTTGAATAAATATTTTAAAACAATTTTGTTTTGTTTTCAAATACACACCATAAACATTCTGATTCATAATTAGGGACCTCTGCAAAGTAAAACATTTTGTTATGATACACATTTAAGATAATCAGTTGATGCACATTAAACATAAATGTGTTATATGCAAGCCTGGAAATTTGACCAAGGTAAAGAATTCCACAAATATGACCAACCCCAAATTACGACTACTTTCTCAGTCTCCAGGGTTGTCGTAATTGTGGGGTTCCACTGTATTATTATGCTTTCACTTTTGTTTCCTGCTTCATTGACCTTTTCTAACTTTGAGACTGTTTTATCTCAGCCATATTCCAATGCTAGCAAAATGGATACCAGCACAGGAACCAGTGTTACTACATTTTTAGTTCAGCTGACTATATGTCAATTTAGCTATAGTTATGTTCCATTGTCTGTTGCCTGTCCGTCCATATGTCTGTTAGACTGGTACATTTATAAACTGTTAGACCTATGACTCCAAAATTTGGCATACTGTTGGATGTCCCCAAAATCTCCTACCAAACTGAAAACTGGGTCATTGCAACTTCAAGAAACTCCAAGAAACTAAGGAAAAACTTTATTTCCAATAAAAAACTGTTTAAACACATCAGGACTGCCTTATGTCAAAACAATTTATCTGTATTTCTTAATATTTACCATAAATATTTCCGATATAGTCGCTCAGTACATGCCAGAAATTAGGTCAGTGTTACAGAACTGTATCTGCCAAAACAGAGTTTTGCGGGGAGCCGCCATCGCATAGGTTTCCAGAGAATTCCTCCATAACCACTGGATGGGATTTTACAAAACTCAGAATTATGATTGGGTCACATGTGAACTGCTGTGCCTTCATTTTGGGTTGACCTCTGACCTCTTCTGTTTGCACAGCATTCATCTGTGCGTCTGTTTTCACAGATTAACCCATATTTCTTCAGACTCATTGACCAATCAGGCTGAAATTTTGCACCAGTGTAGCTCTTGGATAGCTTTACATCATACAAAAAATGGTGGCCACCTGCAACAATATTTGCACAGTGTCCATCTTTTTGTCTGCCTTTGGTTATAATTACTCACATCTCTGAAGTGGTTGGACTCATCCACATGAAATTTTACATGCGTATACATCCTAAATAGCTTTCTGGATTTTATGGCAGGTGGCACCACTTACATTTATGTTAATGCTGCAGACATCCATGCAATTTAACTCAGGACTGGTTTGACGTATCTTCCTGAAATTTTGCATGTGTGTAGATCTCGTATATATCTGGGATAGGATAATATCACTCGGATCTCGGCAGTGGTTTGACTTATCTTCCTAAAATTCAGCATATGTATACATCCTAAATAGCTTTCTTATTTTTATGGCAGGTAGCACCACCTACATTTATGTTTAAGCTGCATACATCCATGCTAATATCTCAGGACTGGTTAGATGTAGCTTCCTAAAATTTTGCATGTGTGTAGATCTCATATTGCTCTTATCATATGCAAAACTGGTGGCACCACCTGCAACAGTTTTTTGCACAGCATCCTTCTGTTTTCTGCCATAGGATAAAATCACTCATATCTCGGCAGTGGTTTGACTTATCTTCCTAAAATTTTGCATATATATACATCTTGGAGAGCTTTCTTGATTTTGTGGAAGGTGGTGCCACCTACGTTCACAACTCATGATTGGTTTGACGTACAGGCCTGAAATTTTGCATGATTATAGATCTTATAAAGTTCTACAGTTTATAGATACAAATTTGGCGGCCACAATAACAACCATTTTTGCATGGTGTCCATCTGTTCATTTGCCTAGGGTAAAAATCACTCATATCTCAGCAGTGGTTTGACTTATCCACCTGAAGTTTTGCATAGATATACATCTTGAAGAGCTTTTTCTTTCAAATTACAGGTGGCACAAGCTACAATCATGTGTATGATTGTGTACATTACCTATGTACTTACCAAAAATTAGGTTTTTATGAGATCTTGTCACACCTAGGCTATACACCTCTGAGGCTGTATATGTCCTTGTTGACTTTTCAGTACAAATTATGCTTGCTTGAAGTGACACGTGCTCTGCAGCCAGCCAGCTCTTGGGTGGCTTCAGCTGGACCTAACTGTCTATCCCCCCTTGTCTAAGTACTTGTTTTTGCCAAAAACATAACAAAAAAAAAAACAAAAATTAAAAAAATTTTTTTTGCTTTATAATTACAACTTAAAGAAAAATTAATGGAAAAGGAATTGTAAAGTTAATAAGTAACGGGGAATAACCTTGAAATTACTGATGTTTAATGGATCTTCCAAGGAAGGCCAAAAATGAATTCCAAATGACACCATGCAGTCCCCACTGGGTGTTTATTCATTTCAATCATAAAAATGAAAAATAAATAATCAGATAAAATTGGTTACTATGAGTATGAGGGATTATATGAAGCAAATTAGTGATAGACAAGGATGCAGTTGATTATATAAAAATAATCTAAATTGCAAGGTCTTTTCCAGGTGTTTCATTTGTTTATATTTATTACAAAATTTAAAAAAATTAAATATGTCTAATATTTAAAATATTACTCAGACAAGTGCTCATTAAAGATGTCAGTATGTTTGACCTATGGCATTTAGACTCATGGCTGTATCAGCTGTTACATGATACTAGGTAAATAATCCAAATTTATAGTACTGATTCCTTTATATCAGTTAATAAAATTAAACATGCCCATCTCCAGATGGGTCCTTGTATAAAAATAATCTATAACATATTGTTTTGTTTTGACCCTTGTGTTATTTTAAACACATGTATTAGTTTCATAGCTGAGATTATTATCTTTTTTTCCAGATACATATTAAATAAAATAAAAATATTCAAATGGGATAAAAAATCGGATCTTAAAGACATGTTTTCATTATGATGTCTATAATGTTAATAGTTGTCATAAAGGTCTTGCTATGTTTAGTGTGTCGACAGTGGTGTGACACTATTACATGGGTGAATATTATAGTTTTTGTGAACCTGTGAGCTAATGCGATTATGTGGCGTTGTCCGTCGTCTGCACGTTAACCCACACTGTTTCGAAAAATGACAGGCGCTAGCACCACAAAATTTTAAGCAATAAAATGAGCCATCTGAAAAACTATAAGATTTTGCTTATTTTTGGCTAACTGCATTTTCTTAGATTTTATAGAGAAAAAAATTTAAAAAAACTTTTAAAATCTTCTTCTCTGAAACTGTCCTGCCAAATTGTCCCATATTCCACAGAAATGATCCCTGGAACAATTTCTCTAAAGTTTGTTCGAATGGTACCATTTCGGAGATTGTTGGTCAAGTTAAAGGAGGTTGAACTTAGTCATCTGTCAAAAAAAGCATGTTAAAATTTAAATCTCAGAAATGGCTGGTGCTATCATCACCAAATTTTATGCCAATGTTGGTCACATGAGTCATATCTGAAATTGAGGTATTGGTGGCGCCACCTGCATCAGCCTTTTTTGTACGGCTCATCAGTGCCTGTATCACACTGAGGGCTACAAAAACTTCTTCTCTGAAACCATATGGCTAAATTGTTTAATATCACACAGAAATGATCCTGCTATACCTAGGGTAGTGCTTTCTGAAGTTTGTTCAAATGGTCTCTGTTTAGTGGCTTTTGGCTGAGTTATGGGAAGCTGAATTTAGTCATATGCCATAACAGCCAATTTTAGCTCAGTAGATACAAAGATCCTCTTCTCTAAAATCACTGGGCAAAATTCTTAAATCTTACACATTAATTATCCTCAGATGTTGGTAATTCAAGTTTGTTCAAATGGTTTTGGTTCAGTGCTTTTTGGCTGAGTTACGGGAAGCTGAACTTAGCCAGTTTGCTGTATCTTCCTGTATGAGTTATAAACCTGCGAAACATTTTTCGACTGATGCCACTGAAGCCAGTTTGTTTAATATTTTACAAGAATATCCCTTACAATAATTCTTTTAATAATTGTCATTAATGGTTCCACATGAATGATTTTGGCTGAAATATGGAGATTGAATTGAGTCATTTTACCATATATGTTAGCTGTGTTATGCTGTTACATCTAGCCTGGCATCAGTTTATCAGCATCTATTACATCATGCCACTAGACATTTAGATTTCAGGTTATCTTTGGTTAATATTGACAAGAAAGTTTTTTTAAAAGCTTTTAAAAATTTAGATTTATGATTTAAGTTTTCATCATACCAGGCAATGTTACAATCATGGATATTCAGTTCTCTGTGGCTATATAAAGACAACTGTACATGGATTATAAATTATTGGTATCCCTACTCAACTTAATTCAAGAATTTGCCATCAATGAGATATATCTGTATTTTAATTTTGCATTCAGTATGCATCCGTAATAATTTTACATATATTCCTGATTTCTTTTTTTATAAAAAGTCAGCTGAAAAGCATTTTGTATAGGGAAAATAAATTTCAAGTTATTTCAAGTAGGGACCACTTTTGTGTACAGATGGTAGCACTTGGTTTACCATTGGCAGATTGCCAGTGCCTTGATGTTGGCTATTAGCCGAGATGATGTCAGCTCTATAAATAGTTTTGGCACAGTGCCAGGATTGAAAGAAGCGCAGCAAGGTATAGGTCAAGAGTTCACTCAGTGCAGTAGCTGCGTTCTATTTATAGCTTTGGCAGACTGCTCACTGCATCATATTTGGCACCCAAGTTCAGCCTGAATCTATTTATAGCCTTGGCAGACTGCCAACTGTGTCAGATTATGCAACAGGTCAAGAGTTCACTCAGTGCAGCCAGGTACAGATCAAAAGTTCACTCAGTCTAGCCAGGTGCAGGTCAAGAGTTCACTCAGTGCAGTAGCTTGAGGCAGCAATTTGTCACAGGTCACTGGGTGGCAACTGCCTTACTCACATAAGCCTTGTCAGCCCAGTGCATCAAACTCTGGGGAAGTTTGACCTGTCTATGTGTCTTTGATGGTATTCTCATTTACAAGACAGGTGGTGCCACATACATTGACTTTTGGAGTGTATGCTTATTTCTACAGAGGAATTTGATACATCAGCCTAAAATTGGGCATGTTTATACATATCGGGTAGCTTTATAGTGTACAAGACTGGTGGCCCCACCTTAAATAATTTTTGCACAGTGTATGTCCCTGCTTATTTCACAGGAGGGGTTTGACATATCAGTCTGACATTGGGCATATTTATATATCTCTTCGTTATCACAGTAATTTATATAAGACTGGTGGTGCCAGCTACAATCATTGGATCCGCCAAAACAGAGTTTTGCGGATACTATGTTTTCAGTCTGACGCCGACGCTGCCACCATGGCTGCATAGGTTTCCCGAGAAACCTCACATAAGCCTTGTCAGCCCAGTGCATCAAACTCTGGGGAAGTTTGACCTGTCTATGTGTCTTTGATGGTATTCTCATTTACAAGACAGGTGGTGCCACATACATTGACTTTTGGAGTGTATGCTTATTTCTACAGAGGAATTTGATACATCAGCCTAAAATTGGGCATATTTATACATATCGGGTAGCTTTATAGTGTACAAGACTGGTGGCCCCACCTTAAATAATTTTTGCACAGTGTATGTCCCTGCTTATTTCACAGGAGGGGTTTGACATATCAGTCTGACATTGGGCATATTTATATTTCTCTTCGTTATCACAGTAATTTATATAAGACTGGTGGTGCCAGCTACAATCATTGGATCGGCCAAAACAGAGTTTTGCGGATACTATATTTTCAGTCTGACGCCGACGCTGCCACCATGGCTGCATAGGTTTCCGGAGAACTCCATAACCACTGGGCAGAATTTTTGAAATTCAGAATTATGATTGGTCACATGTGAACTGCTGCGCCCTCATTTTTGGTTGACCTCTGACCTTTCCTCTCTGCCCAGCGTCAATTTGTGCGTCTGTTTCCACACATAAACCCACATATCTTGGGAAACGTTTGACCGATCAGGCTAAAAATTTTGCACAAATGTAGCCCTTTGATAGCTTTATAACATACACTAAAAATGGTGGCGCCACCTGCAATCATTTTTGCATACTGTCCACCTGTTCATCTGCCTTGGGATAAAATCACTCATATCTCAGCAGTGATTTGACTTTTCCACCTGAAATTTTGCAGGTTTATACATCCTGGACAGCTCTCTTGATTTTATGAAGGTGGCACCACCTACATTCAGGTTTACTCTGCAGACATCCAAGCTCATATCTCAGGAACCGTTTGACCGATTTGGCCAAAATTTTGAATGTGTATAGATCTCACATAGCTCTTCATCATAGGCAAAAGTGGTGGTGCCACCTGCAACCATTTATGCACAGCCTCAATCTGTTCATCTGCCTTGGGATAAAATCACTCATATCTCAGTAGTGGTTTGACTTTTCCACCTGAAATTTTGCAGGTTTATACATCCTGGACAGCTCTCTTGATTTTATGACAGGTGGCGCCACCTACTTATTGGTTTACTCTGCAGACATCCAAGCTCATATCTTGTGAACCGTTTGACTGATTGGGCCAAACTTTTGCTTGTGTATAGATCTCACATAGCTCTTCATTATAGGCAAAAGTGGTGGCGCCACCTGCAACCATTTATGCACAGCGTCCATCTGTTCATTTGCCTTGGGATAAAATGTCTCATATCTCAGCAGTGGTTTGACTTTTCCACCTGAAATTTTGCAGGTTTATACATCCTGGACAGCTCTCTTGATTTTATGACAGGTGGCGCCACCTACATTCAGGTTTACTCTGCAGACATCCAAGCTCATATCTCGGGAACCATTTGACCGATTGGGCCAAAATTTTGCATGTGTATAGATCTCACATAGCTCTTCATCATAGGCAAAAGTGGTGGCGTCACCTGCAACCATTTATGCACAGCGTCCATCTGTTCATCTGCCTTGGGATAAAATCTTTCGTATCTCAGCAGTGGTTTGACTTTTCCACCTGAAATTTTGCAGGTTTATACATCCTGGACAGCTCTCTTGATTTTATGACAGGTGGCGCCACCTACATTCAGGTTAACTCTGAGGACATCCAAGCTCATAGCTCGGGAACCGTTTGACCGATTGGGCCAAAATTTTGCATGTGTAAATTTCTAACATAGCTCTTCATCATAGGCAAAAGTGGTGGCGCCACCTGCAACCATTTATGCACAGCCTCAATCTGTTCATCTGCCTTGGGATAAAATCACTCAAATATCAGCAGTGGTTTGACTTTTCCACCTGAAATTTTGCAGGTTTATACATCCTGGACAGCTCTCTTGATTTTATGACAGGTGGCGCCACCTACTTATTGGTTTACTCTGCAGACATCCAAGCTCATATCTCGGGAACCATTTGACTGATTGGGCCAAAATTTTGCATGTGTATGGATCTCACATAGCTCTTCATCATAGGCAAATCTGGTGGCGCCACCTGCAACCACTTATGCACAGGGTCCATCTGTTCATCTGCCTTGGGATAAAATCACTCATATCTCAGAAATGGTTTCACTTATCCACCCAAAATTTTGCAGGTTTATACATCCTGGACAGCTTTCTTGATTTTATGACAGGTGGTGCCACCTACATTTAGGTTTACTCTGCAGACATCCAAGCTCATATCTCGGGAACCATTGGACTGATTTGGCCAAAATTTTGCATGTGTATAGATCTCACATAGCTCTTCATCATAGGCAAAAGTGGTGGCGCCACCTGCAACCACTTATGCACAGGGTCCATCTGTTCATCTGCCTTGGGATAAAATCACTCATATCTCAGAAGTGGTTTGACTTATCCACCTGAAATTTTGCAGGTTTATACATCCTGGACAGCTTTCTTGATTTTATGACAGGTGGCGCCACCTACATTCAGGTTTACTCTACAGACATCCAAGCTCATATCTCGTGAACCGTTTGACTGATTGGGCCAAAATTGTGCATGTGTATGGATCTCACATAGCTCTTCATCATAGGCAAAAGTGGTGGTGCCACCTGCAACCATTTATGCACAGCCTCAATCTGTTCATCTGCCTTGGGATAAAATCACTCATATGTCAGTAGTGGTTTGACTTTTCCACCTGAAATTTTGCAGGTTTATACATCCTGGACAGCTCTCTTGATTTTATGACAGGTGGCGCCACCTACTTATTGGTTTACTCTGCAGACATCCAAGCTCATATCTTGTGAACCTTTGACTGATTGGGCCAAAATTTTGCTTGTGTATAGATCTCACATAGCTCTTCATCATAGGCAAAAGTGGTGGCGCCACCTGCAACCACTTATGCACAGGGTCCATCTGTTCATCTGCCTTGGGATAAAATCACTCATATCTCAGAAGTGGTTTGACTTATCCACCTGAAATTTTGCAGGTTTATACATCCTGGACAGCTTTCTCGATTTTATGACAGGTGGCGCCACCTACATTCAGGTTTACTCTACAGACATCCAAGCTCATATCTCGTGAACCGTTTGACTGATTGGGCCAAAATTGTGCATGTGTATGGATCTCACATAGCTCTTCATCATAGGCAAAAGTGGTGGTGCCACCTGCAACCATTTATGCACAGCCTCAATCTGTTCATCTGCCTTGGGATAAAATCACTCATATCTCAGTAGTGGTTTGACTTTTCCACCTGAAATTTTGCAGGTTTATACATCCTGGACAGCTCTCTTGATTTTATGACAGGTGGCGCCACCTACTTATTGGTTTACTCTGCAGACATCCAAGCTCATATCTTGTGAACCTTTGACTGATTGGGCCAAAATTTTGCTTGTGTATAGATCTCACATAGCTCTTCATCATAGGCAAAAGTGGTGGCGCCACCTGCAACCATTTATGCACAGCATCCATCTGTTCATCTGCCTTGGGATAAAATCACTCAAATATCAGCAGTGGTTTGACTTTTCCACCTGAAATTTTGCAGGTTTATACATCCTTAACAGCTCTCTTGATTTTATGACAGATGGTGCCACCTACATTCAGGTTAACTCTGCAGACATCCAAGCTCATATCTCGGAAACCATTTGACTGATTGGGCCAAAATTTTGCATGTGTATAGATCTCACATAGCTCTTCATCATAGGCAAATCTGGTGGCGCCACCTGCAACCACTTATGCACAGGGTCCATCTGTTCATCTGCCTTGGGATAAAATCACTCATATCTCAGAAATGGTTTGACTTATCCACCCGAAATTTTGCAGGTTTATACATCCTGGACAGCTTTCTTGATTTTATGACAGGTGGTGCCACCTACATTCAGGTTTACTCTGCAGACATCCAAGCTCATATCTCGGGAACCATTTGACTGATTGGGCCAAAATTTTGCATGTGTATAGATCTCACATAGCTCTTCATCATAGGCAAATCTGGTGGCGCCACCTGCAACCACTTATGCACAGGGTCCATCTGTTCATCTGCCTTGGGATAAAATCACTCATATCTCAGAAGGGGTTTGACTTATCCACCTGAAATTTTGCAGGTTTATACATCCTGGACAGCTTTCTTGATTTTATGACAGGTGGCGCCACCTACATTCAGGTTTACTCTGCAGACATCCAAGCTCATATCTCGGGAACCATTTGACTGATTGGGCCAAAATTTTGCATGTGTATAGATCTCACATAGCTCTTCATCATAGGCAAATCTGGTGGCGCCACCTGCAACCACTTATGCACAGGGTCCATCTGTTCATCTGCCTTGGGATAAAATCACTCATATCTCAGCAGTGGTTTGACTTATCCACCTGAAATTTTGCAGGTTTATACATCCTGGACAGCTTTCTTGATTTTATGACAGGTGGCGCCACCTACATTCAGGTTTAATATGCAGACATCCAAGCCCATATCTCGTGAACCATTTGACTGATTGGGCCAAAATTATGCATGTGTATGGATCTCACATAGCTCTTCATCATAGGCAAAAGTGGTGGTGCCACCTGCAACCATTTATGCACAGCCTCAATCTGTTCATCTGCCTTGGGATAAAATCACTCATATGTCAGTAGTGGTTTGACTTTTCCACCTGAAATTTTGCAGGTTTATACATCCTGGACAGCTCTCTTGATTTTATGACAGGTGGCGCCACCTACTTATTGGTTTACTCTGCAGACATCCAAGCTCATATCTTGTGAACCGTTTGACTGATTGGGCCAAAATTTTGCTTGTGTATAGATCTCACATAGCTCTTCATCATAGGCAAAAGTGGTGGCGCCACCTGCAACCATTTATGCACAGCGTCCATCTGTTCATCTGCCTTGGGATAAAATCACTCATATCTCAGCAGTGGTTTGACTTTTTCACCTGAAATTTTGCAGGTTTATACATCCATGACAGCTCTCTTGATTTTATGACAGGTGGCGCCACTTACATTCAGGTTTACTCTGCAGACATCCAAGCTCATATCTCGGGAACCATTTGACTGATTGGGCCAAAATTTTGCATGTGTATAGATCTCACATAGCTCTTCATCATAGGCAAAAGTGGTGGCGTCACCTGCAACCATTTATGCACAGCGTCCATCTGTTCATCTGCCTTGGGATAAAATCACTCATATCTCAGAAGTGGTTTGACTTATCCACCCGAAGTTTTGCAGGTTTATATATCCTGGACAATTACTCGATTTTATGACAGGTGGCACCACATTTAACGTTTACACTGCAGACATCCATGCTAATATGCAACACACCTCACTCTATTCCCCTGCAACTTAATCCATGCCTAACTTCATCCATCCCACTCTGATTTCTGCGGATACACAGTCGCTTGTCGACTACCCATATTCTAGTTTTAAAATGTCCTAGTCTGAAACTTGCAGGTCCGAAATGTCCATTTTGCTATAATAATAATGACTAAGGTAGATATGCAGGACTTAAGAGGATCTATATTAAATTTTAAAAATAAACCTCCATTCAGACTCCCAAACTTTGCACAGGTTCACATTAGGCCTGTAGGCCTTGTTTTTAGTTCAGCTTACTATACTCATAGTCCTTTGTACTTTATCACGCAGTGCAGCTTTCAAATACACCACACAATTTTCTCGTTTGCCATATTAGTACGACGAAAAAGACTCAGGTCAACCAATCTTTATGCTCATTGGTGGAATCTGTCATGAGGTACTAAATTCTCATGATTTACATAAGGTGTATGAATGGGACCTAATAGGTGCCTGTCTGATGATGGCATGCTGGAATCACCAGGCAGAGCTGTAACTGGTGATCTCTGATATTTCAGGTTCAGGTGTCCGCTCATGACAGGATTTTGGATCAAATATGACTGTCCCTGTCTGCATTTAGCAGGCGTCTGTTCAAGACAGACAGTGAGAAATGGGATGGGACAATGGACCTGTGTATGCACATTGCAGGTGTCCACTCATGCCAGGGTCTCCTTACAGCAGGTACCGCTGTAGTCCATTTAAATGCACAGTCAACACCACTACGATTTTATACAGATATTCTCAGAATCAATTTCAGCTGAGTGCTATGACCCATAGGTCCCTTGTCTTGATAAATCACAGAAACATTTACAGTACCTTTTAAAAAACAAATATATAAAAAATAACATTATTTTTCTGTATTTAAGGATTTTATTAAGTTCTGTAAAGCTGAATCAGTATGGCACTGTCACCAATAGGTCCCTTGTTATAACTTACTTCTCATAGACAATATCAGCTTTGAAACCAGACCCATTGGTCTGGCACAAAATATTAAATTTAGTATACTTTTATATAATGATATATGACATATTAAGGAGGGCTGATCAAACTGTCACAAGAATTGATGTGATAATTGATGGCACTGACATAAAATTATTAAGTGATAAATGCAGGTTTCATTAAATGGTACAGTAAAAGAAACAAGGTTTCAGATAATACTTGATCTTTATCATATGGAAAACACTGTAACAACAGTGATGATTGCTGTCAAGGCTAAACATTATGTCTGCAAGCACTGAGCATGGCAAAGTTTAAAAGACAGATAAATATATTCATATTCAAATGTTCTTTTTTATTTCAGACCAGCCCAAGATTTTTACATGCCAACTCCACCAGCCATACCTGGGTTTTCAGTGCAATTGCTGAGCTGATTGGTAGGTACACTGAAAATCAATATATAACTGGCACAGTTCCATATCTCTTTAATTTTTAGTTGAGCTGACTTTAAGTCATCTGAGCTATAGTTTTGGTCCATTGTCCACAGACCATCTGTCTGTCGTCCGTCTGTTACACTGGCAAGTTTTGAAACAGTTAGACCTATGAATCCAAATTTTGGCATACAGTTAGATGTCCCCAAGATCGCCTACCAGACCGAAAACCTGGTTACTGGGACTTTGTTACTTCGAGAAATAAGGAAAAACCCTCAAATTACCATGAAAAACCAATTATCACACTTCAGGACTGTCTAATATCACAACCACTAATCTGTTTTTCTGAATATTTACCAGAAGTATTGTCCTGCATATTTCCTATAAACATGCCAGAAATTAAGTATGTAAGTGTAATTTCTCTAAGTTATGGGCCCAAACATAATGGACTTTGAAAAAAAATCCGGAAAAACATGTTCTCACAGTTGTTAAATAAAGTGAAAATCGTATCTATACTCTATAATAATAGAGAGATGTTGTAACTCCCATTATTCCCATTATACCACCACCACCAAGTCATTGCAACTGCATACTGGGGACATTAGTTATATTTCAAATGTATACATTTTATAAAATAAAAAATACATATTTTAATTTAATAATATATATATTATAAAAGAATAGATCCAATTGAACAAATGTGTAAACTACTGAACTGTCAACAGTTTTTCAAAAAGCCCACCAATGATCATTGTAATAATGTACATCTTTTGTTCACAAACTTCTCACTTGCTTCAATTTTAACCTTTAGGAAATGCATGGTTTGGTCACAAAATATTATTTGCAACATTTCTTACACATCAGTACAAACTAATCATGTCAACCGGCCATGGCTTATATTACCTTTTCCTCTTAGACTTTAGCACCATTTGATATTATTTTAGATCTTTACCTTCAGGGTCAACTTCAGCTGAGCACAGTGACCAATGGGTCCCTTGTTAATGGAACTGATAAAATTGCTGTGACCTTGCCATTTATGCATGTTCAGCATCTAAAAACATGCATGTGATAGTAATTTTATGTCTGGTTCTGTTTATGTGCTTAGTGCTCTCTGCAGTGGACACATATTTGTACAAAACTTGAATTCCATTTGACAAAATTAATAGACAAACAGCCAAATGTGACTAAATGGCTAATGTCCTAATGATAGGGTTCTAGATGTTGGACATAAGTATTCCATAGGAGATAGGTACTCTACTACAGCCCAAGTACTCATTGCCATGACAACTCTGTAAAGTTGATTCATTCTTATTCTAGGCTATGCTACATTTTAGATTTTGTATTGTACCACCAGGGTTACAATGATTAAAGTGCACATTTAATTGTGTCCACATAGTGGTGTATTGCTATGAAAGTGTGGATGTTCATCAGATAAGTAATTCCTTACTTCCGAAGAGTAAAAACTTCACAAGGTGTGAAATTGACTATTAATTTCAGTAATGAATTATAGCTGAGATTGTAATTAGCACAATGATATTGTTTGTCCCTCATTCAACCAACAGTGTGTATACTTTATTTGAAAAGATGTTTTTATTTTATCAAATTTACTGGATCTTTTATTTCGGTGAATAAAATCAAGCATCTGAAAACTCCAGTGTACAAAACTTTTTAATAGTGATTCAAGGAAAAATCTTGAAGATGCCATGTTGTGGCATTATTTTCTTTTAAATTCAGTTTAAGCATTTGTGATTTAAAAATAATAAAATATATGTGTATGCATATTAGGACCTGATGTGAGCTACACTCTGGAAAAATAATGATTGAAACTTAGAATTCTGATATATTAACTTATATTTTCAGATTTTTAGCTCAGCTGACTTTCAGTCATGCTGGGCTATAGCGATGGGTCTTTGTCCGGCATCCTTCCGTCTGTCCGGCCGTCCGGCCTTCCGGCCGGCCTTCCGTCCGTTAGCAGAGCACAAATCATAACCGTAGGGGCTAGGGCCATGAACCCTATGCAGTCTTAGAGGTTATAAAAAGATCTCCTTGCAAACCTGAAATTAGGTCACTGCGACCTATATTCTCGAAGTTATGGGGTGTGTTTGCACCCCCCAGAAATAACTCTTTGAGACAAAATTTTCATCCCAAACCTTCCATCTTTCACATACAGCTCACCTACCAACAGGGGAAGAACCATAATTTTTTTTGAGGTCAAAAGGTCAAAGGTCAAGGTCTCAGGAGCCTCTTCTTTGAAAAGCCTGTGGATGCATTTTAAGCCAACCCTTTCATCCCAGTACTTTGATTTTTCACATATAGCTCACCTACTAAGTTGGAGAAGAATCCTATAGATTTTGAGGTCACAAGGTCAAAGGTCAGGGTCACAGGATCCACTTCTTTGAAAAGGTTGTGGACACATATCAAGCTAGACTTTTCATTCCAAACCTTCCAGCACTGATATCGCTTCTCTGCCAACAGGGGAAAAGACCTGTTGATTTTTAAGGTCAAAGGTCAAGTTCACAGCACCCACTTCTTGTGTGGAGTCATTTTCAGGCAAACTTTTCAATCTGTACCTTCCATCTGTCATATATGGCTTACCTACCAATAAGGGAAGAAGCCTATTGATGTTGAGGTCAAAAAGTCAAAGGTCAAGGTCACAATATTTAATTGTTCTAAATGCTTGTGAGCATATTTCAAGTGTAACTGTTCAACCCAAACCTTCAGTCTTTCACATATGCCACATCTATGCATCACTCAGTTTGACTCAAACTTCATATTTATGGGTCTTTTTGCTTGAATAAATAACTTATTGATTTTGGGGTCAGCTGGTCAGCAGGTTAAAGGTTGCAGGTCAAAGTTATTCACCCATTGGTTGCCAAGTAATTACACCAGATTTAAGTGGTTAGTAGTTACCCATCATTTAGAAAGAATCCAGTTGATATATGGGCAAAAGGCCAAGGTCATAGGTCAGGGATGTTCACAATTACTTATTTTATAGACCATCTCTATTTTTCTTGTATATATAACCATCCCACTCCAGCTGGTACATCTCCCTGTGTGGTTGTAATTGTGAGTGACACTGGTGACATATGACTCCCTTTTGTATCAGCCTATTAAGTGATAAGGCTCAGTGATAAGTACCTCCTTACTTCATAACAAAAACACTGTTGTCAGAATGCTTCAGCCAGGCATTAAGACTATGAGAGTATAGTATTAAGGTTTAGCTACTGATTTATAAGATGATGGGAACATTTTGCAGTTTATTTTATGGAATCCTAGCAATAAACTTAGTTTCCTAGATATCTGAATATTTTAATATATATCACCACATATAAAAGCAAGTGTTTGTTCTCATAATATGTGGATGTGTACCTTGATTTAGGATGGCTTTTTGTTTCATTTCAAGACTCTTAGTCATGCTTTCTGCATTTCTTTTCTTTCATGTTTGACAGTTTACCTACTCTGCTGACCCCATTGAAAAGCAGAGTGATAATAAAAAATATTGGACTTTCACTTTTTACAATTGCATATCTATAAATCTGATATGAGGGCCTGGACATGCCTTTTGAATTATTTTGGGCATTCATTACTGGATAATTTGCCCCAAGTTTGGTCTCTTATTGGAGAATGTGGGATATCAAATGTCATACTTGTCAGAAATCCATTATGTCTGCCAGTTTGCCACCTTAGAAATTCTTTCTTTAGTGCAGTTTCAGTAATTTTTCTTTAATGTTTGGTCCGATTTAGAGAATGTTTGTTGTCTGATTATAGACTTGTCAGAAGTCCAATATGGCCACCAGGCAACCATCTTTTAATTGTATCCGCCAAAACAGAGTTTTGTGGATACTATGTTTTCAGCTGGTCGCCGCCGCCGCCGCCGCCGCCGCCGCCGCCGCCGCCGCGTAGGTGTCCGGAGAACTCCTCCGTAACCGCTGGGCGGAATTTTCCGAAACCCGGGATTATGTTCGGGTCACATGTGAACTGCTGCGCCCCGATTTTGTTTTGACCTCTGACCTTTCCTCTGCGCTCTGCGTCCGTTTGTGCGTCTGTTTCCACACATAAACCCACATATCTCGGGAACCGTTTGACCGATCAGGAAAATTTTTTTGCACAAATGTAGCCCTCGGAGAGCTTTATAACATACACCAAAAATGGTGGCGCCACCTGCAACCATGTTTGCACAGTGTCCATCTGTTCGTCTGCCTTGGGTTAAAATCACTCATATCTCTGCAGTGACTTGACTAATTCACCTGAAATTCGGCATGCGCAAACATCCTGGATAGCTTTTCTGATTTTATGACAGGTGGCGCCACCTACATTCACGTTGACGCTGCAGACATCCAAGCTCATATCTCGGGAACCGTTTGACCGATCAGGAAAATTCTTTTGCACAAATGTAGCCCTTGGAGAGCTTTATAACATACACCAAAAATGGTGGCGCCACCTGCAACCATGTTTGCACAGTGTCCATCTGTTCGTCTGCCTTGGGTTAAAATCACTCATATCTCTGCAGTGACTTGACTAATTCACCTGAAATTTGGCATGCGTATACATCCTGGATAGCTTATCTGATTTTATGACAGGTGGCGCCACCTACATTCACGTTTACGCTGCAGACATCCAAGCTCATATCTCGGGAACCGTTTGACCGATCAGGAAAATTCTTTTGCACAAATGTAGCCCTTGGAGAGCTTTATAACATACACCAAAAATGGTGCCACTACCTGCAACCATGTTTGTACAGTGTCCATCTGTTTGTCTGCCTTGGGTTAAAATCACTCATATCTCTGCAGTGACTTGACTAATTCACCTGAAATTTGGCATGCGTATACATCCTGGATAGCTTTTCTGATTTTATGACAGGTGGCGCCACCTACATTCATGTTTACGCTGCAGACATCCAAGCTCATATCTCAGGAACCGTTTGATTGATCAGGAAAATTTTTTTGCACAAATGTAGCCCTTGGAGAGCTTTATAACATACACCAAAAATGGTGGCGCCACCTGCAACCATGTTTGCACAGTGTCCATCTGTTGGTCTGCCTTGGGTTAAAATCACTCATATCTCTGCAGTGACTTGACTAATTCACCTGAAATTTGGCATGCGTATACATCCTGGATAGCTTATCTGATTTTATGACAGGTGGCGCCACCTACAATCAAGTTTACGCTGCAGACATCCAAGCTCATATCTAGGGAACAGTTTGACCAATTGGGCCAAAATTTTGCATGTGTATAGTTCTCACAAAGCTCTTTATCATACGCTAAACTGGTGGCGCCACCTGCAACCCTTTTTTGCACAGCGTCCATCTGTTTGTCTGCCAAGGGCAAAAATCACTCATATACAATATAGTGGTTTGACTTATCTGCCTTAAATTTTGCATATGTATACAACTTGGACGGCTTTCTGGGTTTTTTGGTAGGTAGCGCAACCTACATACACAATTTGGCTGCAGACATCCATGCTGATATGCAACACTTCACCCGTTCCACTCTGATTTAGGCGGATACAAGTAGTCGCTTGTCGACTACCCGTATTCTAGTTCCTTTTGATCATATTATCTCAAGAACAGTTAAAGTGAATGCAGTTGGATGTATATTTATGTAATATTGTAAAGGATTGGGTCAAATATTTCTGAATAAATATTACCATCATTTATAAAAGTGCAGTACAGTTGGCTTGTATTATATAAAAATTCATACAGAAGCACCTGTTTCTCAATAATTCTTGCATGTATTTCCTTGATTTTTGCTATATATTTTGATCTTATATTTGCCCTTTGTGGTGTTCCTTTGAGACTGACAGGTTTCAAGCAAGCTGTTGGAATAGTTCCTGATAGCTTAACAATCATGCCTTTTCCTCAGACCATCAATTCACTGTGTTTTAACCAGACATAGGTGATATATATTTCTGTTGTCATAGAAAATTTTCAACAAATTGGCAAATTGGTTCTTCAAAATTTGACTGGAAGTTGTGAATCTCAGTCCATGATGTCACAGGTCATGCTTGGCAGCTGAGCGTCATGACCCATGGGTCACTTGTTTTTTATTACAAATTTATAAAACTTGTAAATTAAAAAAAAATGAATCTGATTAAAAACTATTAATTGAAAAAGTGGATATGCTAAAAAATAGGCTTTAACATAAACTTAAATGCATTATTCCCTTGAAAGTGAAATAAAGATATAAGTCCATTCTGTCCACTTGCCTGTCCATCTGTAAATTTTTAATATGCATAACAGTATCTCAGAACTTTACTGTTTTTAGCTCAGCTGACTATAAGTCATCTATAAGTCTCCTACCAAGCAGAAAACTGGGTCTTTGCGACTTCTTTCCATTGAGAAATTAAGGAAAAACCTCAATTTTTTATTAAAAACCTATTTTCACACTTCAGGACTGCCTAATATTGAAATCACTCGTCTGGTTTTCCTCATTTTTATCATAAATATTCCTCTATATAGTTCCTATGTACATGCCAGAAATTATGTCTGTATTATATAAATTAAAAAAGTTATGGGCCCAAACATAATGCATTTTTGTAAAAAATCAGGAAAGATATTTGTCCACTTAACACAAAACATGTTAAAGATATGGACTTTTTTTCCAGTAATATAATTTTAATGAATTGAAATTAAATTGTATACCCAAAATTAGACCAAAATCTTTTAAATTTTTTAAAATATTAACAAAAATAAAAAATTGCTACCTTAACCCTTTACTGTTCAGATTAGCCTGTGGATTGTCACACTCGTACTGTTCAGATTTATTTTGCATTTTTTCCACATTTTGACATGAATCTATTATAAGAGACATTTACTCAGTAACCGTTAAAGGTATCTTTGTGAAATTTTCAGCTTTTACTGTCAGGTATATGTCCTTCATGTTATTGTATCCGCCAAAACAGAGTTTTGCGGATACTATGTTTTCAGCTGGCCGCCGCCGCCGCCGCCGCCGCCGCGGCGTAGGTGTCCGGAGAACTCCTCCGTAACCGCTGGGCGGAATTTTCCGAAACCCGGGATTATGTTCGGGTCACATGTGAACTGCTGCGCCCCGATTTTGTTTTGACCTCTGACCTTTCCTTTGCGCTCTGCGTCCGTTTGTGCGTCTGTTTCCACACATAAACCCACATATCTCGGGAACCGTTTGACCGATCAGGAAAATTTTTTTGCACAAATGTAGCCCTCGGAGAGCTTTATAACATACACCAAAAATGGTGGCGCCACCTGCAACCATGTTTGCACAGTGTCCATCTGTTCGTCTGCCTTGGGTTAAAATCACTCATATCTCTGCAGTGACTTGACTAATTCACCTGAAATTGGGCATGCGTAAACATCCTGGATAGCTTTTCTGATTTTATGACAGGTGGCGCCACCTACATTCACGTTTACGCTGCAGACATCCAAGCTCATATCTCGAGAACCGTTTGACCGATCAGGAAAATTCTTTTGCACAAATGTAGCCCTTGGAGAGCTTTATAACATACACCAAAATGGTGGCGCCACCTGCAACCATGTTTGCACAGTGTCCATCTGTTCGTCTGCCTTGGGTTAAAATCACTCATATCTCTGCAGTGACTTGACTAATTCACCTGAAATTGGGCATGCGTATACATCCTGGATAGCTTTTCTGATTTTATGACAGGTGGCGCCACCTACATTCACGTTTACGCTGCAGACATCAAAAGTCATATCTCGGGAACCGTTTGACCGATCAGGAAAATTCTTTTGCACAAATGTAGCCCTTGGAGAGCTTTATAACATACACCAAAAATGGTGGCGCTACCTGCAACCATGTTTGCACAGTGTCCATCTGTTTGTCTGCCTTGGGTTAAAATCACTCATATCTCTGCAGTGACTTGACTAATTCACCTGAAATTTAGCATGCGTATACATCCTGGATAGCTTTTCTGATTTTATGACAGGTGGCGCCACCTACATTCACGTTTACGCTGCAGACATCCAAGCTCATATCTCAGGAACCGTTTGACCGATCAGGAAAATTTTTTTGCACAAATGTAGCCCTTGGAGAGCTTTATAACATACACCGAAAATGGTGGCACCACCTGCAACCATGTTTGCACAGTGTCCATCTGTTCGTCTGCCTTGGGTTAAAATCAATCATATTTCTGCAGTGGTTTGACTAATTCACCTGAAATTCGGCATGCTTATACATCCTGGATAGCTTTTCTGATTTTATGACAGGTGGCGCCACCTACAATCAAGTTTACGCTGCAGACATCCAAGCTCATATCTAGGGAACCGTTTGACCGATTGGGCCAAAATTTTGCATGTGTATAAATCTCACATAGCTCTTTATCATACGCAAAACTGGTAGCGCCACCTGCAGCCATGTTTGCACAGCTCCCATCTGTTTGTCTGCCATGGGATAAAATATCCATGCTAATATGCAACACTTCACCCGTTCCACTCTGATTTAGGCGGATACAAGTAGTCGCTTGTCGACTACCCGTATTCTAGTTTTATTTATTTTCTACATACCTGGTTTGATATGTATGTAACTAAGGTATATACAGGTAAAAACAGGTAAATCTGTACTACCTGTATTTCCACTCACTGGTATATCACCAAAATGACCCCTTTCATCCTGTTCAGGTAACCCATGAACCATTTGATAAAAAAAGGGAAATGTAAGGATTTTTTTTCACTCCAAGGTAATTATATATTAAAGGTAAGAAAAAGGTAAATGATTTGGTTTAACACTGGAAAGGGAACCACCGACGAACCAGAATGTGCTAGTAAAATTGGATTTTTCTGTGGGAATCATATATTTTTCACCTGAAAAGCTTGCTGACCAAAAGAGCACATTCTATGACTATTGACATATAACACATATGTTTACCTGTACAGGTCAGAAAAGGTAAATTATTTTTTTTTCTGAATATGTACGCAAACACCTTGTTAATCAGTATAGTTACTATAAATTAATACCTTCTCTATTTATGGACTGTATAATTAATTTTGATATAAGAACAGGTGCTTTTAATACAGTAATTAAGTTACCTATGTGAATAGTACCTTTGTTCTTCAACTGATCTAATTACCTGTGACAGTGACAAAATCATGCTGAAAAGTGGCTGGTGAGAATAGGGATAAACAAGTGTTAACTGTGAAAAACCATTATATTTTGATTTTTCAGACATGTAAAACATAAATTGATAATTTTGGTTACAGTTACACATAAAAACATACTCACCTGTACAGGTGAGTTTGGTTAAATCCAGGTAAATTATTTTTTAATGAAGTATATATTTTATACATGTAATTAGGGAGGACAAAAAAAAAACAAACAACTTAATTTTGAGTGCCATGTGTAAAATTTATGAATTACAGGTACTAACTGCACTATTTATTGGGTTACGTGAAATGATACCTTTGATCTTAAACAGATTTAATTACCTTTGTAAGTACAGAATATAAAGACAACTTTTCATTAAAAGTGGAAAGGAAATTTTTGAAGGAGTCAAAACAATATGCAGAAGCTATCTTTTAATTAACTGCACAGCCATGAGACTTGTGCATTTCAATTTTGCCAATTGCTACCTGTAAAAGTTTACTCACCTGCACAGGTAAGATCAGGTAAATAAAGGTAAATTCTCATTTTTTAAATTTAAATTATATATTGCACTTGTTATAAGGAACATCGCAATAAAAACTATTTCCTTTTGTCCAATGTGCAAAATATATAATTTATGGGTGTAAAATGCACAAATTATCTGGTTACCTGTAATATACCTTTTTATGTCAAATTAATATATTTTAACAAGTGCAGGCAAAAACAAATCGCAGACGGATTATAAAATAAAATCTGGAAAATTGTGTCTACTCTGTTTACATTTCATGCAATAATAAAATTGCTGTTTAGTTGGTCTGTCGCGTTTATCTGCACAGGTAAAAATCCAGGTGCGACAGGTAAACAGGTGTGCACTTGGTTCGATCAACGATTAGCCTTAATAAACGTTGATATATCCAAATCTTTCCCATTCTAAACAGTGCAAATGTACTAAAATTTGAAATAAAAATCAAAACAAATATGTCTTACACTTGTGAAAACTGTTATTTTCCTAATTGAGGGTATCCATGCAATTTCTTTTGAAGTACCCGCCCCTTCGCGGCTGACGGTGATTGAGCGATAATGAGTGAATTCAGCAATGTGTAGCACACAAGGTACATTAATGACGCGGTTTTGCGGACTTTAGTCGCAGGATTAACCTATCTAGTCAATATAACGGAAAAATAAAAATAAATTAAAACTTTTACTGGGCAATTAAGATGCAAGACGACACGTCTGTTTGGGTTTCTTTCCTGAATGGTCCAATTCAACCGCATCATCCCTCAGCCAGCGATGACGCACTGACGCTGCAAACTTTTCTCACCCAATCGCGTCTACTTTTACATCGGCAAGGTTCATGTGACTGGGTCTGGCGTGTTTACTTTGTAAAGTCTTTTAAATGGACAAGGTTCACGTGACTAAGTCTGGCGTGTTTATTATAAGAGGCATCATGAGATGCAGTGCCGACTGGCGGTCGAATTATTCTTTTTTTTTTTGGGGGGGGGGGGGGGTTGTTTGTTGGAGTTACCTGGAAACATCCTTTCACGTCATGCAATATATGTATATGCATTAGAAGGGATTCTTTCCCGCAGGGATCAGAAACAACGAGAACACGTACTGATAGTACTTAGATAGTAGAACAATAATTCATTACATATATAATATATATGCACATTAATGTAAACAAATCGTTATTAACAAGAATATAAAATAACGGAAAATCAATATTTTTTATTGTTGGAAAGGTGTTTTTAAAATGTGCTATTGGGATAATGCACATAATACCAAAGTTTATAAACGTGGGAAAACGATACTAAACTGTGAAGTAACACCAAAGAAACATGTTTTTCACAGTACATTTTAATGTATGTTATGTTATTCAAATATATAGGCCTACGTATGTCCAACAATGCCTATCAAAATTATGCCTAGTTACTATGATTTCATAGCAGTACATTCTGATATCTCAGAGGAAAATTGCACGTACATATCTTTTTGCACTTACTTATCCAGGTCTTCAATTTGCACTTTATTTCATCTTAGAGGAAAATTGCACGTACATATCTTTATGCACTTACTTATCCAGGTCTTCAATTTGCACTTTATTTCACTGACATTTAAATGAAGCATAATTACGTTATGAAATTAATATAAAATGGAAATATAATATATAATTACATTTATTCAATTCAACTTCACTTGAAGAAAAGTAGGAAATTTATTTAATAATTTTGAGACGCACAATTCCTTGGTTAACTAGATGTATACACGAGACCTAACTTCAAATCATATATCTAATCTGGTAACCTCCGTATGCAACTTTGTACATTTAAGCCTTCATATAGTCAGAATGCATAAGTCATGCACTGCTGATAAAACTTCAGCTTCAGCAGGAATGCATGCGGTCTCCCCAGGCTGCAAGGTGGTGATTTCACGGAGATGCAGAGTTCCAGTTAATCATAAAACAACATGCAGCAACAATTCAGTAATTCTAAAGAAGCGCCTGGAATGTTCCAAAAACTTCTAATAAGTTATGATCCCTTGGGTGTTTGTTTATTTATTTATTTTGTATTCACCAGTCCCGTCAGCTGTAGAGACGCGGACCATGGCCTACACCTTGCAATTATACATGTCGTTCGGTTCCCGAACATTGTAAATGATATCCTTTGTTGATTAATGTAATAGGTGCCAATTTAAAGTAGTAATTTCCACTCCGAATCCCTGCCTGGTTGGCCACATGATGTGTGCTGTCTTTCCGCTAAAATCTTCTGTGTGATAAGAAAATTTCCGTGTGCTAATAAAACTGTCAATCAAACGTGAAAATGACATGGTCTGGTGGGTAAAAATAGAAGCCGACACCTTGTGGTATTTTAGGTCTTCGAAAGGGGCAAGTTTGAGACAAAGCCATCAAACATTTTGCAATATATAGATATATTTGTATACCTGCGTCTTTTAAATCTTATCTTACAGCAATGGAAAGGTACAATTATATTTCAGTCTAATTTGTCCACCTGCATGGTTTCTCGTCATTTTGAATACACCATGCGCATGCATATCGAAAGTCCGCATCTTCGGTTTTTATATTTTACTTTCACTGTGTCACCGTCACTATATACACGCTATAGCTTCTAATTTAAGATTGGCAAATGCATTTTATTCATTTGTCCTGCATGTATCATGACTGAGACTGACTCCGCCGTATGACTTTAAAGGATTATCATGACCAAGACACATTTTCCATATTTAATCCCTGGGCCATGCATGCACAGTGACTGGGTTTTGAGAGCGATATCAATATAAAGCGGCGTTTATACCGGGCGCACGGTATATGCGATATATATGCAGGCGGTCTGCGGTATACACTATGTATTTTTTATGAATATAGGCAGCGAATGAAACCGATTTGAGAAATTGACATGGATGAAATGTAAAAAGGAGTTATAAGTTCTGGTATCAGTGGTAAGATTTTATGTTTAAAAGGTACAAACATTTAACGCAGTACTATTCCTTACAACAATGAATAGCCTGTTATAGGCAAACATGTATTACCAAAAAAAATTATTTACTTCAATTCATAATATAATAGGTTATAGTTTTATAATTTTATTTGCTATGTGCCATATATATTTAAGGATGTTTTGCAGCTCCTCCCAAAATCTGTTTCACTGGCAGTGACAGTGCTTTTTTCAATCACTAATGAAAATTATAATACGCACATACTGTATACATGTGTATATATATAGGCCTATATACACACACATGCACACACAAAAGTGCGCACACGTGCACGTACACATGTAGCCTATACATATACAGAAAGTACTACACATATACAAATTTGTAAAATCTGTTCAGTATGTGTTGAAACCGTATTAATACATATTTGTTCAAGCGTATAAGTCACTTACTGTCTTGTCTTACATATTCAAGGATCTGGGTGTAAGCGTGCAGTTCCACGTACGTCGTATAATAATTACATCAATATTTCATGAAGTATATTATCATTATATTTTACACTGGAAAATTAACTATATCCATAAATTATCTGGCTCTTTCTAAGTTAAGACGGTATCAATTTTATTTTCAATTCATAAAGTCTCTTAGAATGATTGACAGTTCTTGTGCACGGCCGATTGTGCCCGATAACGATTGTACAAAGAATGTTTGGCACAGAAATGATCACTAGTAAACAATCAGACATCACATATATATACGACATGATATATGACAGTATCTTCGATTTTTATTTATGAAAATATGTTAATATTTAAAATAAATACTCATCTTATTATATGATATTGGTAAAACATGGTTTTCCAGTGCCATTACATGACACAATTAGGAGGTCACTCAGATCACATGCGTGGTGTCTGTCAAACGCGTCAGTCAGTCGGACGGCGATCATTGGTCACAAGTTAAACCAATAAAAAAAGGTATAATATATGATCTTGGAAATATTTAACGGAAGTTAACTCTGTAAACACATTGCACTTGGTTTTCTCACTGGAATTGATAGCCAACATTTAGTGATTTACCGATTTCTGATGAATTTAGCGAAAGTGTCTGATTTTACTCTCGCAGGCGACATGTTACCAGGGCCCACGTAACAAGGCCACGTGAGTGAAAGTCAATCATTTTTATTTTTTTTCCAACAAGTCGGCGTCCGCGCCAGTTTGGATCTTGGTCACATGTTAGAACAACTCTTGACGTTCTGCTCTTTCATTTAAGTACAAATATGATAGATGACAATAGATATTTCACCCCCAAAACTTGCCCCAAATACGGGTATGTAAAATGGGCTTTAGCGCGCCCTGGCGGGCGCCTTTGAATTCTAGGCCTGTGACAAACCGTGCGCCCGCCAAGGCGGTATTGGAGTTTAAAGGCTTAAATTTTGCCCAACTTTGACCATGGCACGTTTTTTTTCGGTAAGTACTGTGGATCTAATTTTCACAGCATGTACAAATAAGGATTTAATCTGTTAAAATCTAAAATTTTAAAATAAAAGCTGCAAAATTAGGCCAGTTATTGAATTTGTTTGGGAGGCTCTTGTTGTATTCCCTTACATTGTCAAGCAGTCCACTTTAATCAATGTAGGTCATTCAGTGCAACTCTCTATGCTCCTGAGGCTGTTATGTAATCCCATCACTCTTGGCAAGCCCTCTCTCTTGTTGAGCTTGATCAGGCTGCCAGCATAAATACCGCAGGGAGCCTTTCTCTCCCCCCCCCCCCCCCCCCCCATTCTGTTGACAGACCTGTACTCTAAACAAGATGAATCTTATAATTTCACATTTTTTCAGCTATGAACAGTAACAACAGAGACCCCTCCCTGACCCACCGCTTCAATACACAGGACTAATATACAAGACAAAGCTTATAATTTTAATGTTAAAAAAATTCTTTTTGTTGAGACTTGGACAATTTTGATTTTTTTTTTTAAGAAAAAAATGTTCAGGAATTTAATCCTAATATTCAAATATGGTAAAATATTAGGACCTAATGTAAGTGCTAACTGACAAGATTTAAGAAGATATAAATACTTGGTAGTATTTCATTCAAATCTCTTAAAGTTGGCGAGGTCTAGGTGTGAATAACACTGTTAAACTTAGTTTTTAAAATTAGGAATATTGGTCAAACTTTGTGGGATTAATTTTTAACTCATATGGCCATATATTTAACTTTTGAAAAGTTAATTACCTTCACACATTATTTGTTTATGAAATGGAACTTTTATATGACACTTACCTTAGGCCCATTTTCTTCCTTGGTGCATCACTAAATGGTTTCAGGCCAAAGGTTTCATTTATTACACAGTCCATATGCTTTAGCTCATGTCCATTATTTTATAATTTACAGAGTTTAATTTAAGCTGGGCCAATTTCTTTTAGCTTTTCAAATGGTAATATACATGGAAAACTGTAAGAAATAAAAATATTTTGCAGTTACTAAATTTAGCTGTGCGACGTGACCCATGGGTCCCTTGTTCTTTATGACAGTCTTGTCAGAATATTAGTTTTGTAATTATACATTTATAACTTTACTATGACAAAGTAGGAGGGCCCCTTTCCTCTGTGCTTCTCATATGCTTATATATTTGCAAAACATTACAATAGAATATTTTGCATGTTTTGCATTTGCAAAAATTTCAAACTTCAGCTGAGCGCCATGACCCATGGGTCCCTTGTTTTATCATTATTCTATTTAATTGTGCAAAAAACAAAGACAGCACTTTGCATAATATAAGCTTTATTTATAGAAAATTAATTATCTGTTACAAATGGTGCCAAATATGCCATTAACATGAACCTTGGCTCAGTATAAAGTAGCTTTTCATAAATCACAAAAACTTTTTGTAAAGTTCAAGGACTCATCCAGGGTTGGGGTAATTGTAATTACCTGTAATTAATTACAATTTTTCAAGTAATTTAATGTCATTTGTAATTGAACAAAATTCAATTACAAGTAATCCTAATTGTAATGATTACAAGGGTAAAAACAGATGTAATTTTTAATTACTTTTCAATTACCTTCCAGTTACTTTCCAAATTCATGACAGAGCTCCTTACCTTATACCTCATTCCTTTGCACTGTTTATCAAAACACTCTTGAGCAAGGATTGTAAGCTATGATTATTGAATAAATAGTACCCAAATATGTAATAAGCATGGTTATTAGTATGCCATATAAGTTATACTCATTACTGGCCTTTTTAGCTCAGCTGACTTTCAGTCATGCTGGGCTAAAGCGATGGGTCTTTGTCCGGCGTCCTTCCGTCTGTCCGTCCGGCCATTAGCAGGGCACAAATCGTAACCGAAGGGGCTAGGGCCATGAACCCTATGCAGTCTTAGAGGTTATAAAAAGATCTCCTTGCAAACCTGAAATTAGGTCACTGCGACCTATATTCTCGAAGTTATGGGGTGTGTTTGCACCCCCCAGAAATAACTCTTTGAGACAAAATTTTCATCCCAAACCTTCCATCTTTCACATACAGCTCACCTACCAACAGGGGAAGAACCATAATTTTTTTTAGGTCAAAAGGTCAACGGTCAAGTTCACAGCACCCACTTCTTGCGTGGAGTCATTTTCAGGCAAACTTTTCAATCTGTACCTTCCATCTGTCATATATAGCTTACCTACCAATATGGGAAGAAGCCTATTGATGTTGAGGTCAAAAAGTCAAAAGGTCAAGGTCACAATATTTAATTGTTTTAAATGCTTGTGAGCATATTTCAAGTGTAACTGTTCAACCCAAACCTTCAGTCTTTCACATATGCCACATCTATGCATCACTCAGTTTGACTCAAACTTCATATTTATGGGTCTTTTTGCTTGAATAAATAACTTATTGATTTTGGGGTCAGCTGGTCAGCAGGTTAAAGGTTGCAGGTCAAAGTTATTCACTCATTGGTTGCCAAGTAATGACACCCAGCCAGATGTAAGTGGTTAGTAGTTACCCATCATTTAGAAAGAATCCAGTTGATATGTGGGCAAAAGGCCAAGGTCATAGGTCAGGGATGTTCACAGTTACTTATTTTATAGACCATCTCTATTTTTCTTGTATATATAACCATCCCACTCCAGCTGGTACATCTCCCTGTGTGGCTGTAATTGTGAGTGACACTGGTGACATATGACTCCCTTTTGTATCAGCCTATTAAGTGATAAGGCTCAGTGATAAGTATCTCGTTACTTCATAACAAAAACACTGTTGTCAGAATGCTTCAGCCAGGCATTAAGACTATGAGAGTATAGTATTAAGGTTTAGTTACTGATTTATAAGATGATGGGAACATTTTGCAGTTTATTTTATGGAATCCTAGCAATAAACTTAGTTTCCTAGATATCTGAATATTTTAATATATATCACCACATATAAAAGCAAGTGTTTGTTCTAATAATATGTGGATGTGTACCTTGATTTAGGATGGCTTTTTGTTTTATTTCAAGACTCTTAGTCATGCTTTCTGCATTTCTTTTCTTTCATGTTTGACAGTTTACCTACTCTGCTGACCCCATTGAAAAGCAGAGTGATAATAAAAAATATTGGACTTACACTTTTTACAATTGCATATCTATAAATCTGATATGAGGGCCTGGACATGCCTTTTGAATTATTTTGGGCATTTATTACTGGATAATTTGCCCCAAGTTTGGGTCTCTTATTGGAGAATGTGAGATATCAAATGTCATACTTGTCAGAAATCCATTATGTCTGCCAGTTAGCCACCTTAGAAATTCTTTCTTCAGGGCAGTTTCAGTAATTTTTCTTTAATGTTTGGTCCGATTTAGAGAATGTTTGTTGTCTGATTTCAGACTTGTCAGAAGTCCAATATGGCCACCAGACAACCATCTTTTAATTCCTTTTGATCATATTATCTCAAGAACAGTTAAAGTGAATGCAGTTGGATGTATATTTATGTAATCTTGTAAAGGATTGGGTCAAATATTTCTGAATAAATATTACCATCATTTATAAAAGTGCAGTATAGTTGGCTTGTATTGAATAAAAATTCATACAGAAGCACCTGTTTCTCAATAATTCTTGCATGTATTTCCTTGATTTTTGCTATATATTTTGATCTTATATCTGCCCTTTGTGGTGTTCCTTTTGAGACTGACAGGTTTCAAGCAAGCTGTTGAAATTGTTCCTGATAGCTTAACAACCATGCATTTTCCTCAGACCATCAATTTACTGTGTTTTAACCAGACATAGGTGATATATATTTCTGTTGTCGTAGAAAATTTTCAACAAATTGGCAAATTGGTTCTTCAAAATTTGACTGGAAGTTGTGAATCTCAGTCCATGATGTCACAGGTCATGCTTGGCAGCTGAGCGTCATGACCCATGGGTCACTTGTTTTTGCAAATGCTTTCTTTGCAATGTAGATAAAGTAACAAGCTTTCATTATGTATACCTGTCCAGAGCTACAATACAACAAGTGTGGGCTTGCTAAATTTCACACTTTCACTGAAATGGAGGCTGGAACATACTCATACCGATCTGATTACATCAGTGTTTATCTGCTTATTAGCTGACACTGAGAGTCACAGGAACAAACGAGGCTAATGATCTGGGAAGGCTTATATCAGAATTACCTCAAGTCTATGGCCCATGAGGTAAATAGAGATAGGTATCAAGATAGCAGGGCTGTCTCAGTTGGCTGGCTCTGACATTTGAACAGTCTCCACTGTTTCCTGTTCCAGGGCAGTGTATACTGGTTTTACTACCTGTCATACATAAGACGCTAACCATGGTGAATCCACTGGATTCTCATCACCTTTTCCAATAAATAATTTCATTGCATCAAATTGTAATATATTATATATTCAACATGAATATATTTATATGAATTATTCACATGAAATGTTTGTATCAGTGAGTTATTTAAATCACATTGTAATTAAAATTCCAGTATTTATGACATAACTTTAATCAGCAATGATAGTAAAGCAATTAGGATTTATGAGTTGATTAATGTGTAGGATTACTGTATAGGATCAAGGTAGTTGCTAAAAAGGTTTTCTATCATCAAAGGTTTGAACCAACAATTATTGTATCCGCCAAAATGAAGTTTTGCAGATACTATGTTTTTGACCGGGTTCCGCCACCGCCGCGGCGTTCGTTTCCAGAGAACTCCTCTGGGACTACTGGACGGATTTTTCCGAAACTTACACAAATTATTGGGTCACATGTGAACTGGTGCCTAACCAAATGGCCTTGACCTCTGACCTTTCTCTGCCCAGCGTCCGTTTGTGCATCTGTTTCCACACATAAACCCACATATCTCGGGAACCGTTTGACCGATCAGGAAAAAAATTTTTGTACAAATGTAACCCTTGGATAGCTTTAAAACATACACAAAAAAAGGTGGCGCCACCTGCAACCATGTTTGCACAGTGTCCATATGTTCATCGGCCTTGGGTTAAAATCACTCATCTCTGCAGTGGTTTGACTCATTCACCTAAAATTCGGCATGCATATACATCCTAGATAGCTTTCTTGATTTTATGACAGGTGGTGCCACCTACATTCACGTTAATGCTGCAGACATCCAAGCTCATATCTCTGGAACCATTTGACCAATCAGGAAAAAAAAATTACACAAATGTAGCCCTTGGATAGCTTTATAACATACATAAAAATGGTAGCGCCACCTGCAGCCATTTTTGCATAGCGTCGATCTGTTTGTCTGCCTTGGGTTAAAATCACTCATATTCCTGCAGTGGTTTGACCAAATTACCTGAAATTTGGCATGCGTATACATCCCGCATAGCTTTCTTGATTTTATGACAGGTGGCACCACCTACATTCACGTTCACACTGCAGACATTAATGCTTATAGCTCTGGAACCGTTTGACCAATCAGGAAAAAAAATTTACACAAATGTAGCCCATGGATAGCTTTATAACATACACAAAAATGATTGCGCCACCTGCAGCAATTTTTGCACAGTGTCCATCTGTTTGTCTGCCTTGGGTTAAAATCACTCATATCTCTGCAGTGGTTTGACTTTTCCACCTGAAATTTTGCATGTGTATACATCTTGCATAGTTTCTCGTTCAAATAACAGGTGGCGCCACCTACAATCATGTTTACTTTGCACAGATCCGTTCTAATATGTAACACATGTAACTCTATTTCCCCTTGCCACTCAAGCCATGCCTCACTTCACCCGTCCTACTCTGATTTTGGCGATTACGCGTAGTCGCTTGTCGCCTACCCGTATTCTAGTTTCCACATGTACTCTAATAGGGGCATTCCAGTGTTATCAAGAAGCAAGAGATTTTGTTTGATAAAGGATAATATGTGATAAAAGAATATAAGATGAAATTTTTTTGCACAAAAAAATGATATCATGTTTTAAATATAGTTTACCCATATGTGCATTCACATTTTTCTATTTTGTGTCAAAACACTAATTCAGCAAATGTTTCAATGCCTGATACTATTAACAATACAACCAATGTTCATATATGATGATGACAGTTTTGCCTTTCCATAAGAGAAAAGTGTATATTTGAACATTATGCAATGATATATTATCATAAGTATAGCTATTATGCACTTAAATATATGACACCAGACTGGATCTGTTTTGTTTGCAGTTTTTCCATTTATAAATTTAATCAGTTGGCCTTTCTACCATGAATGATACTTTACATAAACCATGCCTCTGTATATTATATTTTTTAATAAAGTAATTGAAAGTAATTAATAACTTTTCAAAAGTAATTGTAATTTAATCATTACTTTGTAAAATTTAAGTAATTTGTAATTGGAATTTGAATTTTTGGAAGTAATTGTAATTGTTATGATTACTTTTCAATGTAATTGGCCATAACCCTGGACTCATCATCTTTTAAAATTTGTCTTCAGTTCCACAGTACATGTATTACCTCAAATATCCTAATACTTTTGGAGACATAAAATATGTTCTGATATTTGAGATTACGGATATGCTAGGTTCACCATTTTTAGCTCAGCTGACTATAAGTCATCTGAGCTTTAGTTATGGTCCATTGTCTCTGGTTCGTCTGTTGGTCCATCTGTCCGGGACTGGCACGTCTTGATACCATTATACTTACAAATCCAAAATTTGGCATACTGTTTGATGTCCCTAAGATCTCCTACAAAATCAAAAACTGGATCACTGCCACTTCGATCTTCAAGAAATTAAGGAAAAACCTCAATTTTCCATTAAAACCTATTATCACACTTCAGGACTACCTAATATCAAAACCACTCATCTGTTTTCCTTCATATTTAACCATAAATATTCCCCTATATAGTTCATATGTGCATGCCAGAAATTAGGTCACTATTCAGTAATTAATAAAAGTTATGGTACCAAACATAATGCAATTTGTAAAAAATTGCATTTTATTTAAGTTAATAAATTAAATGTATAATATCATATTTTAGCTCATTTCCACTTCATTTCTATAATTTAAAGGATTTCATATATTCCAATGGGGTATTTGTACATGCATGTTACAGTCATATTGTTGAAGTACTGATACTTTTACAAATATGTGAACAACAGAGGCTCCTGCATCTTCCATCCAGTCAATACAGTCAATACGACCGCTTGGATTTTTATACAAATATTCTCATAATAAATTTCAACTGAGCGCTGTGACCCACAGTTCCCTTGTTCATAACAGTGACTTTTGCCAGGTGGGTGGGAGGTTCTGCCTGTACCCTTGTTAATTGTCCTTCTCACATATTCTTAGCAAACAAGATCCATGAGCTGAGCATCATTATCATTGGGCCCCTTGTTTGCTGAGATTTCTTTATATTCAATTACAGAGATGTCACTTGTTTCCTATCCTTTGTAGACAATGCCTATGACCCAGATGTTGCTGCAGAGCAGCTGAACATTGACAAAGAGGTGATAGAGGGCACCACATGCTTGGTGTTCCAGGACAATGGCAGAGGGATGGACCCAGAGAAACTTCATCATATGCTCAGGTTAATGTCTTGGTATCAGCATTAAGTCAGCTGACTGATATCATTAGGTATCAGCACTAAAGTCAGCTGACTGACATCATTAGACCTATGGATTTGAAATTTAATACACATATAGATTAATATAAATTCTGCTTGGAAACCTGAAACTAGTACTCTGTTTTGCCTTGAAAACCTGTTGTAATTCAAAGCTGCTTTATGTCTTTGCCACTTTTGATATACTCATCATGTTTTCCATATAGTTTATCCAAATCATTGTTGTTTAAATTGATAAATTCAAAAATATTGACTTAAAAATTTAATTTATCTCAGGTTATCAGGAGGTTTGCTCTCCATTCAGTATGTTAGCAGGGCTCGCTCTGCTTCCAAAAATCTTTAGCCACAATTTTAGCTAACACTTATTTTCTTTAGCCATTCTAGAAACACTTTAGGCAACACTTATTCTCTAAATAATGGAATTATCGATATTGAGCACTAATTTAGCAGAATTCAAAACATCATGATATGATCAGATCATGTAATAAGATTTTAAAAAGAAGTGTGGACCAAACAGTCTCAATTCTTGATGATTCTGTGTGACTTAGCATTGTCTCCATGTGGAAGATGTTCATAGTTTCCATAATGAAAGGCATTATCAGACGTAGCTGAGTTTAATTTGCCCCTTTAAATTTTGCACTGAAGCTTTGTGTGAGGAATGATATGCATGCAAGCAAAATGTAGAAAAATTGTAGTTTACTAATAAATTCATACCCAAGTTTAGAATGTACACTTGTAGGTTATTATAACATACACAAAAATGGTGGCGCTACCTGCAACCATGTTTGCACAGTGTCCATCTATTCATCTGCCTTGGGTTAAAATCACTCATATCTCTGCATTGGTTTGACTAATTCACCTGAAATTCAGCATGCATATACATCCTAGATAGCTTTCTTGATTTCACGCTGCAGACATCCAAGCTCATATCTCGGAATCTGTTTGACCAATCAGGAATAAAATTTTACACAAATGTTGCCCTTGCCCTTGGATAGCTTTATAATATACACAAAAATGGTGGGGCCACCTGCAGCCATTTTTGCACAGCATCCATCTGTTTGTCTGCCTTGGGTTAAAATCACTCATATCTCTGCAGTGGTTTGACCAAATTACTTGAAATTTGGCATGCGTATACATCCTGCATAGCTTTCTTGATTTTATGACAGGTGGCACCACCAACATTCACGTTCACACTGTAGACATCCATGCTTATATCTCCGGACTCATATGACCAATCAGGAAAAAAATTTTACACAAATGTAGCCCTTGGATAGCTTTATATTATACACAAAAATGGTGGCGCCACCTGCAGCCATTTTTTGCACAGCGTCCATCTGTCTGCTTCGGGATAAAATTACTCATATCTCTGCAGTGGTTTGACTTTTCCACCTGAAACTTTGCATGTGTATACATCTTGGATAGTTTCTCGTTCAAGTAACAGGTGGCGCCACCTACAATCATGTTTACGAGCTAGACATCTATTCTAATATGTAACACATGTAACTCTATTTACCCTTGCCACTCAATCTATGCCTCACTTCACTAGTCCTACTCTGATTTTGGTGGATACACATAGTCGCTTGTCGCCTACCCGTATTCTAGTTCTGGTAGAGGTTATGATCGATCATGAATGTGTAAGGCAATGTGTAAAGTCAGATAAGACTGACATGGTGGGTGATAACAGACTATAAACCTTTACCTTTATTGCATAATTGTGCCTGGAAAAAAAACTATTCAAAACTAAAAATATAATCTCACTTTTTATTTTACAGTTTTGGATACTGTGAAAAGTATGAAATTGAAGGTCACAAGCCAGTTGGTCACTATGGAAACGGTTTCAAAAGTGGATCAATGAGGCTGGGTAAGGATGCTCTTGTGTTCACCAAGTCAGAGGACACAATGAGTGTGGGCATGCTGTCACAGACCTACCTTGAGAAGATAAAAGCAGAGACTGTTCTCACGCCTATCCTCACCTTTGACAGACTCTCAAATATCCTTTACATGCACAGGTCAATCTTGAACCTCAAGTTTTAATGACCATTTGAAAAATACTGATCATTTAGTGGTCTGCTAATTAGAGGTAGCAAGTAAATTTATCCTCTCTTTTCATTTTAGCTCAGCTGACTGTAAGGCATCTGAGCTATAATGATGGTCCTTTGTTTGTTGATGTCCGTTAACAGGGCACAAAACATAACGGTAAGGGTTTCATGAATGAAATTTTGCATACAGTCAGTATTGGGCAAAAACTATACCCATCCTTGTAACTTCCCTCCATTTTCAGCTCAGCTGACTATAAGTCATCTGAGCTATAGTCATGGTCCTTTGTCCGTCGGCTGTCCGTCTGTCTGTCCGTCCGTCTGTCCGTCCATCCGTTAAACTGGCACGTTTTGAAACCATTAGGCCTACGAATCTGAAATTCGGCATACCTTTAGATGTCCCCAAAATCTCCTACCATACAAAAAAATTGGGTCTCTAGGACTTTGTTCCTTCAAATTATTATGGAAAAACCTCCCGTTTTCCATTAAAAACCCATTGTTACACTTCAAGACTGCCTAATATCAAAACCACTGACCTGATATTGACCATTTTTAATTTATTAATTTCTCTGTATATTTCCTATGTACATACCAGGAATTAGTTCAATATTTTTTAAATTCTTGAAGTAATGGGCCCAAACATAATGCACTTTGTAAAAATTCAGGAAATATATTTACTCCCTTAACTTGAGAATTGCTGAAGCTAGAGACTTTCTTTCAGGTATATAACTATATTTAGTCTAGATTCAATTGTATACCCAAAATTAGATCTGAATTTTTAAGATTTTATAAGTTATTAGCATAAATATAAAATCAGTACCTTAAATTTTGCCCAGATTTGACCATGCACATTTTTTTCCTGTAAATGCCGTGGATTTAATTTTCACAGCATGTTACCATAAGCATTTCTTTTCTAAACATCTTAAATTTGAAACCAGTTGATCTAAAACTGTTAATTTTATTCCAGTTTTCAAGCACCATGTAAAGTATTGTTTAGATCAGGCAAGTGTTATGCAGTTTGCTAGGCTCAGCTCCCCAGCTTCCCAGGCCAGCTCTCAGGTCCCAAAATTTTGTATACAGTTAGATGTCCCCCAAACCCCCCTATCATACCAAAAGTTTGTACACTGGAATTTCCTTCCTTTGAGATGTTAAGAAAAAACTTTAATTTTCAATTAAAAACCCATTGTTACACTTCAAGACTGCCTAATATCAAAACCACTGATTTGACTTTGATCATATAAAATATACCTGTTCTTATAATTATACTCTATGCACATGCCATAAATGATGTGAGTATTGCGAAATTGTTTTAAGTTATGGGCCCAAACATAATGCACTTTGTAAACAAGAAATATATTTACTCCCTTAACATGAAAATTGCTGAAGCTAGAGATTTTTTTTGTCTGGGATATAACATTATTTAATCAAGA
The DNA here is from genome assembly GCA_026874595.1 of Sipunculus nudus. Taxonomy (NCBI): domain Eukaryota; kingdom Metazoa; phylum Annelida; class Sipuncula; order Golfingiida; family Sipunculidae; genus Sipunculus; species Sipunculus nudus. The sequence goes on from CM049311.1 coordinate 45,543,938, forward strand.
TTCAATGGTATACCCATAATTAGTTCTGAATTTTTCAAATTTTATAAGTTATTAGCATAAATATAAAATCAGTACCTTAAATTTTGCCTAATTTTGATCATGGCATGTTTGTTTCCTGTAAGCACTTTTGATATAATTTTCATTTAATGCAGAAAAAAGGATTTCAGCTTGTTAGTTTTGAAAGTTAAATTAAATTGACCAAAAACTGTAGCTTTTATTAAAGTTTTTATGAGACCATGTCAGACCCAGGCTCTAACCAGCCCCTATTCAGTCACCTGTATGTCCTCAAGTTGACCTTTCAGGCCAATTATGCACACTTGTCATATACTTGCAGCTCGGCAGCTTATTGCTGGCCACAGCTGATCCAGGTGTCCAATCCAGCTCATCTATTAGTTGTTTAGACCAACAGCATAACATTAAACAATGAATAAATAAATTTTTATAGGTCTATAATAACAACTTTAAAAAATAATCAATAGAAAAGGAATTTGACAGTTGATGAGTAACACTAACAGGGAATTACTTTGCAGTTACCAATGTTTTATGGATTTTGTGTAGATGGATTAAAAGTGTACTCCAAGTAACACCATTGAGTCACCTATGGTATTTTTCTTTTCAATTTTAATAATGAAAAAAAATAATTAAATTATATTGTTCTATACTATTACGGATTATATGAAGGAAATTAATGATTGACAAAGATGCAGTTGATAATATAAATCTAAATTCCCAGGGCTTTTCCAGGTGTTTCAGCTTGTTAATTTGACACCGTGACCGTGGGCTCTCAGAATGACCCCTTTTACAGTGTCGTAATCCCTGCATTGTTCGTCTGTGAGCGCAGTGTAAACGTCCTGTGCGCGACCAACCAGAACGCTTTGTAACAACAGGGTCCACTGGCCTTTAGGCCAAGCCATTAAAGTGGCCACTCGTTCAAAATAACTGAAATAACGCTCCACTTCCTTTTCATTGAAGGGAGGTACTTTTGTCGAATTTCTGAATAGGAATTCAGACGGCCCATGTGCTTTACGATTTTGAGGATTTTGTAACTCTAACTCTTTCAACTTAATTTGCGTTTCTCTTTCGATTTCACATCTACGGATTTCTGTTTCTGCTTCATATTTCAATTTATCTGTTTCAACTTGAGCTTTGAGCTCATATTTCAATTTAAGTTCATACTTTCTCAATTCTAGTTCTATCGGGTCAATAGCTGTTGCCCCAAGAGGTTCCTTAATAGGTTTTTCCTCCAAATCAGATTCCTCTTTACTATCTACATCACCATATAATGATTTCTTAAGTACATTTCTTAAACCCTCTACAGTGTATACCTCCATGATGTCGATATTTAAATGTAGAGCAACAATTTCAAGTTCATTTTTCTTTAACGTGTACAATAAGCTCCTATTTTCTCTTAATTGTGGTATAATTTCATTTGGTTTAAATTCCGTACCCATATTTGCAAAGTATCAAGATAACGTGTCTGAGAAATATCCGAGTTCAATTGTAGTTAAATACTAGTTCAATAACTAGGAGTTATAGAGACCACTGTGAAATATTACATCCAAATGTAGCGTTATTACGAAATACAGGGTCTCGTCGCGGTCGCCATTATGTTACGGTCCCTTTTCACACCCAACCAACTCAGGCCGAACCGTAACACATATGCTCAGACACGTTCTCTTCAAATGAAAACGTAACCAAAATATGGGTGCAAAAACAGTACTATATTACTATATTACAATATTTACATTCATACACAAATAATATAATAGTCAATACATAACGTAATTTATAACCAAGTCTCTGACGAAAACTGAGTCTCTAAATAACGAACTGTAACGAAATACTTAACTGAATCCGGTATACGAGAAACTGAAGTCCATCATCAACACATAATTCGGGCACACACAAAACTGAAGTCCTGTATTAATCCATGTGGCACCAAACAAACATAAAGTCTCTCCTCTTCCTAAATAATAAAGTTCATGGCGTGGTTCATGGCATTCCGTGGGCTTGGGGACCAAGAGCCCACGGTCACGGTCCCCGGGGATAACAGCAACGTGGCGTTGGCGAAGTCAATAGTCCCGCCTCGTACTGCAGGCGAGTTCGTTTTATAGGTTTTCAACAATGGGTGAAAACCGCAGAAGTTTGTGGTTTTGCTTGAGAGAAACGATAGCGCCGGCAGAACTGCAAAACCAGTACTGAATGGTCCAAGAATAGTTTTTATGTTTTCTCAAGGCGCGTCAGTAGTCACTGATAGCGGGGTGGATCCATAAGCGTGGACATCGGAGGATGGCGCCACGAAGTGGTGTGGCCGCCCCCGTTTCCACGCTTATGGATCCACCCCGCTATCAGTGACTACTGACGCGCCTTGAGAAAACATAAAAACTATTCTTGGACCATTCAGTACTGGTTTTGCAGTTCTGCCGGCGCTATCGTTTCTCTCAAGCAAAACCACAAACTTCTGCGGTTTTCACCCATTGTTGAAAACCTATAAAACGAACTCGCCTGCAGTACGAGGCGGGACTATTGACTTCGCCAACGCCACGTTGCTGTTATCCCCGGGGACCGTGACCGTGGGCTCTTGGTCCCCAAGCCCACGGAATGCCATGAACCACGCCATGAACTTTATTATTTAGGAAGAGGAGAGACTTTATGTTTGTTTGGTGCCACATGGATTAATACAGGACTTCAGTTTTGTGTGTGCCCGAATTATGTGTTGATGATGGACTTCAGTTTCTCGTATACCGGATTCAGTTAAGTATTTCGTTACAGTTCGTTATTTAGAGACTCAGTTTTCGTCAGAGACTTGGTTATAAATTACGTTATGTATTGACTATTATATTATTTGTGTATGAATGTAAATATTGTAATATAGTAATATAGTACTGTTTTTGCACCCATATTTTGGTTACGTTTTCATTTGAAGAGAACGTGTCTGAGCATATGTGTTACGGTTCGGCCTGAGTTGGTTGGGTGTGAAAAGGGACCGTAACAATATTTATTTCAAATTTAAAAAAAAAAAGTTAAAATATGTCAAAATTTTTAAATTTTACTCGGACAAGTACTGATTAAAGATGTCAATATATTTCACTTATGACATTCAGACACGTGGCTGTAACATCTGTAACAAGACTATGTAAATAATCGAAATTTATATTACTGCTTCCTATATTTCAGTTAATAAAATTAAACTTGCCCATCTCCAGTTTTCTCCTTGTATAATTAATAGGGTATTCTTATCCTTGGATTATTTTTTACACATATAATGGTTTCATAGCTGAGATACATCAAATTTTTTTCTGAAACTTTTTTTTTTAATAAAGTTTGAATATGATAAAAAAAATCAGATCTTAGACAAGTTCTCAGTAAGATTTCTGTAATGTTATTAATTGTCATAAGACTCTTGCTATGTCTAGTGTAGATTGATGTGAAGGTAGTCCAAAGTGAATATTATAGTTTTATTTTTGAATATAAATAAAATTCATAAAACCAGGTACTTATTATCATTATTCAAATTTGTGATATTTGTTAATTCTGGATTCTCAAGAACTTTGTTTGGCTGAAACTAAACAAATACCAGACGTGGTGCAGTACTTTGAAAATGTATTTGAATGCAAATATGAATATGTATTCCATAATTTCATGTATAAGTACAGGAATACAGGTAAAAATGAAAGTATTTGAATACAAATGCATTCATGAATATATTCCATAATATCATTTTAATAATCATTTATTTCAAACATTTATTCGATAATATTATTAAAAAATCTTTGATGAAAAAACATGATACTGTTATTATTTTTAATTTAAATTATATTTGACACAATATTTGTTATTAATTTTGAATAAATAGTTTAACTTTTTCCAAATAATTCTGCTGCAATGTAGGTAAAGTTTTATGGCCAAGTCAAAACCTATGTGATAATAGCACACCATTTCCAACTGTAAATAATATTGATGACATCAGTCCTCTTCCCTGTCTCCAAGGATATTATCAAAATCTTACATAACTTGAGTTAAACACAACCAACTCATAATAGAGCTTATATTACCTCACAAAACCAGCCTTTGCCTACCTCTTCTTCCAAGTCATATTTTGTGATCATATATAACAGCTGAGCGCCGTGACCCATGGGTCCCTTGTTCTGTCAACCCAGTCAGGGCATACCCCTGATTGGCCGTGCCATGACCCCTGTCAATTGGGAGATGCCACAGACTGATCTGCCAGTCACAAGTTTGCCTCACCCACAAGGGGCCAGTATTAAAGTCCAAGTGTCTAACTTTCTGATAACTTAGCATTGAATATAACAGAGATTCTGTTAAGGCTCATGCCCAATACCTCCTTATTTAAGAATAGCCCTCTTACTAGTTATACAGGCTTGTTGTTTCTTCATATTACTTTAGTAGATCTGTAACATCCAAACCAAAACTTCCATTTTTCATTGAAAACTCATCAATTTTCTTCTTAGTTAGCTTATATGTTCCAGTATATTTTATGTAAAAATGTCAGAAATTAGGTCAGTATTTTGTAATTGGTGGAAGTTGCCAGATGGGACATAATGAACTCAGCAGGAAAGACATTTACTCTCTTATTGAGTAAGTATATTTAATTAAAGTTTGTTTGGATATGAGAAATGAGGTAAGAATTTTGCAAAGTTAAAAGCTTAAATGTAAAATTCCAAATTTTGCCCTATTTTGACTGTGGCACATTTTTATCCTGCAGGTATTGTTGATGTAATTGTCAAATAATGCACACATATATTTTAAAGCTTTTCAGTTCTGAAGTTGAGAAGTAATTGATAAAAACTAAGAGATTTATATATCAAAGTTTTTTAAAGACCTGTGTCATATTAAGCTGTATTGTTCAGGTCAGGTTCAGCAGGGAATGCTGTACGTAGTGTCCACCACTATTAATCAGGGTGATCTTGCAAGTTTGAACAGTGTGAGGAAAAAACACATTGTAAAGTTGTGTGATCCTGACAGGAATCCAGGGTTAGCTCCTTAACACAACTTTACAGCAACTGATACAACAGAAGGACACTGCTGGCAGCAAAGAAGCCCTGACCAAATATTCCCTGTTTCCTTCCATTGAGCACATTCTCATCCAGTTCCACAAAAGAATGTCTGGCTTAGCCTGTGGCACCTGCATCATCATCTACAATCTCAAACAGTGAGTCTTTTATTTGTTTTCAAGCTCTGCTCTTCCCTCTGCTTCTCTTCAGATATTCCAGTTAAATGCTCTACAACAGACACAAGGTCAGTTCAGATTTAAAAATCTATTACATTTCTAGTTTCATCATTTTTAGCTCAGCTGATTTTAAGTCATGATTGGTCTTTTTATTCCTTTAAATTCTGGTTGGCTGGCTTAAAAATCTAAAAACTTCTAAATTATTGTATTCCGATTGTTTTTTAGCTCAGCTGACTATAAGTCATCTGAGCTATAGTCGTGGTCCTTTGTCCGTAGTCCGGCCGTCCGGCTGTCCGGCCAGCCGTCCATTAACAGGGCGTGTTTTGAAACTGTTGGACCTACGATTCCAAAATTTTGCATACCATTAGATGTCCCCAAAATCTCCTACTATACCAAAAATTGGGTCATTAGGACTTCATTCCTTCGAGATATTAAGGAAAAACCTCCGTTTTCCATAAAAACACCATTGTTACACTTCAAGGCTGCTTAATATCAAAATCACTGATCTGTTTTTGATCATATTGAGTATTCACATTCTTCCATACATTTTTTATGAACATACAAAAAATTAGGTCAGTGTTGGGTATTATTTTGAAGTTATGGGCCAAAATATAATGCAGTTTTTAAAAAATCAGGAAATATATTTACTAACCTAACATGAGAATTGCTGAAGCTAAAGACTTTTTTTCAAGAATATAACTTTATTTAATCAAGATTCAATTGTTTACCCAAAATTAGATCTGAATTTTGCAAATTTTTCAAGTTATTAGCATAAATAAAAAATCAATACCTTAAATTTTGTCCAACTTTGGCAATGGCACGTTTTTTCCCTGTAAGCACTGTTGATTTAATTTTCATAGCATATATTAAGAAGGATTTAATCTGTTAAAATCTGAAATTTCAAAGAAATTGATTGAAAAGAGTAGCATTTATTCAAGTTTTCATACACCATGTCAAGTGTTTATATCTAGCCCACCTAGTAGTACAGCCTTCACTTGCATTATGTAACCTACCCCAGGCAGCTTGCATTGGCTCAGCTTGGCCACTACTAGCAGGCTTCCTCTCTACCCTGCACTCCCCCCTCCCCCCCCCCCCCCCCCCCCCCCCCGATGGTGCATAAACTAGATGAATGTTATTATTTTCTGTATTTAAATCATTCTTATTCTAGGCTATGCTACATTTTAGATTTTGTATTGTACCACCACGGTTACAATGATTAAAGTGCACATTTAATTGTGTCCACCAAGTGGTGTATTGCTATGAAAGTGTGGATGTTCATCAGAAAAGAAATTCTTACTTCAGAAGAGTAAAAACTTCACCAGGTGTGAAATTCCAGTAATAAATTAAAGCTGAGATAGTAATTAGCACAATGATATTGTTTGTCCCTCATTCAACCAAGAGTGTGTATACTTTATTTGAAAGGATGTTTTATTTTATCAAATTTACTGAATCTTTTATTTTATTTCGGTGAATAAAATTAAGCATGTACCATGTGCAAAACTTTTTAATAGTGATTCAAGGAATAATCTTGTAGATGCCATGTTGTGGCATTATTTTCTTTTAAATTCAGTTTAAACATTTGTGATTTAAAAATAATAAAATATATGTGTATGCATAATATGACCCAATATTAGCTACACTCTGGATATATAATGAATGCAACTTTTGCAACAATTCTAATATTTTAACTTATATTTTCAGTTTTTTTACTCTTGATATATAATGATTGCAACTTTTGCAACAATTCTATTATTTTAAGTTATATTTTCATTTTTTTATTAAAAATTTATAAAACTTTTAAATAAAAAAAATGATTCAGATAAAAACTTTTAACAGAAAAAGTGGATATGCTAAAAAAATATAGGCTTATATATAAACTTAAATGCATTATTCCCTTGAAAGTGAAATAAAGGTATTAGTCCATTCTGTCCACTTGCCTGTCCATCAGTATATTTTCATATGCATCACAGTATCTCAAAACTTTTACTCTTTTTCTTCATGACAGTCTTGTCAGGGTATTAGTTTGCAATCATATATTTAGAAATTTACTATAATCAAGTAGGAGGGCCCCTTTCCTCTTAGCTTCTCATATTCTTATATAAATGAAAAACATTACAATAGAATATTTTGCATATTTTGCATTTGCAAAAATTTCAAACTTTAGCTGAGCGCCGTGACCCATGGGTCCCTTGTTTGACCTCTGACCTTTCCTCTCTGCCCAGTGTCCATTTGTGCGTCTGTTTCCATACATAAACCCACATATCTTGGGAACCGTTTGACCGATCAGGAAAATATTTTGTGCAAATGTAGCCCTTGGATGGCTTTATAACATACACAAAAAAATGGCGGTGCCACCTGCAACCATGATTGCACAGTGTCCATATATTCATCTGCCTTGTGTTAAAATCACTCATATCTCTGCATTGGTTTGACTTATTCACCTGAAATTCAGCATGCGTATACATCCTGGATAGCTTTCTTGATTTTATGACAGGTGGCGCCACCTACATTCATGTTCATGCTGCAGACATCCAAGCTCATATCTCGGGAACTGTTTGACCGATTTGGCCAAAATTTTGCATTTGTAGATCTAACATAGCTCTTTATTATATGCAAAACTGGTGGCACCACCTTCAACCATTTTGCACACCGTCCCTCTTTTTGTCTACCGTGGGATAATATCACTCATATCTTGGCAGTGGTTTGACATATCAACCTAAAATTTTGCTGTTTTATACATCCTGGACAGCTTTCTCAATTTTATGACAGGTGGCGCCACCTACATACTAGTTAAGGCTGCAGACATCCAAGCTCATATCTCGGGAACCATTTGACCAATTTCACTGCATAATTGGAAAGGAATGTCACTATATACAGGTATCGTCTATTGGTCTTTGAACTGACCTTGTCAGCCAAGTATACTTGTTTTTCCCCAGGCATTCAGTATATTCTGTTAATTTATTATGCATATGTAGTTTTATTACGTAAACATGATTGTGAACTTTTTCTTTGTTAATGAGAATTTTCTCTGTTAAAGTTTATACGCAAGAGTAAGCCAACCGAAAATATTCCCATATTGGGCACTCTTGGACAAAATGATCCAAAACTGATCCACATGACAATGTTATTGATTCGATGGTCACTGTTCCACATTGCATCTTCTTCTTTAATCACAAAGACAGGCTTTTCCCCGGTTAAGATGATCCCCACACTGTGGTCAAACAGTGCCGGCTTCGTCACCCTGTGACAGCCTGCATCCATCAGTGGTCGCTGCTAAATATACCCATGTAAAAGCAGTGAAAAGTGGGAGTATGAAAAATGCTGCTTACACCAGTGGTCACTGCTATTTATACCCACATAAAAGCAGGGAAAAGTGTGCATGTAAAAAATGCTACCTTGTGAACTTGCATATTGAGAACTCTCAGATATAATTTAAGCTTTTAATCATTGTAAAAGTGGAGGAAAATGTAAAAATTAGCGCTTGTTTTGTGTGCCTATAAGTGCTATAAGTCTTTTACAGCCTATGATACATGCCTGACCATTTGGATGTCCACAAGGTAATAGGACTTTAGGAGTGCTGTGGATCAGTCATTAATGGTTCCCAAGGAAACTGAGTTGACATTCATATGCACTCAACCGGTAAACTTAACTGACTATTGTGATCTATGTACAGTGTTTTTCTCTGACATTGGCTGTCTTAAAATTGCCTGTTCTGATATCTGAGGTTTATATAATAAAGATAATTTCTTGGACCTTTTTAAAAAAAAAACAAACCAAAAAATGCCAATCCCACAGCCCACAAGCTGTGTTTTGTATATAACTACAAGTTTATAAAGGACAAAATGGTTGCCAGTCATAATCACCATTCTCCACACATGAAATCTGTCTATGAAAGTCAAGGATAGATCTCATGCACACATTCATGCATATAGCGCACGCTTACTGCTGAAATTGAGCCATTTCGCCTGAGAAGCGTAAATTACAAAAATTAAGCAAATGGAGCTAATATAGCTGACAATAATGACATTATCCATTCCAAATATAACCAACAACAGGTATTTTGAAAAATATTTTGTGTATTGATAATATCTCTAATGGTATTGTAAATATAAACAGAAACTTATGCATGTGTTCCTTGGATAGTTTATGTGATACAACTGCTTCCAGAATTGTTGAAGATGTAAATGCACAGTGATAGTGCAACAACACTTGTTGTGGTCTTTACAACATTATGCAAAAGAATTACCTGAATAAATTGGGGGATTAACTATTATTGCATGCGGACATAAGATATGTGTCTCAAGGGATCGAGAGTCACATGTTGTTTACATTTTATGATCATCCAGGTTAGGTGGCGACTGGGTCAGATGTCAGGTCAAACGTGCTTAAGTCCCTGAATGCCAGCAGGGTTTATTCATTTTGGACAATAGACCTTAACCATGTGCGGAGGTTGCATAGTTACATGTCAAGTGAGGACATCTAGTGGCAGATCAGACCAACAAGAGGTTTCATAAATGAAAAATAATTGCCAAATGTACTGTGTTTACTGACAGCTTGTAGATAAACGAGCTCATGCCTCCATCACAGTGGTGTAATATCCACCGGAAAAAACCAAAGTTCATTCATATTTATATGTACTCAGATTAAGCAAAAAGCAACATAAATTCTACAAATAAGGCAGGCGAATAAAGACTAAGGTAGCTCATCCAGTTTTCATCACATTAAGACTTAGATTCAGTATAATCATGTTTCAATTTTACTATGAAGACTTTTATTCAAAATTAAAGATATCTTTCTTTCTACAGTATGACTTTATTATGCTGTGCATTATTATGCTGTGAATGTTTAGAAAAAGATAAAACCCCAGAATATTTTTAGCTCAGCTGACTGAAAGTCATCTGAGCTTATAGTCGTGGTCCATTGTCCGTCGTCCATCCGTCTGTCTGTCCGTTACACTGGCACGTTTTGAAACAGTGAGACCTACAAATCCAAAATTCGGTATACCATTATATGTCCCAAAGATCTCCTACCATACTGAAAATCAGGTCATTATGACTTTGTTCCTTTGAGATATTAAGGAAAAACCTCAAATTTCCATTAAAACCTATTATCACAATTCAGGACTGCCTAATATCAAAACCACTTATCTGTTTCTCTTAATATTTAACAGAAGTATTCTTCTATATATCTCCTATATACATGCTAGAAATTAAGTCTATTCAGTGTAATTTCTTTAAGTTATGGGCCCGAACATAATGGACTTTGTAAAAAAAAAAAACCAGGAAAAATATTTACTCACTTAACATGAAAAATTCTGAAACTAGAGACTTTTTTCCCAAGAATATAACTTTCTTTAATCAGGATCAATTGTATACCCAAAATTAGATCTGAATTTTGTAAATTTCTCAAGTTCTTAGCATAAAAATAAAATCAGTACCTTAAAATTTACCCAATTTTGACCTTGGCACATTTTTTTTTCATGTGAGTACTGTTGATTTAATTTTCACTGCATGTTAACATAAGTATTTAATCTGTTTAAATCTGAAATTCGAAAATAAAAGCTTGAAAATTAAGTTAGTTATTGAATTTTTCTTGAGGCTCTATTGCAGTCACTTGCTTTGTTAACATGCAGGTTGGCCACTCCTGGTCACTGGAAGTCAGCTGTGCTAAGGTTCCTAATTTTTAACAGTCACTGGGGGAGATCCCCTGCTGTGACAGTTGTACAGTTATTCTCATATCACCACCCCGTACTGTCAAACCCAACCCACCAAGTTTAATGCACCAACTGTTATTGTGTTCACTGTATCTCCTTAATTGTAATGCTGTTTCCACTCCAATATACAAAAATTCCCTTGAAAAAAAGTAATTCAAGGTGTAATCCAGAAGATGCCATGTTGTGTTTATGTAGCATTTTTAAAGAAATCAATTTTCTTTTAAATGATTTTAACAAATTAAAATATAATTAAACTCATCAGTTTGCATAAATATATAAAATATGAAGCAAATTATGGATAAATAAAGGCCCAATACAGGATATCGCTAATGCAGCTTCTCTTGTCGGTGGAGGAGAAAAACGACTGGCTGGCGCAGCCGGAAGCTTGTTTGTGCAGGCAAGCATGATTCAGCCGGACACTCATTAAAACGGATGAAACTGACAGTCCCAACTTTGTTGGCTTATACGCGCTATGGAATCGCTTTAATTAATCATTGAATAAATACGAGGTTACAATTAATTGTTTCGACCATAATGTATCATAATTCAGGGAAACTTGCAAAATATGACGTTTATCAATGACAAAAGACCCTGTGTATGTTTCCCTTATATCATCCGCTACAAGGCAGTTGATTCAAGATCAAATTCAGATGCAAACCCTGCTGAATGCAGAATTTTCTTATGTCTTTTCATGTTTTGTATTATGGTTTAACACGCAAAAATAAATATGATGAATAATAAGTATCAGGATGATCGGCTGTTAAAAACAAGATGTCCAGTGCCCACACTGCCGTGTTAAATGAATGAGCTGGTCAGGCTGGATGCTAGGGGGCACTAGTTGTTTGCCTGCAGATTTTCAAGCAGGCAGTCATTTACTGCCTCCACACACGAGAGTATCAGTATTAGCGATATCCCGTATTTAAAATTGTAAAATCTGAATCAAGTATTATTTTTAGCGAACCTGTGAGCTTATGCGATGGTGTGGCGTCGTCCGTCGTCTGTACGTTAACCCATACTATCTTGAAAACGGCACGAATTAGCATCACAAAATTTTATGCATATAATAAGTCATCTAAAAAACTCGGATTTTGCTTATTTTTTGGCTAACTGCATTCAAGTTCTCTCAAGTTTGTTCGAATGGTTTAAGTTCGGTGATTTTTGGCCGAGTTACAGGAAGTTGAACTTAGTCATCTGTCCAAAAAAGCATACTAAAATTACAATCTCAGAAATGGCTTGAGCTATCATCACCAAATTTTATGCCAATGTTGGTCACATGAGTCATATCTGAAATTGAGGTATTGGTGGCGCCACCTGCATCGGCCTTTTTGTACAGGGGTCATCAATGCCCGTATCATACTGACAGCTACAAATAACTTCTTCTCTGAAACGAAATGGCCAAATTGTTTAATATCGCACAGAAATGATCCTAGGGTAGTGCTTTCTGAAGTTTGTTCAAATGGTCTCAGTTCAGTGACTTTTGGCTAAGTTATGGGAAGCTGAATTTAGTCATATGCCATAAAAGCCCATTTTAGCTAAGTGGCTACAAAAATCTTCTTCTCAAAAACCACTGGGCCAAATTCTGAAATCTCACACATAAATTATCCTTAGATGTTGATAATTCAAATTTGTTTATATGGTCTCAGTTCAGTGACTTTTGGCTGAGTTATGGGAAGCTGAATTTAGTCATATGCCATAACAGCCCATGTAAGCCAAGTGGCTACAAAAATCTTCTTCTCAAAAATCACTGGGCCAAATTCTGAAATCTCACACATAAATTATCCTTAGATGTTGATAATTCAAGTTTGTTCAAATGGTCTCAGTTCAGTGACTTTTGGCTGAGTTATTGGAAGCTGAATTTAGTCATATGCCATAACAGCCCATGTTAGCTAAGTGGCTACAAAAATCTTCTTCTCAAAAACCACTGGGTCAAATTCTTAAATCTCACACATTTATTATCCTTAGAAGTTGATAATTCAAGTTTGTTCAAATGGTTTTGGTTCATTGATTTTTTGCTGAGTTATGGGAAGCTGAACTTTGCCATTTTGCTGTATTTTCCCATATGAGTTATAAACCTACAAAATGTTTTTCGACTGATGATACTGAGGCCAGTTTGTTTAATATTTTGCAAGAAAAATTCCCTGAATCATTCTAATAATAATTGTCTTTTATGGTTCCAAAAAATGAATTTTGGCTAAATTAAAAAGATTGAATTGATTCATTTTACCATATATGTTAGCTGTGTGAAGCAGATACATCTAGCCTAGCACCAGTTTATCAGCATCCATTACATCATGCCTCTAGAATTTTAGATTTCAGAATACCTATGGAAAATATTGACAAGAATGTTTTTTAAAAGCTTTTAAAAAATGTAGATTTATGATATTACATATCATCTGTACACTAACTCATAATTTCTCAGGAATAGCAGGAGCTACCATCCCCAAATTTTATGCAATTATCAGTCACATATCAAATGTTGATGGATTCAGCTTATTTTTGCTATCTGCATTTACTTAGATTTTACAGGAAAAAGCTGAAAAAAACTTTAAAAGTCTTCTTCTTGTAAACAGTCAAGCGAAATTGTTCAATATTTTACAGAAATGATCCCAGAGGCGAGCCTTCTCAAGTTTGTTCAAATGGTTTGTGTTGGATAAATTTTAGCAGAGTTACATAACAGGCCAAGATTGTGTATGTTTCTTGAATAGGTTGAGAAACTGCCAACTGTTTCAGATTTGGCAACAGATCAAGAGTTCATTCAGTGCAGCCAAATTTAGGTCAACAGTTCAATCAGTGCAGCCAAGCACAAGGCATGTGATCACCTCATGGGCAGCATGTGATCATCTCATGGGTAGCATGTGATCACCTCATGAGTATCATGTGATCACCTCATTGGTGTCATGCCCCTCAGGGCTGCATATGGAGCCAATCTGTGAGCTTATGCAATTGTGTGGCTACTATTTCAGATTTTGCAATAGGCAAAAGGTCAGCCTGGATTTATTTATAGCTTTGGCAGACTGGCAACTGTGTCAGATTATGCAACAGGTCAAGAGTTCACTCAGTGCAACCAGGTACAGGTCCAAAGTTCACTCAGTCTAGCCAGGTGCAGGTCAAGAGTTCACTCAGTGCAGTAGCCTGAGCCAGTAATTTGTCACAGTACAATCAGGGCAACAGCCTTCTCACCTAAGCCTGGTCAGCCCCATGCATCAGACTCAAGGTAAGTTTGATGTATTGGCCTGATATTCTGACCTGTCTATGTGTCTTTAATGGCTTTCTCGTTCACAAGACAGGTGTCGCCATCTACAACGACTTTTGCAAAGTGTATGTGCCTGCTTAATTCTACTGAGGAATTTGATATATCAGCCTGAAATTGGGCATATTTATATATGTCAGATAGCTTTGTCGTATACAAGACTGGTGGTGCCACCTACAATAATTTTTGTGTTGTGTGCATCCATGCCAGAATTTCAGCAGTGATGATTGTGTATTGTTTCTTGTTCAAAATGTGTAGTACTTGCATTGTTCATATATATGAAAAGTAGTGGTTCAACATTGAAGCGTTATACCTGGTGTATATCCATATGCACAGGTTCGCATTAGGCCTGTAGGCCTTGTTTATATATTTATTGTTTTGCAAATTTAAAAGATATATTTTTGTTGTAAAAAATTAATATACATTTGTATGCATGATGTGGTGTTATCTGATTGAGAATTATGATGATGCAATTTAGAATTATAAATAAACTTTTATATAGATATATAGATTATTTTTGAAATGTGTATAAATATAAACTTAAAATAAAAAAGATGATTTGATAATAAACGAGGTTCTAATTTGTTCTTTATTTTCCTGCCTCAGCAGAATTGGAGATCATGCAGGCTTTGTTTGCCCTGTATTTATATGCAAAAGTGTTGTTAATCCAACCTCCCCCCCCCCCCCCCCCCAGCTGCATGCAGTTGATTCCTTTGCACCTGTGCACTGGGACATTAGTTTTTAATTGAAAATGTATAAAATTTATTGGAAAATAATAATTGGATTAGAAAAAATTAAGATCTGAATGAAACATATTCTTTCCTCAGGGGATTGGAACATAAAGTGATCAGCTCTGTCTGTCCATCATCTCTCCGTTATCCTTAAATATATATTATTTATGAAATTTCTCCTATAAGCACTGTTGAAATAACTTTCATATGCTGTGTGTGTATGGAATTAAGCTATTAAAGTCTGAAATTTGAAAGCAGTTTATATATTCAGTTGAATAATATTGCACATGTTAAACTTTTATCCCATCATTCCCCCCCCCCCCCCCCCGACCACCACAACCAAGTCCTTTTATCAGTGGGGTTATATTTATATGTGTTTTAGTTATATTTCAACTGTATACATTTTATAAAATAGAAAAAAACATATTTAATGATTTATATATATATATATATATATATATATATATATTTATATATATATATATATAAATAATAGGTCCAATTTAACAAATATGTAAACTACTGAACTGTCAACAGTTAATCAAAAAGCCAACCAATGATCATGGTATTAATATTCATCTTATGGTCACAAAATGCTCACATGCTTTAATTTTAACATTAGGAAATGCATGGTTTGGTCACAAAATATTATTTGAAACAATTTCTTACTTATCAATTTAAACCTATTCTCTCTGGTGGGAGAGCCCAGAATATTCCATTGTCCATTGACTGATAAAAGGTTTGAGAGGTAACATAATATTTATTAAGAAGCCACGTAAACAAGTGTAAATGTGTTGAGTAAGGTATAGTTTGTTCCCTTAACATAACAAGAGGAAAATGTGATGAGTAAGGTATGGTTTGTCTCCTTAAGAAAACAAGAAGAAAATGTGATGAGTAAGGTATGGTTTGTCTCCTTAAGAAAACAAGAAGAAAATGTGATGAGTAAGGTATGGTTTGTCCCCTTAACAAAAAAGAGGAAATTTGATGAGTAAGATATGGTTTGTTCCCTTAACAAAACAAGAGGAAAATGTGATTTGTTCTCTTAACTCAAGGTCTGGCACACTTAGTATATTAGTTACCAGGCATGCCACCAGATAGCACCATAAGAGAGGCACAGTGCTTTACATACCACAGTGCATCAGGACCATTAATATCAAAATGAATTAAAGAATGATTGTAACAAAAATAATTGATTGAAATAAACACAGTATTCATCTTTAATTATTACAAATATTTCTTCAATAATTTAGTAAATTTACATATTTTCTTTCCATTCAGTTATTAATGTCTTAGTCCTTCAAACATGCATCTGTGAATGGATATAAAATATCCTGTAACACTTCCCTAATTAATTCTCATTTTCTTGAAAATGAAACTGCAAGATAATAATGATAATTAATGATAGTTTATATTCCCTTACCTATTCATCTGTTTCAGATTGTAAATGTCCATTTACTAATCACATTTTCATCAGATCATAACTAAAATATGTCAGATTTGAATTTCAGTATGAAATGGACACATACCAAATAGCAATACTATATTGTTTCTGATAGTTGCTAAATTGAGATCTTATCATTACATCAGTTACTGAAAAATGGGAGTCATTTGAGTTGATGATAATAGTGAATCTATGTGAATGACAGTACATTTAAAGCACAGATTGCTAGCATTGTATTAAACAGCAGGGCACTGGTGGTTTTATTGGATGTCCTAGCTAAACATATGAGACACACAATCCACATCCAAATCAGAAATAATATCTATGAAATTACTGGTCCTCAACAACACCACTTCAGTTTCTAGGCAATGTTCTTGTGCAACATCCTGGATGTATTGATGTAGTGCCTGAATAAGGTTAATTTACAACAAATCTTAGTTGTAGAACTGATGTTGACACCCTCCTGTGGCTTCTTTATTTAAACAACTTATTCTTCTTAGCCTTAAAACAATCACATTTTGTCTATCATCGAGCTGTCTTGTTGTCAAGCTATGAAAAGCCCACAAATAATAACCAGTTTACCTTGGAACTTCTGACTAAACATACAGAAAAGTCCTGGAGGAATCTCAGTTAAACCTGAGTTTAGGTAACTGTGACCTATATTCTGTGAGCTGTTTTAAGCAAATCCATGATTCGGAGCACCCACACAGACAGATTCTTCTCAGTGGCCAAGGCTATTGAACAAATATTTTGTGTTGGTTCATCAACTTAAAAAAAGTGCCTTATTTACACCTGGAATATTTTGATTGGCCCATTAACTTATTCTGAAAAATCACTTAGTTGTGGTGATAATGGTCTGTTTTAGTAAAATTTCATTCAAAATCTCAATAATCAATGCATCAGTTGTCCTGAAATTTGCCATGCGTTTTGATCTGGGATAGCCTTATTGTTGAGGAGGTAGTTGCAATATATTATAGTTTTATCCCCCCCCCCCCCCCCCATCCTTCAATACCATCATCTGTCACCATCAGTCTTCTGTAGGATATAAAACTTCTGAAGGGATGCATAATTAAGGCCTATAGTGATCACTGTGTCAGTCTGTCCTTTTGTTCTTCAGTCCGTCCGTCAGTGGCACTTTCTTTCATGCGCAATATCTCAACAAGAACATGCTTGATCTTTCTCATATGCACAGGGATGATTGGTACCTATGAGGACTCCATCCCTATCGAATACAGGTCTGTTCAAATTCCAATATGGCCACCAGAGCACAATTGGTCATTTTCTTTCGTGCGCGATATCTCAAGAAGAACATGTTTGATCTTTCTCATATCTACAGGGTTGATTGGTACCCATGAGGGCTCCAAACCTTTTGAAAAACAGACCTGTCAAAATTCCGATATGGCCCCTAGAGCACAATCGGTGTTTTTCTTTTTCGCGCGATATCTCTTCAAGAACATGCTAGATCTTTCTCTAATTCTTAGGGATGCTTGGTACCTATGAGGGCTCCATTCCCATCAAATTACACACCTGCCCAAAATCCAATATCACCACAAGACCACAATCAGAGATTTTTACTGTCATAAACATTTTCACAAACAGAATACCTTTGATCTTTTCCTAATTCACAGGGATGATTGGTGCCTATCAGGACATCCCTATCAAATTACAGACCCGCTCAAAATCCAATATGGCCACCAGAGGACGATCAGAGATTTCGTCTCGCATGTTATGACAAAGGGACCACAATTGGAGATTTTTTTGTCACACACATTTTCACAAACAGAATACACTTGGATCTTTTTTCAATTCACAGGGATGATTAGTGTGTATGAGGACTCGCAGATTTTCACAAACAGAATACCTTTGATCTTTTCCTAATTCAATTCACAGGGATAATTGGTGCCTATAAGGACATCCCTATTGAATTACAGACCCGTCAAAAATCAAGTATGGTGGCCAGAGTACAATCGGTGATTTTGTATTGCACACATTATTTCAGACATATCTTCTATAATATGATTTAAACAGTAGGATTTTTGTTCCCTCATGCATATTGTGAAAACCTGGTTCTGTTTGTCATATTTTTTCAAACTATAAACTAAACTTTTTACCAATATGTAAACTAGTCCAGCAATACCAGAAATGCCGGGCTGTTTGAGGACCATTATCCGACCACATCTAGTTTTTTTCCTGAAATTTGATATACTTATTGTATCTACCAAATCTTGGATTTGTAAGATCAAATCTGCCAATCAGTAAAATTTTTGTGAACCCCATAACTTTTGAAGTATTGCATATTTGAATGATTTAGACTTGCAGCATTTCATGCATGTCTCAAAGAGCTTTCAAGCTCTGTGCTGTGTTGAACATATTTGTAGTACATCTTCTAACTTGACATACAGGGAGGTCCATTAAAAATCTCCTTGGGAACCTGGATGACTAAAGCTAATATGCATGAAAGATGCTGCCACCTACATTATCTTAATAAGTTGCCTGTGCAAGGACATATTGTCAACATGTCAGTCAGCTGAGCATCAAGACCCATGGGTCACTTGTTAGCTCATCTGACTACTCTTAACACTTGATTATAAGTGGACCTTGTTTGTAAGTCAAGGGGAGAGTTGGATTTTAAGTGAGATATCACTGGAAAATGTTTTTACTCTTTAATTTGGAAAGACCCCAAAGTAGCAAAGATAACTGTGAATGTTCAGTGTTTAATGAAATGCAGTGTAAAATAAGATACCTTCGAGGGAAAGAATGGGAGAAAATTTGTTTGGGTACCCAAGAACTGTATGAAAAGATAGCATAAGAATATGTCTTGTCGGGTAAATAGGAAGGGAAAATGCAGAGTGAACATTAAACCCCTCAATCCCTTGTTGTCCTAAAATTTGATATATAGTCGAGCCCGTTTATATATGATAATAACCGGGATGTGATATTATGCGGGTTTCAACATCTGTGTCCCTTTGAGTAATAGAATAAGCATTATGTCTCACATGATATAAAATAAATTGTCAATAAAAAAGGAAGCAGAAACAATAATTAATTTATATTGCACAACAGCATATCAAATTATGTTTGTGTGCACCTGACAATTATTTCATGTAATGTTTGTACCACGTGTAACAATAACTGATCATAATTGGATTTGCCAACAGAAAGTGTCTAGGTCACGAGGTCAAATGTCTGGAAATACGCGGCACAGTTATAATGTTATGCGAAGGCAAATTGTTTTACTAGATAACCCTGCACCATCCCGACTCTTGCATCTTATTTTCTGGATATATTATCAATGACCAAATCTTCCATGATAGGACTGCATGTTCGGCCAACAGGCATGGTCAAACGATTATCAAGTTCCATGGCGATTGAGGTTTTGGATCGGGTATCACTTCCAGTGCTCAAGCTCAAGCTTTTTGTGGAACTTTACAGGGGATTTCCAGCTGTAAACACCGTTAACACCTCGTGCTTCCAGTGCACGAAATACTTTTTTATGGTAAGGTGCACCTCAGCTTATACAACTTGGTGCACAAAGTAATTTCAAGGTGCACAAATACATTAATTAATGTTATTACAGTTCCTCTATTTTTATTACAGCTATATTATAATTTATACACATATTTCAGAGCAGTAAAAAATAAGCTAAGGGCTTAAACCTGGTCAGAATGGAACCTTGAATAATATCCATCTAAAGAAAGGCTCTGATCCCTGAATCTATATACATCAAGTGTCTAGTGTGACATCATGTTTTAGTGGTTATATGTCCTTGTTTGATCATCTTGACTGTCACAGCTCAGATGTGCATGTGCCTAACGTTCCTGCAGATCTGTCCTGGTTATAGGCCTCAGGTGCACACTGTGCACCTTGCAATCATACAGCGGGTGCACAAAACTGGTTTTTGGTGCATCTGTGCACCTAGGCACCCAGTATTTTGAACACTGGCTTCATGTAATCTCGGCAAAACGTCATTGTGGTGTAAACAGCAGCCTTGCAAAGATCATAAGTTCATTATGTATGGCATGTGAGCGCAAACATAGCCCTTGCTAATGTACGAAGAAACGCAATGATCTGGATTTAAATGGTTTCTTAAGATGTTAATTAGCTAAGTGCCTGTGAGAGAATCCGCATGCATCACTGCACTTGTCTGCCGCGCACTGGAGGGAGATGAAATTGTTTGATACGCCTGACCAATTTCTGGCTCTTGGCCTCATTGATCTTTGTGTCGGCGTTTGATGTGATATTAATTGCAAACTGATATCACTGCCAAGGGTTCCAAGCATGACAGTAAACAGGATTATGACAATATTCAATGATATTAAATGGTCAGATTTACCATTGTATATATAGTAAATGGTTTGGGATTCCAATTTAAGTGACAGTGAATGGGATTTTCTATTAATTGATATTGCACAAAGTGGGCTTGTCTGTACATGTAACAAGAGATCATGGATAGCTTTTTCCGGCTGAAACACATGACCAGTGTTGCTATCTACAAACCTTGCTATTTCAGCCACCTATAATAAAATACAATACCATCTTCCCACAAATATAATTCACATTTTTTTTCATCATAAAATCTAAACTAAAAATCTAGGTTGTGTATTATACATGGAGGTACAATTTCCCAACTTTTTTCTGCCGCATTAAACATTGTTTTTGAAGGCCATAAGACCGCCAAAATATCAGCCAGTGTTGAGCAATAATAAAGGAATTTTAAGTAAAGGAACAGTATTGGTATAATTTTCAATTAGGTAAGTTTACTTATTTATTGCTTTCATCTCAAAATACATCATATATACCTTCAGTATGGTTTGCAATCCAAGAGAACTACTGTAAAATCTCCACTTAAAACCGCACTTCCGATTAAAACCGCACCCAGACTTCGCCGAAATTCCAGGTGAGACATAGCGAGGGGCTCAAATACTAAGAACCCCCCTTTAAAACCGCACCAACTTTCGCTACGGAATGATTTGACAAAAGACACAATCAAGCTATCATCTAGAAATTAACACGCATAGGTTGCGACTCGGCCATTCCTGTCCATTTTTAAATTCCTTGGGCATTTTATTTAAACACATCAAAACTTTTTTGCAGGGTCACTCAAGCATGAAGTTTGGGAAGCCGTAAGGGCCGGTGAACCTCTGCCTGTTTATACAGATTTTATATTCCGTGCCGTATACTTGTTTGCTACTGATTTGTCATTATATTTTGGAAAAAATATTCTGCTGATCCATTTCAAGTCACTATATATTTTAATTCTAAAAATTTTTGATGAAATTTCCATTTTCTGGAATTACTCGGAAGATTCAAATCATTTTCATACCGGTTACTTCGGTATTATCATCGTCACATCGTACGTTGACATCGCTCCATGTCACAATTTGCTGGCGCGTTTGAAACATCGCTGGTCAACTTAACTAAATATCAAAGTAATTGAAGTTACCTTGTCGAGATACGCACGTATAGGAAACATGACGCTTGATAACGAGTGATTTTAAGGTAAAATTTAAATGGCCAGTTGGGGTTAGCAAGTTTGTTTTCCTGAAGATGTTTCCGTGTGGGGAGCCATTTTGTCAAGGCAGTGTTCACGCAAGGCACGCTGGGACGAAATAGGTGGCTGTTCTGTTTACCACCCACCGCGTACAGCCGTTCAAAATATTCTTAGCAGAATACCAGGGCGTTTCAGCACGTGGCGGCACTCAAACTTGATTTTAAAACGATCGTCTGCCATTGTGCGACTCCTTACGATGTCAGCTTTTTATTCATTTTACGTTTTAAACAAATAATCATTGCTAAATAATGCCGCAAATGGGTTTAAAGTAGGCTTTTATTTCAATTTTGCTTGAGCATGCCCAACAAAGTGGGCCGCTGTGTGTTACAGCAGGGTTGTTGTAAACGTATTATTTGGTGACAATTACCAAAATTTCATAACAAGTTATATATCACATGAAAACTATTCAGCAATATTTAATTTATAAATAACAAATAATCGTAAATAATACATTTACACACGGCTCCCATGCATGCGAGACTGCTGCTAAGAACGGCCTTCGAAAGTTGCAATATTATCGCCCACTCGCCGGCCCCAAAACGATGTCTGTCAGGAAGATATTCAGGAAACCCTTCTAGTATAAACCGCACAGTGCTTTCAGGAAATCAACCTGATTTCAAGATTTTGAATTTCTTGATTAAACCGCGGTTTTAAGTGGAGATTTTACGGTAATGATATGCCAACTGGAATATACATGACCATGCCGTTTGTTGACATCATTTGATACCATTGTAAGTTGGTAGATGACGCTATATATACGCAAGTATTGTAAGGGCCATGGGATATCTTTCGTGGAAAACATGCCCCATGACACACTAATTACTTTTGAAACACTTTGACCCAAGTGAGGAATACTGGTCTGAATGTGATTGCTTCCTTAGTTTTAATAAGCTTACTGGTGACAGCATCATGGTCAGATGATCAGTTATGTGACCACGGCTGGGTTGAGCTCTAGCTGTATATGTATGCCACACAAACGCAGTCAGGCCCCACCTTAACAATGGTAAAGGTGACACTCGTGGGAAGCACAACTGTCAAGTGTTCTCTGTGCATCCTACCACTTGCACTTTAATTTATATCTTACATAAATCAATTCCGGTCTGATTGAGCACATTTCTTTAACAATTTACAACTAAAGGAGAATAGAATATTAGCTATGATTACAATTGTAACGATCTGATAGCAGTGCTGGATCTAAGACACTTTGTTAAGTCGGTCTGACAGTAATTCTCAAAAGTTCACTGCCAAGGAACCAGTAATTTTTCCAGTGACTATCAGAAATACAATACACTTCCCCCACGATTCAGGTCAGAAACGGGGTGTGTATTTTACACAGGGTTACTGGTTTTTCCACCAAAATTGTGGCTCTAAATAGAGGTCAGATTATCTACGGTAGCGGATTATCTTTGCTGAATGAAGGGAACTCAAACAGTAATTAAGAGATTTAATTGACTTTAACATGTATACAGATATTTGCCAGGACTAAATAGATTCAACTTAGGATCTTGACTTTGATGTGGGGAATGACCTTGACATTATGGTTAATGAATTCATGTGAAAGTCATTTTTTTCAGGAAAAGTAATATATGTTTATTTCAGCACATCTGCATAAAATTAAATCTAGCTGATTATTTAAATAATCTTATCTGATTATTTAACAATAATGTTAGTTTTATATTTTTACTCATATATGGTAGCACCTTGTAGAAAACTTGAATGATAAAAAGCAAACTGACAGGGCCTGCACTGTAGAAAATGGTTTACAAAGACAACTAGGCCAGAAGCTCATCTTAAGCACCATCTGTTTATGACTGTTACTCTGGCAAGCAGCTGATGGTTGCTCAGCACGGTCTGTGAATCACTGTAATGTTGGCCAGCAGATGCTGGTTACTCATCACTGTCTGTGAGTCAATGTTACATTGGCCAGCAGATGCTGTGTTACTCAGCACTGTCTGTGAATCATTGTAACATTTGCAAGCAGATGCTGTGTTACTCAGCACTGTCTGTGAGTCAATGTTACATTGGCCAGCAGCTGCTGTGTTACTCAGCACGGTCTGTGAATATTTGTAACATTGGCCAGCAGATGTTGGGTTACTCAGCACTGTCTGTGAATCACTGTTACTTCAGCAAGCAGATGCTGTGTTACTCAGCACTGTCTGTGAATCACTGTTACTTCAGCAAGCAGATCCTGTGTTACTCAGCACTGTCTGTGAATCACTGTTACTTCAGCAAGCAGATGCTGTTTTACTCAGCACTGTCTGTGTATCACTATAATGTTGGCCAGCAGATGCTGCGTTGCTCAGCACGGTCTGTGATTCACTGTTACGTTGTCAAGCAGATGCTGCGTTACTCAGCACTGTCTGTGATTCACTGTTACGTTGTCCAGCAGATGCTGCGTTACTCAGCACTGTCTGTGGTTCACTGTGACTATGTCCTGCAGCTGCTGTGTTACTCAGCACTGTCTGTGATTCACAGTAACTTTGTCCAGCAGATGCTGTGTTACTCAGCACATTCTGTGATTCACTATTACGTTGGCCAGCAGATGCTGGTTACTCAGCACTATCTGTGAGTCAATGTTACATTGGCCAGCAGATGTTGGGTTACTCAGCTTGGTCTGTGATTCACTGTAATGTTGGCCAGCAGATGCTGTGTTACTCAGCATTGTCTGTGAGTCAATTTTACATCGGCTAGCAAATGCTGTGTTACTCAGCTCAATCTGTGATTCACTGTCACATTGGATGGCAGATGTTGGGTTACTCAGCAGGGTCTGTGAATCACTGTATTGTTGGGCAGCAGATGATGTGTTACTCAGCACAGTCTGAGTATCACTGTTACATTAGCCAGCACATGCTGTGTTACTCACTATGATCTGTGAATCACTGTTACATTGGCCAGCAGATGCTGCATTACTAAGCTCAATCTGTGAATCACTGTTACATTGTCAGGAGATGCTGTGTTACTCAGTACTGTCTTAGAATCACTGTTACATTGGCAAGCAGATGCTGCGTTACTCAGCTCAATCTGTAAGTCACTGTTACATTGGCCAGCAGATGCTGTGTTACTCAGCATGGTCTGTGAATCACTGTTACATTGGCCAGTAGAAGTTGTGTTACTCAACACGGTCTGTGCATTACTGTTATGTTGGCCAGCAGATGCTGCTTTACTCAGCACTGTCTGTGAATCAATGTTACATTGGCCAGTAGAAGTTGTGTTACTCAGCATGGTCTGTGCATCACTGTTACGTTGGCCAATAGATGCTGCTTTACTCAGCACTGTCTGTGAATCACTGTTACATTGGCCAGTAGAAGTTGTGTTTCTCAGCACGGTCTGTGAATCACTGTTACATTGTCCAGCAGATGCTGTGTTACTCAGCACGGTCTGTGAATCACTGTTACTTCAGCAAGCAGATGCTGTGTTACTCAGCACTGTCTGTGAATCACTGTTACTTCAGCAAGCGGATTCTGGGTTACTCAGCACTGTCTGTGAATCACTGTTACATTGTCCAGCAGATGCTGTGTTACTCAGCACGGTCTGTGAATCACTGTTACTTCAGCAAGCAGATGCTGTGTTACTCAGAACGGTCTGTGAATCACTGTTACACTGGCCAGCAGATGCTGTGTTTCTCAGAACGGTATGTGAATCACTGTTACTTCGGCAAGCAGATGCTGTGTTACTCAGCACGATTGTGAATCACTGTTACTTTGGCCAGCAGATGCTGCTTTCCTCAGCGCTGTCTGTGAATCACTGTTACATTAGCCAGCAGATGCTGTGTTACTCAGCACTGTCGGTGAATCACTATTACTTTGGCAAGCAGCTGCTGTGTTACTCAGCATGATCTGTGAATCACTGTTATGTTGGCCAGCAGATGCTGCTTTACTCAGCACTGTCTGTGAATCACTGTTACATTGGCCAGTAGAAGTTGTGTTACTCAGCACTGTCTGTGAATCACTGTTACATTGTCCAGCAGATGCTGTGTTACTCAGCACGGTCTGTGAATCACTGTTACTTCAGCAAGCAGATGCTGTGTTACTCAGCACTGTCTGTGAATCACTGTTACTTCAGCAAGCGGATTCTAGGTTACTCAGCACTGTCTGTGAATCACTGTTACATTGTCCAGCAGATGCTGTGTTACTCAGCACGGTCTGTGAATCACTGTTACTTCAGCAAGCAGATGTTGTGTTACTCAGAACAGTCTGTGAATCACTGTTACATTGGCCAGCAGATGCTGTGTTATTCAGAACGGTCTGTGAATCACTGTTACTTCGGCAAGCAGATGCTGTGTTACTCAGCACGATTGTGAATCACTGTTACTTTGGCCAGCAGATGCTGCTTTACTCAGCACTGTCTGTGAATCACTGTTACATTAGCCAGCAGATGCTGTGTTACTCAGCACTGTCGGTGAATCACTATTACTTCGGCAAGCAGCTGCTGTGTTACTCAGCATGATCTGTGAATCACTGTTATGTTGGCCAGCAGATGCTGCTTTACTCAGCACTGTCTGTGAATCACTGTTACATTGGCCAGTAGAAGTTGTGTTACTCAGCACTGTCTGTGAATCACTGTTACATTGTCCAGCAGATGCTGTGTTACTCAGCACGGTCTGTGAATCACTGTTACTTCAGCAAGCAGATGCTGTGTTACTCAGCACTGTCTGTGAATCACTGTTACTTCAGCAGGCGGATTCTGGGTTACTCAGCACTGTCTGTGAATCACTGTTACATTGTCCAGCAGATGCTGTGTTACTCAGCACAGTCTGTGAATCACTGTTACTTCAGCAAGCAGATGCTGTGTTACTCAGAACGGTCTGTGAATCACTGTTACATTGGCCAGCAGATGCTGTGTTTCTCAGAACGGTCTGTGAATCACTGTTACTTCGGCAAGCAGATGCTGTGTTACTCAGCACGATTGTGAATCACTGTTACTTTGGCCAGCAGATGCTGCGTAACTCAGCACTGTCTGTGAATCACTGTTACATTAGCCAGCAGATGCTGTGTTACTCAGCACTGTCGGTGAATCACTATTACTTCGGCAAGCAGCTGCTGTGTTACTCAGCATGATCTGTGAATCACTGTTATGTTGGCCAGCAGATGCTGTGTTACTCAGCACTGTCTGTGAATCACTGTTATATTAATTGGTCAGCAGATGCTGTGTTACTCGGAACTGTCTGTGAATCACTGTTACTTCTGCAAGCATGTTCATGCGTTACTCAGCACTGTCTGTGCATCACTGTTACATTGGCCAGCAGATGCTGTTTTACTCAGAACGGTCTGTGAATCACTGTTACATTGGCCAGCAGATGCTGCGTTACTCAGCATGGTCCGTGAATCACTGTTATGTTGGCATCTTGACCAAGTGTTTTGCAACTACTGTCATTGAAATTTCTATTGTAGAATTTTTATCAGACACTTTCATGCACAAAGTGTGTTCTTGTCCATGTGCAAATTGTACTGAGAGGTGGTAGAATCATAGCTGAAGTATGCATTTTACATTAATCCACCGGTAAAGCCTGAGCAGTGTATCTTCATATGGCTGTAAGTGTACTTCAGACTGGTTGTTAAATATACCACCAGATTGTGACAAATATAATTTACTTCAGTCTCCTATATACATA
Organism: Sipunculus nudus; assembly: GCA_026874595.1. Lineage (NCBI taxonomy): Eukaryota > Metazoa > Annelida > Sipuncula > Golfingiida > Sipunculidae > Sipunculus > Sipunculus nudus. The sequence goes on from CM049311.1 coordinate 45,571,426, forward strand.
TATACATGCTGTATGTTATTACTGGCTGTTTTGCTGTTTATTTTTATTCCTGGATATTGTGGCAGCTCAGAACTAAGACTTAGGGTACTGGACATCCTGTACCAGTACTAACACAAACCTGTGATTGTTAGGTAAGTTGAAGTATAACTTTAGTAATTGTCACTTTATTTATATAACGGTTGATGCATTGTTCTGTTTGATGGTTCAGCATATAGACTCTATAGGTTCAAGTGGTGTGGAAGCTCCTGGGTCTGACTCCTCTTTGTGGCGTAACCTTTGCCACACTGCAATAAAGTTGTCTTTAATATTTCTGAAGAACATTTTGTATGCTGTGAAAACATTAACCATCCGCACACCATAAATAATTGGGGCTGCGATGAAATTTAGAAGGATTGCACTTAGTGTGACAGCTTGGCCAATCAGCAGTTTTTCACTTTGTGTTTTGCCACTTGAGGTCTCTATATGCTTAAGGACTAAGAACGGTAACCAGCTAAGTAAAAACATTAAGATAAGTATGAGTCCAGTAGTAATCCCTCGTCGTGACTTGGGTGGGCTGTGGCCATGCGATCCTGCTAGTGGTTGGATAATGAGTAAGATCAAGAGGTACATGACCAAGTTGAAAACTGTGACAGCTACACAGATGCTAATGCTTATCAGAGTAGCTATCTTTGTATGCTGGAAAACATCCTCACAAAATGTCAAACGGTAATCTGGAGTGATAAGAGCTGTAAAGAAATGCGAGTGTCCAGTTATTATGGCCACCATCCAAAATGCATTGAGTGTGATCCAGATGCAGCGCTTCTTCAGCAGTGTTTCATACTTGATTGGCATGTAAGTTGCAATCAGGTGACTCGAGGCCAAGAAAACCAGTGTAAAACCAAAAGCATTATGTGTAGTTAGTTGGATTCCACTTTCAATTTCCCATTGGCAGGCATTTGGTGGCATGTACATTATCAGTACACACCATGGTGCCAGCAACGACACAATGGCTGTGTTACTTAAGATCTGCATAGGCACTGTGACCTTTAGCACAACACGATAGATGACCCACAGTGACATCACATTCATAAGCATCACTGTTATTGACAGCATGATGTGCAGAGCCTGGAAGAATTTCCACACAGGCTCATAAGTAAGGTCCGCAATCCCATGTTGTCTGGCTGTAAGCCTGGCTACCTTAGATAAGTTTGTGTCCATCTTAGTAGTCCTGCACTTAACAATCGTGAAAGGCCAATGGGGCTGACGTGAGTCAGGATCTTTGTTGCTTGAGAGTTATCTGAAAAACAAAGAGACAATTGGATAAAATAAAGGTCATGTACATGTATAAGTATACTGGTATATCCACTCCCTGAACACGCTGTTCCACCCATCCAGTACTTAAACAGTAATATAGGTATACAGGCCAACTGGTCCAACCTTCCAGTACTTACACAGTAATATAGGTATACAGAACACCTGGTCCGCCCTTCCAGTACTTACACAGTAATATAGGTATACAGGCCAACTGGTCCACCCTTCCAGTACTTACACAGTACCGTAAAATCTCCACTTAAAACCGCGGTTTAATCAAGAAATTCAAAATCTTGAAATCAGGTTGATTTCCTGAAAGCACTGTGCGGTTTATACTAGAAGGGTTTCCTGAATATCTTCCTGACAGACATCGTTTTTGGGCCGGCGCGTGGGCGATAATATTGCAACTTTCGAAGGCTGTTCTTAGCATGCATGGAAGCCGTGTGTAAATGTATTATTTACGATTATTTGTTATTTATAAATTAAATATTGCTGATAAGTTTTTGTGTGATATATAACTTGTTATAAAATCTTGGTAATTGTCACCAAATAATACGTTTACAACAACCCTGCTGTTACACACAGCGGTCCACTTCGTTGGGCATGGTCAAGCAAAATTGAAATAAAAGCCTACTTTAAACCCATTTGCGGCATTATTTAGCAATGATTATTTGTTTAAAACGTAAAATGAATAAAAAGCTGACATCGTAAAGAGTCACACAATGGCAGACAATCGTTTTAAAATCAAGTTTGAGTGCCGCCATGTGCTGAAACACCCCGGTATTCTGCTAAGAATATTTTGAACGGCTGTAAGCGGTGGGTGGTAAATAGAACAGCCACCTATTTCGTCCCAGCGTGCCTTGCGCGAACACTGCCTTGACAAAATGGCTCTCAACACGGAAACTTTCTTCAGGAAAAAAACTTGCTAACCCGGACTGGCCACTTTAATTTTACCTTAAAATCACTCGTTTTCAAGCGTCATGTTTCCTATAAGTGCGTATCTCTAAAAGGTAACTTCAGTTACTTCGATATTTAGTTAAGTTGACCAGCGATGTTTTCAAACGCACCAGCAAATTGTGACATGGAGCGATGTCAACGTACGATGTGACGAAGATAATACCGAAGTAACCGGTATGAAAATGATTTGAATCTTCCGAGTAATTCCAGAAAATGGAATTTTCATCAAAAATTAAGATTTCAAAATATTACTTTTAGAATTAAAATATACAATGACTTGAAATGGATCAGCAGAATATTTTTTCAAAAATATAATGACAAATCAGTAGCAAACAAGAATACGGCACGGAATATAAAATCTGTATAAACAGGCAGAGGTTCACCGGCACTAACGTCTTCCCAAACTTCATGCTTGAGTGACCCTGCAAAAAAGTGTTATGATGTGTTTAAATAAAATGCCTAAGGAATTTTTAAAGTGGACAGGAATGGCCGAGTCGCAACCTACGCGTGTTCATTTCTAGATGATTGCTTGATTGTGTCTTTTGTCAAATCATTCCGTAGCGAAAGTTGGTGCGGTTTTAAAGGGGGGTTCTTAGTATTTGAGCCCCTCGCGGTGTCTCGCCTGGAATTTCGGCGAAGTCTGGGTGCGGTTTTAATCGGAAGTGCGGTTTTAAGTGGAGATTTTACGGTAATATAGGTATACAGGACAACTGGTCCGCCCTTCAGTACTTAAACAGTAATATAGGTATACAGGACAACTGGTCCGCCCTTCCAGTACTTAAACAGTAATATAGGTATACAGGACAACTGGTCCACCCTTCCAGTACTTACACAGTAATATAGGTAGACAGGACAACTGGTCCACCCTTCCAGTACTTAAACAGTAATATAGGTATACAGAACAACTGGTCTTCCAAAACTGAACTTGGGTTATAGTAATAGTAACAAACTGGCTTCTGTAGCTCAGAGGTAGAACACAGGTCTCAAAGCCGGGAGATCGTTAGTTCGAACTCAGCCAAGACGTTGAGATTAGTCACCAGGCCTAGTTAACCCCAAGATAAAAAAATTAGAGGAAGAGTGTGATACTGCCCTGTCTCATTGTCAGAAACCAGAATGGAATTCTGCAGGTGTACATATACTTAGTTAAGTAAGCATAAACAAATGGAGACGGTTTCTCCACCAAAACTTATTTAAAAATTAAAAAAAAATAAAATAAAGTTAAAAAAAAATAGTAACAGTTTATAGCCTTACACCTGATATTTATTTTGTACCACTACTAATTTTCAAGCTACATAGCCTGTCCTAACTATCTCTATTACCATTCACTTTGGGGAGGTTTTTGTCTGATTGGGAAAGTGTGGGGGAGGGGAGGATGGTGGAGAGTGATGATGGAGGCTCCCCCTTGCAATCACTCAGCAGTTGCAGACAAATACTATTCCTTCTTCAGATCATCCTACCATTGGAAGATCATGGAAAGGCCGTCATTTTACCAAGCATGAAATAAGGATAAAATGTAGAGAAAAGCAGTAACTATGAATTAGTAATTATTCCCTTCATGCACAAAGCAGGTGTTTAATCATTTAAAAAAAACTCCCCCACATATTCCATTGACGTAGTCTTTATTGACTCAGTAGCTGAACAGGGCTTCACTACACTGTTTTTTAGCTGATAAAAGTGGGTCTTCTTACAAGGGTGTTGTCCATTAAGGTCAGCGAAAGCTGATATGAACAACTCACAGATAACCACTTAATTAGAATGCTACCTGATTTTAACAGCCACCACTGGTGTCTTAATGGAGAGAGATTTTCAAAGTTATGTTTAATCTTTTATGTTTTATTTGTAAAATGTCCAACTGTTTATCCATTTTCATAATGTCCTTCTGTCGACATCCATTTTAAAAGCATCCATCTGAGCTACATCCAGTTGACACAGACCCAATATATTGATTGCATCTTAGCACAGGTCCAAAGTGGATTGCCAATGAATGTACTTCCTGTTATCCCGTTACTGGTGCCAGTCAGCTGAGCTTACATTGCGTCCTAAGTGCCCACTGTCAGAGCATTTAATTGGTGGATCCCAGAGCCATGTGATATAGTAAGGCCATTTTATGTATGGAACATTTCCATTAAGCTGCTCCATATTACAGGCCGGGCACCCAGACATTGAGCTCATTGTAGTGATACCAATAAATTTGATTAGCTCTGGGACCCCAGGTGCTATTATTTTGGATACTACAGGTCTCTGTCGATACTGCAGCGGTTGTTTTAGGCTTACACATGCTTTATACCCTAGAGTAAAAAAATAATATGTGTGATGATAGAGCAAGGATAAAATGGGTCACTTAACTTAAAGAAGTTAAGTTTTCCATGTTAGAAGCACTAAAATGTGAATAATTTAAATGTTGAAGACAAATCTTGTAAATTGATGGCATACAATTTTATCAGGTATAATGAATAGTGCTTAATCAAAATCTTCTGTATGCCCACAGCTACTAAAATGAATTTTGTACTGATGCTGATGTTTAAAGAAACAGCCATAATCTTGCTGATTTGGCTCATGAAATGTTAAAATAAACATGAAGTAGTCTGCCATTTATATATGATCTGAAATGACGTGATTAGAAGCAGTTTGATAAATCTTCAGCTTTCACTGGTGCATAATCTCTCTTATTTCAACTACTAGTGGATATCAAACAACTGTAAACTAACTGCCATGAAATTCTTATATATTTAGCTTAAAGCTGCAATAAATATCATGGACAGGTTCAAGAATGAATTTATTATTCTTCTGTGTTGTTTATTCCCAGTTAAGATTGACCTGACAGAAATGTCCTCCAACCCAGCTGAAAGGCCTATCTTAAATGCACATGTCAAGATTGTCCTTATTTAATATGTCCTGGTCCAAAAGTCAGTGTCTAAGATGTCTGTCCACTGTTGATCTGGCGGGAATGCTGTCCACACATATATTGGCATTTATTGATTGGCCAAATTATGGGTGGAAAAGGCTGAATGTACTATTCTGTTAGTTTCTGTGACTATATATCTTATCTTAGCTTATATAGAAAATATGACACCCATTTATAAGGCTGTTTTGATTCTCACATTAGGAGAACATATACATGTAATCATTTATATAAGTATTGTTGGCTGTATCTCTGAATAACAATAGTACTTGCACTTTAATTTTAAAATGCTATTGTATGATAAAATACTAAAACTTTTCCATATAGACCAAGAATTTATGATTACTTTTATAGACTATTTCATACCCTATGACTGGACAAAATCCTTATGAGAATATATCATGGGTCATATTATATGTGTTTGTAGTTTCTTACATTTTCTAACAGTTTGTGAAGAAATGTCTATAATGTGCATGACATGCAGCCTGTAACTTGTAAGGCTGTTATTGATTAATCTGGGAGGTTGGATGGCTTCAAATGAGAGACAGTCAGGCAGGCCCTCCCCAGCTGTCAGTTTGTTTGCACCAATGCTGAGTGCTCTGGGAACCCATAGGAAATTGTATTGTCTTGTTGTATGCCCAAAGGGAATGCTAGAATATATAAATTCACAAGATTTACTGTTGTAATTTTATTTGTATTATGTTTTAGCTCAGCTTCATGACTCAGAGTCAACTGAGCTATAGCAATCATTCTATCTGGTGTCCAGCTATATGACTGTCCATTAACAGGGTACAAATTGTGAACATAGGACCTAGAAATTTCTAACTTAAGATCCAGGGAGGTTCTTACAAATCTCCTTGGGCACCTGAAATTAGGTCACTGTGACCTGTATTCTTTGAGTTATGGGGAATGTTTGTGCACCCAAGAGTTATTAAAAATTTGGTACAAAAGCTTTAGTATCTGAAAAATTAAATCATGGAATCCAGGATTGCCATGATTCTTGCCTCACATGGTGATCTTGTGGTTTCATTGTTGTGATATTTGTTTAATCACAGAATTCTGCATTTGAAACCACTGTAAAATTTACATATTTTTTTGTAACAGGAAAGTTTTCATTTGTTGGAGCCTCAAGGTTTGTTCTCTACATTATATGTTGTGTAGTACTGCTGTTTATACCACACCTCTGTCAACCACAGCACTGATGAAGGCCGAAAAACATATCTTGTACAATGTATTATGATATGTCTGAAAATTTATCACAGACTCAAAGCCCCAAAAAGAATTATCTAGCATAGGTCCAATGTATAAAAGGGCCAGTGAAAATATTTGTCATATATAATGCATGCCTGGAGGTCACTGTGTAACTTTAGTTATCAGCATGACCCATGTATCACTTGTTACCAAGATGGATTTGAATCCACAGAGCCCACATAAGTAGTCTCCCCCTCCCCCCACCCCCCTCCTGTTGGTGGTCAGCTGAAGTTAATCATGCCACTCAGCTGGACTGGATGGACTACCAGACCTCCTGACTTGATCAGAATTCATATGGTCTAATTTAGTGTCAAATCAAAGAAACACAATTAAACACAGATTTAGTTAAGCCTAATTGTAGGGGAAGTCTGAAATATGAACAAATTTTCAGGATGGTCTGACTTCCAGTTTGGAAATCCCCTTTTGCAGTGCCATCTATCAGCAGTCAATGACAGATGTTATAGCCTAAGAGGATTCACTTTTACCAGGTGATAATAATTGAAGACCATATTCACCCTATAGGACACTGTTTGGATAGTCCATTTTAGGATGAAAAGATCAAAATTTATTAGAGTGGATTGATTTGCAATTACTCTGAACTTGGATATAAGGCAAAAAAAAAATTAAAGGTATGGTTCTCAGGCACCGCCCGCATCAATTTTAAACCCCCGCATCAATAATTTTTATTTTGATTTTGAATAAAAACTTTCCAATTTTGAGCTGCTGTCGCTCCGACATTTCTTTCTAGAAGATAAAACCATACAATTTCCTTTGTTTTGTAGTGCTTTTACTTATTTAGCAAAATAAAACTGTTATTTTCATGCTTTTCCCATATTATTTGACATTTTTATCGAAACATACCTAAAAATTCAAAATAAAAAAAGCGCCCGCCCGCATTGATTTCTGAAAAAAAGTGCCTGAGAACCATACCTTTTTTTTTCATTTTGGGCTAACTTGTATATTTAGTTTTACTGTCAATAAAAGTGTCATCTGGTTTGCGTGAACAAAACTCTGTTCACGCCAATTTCATTTTTGCATAACCAAAATGATGGTTCGCCCAATTTGTCCAGTCCTGGTTAAGTTTGCATTTAGCAGCTAGAACCTGTGTGTACACACATTTTAACATTATAGAGAGCCATACGGCTGTAATTGTTAATCCTTGCTTGTGTGCCTTTGCATGCTGGGGCGAACATTCTGCAGGCCTGTCCGGCCTGTGTGTACAAGAAATGTTGGGCCTGAGCATGAAAATATGGGCATCGGGCCTGCCGGCCCCTTATAATTTCAACCCCTGACGTGGTGTTAACATGATTTGGGTAACACCGGGGAGACATAGGTGAAGATCACAGCGACACAGGGGAGACAGTGTGGAAACATCAGGACAACATCTGGTGATAAGATCAGGACACATCTGTTTAACACCGGCAGTGTGTGAACAAGCCTGTAGACAATGTATACCCCTGGCATTTTTTATCATTAAATTGTCCCTTGTTTAGCTTAGCTGACTGAAGGTCATCTGAGCTATAGCGATCACTCTTTGTCCGTTGTCCGTCTGTCTGTCTGTCTGTCTGTCTGTCCATTAACAGGGCACAAATCATAACTGCTGGACCTAGAAGCTTCTAACTGAAAATCCATAGAGGTCCATAAAAAATCTCCTTGGAAACCAGAAATTAGGTCTGTGACTTATATCTTCTGAACAATGACCTCAAAAGTACCCCCCAGAATCATTAAAAATTTGATACAAAAGCTCCAGTATATGAATAACTAATGCATGGATCGCCATGATTCTCTCCATGCATATTGATCATGGAGTGTTTATTATTTCCTGAATACTGGTGGTGCCACCTGTATTTTTCCTAATTTTTACGCATTTTTTTCTCTAGTTTTGAGACCTACAGATGAAGCCGTCTGTCTGTTAACAGGGCAAAAATTCTGACCATTAGACCTAGAAACTTCTAACTGTACATCCAGGGAGGGCCTAGGCCAATCTCCTTGTTTTCCTAAAATAAGGTCATGGTGACCTATATGTTGTAAACTACTCCCTGAAAACATGGTTTTGAGCACCCAGTTAATCAGACAGAGCACAAATTGTATCTGCCAGGCCTAGAATCTACTAACATGATATTTAAGCAGGTCCTGGGTAAATCTGCATGGAAACCTGAAATCAGATCATGATGACTTATATTCTGTCAACTATGGGCCAAGAGCATGACTGTTAGCACCCTTAAAATCAGATGGGCACAGATTGTATCTGCTTGCCCTAGAATGTTCTGACGTAATGTACAGGGAAGTCTTGGGCAGGCTCCATGGAAACCTGAAATATGGTCATGTTGACTATTTTGCATGCTACCGACCAAAACGTCTTGGGCAATCTCCATGGAAACCTGAAATTAGGTCATGGTGTCCTATATTACTGGCCAAAAACATTTAAGCACCCAGAAACCTTCAGACATTATCTCCATTTGTTATTATTTTAGATTTTTACCATCAAGGTCAAATTCAGCTGAGCACCGTGACCCATGGGTCCCTTGTTTGTGTAGTGTGCATCCATGCAAGTATCTGAGGAGTGATGTTTACTAGTGACCAGTTACTTGTACTCCTGTTCAAAATATTTAGTACAGTGGAACCTATCCTTATGGGCACCTCTGTACTTGAAGGGTACCTCCCATTTATATATGGCCTCTTATGGGCAGCCCCATGAAAATTTAATCTTTATTATCATATACTTATTTTCTTAATTGTGGGCACCTCTCTACTCTAAATTATGGGGAGTTATCTAGGAACAGAGCTGTCAAATCACCTTTGTATTACAGGCAGAGCAACAGGCAAGCCCAGGGCAAATGCGAAAACCCCATGGTTTCATTGTATGAAATTTGTGTGGGGGGCCAAGCCATCCAATATGTATTGGCTTCCCTGGTATACCATGAGGGGTGCAGGTTGAGCCGTAGGTGTACTAGGTGTGAAAATTACAGGTGTATTGGCCCTCTCTGTGGCTAGGTTTGTTTTCTTAGATCTTATTTTGCCAAGGCCAAATAAGATCTTGTGGCTGCAAAATGTTTGTAGATATTTAAAAGTAAAACACATTAAAGATTAAAACCGGGAGATAAAAATGTATTTATCTACAATACTTGTATAAATAAACATTTAACAGCAGATAATACAGATAGCCAGATAAAGCACACTTAATGAACCTGTGTGTTTATATTGTAATCTCCTATATGAATAGGAAATGTTTTACTTACATACTTTACAGAAACTATTTGATGAGATTTTAACAGTCAATCCCATTATCAAACAAGCAGTTGTTTGGAATTGGGAAGGAATATTGTATTGTCACGATATTCATCCAGATCAAAGAGCACCACTTAGGCCTGGTCACCCATGTTCACTGAATGCTATCTAACAAAAACCACTGATCAAAGGGCACTACTTAGGCCTGGTCACCCATGTTCACTGAATGCTATCCAACCAAAACCACTGATCAAAGGGCACTACTTAGGCCTGGTCACCCATGTTCACTGAATGCTATCTAACAAAAACCACTGACCAAAGGGCACTACTTAGGCCTGGTCACCCATGTTCACTGAATGCTATCCAAACAAAACCACTGATCAAAGGGCACTACCTAGGCCTGGTCACCCATGTTCACCGAATGCAATCCAACCAAAACCACTGAATATTTCAATTAGCATTAATGTAATCATTTTACATACTAGTACAGAAATCAGTCATTACCATCATAGACAAGACTGACACAATAAATCTGGATTTTATACCTCTGTCATTTTTAACCTCTGTCATTTTTACACCCCATCCATGACTCCTGGCTCCCAGTCACATGAGTAATTCCCATAATATTAGTATATTTGTGTAAATTTAGAAAAACATTAAGTGGTGTAAGCTGATCAACCATTTGTAGACAACTCTTCGTTAAATAGTGCCACTCTCACTCATCACTAAATCAGTATATTAAATGCTGTTGATCTATAGCTATATGGACCAGTGTTTCCTTGTCCAGAGCTCTTAAACACTAGTTTATATTCTTTCAGTTTCCAATGTCATGAAGATGACTTAAACCAAAGTGAATCTAAGGATGTTTTGAGTTCATTTAAGATGAAAAAACACTCACTGATCTTCTCACAAATATACTCAAAAGATGATATTTGATATTTGCAAAGAACTGACAGCAGTTGTAAAAGAAAAAAAGTCACAGTTATTGAATCGAAACACTCAGCTGTAAGCCATTCAGAATAGGAAATACAGAAGAGAAATGATAAATTATGGTGACTGCTTTGGCATGCAACCCCATGTTTTTACTTAAAAAAACCATTGAGTTGATATCTGGTTGTCAGATATTAGAGCCATAGATAAGGTCTTACCACAACAATGATATTAGTGGTAGTGAAGATGGCATACTAATTACTAAGTCCTCAGACTGTATAATAGGGATAAAATGAAATATAAGGAATAAGTCAAGCAAAATATTGACCAAATAATTCAGACATGACCACATCCTTAATGCTGCATTGGAAATGTAATTTGGCAAGATCTAGCTTCTGATGAGTGTGCTACCACGTACACAGTTATACCTGCTTCTGGCTGGCCAGTTCTGGCAACAACAATGGCTGCTGTGCTGTTGTTAGTGGCACAAGTATGTTTAAGTGAGAAAATTTTGATTGTTTATAAGGTGACATAAGATGAAGAGCCGCACACCTCATAGTGTGATGAACCAACAGACAACAGACAGTCTGTATATAATGCTGTATGCTTACCATAAGGATCAACAAGGTCTCACAGCCCACTCTAATCCAGGGATAGCTGGTCTTTTAAGGGGCATCTTCATACTCTGCTCTCACCATCCTTAGGTTACCATGGCAACCATCCTGTTTTAATGGTACCTCAGCAGGCTGGCCTCTGCAGGTTCCAGGTACTTCATCAATGCAGTTTGTAGAGCCTTTGAAAAACTACCTGCTCGCCATGGCAACTAGGCACATGTGTCCGCCATGTTGCAGTGGATAAATTCCAGTTTGATTACAAAGTGAATTGCATCTCTTGGTTATGGAGACACTGCACCAGTCATTAACAGCACATCCATAATTACCCAGCTCTCCACTACTGGAGCACAAGAGCTGTCTGGCTGTGTGTTTAGCAGATGATGAATGGCCAGTGTCCCTTTTCACAATTTAATGAGTTCCAAGCCTCACACATTGAGCTGTCAGGTAGCATAGCATCACATAATCAAGTTCTTGCAGCAGCATAATGGGCTCTCCAGCCACAGGCATAATTTTGTTTCTTCATTGAACAGTGGCAGTTCATTTTGTTTTCAGTAAACCTTTTTCTGCCTTAAATTCTACATTCTCTTCATACATTGCTCACTGCTGTTTTTGTCAGGAGGAGCCAAGTAGCCAGCACTTTTCAGCTCAGATGACTGTGAGACATCACCCTCTGTCCATCAGGCAGACTTCGAGCTGGACATCGGTTACCAGGGCGCAAATAAAAAACAGTTAAAAGTTTCATGGATGTTGGACAAAAACCCATCCTTATAAGTGCAGACTAGGACAAAATTGTCCCTTTGCTAAAATATAAAATTAAAGATTTTTAACTAAGCTGATAATGAGTCTGTCTGTCCGTTAGACTGGCATGTTTTGAAACTCTAAGGCCTACAAATCCTAAATTTGACATACAGTTAGATGTCCCTAAGATCTCCTACCAGACCCAAAACTGGGTCACTGCCACTTTGTTCATTTTAGAAATTAAGGAAAAACCTCAGTTTTCCATTGAAGACCCATTTTTAGAAATTTTACACTGCAGGACTGCCTTGTATCAAAACCACTTTTTTGTTTTTGTTTATATTTAGAAAAAAATATTCCTCTTATTATTGCCTATGGGCTTGCTAGAAATTAGATAAGTATTACTGAATATCTTAAAATTATGGACTGGAACACTAGGTACCCAATAACAAGAAATATATTTTGACACTTAACATGGTAATTGTTGAAGCTGGAGACTTTTAAGGATATAACTACTCATAATCAAGATTTTTTAGTTTACCAGAAATAAGATCAGAATTTTGTAAATTTTTTGTTATTAGCATAAATGTAATATCAGTACCTCAAATTTTGTCCAACTTAGACCATGGCACATTTTGTCCTGTTTGCATTGTTGATTTAATTTTCACAGTATGCACACTTAAGAATGTAAGCTTTAAAATTCTGAAATTTTATATTGCACTTGTATAAAATTCATTAAATTGGCAAAAAAAATTAGTACATGTATAGCAAAAAATTCAGCTCTTATTGAACAAATATGTCAACTGCTGAACTATCAACAACTTATAAAAGAGCCAGACAATGATTATACTAATAGTATAGATCTTATGTTTACAAACTGCTCACATGCTTCACTTTGAACATTAGAAAACACATGGTCAGATCACAAAATATTATTTGCAACAATTCCATACTCGTCAATTCAAACCAGTCTTAATTATCAACCATCCATGGCCTGAATTACCTGTTCCTCTCAGACTTAATCTCTATTTGTTATTATATTAATTTTTATCTTCAAGGTCAACTTAAGTTAAACACTGTGATCCATGGATCCCTTGTTAGTCCTAAACTGTCAGGGATGATGCCAAGCATGTCCTTAAGGGGTCATTTCCTTTATTTTCCCCATACATCCTGAGGAATCTGACATTATTTTGCAAGCCTCTATCATAGGGCCATCTGTCAAAAATTAGGTATGTCTGCAGTTGGCATGCATGGCCAGAAAATGTTGTTCTTTCCTGTGTTATCAGATCATGATATAGGATATCCTTTACAAATAGCAGAAAGACTGTTGTTCCATAAACACAGACACAGCATATAAATATGGTATAATGAAGCTAACTAAGAGCTATATGTATATATTGACATATGTTTCCAGACGGGACAGACAGTTTAATATTTGAGCTAGCCATTTCTATGTTCTGTGGATAGGGTCAGGTGTCTGCATGCACATTGTTATTGAGACAGACAGGTGCTCTGGAGCTCTGTCACTGCAGTGACATGAATTTTTCATGATTATCTTTGCATTTCTGAGAGAGCTTTGTTGAAACATGTTGCTCGATACAAAACATAAGTGGATTCTCTTGAATTAGTACAGTAACACTGTTCTGAAAAATAAATTACTTCTGTGGCTCAGGGGTAGAGCACAGGACTCAAAGCCAGGAGGCTGTGAGTTCAAATCTCAGCCAAAGAGGTGAGAGTGTCACTGTCAGCCCCACCCAGGATGAGCACTCTGCAGGCTTAAATGTGATTACAATTACCAAAATTTGTTTTGGTTGAGGACAGACTTGTTTTAATGGTTTTATTGTGGGGATCAGAAAGAGTGCAGGAGGGTTATGGTGCAGGCAGTTGAAGGTTGGGGGTTTAAATATGTTTACAAGATGTTATGAATCTTCAAAAGCCCTATATCAATAATGGAATGTCCTAACATCAGCTTAAAGAGGCAAGTCTTTGACATGAAATGTTACAGCAAGTTGTTTCACTATGAATAGTTCATTATTTAAATCTTATCCCTTTTAGGCCATGAACTTAATCTTTAAATATTAAGTGAAATTTGATTGTTTGTAATATAACCAGCCCAGCAGTAGCATAAATTTATCTTCAAGGGTGGGGGGGGGATGATCCTAAGTTGGAACAACATTTTTTACACACACATACACAATATACATACACATATATATATATTTTATTTTCTGTGTGAGGTTTAAGGTATAAGGTTTTAAACAAATAAGGTATAGGTTAATTCTAATCTAAATTTAAATATATAATATTTCATAGTAAACTCAGAATTGGAAACAAAGCCTGTAATTCTAATTATTACCTCTGCCAAGCAGTGGGGGTTATGTTTTCAGCAGCATTGGTTTGTCTGTGTGTCTGTTTGTTTGCCTGTTCCCAACATTACCCAAATTTTTTTTTACCGACTTCGATGCAGTTTTCAGGATAGTGGGCATTGATCCAAGGAACAATTGATTAAATTTTCGGGGTGATCCAGATCACCATCTTAGTCCAGGGAATTTTTAAAGAAAAATGCTGCATTTCTGACAATGCCATATGGAGGTAATGAGATGCCTTGGTGGAGGACTAAACTCTCTAGTTTATTTATTAAATTTTCAATATATAAATATTATTCTCTGAATAACAAGGGGAGATGATTACATGGACTGTCCCCCCCCCCCTTCTATAGAGATAGGGGATATACCCTCCCCCTGCTGTATTGACGTGCCTGCTGCCCAGTCATTAAGAGTAATAAAATAAACATAAAAATAATGTTGACCTGCTTCCAGAGATGAGCAGAACTGATCTCCTTCCTCTTTCTCTGTTACATGACTTAGTGGATGCACCAGCTATGATTGCTAGGTTACCCCTGTGTTGTTGTCTGGTTTTATGCATAAAAATAATTTACATTTTTATTTTGAGTTAATCATTTGTTGTTGTTTGTTATTACTTTCTTGGACTGAACTGTGTATTCCAAAATGTGTTATGTTGCCTCCTTGCTTGATATGTCAAGCCTTTCTGAATGTTTTGTTTACTTCAGCCCATGTTTCCATGGTAGCTTATATTGTATGAGGACACCTTAATTACACAGATTCCATGATCTGGATTCCATGCCAGATGCACCACTCCCAAATGCGCACCTGTCAGTTACGCTACTGCCAGATGCGCAACTGCCATATGCGCCACATTCCAGTTGCGCCTCATGCCAAATGCGCAACATAGCTATATTAAGTCATATGGAGTCAAATTACGTTTTGTTTATAGTAAGTGTGTATCTGTATCACACGGCCCATTCATTATTTTATCATTGTGGATGTGGAAATTTAGAAAACGGGCCGGATGTAGCGAATAGGACGCAGAGTCACAAGACAGCGATTCACGGTTCGGATTGTTTTTACTCTACAAATGTAAAGCTTTTTTATTCTTTGTTTCCGATTGGAAACCGGGGATAAACTGCGCAGTCCTAAATGCAAAAATGTACAAGTAATGAATAAGTTCAATTATTAAGTGAAACTAATTTGTTTTATTTTATTAGTTTTTAAACTTTTTGACTTTTTAAATTTTAAAACATGTTTTATTTTGTACATATTGTATATAACAGATACTGTTTTGTATGTATATAATAAATCTGTAGTAACATTGTATTATTTTATGCATGTATGCGCTTTTGGATGATATTTTTATTCGTTAATCTGTGGGTGAGACGATAAATAGACAGCATTGCATGATATTTGTGGGTTTTTTTTGTACAGTGTTCAAAGAGATACTCATCTGTGTATGAAAAATGTCTATAATAAAACTATATGGCACAACCTTCCCTGTTAATGTGATTAAAATATAAAACAATACAGAAAACAAATATATTGCCAAACATCAAAGTCACAGGATATTACTCTATCTTCTAAATTAAAACAATATAAATCCAGACATATGTACAAAAAATATCTGAAACTTGGAATTGATTCTTAGAAACGATAATCCTGACTGTGATCGAAAGCGACAGTATGCAGTTCTGAAATAATATCATTTCTTTATTAAAACAATGTTAATGCATCACAAAAGAGTGCGTAACAATATCTGAATCGTAGAATGGATTATTTGCAACAAAAACCCAAACGATATTCGGGAAACGAAGGCATGCAGTCCAGAAATGATATTATTATTTATATACTTTCTGATAATAATGATAATGTGATTAAAAATAAATATTTCCACGTTTACTTTCTCGTAAATTGGATATTATTAATTTAAATAAAAAAAAAACATGTCAGAAGCAATGAAAACCTAACGACGATGATGTAATGATATCGCAGGTATAACATGCATGTGCAGGTATATAACGGCCCATTTAAATGAGCTCATTAACAAGCCGCAACACTTTCCCTTTGATGTTCGGAGACCAAACCCGGCGGGGTTTTCCGGGTCAATTAAGCCATAGTGGTGAGTGGTTTCCTGTTAATCAGCAACGCATCAGTGTCAATAAGATCATATCTTACATAATCCTATTTTTAAGTCAAATATATGGCAAATATATGGCATAAATAAAATCACATATCAAATTAGACCACATTAGAAACGATAACAACACCAGTCATTTACACATATTACGTTTGTACGTCAACATGTTGTATCACCTACGAAAGCCGGACATTATGACACAATAAATATCACCGATAATATATATACATAACTTTTTTTTATATGACAGTTCATTTTTAGTGTTTCTTAAAAAACGGAGACGAATAATTAATAATATCCAATGTTCATAAATTTTATTGACAGAAAACGCAACTGTGTCATGGTGATCGGCTGCACGTGTCGTGACCGAACATTGTCGCTCAAAATGGAAAGGGTTTCTTAGCTCGTACAGGCCTATTGTTACAAAAATATACCGCATTCGATAAAATAATGAAGCGGCCGTGTGATACTGATACACACTTACTATAAGCACAACATAAAATGACTCTATATGGCTTATTATAATTTTGTTGCGCATATGGCATGTGGCGCAACTGGAATGTGGCGCATATGGCAGTTGCGCAAACGGCAGTAGCGTAACTGACAGGTGCGCATTTGGGAGTGGCGCATCTGGCATGACACCCTTTATGGTACATGTGAGCGATGTTATAGTTTTAGCAAATATTAGATGCATCAGCCACTGTCCATTGGTACTTTGCCCTGGATATATAGGCTGTTGATATATAAAACAAAGTTTATCACCAGACTGCACCATTGATACATACATACAGACAGTGTCATTCTTAGGCTAATATCTAATATTATTGTTTGTGTGATGTAATATCATATACAGATAGTGAAATATGCAAAGAATAGAAATATTTGACTTGACCACATAGTTTATTTATTCATTACATTGACTTGGTAATGACGAACTGTCTTTATATCATGTAATGGATTCAGATCTTCAGGGGTTTGAATTAATTGATGTTTACATGGAGCAGTCATGTTACTTGATGGAGATGTAACAGAGCCAGGCCAGGCCTGTGTACAGTCTCAGAAAATAGTCTGGCTATCAAGGGAATATCTGCTGGATATGGAGACAACACAACTGGATCCAGCCCTGTGAATAATAGGTACAGAACTGACTGGCGGTCTTATTGGTTTTGGCTGCAGGGAATTAAAATCCATTTTCTATGGGAAGGTCAGGCTGTAGATTTGCTGGTGATGTGACATTTGGGGCTCCTGGAGGAGGCGTAAAGTGCCCAACAGGACTAGCCCAGCAGACTGCCTCAGTTCCAGACTGCTAAATGTGCATTTTCATTACATCCTCAGTTAAAGGCTCAGGATGGAGCAGGGCTTCGCATTTGCCATAGAAAGTACTTGTCTAGTGACCCAGTGGTCACAGCCACAAACACATGTCTAGCGACACAGTGGTCACAGCCATAAACATGTCTACTGACACAGTGGTCACAGCAACAAACATGTCTAGTAACACAGTGGTCACAGCCATAAACATGTCTACTGACACAGTGGTCACAGCCACAAACACGTCTACTGACACAGTGGTCACAGCATCTAACACATGTCTAGTGACACAGTGGTCACAGCCACAAACACAAAGGGTTTCATATGATTGTGCTGCATGTTTTATTGCATGTTGGACAATAAATACATTCAAATGTTTGTTTTTTTTTATAAAATTTCTCTTTAATTTTTTTTGTACTGATAAATTTGTCGCGATAAAATATAAGATAGGCGAACTATTACTTTTGTTAACTGAAGATAAGTTAAGATTTAGGCCATAGGATAAAGGTTTAATATTGGACCAACTTGCCCATTCGGCCAAACAAGGGGAGACCTTTGGTTGTCTTACCACCATTAAGGTCAAGCCCTATATTC
Organism: Sipunculus nudus; assembly: GCA_026874595.1. Lineage (NCBI taxonomy): Eukaryota > Metazoa > Annelida > Sipuncula > Golfingiida > Sipunculidae > Sipunculus > Sipunculus nudus. Next base: position 45,589,723 of record CM049311.1, read on the forward strand.
CTTGAATCTGTGTACGTATATATAAGCTGATGGAAAGACTTTCCAGGTGAAACTGTGTATATATTCTCTGATGTGTAAGACCTTCCAGGTGAACCTGTGTATTTACAGACTGATGTAAAGACTTCCTGTGTAAATACAGGTAGTTGTAAACTTATTTATTTTTGCAGGATTACATTTAATTGTATCCCCAGACAAAGTTGGGATACTATGGTTTAAGCACAGTCGCGCTGCTGCCACCACCGCCGCCACAGAGATTCCTTTTGGAAGCAAAACTCAAAAAATATTTCATGGATCTTTCCCAAACTTGACTTGTGCATAGATATTGGGGAGAGGACGATGCCTATTCAAAATGGGGTCGTGACCTTTACTAGGAGAGTGTCCTTGACCTTGAATAGATCCATTTTTGGGGAATATCACACAAATTCTTAAATATCTCAAGAAATCTTGCATGGATTGATCCAAAAAATCAAGTTGACCAAAGATCTTGCATAGTGTTGTCATATACCGGAAACTTGTGGTGCCACCTATTATCCTTTTCTTGTTTTTGTGCCGTCATTGCCACTTGTGAGCATTATAAGTTAAAAACTAATGGACAGATTTCTTTCATATTATGCATATACATAGACATGGGTTATTGGGTGATGTATATTTAAATTGGGGTCATGATCTTTTCTATGAGTGGCCTTGGCCCTGAATATTGCCATAAATGGTGAAAATCACACAAAATCATAAATATCTCAATAAGGGTGCATGGATTGGTCCACAAATCAAATTGACCAAAGATCTTTGATAGCTATGTCTTCTGGGGAATACAGGTGGTGCCATCTTCTGTCCATTTCTTGTTTTTGCGCCTTTTAATACCCCATCATTGTCACTTGACAGTACTGTGAGCATTATAGGTAAAAAACTAATGGACAGATTGGCCTGAAAGTGTGCATATCCATAGATCTTGGACTCTTCTTCCATCTTGTACTTAAGACTGGTGGCGCCATTTGCAGTCTTTTTCCCGCGGCGTCCATCTGTACATGTTCTTTGGGTGAAAATTGCTCATATCTTTGGAGTGGTTCAAGGTATTGGTCTTAAATTTGGCATGTACATCAATCTTGGAGAATTTTCTCATCAACCAGCCAGGTTGCGCCACCTTCCTTCCTGTTTTTATAAAAAAAAGCTCTTTTCTTACGAGTGGTGTGCCTTATTGGTCTGAAACTGTGCATGTCCATAGATCTTGGACTCCTCCATCTTGCACTCAAGACTGGTGGCACCATCTGCAATATTTTTGTGTGGCGTCCATCCGTACATTTGTTTTAAGTGAAAATTGCTCATATTTGAGGAGTTTTTCAATGTGTTGGTAAGCAATTTGGCATGTACATCCATCTTGGAGAGATCATCAACCAGCCCGGTTGCGCCCCCCTTCCTTACCATTTTTAGCTCAGCTGACTATAAGTCATCTGAGCTATAGTCGTGGTCCATTGTCCGTCGTCCGTCCGTCTGTCCGTCCGTAGATGTGGCACATTTTGAAACCGTAAGACCTAGGAATCCAAAATTCGGCATAATGTTAGATGTCCCCAAGATCTCCTACCAAGCCGAAAACTGGGTCTTTGGTTCTTCATTCCTTTTAGAAATTAAGGAAAAACCTCAATTTTTTATTAAAAACCTATTTTTACACTTCAGGACTGCCTAATATCAAAACCACTCATCTGTTTTTCCTCATATTTACCATAAATATTCCTCTATATAATTCCTATGTACATGCCAGAAATTAGGTGTGTATTTTATAATTTTAAAAAGTTATGGGCCCAAACATAATGCATTGTGTAAAAAATCAGGAAATATATTTGATCACTTAACACAAAACATGTTAAAGCTATGGTCTTTTTTTCCAGTAATATAACTTTAATTAATCAAAATTAAATTGCATACCCAAAATTAGATCAAAATCTTTTAAATTTTTAAAAATATTAACAAAAATAAAAAATTGGTACCTTAAATTTTGCCCAACTTTGACCATGGCACGTTTTCTCCTGTAGGTACTGTTGATCTAATTTTCACAGCATGTACAAATAATGATTTAATCTGTTAAAATCTGAAATTTGAAAATAAAAGCTGCAAAATTAGGCTAGTTATTGAATTTTTTTGGAGGCTCTTGTTATATTCCCTTACATTGTCAAGCAGTCCACTGTGGTCACTGTTGGTCATTCAGTGCAGCTCTGTATGCTCCTAAGGTTGTTGGCATAATGTTAGATGTCCCCAAGATCTCCTACCAAGCCGAAAACTGGGTCTTTGCGACTTTGTTCCTTTGAGAAATTAAGGAAAACCTCAATTTTTTATTGAAAACCTATTTTCACATTTCAGGACAGCCTAACTACGAAACCACTCACCTGTTTTTCCTCATATTTACCATAAATATTCCTCTATATACTTCCTATGTACATTGCAGAAATTATGTCTGTATTATATGATTTAAAAAAAGTAATGGGCTCAAACATAATGCATTGTGTAAAAAATCAGGAAAGATATTTGATCACTTAACACAAAAACATTTTAAATCTATGGACTTTTTTCCAGTAATATATCTTTAATTAATCAAAATTAAATTGTATACCCAAAATTAGATCAAAATCTGTTAAATTTTTTAAAATATTAGCAAAAATAAAAAATTAGTACCTTAAATTTTGCCTAAATTTGAGCATGGCACGTTTTTTTCTTATAAGTACATTTGATTTGATTTTCACAGCCAGTTTACATATGGATTTAATCTGATGAATTTTGAATTTGAAAGTATAAGCTTAAAAATAGTCTAGCTATTGAAGTTTTTAAGAAGCCTTAATGTATTTGTATTTTCTAGCATTATGACCCTACTTTTGTTTACCTAGTAATCCAAATATTGGCATAATGTTAGATGTAATTGTAAATATTCATATTCTTCCATACATTTTCTATGTACATACCAAAATTAAGGTCAGTATTGCATAATTTGTTGAAGTTATAGGCCCAAACATAATGCACCTTGTAAAAAATCAGGATATATATTTACTCACTTAACATAAGAATGGCTGAGACTTTTTTTTCAAGAATATAACATCATTTAATCAAGATTCAATTGTATAGGGAAAATTAGATCTGAAATTTGCAATTTTTAGCTCAGCTGACTATAAGTCATCTGAGCTATAGTCGTGGTCCATTGTCCGTCGTCCGTCCGTCTGTCCGTCGTGCCGTCCGTCCGTCCGTCCGTAGATGTGGCACGTTTTGAAACCGTAAGACCTAGGAATCCAAAATTCAGCATAATGTTAGATGTCCCCAAGATCTCCTACCAAGCCAAAAACTGGGTCTTTGTGACTTCATTCCTTTGAGAAATTAAGGAAAAACCTCAATTTTTTATTAAAAACCTATTTTCACACTTCAGGACTGCCTAATATCAAAACCACTCATCTGTTTTTCATCATATTTCCTATAAATAATCCTCTATATAATTCCTATGTACATGCCAGAAATTAGGTCTGTATTATATAATTTAAAAAAAGTTATGGGCCCAAACATAATGCATTTTGTAAATAATCAGGAAAGAAATTTTATCACTTAACACAAAACTTGTTAAAGCTAAGCACTTTTTTTCCAGTAATATTTCTTTTATTAATCAAAATTAAATTGTATACCCAAAATTAGATCAAAATCTTTTAAATTTTTTAAAATATTAGCAAAAATAAAAAATTGGTACCTTAAATTTTGCCCAACTTTGACCATGGCACGCTTTTTTGCTGTAACTGCTGTGAATTTAATTTTCACAGCATGTTTTTGTTACCATTTCAACTGTTAACATTAAAAATTTGAAACCAGTTGATCAAAAACTGTAGATTTTATTCAAGTTTTCAAGCACCATGTCACATATTGCTAGTGTTATGCAGTTTGCTAGAGCTCAGCTCCCGAGCTTCAGCTCTAAGTTCCTTAAATTTGGCATACAGTTAGATTTCTCCAAAATCCCCTACCATGCCAAGAATTTGGTCACTAGGACTTAATTCCTTCGAGATATCAATGAAAAACTTCATTTTTCCATTTAAAGCCCATTGTTACCCTTTAAGACTGCCTAATATCAAAACCAATGATCTGACTTTAATCATATATAATATACATATTTTTCTATACATTCGCTATGCACATGCCAGAAATGATGTCAGTATTGTGTATTTTTTTTAAGTTATGGGCCCAAACATAATGCACTTTGTAAAAAATCAAGAAATATATTTACTCCCTTAACAAGGGCATTGCTGAAGCTAGAGATTTTTTTGTCAGGGATGTAACATTATTTAATCAAGATTCAATTGAATACCCAAAATTAGTTCTGAATTTTTCAAATTTTATAAGTTATTAGTATAAATATAAAATTAGTACCTTAAATTTTGCCCAACTGTGACCATGGCACGTTTGTTTCCCGTGAGCACTGTTGATATAATTTTCATATCATGCACACATAAGGATTTCATCTTTGTAGTTTAGAAAGCTGAAAGAAATTGGCCAAATATTGAAGCTTTTATTAATGTTTTTTATGAGACCCTGGTAGACTTTGGCTCTCTCCAGCCCTTCTTGAGTCACCTGTATGTTGACCTTGTTGACCTTTCATCAAATTATGCACGCTTGAGGCGAGAATCCAGGCAGCTTATGGCCAGCCACAGTTGATCCAGGTGTCCAACCCAACTCATCTAGTAGTTTTAACCAACAACATAACAATAAACAATAAATTAATAAATTTTTATTGTTTTTTTATAACAAATTAAAGAAAAATAGAAAAGGAATTTGTTAGTTTATAATCACAGGAAAATAACTTGCAGTAACTGATGATATAAGAATCTTGTATCGATGGGTAGAATGTCACATATTCCAAATAACACCATGCAGTCACCTATAGCATTTTTCAGTTCATTTTTAATGATAAAGAAGTAAATCATATTATTCATTACTAATCATTAGGGATTAAATGAAGGAAATTAATGATAGACAAAGATGCAGTTGATAATATTAATCTAGATTCCTACTGTGTCTAGTGTGTACATTGATGTGAAATTAGTCCAAAATGAATTTTTTACAGTTATTTTTTAATATAAATAAAAGCCATAAAACCAGGTACTTATGATCATTATTTAAATGTGTGAATTTTGAATATTCTGGATTCTCAACATCATGGTTTGGTGAAAACTGAATAAATACCAGACATGGTGCAAATACTTTGTAATTGTATTTAAATACGAATATGATTATGTACTCCATTATAAAATTTCTTGCATAAAGAATGGGAATTCAGGTAAAAATGAAAGTATATGAATACTCATGCAAATACTTTCAAAATGTATTCATGAATGCATTCATGAATATATTCTTTAATATATTTTAATAATCATATCAGTTATATTTCATTTTAAAAAATCAAAAGATTCTCTTATTATTTTTAATAAAAATTATATTTGGGACAATTTTTGTAATTTTTTTAATAAATAGTTAAACTCTTATATTATATGTTCTGCTTATAAGTTATATGGCCATGTCAAAATTTGTGTGACAGTAGTACTCCACTTGTTTATAAAATAAATGAAATCAATCCTCTTCCCTGTCTCCAAAGGTACTATCAAAATCATACATAAGCTAAACAACAACTCATAATACAGCTTATATTTATTACCACACAAAACCAGCATGTGCCTCATTTCTAAATCATATTTTTTGATCATATATAACAGCTGAGCGTCGTGACCCATAGGTCCCTTGTTTTCAGTTATTAGCATAAATATAAAATCAGTACCTTAAATTTTGCCCAACTTTGGCCACAGCACAATTTTTTCCTGTAAGTACTGTGGATGTTATTTTCACAGCATGTACACATTAGGATTAAATCTGTTAAAATCTGAAATTTGAAAAATAAAAGCTGCAAAATTAGGCTAGTTATTGAATTTGTTTGGAGGCTCTTGTTGTATTCCCTTACATTGTCAAGCAGTCCACTGAGGTCACTTTAGGTCATTCAGTGCAACACTTTTTTCTCCCCAGGCAGTTATGTAATCCCATCACTGGGGCAAACCCTCTCTCTTGTTGAGCTTGATTTAGGCTGCCAGCATAAATACCACAGGGGAGCCTTTCTCCCCCCCCCCCCCCCCCCCCCCACACCCCATTCTGTAGACAGACCTGTTCTCTAAACAAGATGAATCTTATAATTTCACATTTTTTCAGCAATGAACAGTAACAACAGAGACCCTGACCCACCGCTTCGGTACACAGGACTAATACACAAGACAAAGCTGATAATTTTAATGTTAAAAAAATTCTTTTTGTTGAGACTTGGACAATTTTGATTTTTTTTTAAAGAAAAAAATGTTCAGGAATTTAATCCTAATATTCAAATATGGTAAAATATTAGGACCTAATGTAAGTGCTAACTGACAAGATTTAAGAAGATATAAATACTTTGTAGCATTTCATTCATATCTCTTAAAGTTGGTGGGGCCTAGGTGTGAATAACACTGTTAAACCTAGTTTTTTTAAATTAGGAATATTGGTCAAACTTTGTGGGATTAATTTTTAACTCATATGGCCATATATTTAACTTTTGAAAACTTAATTACCTTCACACATTATTTGTTTATGAAATGGAACTTTTATATGACACTTACCGTAGGCCCATTTTATCCCTTGGTGCATCACTAAATGGTTTCAGGCTAAAGGTTTCATTTAATACACAGTCCATATGCTTTAGCTCATGTCCATTATTCTATAATTTACAGAGTTTCATTTAAGCTGGGCCATTTTCTCTTAGCTTTTAAAATGGTAATATACATGGAAAAACCATAAGAAATAAAAATATTTTGCAGTTACTAATATTTTCCAAAATTCAGCTGAGCGACGTGATCCATGGGTCCCTTGTTTAAACACAAGACTGGTGGTGCCACCTACAATCATTATTATGCCCCCGCCACAAAGTGGCCGGGGCATATAGTTTTACCCATGTCCGTCATTCTGTCCTTCCGTCCTTCCGAAATCAAACAGTTGTACGGACTTTTTTTCGCAATGCCTGCAGATATTGGCCTGATTTTTGGTGTGTTGGCAGATATAGACCAGTTACAGATCGAGTTCGCGTTGTGTCCCGGTTGACCTACTTTTGACCGTTTTACGGCTCCTAAACTTAAAAAATTTCATGAAAAATAGAAATTTCATGACAAATACACATGTATGGACTTTTTTTTCGCAATGCCTGCAGATATTGGCCTGATTTTTGGTGTGTAGGCAGATAATGACCAGTTACAGATCGAGTTCGCGTTTTGTCCCAGTTAACCTACTTTTGACTGTTTTACGTCTCCTAAACTTAGAAAATTTCATGAAAAATAGAAATTTCATGACAAATGTACACATGTACAGACTTTTTTCGCAATGCCTGCAGATATTGGCCTGATTTTTTGTGTGTGGGCAGATAATGACCAGTTACAGATAGAGTTCGCGTTTCGTCCCGGTTGACCTACTTTTGAACGTTTTACACCTCCTTAACTTAGAAAATTTCATGAAAAATAGAAATATTCATGACAGATACACATGTACAGACTTTTTTTCGCAATGCCTGCAGATATTGGCCTGATTTTTGGTGTGTGGGCAGATATTGACCAGTTACAGATTGATTTCGTGTTTCGTCAAGTTGACCTACTTTTGATTGTTTTACGGCTCCTGAACATAAAAAATTTTTATGTTAAATATAAATTTTCATGACAAATACACTTGTACAGACACTTGTACCCATGTCCGTCCTTCCGTCCTTCCGAAATCAAACAGTTGTACGGACTTTTCTTCGCAATACCTGCAGATATTGGCCTGATTTTTGGTGTGTGGGCAGATAATGACCAGTTACAGATCAAGTTCACGTTTTGTCCCAGTTGACCTACTTTTGACCATTTGACGGTGCTCTAACATAGAAAATTTCATAAAAAATAGAAATTTTCATAACAAATGCATATGTACGGACTTTTTTTTCGCAATGCCTGCAGATATTGGCCTGAATTTTTATGTGTGGGCAGATAATGACAGTTACAGATCGAGTTCGCGTTTCCTCCTGGTTGACCTACTTTTGATTGTTTTACGGCTCCTAAACATAAAAAATTTCATGAAAGACAGAAATTTTTATGGAAAATGCACATGTATGGACTTTTTTTCACAATGCCTGCATATACTGGCATGATTTTTGGTGTGTTGCTTGATAATGACCCGTTACAGATCGAGTTTGCATTTTGCCCTTGTTGACCTACTTTTGACCATACGACACCTCCTAACTTAAAAAATTTTTCATAATTTTACAAATGTTTCTAATTTGCCCCAGGCGGGGGCATTCGTGTCGTTCCGACACATCTAGTTGTGTTTTGTGCATCCATGCCAGTATTTTAGCAGTAAAGTTTGTAATTGGTGCATGTACTCAGGTTCAAAATGTTCAGTGCTTGCATTGTACATATACATGTCGCACTTGTACATGAAAAGTAATGGTCAAGCATGGAAGCATTATACCTGATGTACTGTGGTTGCCTTTATATTGGCGAGGCTGAATTTTTTACGGTTTTTGTATTTTTAAAAGTTTCATGGGGTTCCTTTTTCGCGCTTTATCATTAGTCAAGTAGTATATTTTATTATCAAATATAAAACTATGAACTGTAATGAACAAATTATTTCATAAACCATGGATAAAACTATTATATAGGTCTACTATTTCTCCAGCCGGATATTGCATGTGCGAACAGTCACTGAAGGCTGAGCCAACACGTGTGGGAAGCATTGACCCCTGCTGGTTGTAATTAGTTCAGGGCCAAGGCTTATTTCAAACTACTCATATTCTACTGTTCTACTGCAATTTGGCCCCATAATGAACTGTGATCTTTCAAATATATTCAAAATTCTCGTCATCACTAGCCAATCAAACATTGTTTGGTGTGTCATGATTTCGGTTGTGAGAGAATTAGTCCTTTATACAGTTACAAGGTGGCGCTACCTCAGCAGCAACGTTCACTTTTTTAGTGGCAAATTTTATTCATTGACAATAACTAAATACGGCACAATGTGAAAGAGTACCTTCTACTCAATATTCATTTTAAGCGGCATCTGGCTTGGCACACATACACGTAATTTTTAGCTCAGCTGACTTTCACTCATGCTGGGCTATAGCGATGGTCTTTGTCCGGCGTCCTTCCGTCTGTCCTTCCGGCCGGCAGTCCGTCTGTTAGGAGGGCACAAATCATAACCGTAGGGGCTAGGGCCATGAACCCTATGCAGTCTTAGAGGTTCTGAAAAGATCTCCTTGCAAACCTGAAATTAGGTCACTGCGACCTATATTCTCAAAGTTATGGGGTGTGTTTGCACCCCCCAGAAATAATTCTTATAGCCAAAATTTTCATCCCAAACCTTCCATCTTTCACATACAGCTCACCTACTAACAGGGGAAGAACCATAATTATTTTGAGGTCAAAGGTCAAGGTCACAGAACCAATTTCTTTGAAAAGCCTGTGGATGCATTTTAAGCCAAACCTTTCATCCCAATTCTTTGATCTTTCACATATAGCTCACCTACTAAGTGGGAGAAGAATCCTATAGATGTTGAGGTCACAAGGTCAAAGGTCAGGGTCACAGGATCCACTTCTTTGAAAAGGTTGTGGACACATTTTAAGCTTGACCTTTCATTCTAAACCTTTCAGCACTGATATTGCTTCAGTCTTTCACATATGCAACATCTATGCATCACTGAATGTGATTCAAACTTCATATTTATGGGTCTTTTTGCACGAAGAAATAACTAATTGATCTGGAGGTCAGCTGGTCAGGAGCTTAAAGGTTGCAGGTCTAAGTTATTCACTCATTGGTTGCCAAGTAATTACACCCAGCCAGATGTAAGTGGTTAGTAGTTGCCCATCATTAAGAAAGAATCCAGTTGATATGTGGGCAAAAGGCCAAGGTCATAGGTCAGGGATGTTCACAATAACATATTTTGTAGACCATCTCTATTTTCTTGTACATATATTCATTGGTGACATATGACTCTCTTTTGTATCAGCCTGTTAAGTGATAAGGCCGAGTGATAAATACCTCGTTACTGCATAACAAAAACACTGTTGCCGGAATCATAGCAATAAACTTAGTTTCCTAGATATCTGAATATTTTTATATAAATCACCAGATATAAAAGCAAATGTTTGTTCTCATAATATGTGGATGTGTACCTGGATTTAGGATGGCTTTTTTTTTATTACAAGACCTTTAGTCATGCTTTCTGCATTTCTTTTCTTTCAGGTTTGGCAGTTTACCTACCCTGCTGATCCCATTGAAAAGCAGAGTGATAATAAAAAATATTGGACTTACACTTTTTACATTTGCATATCTATAAATCTAATATGAGGGCCTGAAAATGCCTTTTGAATTGTTTTGGACATTCATTACTGTAACATCCTTTGGAGAATTTGCTACAAGTTTGGTCTCTTATTGGAGGATGTGTGATATCAAATGTCAGACTTGTCAGAAATCCATTATGTCTGCCAGTTAGCCACCTTAGAAATCCTTTTGTCAGTGCAGTTTCAATGATTTTTAGTTCAGCTGAATTTTAGTCATGCTGTGCTATAGCAATGGGTCTTTGTCCATCGTCCTTCCGTCTGTCCATCCGGCCATTAGCAGGGCACAAATTGTAACTGTAAGGGCTAGTTAAATATTACTGCCTGGAGGGCATTGACACTTTTCAGACTCCAGTAATATGCCAGGGGGCAGGAAAAACTGCCAGGCGCACCCACCGGGTCAGCACATCCCTGCAAAGGGTCATGTTTTTTTTTGCGTCTAAGCCAATTAATCGATATTATAATAAATGGGCCCCATTATTCTCCCTAATCACTTAAAAGTATATGCACCAGGCTCGATGGACATCACTACGTAGTTGAAGATTAATCCCAACTGTCACCAACTATTGGCAGCTTCTGAAATTAACGACCATGGCCTAGTATATATATGCATTCAAAACTATGTGGTTTCATTTTCGCTGTCAGACAGTGACCGTGAATATCGGGAATTTAAAACCACCGCAAATAAGAAGACAAGCACAGTATATCCCATTGCACAGGTTCGCATACAGGCCTTGTCAATATCTTCTTGCATTTTAGAATCTTATATTTGACAATAATGTATATCAGTAGATGGTTTCTGCAGATTCAGTCACACCAAGATCTTGCTCCTATAATGAGATTTGCGTGTGTGATGCAAAATACACATTGAAATCAATACGGCGGAAAATGTATTCTTTTTTATTATAGTGTTATTTTGCATATTTTGGAATACTTATCCATATGCATTTGTGCTAAAAGAAGTATCAAAATTAAACAATTACTAAAACTCAAGACTAAGTCAAATCCTTTTGTATAAAGAGTATTTGTGCAAGTGTTATTTTTAGGGAAAAAAATACCGGATTAGATGGTACAAAATGGCCTCAGAATTAATATGTATCATTTCCTCTGCATGAGCAAAACAGTAATTATAATATTGCTTATGTTCTTCCAATTCTATTAGTGTCAAAATGATGAAATGTTGATTCAGAATAATATCAATAAGGTATTATTGTTCATATAATGGCGCAGTGTCACTCCAGATTAGGTTTTGAAATTGAGTATTTGGTTTGCAAAAAGGGGATTTACAGGGTTTTGTTCCATTCATATGTTTGGAAACCACTTGAAATAAGTAAAGGACACCTTGAAACAGCCACCCAGTGGGATCATGAAAATTATTTGGGGACATAGGCAAAGCTATATATCATTATACAGCTACTGTTCTTCTAATTCCATTGATGCCAAAATTATGCAATTATGATCTATAATAAGAATTATTCATAAACCAATGGAAAGTCGCCCAAGAAAAAAGCTTAAAACAGAGTATGTGGTTCGTAAAAATGTTGATTTTTGAGGATGTTTGCAACATTAATATGTTTGGAAACACTTGGAAATGAGCAAAGGACACCTCAAGGAAGAAAACTAGGGGGGTCACGAAAATTCCTTAGGGAGGGGGATGTTTTCCATTTCTGGCCCATGAACTATTAGCCAGATTTACCACAATCAGTCAATTTAGTATAGAAACAAAGAGAAAAAATAATCTCAGACTAATACAAAAGAACCCTTTATTCTGTCTACAAACTAGCTTAATCAATACTTTCAGGCAGACACAAACAGCATTATCAAACAGGAGACATACTGCCCTCAATGTGTTTTTTGTATTTTTGTTGTGTTTTATATATATATATATATCAGCTAATTAACTCAGGTTTAGTTCTCCAGATACAAATTTTTTGCACTTCTACTCTCTGCCTTGCTCCACTTGGCCACATAGAAACACTGAGTCTTGCTTGCTATGACTGTGTGACTGTATGTTTGTCCTTACCTCTGAGGTTGTTTCACAGTTGCCGTGTTTAGTGCATTCCTCCCTGATGCAGGTTACCAACCAAAAGAACTGGCTCAGAGACTGACAAATGAGAGAAAGGTGATAACCAGACTCAGTTTGAGCTGTCAGCGATTCCTTCATCACAGATGTTCCCCACAGGACATGCTGCTGTTAGTGCTATTGGTGGTGAAGTTGCACCAAAAGTCTCTACAGCCACTGATGTAGAGCTGTGCTGGCTATTTTGTATTAATGTGGCCGATCCCAGTGATGATCCCAACACGGATTATGGAGTCAGACCGACCCAATCACAGGCCCCAATTGATCAAACTCCATGGTCCTAGTCCATCCAATTTGTAGTCTCAGCAAGCCAGGGGGCTTTCATTTATGATTAGACTTATCTCTCGCTGATGACATCATCTTTCTGGGTCTCATTTGGTCAGCTTGTTGGCCTCCTACTTACACAGCTGACAACCAGACACAAAGCAGCAATTAATGGTCTGCTGCTTATAGAAAGCCTGACATGTTTAATGGTAATTAAAAGTCACTGCAGGCATTAATTAATCTCATTTGTGTAAAATGTAAGTTGGTATAATCTTTGCAGTGCTTTAAGGAATTTTTTTTTTTACTTAATGTCAAACATTTTCTGTAGTGATGGATATTTTTCCACCTGTCTTTGAGACATCAGATCTAGAAAGATTTTGCTTTACATGATAAAATCTTCTTGTAAATCAGAAATTAGGTCATAGTGACCTATATGCCAGTAGCTACACAGCAAATACATTTTAATACTGTAAAAGGAGAGATGTTAGAACAAATGTATTACTTAGTGGTAAATGTTTGAAAGTACACATAAGATTCTATGTAATTCTGGTTCTGTCTCTAAATGGCTAATTATCTGTATGTATAATTAGCTGTTCAGAAAAAAACAGCTTGGAGAACTGCTGAAAAGTACCATACCAAGAACTGAGCGTGAGAAATCTCTAATTCTTACAATGGCAATGAATCCAATCACTGCAGCAAAAGCTACTGAGAAACACTTAATTGAACTGGAGTTTGGTGTCTTAGAGTTAGCTCAAGGGAAATTTTCTCCATATCTGATTCAGATGAAAAGCCTCAGGAAAGCCTTTAATAGTATAAACATGCTCTTCACAAGAAATACAAACCATTTTCAGTTTTCACCTTAGCATTAGATCTCTATTACAAGATCTGTAAATTCAGCTTTGTCAGACAAAATAATATAATTTTCATTACATTAAATGTTCATATAATAACACCAAAATAAAAATTTCAGTCTTTCCAAATATTCATGTTCCTTGTAGCAGTTCACAATAGTTCAGGTCATGTGACTTAATTTATCCCAAATGTTAAATAGATTGCAGCTGACAACAGGAAGAAACAAATTTTTCAGAGCCACCAGATTCTGAGTATAAACAATGTTATGGCACTACCAAGAAGCACTGCCCTCTTCTTATCCCCCATTAGAAGAAAGAGTCGCCCACATGCTTGAGTGTTTCAAGAGCCACAAGCCCACAAAATGTAAAATGCCTATGTAATTTTCACTTCATGCTAAAAGGTATCAAAACATTTTTATTGGAGGTAGCTCCTGGTCAAGTTTTGATGTCAAATATTTCCAAAATAGTTCTTAACTGTTATAACCATGAAGAACCAATGCATTTGCAAGGCTGCATGTACTGTATCATGCATATCCAAAGCATCTGTGGCATAAAGGCTGATCATTTCTTTGTAGCACCTAGGATGAATAATTGTGTTAATGGCAAAAACATCTTCTTACATCCATTTAACCTAGCAGTTATTCACAATATCTTTGAAGATAAACAGTTACAATCAGTTCAGGGAGACACACTGGCCATGCAACCATGGAATATCTCAATTTCAGAGTTTAAGGCTGTATGAACATTAAATTTATACAGTGCTAAATAATAATCACAAGAAAATGTTCAGTTTGAAGGGGAACGCAGTTAAAGTAAAAACAAATGAAGTCATTTACCAAACTAGCAATGATCCAGTCTTCAGTGGAGAATGGCTTCCAACACTGTCACCATTGTCTTGCAAACCTTTTTAATGATTTTAACTACTGCCTTCTCTATATTAATGGCAGGTCTTATAACAGTCTTGTATTTGAGTGTAAACAGCTGAAGTGGACTGAGGACTGCAAGTCTTCCTCAAAACTGTTGTTTCAACTTCTGTAACATTGCACAAAATTATTCTTAGGTGGCCTTTGTTCAAGTTTACTTTATTTTTGGCAAAACTACTGGACCTTTAACAATGAAAGAACTGTGATATACTTTCATAAAAAAAGCTAGTAGATTTATTGTATTAACAAACTGAGCTCTTTGGGTAAATTATGCATATCTATAAATATCGGATAGCTTTGTTATATACAAGACTAGTGGCACCACCTGCAAAATGTTTTTGCACAGTGTATGTCCCTGCTTATTTCCCAAGAGTGATTTGACAAATCAACCTTAAATTGTGCATGTCCATACATTTCAGATAGTTTTGTTGTGTAAAAGACTTGTGGCACCACCTTAAATTGTTTTTTAAGTTTCATGCATTTCTGCACATAGCAGAGAAATGATGTGATTTTGGCTTGTTGGTTTATCCTTTAAAACTGGATGTCAGGGAATAGTCAAGGAAAAGTCAGGGAATATTTACTGCTTACAACCAAGAGTTTCGCATGAGCAGCAGTTTTAACTTTGACAGGATAATTACATAGATTTATTTAACACTTATATTTCTGTTATTCACTTATTTTCATACCAGCCCTGATGGTTTCAGTAAAATGTTAAATTTTAAAAGGCTGGCCACTGCTGTTTTTAGATGAACAGAATTGTCTTGGGGAGAACTAGTCCAGTGTCAGTCGACATTATTAGAACTGCAAGCAGTTCCAGCAGCCGTCAGGATGTAGATCAATAGCTTGATTTATAGAAGGCTGCCTCTCCACAGGGACATCAGTATTAACAGTGCTATCCTCTGGGCGGCTCTGATCAATATTGCAAGATCTTTGCTGCTTCCATTACAAAGTCTCACCCAGATGCTGCAGTTCTTGGCCACGAAAAAAAGAAGCACTGACAAGCTCTTACAAATTTCTATAGTTTCTACAGTTTTGATCCAGTGAGTTACCCTACTTATTTGGGCATTTGTTGCCTCCAGTCTGACCCAGGAAACATACTGAACTAAGGAAGGGCAAAGTGACATGTGTAAAACAACTGGAATAGATTTTTTAGGGGTCCATTATTCATTGCGCTTTCAATCTTCCTGATTTGCTTACTGTAATATTAATGTAACCAGCTGGGAATCTCATTTTAATTTTATTCAGGATGTCTAGAAATTTCTTTGTATCATTGAATGGTGATTGTATCAACTAATCTCTCCTTTTTACTGTTATCTTTTTCTTACTCCACAGTGCATAGCTCATTCAACATCCAAGCATATAAGCCTCAGGAAAGGGAAATGGTTGTACCAGAAAGATTCCTTGTAAATGAGACTGGTAGTTATTAGTGGCATTTCATAGTCCAACCACCGCCAGTGGAAGAAGATACAATCAAAATACTAGTTTGCTTTGTTATTATGGCTGGGACAACTTGTTTCTAGTATTTTGATGAAACATCAGTCCCACAGACTGCATGGTGTATGAGCATCATGATGGATTAGTCACTGAATGAATTACTTTTATTTACAGGAATGTTGATGGAAGTCTGGAGCTAGATTTTGAATCAAACCCTGAGGATATTAGGAATCCAGAGAGGATAGAAAATGACTATGCCACTGCTGAACGTCCAATCAGCTCACAGAATTTGGAATACAAGAGGTCACTAAGGGTCAGTTCTCTTTTATGTCTAAATTATAACCCCCAAAAATATGGTGCTACAGGAACAGGGTTCATGGACAGTTTCCAGTTCTGTATTTACTGCACTTTATCAAAAGACTGAATATTCATTTCATATATTTGAATTTGCATTAAAATCTTCATACCTTACTTACCTTTCATATGAAATTACTTTTTGTTTGCCCAGACCAAGAAGCATCTAAAATAATGTGATGTACCTGAAACAATGTTTTAACCTTAGCTAGTTAGTTCACTGTGAACTAATACAATGGCAAAGCATCTGATGTCTGTCTTCTGTCACTAAATATCTCAACAGCTGCTGCAGCTGTCATCATGAAACTGTGCAGACTTATTGATGAATATACAAAAGACCATATTGATTTTGCCACCTATATTGACCAACTTTCTATGGACAAAAATCATCTTTCCCATTTTTTTTCCAGGGTAATTAATAAAGTATAAGTAGTTTGGCTTTCATATGTCAGAAATAACAATTCCCAAAAGAAGGGGAATAACATCAGTAAAGATTCAGTCAAATTTTTCTTAAAAGGGCATCTTTACTTCCTGTTGATAGCAAATTAAAGACAATTCTGTATTTTTGCAAATACATGAAATGTCTGTTGCCAAATACCTCGATAGTTGCAGCCTTCAGCACTAAATTTGTACAGGAATATTGAACAAGTGATTTTTAGCTGTACATGGTGTCATCTAAGTGAACTA
The DNA here is from genome assembly GCA_026874595.1 of Sipunculus nudus. NCBI lineage: Eukaryota > Metazoa > Annelida > Sipuncula > Golfingiida > Sipunculidae > Sipunculus > Sipunculus nudus. The sequence continues at coordinate 45,606,701 of CM049311.1, forward strand.
ACTTTCTGTCTATTTTTTAGCTATTTTTTGTCTTTTTTTTTTAGCTCAGTTGGCTTAAAGTCATCTGAGCTATAGTTATGGTCCATTGTCCGTCGTCTGTCCTTTTTGTCCATCCTTCCATTAGACTGGCACAATTTTAGCTCAGCTGACTATAAGTCATCTGAGCTATAGTCATGGTCCTTTGTCTGTTGGCTGTCCGTCTGTCCGTCCGTCTGTCCTTATGCTGTTAAACTGGCACGTTTGGCAACAGTTGGACCTACAAATCTGAAATTTGGCATACCATTAGATGACCCAAAAATGTCCTACCATACCGAAAATTGGGTCAGCAGGACTTCGTTCCTTCAAGATATTAAGGAAAAACCTCAGTTTTATATCAAATACCCATTGTTACACTTCAAGAGTGCCTAATATAAAAACCACTAACCTGATATTGGTTAAAGTAAATACGCGTTTTGTTCCATACATTTCCTATATACATACCAAAAATTAGGTCAGTATTGTGTAATTTGTTGAAGTTATGGGCCCAAACATAATGCACTTTTTAAAAAATCAAGAAATATATTTACTCCCTTAACCAGAGGATTGCTGAAGCTAGAGATTTTTTGTCAGGGATGTAACATTATTTAATCAAGATTCAATTGAATACCAAAAATTAGTTCTGAATTTTATAATTTTTATAATTTTTATAAGTTATTAGTATAAATATAAATTTAGTACCTTAAATTTTGCCCAACTTTGACCATGGCACGTTTGTTTCCTGAGAGCACTGTTGATATAATTTTCATATCATGCACACATAAGGATTTCATCTTTGTAGTTTAGAAAGCTGTAAGAAATTGGCCAAATATTGTAGCTTTTATTAATGTTTTTATGAGACCATGTCAGACCCAGGCTTAATCCAGCCCCTCTTCAGTCACCTGTATGTTGACCTTGTTGACCTTTCATCAGATTATGCATGCTTGAGCGAAGCATATACTGGGGCAGCCAGGCAGCTAATGCCCAGCCACAGTTGATCCAGATGTCCAACAGAAAATTAACTTGCAGTTACTGATGATGTAAGAATCTTGTATGGATGGATAGAATGTCAATGTCAATGTTATTCCAAATAACACCATGCAGTCACCTATGGTATTTTTTCAGTTCAATTTTAATGATAAAAAAATAATCAAATTGTTCATTACTAATCATTAGGGATCATATGAAGGAAAATAATAATAGACAAAGATAATAATATTAATCTAGATTCCTACTGTTTCCAGTGTGTAGATTGATGTGAAAGTTGTCCAAAGTGAATATATTACATTTATTTTTTTTATATAAATAAAAGCCATAAAACCAGGTACTTATGATCATTATTTACATTTGTGCATATTGTATATTCTGGATTCTCAACATCATTGTTTGGCTAAAACTGAATAAATACTAGACATGGTGCGAATGCTTTGCAAATGTATTTGAATACGAATATGAATATGTACTGCATTAAAAAATTTTATTGCATAAGAATGGGAATTCAGGTAAAAATGAAAGTATTTGAATACCAGTGTAGATACTTTCAAAATGTATTCATGAATGCATTCATGAATATATTCTATATTATTATTTCAAAAATCTTTTCAGTTATATTTTATTTTAAAAAATCATATGATTTTATTATTTTTTTTTTAATTAAAATTATATTGGCACAATATTTGTTATAAAATTTTAATAAATAGTTAAACTTTTTTATTATATGTGCTGCTTATAAGTTATATGGCCAAGTCAAAATCTGTGTGACAATAGCACTCCATTTGTTAATAAAATAAATGAAATCAATCCTCTTCCCTGTCTCCAAAGATAAGTATCAAAATCATACATAAGCTAGACACCAACAGCCTATAATAAAGCTTATATTTATTACCACACAAAACAAGTATGTGCCTCGTTCCCAAATCATATTTTTTATCATATATAACAGCTGAGCGCCGTGACCCATGGGTCCCTTGTTTACACATTTTTATGTCTATATTTCAGAACTTCAAATTAAGCAGTTGTCCATTAACAGGGCACAAATCATGAATGTTGGACCTAGAATATTCTTACTTGACTTCCTCAGAGTTCCATGAAAAATATCCTGGGAAAATTGAAATTAGGTCATAGTTAACTATATTTTGCAAATAAGGGGAGATAACATGATTTTTAAGCACCAAGTGAGTCAGGTAGGGCACAAATTGTATCCATTTGGCCTAAAATCCTCATACATGACTTTTAGGGAGGTCCCTAAAGATTTCCTTGGAAACCTGGAATGTCACTCTGACCCATTTTCTACAAGCTGTGTGAAAGAACTTCATTTTAACACTAAATTAGTCAGGAGGGCATAAATGGTAGCAGCTGCATGTAGGTTAAAGTCACCTTTATCTAAGGGCTATTGGCAAAATTCATGATTTTGACTCTGAAAGTCGTTTTGCCCTTTGTTCAAGGCTCCTTGAATTCAGCTGGGCGTCATGGCCCAAGGGCCACTTGTTGTAGGATATCTTGTGAATGCAATAACTTTTGATGGGCTGCATAATTTCCTCCTAAATTTAAAACACTGATTGTTCCTGTGAAAAACTTGGACAACTTTGAGACCTGGTGACCTGACCTTCATCTTCAAGGTCAAATCTGCCAAAATGTAAAATTTTTGTGAAGCCCATAACTTTTGAAGTATTTCACAGTTTGTCCTAAAATTTGGTACACCAATTGTCCCTACAAAGTTGTTGATGGAGTTTGAAAACCGGTGACCTTGACCTTCATCTGCCAAATCTGCCAAAATGTAAAATCTTTGGGGTTATTTTGTGAACACGATTACTTTTGAAAGGCTGCATATTTCCATCGGAATTTGACACATTAATGGTTACTCCTGAAATCTTGGATGAGTTTGAAACCTGCTATCTTTGACCTTCATCTTCAAGGTCACATTTGCTGAAATGGAAAATTATTTGGTGCTCATAACTTTTGAAGTATTTTACATTTAGTCCTCAAATTTGGTTCACTGATTGTTCCTACAAACGTCTCGAAGGTGTTTGAAAGCTGGTGACCTTGACCAATATCTTCAAGGTCAAATCAGCCAAATTATAGTTATTGTCTTGTGAATGTGATAACTGTTGAAGGGTTAGATATTTTCCTCCCAAATTTGAAACACTGACTGTTCCTACCAAATCTTGAATGAGTTAGAAACCTGGTGACTCACAGGGTCAGATCTCTCACTGTGTGATCATTGATATAAATATATGCAAACCGGGGGGGGGGGGGGGGAGACATCTGTTTTTGCAAGTGCGAAAACAAGCCATTCTAGTTGTTCAGTGTTAGCATTTAAAATACCTGTGGTATGCTTTATCTCCTATTATATATCTCCTATTATACATGTCCCGGCAAGTGGGCTTCTAACAGTTCATTTAAGATAAACCATCTATGGCCACACAGCAAGTTCAGAAAAAAATTAAAGATTTACAATTCTAAGTTTCTTTTTATGGCTTTGGTGATAAAAAGGGAATCTGTGGTATGTCTGTTACCTAATATCTCAACAACAGCTACAGCTGAAATCATTTTACAGGAATATTAATTAACAATCTAACTGCTGTCTTATTATAAGCTGCAGGTGGTACTACCCATGTGTAACTGTGATCTGCAAGCCAAGGTGATATTCTTCAGTCCAAAAACATTAATGCTCTGTTTGTCATATCATGGTAAGGCAGTTCTGATGAACAAGTGGAATTATATGAGTAAAAAATCATAATTCTGTTTTCTTGGAAATTAAAATTTTGATTTCATTAAAATAAAGTAGAAATCTTCATTCTAAGGTGGCAGGCCTCCGCCATGTCATAGTCAATGTTGTGGGATGCTCCCCAACCATATTCCCAGGATCATTAGTACATAAGTAGCTGTACATGTTCCTTAATGACGTTCATGAATCCAGATCATGCGAGGGATGCACACCAAACTCTAAAGGAATCTTCATTGGCCAATTCCCAAAATGGCCTGAAAATTTCATTAGATTCTGTTTGTGACTGCGTTAGTCATGCTGTGAGGAAACATTAGATTCTGTTTGTGACTGCGTTAGTTATGCTGTGAGGAAACATTAGATTCTGTTTGTGACTGCATTAGTTATGCTGTGAGGAAACATTAGATTCTGTTTGTGACTGTGTTAGTTATGCTGTGAGGAAACATTAGATTCTGTTTGTGACTGCGTAAGTTATGCTGTGAGGAAACATTAGATTCTGTTTGTGACTGCGTTAGTTATGCTGTGAGGAAACATTAGATTCTGTTTGTGACTGCGTTAGTTATGCTGTGAGGAAACATTAGATTCTGTTTGTGACTGCATTATTTATGCTGTGAGGAAACATTAGATTCTGTTTGTGACTGCGTTTAGTTATGCTGTGAGGAAACATTAGATTCTGTTTGTGACTGCGTTAGTTATGCTGTGAGGAAACATTAGATTCTGTTTGTGACTGTGTTTAGTTATGCTGTGAGGAAACATTAGATTCTGTTTGTGACTGCGTTAGTTATGCTGTGAGGAAACATTAGATTCTGTTTGTGACTGCGTTAGTTATGCTGTGAGGAAACATTAGATTCTGTTTGTGACTGCGTTAGTTATGCTGTGAGGAAACATTAGATTCTGTTTATGACTGCATGAGTTATGCTATGAGGAAACACACAAACACAGACAAAATGGGATGAATGCACACCCTCCTGGTGGCAATGGGACTGTAATGTCTTTTTATGCCCCCGCCACAAAGTGGCCGGGGCATATAGTTTTACCCATGTTCGTCCTTCCATCCTTCCGTCATTCCGTCATTCCGAAATAAAACAGTTGTACGGTCTTTTTTTCGCAAAGCCTGCAGATATTGGCCTGATTTTTGGTGTGTGGGCAGATAAAGACCAGTTACAGATCGAGTTCGCGTTTCGTCCCGGTTGACCTTCTTTTGACCATTTTACGGCTCCTAAATTTAGAAAATTTCATGAAAAATAGAAATTTCATGACAAATACACATGTACAGACTTTTTTTCACAATTCCTGCAGATATTGGCCTGATTTTTGGTGTGTAGACAGATAATGACGAGTTACAGATCGAGTTAGCGTTTTGTCCCAGTTGACCTACTTTTGACTGTTTTACGGCTCCTAAACTTAGAAAATTTCATGAAAAATAGAAATTTTCATGACAAATACACATGTACAGACTTTTTTTCGCAATGCCTGCAGATATTGGCCTGTTTTTTTGTGTGTAGGCAGATAATGACCAGTTACAGATGGAGTTCGCGTTTCGTCCCAGTTGACCTACTTTTGAACGTTTAACGCCTCCTTAACTCAGAAAATTTCATGAAAAATAGAAAGATTCATGACAAATACACATGTACGGACTTTTTTTCGCAATGCCTGCAGATATTGGCCTGATTTTTTGTGTGTGGGCAGATATAGACCAGTTACAGATCAAGTTCACGTTTCGTCCCAGTTGACCTACTTTTGACCTTTTTACGGCTCCTGAACATAGAAATTTTCATGAAAAATATGAAATTTCATGACAAATACACATGTACGGTTTTTTTTTCACAATGCCTGCGGATATTGGCCTGATTTCTGGTGTGTGGGCAGATATTGACCAGTTACAGATTGAGTTCACGTTTTGTCCCAGTTGACCTACTTTTGACCGTTTGACGGTGCTCTTACATATAAAATTTCATAAAAAAGTGCACATGTATGGACTCTTTTTCGCAGTGCCTGCAGATACGGGCCTGATTTTTTATGTGTAGGCAGATAATGACCAGTTACAGATCGAGTTCTTGTTTGGTCCCAGTTGACCTACTTTTGACCATTTGACTGCTCCTGAACATAGAAAGTTTCATGAAAAATAGAAATTTTCATAACAAATGCAGATGTACTGACTTTTTTTCCTCAATGCCTGCAGATACCACCCTGATTTTTTATGTGTGGGCAGATAATGACAGTTACAGATGGAGTTCGTGTTTCGTCCTGGTTGACCTACTTTTGATTGTTTTACGGCTACTAAACATAGAAAATTTCATGAAAGACAAACATTTATATGGAAAATGCACATGTATGGACTTTTTTTTCGCAATGCCTGCATATACTGGCATGATTTTTGGTGTGTTGCTTGATAATGACCTGTTACAGATCGAGTTTGCATTTTGCCCTTGTTGACCTACTTTTGACCATATGACACCTCCTGAACTTAAAAAAATTTTCAAAATTTTACAAATGTTTCTAATTTGCCCAAGGCGGGGGCATTCGTGTCGTTCCGACACATCTAGTTAGCTCAGCTGACTATAAGTCATCTGAGCTATAGTCGTGGTCCATTGTCCGTCGTCCGTCCATCCGTCTGTCCGTCCGTCCGTCCGTCCGTAGATGTGGCACGTTTTGAAACCGTAAGACCTAGGAATCCAAAATTCAGCATAATGTTAGATGTCCCCGAAATCTCCTACCAAGCCGAAAACTGGGTCTTTGCAACTTCGTTCCTTTGAAAAATTAAGGAAAAACCTCAATTTTTTATTAAAATCCTATTTTCACACTTCAGGACTGCCTAATATCAAAACCACTCATCTGTTTTTCCTCATATTTACCATAAATATTCTTCTATATAGTTCCTATGTACATGCCAGAAATTAAGTCTGTTAAGTGTAAATTCTTTAAGTTATGGGCCCAAACATAATGGACTTTGTAAAAAATCAGGAAAAATATTTACTCACTTAACATGAAAAATTTTGAAACTAGAGTCTATTTTCCCAAGTATATAACTATGTTTAATTAAGTTTCAATTGTTTACCCAAAATTAGATCTGAATTTTGTAAATTTTTTAAGTAATTAGCATAAAAATAAAATCAGTACCTTAAATTTTGCCCAACTTTGACCATGGCACGTTTTTTTCCTGTAAGTACCATTGATTTAATTTTCACACCATGTAAACATAAATATTTAATTTGTTTAAATCTGAAATTTGGAAGTAAAAGCTTGAAAATTAAGCTAGTTATTGATTTTTTTCTTGAGGCTCTATTGTATTCATTTGCTTTGATTACAGATTACAGATGCAGGGTCCCACTCCAGGTCACTGGAAGTCAGCTATGCCAGGGTTTCTGATTTGTAACAGTCACTGGGGGAGATCCCCTGCTGTGACAGGTGTACAGTTATTCTCATATCACCACCCCAATCACCCCCCGCCCCCCCCCCCCCCCCCGCACAAACCCAACCCACCAAGTGTTATGTAGTATTGTTATTGTTTTCACTGTATCTCCTTAATTGTAATGCTGTTTCCACTCTGATATGAAAAAACTTTCCTTGAAAAAGTAATTCAAGGTGTAATCCAGAAGATGCAATGTTGTGTAATGTAGCATTTTTAAAGAAATCATTTTTCTTTTAAATGATTTTACCAGTCATAATGGAACCCATCAGTATATTTAAATTATGATAAAATATGAAGCACATTATGGATAAATAAAGACACAATTAAAAACTGTGAAATTTAAATCAAGTATTTTTTTTAGATATTTATTGTTTTGCAGATTTAAAAGATATACTTTTGTGGTAAAAAATAAATAAACATTTGTATGCATGATGTGGTGTTATCTGACAAGATTGAGATTTATGATGATGCAATTGAGAATTATGAATCAACTTTTATATTCAGATATTTATGTTATATTGAAAATGTATAGAAATATAAACTTAAATTTAAAAAAAAATTGATGTGATAAAAAAATGAGGATTTATTACAAACATGTGTTCATTATTATCCTGCATCAGCAGAGTTTGAGATCAGGCTTTGTTTGCCATTTTTTATGTTGTTAATTAGTTATATTTCAACTGTATACATTTCATAAAAAAAACATATTTAATAATATATATTATACAAAAAAAAGATTTGATTGAACAAATGTGTAAACTACTGAAATGTCAACAGTTAATCGAAAAGCCAACTAATGATCATGGTAATTGTACAGATCATTTGTTCACAAACTGCTCACATGCTTCAGTTTCAACATTAGGAAACACATGGTCAGGTCACAAAATATTATTTGCAACAATTTCTTGCTCATCAATACAAACCAATCATATAAACCAACCATGGCCTTTTTTTACCTCTTCCTCTCACACTTTATCTCCATTTTATATTATTTTCGATTTTTACCTTCAAGGTTAACGTCAGCTGAGCACAGTGACCCATAGGTCCCTTGTTTTAATTTATTTTCATTGAGGCTCCATGGTAGAGGCCAGCTGTTAGGTGCTCTGGGCAGAAGGCCACTCACCCCAGAATTAAGAGCATACATTAAAAAGAAACACTCTGTGAATATTGCAATCCTTGGGCTAAGGTTTATACTTTGAAATTGTTAGTGTGCGCTGATGTGCCGAATTGCAGATAACCACTGGACATCCTCAACCAAAAGTACAGGGCACTTGACCATGACCTGAACAGGTGGGCAAGTCATGTGCATGGCGGTCCACACAAAAATCTAATAGGTTTTACCATGGCCCATTCCTGAAATGACGTGAAAATTTCATGAGATTTTGTTCATGATTGTGTGAGATTGTGTCCTCAGACTGGAATGAATGCACACCCTCCTGTTGGAGGCAGTAATGTAATGAGTGTCACCAGATATCTCAGGAGAAGCTGCAAATATTGATTTTGTCACCAGTAAGCAGATGCAAGCTACAGATACTGTCACTTATGTTGCTGCTGAAACAACAACTCACTCACTGTTTTATTTTTTTTATCGTATGCTATCATGTATAATATGGCTCAAAGTGAACATAAGACCCCTGGGTTATATTTGTTATATCATTGTGATGTTAGTTATTTTATTGTGATATCTTTTATATCATTGTGATAACTGTTATATCATTGTTAAAACTGGAATCTCCTCATAAAAGACAGACTTATTCGTATAAGATTGACATTTTTGACTGCATCTAGGCAACTGTCATTTAATTCCAGGCATTTGTAGTTCTGAATTGTAAGAGTTTAGTGTTTTGCTTTTCATTGAAAGATCATTTACATTATACATGAGTAATGCAGTTACATACACAGATTCTGCATTCAATGTATCCGCAAATTAAATTTACAGTGTCAGGTACATTGATTAAGTGAAATTGTGATTTTGGTCTACTGCTGCAGGAATATTGTTCGATCTTGTACTTGAAACCGCGGATGAAGATCATTTTGAGGAAGAAAAAGGTCAAAACACGCCGGGTGGACAAGAGTCTGTCTCGTACAGAGAGAGACTTTTACAAACCAATGTGGCTTGTATCCTTTATCATAACTGCAAACAGAAAGAGTTTTATATTTCAGGAAGTCTTCTTTATCATAGAGATTTTTTTAAAGTAAAGAAGTTTTGAGTCTGACTCAATAGTCTTTAATTTATATTTCTTAGTCTAAAATATTTATTGTATCATCAGACCATTAAGAAAAATAAAGTTTGTAAAAAAACACATTTTAGAATAGTGTGTTTAAACAATTCATGAAAATTATAATGGCTGCTTGTTAGTAAATCTTGCTTTATATGAAAATCTGGTTATATGTAATTAAATTATTATGTCTCCCCTCCCAGTATCACTGGCAGGTTTTATACCACAAATTCTGTTAACAATTATAATGTTAATATTGTTTAGGTAGACTAGTCTGTTAATCTGAACTTTTCTACTTAGTTTAATGTATAGCTATAGCTACATTAGTTCATCTGAAAGAAAAAGACAAAAAATGGTGACCAAAAGGATTAGCTGGATGAAAAAAAACAAACAAAAACTGGTGACCTAAGGGATTAATTGGGAAAAAAAAACTTGTGACCAAAGGGATTAGCTGAAAGAAAAAGACAAAAACTGGTGAACAAGGGGAATAGCTGGAAGAAAAAGACAAAAACTAATGAACAAAGGGTTTAGTTGCAGGAAAAAACAAACTGGTGAACAAAGCTTTAGTTGGATGATAAAAAAAACTGGTGACCAAAGGGATTAGCTGGAAGAAATTTTAAAAGACAAAAATTGAGGACCAAAGGGATTAGCTTAATGTGAAAGGCAAAAAAAAAAAAAAAACTAAGGGATTATCTGGAAGAAAAAACAGCAACTGGAAGCTGGAAGAAAAAAAAAATTGATGACCAATAAATTGATTAGCTTGATTTAAAGACAAAATCCGGTGATTAAAGGAATTAAGAAAAAGATAAAATAAAACTTTGACCATAGGTATTATCTGGATTAAAAACAAAAACAAAAACAAAAACTGGTGACCATACGGATTAGCTGGAAAAAACTGGTAACCAAAGTGATAAGCTGGAAGAAAAAGACCAAAACTGGTGATAAATTAAGGAATTAGCTGAAAAAAAAGACAAAAAAAAACTGGTGACCAAAGAGATTGGTTGGAAGAAAAGATATTTCTAAACTGTCTGTGTTCCCAGTGTGTGGTGGGCCATAATGTCAGCACAGGTGCATCAGCTTAGTGCCATTAACTCATGGATCACTTTGTTTGGGAATAATCACTCCACTCATTACAGTGCAATTCTCCTCAGCAAAGCTTCTGTGAACTGTTTACTCTTGTTAAATATATTTTTGTTTGTTTGTTTAGTTTCCTTTTAATTATCCTTGACATTTTGTCAGAAAAAAGGAATCAAGATCACATTTGGTTACTCCATGTCTGACACTGACTATGGTCTTTTGATGTACCACAAAAACAGGTTGATCAAGGCATATCAGAAGGTTGGCTACCAAAAACAGGTCAGAGCAAATTTATACATACAGCTTTTATCATTTCTTGAGTTTTTGGTGTATAAATGTATACAAAGATATCCTTTTTGGTATAAGAATTTTAAGTGATTTTCTTTTCAATTTATTTACCCAGGCATGTGTATTTTGGCATTTGAAATGTCACATCTGTGATATTTATAATGTAAATTGCAAAGAATTTCCCAGTGCCAAGTAAAATATTTTCATTCTTTGTTGGATTATGTAATTTTGCTCAAATCAGGTTTCAGGGGTAATAAATTCATACCAATAGTTAATTTCATCATTGTTCATAAATTATAACAGAAAATGATGAATATATTTTATTAACAGCTGAACAACTTGGGTACTGGTGTGATTGGTGTAGTGGAGGTTGACTTCTTGGAGCCTATACATAATAAACAAGACTTCAACAAAACAGAGAGATACAAGTAAGTCACAAAGCTCAAACAAATGTTGTGTAATGATTGGAATGGTGGCTTGTTGTAACCTAAGATACAAGGGATTCATGTTGTGTCCCGCAGCTTGGGGGTCAGGATACTACAGTTTGTTAGCTCAGCTGACTATAAGTCATCTGAGCTATAGTCATGGTCCTTTGTCCGTTGACTGTCTGTCCGTCAGTCCAACTGTCTGTCCGTCTGTTGAACTGGCACATTTTGAAACCGTTGGACCTACGAATCTGAAATTCAGCATACCTTTAGATGTCTGCAAAATCTTCTACCATACTGAAAATTGGGTCACTAGGACCTCGTTCCTTCAAGATATTAAGGAAAAACCTGCATTTTCCATAAAAAAAACCCATTGTTACACTTCAAGACTGCTTAATATCAAAACCACTAACCTGATATTGATAATTTTTACCTCGGCTGACTGTAAGTCATCTGAGCTATAGCGATCACTCTTTGTCCGTCATCCGGCTGCATTTTCCATAAAAAAAACCCATTGTTACACTTAAAGACTGCTTAATATCAAAACCACTAACCTGATATTGATAATTTTTACCTCAGCTGACTGTAAGTCATCTGAGCTATAGCGATCACTCTTTGTCCGTCATCCGTCCGGCCGTCAGACCATCCGGCCATCCGGCTGTCTGTCCGTTAACAAGGCACAAATTGTAACCACTGGACCTGGAATCTTCTTACTTCACATTAAGAGAGGTCCATGAAAAATCTCCTTGGAAACCTGGAATAAGGTCTCTGTTACCCATATCCATCGAGCTATGGGGCCCCAAAGTACCCCCCAGAATAGTGAAAAATTTCATACAAAAACTTCAATATCTCATTAACTACATCACTGATGGTCATGATTTTTTGCGATATTGATCATGAGATGTTCCATCAGTTCCTGCAGACTGGTGGTGCCGCCTGTATTTTTTTTTATTTTTTACGATTTTTTTTCTCTTTTTTTGAGACCTTTAAAAATGTGGACATCTATTAACAGGGCACAAATCGTAAAGACTGGACCTAGAATCTTTATTCTTGACATTCTGAGAGACCTATGGAAAGTCTCCATGGAAACCAGAAATTAGGTCTCTGTTACCCATATTCTTCGAGCTATGGGGCCCCAAAGTATGCCCCAGAATAGTGAAAAATTTCATACAAAAACTTCAATGTCTCATAAACTATATCACTGATGGTCATGATTTTTGGCATACATATTGATCATGAGATGTTTCATCAGTTTCTGCAGACTGGTGTCGCCACCTGTATTTTTCGATTTTTTACAAATTGTTTTCTCTATTTTTGAGACCTTTAAAAATGTGAACATCTGTTAACAGGGCACAAATGGTAAAGACTGGACCAAGAATCTTCATTCTTGACACAGTGAGAGACCTTAAAAAGTCTCCATGGAAACCAGAAATTAGGTCTCTGTTACCCATATCCTTTAAGCTGTGGGACTCCCAATTAACCCCCCCCCCCAAGAATAATGGAAAATTTGATAAAAAAAAAAACTGCAACATCTCAGTAACTACAACACTGATGGTCATGATTTTTGGCATACATATTGATCAAGAGGTGTTCCATCATTTCCTGCAGACTGGGGGCGCCACCTGTATTTTTTTTCAAATTTTTACAATTTGTTCCCCCTATTTTTGAGACTTTTAAGGATGTAGTTATCTGTCAACAGGGTACAAATCATAACAACTGGATCTAGAATCTTCATTCTTGACACACAGGGAGACCCATGAAAAGTCTTCAATGGAACCTGAAATTAGGTCTCTGTTACCGATATCCTTTGAGCTATGGCACTCCAAAGTACACCTCAGAATAATGGAAAATTTGATACAAAAGCTGAAGTATCTGAACAACTAATGCAGAGATCACCATAATTGTTTGCTATAGTCGTGGTCCATTGTCCGTCGTCCGTCCGTCTGTCCGTCCGTGGATGTGGCACATTTTGAAACCGTAAGATCTAGGAATCCAAAATTCGGCATAATGTTAGATGTCCCCAAGATCTCCTACCAAGCCGAAAACTTGGTCTTTGTGACTTCGTTCCTTTGAGAAATTATTGAAAAACCTCAATTTTTTATTAAAAACCTATTTTCACACTTCAGGACTGCCTAATATCAAAACCACTCATCTGTTCTTCCACATATTTACTAAAATATTCCTCTATGCAGTTCCTATGTACATGCCAGAAATTAGGTCTGTATTATATAATTTTAAAAAGTTATGGGCCGAAACATATTGCACTTTGTAAAAAATCAGGACAAATATTTGGTCACCTAACACAAAAAATTTAAAGCTAGGGACTTTTTTTCAGTAATATAACTTTAATTAATCAAAATTTAATTGTATACCCAAAATAAGATCAAAATCTTTTAAATTTTTTGAAATATCAGCAAAAATATAAAATTGGTACCTTAAATTTTGACCATGGCACGTTTTTTCTCGTAAGTATATTTAATTTAATTTTCACAGCCAGGATACATATGGATTTAATCTGTTGAATTCGGAAATTTGAAAGTAAAAGGTTAAAAATTATTCTAATTATTGAAGTTTTTCAGATGCTCTAATGTATTTGCATTTTGTATATCAAAGACCCCACTCTTGCTCACTACAGCCTTGCCTAGGTAACCTTATTAGTAATGCAACACTGGCAGAACACCCCTGCTGTAATAAAAATACACTTATTCTCATGGGCCCTACCCTAACACCCCCCCCAGTCCCCCCCCCCCCCACCACTCCCACCACCATCACCAATTATATTGCAATACATGGTTTGTTATTGTCAACTGTATTTCTTTAAATGTAAAGCTGTTTTTGATCCATTATGTCTTGAAATACTAATTCAACAAATAATCCAAGAGATGCCACGTTGTTTTATGTAGCATTTTAAAGAAATTATTTCCTTTTAAAAAATTAAACAAAATATAATTTAACCCATCAGTAGGCATAATTTGATAATATATGAAACAAATCATTATTAAATAAAGGTGTAATTTAAAATTGGGAATTCTGGAGTGTTATTTTCATATATTTATTGCTTTGCAAATTTAAAAAATATATTTTATAAAAAAAAAAGAAATATATCTGTGAGCATAAAGTGATGTTTCCTGACTAAATTAAGTATAAATGTTGATGCAATTTAAATTTGTGAATCAATTTAGATATTCAGATATATATGATATACGGTAAATATATAGTAAAATTTATAAACTTAAAAAAAATGACTTAACAAAAGAAAATAGGATCTAATGCAAATATTTGTTGTCTCAGTAGAATGGAAATTAAAGTTATTTGCTTTGTTTTCCATCTCTTTGCCTGTTTTTAAATATTTAAAAATAATTTCATTTAAATTAAATTTTATTCTTTACGTATATGCAGAGGTGCTGTAACTCCCACCAGTCCCTGTAAGCACCATTGAATTTAATTCTGTATTCTGTATTTATGTCCAAAGGTGTTGGAACTCTCCCCCCCCAGTCATTGAGCCCTAGTTCCTGAGCACTGAGGATAGTATTTTTATTGCAACTTAAAAAAATCTATGGTTATGCAGTTATAACTGTCACAAACAGCTGAGCACCGTGACCCATGGGTGCCTTGTGCTTTTCAATTATAATAATGAAAAAAAAATTATATTTTTCTATACTATTAGGGATTATATAAAGGAAAATAATGATAGACAAATATGCAGTTGATAATATTAATCTCAATTTCCAGGTCTTTTCCAAGTGTTTCAGCTTTGTTAATTTATATTAATATCAAAATTTTAAAAAATTGAAATATGTCAACATTTTTAAATTTTACACAAACAAGTACTGATTTAAGATGTCCATGTGTTTCACTAATGACATTAAGACGCCTGGCTGTCACAAGACAATGTAAATAATCAAAATTTATATTACTAGTTCCTTTATATCAGTTAATAAAATTAAACTTGCCCATCTCTAGTTTTCTCCTTGTATAATTTATTGTGTGTTCTTATCCTTGGGTTATTTTAAACACATCTAATGGTTAATAGCTGAGATTTCTTCAAATTTTTTTCTGATACATTTTTAGCTCAGCTGACTATAAGTCATCTGAGCTATAGTCGTGGTCCATTGTCTGTCGTCCGTCCGTCTCTCCGTCCGTCCCTAGATGTGGCACGTTTTGAAACCGTAAGACCTAGGAATCCAAAATTCGGCATAGTGTTAGATGTCACCAAGATCTCCTACCAAGCCGAAAACTGGGTCTTTGCGACTTTGTTCCTTTGAGAAATTAAGGAAAAACCTCAATTTTTTATTAAAAACCTATTTTCACACTTCAGGGCTGCCTAATATCAAAACCACTCATCTGTTTTTCCTCATATTTACCATAAATATTACTCTATATAGTTCCTATGTACATGCCTGAAATTATGTCTGTATTATTTAATTTAAGAAAGTTATGGGCCAGAACATAATGCATTTTGTAAAAAATCAGGAAAGATATTTGATCACTTAACACAAAACTTGTTAAAGCTATGGACTTTTTTTCAAGTAATATAACTTTAATTAATCAAGTTAAATTGTATACCCAAAATTAGATCAAAATCTTTTAAATTTTTTAAAATATTAACAAAAATAAAAAATTGGTATCTTAAATTTTGCCTAACTTTGACCATGGCACGTTTTTTTCCTGTAAGTACTGTGGATTTAATTTTCTCAACATGTTTTTGTTAGCATTTTGTCTGTTAACACCAAAAATTTGAAACCAGTTGATCAAAAACTGTAGATTTTATTCAAGTTTTCAAGCACCATGTAACATATTGTTTACATCAGGCTAGTGTTATGCAGTTTGCAAGAGCTCAGCTCCCCAGCTTAAGCTCTCAGTTCCTAAAATTTGGCATACAATTAGATGTCTCCAAAATTCCCTACCATGCCAAGAATTTGGTCACTAGGACTTAATACCTTTGAGATATTAATGAAAAAGTTCATTTTTCAGTTAAAAACCCATTGTTACACTTCAATACTGCCTAATATCAAAACCACTGATCTGACTTTAATCATATATAATATACATGTTTTTCTATACATTCTCTGTGCACATGCCAGAAATGATGTCAGTATTGCGTAATTGTTTAAAGTTATGGGCCCAAACATAATGCACTTTGTAAAAAATCAAGAAATATATTTACTCCCTTAACAAGGGGCTTGCTGAAGCTAGAGATTTTTTGTCAGGGATGTAACATTATTTAATCAAGATTCAATTGAATACCCAAAATTAGTTCTGAATTTTTAAATTTTATAAGTTATTAGTATAAATATAAAATTAGTACCTTAAATTTTGCTCAACTTTGTCCATTTCACTTTTGTTTCATGTGAGCTCTGTTTATATAATTTTCATATCATGCATACATAAGGATTTCAGCTTTTTAGTTTAGAAAGCTGAAAGAAATTGGCCAAAAAATGTAGCTTTTATTAATGTTTTTATGAGACCATGTCAGACCTTGGCTCTCTCCAGCCACTCTTGAGTCACCTGTATGTTGACCTTGTTGAACTTTCAGCAAATTATGCACGCTTGAGGCGAGGCATATACTGGGGCAGCAAGGCAGCTTATGGCCAGCCACAGTTGATCCAGGTGTCCAATCCAACTCATCGAGTAGTTTTAACCAACAACATAACAATAAACAATAAATTAATCAATTTTGATTGGTTTTTAATAACAAATTAAAGAAAAATAGAAAAGGAATTTGTTAGTTTGTAATAATAGGGAATTAACTTGCAGTTACTGATGATATAAGAATCTTGTATCGATGGATAGAATGTCACGTATTCCAAATAACACCATGCAGTCACCTATGGCATTTTTCAGTTCAATTTTAATGATAAAAAATAAATCATATTATTCATTACTAATCATTAGGGATCATATGAAGGAAATTAATGATAGACAAAGATGCAGTTGATAATATTAATCTAGATTCCTACTGTGTCTAGTGTGTACATTGATGTGAAATAAGTCCAAAATAAATATATCACATTTATTTTTTTTAATATAAATAATAGCCATAAAACCAGGTACTTATGATCATCATTTAAATGTGTGAATTTTGTACATTCTGGATTCTCAACACCATTGTTTGGTGAAAACTGAATAAATACCAGACATGGTGGGAATACTTTGCAATTGTATTTAAATACGAATATGAATATGTACTCCATTAAAAAATTTCTTGCATAAAGAATGGGAATTCAGGTAAAAATGAAAGTATATGAATACCAGTGCAAGTACTTTCCAAATGTATTCATGAATGCATTCATGAATATATTCTTTAATATTATTTTAATAATCATTTCAGTTATATTTCATTTTAAAAATCATACAATTCTCTTATTATTTTTAATAAAAATTATATCTGGGACAATATTTGTAATTTTTTTAATAAATAGTTAAACTCTTATATTATATGTTCTGCTTATAAGTTATATGGCCAAGTCAAAATCTGTGTGACAATAGTACTCCATTTGTTAATAAAATAAATGAAATCAATTCTCTTCTCTGTCTCCTAGGTACTATCAAAATCATACATAAGCTTAACAACAACAACTCATAATACAGCTTATACTTACTACCACACAAAACCAGCATGTGCCTCATTTCTAAATCATATTTTTTTATCATATATAACAGCTGAGCGCCGTGACCCATAGGTCCCTTGTTTTCAAATAAAATAAAAATTGAATATAATAAAAAACGAGATTTTGGACAAGTTCTGATTATGATTTATGTAATATTAATAATAAATTGTCATAAGACTCTTGCTATGTCTAGTGCTTACATTGATGTTAAGGTAGTCCAAAGTGAATATAAAAGTTTTATTTTAAATATATAAGTAAGCCTATCTCCTCTTCTAAATCTTATTTTGTTATCATGTATAACAGCTGAGCGCCGTGACCCATCGGTCCCTTGTTATGTTGCATCCCACAGCTTGAAGGCCAGAATTCTATGGTTTGTTATGTTGTATCCCATGGCTTGAGGGTCAGGGTACTATTGTCTGTTATGTTGTATCCTACAGCTTGAAAGCCAGGATACTACGGTTTGTTATGTTGTGTCCAATGGCTTGAAAGCCAGGATACTATGGTTTGTTATGTTGTATCCTACAGCTTGAAAGCCAGGATACTATCTTTTGTTATGTTGTGTCCAATGGCTTGAAAGCCAGGATACTATGGTTTGTTATGTTGTATCCTACAGCTTGAAAGCCAGGATACTGGTTTGTTATGTTGTCCCTATTTCTGAGACCTTCAAAGATGCGGTCTTCGCTTAATAAGGCAGATATCGTAACCGCTGGACCTGGAATCTTCTAACTTTACATCCAGAGAGGGTTATGAAAAATATGCTTGGAAATCTGGAATTAGGTCTCTGTTACCCATGTTTTTCGAGCTATGGAGGTTTGAAGTACCCCCAAGAATAATGGAAAATTTGATACAAAAACTCAAGTATCTGAACAACTAATGCATTGGTCACCATGATTCTTTGCATGGATATTGATCATGGAGTGTTTCATCAGTTTCTGCAGGCTAGTGGCAACACCTGTATTTTTTTTATTTTTTACACTTTTTTTCCTCTATTTTTGCAACCTTAAAAGATGCGGTCATCTGTTATCATGGCACAAATCGTAATGACTGGACCTAGAATCTTCTTTCTTGACATGCAGGAAGGCTCTTGAAAAGTCTCCTAGGAAACTTTGAATTAGGTCTCTGTTACCGATATTCTTCGAGCTATGGGGCTTTGTAGTACCCCCCAGAATAATGGAAAATTTGATACAAAAACTCAAGTATCTTAACCTAAAGCATTGATCACCATGATTTTTGGTATGGATATTGATCATTGAGTGTTTCATTAGTTTCTGCAGACTAGTGGCACCACCTGTATTTTTTTATCCTTTACAATTTTTTTTTTCCTCTATTTTTGAGACCTAAAAAGATGCGGTCATCTGATAAAGGGCACAAATAGTAATGACTGGACCTAGAATATATCTTGACATGCATGGAGGCACATGAAAAGTCTCCTATGAGACCTAAAATTAGGTCTCTGTTACCCTAAACCTCAGAGCTATGGGGCTTCGAAGTATCCCCTAGAATAATGCAAAATTTGGTACTAAAGCTCAAGTATCTGAACAACTTATGCATGAATCACCATGATTCTTTGTATGGATACTGGTCAAGGAGTGTTTCATTAGTTTCTGCAGACTTGTGGTGCCACCTGTATTTTTAAATTTTTTTATGTCCATAAAAAGTCTTCTTGGAAACCTGAAATAAGGTCTCTATTACTCATATTCTCCAAGCTATGGGGCTTATAAACACCCCTCAGAATAATTGAAAATTTGATACTAAAGCACGGCACAAATCATAACCATTTGACCTAGAATCTTTTATTTTGACAACAAGGGAGTTCCATGAAAAGTCTTCTTGGAAACCTGAAATTAGGTTTCCATTACCCAAATTCTCCAAGCTATTTGGCTTATAAGCACCCCTCAGAGTAAATGAAAATGTGATACCAAAGCAAGGCACAAATCATAACCATTTGACCTGGAATCTTCTTACTTGACATCCTGAGAGTTCCTCAAAGTTCTCCTCACACACCTGAATTGAAGTCACTGTGACCTATATTATCTGAGTTACAGGCCATGTTTGAGCACCCCAGAAATAATGCAAAATACACACAAATTACCAGATTTCCCAGGAACAGCTGGATGGATTGTCATCCAATTTAATATACTTATGGGTCCTGATGAACTTCAGCGTAATATGCATGAACTATGATGCCACCTACATTATCCTAATTTGTTTGCTGTGCAAGGACATATTGTCAACATGCCAGTTGACTGAGCGTCATGACCCATGGGTCACTAGTTTTAAGCCTAACTTTGGCTTGAAGGTCCGGATACTTTGGTTTGTTATGTTGTATCCCATGGCTTTAGTGTCAGGATTCTTTGGTTTTTTATGTTGTATCCCATGGCTTGAAGGCCAGGATACTATATTTTTGTTATGTTGTATCCTATGGCTTGAAGGTCAGGATTCTATGGCTTGTTTTGTATCCTACAGCCTGAAGGTCAAGATTCTATGGTTTTATCACAGTTGTTTTACAACTGCAACAGGAGCTTCTCAGTCAGATAATTCACAGGAAATTGACAGATTCCTTTCAAATAATATATATGCCTGTATATAGGTCTGCAGTTTAAGGTAAAAATCATTCATCATTGAGTAGGTTCACAGATTGATAGTGCCACATATATAGTTCTTTTCAGCTCAGCTTCTGTGCTTACCTTTTATCCACTGCCTATCTGTCTGTTAGACTCCATCTTAAACCGCTAGGTATACAGATATCAAATTTGGTATTGTTTTACTTGTGGACAAGTTCTCTGACCAAACCTGAAAAGTCAATGGAATCTCATTTGTTTAGGTAAAGGTACTAACACCAAGGTTCTACAAAATATTTACAACTCTTCAAACCTTTCTCACATCATAACCTTAAGGCTGAAAACCCCCATGTTCATGGTGGTTATTTGGCCTAACTTTTACCCCTTGAAATCAGGGTCCAAAAAATCTGTATTTTATTATTGTATCCCCAGACAAAGTCGGGATACTATGGTTTCACGACGGTCCAGCCGCTGCCGCCGCAGAAAAATCTTGTGAGCGGGATAACTCAAAAAATATTTCACTGATCTTTTTCAAACTTTACATTTGTATAGATATAGGTAAGAGGACGAAGCCTATTAAAAATAGGGTCATGACCTTTGCTAGGAGAGTGACCTTGACCTTGAATAGGTCCATTTTTGGGGAAAATCACAAATTTTGCATGGATTGATCCAAAAATCAATTTGACCGAAGATCTTGCATAGTGTTGTCATGTATTAGAAACTGGTGGTGACACCTAGTATCCTTTTCTAGTTTTTATGCCTTTTAATACCCCCATAATTGCCACTTGACAGTACTGTGAGCATTATAAGTCAAAAACTAATGGGCAGATTTCTTTCATATTATGAACATGAAGAGAGATTGCTTATGGGATGTGGTCTATTTAAATTTAGGTCATGACCTTTACCATGAGAGTGGCCTTGACCTTTAATATTTCCATATTTGGTGAAAATCACACACCTCTTATGATATCTCTTGTGTTGGTAGCCATATGGATTTCAAACTTGACTTATATATGTCCCATTTAAAAAGGAAGATCCCAATCGATTTTGGGGTCACAAGGTCAACGTCACAGGACACATCTTTAAAAAGATTGTTGATGCATTTTCAGCCAAATTTTTCATCTCAGACCTTTAATCTAAAACATATAGTTCACCAGCCAATAGAGGAAAACCCCTGTCCATTTTGAGGACACAAGGTAAAAGGTGAAGGTCACAGGAGCCATCTTTCCAAAAATTCATTTCCTGATGAATACTCCAGCTTGGAATGATACATTGGTATCCAACTTGACTTATATATGGCCCATCAAAAAAAACAAGATTCCTTTTGATTTTGAGGTCATGAGGTCAAAGGTCAAGGTCACAAGACAAACATCTTTGAAAAGATTGTGGATGCATTTTCAGCCAAACTTTTCTTCTTACTCTTAGGCCTTTTATCTTGCACATATATTTCACCTCCCAACAGAGGAAGACCCTTATTCATTTTTAGGTCACAATGTCAAAGGTGAAGGTCACAGAAGCCACCTGTCCAAAAATTCATTTCCTGTTGATAACTCCAGCTAGGATCGATAAATGGGTTTCAAACTTGACTTATATTTGTCCATCCATCTTGGAAAGTTTTTTCATAAACCATACAGGTGGAGCTACCTACCTTCCTGTTTTTGTAGAATAAATTAATAACCTTTTCTGAGGAGTGATTTGCCCTATTGGCCTGAAAATGTGCATATCCATAGATCTTGGACTCCTACATTTTGTACTAAAGACTGGTGGTGCCATCTGCAATAATTTTTGCTTGGCTTCCATTTGTACGTGTGCTTTGGGTGAAAATTGCTCATATATCCGGATTGGTTTAAGGTATTGGTCTGAAATTTGGCATGTCCATCCATATTTTAAAGTTTTCTCGTAAACCAGACAGATGGCACCACCTACCATCCTGTTTCCGTAAAATAAATTAATGCTCTTTTCTGAGGAGTGATTTGCACTATTGGCCTGAAATTGTGTATATCCATTGATCTTAGACCCCTCCATCTTGTACTCAAGACTGATGGCACCATTTGCTATCATTTTGCTGTGGTGTCCATCTTTACATGTGCTTTTGGTAAAAATTGCTCATATCTCTGGAGTGGTTCAAGCTATTTATCTTAAATTTGTCTATCCATCTTGGAAAATTTTCTTGAAAACCTGATAGGTGGTGCAACCTACATTACTGTTTCTGTAAAATAAATTAATGCTCTTTTCTCAAGAGAGATCCAACATATTGGCCCCAATATTGGTGGAAAATATTGTTTCTCAAGTTGATAGATGGAAGAAACCATAGTCGCTTGCTATATATCAGTATATGCTGCTTAAGATGGGGGGGGGGGGGCCTATTCTTAAAGGGGGGGGGGGGGGGGGGATTTATTGTCTGGGATACTATTGCAATGCCAAGAAATATCTAGTTTTTTTCTGGTTATAACTATTAATATACATATACATCTTATATTTTAGGTTATTATGTTTCATCAGATATTTTGTGTAACTTGGAACATTGCATGTTTTTAGCTCAGCTGACTATAAGTCATCTGAGTTATAGTCGTGGTCCATTGTCTGGATGTCCGTCCGTAAGACTGGCACGTTCCAACACCGTTGGACCTACGAATCTGAAATTTGGCTTTCAATTAGATGTCCCCAAAATCTCCTACCATGCCGAAAATTGGGTCAATAGGACTATGTTCCTTCGTAATATTTAGGAAAAACCTCAATTTTTTATTAGAAATCTATTTTTACACTTCAGGACTGCCTAATACCAAAACCACTCATCTGGTTTTCTTCATATTTACCATGAATATTCCTCTATATAGTTCCTATGTAAATGCCAGAAAATAAGTCAGTATTGTTTAATTTAAAAAAGTTATAGGCCTAAACATAATGGACATTGTAAAAAATTCAGGAAGATATTTGGTCACTTAAGACCAAAAGTGTTAAAGGTAGATATTTTTTTTCAGAAATACAACTTTAATTAATCAAAATTTAATTGTATACCAAAAATTAGATAAAATCTGTTAAATTTTTTTAAATATTGGCAAAAATATAAAATTGGTACCTTAAATTTTGCCCAACTTTGGCCACAGCATGTTTTTAGCTCAGCTGACTATAAGTCATCTGAGCTATAGTCGTGGTCCATTGTCCGTCGTCCGTCCGTCTGTCCGTCCGTCCGTCCGTCCGTCCGTCCGTCCGTAGATGTGGCACGTTTTGAAACCGTAAGACCTAGGAATCCAAAATTCAGCATAATGTTAGATGTCCCCAAGATCTCCTACCAAGCCAAAAACTGGGTCTTTGCGACTTTGTTCCTTTGAGAAATTAAGGAAAAACCTCAATTTTTTATTAAAATCCTATTTTCACACTTCAGGACTGCCTAATATCAAAACCACTGATCTGTTTTTCCTCATATTTACCATAAATATTCCTCTATATAGTTCCTATGTACATGCCAGAAATAAAGTCTGTAAAGTATAAATTCTATAAGTTATGGGCCCAAACATAATGGAATTTGTAAAAAATCAGGAAAAATAATAACTCACTTAACATGAAACATTTTGAAACTAGAGTCTATTTTATCAAGTATATAACTATGTTTAATTAAGATTCAATTGTTTACCCAAAATTAGATCTGAATTTTGTAAATTTTTTAAGTTATTAGCATAAAAAAAAAATCAGTACCTTAAATTTTGCCCAACTTTGACCATGGCACGTTTTTTTCCTGTAAGCACCATTGATTTAATTTTCACAGCATGTAAACATAAATATTTAGTTTGTCTAAATCTGAAATTTGAAAATAAAAGCTTGAAAATTAAGCTAGTTATTGATTTTTTTCTGTAGTCACTTGCTTTGATTACAGATGCAGGGTCCCACTCCAGGTCACTGGAAGTCAGCTATGCCAGGGTTTCTGATTTGTTACAGTCACTGGGGGAGATCCCCTGCTGTGACAGGTGTACAGTTATTCTCATATCACCTCCCCAATCACCCCCCCCCCCCCCCCGGCAAACCCAACCCACCAAGTGTTATGCAGTAATGATTATTGTTTTCACTGTATCTCCTTAATTGTAATGCTGTTTCCACTCCGATATGCAAAAACTTTCCTTGAAAAAATAATTCAAGGTGTAATCCAGAAGATGCAATGTTGTGTAATGTAGCATTTTTAAAGAAATCAATTTTCTTTTAAATGATTTTAACAAATATAAATGAACCCATCAGTATGCTTAAATTATTATAAATTATGAAGCACATTATGGATAAATGAAGACACAATTAAAAATTGTGAAATCTAAATCAAGTATTAATTTTAGATATTTATTCTTTTACAGATTTAAAAGATATATTTTTGTGGTAAAAAATAAATAAACATTTGTATGCATGATGTGGTCTTATCTGACAAGATTGAGATTTTATGATAATGCAATTGAGAATTATGAATCAACTTTTATATTCAGATATATATGTTATATTGGAAATGTATAGAAATATAAACTTAAATTAGAAAATAATTGATGTGATAAAAAATCAGGATTTAATACAAACATTTGTTCATTATTTTCCTGCCTCAGCAGAATTTGAGATCAGGCTTTGTTTGCCCTGTTTTATGTTGTTAATTAGCCATATTTCAACTGTATACATTTCATAAAAAAAATACATATATATTTAATAATATATATTATACAAAAAAATAGATTCAATTGAACAAATGTGTAAACTACTGAAATGTCAACAGTTAATCGAAAAAAACAACTAATGATCATGGTAATAGTACAGATCATTTGTTCACAAACTGCTCACATGCTTTAGTTTCAACATTAGGAAACACATGGTCAGGTCACAAAATATTTTTTGCAACAATTTCTTGCTCATCAATACAAACCAATCATATAAACCAACCATGGCCTTTATTACCTCTTCCTCTTACACTTTATCTCCATTAGATATTATTTTTACCTTCAAGGTTAACGTCAGCTGAGCACAGTGACCCATAGGTCCCTTGTTTCCTGTAAGTACTGTGGATTTAATTTTCACAGCATGTACACATAAGGATTTAATCTGTTAAAATCTGAAATTTGAAAATAAAAGCTGCAAAATTAGGCTAGTTATTGAATTTTTTTAGAGGCTCTTGTTGTATTCCCTTACATTGTCAAGCAGTCCACTTTGATGACTGTAGGTCATTCAGTGCACATCTCTATGCTGTTGGCATAATGTTAGATGTCCCCAAAATCTACCATATCGATAATTTGGTCATTAGGACTTCGTTCCTTCGAGATATTAAGGAAAAACCTCTGTTTTCCATTTGAAAAGCCATTGTTACACTTCAAGGCTGCCTAATATCAAAACCACTGATCTGTTTTTGATCATATTTAGAATTCACATTCTTTCATACATTTTCTATGAACATACCAAAAATTTGGTCAGTATTGGGTATTATTTTGAAGTTATGGGCCAAAATATAATGCAATTTTTAAAAAAATCAGGAAATTTATTTACTCACCTAACATGAGAATTGCTGAACCTAGAGACTTTTTTTCAGGAATATAACTTTATTTAATCAAGATTCAATTGTTTACCAAAATTAGATATGAATTTTGCAAATTTTTCAAGTTATTTGCATAAATAAAAATCAATACCTTAAATTTTGTCCAACTTTGGCACTGTTGATTTAATTTTCACAGCATATATACATAAGGATTTAATCTTTTAAAATCTGAAATTTCAAAGAAATTGATTGGAAAGAATAACTTTTATTACCATGTCAAGTGTTGTTTACATCTAGCCCACCTAGTAGTACAGCCTTCACTTGCATTATGTAACACACCCCAGGCAGCTTGCCTTGGCTAAGCTTTGCCACTATCAGCAGGCTTCCCCTCTGCCCTGCACTCCCCCCCCCCTCCCGATGGTGCATAAACTAGATGAATGTTATTATTTTCTGTATTTGATTCATTCTTATTCTAGGCTATGCTACATTTTAGATTTTGTATTGTACCACCAGGGTTACAATGATTAAAGTGTACATTTAATTGTGTCCACAAAGTGGTGTATTTCTATTAAAGTGTGGATGTTCATCAGATAAGTAATTTCTATACTTAAGAAGAATAAAAACTTCACCAGGTGTGAAATTGACTATTAATTCCAGTAATAAATTAAAACTGGGATAGTAATTAGCACAATGATATTGTTTGTCCCTCATTCAACCAACAGTGTGTATACTTTATTTGAAAAGATGTTTTATTTTATCAAATTTACTGAATCTTTTATTTTATTTTGGTGAATAAAATTAAGCATGTACTGAAAACTCCAGTGTGCAAAACTTTTTAATAGTGATTCAAGGAATATTCTTGTAGATGCCATGTTGTGGCATTATTTTCTTTAAATTCAGTTTAAACATTTATGATTTAAAAATAATAAAATATATGTGTATGCATAATATGACCCAATATGAGCTACACTCTGGATATATGATGATTGCAACTTTTGCAACAATTCTAATATTAAAACTTATAGTTTCAGTTTTTTACTCTGTATATATAATGATTGCAATTTTTGCAACAATTCTAATATTTAAACTTATAGTTTCAGTTT
Source organism: Sipunculus nudus (assembly GCA_026874595.1). Lineage (NCBI taxonomy): Eukaryota > Metazoa > Annelida > Sipuncula > Golfingiida > Sipunculidae > Sipunculus > Sipunculus nudus. Next base: position 45,633,630 of record CM049311.1, read on the forward strand.
TTTTATTAAAAATTTATAAAACCTGTAAATAAAAAAAATGATTCAGATAAAAACTTCTTAATGGAAAAAGTGGATATATTTAAAAAAAATAGGCTTATATATAAACTTAAATGCATTATTCCCTTGAAAGTGAAATAAATGTATTAGTCCATTCTGTCCACTTGCCTGTCCATCTGTAAATTTTCATATGCATCACAGTATCTCAAAACTTTACTGTTTTTCTTCATGACAGTCTTGTCAGAGTATTAGTTTGCAATCATATATTTAGAACTTTACTATAAACAAGTAGGAGGGCCCCTTTCCTCTTAGCTTTTCATACTCTTATATAAATGAAAAACATTACAATAGATTATTTCTACATCCACCTTAGTGCTGCCCTCACTTTTCCCTTCTCCGAACCCCATCCCAAAATCAGCCTCAGTAAGCAAGAACAAGATGAATCAGAATTCAGATATATTCATACTTTAATATTTTGTATAACTATTCATCCATGTACATGCCAGAAATTATGTCATTATTGTGTAGTGGGCACCACAATAATGTACCTTGTCAAGACTAAAGAGATATTGTGTCATACAGTCACAAATTCATAAATCACTTCATCAGCATTGTTAATCATAACATTATATCTGTCAAATTGAAAGCTTGCAGACTACCATACACTTTAGATCCTTCAACAAATAGCCTTATCATCATTCTACCACTGCTTATTACTGCTGTCATTGCATTCATATTTGCTCAAATATATCACAATTTTCAACCCCTCCTAAATAAATAAAAATAAACCACTATATTTTACTCTATTAATCCATCAGTCAGGTAATTTCATTTATCATTTACTCACATATTACATTACATTCCTTTATAATAGCCCAACCTGTCCATGATATTCATAAGCTTTCTCGACTCGATATACCATATTTATTCTAATTTGGCGACCACTTAAAAATAATTAATTTTCTCAGAGGTCGAGATAATGGAGGATATTTGAAAATTATCTTCCTGCAGAATTTGCGGTGGTCGAGATTTTAGAGGCATGCGGTTTGATAACCTTCCGTAGAGACGCAGAGCCACTCTGACACTCGAGCGGTCATATGAATTGAGTGATAATTTGGTCGTTTATAAGTTTGTTATGTTAGCTTAACAGTATTTCCTACAAACGGGCTTCCAACCGTCACATGAATTATATGGAGTCCGCAAATGATTAATCAAACTGAGCTCAATCACTTCACAAAATGATCACTACTTCGCGTATAGGTACGATCACTTGACATAGACAGCAACTACCAGTTGTTTCAAGTTAACCCACCAGGCGGCGATATCGGCGGGCCGAAAAGGGACAAGCAGCTGCACGGAAGTTGGAAGAAGACTTTATAAAAAATAACTGCCTATTATCAGATAACTTTTATTTGCATAATACGTAATGAATATAGGAAAGTAAAGGGGCGTTAAAATATATACAACCGGAAATGGTCCTAGCTGGCGTGCCCTCGATCGGGCCCTGTTTGGTAGGCGCGATCACCCATCCAAAAACTAACCGGGGTCGTTTAAACTTTACTAAGATGACAGTTCCAACTGTGTCTCAGTTGTTGCACCACGCGTGCTTTCCCATATGCTGTAAATATAATTACTAAAGATCCCACGTGAATTGCACACAAGGCACGTGCGTACCAGGAATGGTACACAAGTTTGCTTCGTCAAGGACACCCATTTTGATCTTGAATGCTTTATCATGTTTATATATTATGAAAAACGCATCTTTGTATCTTCAGAATTTTATTGGAAACAAGTTTGATGTGGATGCTCAATGTAATAAGCATCTTGTCAGATACAAACTGCGGTGCCTGTGAGAGACGGAAACATTTCACCTTAACATCGTCGACAGAAAACATCGTCGGCAGTCGCGAAATTAGAGTCATTTTAGAAATTATGCTTTCAAAATATTTTTGGGGTCGAGAAATAAGAGGGATCGCCAAATTGGAATAAATACGGTAGTATCACAGTGGAGAAACATTTATAGTCCAATCACAATCAGCTGAGCGCCGTGACCCTTGGGTCCCTTGTTTTCTTCTGTAAATGCAATTATGTATTACACTTTAAATACTTATATCTTAAAATTAAAAAGGTATTTTTTTTGTCATTTGAAAATGACAATAATGATGGTAATAACTTTAGCATATTGAGTAAATCCACAATTATTTTAATGTTGTAGACATTTCTCTGTTTGGAGTAATAATGGTAGGAGAGGATGAAATCTAAGAAGCAGCAGCAATAACGGCCATAATCTGTATGTTTTAATGTTAGGCAGAGATTTGATTAAAACAGAAATATTATGAGCAGGGTCTCAATCCCAGACAAGATATATGACATCTGTTCACCTGCTGGACACAATGCTTATTTGTCACTTGATTTTTTTTTCCATGACAGTTCCTGTCTGTACGCTCTCGGTACAAAGTTAAATGAATACTGGAATGAGAAAGAGAAGGTCCATCAGGTGGAGAAGAATGAGAATGGGGAGGAGACAATTGTTTTAGCAGATGATGGGTAAGCCACTCTCTGTCTCTTACTTACATTTATACCTTATTTAGAGTATCTCTCAGTAAACATGGTAGTCCTGTCATCATGTAGGAAATGTAGCCTAGAATCTCTCAGTAAACATGGTGGTCCTGTAGTCATGAAGGGCATGTTACCTTAAGTCTTCAAGTAAACATGGTGGTCTTGTAGTCATGAAGGACATGTAGCCTCGCATCTCCCATTAAACATGGTTGTCCTGTATTCATCAAGGACATGTAGCCTCACATCTCCCAGTTAATATGGTGGTCCTGTAGTCATGAAGGACATGTAGCCTCGCATCTCCCAGTAAACATGGTGGCCCTGTAGTCATGTAGGACATGTAGCCTCACATCTCCCAGTAAACATGGTGGTCTTGTAGTCATGAAGGACATGTAGCCTCACATCTCCCAGTAAACATGGTGGTCCTGTAGTCATGTAGGACATGTAGCCTCACATCTCCCAGTAAACACGGTGGTCTTGTAGTCATGTACGACATATAGCCACATCTCCCAGTAAACATGGTGGCCCTGTAGTCATGAAGGACATGTAGCCTTACATCTCCCAGTAAACATGGTGGTCTTGTAGTCTTGTAGTTTCACATATCTGCCTAAAATTTTGCAGGTTTATACATCTTGAACAGCTTTCTTGATTTTATGACAGGTGGCACCACCTGCATTTTATTTTACCGTAAAATCTCCACTTTAAACCGCGGTTTAATCAAGAAATTCAAAATCTTGAAATCAGGTTGATTTCCTGAAAGCACTGTGCGGTTTATACTAGAAGGGTTTCCTGAATATCTTCTTGACAGACATCGTTTTGGGGCCGGCGAGTGGGCGATAATATTGCAACTGTCGAAGGCCGTTCTTAGCAGCAGTCTAGCATGCATGGGAGCCGTCTAAATGTATTATTTACGATTATTTGTTATTTATAAATTAAATATTGCTGATTAGTTTTCGTGTGATATATAACTTGTTATAAAATTTTGGTAATTGTTACCAAATAATACGTTTACAACAACCCTGCTGTAACACACAGCGGCCCACTTCGTTGGGCATGGTCAAGCAAAATTGAAATAAAAGCCTACTTTAAACCCATTTGCGGCATTATTTAGCAATGATTATTTGTTTAAAACGTAAAATGAATAAAAAGCTGACATCGTAAGGAGTCACACAATGGCAGACAATCGTTTTAAAATCAAGTTTGAGTGCCGCCATGTGCTGAAACGCCCCGGTATTCTGCTAAGAATATTTTGAACGGCTGTACGCGGTGGGTGGTAAACAGAACAGCCACCTATTTCGTCCCAGCGTGCCTTGCGTGAACACTGCCTTGACAAAATGGCTCCCCACACGGAAACTTTCTTCAGGAAAAAAACTTGCTTACCCCGACTGGCCACTTTAATTTTACCTTAAAATCACTCGTTATCAAGCGTCATGTTTCCTATACGTGCGTATCTCGACAAGGTAACTTCAATTACTTTGATATTTAGTTAAGCTGACCAGCGATGTTTTCAAACGAGCCAGCAAATTGTGACATGGAGCGATGTCAACGTACGGTGTGACGATGATAATACCGAAGTAATCGGTATGAAAATGATCTGAATCTTCCGAGTAATTCCAGAAAATGGTATTTTCATCAAAAATTTTAGAATTAAAATATACAGTGACTTGAAATAGATCAGCAGAATATTTTTTCCAAAATATAATGACAAATCAGTAGCAAACAAGAATACGGCACGGAATATAAAATCTGTATAAACAGGCAGAGGTTCACCGGCCCTTGCGTCTTCCCAAACTTCATGCTTGAGTGACCCTGCAAAAAAGTGTTATGATGTGTTTAAATAAAATGCCCAAGGAATTTAAAAGTGGACAGGAATGGCCGAGTCGCAACCTACGCGTGTTCATTTCTAGATGATAGCTTGATTGTGTCTTTTGTCAAATCATTCCGTAGCGAAAGTTGGTGCGGTTTTAAAGGGGGGTTCTTAGTATTTGAGCCCCTCGCGATGTCTCGCCTGGATTTTCGGCGAAGTCTGGGTGCGGTTTTAATCGGAAGTGCGGTTTTAAGTGGAGATTTTACGGTATGCTGCAGACATCCAAGCTCATATCTCACAAACTGTTTGACCAATTGGGCCAAAATTTTGCTTGTGTATAGATCTCACATAGCTTTTTATCATACGCAAAACTGGTGGTGCCAAGTGCAACCATTTTTGCACAGCGTCTGTCTGTTTGTCTGCCAAGGCTTAAATCCTTCATATCTCAGTAGTGGTTTGACTTATTTGTCTTAAATTTTGCGTGTTTATACATCTTGGTTAGCTTTCTTGATTTTTTTTGGCAGGTGGCGCCACCTTCATACACATTTTGGCTGCAGACATCCATGCTAATATGCAACACACCTCACTCTATTTCCCCTTGCCACTCAATCCAAGCCTCACTTCACCCGTTCCATTTTGATTTTGGTGGATACACGTAGTCGCTCATCGACTACCCGTATTCTAGTTAAAAATATGTATGGGCTCAATCATAATGCATTTTGTAAACAAATCAAGAAAGATATTTGATCACTTAACACAAAACATGTTAAAGCTAAGGACTTTTTTTCCAGTAATATAACTTTAACTAATCAAAATTAAATTGTATACCCTATATTAGATCAAAATCTTTTAAATTTTGTATACCGAAAAATGTTTAAAAAAAGTATAGAGATGCACTTATAACTGTCACAATCAGCTGAGTGCTGTGACCAATGGGTCCCTTGTCTCTATATCTGAGACCTTCAAAGATGCAGTCTTCCATCAACAGGGCACAAATTGTAACCATTGGACCCGGAGTCTTTTTTCTTGACATCCAGGAAGTTCGATGATAAATTTCCATGGAAATTTGAAATAAGGTCTCTATTACCCATATCCTCTGAGCTATAGGGCTAAAAATTACCTACCAGAATAATTAAAAATTTGATATAAAAGTTCCAGTATCTGAACAACTAATGCATTGATCACCATGATTCTTTGCATGCATATTATTCATGGAGTGTTTAATCAGTTCCTGCAAACTGGTGGTTCCTCCTGGATTTTTTCTAATGTTTCCGCATTTTTTCTCTTTTTTGAGACCTTTAGAATGTGGTTGTCCGTTAACAGGGCACAATAGTAACCATTGGACCTAGAACCTTCTCACTTGTTATCCATTGAGGTCCATAACAAAACTCTTTGGAAACCTGAAATTAGGTCTCTGTTACCCATATCCTTCAAGTTTTGGGCACAGAAGTACTTACTGGAATAATTAATAGTGTGATACAAAAGCTCCAGTATCTTAACAACTGTTCTTTGATCACCATGATTCTTTGCATGCATATTCATCATGAAGCTTTTCGTCAGTTCCTGCAGACTGGTGGTGCCACCTGGATTTATTCATATTTTTAAACATTTTTTTTCTTTCCTTTTGGAGAACTTCAAAGATGTGGTTGTCTGTTAACAGGGCACAAATTCTTATAACTTGACATCAAGGGAGGTCCATGAAAAATCTCCTTGGAAACCTTATATTAGGTCTCGTAACCCATATCCTCTTAGCTATGCTTTAGTTGGATTGGATACCACCCACAACATTTGGTATTCAGATGATAAAATTTCTTTTGTTAATGTCTACCTTGTTTGCTGAGCGTCATGACCTCTGGGTCACTTGTTTTAGACTGACATCCATCAGTTATGTTACCAGCAGTTACATATTTTTCCCAGGACTATAATGATATGTGCTTTATACTGACAAATATTCCTGTCCTTCTGTAAATGTGAAAAAAAACTGGATCAGTTTCTTCCAAAATGTGACTTAAATGCTGTGAGTAAATGCTTGTCAACTGAGCGTCATTGCCCATTGGTCCCTCGTCAATAGATTTAATGGTTATTTCATCACTGAAAAATATCAATCATGTAACAGTATTTGTGAGGCAGGTTCTTTAAAATGTGACTTTTGCTTGTGAATATAAGGCCATCTTGTCACAGGTCATGCTTGTAAGATGATACATAAGACTTTGATCATTATCTCAGGACATACTGGGGGATCGTGGAAATAATCAGGTTTAGATAGACTATTTTTATCCATGAATGTTGTTTTTGTATGCTTGGTTGCCTGTTACTACATGAATGTTGTAAGATAAATGTCACTCTTTGTTGATTCAGCAAAAAACCAGACTGGACATGGATGCAGTGTGACCTGTGTCTCAAATGGCGCCGCATGCCTGAAGGCCATGAGGACTCATTCCCTGACAAGTTCTTCTGTTACATGAATCCAGACCAAACACACAAGTAGGTAGCATGAATGAAGGAAAGATGGCTGTTATTATTAGGGCCCTGCTTGACAAGCGGTGCCCTATAGTGATCACTGGTCAGTCCGTTCTTCCGTCCATCCCTCCTTCCGTCAGTGACACTTTCTTTCGCACACGATAACTCAACGACAACCTAATGCAGCTTTCCCAAATTCACAAGGATGATTGGTACCTATGAGGGCTCAAGACCTGGTAAATTGCAGACATGTGGGAATTCCAATATGGCTGCCACAGCCAGATCGCTGAATTTCTTTCGCGGGAATAACTGAACAAAAACTTATTGCAGCTTTCCCATATATTCACAGGGATGATTGGTTATCTATGAGGGCTCCAGACATGTCGGAATTCCAATATGGACACCACAGCCCAATCGCTGATTTTCTTTCGCACGCGATAACTCAACAACAACACACTGAAGCTTTCCCAAATTCACAGGGATGATTGGTACCTATGAGGGCTCCAGACCT